>OX352289.1:17340274-18707774 GCA_947086415.1 Pammene aurita
TTTGAATATTAAATTAGTCTGCGCTGGACTATAAATAAAGCATTTTGTGAATTTATTCTACTTACTTTTCAGATGTAACAATAGGACTGCCGGCGAATTAAGTGTACTTAAAACATATTTTAAGCAATAATTGTCAACCTAATTTTTTGACTTAAATTTTACAAACAAACGTACTACTTCTTAAATTGTACACGACACGTCTGTAAACAATTATAAGTACATACCTACCTATAAACAATATAGGTACCTACATCTCGTTACATTATTTGAACATTTCATGATCGCAGTTTCGAAATACTTAAGTCTTACCTAAAACAAATAAAAAATAGGTATATACCTAGGTAGGTATATGTGTAGGTACACACCACATGGACTAAAATGGTTTACGTTAGAGTTTCAAAACTTAAGACGAATGTTGGTATTTCTTAGTTGTTCCTAGAGGTTCACTTCCATCTCAAAAATTTGCTAGAACCTAGTTAAAATTACCGTAAACGCAATTGTTATTTAAAGTAATTAATGAAAAGCAATAAATAATGTTACGGTGAATCCTTTTGTTCCATACAGTGCAAACCAAAGTTCTACTAGCATATATTTGGCTAGTATTCAACAGCACACCAAAAAAAACCGTACTTTGTTATCATACCCATATTACTGATTGCGCATCAGTCAATGTGTAATCGACTCAACCATCTACTTCGGTTATGATTTTTAAGTACAATTGTATTATTTGATGTGCAATAAGTATTTTTTCGCTAACTAATATTCCTCGTTATATTTAGCATTCTTCTAATTTATTATTTATTCTCAGGTTTCGGGTTACTTTCAGTGCAATTAATAAGTAGTAACATTTATTTATTTATCTAATGTAAGTAACTACTACTGTTTGGCCAAAAATAGCGAAAAATAGGTAAATAGCGATAATGGTTTGTGTATGTTCTTTGTTGCAAAACGATCCACCGATGAGTGTTGTGTTGACTGAATAAAGAGTCAAGTTCTATATGGGATACACTTTCGATGCATATTATCTGTTGTATCTGAGTTCCTTTTAAGGTACAATCATATGTTATCAGCTAACGAAAACCTGTTAGTAAGTACCTAGGCATTAAGGTTGATTTTTCTTTATTGCCATTTGATCATGACAACATAAAGTACCTATATCTATAGCCGTGAATACGATAGACATATGTAGTCCTGATACATGTTAAATACACGTGATGTGATTTTTACACGTGTGTAGATTCTACCTTATAAGATACACACTGACTTTACCAAAGTTGTTTATTTGTTTGGAGCAACATGTTACATGTTTTGTTTTAAAGGTTGTTGTTTATACAAGATTTGTAGTCCTTTCCAAGGGATTACTGTGTGGCATTAAATTATGAGAAGTTATCGAAGAGGTGAGGAAGTGAATCAATTCATTGCTCATTTCATTAGTTTGCACGAATCATTCCCATGGGGCCGTGCAACTAGAGATTAAGCTGTCTGGATAGTGTATTTTTTCAAGTGCATTAGGTTTAGTAAATTTACATCAAGTGTCATAGACGTGCGTATGTGGTTAGTCTGGTATAGCGGTTACGCCCCAGCAGCTCAATGGTTGTAGTCGTTGTAGAAGGCCTGCTTCCAGCTTGGGGCGCTGAGCTTATCTCGACCGTGCTAAGGCCCTGTTTGCGTCACTATGAGTGATTGTGCTAAACTCATAGTAGTAGTTCGTCACCTCATCTGAATAGTGAACTTTAGATTAAAATAATAATGTCTCAAATTGATTTAAATATCTATGTATTATTACTGCAAGTTTATTTTTTGTGAATAACTAAACTATACAATGATGTAGGTATACCTACATCCAGGGGTATGCAAACCCAATTTCTGGTTTTTATTATAATTATTCGGGTGAATTTTAGAATTGCTGTACATAGTTAAGGGCTTGATTCTTAATCCAGACACAATTTAATTGCCTCCTATGTGTGACGAAATTATTACATACATTTATATGAGTAAACTTCGTTACGCCAAACAATCAATAAAATTGTATCCAAAAGTCCCTAACTATGTATTTTTTTGCATTCGATCAATATTTTTTTATCATTCGATCAATTCAGTATACGATTTGAATTGTTTCACGAGCCCATGTAAAGACCAAAGTGTGTTTTAACTAATAATGATTAATTATTCGACGGCCGAGTTCTGCGATCGGTAAAATTTGGTCCTATCATTCCTTACCGGGGCAGGGCGACACTGTGAGAGCGATGGTTTTTATGACAATGTTATTTTTTATATTTATTAATGATATGATAAGTTGTCCGAGATTTTTTATATAAATAGTAGGTATACAGACAGTAATTAAACAATTGATCAAGATGTCCAGACATATTTAGCCAGATTGTTGGCCCAACCTGCATGTTTAAAAATGTTCTGTAAACATTAACCTACCTAATACTTAACATCAGATTATAAGTGAAGTACCTATAAAGTAAAAATGGGCCCACGTATAAGTACACGCCTAACGATGTGATATTGTTATGGGTAGAACCAATGGGTTTATTTTGTGTACTCAAAAATATCATTAAATAACACATATGGCTACATCTCTTTAAAAGAGAAAAATATTTATTGTTATACACTACCATTGATTAAATGAAAATTTTAATTAAATACAATAAAGAAAATTCTTGTTTAATTTTCAATCCATAGCCTTTCATATTACGTAAATTACCTACCTAGCAGATTTATGTACCACAAGCAAGAGTTTGCAGTTTGCCAAGTATAAAGGAACCACAAATAAGCGGTAGCGAACCCTAAAACTTGTTTAAGAAATTAACAATTTTTAACCTAGTTATTCGTCCCTTGAGCAACGGTTCGGTGGCAACCTGCCAACTCTATTAGGTATTTATTCCCTTCCCGTGACTACTGATCCAGTAACTTTATACAATCCTCGTGTGCGTCAACTCCGGTAGATCTGATTTTTTGGGATGTTGGCCCAATAAATAATCCAAGTTTGTGACCTCCAGCGCCGAACGCAACATTGTCAAAAAACGAATATTCAAATCTTTTTCAGATTTTGGCGATTATTACCTTAAAGACTAGTTTTTGGCAGTACCTACCTTTTCTAGACATTTTAAGGTAGACTAAGTTTGCTACAATATAAGACTAGAATTGTGTCTGTAGACCCAATAATTTCCAAGATAAAGCTATTCAAAATAGCACAGTTTTTCCCAGAAGAGAAAGGGAAGGGTAAACTAATATATCAAAAACCAGTCCTTTAGGGTCATGGTCACAAAATAAAAATAAAAACGATTTTTCGATTTTTGACAAAGTTGCGTTCGGGGCTGGAGGTCACAAACTTGGATTATTCATTGGGCCAACATCATCAACAAGTCTGCAAAAAATCAGAACAACCGGATTTGACGCACAGTACCCCGTACTTTCAGGCGACAAGGTACCTGGATTATACAGGGAACGATGGAAATTACCATTAGTAAATCGCAGGGGGTAATGTTGTATAATAAAAGGTATAATAAACAATACTTCCAAATAAAACTGTTAAATTTATAAAACAGTACATTTTTACGCTAGTGATAGTGCTGGAAGTAAGTAATTGCAGTAATAACTGCAATAGAAGCCCGACATACTTTACTACGACCCTCAGGTGAGTTAGGTGAGTGGCAAGACTTAGTGCTTGTAGAGTTGGTACAAAAAGAGAAGTGTTGGGTTTATTTGAGAACTAAATCAATTCTACACTTCTCTTATCAAAAAATAAAACTTTCGTAAATACATGAACACACCACGTTGTGAAGGTATCCTGGGGGGACAAGGCGAGATATTTAGTCACCAAAGAGAAGAGTTGTTTACATTTTACAAAGTATTTCAAATATCAAATTTATTTAGGTAAGTACGAGTAGGTAGTTTTCAAGATTCTACGTCCAATTGTAATACCCTGTATCAGTATTTTGATGAAATATAAAGAAAGTAAATTAATTTTTCCATTTATTTTAAAATATTGTTAAAGCTACATTTGGCAGATTTAAAGTAATTTTCAATTTTTATCGAAATTCAATAGGGTATACTACCCACACTTAGTTGCACCTACTGGCACCTAACATTTTTGTAGCAAACACCACTGATTCCTTAAAATATAATTTTTAAGAAAAAAAAACCGACTTCCATGGGGGTAGCCGGTGAAGCATTATTGTAGATGGTGCACTTAGATTCCATACAATGAAATAACTTGCTTAACAAGCGCAGCGGAGAGGACAAATCGCCAAACCTGAACTATGCGTCGTTGAAGAGTTCCGTTCTGATCATCATCAGCAGTTCCACTTCATCAAATGTCACTCTTTTGAATGAAAATGCTTGATTTGTTGATAAAAATACAAAAGTCACTTTATGTATGCCTTTAAGATTTGAGGAATTCCCTCGATTCCTCATGGAACTCATCATCAGAACTTGAGCTTGACGAAAATTGGTCCTGACAATCTAACTTGCTTAACAAACACAGCGAAGGGGACGAATCGCCAAACGTGAACTATGCGTCGTTGAAGAGTTCCGCTCTGATCATCATCAGCAGTTCCACTTCATCAAATGTCACTCTTTTGAATGAAAATGCTTGACTTGTTGATAAAAATACAAAAATCACTATGTGTAAGCCCTTAAGATTTGAGGAGTTCCCTCGATTCTTCATGGATCCCATCATCAGAACTTGAGCTTGACGAAAATTTGTCCTGACAATTAAACTTGCTAAACAAACACAGCGAAGAGGACAAATCGCCAAACGTGAACTATGCGTCGTTGAAGAGTTCCGTTCTGATCATCATCAGCAGTTCTACTTCATCGAATGTCACTGTTTTGAATGAAAATGATGGTTTTGTTGATAAAAATATAAAAATCACTATATGTATGCCTTTAAGATTTGAGGAGTTCCCTCGATTCCTCATGGATCCCATCATCAGAACTGCGTTTTGACAAAAACGGGACCAATCTGTATATATATACTCACAATCAAAAAAAGAATTTTCAAAATCGGTTCAGACATGACGGAGTTATGGAGTAACAAACATAAAAAATAAAAAACAAAAAAAAAAAAAAAAAACATACACCTCCATAATATGAATTGAGAACCTCCTCTTTTCAAATCTTGAAGTCGGTTAAAAATGAGGTTTAAAAATGCCAACCTTTGGTGGAGTGTGGAGTGCTGGCCTCGCGTTTTGCCAAGCGAAATTGAACTTTGCGGAAGCCCGCGTGGGTCCCTATTGCATTACAAAGCCTGTAGGCTGTAGCCGTCGTTGGCGTCCATGGCACAACTTTTTGATGTCGGCCACAGCCGACTGTGGCTGTCAATAGGTTAAGGTAGTTTGCCCTAATAAGCAATAGATGAGGTTATATAACAGGATGTATACCTTTTTAACCGACTTCAAGATTTGAAAAGAGGAGGTTCTCAATTCGGCGTGTAAGTTTTTTTTTTTTTTTTTTTTTTTTTTTTTTTTTTTTTTTTTTTTTTTTTTTTTATGTTTGTTACTCCATATTGGTCCCGTTTTTGTCAAAACGCAGTTCTGATGATGGGATCCATGAGGAATCGAGGGAACTCCTCAAATCTTAAAGGCATACATATAGTGATTTTTATATTTTTATCAACAAAACCATCATTTTCATTCAAAACAGTGACATTTGATGAAGTAGAACTGCTGATGATGATCAGAACGGAACTCTTCAACGACGCATAGTTCATGTTTGGCGATTCTTCCTCTTCGCTATGTTTGTTAAGCAATTTAGATTGTCAGGACCAATTTTCGTCAAGCTCAAGTTCTGATGATGAGTTCCACGAGGAATCGAGGGAATTCCTCAAATCTTAAAGGCATACATAAAGTGACTTTTGTATTTTTATCAACAAATCAAGCATTTTCATTCAAAAGAGTGACATTTGATGAAGTGGAACTGCTGATGATAATCAGAACGGAACTCTTCAACGACGCATAGTTCACGTTTGGCGATTTGTCCTCTCCGCTGCGTTTTTTAAGCAAGTTATTTCATTGTATGGAATCTAAGTGCACCATCTACAATAATCCTTCACCGGCTACCCCCATTGAAGTCGGTTTTTTTTTCTTAAAAATTATGTTGTTAATTATCTTTATATACAACTCAAAATGTACTTAGGTATGTTGGTTAACCTTTTGAACGCTTTCTCTCTCGCGTCATGACGTGGCCTACACGCCAATATCTCGACTAGTGAATAACGAATATAAACCTTATCTGTCAGCAGGAAGATTGCTTTGACAGCGTCCACCACAGCCACTTTAGTGGTCGTTGGTGTGGCAGGCATGACAGCACGGGACCGATTTAGTGACTCTTGGCGTTCAAAAGGTTAAGACCAACATTAGGTTCATTACTGCAGTTACCGGACTCGAAACGTAACGTAACATCGGTAGCTTCTATACTTAGGCTTTCAAATATTTAAAACAAACCAAAGGTAAC
The DNA here is from genome assembly GCA_947086415.1 of Pammene aurita. NCBI lineage: Eukaryota > Metazoa > Arthropoda > Insecta > Lepidoptera > Tortricidae > Pammene > Pammene aurita. Next base: position 17,346,740 of record OX352289.1, read on the forward strand.
ATTCACATGTACTTACTCGAGCGCGTCAGATATTGAAACTGCAGGCTTCTGACGTGTCACTGATGACGCAGTATGATAATCTGACAAAATGGATGATGGGATTGAGATTTACGATGGTCTTCATAGAATAACCTCAAAATTAAATGGATCCGTCCGATTAAGAAAATTTCTGAAGATAAATGTCAGATTATGTATTACCACAAAGCATCAACTTGGAACAAACTGACCGAATCCACAATCCACCAATCAATTATTTAACTGCCCACCAACCCCTCACTATCCACCCCACGAAAGGCGCCGGCTAAAAGTGGTTGAGGGAGATTTCCACGGGTTGCAAGATATCACCATATTTTAATCTGACGCGCTCGAGTATCTGCAAAAATCCCCTGTTGGGCTCCCTTACCACTAGTGACGTCAATGACTATAAAATATATTGGTTTCTGACATCGAGTAATATGTAGTCGCGAACCGGGATTGTTGAGCCACTTGCCGTTGTTCGTAATTTAGCCGTGTAATAAAAAATAAATAAATATTATTGGACAATCTTACACACATCAACCTAGTCCCACAGTAAGCTCAATAAGGCTTGTGTTGTGGGTCCTAGGCGACGATATATTTTATTTATTTATTTAAACTTTATTGCACAAAAGAAAACTTATCGTACAAAAGGCGGACTTAATGCCATAAGGCATTCTCTACCAGTCAACCTTAAGGCGAAGCAGAGAGATTGTGGGCGGTGCTACAAACAGGCAAGTTAAAAGAAAAAAACATGTTCTAATTTAAATAACTAACCTACAGCTAATAAAAATAGAGGAATGCACAAATACGAATTACGGTACATAATATATAATATAATGTATACATACACATAAATATAATATACATATATATACATACACAAAATGTATAATAAGGACGAAACTCAGAGAAAAAGCAACAATTTAGGAATCCTTAGTTCTACCAGCAATGAAAGCACGTACGGATTTTTTAAAAGAAAACTTACTCGAGGCATTTTTTACTTCACGGGGGAGGCTGTTCCAGAGGCGCGCCGCCTGAACGCGATATATATAATAGATATAGATAAATACTTAAATACATAGAAACCATCCATAACTCAGGAACAAATATCTGTGATAAACACACGCACACAATGGGCATTTATGAATTTTATCACAGATATTTGACCAGGAATCGAACTTGGGACTACCTGCTTCATAGGCAGAGTTACTACCAAAGGCTAGGAAGCCGTGTGATGACTAATGAATGACCGCTGTTACCGACTACCTAGTCGGTTACTAAGTTCTGTTACTAGAGTTTTCACTAAATAAATAGTAATAGGTAGTAACATTTTAATTATTTATGAACATAATTTAAAAGCTTATTTAATAGTCAATAGATTATAATATATTGAATTGAAAATTATTGTCGCAGTTTTTCAGAATTCTTTATAACACTCGGAAAAAGGCGTGAAACATATACGTCAAAATTACACTCCTTGTTCATGTTGATTTTAAATCCAATTTATTTTAAATCACGTTTAAGACGCATCAGTCTTGCACAATTCGGTAGCTATATTCTTTAGCTTCAATTTGGTATATGTATAGTTCACGTGGGTCTATCTGATAAAATACTAGACTATACGTTGCAAGTCTGCTTGTTCCCCTGTTTATGTATTTTGTGCAAAACTTAAAAATAGGCAATGTTTCAAATAGGAATATCTGTGTGATAAAATCGCAAGAAAATTAAATGGTGGTCACACAATTACCTCTAATATACAGGTTTCTTACAAACAAGCAATGGAACCTTCTAAACAAAGGTGCAATATTCATTTGATGCACTTTTGTAAAGTGTAATTTTCTTAAATTTACCGCGTGTTTGCGTCTTCAGGCAATCCTGTGCTTTACAAAGAATTTCAATAAATTTCCCATCTGATTTGTATATTATTAATTATTATACCATATTATGTTCATTAGAAATCAGGCTAATAAATAATTACTTTAAATTTTTATTTAAAACGTTATTTTAAATTTTATCAGTCAGAAATCTGGTAACAGAACTTAGTAACCAACTAGGTAGCTGTCAGATATATGTCAGTCAACATCGGTAATTTTATTACACGGGTAAATTACGAACAATGGCAGGTGGCTCAACAACCCCGGTTCGCGATGGTACATAGAATATACGATAAAGGCAGGGGGCATGAGCGTTTTTATTAGACCGTAAGCCAGGAACAAATTTCATTGGTCATCATAGCGTCCCAGGGGCCTATTTCTCGAAAGGTATTAGACCAATATTATTTATCCACGAACTTTCAAATCGTATGGGTCTAAATGACATGACAACACTAATAATCAGTCTAATGCCGTTCGAGGAATAGACCCCAGGCGATAACTTGTGAAGTGTATAAGGGCGATGTATGATCTATGTCTTGACTTTGTCATATGTCCAATTATAAATATAAAAAACTATCAGTCGGCTGGATCGCAGTGAAAAGAACGTCAGCTGGTCACGGAACATAAGGTCTTTAGGGCATTAGCTGACGGTTTTTCCACCTCGATACAGCCGGTTGACAGTTTTTCATATTTTTAACAGCACATGAACTATCATCTGACAAATTTTCAATTGGGACACGATGACAGTTTTGTTAAAAAGTGATTAAATGGCTGCCGTTCCTCAACCCACCAGCGGAGCGGCAGCTGACCTTCACGAGGCTTCATTAGACATGGCCCTTAACAAGTTACCGCCTTAGACGCGATTGATCATGAAATTTGTTCCTGGCCTACGATCCATAAGTATTGACTTGATTAGCATCAATATGCTACAGCAGGGGTCGACAACCTTTTAGCAAATAGCAGCCAAGGGCTACATAGTAGCTAACGAAATGACGCGGGCCGCACTTTGTTAATAATTTGTAACTTTATCAGGCAAAAGGTACCACATTGTCGGTTGTCAAAAACGACGACTTTTAATAGGAGGCTCGCGGGCCGCCTGTTGCCGACCGCTGTGCTTTAGCAACAAATGGCCTGGTCGGTGGTTATTTTGGAGTTTTGGAGACCCCTGCGCTAGAGGTCCACGCTAACTCTGGGTGGACTTGGCAGCGGCAAAATATGCAACCGTTTCATTTTTAGGGTTCCGTACCTCAAAAGGAAAAAAACGGAACGTTTTTAGAAGATCACTTTATTGTCCCTTTGTCTGTCAAAGCCCTGAGAAAAATCGGAACGCGTGAGGTATCAAATCGACATCAAATACTTATATTTGCGGTGTCTTGAAAATGTAAAAAATCTAATTTCTAAGTTAACGCAATCCCAAGATACGGCCATCAGAACCTTATTTTCTAACATTTGCAGGGGAATCATAACTTTGGAATTTTGGGTATAGTTGTGTTCTCGACAACGTTCTCCGCTTACTATGGGAAATATTCTCGCGCGAGAACGTCTCCTATACAAAACGGAGAACGTTCTCGCGATTCTACGTCTATGGGATACTTCCCATAGACGTAGAATCATAAAATTTGCCTAAAACAAAGGTCAGCACAAGTGAAAAGTCCGAATATCGTTCAGATTGTTTTTCCCTCACAGAAAAAATATTTTGTTATTAAAATTGTGTGATGTACGGAACCCCCAGGGCCCGAGTCCCACTCGCACTTGACAGGTTTTTTGTTCATAGTAATTTGACTTTTATGCTGGCTGTCCAAGTTTATCACTTATAAAGTCGGTGCTGAGTTAGCGTGACTTGACTACAACAAGCCGCCCCTGCCACTACAAAGGTACGGGAAAGGCTGATAGGTGTCCTCTGCCTGAACCACGTCCACATTTGTATTTTAAGATCTAAAACTTTACACTGTATAAAGAATAATTATTTTAATAAAATTAATATTCAATACATGTGGACTATAGTTCAAAATCTGTAAGAATGAACTTTTGACACATCGCAACGCCCGTAGAACGTAAACGCGCAAGACACTTTGAAATTATAAACAAAATCCCATAACGATTTTACAGCTTGTCATGTACGTAAACACAATATTTCACTTTTTATAAACATAACTTAATTAATGTTACATTTTTTCATATCTTAGTTATTGAATATTTTACGATAACAATTTAGCATGCAAACAGTTACGGTCTACGCCTCCTTTTTTTTAAATTTAGTGTTGTGACCATGTCTGCTGTTCCGATTCATATAACATTTCCGTAAGTCGATAAAATCGATTATGTAATCAATAGACAATATAAGACTTTCTTATCATATTGTATTAATTATGGAATTATTATACATAATTAGTAGATAACAATTATTAAATGATAATTTCCTAAATAATTTTATTTCCTGCTTTGTTATAGTTAAGTTTTCCTTTTTTAATTTATTTTTGTATATTAGGCATAACTGCATACAACTCATCTGAGCTCATATTCTCGGTGGAATCACTGACTTCAGAGTCACAGGCATCTGCCTAGTTCGGAAGACAGAGGCTCAGTTCCGGTGAAACTGTTTCAAACCTAATACATAAGTCTCTCTTAAGCTATTAGCGTACTGTACAAATATTACTTACACTTGTATTAGGTTTAAGTCAATAAACATTATTTTTATTCTCTTATTGTTATAATTTGAGAAGATTTGTGATATAAAATATATAGGCATATAACAAGAAAAAATCGGTTGTAGTAAAATCGATTCGAACAATTCATAAATAATCGCTAAATTTGACAAACGATACGTCTTAGCCCCATCACTAATGACGTCAATACTGAAGTGTCAAAAGTTCATTCTTACAGATTTTGAACTATAGGCAAAGAAGCTTCGAGTGGCACCATGAAAAATAATGTTAAGTAATTTAAATCGTAATTATTTTGTATTTATTATTTATTCATTTTATTTCATTAATTAATAATTTTTATTATACACAGTATGTCATTTTTCTAGATATTAATATAGTATAGTCGACTTAAAAAAATCTAAAACACTTCGCGCCAAAGGCAACACATAATAATATACACACGGTATCATCAATAACTTTAGAGCTCTATAAAGCTTTAATATATCTAAGTAAATTAAAATCTAAGGTGAGGTTTATTCTTCATCATGTGCCTGTAACAAGAGAGGTATATTTTTAATTTTATTTCAGGATATATAAAAATTACGGACATGTGCTGCCGTACAACTAGCAAGCAATGATAGTACATTACTTACCAAGGACTGTAAAAGAAAGAAAGCCCGAAATCGCAGGTATTTGTGCGAAAGAGGGCTTTCTTTTTTACTGCCCGTGGTCAGTACACAATTTTACGTCTCCACCTGACCATAATGCGAGTCTTACCGTACGCGTAGCGTGCGGCAAAACTCGCATTATGGCCAGGTGTGACGTAAAATATATAAATAAACACATCTCTGTAAATGTAACAAATATATTTTTAAGAGACAACCCCGAATAACTCTAAGGAGTGTGTGATGGTATGATGGGATATTTTGACTAGATTTCGAATTCTTAAGCTCACATTGTAAGTCCTCTAAAATGTGTTCAAAAACGGTAGGCAGTGGCGATTTTACTATGGTAAGTTTTTCATCTGTGGCAGTAACGTAATTTTAACAATAGGTATGTACATGCTCAAATATTTTTATGTTATGCCCGGGTTACACGAGGCTAGTTTTTCAAGCTAGGATAGCAAGCTAGTTTTTTACAAAACTGTCCTGGCTTGCTGAACTAGCTTGGAGCATGCTAGTTCTGTTTACATGAGGCTTCTATTTTTTTAGCTAGTATTTACTGGCTAGCTAGTATTTTAGCTAGTATGAGGTGACCACACGTCCAAAATGAACTACATAAGAAAAAAAACACCATTCGACTAAAAAAAACAGTTACTTCGAAAACTGTGCCAATTCGCACTAGACGAACTAGAAGATGAATTACAAAAACGGATGTGGACAAGACCGTGGATTTTAAGACGAGATGAACGTTGATTATCTGCTTTACTTTTGAAAGAATTTCGCAATGAAGATTTAGGAGAGTATAAGATAGAGAGTATTTTGTGAATAACGCCTGATCTGAAAATCTCAAAAACTCGTCGCGGTAGAAAAAGAAACCAAACGCGTGGTTCCTGTTTACTAGCCAACTGAAAACTAGCTTCACCGGTCATATGAAGCTAGTAAACAAGCCAGGATAGTAAAATCAGTGGTGGGGGGACGCTACTAGCCTGAAAATAGAACTCCATTCTATTGAAAACTGTCCTGGCTTGTAAACTAGCTTACTAGCTTAGAAATTAAGATAGTTTTGTCTACATGAAGCCAGAGGTACTAGCTTGCTAGCTTACTAACACTTGCTATCCTAGCTTGAAAAACTAGCCTCGTGTAACTCGGGCATTAGGAGTTTCAAACTTGGAACATCGAATTTGATAGATAACGTAATAAAAAATCTAGCCCTCCTCCCCAACCGCCGGCACGCGCCAATCAACAAAAGTAATTAACAATAATTTAAGTTAAACCCTTTAAAGCACTGTATTTAAAGTAGGAAGGTATAATACTAACATAAATACATACTAAGAAAATGTAACTAAAGCAAAGAATCTCAAGATTATCTGCGTCTCGGTCACACAAATGTGGCTCTCCACATTTGTTCTCTAGATAGAGGTTATCTAAATTTACGATTTGCCCGTCCGAACGCGCGGGAAACGGCAATGTTTTTCTCTGGTAACCTTAAAAAACAAAGTTGTTTTTCAACAACAAAGTCGTGACTACACGCGATATCATTTTGGCGGAGTTACAGCACAAGTGCTTTTTTGGGGAATAGAGTACATATATATTTTTCTTCGAGCATGTTATTTATGTTCTTATATAGGTGTTGACGAATGTATAAATAACAGATAAAAGTACAAGAGTAAAAGCGACCATTCGGTGACAAGGTAGTGGTTGGAGTGGAGGCCATGAACTTACTTGTCGAGAGTCTCCCAGAAGCCGAGCAGCACGGCTCGGTCGAGATGCCGCTTGGTGCGGCTCAGTTTGAGAACGGTGACCGCCCACCGCGACACGTTCGCGTCCAACTTCATCTCGTCGAACTTCAGGTGGAACGCGCAAACTGTAAAATGTAAGCCAAGTCATGTAACCACATAACTAAAAAAAAAAAAAGTTTTTAGTCCGCTTTTTCGAGCTCGCGATTTTCTTGCAAACGAGTGACCAATATAATAAGACCCTAATGATGATTTTTTCGAGCTTCCTAGCTCCATAACCCCTTGATCGATCATGCTCATGAACGAACTCTCAAATTGTACCGAGCTCTACTACAACCCCAACAAATTTCATATAAACCAGAAAAACGTTACTAAAGTTATCGCGCGACGACTATTCAAAATCGAAAAGCCACCGAAATGCACAGACGTCTAGGCAGCCGAAGTTGTTTGAAAGAACTTCACTTCCCTTACGCTCCGCTCGTTCGAGTAACTAGGTATGTCTTGAATATTTTCGAATAGTTCCTGTCTTCAGGCTTAAACTCAGGTTTTTAGATTTTTTAGGTTAGGTACTTTATTTAAAAGAGTCAAAAATTTGCAATAGTTATTCGCATTATTTACACAGTTAATGACGTAAAACATATTTCATTCAAATATCGACAACAGTATGTTTAATTGGACCTAATTCCTTTCTAAATAGATTCACGTTCGGGATTTAGGTCTCAGTACATTTATGTCAGTTTTGGTAACGACAAATTGCCAGCCCTTCAGAAAGCATGTCTAATCATGGTTGGCTTGGGAATATCCTCTCTTGTTTTTGTTCGTGGGATTCTCATTTTTCTACATAAAGCTACAATGATTGTACAACGGTATTACTCACTGTTGGCAAAGATTTGCACAGGGTTGCCATCCCACGGCCAGCCTTTGAACTGCCAGGCGGGCCCCTGCACGAACACGGCCACCACACGGTCCCACTCGGCGGCCGACAGTCGGCTCGGGTTGTCCACGACGCGGTACGGCACCTGAACCACAGATAACATTATAATTCAACATTTCTAAATAATAGTAGTTTATGTACCTGTTACGTAATAAGGCCTAATTACGTACAGTTGCATACACTGCTTTATCTACACTCATATTATTTATCCAAAATGCCGTATTCGGAAACCATAGAATGGCCGCCATTGCACCGCCATGACCAACTCGATTGTCGGGGAGGCGCGTGTCGGGCTGTCGGCGGATGCGCGGGAGGGTGCAGGTGTACATTATGTTATCAAAACTCATAGCACATCAATAGTTGAGCATGTAAAGTCAAAATTACGTTACTGCCACAGATAAAAAGCTTATCATAGTAAAATCGGTCGTGGTAATGCTAGCCATTGCCTACCGTTTTCGAACACGTTTTAGAGAACTTACAATATGAGTGTAGATAAACAATCTAAAAACACAATTTAAGTAAAATTTTGTATGTTCAACCGACTTCAATATTTCTAAGGACGAGGTTATCAATTCGTCGGGATCTTTGTTTTTGCTATTTTTTATTTATTTTCTTTTTGGAAAATTTGATCGGTTTGGAAAATTCCTTTTTGTTTAAAAAGAGTATAACTTCACAGTTATTCCCATTGTAATCAGGTCAGGGTCTGATGATGGGATCCTGGAGAAATCGAAGGAACTCTTCAACTATTATAGGCACACCTATAGTGATTTGAGTATTTTTTACAGCAGCTCGAGCATTTGCTTTTGAAAAGGTGGAGGCTAAGTGAAGTCGGTTCTCGTTTGTTTAAATTTATTACATTCACATACCAAATCATCAATCGCCTGAAAAACACAAGCATATTTGTTATTGTGGCTGTAGTTGTAGGTTTTTAAATAAACTTAACCCTTTGAACGCCAATGTTTATATACAAAAATATATAAATTTTACACGAAGATATGTATAGGTTACTTTGACAGTGTAGGCCATAACAATTTTAGCTGTTCTTGGCACTGTGTGTGGTCACAACTACTCATTAAGTCATGACACCGTTAGGTGTCCTTGGCATCAAAAAGGACCAATCAGGTCGTCGAAAACTGTATCCCGGACGCCATGACATGTGTCATACGTATGAATTGTAAAGCAGCAAATGGGCAAAAGACGCGGTGGCGTCTAGGATACAATTCTCCGTTGACGTGATTTGGCACCTTTGGCGCTCAGAAGGTTAATATCGTATTATGTTCAAATATTTATGCCATTTTGTGCACATAGATACATTTTTTCGAATCGTAAATGTTTATTAGTTACTTACCGTAATTGCAAAGTTGTTAGCGGGCATATTTTCACCACCCTTTCTTCTCTGAAGGAGTATTTCATTTTCTCGTACTGCGCCTTCGGCTTTCTTTTGCTCCACTGGGACGAATCTGGAATTAAATAAAAAAATAACATTAAGATATAAAAATTAAGGAACGATACCGTTGACGAATATACTCTGCAGGCAAATGCTTTTGCGTATTGAGAGGTGGTATTTATTTAAACTTGGTTACATAGTATTTAAAACAATATGTCTTAGACACTGTATGTTTTCATTTTAGTTGTTGACAAGCATTTTTACAATTCCTTTTTATTATTTCATTATTCTGCCTTTTGGAAATTGGTTTAAAGTTTGGTTTCATTACGATATCTACTTGGAAATTATATAATTTATAAAATACGAAAGCCCAAAATAACAGATTTCTCTTCCTGAAAAATCACAAAATAAAACCATGTCATGCTATATATTTTCGGAATAAACCGTAGATACATTAATAATAATACTAATGTTTTTTACTGACCATAATTGTTTAATTTTACTGTAATTTAATGTGCTTATTATTTTTGATTTTGTATCATATTTAATTGTAACTAGCGACCCGCCCCGGCTTCGCACGGGATTTTTGGTTATTGTGGGTTATCCCTAAGAGATAGACATATATCATCGCGGACTTTTTTGTAGACCTTTTTTACATGGACAATACTGTAGTACATTATTTTGATCTATCTCTTAGGACTTAGTAAGCGCAAGAAATGGGTTTATTTAGGACATCCCATTAGAAACCTCTAAAATCATCAGTGTTTCTCTACTATATTATGCATGTATAATACATATAAACCTTCCTCTTGAATCACTCTATTGACTCTATCTATAAAAAAACCGCATCAAAATCCGTTGCTTAGTTTTAAAGATCTGTTTTATACTATGTAGTGATTAGGTTAATTCATTTTTTTTATGTACCAATTAATAATATCCCAAGTAACACATCAAAGCAGTATAACGGCCGTCTTACAGCATATCTGTATGCTTTTAGCATTTTGAGTTCGTTTTATAGTAGCATTATAAACGTTTATAGTGCTGATATAGGTCTTAAATGGTCACAAATTACCCAGCTTGAGATCCTATACAGGTCATTTAATAGCATTGCAGGCGCATTATGTCTGCGCTATTAGCATTATCGTTGTCATGGAAAGTGCCAATCGCCTCAAAGAAGCATTAGTACGCTCTATTAAGTTGCCGACTGCATTAAAGAAGCCTTAATACGGCCAAAAAAACTTGCTAATCGCAGTAAAGAAGCATAAGTACTCTCGATTAACTTGCCAATCGCAATACAAACGCATTATACTAGCATAAGAGTGTAGTAAAATAAACCTTACGTCAATGCAAAAACTTCTCTAATACCGACGGAACAAATGTTATAATACAATGAACGTTGTGATTTAACTACTTTGTCTCGCAATATAAAATGGACGAAGACGGTACAAAAAACTGAATGAGTGACACGTCATATTTGTTTGCATCCTAACAAAATTTATAAAAGTTTTTGACACTTTTACGTTATTATATCCTTCAAATATTACTGCGCAATGTAGTTTACTGTAAATGTGTATATAAGTTTCATTGAAAATTTTCACGCGCCTTTGATTTATTGTGGTTTTGCTATAAAATATTATAAAAAGATATGCGTCAAATAAACAAAACAATTGTGTAATCCTCGTATAGAACGAGTTTTGCATTATTAACACAATAGTGTTGGTTGAGCAGTCTTAAATTAAGTAATTTCATTATTATATAGGTATTTTCCTTGTATAAATAGGTCCGCATGATTTTATTTTTAGGTTATTAATTATTTACAAAATGGCGTTGGTCTATATAGACGGAGAGCTAGCCACGTCCACGTCGGATATGACAATAATGAGAGCAACCAAACCCCTCTAGTCAGTTTGGTATATTATGCTTATTTCTAGATCTGGACATCTGGCAGCTTTAAAGTAGTGGAGGTCAAAGAATGCAAACCATTTCAAGAAAATAAATCCTAGAGATCTGGGTTTGATGCAATATTATGAGAAACTATACAAATACTATACAATATTAAGAGAAATTATACAAAAATTTATGTTGGGAGAAAGTAGTGCCAAACGATGTATAATAAAATATAGTTCATAGTTTTCGCCTACTGTTTTTGTTTCCGTAATAATCATTTATCGGGGTTTTCGGTGCGGGAACGATTTGAGAAAGAGTAGAGATAAACAGATAGGTTGAGAGTTAGTATGAGCAAATATCATATTATGCTTAATGAATAACTACCTCTCTGTGAATAGCTTACACACTATGATACGAGCTTTTTTTCTTAGAGGCATGTTTGTATTGACTATTATATACTTAGTATTTTAAAAATGCAATTGCATATCCGAAATTTATTAACTAGATCTACCTAAGACAAAGACACGGTATAGTAAGTGTCAAATATTAATCTTGACGTCCGATATTTATGAACTATTTGATTAACTGAAGAGGTTGACAATGATCAGTCACTACATGAATTAATAAAAAAATACTTGAAAAAATCATAGGTATATGTACCTACAATATATATACATAATAGTCAGCTATTTCATATAAATTGTATATACCTACGATTTTTTCGATCAATTATTCATTAGGTAGAAACGTGCTAGAGTACATACTGTTTTTTAAGTTAATGCCTACTCTTTGGCTAATGTCAAACATTCTCGCACCGAAAACCCCGATGTATGGTAAGAATACACAATATTTTTTGGTCTAACGTTTTTTGTTATCGATTTTTGACCAGTTTTGAGTCGATATTCCAACATATTCACTATAGATAGAATTATAAGGCAAACGACTATCGGTTTTTGAATCTTTTATCTCCATTCTGTAGAGCCGGATCTTGAAATAAAGGAGCCGTTATTTTTTAATGATATTTTTAAAATATGGTCTAAAAAAACACTTTTATCGATATTCGAATGGTGTAAAGAATCTTACATATACGTAATCTACATATTAGGGTTCCTCTTTGATGTCTCTAAAAACTGTAGAGAGATTATAATTTTTAACTAATTAAAACAAAATTTATGACCATAAAACCACTTTTTTAGCCTAAACCGGTTCGACTTTGATGTCAAATATCTCGAAGACAATGAATATTGAAGTAAATATAGGATACTATATTGTTTAAAGCCGTTACTGATAATATGATAAGCTATATAAATAATTAGAAAACTAAGGGAATCAGATCTAAGGTCGTTGGCGCCAGGGAGCCCCTTAAAATATAGGCCCTGTCCTTTATAACTGAGACAACTTCGGCAATTTTTACCTAGTTTGGTATTACTATTTTCCAATTAAAACATTTTGCTAGTCTGTCACTGTGACCTCCCACCCATTAAAAGCTGCCAGATGCCAGGATCTAGCAATAAGAATAGTATAGCAATCTAACCAGACGGGTTTTGTTGCTCTCATTATTGTGTCATATCTGACGTGGCTAGCTCTTAGTCCAATAGCAGCTCAGTGACCCTTAAAAAATGCCTTATTTATGCCTACAGCATTACACGTGAATAATTATGCTAATAAACAACATTAAGCATTTATTTATGCTATTGTAGAACCTAAGGCACTAAAACCGCTAAAAGCTGTATAGGGGCTGTTCATAAATTACGTCATCAATTTTTGATAGTAAAGCTGCCAAATAAAGTGACGTCATTAAAAAAAATGCGTTTTAAGCTTAATTGTAAAATAAAAAACTATTTAGTAGATAATATTTTATAGCATTAAAATTTATAGAAACAAGACTTTCATTCCTTTTTTACACATTGATGATGTGATCTTCGGAATGACCGCCCCCCCCCCCCCTCCTACGTCATGCTACCATCATCCGATGTCCAGACCCCCCCCCCCCCCATTTGAAATGACGTAATTTATGAACAGCCCCTTATAGTGAATTACTTGGCTTTATAATGTTTTATATTATTGCTATTATACTGCATTAGGAACGTATTACCTACTTATAAATGCTATTGTACACCCTAAGGCATTAAAAATAGCTGAAAGCTGTATAGCGAATTTACGTGGCATTATAATGGCTAATATTCATGCTCTTAAACAGCATTAAGCATTTATTTATGCTATTGTAGAACCTAAGGCACTAAACCAAACCGAAGCATTAGTGTAGCAAACCAAAACGCAACTGTACAGCATTCAGCTGTACAGTTGCATGTTGTTCGCTGCACTAAAACTAATGGCTAAACAAAAGCATTTACATATGCCATTATACAACCGTTATACAGCGTAAAGCATCATAAAATGCTATTGTAGAACCTAAAGCACTAAAAACAGCTGAAAGCTGTATACCGGATTTACGTGGCATTATAGTGGCTAATATTCATGCTCATAACCAGCATTAAGCATTTATTTATGCTATTGTAGAACCTAAGGCACTAAACCACACCGAAGCATTAGTGTAGCAAACCAAAACGCAACTGTACAGCATTCAGCTGTACAGTTGCGTTGTGGTTTGCTGCACTAAAGCTAAAGGCTTTACAAAAGCATTTAGATATGCCATTATACAACCGTTATACAGCTCAAAGCATCATATAATGCGACAAGTTGCTCGGTGAACGTATATAAGAGTTTATACGGTCCTTAAGTTCGAAATAAGTTAACTATTCATATGTTATAATGCTTCCTGTGTTACTTGGGATGTTTAATGACCCACGTTGGTTGATTAATGAAGAAATTGAAATTACGCATTAATTCATTGTTATAAAAAAAAGCGGTTAAACCTTACTCAAATCAACCTAATTCCACAGTAAGATGATTATCACAAAGTTGTCTCCGTAGTGAAGTATAATAGTGTGTAGATAGATACTAACTTGAGATCTTGCAGCATGTCCTTGACGTTGAACATGGTGATGAGCGAGGTGGCGGCGGCCGGTATGATGATGATGGGCGTGCGCGAGGGCCGCTTGCCGCCGCCGGCCGGCGGGCGCGCCGCGGTCACCGGCAGCAGCTCGCGCCGCCCTGGCGTGCCCGCGGACACGGCCATTTCTGACAATATACACTTATTACATTTTTGCACTTTTGAACTTAGAACGTTTTATACATCTATATAGGTAATAATCCATATTAAAGGGGCCCTTATGGCGGGAGGCGCTATCGCCTATGTATCGCCTGCTGTCATAAGGGCGCTTTCAATATGGATTATCACTTACTGTCTGACTACGTTAACCTGCATCAACTTTGCAAGTTTGGGAAGAGAGTAAATTTATATGAAATAATATGGTGGCAGTATACATGCAAAGGTTTCATGGTCGGACTTTATCCAGTAGAACACGATTTCTAAGAATCTTCTACTATATCAAAAACAATCCGAAGACTGTAAGTAATTTAATCCCTCTACCTAAGAAATTAAAAATTGCCGGGCAATAAACTTTAAACGCACTATAATAGTGAGTAGTGAGGAACTGCCCGTAAAATACCCCCAATATAAACAGTGCCACATATTCAAGCAACACTTCTTTTAAATAATTTGTGGTCATCAAGCTACATATAAAATTACAAACATAATATAACGTTACGTTATCTGTGACTTTGATCACTATATATTCCACAGTGCCTATATTTTTTTGTCCACGGTGTTCCGACAGTGTTTACCAAATTTTCCTGTGAAAAATAGTTTTTTATTTTTTATTGATAAACCAAATTATACCTTATTACATTCTCTTTTCATAATAGCTTACATTTTTCTAATTGTACTTAGATGTAAATAGTTCTGAGGTGTTCTAGCTTTGGTGAGCTGAATATGTGGTACCGAAAAAAAGATATAAGATCATGCATGTCCGGATTTTATTATAGACAGTCTTTAGACTGCCACAAGTCTTAATGAAATTACATGATAGTAAATGCAAATGATATATCACTCAGAGACACATACTGTTTATATAAGTAGGTTTAGGATATCGAACTAACCAAGCAAGACATGCCAGATATGCAAGCACAAGTGCACTTTATAAAATTATTATTACTATATAAAAGTAAGTAGACTTAGTAAAAAGACTTACGTGGCATTGAACGCTGTTGACTAGGATTCTGTGGGGTGCGCGCTGCGAGCGGAGCACTAGGTCCTTCCGTCACCGACTTTAACGTCATGCCGTGGTACGTTCCCATGGTGTCGATTTTGAAACCCTCCGTTTCTGTGGACCAAATTTAATTGTTAGGTACTGTACATTATTTGAGAAACTGTTAATTAGATATTACAAGGCTCATGTAGGGAATAAGAATACATGTAAAAACAACAAAAAAATCTAAGCAGAGTTACAATGAGTTAATATTTTTTCTCTTCTTTCTAGTCATTCCCTTGTGGTTCAGTATTGATACAATTGTCCAGGGTTTTGATGTGCAGTGCATTATAGGAGCTTCCATTAGCAGCCCTATAAATAATAGGGTCGGTCCAGTAAGTTAATGTAAAACAGTATAAACAATGTTTATCTACCTTAGCAAAGTTAGCATCACTATTAAAATATCCACATGAACTCTTAACGCCATTAGATTCCCAAAATAAATAATACTTACCTTCTTTCCTAGTAATAAATCTCTCCTGATCGTATCTGTTGTACTGCGCCTGCTGTGCTGGTAATGCTGTGGGCGGTGGTAGCACCACTGGCTGGGGCCTCGGCACCCCTGGCCTGCCTTCTTCGCGTGCTCGGATACTTTGCAGCAGAGCCAGAATACTCCTGGAAAATATCTGTGAATAACACATAACATAAAGTCAATCTCTTAAATTGGCATAAGTATGTTCATTTCTTTTTCACACTACTGTTCGGAAATGTGACAAAAGATGGTCAAAATCAAAGCTGGAAAGTAAGCATTTGCTGTAGCACCTGAACCACCACTACAGCAATGTTATTGTAGCGATGGAATGTCATTAGTTGGAAAGTAAATTGTCCAGTTATGTCATTGCATTCATTAAAAACATTATCATCTTTTTTTGGCACAACTTTATGTTTCAAAAATAAAATAAGGTTGTTTATCGGGCCAACTACCTGTTTTCAAAAAAAAGAAACGTCAAAACCATTATTCACCCTTAAGGCGTTTTAACTTTTTTAGCCGTTTGAGGTTTTCTATCAAAAACGCCTCTAAGTAATGAGTGTTTGAAGCAAACAACAGAAAAACGCTTCTTGAAAGTGAAAAAAAAAGTAAAAAGGCTGGAATGGAATACTGAATTGGATATTGTTTCACCGAAAAACTAGAAAATCGTATCAACGCGGTGAAAATGACTTCATCTAGTGAAGAAAATTATTTATTTCCTCACAGTAGTCGTGAAAAGCACTATGTAATATCTCGGCCGAAAGCGCTATAGGTGGACTCGTATCTTCGAGGGCCTCCCCTGGCGGGTCGGCCCTCGAACTAACTCGATCCACCTATAGCTTACTTTCAAGCCTCTACAACAATGTACTATTGTGTTAACATGAATGAGTCGTATCGCAAATAAAAGGTTTGACTAATAATTGAATCTAATCTCAGCAAATAAAAACTAATGCCTAAAAAACTATCTGTTATCATACTTATCATTTAGGAATGTCCTAGCCTCTAATCGTATCAAAAATAATTCTAAGGACTTCTTTGAATTTCATTTAGACTAGTATCAGGAATGTGAGTGTCTAATGTATTGATTATATTAATTAGATAATGACCTATAAAACAAGTGTTAATAACATAGTTCGAATTTATCAAGATGTTCTAATGTATCAAGGTGTTGTGGCAAGAGCTTTATAGTAGGAGTATGTATTAAATAGAGGGGAACAGTCTTAGAACTTGTTGAGGCTCCTAAGTTTGAATACATACTCTCTGTCTTTAGTAATATGCAGACATCTTTTGATAATATTACTACACCTATGTAATCTTAAATACTGTTAGCAATTTAATCACAATTGTGATTATGCATCTAAAAAGTAATAAACATTTAATAGATTTTTCTGAAACATGCGAGGAAATATTGTAATTAAGTTAGCATTGGATTTTGTGACCACTAAAGGGATTGCGTGGCCTCTGCTGTAATGTACCATTGCTTACCTTTCCATTACTTTGTAATACTGTAGTCCTAGTCCTCCATTGCCTCTCCCGACTGATAATGTGATTAACATCGTAATCTAGAATAGCTCTCAGATCAGAACCAACAACACCAAGAGTGTCAGAGTAGTCATTACTTTTGATTGTAGTTCTTTTTTTGGCTAAACGTTTTGCTTTAATTGCTGCAATTTTCTCCACTGACATTGCCTCTGACAATGACCTAGAAACAAATGGAGAATTAAAAATTGCTCACTGTAATTGCTTAAAATATTTTTTTAATATATTAGCCTATATTTGTCCTAAGGCTGGGCACAAACCTCCTACCCATATATTACTAAACCGCAATTAGAATGGGATTGAGATAGCTGTCAATCTATATTCATTCTGATGTAAGTGTATGGCAAATTAGAAGTAAAGTCTAATTCCATTCTAATCGCGGTTTAGTAATAGTACCCGTACTGGCCCAAGCCAATTGTAGAATTCACATACACCTTTAAAAAAATATGTTATTTGCACAAATAATTATGAAGGGTGTATCAATAAATGTCTAAAATTTTCTTACTTAATATTGTCGACAGTGACAGATGCTTCTTTAGTAACTTCAAGCCGAGCAGCCAGCTGCTCACGCACTTTCTGTACATGGGTCTCTTCAATACGAGGCTTTTTAGCCACTGATTCACCAACTTCATTGTCGTGGGTACGCTTAACCTACATCAATTAGGATTAGGTTATTTAAACATAAACCCACAAAATAAGATTTTAGCATATAAGTTACCAAAGATGTTTTGTAGATGTCAAATTAAACGCCAACCTTGATGGCTGTTAAGGTCTGGGTTCTACAATAGTGGAACCTCAGATAGGAAAGCAAATTTGACTAATATTTCAATTAATTTTACATTTAAAAAAGATTGTGGAAGTTAACTTTACTTAGCCATCATACACCTAATAAAATCCAGAAATAAAGCTTATAAATTAGGTCATAAAATGTGCAATTATTTAGGTTCCATTAAAGCACACAGTTGAAAGAAACATATCATAAATAGCTACCTGGGTTGGAATTTCTAGTGGAGCACTTTTATCGATAGAAGCACAAGTTGCAGTTTCGCCATTCAAGTAGGCCAATATTTCCTTACGATCTGGACGGCGCACAGCAGGGATATTGGCAGCCTAAAAATACACAGATACTTAAACAGAATAGCCAAAACAACTTGTTTTACTCCAAATTTATGAAATATCTAAGTGACTTACCGCTGCCTGTCTGACATACACAGGATGAGTAAGGTGTATATTTTTGAGAATGAACAGAAGACATTCCAATGTATAGTATTCTTTAATACTGCCTTCCTTGCCAGGTCTAGAAATAAGAAATAAAAACATAATATGCAACACTGCACGTTTATCAGGGTCATGCACTTTAAACACCTCAAATTAAATAATACATGAATGCTTACCCCCACATAAGGTAGTTAGTTTTTACATTCTTAGGCCAAGAAAACTCCCCGAAAATTATTTGACTATCGCGTTCCACTATTTCTTTTTTATTTACATTATATTGCCGGAGTAAACTGAGCGGGTCCGCCATGATTGCTTTACTTAGTTATGTCCTGAAATCCACAGAAGTTGTACAATAAACCTTGACTATACGATCACTAGAATAGCATGCAAGAATTTAAAAGTATTATATTCACTTCTAGCTCCTTATTGTAGGCAACGTAACAAGCTTTTCGCGTCTTGTGACGTAGTCTTCAATCACTGACATAAAATAAGAATTGATTGAAATTCACAGGTCTTAAAATATGTGTTCAATAATATGAGTACACGTACCTTTTCAACAATAACGCGTTGCACCTAGTAATAATTTCACTGTTTTACTTATCCGTAGGAAAATAATTCCCGTTGTCGTTGCACAAGTTTACACTACCTCATTGCCTTGCTTTGCTTGCCTTGCTTGCCTAAAATTGGCACAGATAATAACAAATTTAAAAGTCAGCTTCTACTTCGTTTAGAAAGGTAGCTGATAGTAATGGGGTCCACTCACGTATAGATTGGCGTCAATACTGTCAGTACATAGATATATAGTCTGTCAAACCATTTCTGTCAGTAAAAACGCGCGGCAAATTCAAAATACGTACATGTAGCAACCCTTTGAGATGAGATACCGTATTTCATGACGAACATTTCAATTCACATTGATTGTTTCTAGTGCATTTCACTCTCTCATCTTAAGCGCGAGTGAGATAGAACTCCTGCAACGTTCCCAATTAAATTCAAATTCATTTTTAAGGCATATGTCAATTGCCTCAACCAGATTATCTGTTTCAGTTGATAACAGATCAGACGAAATATATCCGTCTCCTTTTTACAAACCGTAAATGTCACCGAATGAAAGAGGCAAAAATACCAACTAAAATTAAAAACGTAAAATTTGATGATCATTGCTGCTTTTTTCACTGATTCTTAATGTTGCCATCATACTTTTGTTCGCTGTACATTGCTACTGCGTTCGTTGGCTGGCCAGACTATACTTGCCATAGACTTGTCATGGTAATAACAATACCAAGATTGAACGGGATGGTCTGATTAAACTTTCAATAGGCATGACAGAGGAGGCGCTATTATCGTTGGTCCTTGTCATATTATAAATATTATTCGAAACGGGATATTTACCATGTATATTTGAGTTTATGAGCACCCGATATTTCGGCGCAGTTGCATGCACCATCATCACGGAGTAACTCCGTGATATGACCATGTGAATGACCATGTGAGCTTGAAATCATATAAGGTCCTTGTCATAGTCTCACATTGTGATTATTGCTTACTTCCAAAAGGCCCTAAGTACAATATAAACGTTTGTTACCCTACCCTCCACCGCTTTTTGAAGGTGAACAATGAAACCGACTAAATTATGTAGGTTAGCTACGGTATGATATCAGCCATCTTGAAATGAGTTTCCAAATTAGTCGAGTTGCGTGTATTCTGTCCTTGGGTGTACGCGTGTTTCAACTCTTGAGATATTCGCTTTGAGCATCAGTACGATACCATCAAAAACATAAATTTGAAATGAGAATTCAAGTTCAGGATTTACTGCCATACGGAATCAAGAAATCAAGAAAATGTTTTCATAATAAATATAGTCATCCACTCCTAGTGAGTATTAAATTCTTTGGTCATCCACTTCGAGCAAAAATGTAAAGAAGGTACAGTTTCTAACAAGATTACTGAAAATTTGTAACCGGCCTGTTCTTTACCGTAATAACTGAAAGACTGTCAAAGAAAGTACCGCCCAAGTCGTTCTTGCGGTACTATTGTGGGGCCATGAGTTGAAACACGCGTTCCCCAAGAAGAACAGAATACACGCAATGCGACTAATTTTAAAACACGTTTCAAGATGGCTAACAGCATACCGTAACTAGCCTACATAATTTAGTCGGTTTTTTTGTTCCCTTTCAAAAAGCGGTGGAGGGTTTATATTGTTCTTTGTACTTAGGGCCTTTTGGAAGTAAACAAAAATCAGAATGTGATACTTTGACGAGGACCAACAATAATAGCGCCTTCTCTGTCATATCTATTAAAAGTTTAATAATAGTTGTAACAGACGATCGGATCGGACCACAGGACGCTGCTAATTGTTAGAGTGAGATAGCTATACAACCCCCTCTCTCTCTAACAAATAGCATCGTCCTTTATCATTAAGCTCTATAAATGGAGTACGATTCGCCTCATCTTTCCAAACAAAAAGGTCTGCCAAAATCTGAGGGGGGCGAGGTAGCACGCATGTGATGTTTTCAAGTCAAATGTACATCATTGTCGGTTGTTAATACAGTTTATTTCTAAATGATTTTTTATGGCAGCAACGCTTTATTGACAACAGACAAAGATGTACCTTTGACTTGAAAACACCAAACATATTTGACATATTCTTTTTATACTTGATAACACTAAATGGAGCAATAGATAGTCGACTGTACCATTGTTAACATATGGTTCATTATTGGATGCAGTCTTTGCAAATGTCAAACAAAAAAGCCAACGATCGTTTTCAACCGACTTCAAGATTTCGAAGGAGGAGGTTATCAATTCGTCGGGATCTTTGTTTTTGCTTGTTTTTTTTTTTTATGTATGTTCAGCGATTATTCCAAGACGGCTGGACCGATTTGGAAAATTCTTTTTTTGTTTGAAAGATTATAGTTCACAGTTGGTCCCATTGTAACCAGGTCAGGATCTGATGATGGGATCCTGGAGAAATCGAGGGAACTCTTCAACTATTATAGGCACACTTATAGTGATTTGAGTATTTTTTACAGCAGCTTGAGTATTTCCTTTTGGAAAGGTGGATGCTAAGTGAAGTCGGTTCTTTTTTGTTTAAAATTATTGATTGTATTTTCAAACAAAATATAGAAGACAGCAATCCTTAAGCGCGTTAAATATGGAGAAGTGTCAAACGTCAAATAGTTACTGCCCGTCAGAAAGAAAACGATTGTCATTGAATCGATTCTGTAAACGTAGCTTGATTTTCGATTTAGATTAAATCTTTTATTACGTAAGTAATGATAAATAAAGTAAAACTTTACTTACATCTGAAATGATATTTCATCTTTTTGTAAACTAGACGAAATATAACATTTTTTACATCCAAAAACAGCGCATAAGGGTATTTTCACGGAGCTTGTTATCCATCGACAGCGATGACGAAAGTGCGTGACATCGATTATTTAAATAGTTTTTATAGATGTACTAGATTTTCCTGCTAATACTTTTGACAGAGGGGAAATGATACCTAAGGCCTCTCCTGGTTTAGAACTCTCTGTCCTTTATCGACCCGTGGTCCGATCGCCTGTTGCGGCTATAAGACCATCCCGTTCAATCTTGGTATTTTTATTATGTCAGGTCTTTGGTCTAGTCTATGTCTGAGTCTATGGCTAGTATGTCTATAGTAGGAATGATAACAAACATACATACATCTCTGTTTGACGCATTTGGAAGTCATGAGTTTCTTGATGGTTTCTTTCATGATGAACCCACAGATATCAGAGAAAATAGCTGTGGATGAACCATAAAGTAGTTCGTTTCTTTGTGGGCGTTTCTTTTTCAGTTGAATTCAGAGAGTTCTATGAATGAGGGTTTCCGCGATCGAGTTTTTCAGTAGATGGCAGCACCGTGGCGACAGGTCTAGCTGTCACAATCCACCAATCATGTTTAACCATATATTTTTTGATTGGTGGATTTTGACAGCTACTGCCAAAAAGACCTGTCGTCACGGTGCTGCCATCTAGTGGAAATCTCAATCGCGGAAACCCTCAAGAGCTTTATGCTTGAATTTTATATAGGGCCATCTTGTGATACATCACCAAAACAAAACCATATAGGTTCCGAAACGTCTCAATAGATGGCGTCCATTACGCAAAATTTAACAAAATATGCAAATTGTTTCTAAACATGGCCGCCGGTCGGTCCTCTTAGTTTATTGGTATATTTGTGATTTATTATATATTCAACCCATTGTAAGAGACTTATTATGAGTGATAATATGTCATAGTGGATCAAACGGCGAATTAAAATGACTTCAACTCCAAAGACTGAGAAATGCGGACAAGGTAAGTTATGCGTGACATTCTAGTCTAGTTATACGTTTCTACGTTTGTTCTTTGGAAATCAAATTCATTTGTATTGAAACTTTATTTTACATTGATTAACTTCTTTCTCATTTGTACTGCGTTAAATACCGCTTTTAATTTTCACGAGACATGAGACTTAAGTCGATTTGTAATTTCTTTGTTATTTCCGTTTTAAAACGCACTCGCGATGAGAAAGAAATCCGTAGACTACTATGCTAAATATCAATATTAACCTTAAATAATCATTTATAAAGGAATATGAAACACTGAAGTTCGTCACCTATGAAAGGATTTTTAGTTTAGGCTTATTTTTAATTAATCATTATGAAGTTCTTTATATGCTATCAGCGAATGTTAATAAGGGGGTGTGGACGGAAGTGTTTCAATTCGTATGAGCTTGTCTACGTTTAGAGTAGTAGGCACCCTACTACTTGGCCTACAAGAACCGATGGCAAGGTAGGTATATATTATCTTAATCCCCATATAAACTATTATGCTGTATGCTGAAGTAAATAAACAAAACTTACCTTCCAAGCCATTTGAAATTATTGTTCTACAATTATTGTTATCCAGATATTAGAAAATATAACTCCAAGTAGGGATAGGTAAGTAATTTAAAAACATTTGACAACAACAATGAGTATAAGTTAGGTTGTTCAAACTTTATCCATTAGGGGCAACCATAATGAGACGGTTTGTGCAGGTGGATAAAAACTGTTTATGGCCACCATGGTTCAATTAATATAAAAATATACTTTATTTTGTTATTACATTTTTATGAATATTTTGAATACCAACATAGGTTTTATGACAACAATGTTTTATGATCTTGGGCCCTCCAAATCCAGTTGGGCCCCACTATCTCTGAAATTTTGCCTGTCCAATATGCCAATGGTCAAATTTGTTTTGTTTTTCCGACTGGTTCCTTGCATGCTGTATCTTGCCATATCCACCTCTAACCTTGCAGTCTGGCAACATGGTCAGCCCATTTTTATTTAAGTTTCTGGGCTTGGCTTAGAGCAAATATAATTTTGGTTCTTTTTCGGATTAGGTATGATGAACAGATGATTTATTTTTTGTATTCTGTTTTTTCTTACATACATACAGTCGTGGCGAGATAATTAAGGACAAGATTATTTTTGCCATACAACTGCATACAAATATGACATTTTAAATTTGATAAAAACATAAATTTTGCTTATGCTATTTATATTTTAAAAAATACTGACGTATCCGTGTTTAAACAAGACTTAATATGGGCCATCAACATCTTCCATAAAGTTTGAACTTTAAAAAATACAGACGGTCAAATCAATACTTTTTGTAATTAGGAACGATTTTCATACATCGTTAGATGTTTATGGCCCATATTAAGTCTTGTTTAAACACGGATACGTCAGTATTTTGAAATATAAATAGCATAAGCAAAATTTATATTTTTATCAAATTTAAAATGTCATATTTGTATGCAGCTGTATGGCAAAAATAATCTTGTCCTTAATTATCTGGCCACGACTGTATTTCATATTCATACGCATATTCCGTTCCATCTCTCTATGGCTTAATAAATGATATTATTCACAAACAATGACAGGTATAGTACGATTTTTTTAAGATGTCGGTATTGTCGGTAGAAATCTTTAGTAAGATTCTGACATCTTAAAAAATTTCCACTATAGTAATGGTAACAGAGGTAGGTTTTTATTATCTCCAGTGAGTAGGTACTAGTAGTAGCAAATTGGTGACAACTGGTGGGAATAACCATTAATAACCCACTTTCACCAGCTAGTTACCTTTATTATCCTTTATGTATATTAGTGATAGACATGCCATGCATATAATTCTGCTTCTAGTTGCTACCACATGTATCTTATAATAGAGGTATCGAGTTAATCACTAATTAGATAAGATAAATGTTTATTAAAAACAATATAATAAGAAATGAACTGAGTGACCGCGCACATAATCTCATCTTAGAGATTTTGCAACCCATGTAAAATTCTAGTTATAAGCTTTTTTTTTTAATAAATAGTTATACATTTTTAATTTTTTTTTGTACGAAACTTGATCATTAAGGTAGGTTAAATTTCTAAGCGTAATCTAAATTTAGACATGTTAAACCAGCAAACCTAGCTACAGGATATATTATTATAATGTAAACACCATAGCAAATATATAAAACTAGTAGCAACAAGTGCTTGACGTCCGCTTGTTATTTAGTTGATGAAAAATATGTCAGTGCATGGAAAAAGAGCAAATGTTTTTTTCAATATGGATTTTTAGTACAGTCGGCTACAAAGATATCCACTTTTGAACCTTGTAACCTTTTGAATGTTGTAAAACGCATTAGATACATATGTGTGTAATCGACTGTACTTCCTAAAACCTACCTTTTATCTTTCTCCAACATCTTAAATCGTAAACCAAAAATTCAGCTATGGACACTCTTATAGCGAGAATCGAAAAGTAATTAAATATGCAAATGCATACAAGTACAAAAAATATCACCAAAAATCTTTCTATCGCTATAGATCTCATCAATTCTCATCAATTTCTCAATTGAAACCACTTTTATTGTAAAATCAGGAACTGAGAAACGAGATCGGCGTTCTAAAAACAAAGATACAACAAATCCAGTGAAATAAGTAACTAATGGCAATTGGAGATATTCGAAAAAAAATTGCGATATATTGTATTTTATTGCCAATCAATCCTGTTTCTGATAGGGATCAAAAGTCTCTAATAATCAGTGATCGGAATTGGTAGTGCCATTTCGCGGGACTTCGGTGTGTAAGCTTAGTATGGATATAGTTTTTAACCCCGGGATTTGATATGAAAATTTTAAAGTTTGTGTTTGGTTTAAAAAATGTTTTAAAGAACCTATGAAAAAAGCCTATGAAAAATGTGGTTTCAGTTAGATATTGGACGTCAAAAGAAATAGATTGACAATAGAAAATATTGATATGTTTATTTAATATAATGATGTCGATGTTTCGTGTTTTATTTTATGATTGTATTATTGTTAATTGTAATTGTTAAACGAAAGTAATTTTAAATGAATGATGTATTTATAATGACAATTTTTTTTACTTTTGCGTTTTGAAGAAAATTTTCTGTGAGAAATACGAGTCGAAGAATCTCAAGTCTTATCCATGTTCTGTACAATGTTTAAGGTCATTCACCCGAAATGGCACTACCTATTCCGATCACTGCTAATAATAGACCAACTCCAGTAAAGGCACCAGAAAAGATCATCATCATCAAACACTTAAGAGCCATGCTCTTGTCGGTGCAACTCAAAGTGGGCTCTCCATTTGCTTCGGTCCCAGGCCTCCTCTTTGATCTCTTGGTACGACCTGACCTTAACATTATTTTTAATTTGGTCTATATAATGAATTCTAGGTCTTCCCCTTCCAGAAAAGATACAAATTCAAAATTACATTTCCCATACATTTATTATAATATAAAGCTATAGTAACACACAATTTAAAATGAAGCTGTAATTATCATAATGTACAATTCGCAGAGAGTTAGTTATTCTGTAGGCATAATACCTATGATGTTTTTCCAGATTAACCTATCTCTTTATCTCTACTCTTTTTATCTCTCTAATCATTCCCTCACCGAAAACCACGGGGTATGGTTATGGGGTCACATTTACCGGGGCTAGTTCCTCGTGTACTACGGACTACGGTAGATATGCTGTTTTGCCCTACTAGCATGACTTACAATGTCGCGCGACTCTCCATACTTCAGGAGCGACTCGATCGTATGACGTCGCGCGCGACAACGCATATTATGCTAAGCTGCCTGTTGCGGCCAGACGTAGCATACCGGTACGGGTACAAAAAATTGTTCATCATCATCCTAGCGTTTGTCCCGGATTTTTCCGCTCGGCAGCCTAATCCCAGGGATTGGTTAGGCACTAGTTTTTACGAAAGCGACTGCCATCTGACCCGTCCAACCCAGAGGGGAAACTACGCCTTGTTGGGATTCGATCCGGTGTCCTCACGATGTTTTTCTTCACCGAAAAGCGATTGGTAAATTCCGTTGTTTTCTCCGCGTCAGTGTTCATATTTGTTATCTCGCTACATTTACATAATTTTCACATGACATAAATTAAGTATGCTTGATCAGATACGCCACCATGGACTAAGAGCTAGCCACGTCAGATATGACACAATAATGAGAGCAATGAAACCTGTCTAGTTAGATTGCTTTACCATCCTTATTGCTAGATCCGGGCACCTGGAAGCTTTTATTGGGTGGAAGTCACAGTTGTCACCAACTAAGTTTTTCAGTGGGACAAAACCAACACCATCATTTTAAACAAAAATTAACCGACTTCACATAGCCTTCACCTTTCCAAAAGGAAATGCCCGAGCTACTGTAAAAAATATTTAAATCATTATAGGTGTGCCTATAATATTTGAAGAGTTCCTCGATTTCTCCAGGATCCCATCATCAGATCCTGACCTGGTCACAATGGGACCAACTGTGAAGTATACTCTTTCAAACAAAAAAATAATTTTCCAAATCGGTCCAGCAGTCTTCGAATAATCGGTGAACATACATAAAAAAAGCAAAAACAAAGATCCCGACGAATTGATAACCTCCTCCTTTGAAATCTTGAAGTCGGTTGAAAATAGATAAAAACTGCCGAAGTTGTGTCATTTATACAACAGTAGGCGACTAACTATAAATTGAATTATACATCATTTGGCACTACTTTCCCCAACAGAAACTTCTGGCTATGATATAATCTAATTAATTACAGCATTTCGCATAATATTGCATTAAACCCAGAACTGTAGGTTTTTTCTTGAAGTTATTTGCATTCTTTAACCTCCACCATTTTACAGCTGCCAGATGTCGGAATCTAGAAATAAGCATAGTAAAGCAAACTAACTAGAGGGGTTTCGTTGCGCTTATTATTGTGGCATATCTGACGTCGCCAGCTCTCCGTCTACGACATTGTGTTGGGTAGGTAAATGTAAAATTAAGCTTAATTCAATTCGATAGGTTTTCCGCTCATGTGAGCTTTACCTATGTAGATATCGGAATGACGCACTAAGTTTCATAAGATAGTGCTAGGAAACAAAATACATTATTCTATTTTCCACCGAACGCGGCAGGAGGTACGTCTGTCAATGAGTGCATTTGACATTTATAGGCAGCGCGCTTTGTGTACGTTACATGCTCGTCATTCGCGTTCGTCATTTGTCGCCAAGCGCGACCATTTTAGTGTTCGGGTTTGACATACGTCAAGTTGACGTTTGATATATGTTTGACGCGTTGGCTGTGTACCGATTTACCGAACCAGGCTCACAGGCGCTCAGACTGCTCATGATCATAACGGTCCGAAAAAAAAACACCACTCAGGCGACCTTGAGCGTGCTAATTGATACGGACCGGCGTCAGCCATAGACACTACCTATAGACCTGCCATGGTAATAACCAGACATAGAAGTTTTCGTGGCAGGAATGAAAATGTGATAGGGACTTTCCAACGATATTCATTTATCGATAAATCGATATGACAGTTATGATGTACATATTATATGAATTTTCAAGTTAAATATACTATTATATAATATACACCATAAACTTTTATCTACACTCATATTGTAAGTTCTCTAAAACGTGTTCGAAAACGGTAGGCAATGGCTAGCATTACCACGACCGATTTTACTATGATAAGCTTTTTATCTGTGGCAGTAACGTAATTTTAACTTTTCATGCTCAAATATTGATGTGCTATGAGTTTTGATAACATAAATAAATAAATAAATAAATATTATAGGACAATCTTACACAAATCGACATAGGCCCACGGTAAGCTTAATAAGGCTTGTGTTATGGGTACTAGACGACGATATATATAATAGATAAATATGGATAAATACTTAAATACATAGAAAACATCCATAACTCAGGAACAAATGTCTGTGATAAACACACAAATAAATGCCCTGACCAGGATTCGAACCCGGGACCTCCTGCTTCGTAGGCAGAGTCACTACCGACTAGGCTAGGAGGCCGTTAAACATAATGTACACCTGCACCCTCCCGCGCATCCGCCGACAACCCGACACGCGCCTCCCCGACAACCCGACACGCGCCTCCCCGACCGCCGGCACAATCGAGTTGGCCATGGCGGTGCAATGGCGGCCATTCTATGGTTTCCGAATACGGCATTTTGGATAAATAATATGAGTGTAGATAAAGCCGTGTATGCAACTGTACGTAATTAGGCCTTCACACTCGTGTGATCTTATTATGAAACTCGCCTGCGGCTCGTTTCATCAAACCACACTCATGTTTTAAGGACCCTTATTACGTAACAGTTACTTAAACTACCATTTCTAAATCGATTATGAAAATGGTTGCCATTCGTTTTGATTTAGTCGTTAAAAATGATTTCTTGTTTTAACTACTTACAATAATATTGCTTTGCTATATACCGCGGAATAGCAAAGCAATATTATTGTTGTTAATAATATGGACTTCCGCAAAGTGATTCCATAAATTATTTCTTGTTTTTAAATATAACATAATATTACCATTGCCAAACGTCGATAGGGAGTTATCAGCATTACAGGTTAATTTATACTTTACCCGGTGACCTTAGTATCTGCTATGAAATTTGACTTCGAAAGTTATCGATAAATTTATTATTGGAAGGAAGTCCCTAGTTATTTGACATTTTTGCCACAAAAACTTCTATGTCTGGTAATAACTAATAAAAATAATACCAAGATTGAACGGGATGGACGAAACTTTCAATAGGTATGACAGAGGAGGCGCTTAGCTATCGTTGGTCCTATTGTCATAATAGTGATTATTGCTTACATCCAAAAGGCCCTAAGTACAATATAACGTTTGTTACCCTCCACAGCTTTTTTGAAGGGCAACAAAGATACCGACTAAATTATGTAGGCTGGTTACGAAATTATATCAGCCATCTTGAAACGTTTTAAAATTAGCCGCGTTGCGTGTATTGTCCTTCTTGGGCGAACGCGTGTTTTAACTCTAGAGATACTTGCTTTGAGGGCGTCAGCACTGTAAGCGTTGTAAGCGCTGTGAGCGTCATTCGGAACACAGCCCATATCATTCCTATCAATACCCACTTCTGAAAAAACTGAGGTTGTCCACGATCGAGTTTTGCAC
Source organism: Pammene aurita (assembly GCA_947086415.1). Taxonomy (NCBI): domain Eukaryota; kingdom Metazoa; phylum Arthropoda; class Insecta; order Lepidoptera; family Tortricidae; genus Pammene; species Pammene aurita. Next base: position 17,376,833 of record OX352289.1, read on the forward strand.
TAGATGGCAGCACCGTGGCGAGAGGTCGTACATGGAGAATGCGCACCGAGGGATGGTAGGCGGCACGGCGCTGCCATCAACGTTTAGGGTGGAGTACAAGCCAAAGAGAGTAAACCCCGAAGATCGGCTTTCTCTTTTGCACTATGGGCCAGATCACCATCAGCATTACGCAGTGGTGGTTATGACGACTGACAAAAGTTTCCCTCGACAACTTTGGTAAATGACCAGAACGTGCGACTCCTGGTGGGGTAGCCCGCTAGTTTCTCACCAATTGTGCCGACGAAATCGAATTGGGCTCTGGCTATGGCTGACTATGTCCAAGGTATAACAAATGCTAGGTGTCCATTATTACTACTTTCCAAGCTTCATAATCATGACGAAACTTAAAGGGTTTAGCAGGCTAAGGAAGGACGTGTGGCCCCTCTGAGGAATAGTTGAATTGGTAAATGTCAATTGTTTGTCGCCTCATAACTGGTAATCACTCCAGATAATCACACAGAGATAATGTCAAAAATGTATTTTCTTAACATTTTTTTTCAAACTCATATATCTCCTAATTCATAGCAGCTAAAGCGTTGAAACAAAACCACAGCTACGTAGTTTGAGTGGGAGTATACCCTATAATTTTATTAATATTTTATACGTGAAAAATAAAAGAAATAAATGTCATTTTATTTTTTGACAGCTCTTTCCAACACGTTTTTTTGAAAGTACAATTATGAAAAAAATCATGTAAATTGCTTATAGTATTAGCTACTAGCATACAAAAAATCAATTGATTATATTTGGTGCAACATACTGTAAAAAAAAAACTAACGAAAGTATTCAAGTATCAAGAGTAGGCTTCTGAACTGAAAGTTCGTTTTTAAGTTTTATGTTTGTTGCCTAGCAACAAAGGGTGTATTGTCTTTAATTTGACGTATGATTGTCAAAAAAGGTCACTGAATATAAATAAATGTAAATAAAATATAAAATAAAACAGAAACTTCATGTATATACATTATTTCAGGTGGAAATCATAAAATCAAAAATATTTGGGCTCAACTTGCCACGGTTAATAGCGAAGCAACTGTTTTTACAGTATTTACCAGATATTGAGATATCGCTCTCTGATGAAAATATTATGTTAAAAGGATATTGCGATGACTGCAGGATAACATTGTCCTATACCTGGGACGACGAATATTACGATAGTCATTATCTAAGTGACTTATATTGTGATATCTGCTCTAATGAGTTATTTAATTCGTTATGTTAATACGTGTACTATAATGAAACCAATTAATTTGTTTATAAAATAATAAACATATAGCACATCCGTCGTTTCGTTGATTTAGTAGTTAGTAAAATTAGTTACAAATGCTAACACAGCTGTAGTTCAGTGACCTTTTTTGACAGTCATACGTCAAATTAAAAACAATACACCCTTTGTTGCTAGGCAACAAACATAAAACTTAAAAACGAACTTTCAGTTCAGAAGCCTACTCTTGATACTTCAATACTTTCGTTAGTTTTTTTTTTACAGTACGTTGCACCAAATATAATCAATTGATTTTTTGTATGCTAGTAGCTAATACTATAAGCAATTTATATGATTTTTTTCATAATTGTACTTTCATAAAAACGTGTTGGAAAGAGCTGTCAAAAAATAAATTGACATTTATTTCTTTTATTTTCCACTTATAAAATATTAATAAAATTACCGGGTATACTCCCACTCAAACTACGTAGCTGTGATTTTGTTTCGATGCTTTAGCTGCTATGGATTAGGAGATATACGAGTTTGAAAAAAAATGTTAAGAAAATACATTTTTGACATTATCTCTGTGACAGTTCAAGATAGAGGGCTGAAAGTTGGAGTGATTACCAGTTATGAGGCGACAAACAATTGACATTTACCAATTCAACTATTCCTCACAGGGGCCACACGTCCTTTCTTAGCCTGCTAAACCCTTTGACAAAATTATTAGTTATACATAAGTAATTACCATTTCGCTGGCCCAATATTACAGGGTTCTATGTTTCACTTTTATTTAATTGAAATTTAAACATTGTCACAGTGACACTAAAGGCCGGTTGCACCAAACCGTCTGTTAACGTAAACGTAATCGTTAAAAAATCTTGTATGAAAATTTTGACAGTTTTCTATGGGATGACAGCTCCGTCGTCATATTTAACGTTGATCAGTTCGCTAGTTATGCGTGGTGCAACCCACCCTTAGTCGAAAATGTTACATAAAACCGTGTAATATTGGGCCAGCGATTTGGTAGTTGATTTAGAGTAAATAAATAGCCTACATACATATCATAAATTACTAGAATATTGGTTGATGACTGAACTGTTTACCTTCAGGGGTCAAATTCGTGTTTTCCCGTTTTTTAAGTTACTCAATCCTATGAAAAAACATTACCAACTTGATTAGGTTCTTCACAAACAAGGGTAAAAGTGGCATACACAATATTTTAAGAGAACTAGTGGCTTTAGAGAAAAAGTCGATTGCCCTAGGTACAACTATGTCCAAGGCAAGGATGATTAGACATGGATGGACAATATCCATACAAAATTGCGTTCCCTTATTTCAGGTTAAAGCACCAGCGTCACCTATCGGTCACACCAGACACTGAATCCTAGTTTCTAATACTTTGTTCGTCGCTTAACGCTGATAGAATAACTCGACTCCAGACTCGACAGATGGCGCTGTGGCACTTCGTACCGAAAACAGACGTATAGCCATAGCCTGAACGCGATTTTGTATAGGCATTGTCAATCCATGTCTTAAATCTTAATCATCCTCGATGCCTATACAAAATTGGGTTCCTCGAGGTTCCTTCAGGCTATACGTCTGTTTTCGGTACGAAGTGCCACAGCGCCATCTGTCGAGTCTGGAGTCGAGTTATTCTGTCAGTGTTAAGCGACGAACAAAGTATTAGAAACTAGGATTTAGTGTCTGGTGTGACCAATAGATGACGCTAGTGCTTTAACCTGAAATAAGGGAACGCAATTTTGTATGGATATTGTCCATCAAAATCGCATTCCTCGAACCTTCAGGCTGGCTATACGTCTGTTATCGGTACGAAGTGCCACAGCGACATCTGTCGAGTCTGGAGTCGAGTTATTCTGTCAGCGTTAAGCGACGAACAAAGTATTAGAAACTAGGATTTAGTGTCTGGTGTGACCGATAGATGACGCTAGTGCTTTAACCTGAAATAAGGGAACGCAATTTTGTATGGATATTGTCCATCCATGTCTGTATCATCCTTGGTACAAGGTAGAACAGTTTCCCCTACAGATGTCTCATAATGTTTGGGCAAAGCATAAGTACTCATACATATTCTAAGGAATATATATGTATACCGAATCGACTGAGTTATCAGGTCGTCGGGGCTATTTGAATTAGAAATTCCTGCGGCGGTGCCGCGGAGACGCGAAATTATTACGTATGAGCCGTCGTGCATGAACCATTATTAGATTTGCTAATATTCCAATGCTTTTAGAACGAATACTTTTATGTTTATGATAATTATGTAATTAACGTTGATTTTCTTTATCACTTATGCCGCTTCCTTACTTCATCTAACGTGGCAGCGGAGTTCTTAGCACAGGTCCGTTACAGTGGGTCCTAGTTTTCCTTTGTTACGGTCTGTATCTAGAGATTTAAGGGTCAAAAACGCTTAGGAAAAAGGGCAACTTTTCTGTAAACAATATAGAAGGTAACGATATGGGTACCTCTACCTACATAATACTAAGGCGGTTTTCACACTGCTACGGTTTCCGCATGCGGCGACGGCGTGCGAACGAGATAGCATGTCTATAGCGCTGTCACGCTTGCACACCGTCGCCACATGCGGTTGCTGCGCCAGTATGATAATCGCCTAATGCTTTTACTACACAGATTTAAAAAGAAGATTTAACTCACTACATAATTATAAGGGTTTAACAAGAAAATAAGGCTTACAAGTCCATATTTTATAAGAAAAGGCGCATAAACTGAACTTATCGTATTTGAACCTTACAATACAAGCCAACATAATTATTTAATTGTCTTGACCACTCTGGGTCCCTGGATAATTAATCGTTCTAATTTAATAGGTGAAACATTTTTAGTTTTAATCACCAACATTGATGAAGGTAAACCACTACGTTCCTCCCTACACGAATATATTTACCACAGTAGTAGGTAAATAGCTAATAAATAATATTAAGAGTCCGGTAACGATTTGAAAACGAAAATCGCTAATAATGAAATTACGCATATTAATCGCATTTAATAAGATAGTTTGAAGTCTTGTTATTGCAAAAAGTTCTTTGGGTCTATATATATTAATATTTAATACCCTAAAACTGAATTTTTACAGATCTTGTTTGGTGAGGACGTTGATTCGTGCAATCTTGTCGCTTGATTATTAGTTATTATTTTGTACGGCCACTAATATGTTTTATATTATCTGATTAGAGCATGAAATACAGTTTATTTCTGTATTTTTATTTTTTAATACCTTCCCAAAACTATCACCTAAACTTCAGCAATTTTTCATAAAATTGCTCCAGCTAAACATACTCTCCCTTAAAAAATATGTATGAAAATGAAAAAGACTGTTCCACTTATTCCTCAGACAACTCATTTTACAACGTATTTATGTATTTTACATACTAGTATAACTTAATTTTAATCAATAAAAACCTTACTCTTTTCACCTCTCCAAGCAAAAATCGAGAAACAGGTGTTAGATTAGGGTGAATTACTTATAAATGACACAAGAAAATAAAAAAAAGCGTTCTACTTATGGCACTGGTCCCACCGCGGGCGAGTAACTATGAGCTATCGGCTATTTTCTAGCCCAAGAAACGAACAAAAGATAATCGCTCCCGTGTAAATAAAAGAGAGAGAAGTATATTTATAGTTCATCGCAGTGTGAACAGCCAGCGATGAACTATAAATATATATCTCTCTCTTTTATTTACACGGAAGCGATTATCTTTTGTTCGTTTCTTGGGCTAGAAAATAGCCGATAGCTCGTAGCTTACTCGCTCGCGTTGGGACCAGTGCCTAAACAATTAAAAAGAAACGTACTTTCAAAATATATATACAAAACTGATAGAAGTTTCGGTTGTTACTGCAAAATAGTATCAAAAAGTTGAGCGAAATCGAAAAAAAAGTTTATCGGACTCTTAAATTCTAAGTCTAAGATAGCCTACCGATTACTTACTAGACCATTACCCATATCCTTACGGTTTTTTTTTCAATATCACCCAAAAGCTGATAGGGTAAATATACCTAATCTTAATTATTCACATTCTTAATTGTGCTAGGCACGTAATATTATTTCAATCTAGATTAGAAATAGTGTAGGTAGATTTGAATGAAACATAGTCGGGACTAGATATGAACGGTGCAACAGAACCACAGGCAGCGCGGCAGTCACGGATGACACCTAAACGTGATTGCGGCCAACGTTCTCTGGCTACACTCGCGCATGCGGCGCAATCGACTAGACAATTGCCTGTTTTTTTAATCGCGATGGTATCTTTAGCTAAATTAGGTTTGTAAGGTCTTATCCCGGGTTAGAAATTACTAGAATATATAACTAATAAAATAGTTAAAAACTTTCGAAGAAACTTAGAACATAAATAAATGATTTCATCTTAGTCATAAATCATAAGGTAAAACGGTAACGAAAGCGTAACCGTTTTATTACGACAAAAAAATACAAATATATATCAAAACTTACCAACTATAATAGTGGATCTAATAAACATGTCAATATATAATATTTATAAATAAATAAAATATATATCTATGACAGAGTTTACTTTAGTTTTTATGGAACTAATAAAACTGGAGTAAAATAAAAGTGGAGGATTGCTGCCGGGTGGTTCTGAATTTTGAGGGAGGTACAGTTCAAGCTCCCGTAAGCCTTATATTTCAAACAATGTATTATGTTACCTTTAAACTACGCCTTGCTATAGTCTAGTTCTAAAAGTAGACCGTCGCCGTCGTGGCCCTCAGCAAAGAAATCTTAATATAATTATAAGATTCATAAATAAGTATGGTGTCTTCTAATCTTCCTCTAATGTAATTAGAGGAAGATTAGAAAACACCATACTTATTTAATCTTCCTCTAATGTAATTAGAGGAAGATTAGAAAACACCACAAAACAAAAACATACATATATTTATCAAACCAGGTATGTCTTTTCCTCTAAATTGGTTTTAAATTAATATATGCAAGTTGTTAAAAGTACTATCTACATAGGTAATGTTAATGTTACTTACTTAATATTGTAACTACGGTACTGTTTGTTGGTCGCGACTGCGATGTCAGATAATGGGCGAGATGGTTGCATGCATTCATAGTGCTAGTTTACTTAGATACAGCTTAGACCGAGCGAGGCTGTAACGGGACCGCGCCTGCTCGGCTAGTTTGGTACGTGCTGCCCGCTGCCCGCGGCACAGCTTCCATTGCCGTGAAAAATACTTACCTACATATATTGTATATGCACTGCACTGACCGTGCCGCTTGCTCGCTACTTGGTAGAATAGGTAAAGTTTTAAACTATATGACTTTTTGTTTGGCTTCGGTAGCGCAAAAGATTCTTTCTGTACCATAATATAGCGGTACGGTTATTCTCTTCGATACCTAAATCGTTTTTAGGGTTCCGTAGTCAACTAGGAACCCTTATAGTTTCGCCATGTCTGCCCGTCCGTCCGTCCGTCCGTCCGCGGCTTGGCACATGTTGTGTTTACTTTTCTAAGGGCAGGTTGTTTTAAAGTAGGGACAAAATGATCTCCCATTCGGCATCTTGGCTCTCTAAGTGCCTTCAGTAAGCTTTCACGATTTTCACACTTTATCATTGGCAATTAAATTACTTCTTTTGTATAGGTATGCTTAAAATTCCACATGCTTAAAATATCTTTTCTATTATCTAAGGCGATTATCACACTGGCGCCGCGACCGGATGCGGCGACGGTTTATTTTTATTTATCGTATGGCTACATCTCACTGGATATAGATAGGCATATCTTCCCTGGGGTAGTAGTAGTGGGAACGCAGATGATAATGAAAATCCAGTGAGTGCTGCGAGGTCCAGATGGGACAGTGCAGCTGCCAAGTTTGTTACTCTTTTAGTTTACCACCCAGGGATCACGTGTAGGGTTGTCTAAGGTGTTTCCTACGACGGTGTGCAAGCGTGACAGCGATACACATACAGAGCGCTATCTCGCTCGCGCACCGTCGCCGCATGCGGAAACAGCAGCAGTGTAAAAGTAGCCTAATATATTTCTATTGATTATAAACCGAAAGAGCAAGGCATAATCATGCAGCCACGCCTTACCAAAAATAAAGAATAATACGATATCCATTGCTTTCCAACCGACTTCAAGATTTCGAAGGAGGAGGTTATCAATTCGTCGGGATCTTTGTCTTTGCTTTTTTTTTTATGTATGTTCACCAATTATTCGAAGACGGCCGGACCGATTTTTTTTGTTTGTAAGAGTGTATACTCCCTAATTAAGTAAGAGTGAAACAGTTGGTCCCATTGTAACCAGGTCAGGATCTGATGATGGGATCCTGGAGAAAAATAAGGGAACTCTGCAAGTATTATAGGGACACCTATAGTGATTTGAGTATTTTTTTACAGCAGCTCGAGCATTTGCTTTTGGAAAGGTGGAGGTTATGTGAAGTCGGTTCTTTTTTGTTTAAAATAATTTTGGTAGTATTAGTACTTAATGCACTTATCGATAACATTTCTTAATAATTTTATTATTTCTTAAATTGATATGTAAAATGGTTCTTTCATGAAGTTATTTTAACAGACGCATGGACAGCGGAGGCTGAGTAAAAGGGTTTGTCACCCAACGGGCCCGGAACCCTAAGAATTATCTGGGTCGAACGAAATAAACCTATACAATAAAGCAGCCATAACATAACACACTCTATTGACTACTCGTACTTTAAAACCTCTTTTTCAGTTCCGGGGTATACTATATAGTAATTCAACGTTTTCCTGATAGCCTTTAACTAGCAGGGTCATCAATTAGCTCAAACGAAATATTCTAACCATTGGACATTTTGAAGAACGGCTAAAATTAATGTAAAACTGTTCCTAATTTAAATCGAAATTACACGTTAAATTTAATGAACAAAACGCCAGTTGCAAAACGTTCACAAAATTGTCTTAGCATATGTTCTTAGTGTCCCGTAATGTCTGCATAGTCGTGACAATATATTGATCAAATGTTACGAACACCGATTGACCACATAATAATACAACAGCATTAACAAACACCGTTACCAGCAATCAGTGCTGACTGATGTCAGTGATGTCTCATCCTCTATTACCGCGGGCTGTCCGCATAATGTTGTCCATGCAAATGTATGTTTGAGCGCTCCAATCTTTTCATTAGAGAATCGTGATGTATCTTGATGACTTCTTCTGTCGTAGCATCAGGTAGATTAACAGTCCGCATCACAGTCGATTCAGGGCATATCTGTCGATCGTCTCGCATGGATGACGACAGTGAAAGGTAAGAAATAAAAACCAGCCAAGTGCGTGTCGAACCACGCATAATTTCGAATTCCGCTGTCATTCAAAATTTGGCATCCTTCCCCCATTATATCTTTTATCTCTTCCCTTAATTAAATACCTATTTATAATACCTATGTATTCATAACTGGCGTTCATGGATTTTTTGCTCATTAGCTCTTCGGAATTCTAAATGCAAGCTACATTGTGATAAGAAGTTAGGGGAAGGTGGGTCGTTATCGTACACTTTTTTCTAAGCCTTGTAAAACAAAGTTTTTGCCTTACAACAAATCAGAGATGGCTGATTTTTTAGGGTTGCGTACCTCGAAAGGAAAAAACGGAACCCTTATAGGATCACTTTGTTGTCAGTCTGTCTGTCTGTCTGTCAAGACCATTTTTCTCACGAACGCATGGAGGTATCAAGCTGAAATTCATATCAAATACTCAGGTCTTCTGTCCCTTGGTGCTGTGAAAAAATCAAACTTCTATGCCAACGCAATAAAAAGATACAGCCGTTTATGCCGCAAAATTCCGCAAATTTTCGAAAATCGCATGGGAATCAAAACCTACAGGGTACTTTCCGTGAACTCAGGACCTTGAAATTTAGTACGAAGCAACTTCTTATAGCAGAGATACAGGAAAAATTGCGAAAACCATAAATTTTTAGTTACATCATACATAGGCTGCTATTTATATATCCGGAAACCGGGATTACAATCTTCTTAAATAGCATATTTGACCTCCATGGTAAAATTTGAACTTTTTTAAGTACTGGCCGGTATATTTTTTCTTTCTTATTAACGCTCGTGTTTTGTTTTTGACGGGTTTTAAATGTCATCTCGCAGCAAGAATGGAACTCACTCGTGAAAATATTCGTGCTATGATTTATTATGATTTTCGGCGTGGTTTAACGCAACAACAGTGCATAGATCAACTAACTTCAACTTTTGGTGATGAACCCCCATCTAAAACTACTGTGTATCACTGGTTTAGTGAGTTCAATCGTGGACGTAGTATGCTTACGGACGAAGTTAAGGCAGGTCGCCCGAAATCGGTCGTTGTACAACAAAATATCGAGGCTGTGCGAAAACTTATAATGGACGACCGACATGTTACGTACCGCGAGATAGAGGCGACTCTGGGTATTTCTATGACCAGCATTAATAGCATATTACATAATTATTTGGCTGTAAAAAAAATTTGTTCGCGTTGGATACCCCACAACTTAACAAAAGAGCAAAAAGATGCTCGCGTCGAATGGTGCAATAAAATGTTAAAAAAATATAACCGTGGTGACTCAAATAGTAGTTTATGTAACTGTTACGCAATAAGGGTCCTTAAGTCTTAATTCGCCTGCGGCTCATTTCATAATAAGATCACACGAGTGTTTTAAGGCCTAATTACGTACAGTTGCATACACTGCTTTATCTACACTCATATTATTTATTATAAATGCCGTATTCGTAAACCATAGAATGGCCGCCACAGTACCGCCGTGGCCATCTCGATTGTGTCGGCGCGGCCTACTCGATTGTGCCGGCGGACGCGCGGGCGGGTGTCGCCGGCCGCGGGCGCGTGCAGGTGTACATTATGTTATCAAAACTCAGAGCACATCAATAATTGAGCATGAAACGTTATAATTGCGGTACTGCCACAGATAAGAAACTTATCATAGTGAAATCGTTTGTTGTTCTGGTCATTGCCTACGGTTTTTGAACGCATTTTAGAGGACTTACAATATGAGTGTAGATAAAGCCGTTTATAACATCTATACAGGTGACGAATCCTGGATCTATGCATACGATCCCGAAACGAAGCAACAATCAACGGTATGGGTGTTTCAAAATGAGCCGAACCCTACGAAAGTTACTCGTGCAAAAAGTACATTGAAACAAATGGTGGCCTGCTTCTTCGGTATTAATGGCCATGTAGCTACAGTGCCACTAGAAAACCGTAGAACGGTTAATTCAGAGTGGTACACGACCATTTGCTTACCGGAAGTATTTGAACAAATTCGTAAAACTAACCCGCGACGAAGAATCATTCTTCATCATGACAATGCCAGCTGTCATACGTCACGCGAAACAACTCTATTTTTGGAGGGTCAAAATGTGGAATTAACGGGTCATCCGCCGTACAGCCCTGACTTGGCACCCAACGATTTTTATTTATTTCCAAATATAAAGAATAAATTACGCGGTCAACGATTTTCGACCGCTGAAGATGCTGTCGACGCATTCAAACAACACGTTATGGAGGTACCTCAGGCGGAGTGGCAGAAGTGCTTTAAAAATTGGTTCACGCGAATGCAAAAGTGCATAGATCATCAAGGGGAATACTTTGAAAAACAATAAAACCATTTTCAGCCGTGTACGTTTGTTTGTTTTTTTGTTTCCGGATATATAAGTAGCAACCCTCGTATTTCATTGTCAAATAGAAATTTTATAATTTTTCGATACTTTAAACGAGGCGACTATGTAACCGTGACATCACTATTGCATATCATTTTGTCATGAGCGTTTTGAGAACCAAAAGCGAGTGTTAAACTTTCAATCTCATTTCTGACTTTTGTGTTGCTTTAACGCAATTGGACCTATGTAGAAATCTTAGAGAATTCAACCTGGATACCATGTCTATCATTTTCGATACAAAAAAAGTTCCGATTTTTGCGGGGGAGGGGAACGTCAAATGTATGGCTATTCGTACGTAACGTACAAATAGCTACGTCAGATAAACGTCAGTCCATACAAGTGTATGACCACTGGTCACATGTTTTCGGCAGAGGGAAACGCCTGTCAATGGCGACTCCGGTTGGTTGAATCCTCAAAGGTAGACACTTGATCCTCACAACAAAATGAATCGATTGATACCATACATGAAAAAAATTCATCATGCCTAATATTTTGCCCGTAATTAGTATTATGAAGGGTACACGGAAAGAACATGTCTAGTTACTTTTTTTGTAAAATGTGATTTTTATATCAAAATGTAGAGTTTACAATGAACTATTAGTAACAACTTCTGTTACAGCTGTAAATTTTAACGTTTATCCATTTCTTAACTCATAAAAACCATCTAGTTACGCAAATAGTATGGTTAATTGAATCGTTCCAAATTCTAAAAGCGCTATAACTCAAAATGTTGTCAAAGTGACTAGACATGTTTTTTCCGTGTTACCCTTCATATTAGCTTAACTAAGATTTTTTATTTCGTAACGGATCCATAAACCCTTTCTCGATTGTATTTTTTCTGGGAATTTGATTTTTTTGTACATTACTTACCAGTAACTCTGTTCGCTACCTGTAAAGTATAGTTCATATACAGAAATATGACCGAAGATAGAGGGAATGTTGATGAAAAATAGTAGTTTGTAGAACTAGTTTTTTTTTCAAGAAACACAAGATATGGCAAGTATCTGTAGACCTAAAGACCAACACTAACATACTTACTTTACTTTTTGACCAACACGTTCATTACATCAACAACAATGACGTCCGTCTTTAGTATTATACGAGTACATATGTAAAAATGAATCATAATGAATGTACTTTGGTTAATATTAGCTCAGTCAATATAATAACGTAAATTAACACCGTCATATTTTATGCGATTCCATTCTTGTGAGCTCGTTGGTTAATTATTACAAATGTTAAATGAGGAATTAGGACTAAGGATTAACGACTGCTTTTTTTAAAGACCTTAATGAATAACGTCGTTATAATAACTGGCAAGAAGTGGTGTCCCCATACAAAAAACTTGTAATACACGCTAAACGACCGGCCAACGGTGTGTCGTCGGCGGCGCGCTGCACCACATAATTATACACAGAACAGAAATAAAGAGAATGTAGACAATTGCATAAAAAAGAAAACCATGCAGCGGAAACGCAAGAAAAAAGATTAAATCTCAATACCTGCCTAGTTTTCTTTACAAAAAGTAATGATATCCCACCAAAAACATAAATGTAAAAAAAGAGAGCCAAGTTCAATACAAAAATTATGCTTGGCTGTGGGCTTCGCCGCAAAAAGAATGGAGATCTAAATGAGTGCCAAGTTCTATGCAAAATCCAAATATGTATTTATAGGAACAAAATAACATTATGAAATTATGAACAAGTATTAAACTCTATTTCTTTGCTTTATTGGATACCGATAACAATGGCTGTTATTTAAAAATGTGAGATCTTAAAGTAGGTTAGATTTGACTATATATATATATTTTTTAATTCTGATAAAAACTGGCCAAGTCAAATCTAACCTACTTTAAGATCTCACATTTTTAAATAACAGCAATTGTTATAGGTATCCAATAAAGCAAAGAAATAGAGTTTAATACTTGTTCATAATGTTATTTTGTTCCTTTAAATACATATTTGGATTTTGCATAGAACTTGGCACTCATTTAGATCTCCATTCTTTTTGCGGCGAAGCCCACAGCCAAGCATAATTTTTGTATTGAACTTGGCTCTCTTTTTTACACATATGTTTTTGGTGGGTTCTATATTACAAAAATGTAGGGATCCTAGGATTGGGAATAGCTAACATAAATACCAATAACGCTACCACAAAAATAATGATGATTGGATCTCTTAAAAAGTGTCATTTCTGTATGGTAATCAGACTTAAGTCGGCACTGGCTTCTTTTTGGGGTTCCGTACAGCCTTACGTATGGTTAGGCGTATCGGAGTAACCTATTTTCAATGGAATACTCTTCCCTGATTTGCGAATCTCTGTCCATGGGCTTCTAAACAGCAGAAAAAAATTACAAGTTGCCTTCGGTTATTTAACTATCCAGTGATTGCTTTTACGTTCTCTGAGCGCACCTCTGAGCAAGTTGCGCAACTGTACAGTAAACAACAAGTGTCCACTGGCCTCAACCTTTCTATAGATTCTCCTAGTGATTACACGTTACACTGTCTTAATTCATTAAAATAAGCTCCTTCCATTGTCAAAATGATAAGGATTCACCAGAATCATAATCATAATGCCGCTTCTTTTTAGACTGTCGTAGCAAAGGAGGGCTATAAATGTTATGTTTTGTTTTAATAGATCTTTTTAACCACGCTTAGTGTAACTTGTTGCAATGATAGCCATTTATTTTAAGTTGAGACCCTGAATTAGAATTACTTTCGTGAGAACACATCAGTTCAAATTGCTGCACGCCGATAACGGCCAATTAAATACATGAGCCAACTTATTGCTATTGAAAAAAATTCGACCTTCATTTACATTTATACGAAAAGATTCAAAGGGCATTCAATGAATTGCTGGTATTAGATATCGTTGCGTGGGCTTTAGTTGGATTTTTAAAATAGTTTCTTGTATTCAATTCTCTTGTTAGGGTCTTGTTTTATTTTTTGCTGAATAGAGTAAAAGTGTGGCGCGCAGAAAGTAGTATCTTTGTCAAAAATTTGCACTAATTATACATATAATTCTACATATTTATTGACTTATAAGAAATAATGTTTTTTTATAAATGATTATTTATTCAAATAATATTGTTAATTTAATTAAAAGTCTAAACATTACGCATAAACATTTAGAAGTATACTTACTAATGAACCGAATTTGATGGATGAGTGATGAGTTTCAAATGTTAATCAACTAGTTATAATTATGTAAACTTTTTTTTACAATAAGCACACACTAAGAAAACAAGTGTAATTTATATTTTATCTAAATGAAGTGAGCACTGCTCGCTTGGCTGTACAGTTACTTGTTGCATAGCCGCTTGTCGTGATGAGGTTTGCTATAACCACAATAGGTATTGAGAGAACCCCAGAGTGGTTTTGGGTAATTTTCCAACACCAAAGACTGTTTAGAAAACGTACAACTTGTTTGATAACGAAAGAAGTTGCTAGTGTGAGGTTCTTTACCTGCTCTAACTTATATGTATGTATGTACAATATGAGTGTTTTTCTACTCCAGCACCTCAATATGCCAATTAAATGACTGATAGTGGTATCTAAAACTATATCATTTAACTGAAGGCGCTAAAGTCTATTTGTCTATAGATACTTTCTATAACTGCTAGCATTCACACAGTAGTAGTTTATGTAACCGTTACGTAATAAGGGTCCTTAAAATACGAGTTTAGCTTTATAATAAGATCACACGAGTGTTTTAAGGCCTGATTACGTACAGTTGCATACACTGCTCTATCTACACACATATTGTAAGTCCTAAATGACGTGTTCCATTACAATGACCGCCATTGCACCGCCATGGCCAACTCGATTGTGCGAACAGTCGGGGAGGAGGGCTGGATTCTCATTACGTTACCAAAATCGATGTTCCAAATTTGAAACTCATAACTTAACAATATTAGAGCATGTAATATTAAAATTACGTTACTGCCACAGATAAAAAACTTATCATAGTAAAATCGGTTGTTACAATGCTGGCCATTGCCTACCGTTTTTGAACTCGTTTTAGGGGACAGTGTGAGTGTAGATAAAACATATTATGCAACTGTTTTTGTTTTTTTAATGCGCTGACTTCAAGGCGCCATGTTTAAAAAAAATGTTCCTGATATATGGGTGTTTTCTATGTATTTAAGTACTATATCTATCTATTATATATATCGTCGTCTTCTACCCAAAAAACTAGCCTTAGCTTTCTGTGGGACTAGGTCGATTTGTGTAAGATTGTCCCATAATGTTAATTTATTTCAAAATAAATTATATTTTCAAATTAATATATACTTGACATTTGTCATATAATTTTAAACAATAAAGGACCTACTTCACTTAATTAGACTCCACCTTTCCACTAGGAGATGTCCGAGCTACTGTAAAATATATTGAAATCACTATAGGTGTGCATATAATATTCGAAGAGATTTCTCCAGGATACCATGATCAGATTCTGACCTAGTTACAATGGGACTAACTGTCAAGTATACTCTTTCAAACAACAAAATAATTTTCCTAATCGGTCCACTCGTCTTCGAATATTAATAATAACCCCGCGGGGGCAGCTTTTGGCTAGCTGACGGTGAGTGGCGAAACCGCGGACCCCTATTCCAGAGGGTCCTTTCCATCTGGCCCTTGCTTTTGTGCTTGTCTTAACTGGCCGGCCAGAGTGGAGTAGCAAGAGCGGGACCTATGCTCCAGGTTGGAGGTGTAAAATGTCATAACGCCGGCGGCCTGCTAAACGGATTACCGGGATCTGGCTACCGCAGAATCACCTCTCGACAACCTCACAGCCACTCTCAAGTGTTGCTCTGCTGTCGTAATGTGCGTGCGGCCATTGCAGGGCCCACTCAAAGAGTTGGCGAGTCTCCACCTGTCTTTTACAATTTTGAGACATTGTCACGGCAGGTGTCCGCTAGGATTTCGCAGACACTCGTCAAATCCTTAATTCGTCAAGTTAGAGGTTAGCCAAATCCTTGATTCGTCAAGTTGGAGATTCGTCAAATCCTTGATTCGTCAAGTTAGAGCTTAGCCAAATCCTTGATTCGTCAAGTTAGAGATTCGTCAAATCCTTGATTCGTCAAGTTAGAGACTCGCCAAATCCTGGATTCGTCAAATTATTATCTGAGCACACGTAACCAAGAACAAAATATAAATTGATAATAAAATAATAGGCATATAATATTATAAGCAGAATCTGTTTATCGCCACCTTCAACCACCACCAATGACGTCACTACTTGTACCTAGCTACAGCTATAGCGCCGTGCATGCAGCCATCATCCCGACCGCCCGCCATTGACCTCGTGGTGTTTGCAGCGAACAGACATCTCTGGAATCTCTGTTTGTCGTAGGATCGCGTTCCCTTATTTCAGGTTAAAGCACTAGCGTCATCTATCGGTCAGACCAGACACTAAATCCTAGTTTCTAATACTTTGTTCGTCGCTTAACGCTGACAGAATAACTCGACTACAGACTCGACAGATGGCGCTGTGGCACTTAGTACCGAAACAGACGTATAGCCTGAACGCGATTTTGTATGGATATTGTCCATCCATGTCTATATCATCCTTGGATATGGCTCACGCGATCCTACGACAAACAGAGATTCCAGAGATGTCCGTTCGCTGCAAGCGCCACCAGGTCAATGGCGGGCGGTCGGGATGATGGCTGCGCGCACGGCGCTATAGCTGTAGCTAGGTACAAGTAGTGACGTCTTTGGTGGTGGTTGAAGGTGGCGATAAACAGGTTCTGCTTATAATATTATATGCCTATTATTTTATTATCAATTTATCATTTTGTTCTTGGTTACGTGTGCTCAGATAATAATTTGACGAATCCAGGATTTGGCGAGTCTCTAACTTGACGAATCAAGGATTTGACGAATCTCTAACTTGACGAATCAAGGATTTGGCTAACCTCTAACTTGACGAATCAAGGATTTGACGAATCTCCAACTTGACGAATCAAGGATTTGGCTAACCTCTAACTTGACGAATTAAGGATTTGACGAGTGTCTGCGAAATCTCCGCTAGTCTGACCTACATATAGGCCGTTATCCAGTCCATCCAACATTCAGATCAATAGCCAATGACCTTAGTTTCCATCGCAGCACAAAAGTGCTGCACTGCGATAGTCTTTGCACTTGGCAGGGACTATCTCTTGGTGTATCATGTTGTGCGTTCGGAGATGGTATCTGCAATGTGTATTAAATTGTTTTAAAGGGCCTATGCGCTGTTCAAAGGTCCGGAACACCATTGTTCCGTGGTCGGGAAAGACATACAAATAATAATAATAATCGGTGGACATTAAAAAAATAGGCCAAACAAAGATCCCGATACCGACGAATTGATAACCTCCTCCTTCAAAGTCTTGAAGTCGGTTGCAAAACAATATCATCTCTTTTATTAAAGTATTATTGTGTGAAATAATTTAGTTTTCATATTTATGAAAAGCATAATTGTACCTTTATTTTAAACTTTTGCATTGAGAGTTACTTTGAAAGAAGCCGAAGATATTTTTTGCAATTGAAAGCCAACTCGAGGTCACTTGTCTATGAAAGAACCCCGTACCAAAAGTATGGAAAATGTCGTTTCAGTTAACTATTCTGAGATTTTGAGATAATATAGATTTTAACGCCCTGAACAAAAGTCTCTATGGGGGCTACCAATGTTGCCTAGTCCCTTTCAGAGTTACGACTGATTTTGTACCCTCAAGGAAATCGACTCTAGTACCAATTCGCACCTTGTCACAGTGACAGTAATATCAGTAATATGACACCTCCAGCGTCTTTTTCAAGTGCAAAATAAATCGTTTAATAAATATTTTACGAAGTTCTTATTACAACGACATACAGATCATTGGAACATATATTTTTTGTGCATTTTAATGCACCCATATTTTTACAGTAGACTGTACCAGACAAAACAAACTATTAATAACGGATAAAATGAAAGAAAAATAGTGTTACTCGTTAAATCTTATCTACATATATTTACATATTTTCATAGATACACATATACACTTTTAAACTCGGTTTATTAAGGGTTCATTTCTGTTCGCACAGTCAAGTAAATATGTGGTTCAATAATGTAGTACTTGGGTATTTCACGTTTTCTTGATGTCGTGCATAACCAAGGTACCACACGACACTGGCAACACGAGCACAACAACCAATAGTTCTGGCCCCGGTTTTGCATTTACAGTAATAGGCCAAGATAGGCTCTTCTTCCGGAATTTCGTTTTGGAACGCTATCCATAATTTATTGATGTTTAACTGCATTTCGAAAACGCGAGCGTATTTTCATACGTTTCAGGCCGTGCTCATTTAGTTCATCAAACTCAAATACATCGTTATTATCCATATCCATTTTGTCCTGTATGTAAGCAGGGCTTACATTAATTTGGTAAATACCAATAGTCAATCGCTTCAAATACGCCATGTCAAGCCTAGGAAACTGCGGAAAATGATTTTCATTAAGAAGGTTCCAATCAGCATTACGTCTAATTAGATTAACGTCAGCTTCCACCCGTGCTTGCATTACATCAATATCATGAATCCTGTTCAGTAACTCTGTGGCTAATAGAACAGTTGCATCCTCCATGTAGATATTGACATGATATCTGTTAATTATAGCACCAGCTATTTTCAGAAAGTCGTTTAGATGATTAAGGTGTGCCATTGGGATCAAACCATGAAAAAACTTAAAAATTGACTTCAAATGACCATTGCGGACTTCAACTACCCATCTTGTCTTCGTAATGATTCGTGATTTGTTGGCTGCTGCTGTTGAAAGTTGTTGCTGTCCACGTTCAAGGACTTCGGGCATTTTGAAGTTGACATTTTTTATCTTTCGTCAAATGGCCAGCTTATCGCAAATATCGCAATATAGGTTCAATCTAATGTCAATTGTTTAAATAAATAGTTGGTAATTGCATTTAATTAATGATTTGTTATCTGATACAAAATCAGTCGTAACTCTGAAAGGGACTCGGCCACAGTGGTAGCCCCCATAGAGACTTTTGTTTAGGACGTTAAAATCTATATTATATCAAAATCTCAGAATATGTAACTGAAACCACATTTTCCATACTTATGGTACGGGGTTCTTAAAAAAGTTATGACACAAGTTTATATATTTATGAAAAGCATAATTGTACCTTTATTTAAACTTTTGCATTGAGAGTTACTTTGAACGAAGCCATATTTTTTTGCAATTGAAAGCCAACTCGAGGTCTATTGTCTATGAAATTTAAAAAGTTACAACACAGTGTACGGCTTTATTTTTGTATTTAAACTCGTATATTTTGTTAAAATCAAGAAATTTAAGTTAATTTAGATAAAATAAGTGATAAGAAAACTTCACAGTGAATATCCGTAGACTTCGGCACAAAAGTAAGAGTAATTAGTTGACAGAAAAATCTTAAAACAAAATTGATTTATGTACTCCTGACACTTAAGAACTTTAAAATTATCAATTACTTAATTAAGTTTTCGCTACTGTCGTAGGAAAAGTTTCGTGTGCAACGGTACATAATTAGGTCTTAAAATTCTCGGGGTTGTTTTACAAAATTCGGCTTCGCCTCATTTTGTAACTTCGATGCTCGAATGTTTAGGGCACTGGTCCCACCGCGAGCGAGTAAGCTATGAGCTATCGGCTATTTTCTAGCCCAAGAAACGAACAAAAGATAATCGCTTCCGTGTAAATAAAAGAGAGATATATATTTATAGTTCATCGCTGGCTGTTCACACTGCGCATAGTTACTCGCCCGCGGTGGGACCAGTGCCTAGAACCCTTATATTATGGACCTGTTGCACAAAATACTATTATCTTATCTCTGTATTGTAACATGGTTAAATTGGGAAAATAATAATATGACTACAATTTTTTACACGAGGTAACAGTGTCTTATAAACTGTTAAAGAGTTCAGTAACGTTTTTTTTTATTTAGCTCAACACACTATCAAAACTATAGTTAAATTATTAGTTGGTATACATATTTTGAATGATCGTTTTTTTTTAAACTACATAAGTGGAACATTTTTTTGATTTGATGTACCTATTCAGTTTTGTTAACAGCTGTTTCGGCGAATTTACTTGGAGAGGTGATAAAAGTAAATGAGTCGCCTAAGGAATAAGTGGAACAGTTTTTATTTTATTTTCGTATATATATATACGTATATAAAAGAGTTTTTTTCATTTCGTAAATATAGCAAGACTATGTTTAGCTAGAGCAATTTTGAGAAACCTTGCCGAAGTTTAGGTGATATTCTTGGGAATGTATTATAGTATTGCATAAATATAAAAATATAGAAATAAACATGACGTATGGTTTAATCAGATAATATAAAACATATTAGGGGGCATACAAAATAATAATAAAAAAATCAAGTGATAAGTTTGCGCTCATCAACGTACTCACCAAACAAGCTCTGTAATAATTGAGTTTTCGGGTATGAAATAATTGGTCCATAAACCAAAAGTATTTTTTTGCAATACCAACACTTTAAATTATCCTGTCAAATGCAATTCGTGTGCGCTTTCTTCATTAAATATTAGCGATTTTCGTTTTCAAATCATTACCGGACTCTTAATGGACACCAATTCGTTAAAAGACGAGCTAGATAGCTCGAAGTGAACATTCTAAGGCGAAAGTGTGTCTGTCTGTCTGTCACCTCTTCACGCGTAACCCTTTGACCGCCAACGACGTCAAATCACGCGCACGGAAAATCGTACCCTCAGCGCCAGCACGTGATATCACGTCCAAAACCTAACTGGTTTGCTTTGCGCGATCGCGCGCGCTGGCGCTGACGAGGGCACACGATTGTTCCGACCAATGCTTAGCGGTTAAAGGGTTAAACTGCAATCATCCCATAAGGGGGTTAAAAAAAGGGTATGGATTACAACTTCAACGCGGATGATGTCGCGGACAAAACCTAGTAGTAGCTTCATGTGAAAACTAAATTAATCTCTATCTTTACATCAGAAAAAAATTAAAGTGCTTTAAGGGTTTCATGCTCCGACAAATACATCTATGTGGATCCCGTTAGTCTAGGTATCAAGATCGGGTTTGGTTATTGGAAAGTGAGTTGCATGGAGCGTGGCCGGCGAGCGGCGGAGGGGCGTGTGTACTGGCGTGACCCTTTGGTAAGGCAGGCGGGCGGAGATTTTGTTGGTTGCGAAGGGAAACTTAAAATAAAGGAAGCCCTTTTGGACTTTTCACGGCGGTAACTAAATGGCATATTACTACCATAATGTTTGTGCGTATTTAATACTATTATATTTAACCCCGCGATATAGTTGAAATATTACATAACCTAACTAGTAATTTTCCTACTTATTTATATTGTACAATAAACGAATACGCAGATTTTCTAAAGTAGTGACACACTACTACAGTATGATATTGTTGGGAAATATCAGTTGATTGTTAAGGAAAAATTTTAAGGCTTTAAAGGAAGAAATCTTCCTCTGATACGATACGATTACTACTATCACTATATAGATTTTACTCCAATTTAGAAGGTAAGGATGTAGGGAACAACTTATCTTTTTTAGGGTTCCGTAGTCAACTAGGAACCCTTATAGTTTCGCCATGTCTGCCCGTCCGTCCGTCCGTCCGTCCGTCCGCGGATAATCTCAGTGACCGTTTGCACTAGAAAGCTGAAATTTGGTACTAATATGTATATCAATCACGAACCGATTTTCACCGTTTACTTAATTTGCCGATAGATGTCGCTGTAGGTGGAACGCTCATATCATATCCTACATGGCGGTGTTATTTTAACTCTTAAGTGGGGACACTTTCTGTGACGGACGGAAAACTACGGAACCCTACACTGAGCGTGGCCCGACACGCTCTTGGCCGGTTTTTTTCTACATCAATACATATATTGCAGTTTACATTTTTCCTTTAGTTTCTTACTTTTTTTTAAGCCGTTTTGTTCGCTAAACAAAAAAGGCCTACAGAAATTGGAGAGGAGTGTTCGAATTACATACTACATAGGTACCTCTAACTAAACCAATAGACATTTTTACACTTCTGCAGACAAACTATACATAACAGTCTAGTATTACCAGTATTGGCACTATAAGTAAGTAAAGTGGTCGTGACTTGCAATTCTTTTCTTTATTTAGTCTTTCATCGTTGCAGCCACAAAGTGACCGATGTAAGTAGGTCGGTCCAACACTTAGGTACCTACATACTTCAGATGAGAATTATTTATCGATCATTTTAGAGACATGATTTAGATTTTGTAGGTACCTTAACATTGTGTATTTTTTTCCGTTATTGCTTCTGGTACGCATTAATTATTATATAATAACTCTTGGATTTATAGACATGTCGTTTGGTTTAGAAGTTAGAAGAAGTTACAACTGTAGTTAAAAAAAGTCACATCACGCAAAATTTCCACAATAGGTATGTACATTACAAAGCTACGTACCTATGGCGCTTCCGTACATTGTCACTATCAAGTCGGTGCAAAATGGCAGGGGCCGGGGGTGGTCGGTCATAGGGGCTCTAGCAATAAGTTATGAATATTGCGTATTTTTAGGGTTCCGTAGTCAGCTAGGAACCCTTATAGTTTCGCCATGTCTGCCCGTCCGTCCGTCCGTCCGCGGATAATCTCAGAGACCGTTAGCACTAGAAAGCTGAAATTTGGTACTAATATGTATATCAATCACGCCGACAAAGTGGTAAAATAAAAAGTGGAACAATTTTTTTTATTAGGGTACCTATACGTAAAGTGGGGAGTGATTTTTTTTTTCATTTCAACCCTAACGTGTGATATATTGTTGGATAGGTATTTAAAAATGAATAGGGGTTTACTAAAATCATTTTTTGATAATGTAAGTATTTTCGGAAATAATCGCTCCAGAAGTAAAAAAAAAATGTGTCCCCCCCCTCTAACTTTTGAACCATAAGTTTTAAAAATATGAAAAAATCTCAAAAGTAGAACTTTATGAAAACTTTCTAGGAACATTATTTAGACCGTGATAGGTTGAATAGTTTTTGAAAAAAAATTACAAAATAATTTCTGAACTAAGTTTGTAATTTAACCGTATAAGCAGGTGTTTATTGTATCTGTAATTTCTACAAAATCACAATGAAATGACGTGCTTTCAAATAAAGTAAAAACGGTGAAAATCGGTTCACGCAATAAAGAATTATCCCATAAAAATCATCTTCCATACTTTAAGCTTGCGCGCAATAGTTTACTTAATTTGCCGATAGATGTCGCTGTACGTGGAACGCTCATAGCATATCCTACATGGCTGTATTATTTTAACTCTTAAGTGGGGACACTTACTGTGACGGACGGAAAACTACGGAACGTGGCACTGAGCGTGGCCCGACACGCTCTTGGCCGGTTTTATTCGATTAATTTCGGGCACATGTGATTACCATCCATAGAACGTTAAATATGCGAATTGTTAAGTACGCGAACTCCTACATAATTTACTGACTATCGTATAGAATTTAGTCCAAGTATCTATGTAGCCCTGGCACTGTCCGCTAATGGGCAAATGACACGGATTTTCAGCACACTTTTGCCGTGCTGTCATTCCGGCCGTAGATATACATATAGCTATATTAGTGTAGCTATACAGGATGAATTTTAAGTCGTGAATCGTAATATGTTTTTCTAACTCCATAAACAACAAGCAATTTAATGCCCCAACTCTTACTAAAATCAGACAAAAAAAAAATTGTTTTTTTATTATTTTTTTGTCGTTTATTTTACTTTTAAAAGTGATCATGTGGAATTAAAACAGCTTTATCAGATATTTCAGATGAGAAATTAAGTAAATTTCATTTCTAACTAGGACAAATGACAGTTCCGATTCAAAGAGGCAATTCAATTTACTAATTTAAATATCCTAATAGGCCTTTGTAATATCCTAAATCCACTTTTAAAAGTAAAATAAACGAGAAAAAAATAAAAAAAAACAAAAAAATCTTGTCTGATTTTAGTAAGAGTTGGGGCATCAAATTGCTCGTTGTTTATGGAGTTAGAAAAACATATTACGATTCACGACTTAAAATTCACTCTGTATATGTAACACGTGCGTCTCGGATGATCTTACTTCCCGTTCCCTGTATTTTCTACAAGTCGCGACACTCCCATGAAGCAAGTTTATTTAACGAATTTAAGGCGCGATGCACAGAGGACAGATAAGATAAAAGACAGAGTGAAACATCCATTTCTTTTTATATTAGGATGTGTCAGTTGGTCACCAAACCTTTAACTGATTTTTTAAAAGCAACAATTTATAAATTATCCAGCACGTACGATCTAGGTTATTTTTTTTATAAATTTAGAGCGAGAATTATTTTTTCCATCTGTTGTCTTTTCCAAGTTACAAGACGGCAATGTTTGCCAATGTCGGTCAATGAATGTCATAATTGTCATAAAGTACCAATTTTCATAGTGCGACTGAAATTTTGTAGGGATTAATTTTTATTTTTATAAATTAAGTTATTTTAATGTTTAAAAACATTAATTTGACGATTGAAATATGAGAATTATGATTATCAACAAAATCAAGCGTAACCAATTATATCTATATATATATAACTCAAAGGTGACTGACTGACATAGTGATCTATCAACGCACAGTCCAAACCGCTGGTTCTAGAGATTCCAAATTTGGCACGTAGGTTCCTTATAAGGTCTAGAGGTGCGCTAAGAAAGGATTTTTCAAAATTCATCCCCTAGGGGGTGAAATGGGGGTCCAAAGTTTGTATAGGGAAACAAGATTAGTTAGTCTATTTTATTCGAAACTTCACAGAAGTATTCGTAATAATAAATGAGTAAATACGTGTTGCAGGTTTTTTGAGAATTCAACCCCTAAAAGGGGGAAATGTGGTCAAAAAGTCTGAAAATCAACATGGGTATTGTTTCTATGGTTTATCGGGTCGTTGATTACGAAAACAACAACGATTTTAAAATCCGACGTGGCGGACGTGAAATACCATCTCCCCTGTTAGGGCACAATGGGGTTGAAATGTCTAAATATCCATATGGGTGTCGTTTTTGTGATTTTTTGGGACGTTAATTAAGAAAATGGCATTGATTTTGAAATTTAATATTGTGGACATGAAAATTCTTGAAAGTATTTGTGCCAAATTGCAATCTTCTTCTAAATATATAAAAGAAGAAACTGACTGACATATCAACGCACAGCCCAAACCGCTGGTTCTAGAGATTCCAAATGTGGTACTCGTACGTAGGCTCCTTATAAGGCATAGCGATGCACTAAGAAATATTTTTATTTCTTAGTTAGTTCTTTAAATTTACCTCCTAAGGGGGGAAATGGGGTTCAAAGTTTGTATGAGAAACGAGATTAGTTCAACTATTTTATTCGAAACTTTACAGGAGTATTCCTAACGATAAATGAGAAAACAAGTGTTTCAGCTTTTTTGAGAATTCAACCCATAAGGGGGAAATGTGGTGACAAAATTTAAATATCAACATGGGTATTGTGTCTATGGTTTATCGGGTCGCTGATTACGAAATCAACACTTAAGGGGGTGAAATGGGGGTTGATAGTTTGTATGGGGAATTTTTAAACGTTGAACCAATTTAGATGAAACTTGGTATAGAGATAGTTTGTGTACCGGGAAACGACATGGGACAGTTTTTATCTCGAAAATCGATCTTTAAGGGGGTGAAATGGGGGTTGGAGGTTTGTATAGAGATTTTTTTACCGCGAACCGATTTAGATAATTTTGTTGTGGATATAGTTTGAGTCCCAGGAAACAATATAGAATATTTTTTAAGCCGAAAATCAATCTTAGAGGGGTAGAAAACATGTTGGTAGTTTGTATGGCGAATTATTAACCGCTGAACAGACGATTGAAATGAAACTTGGTACATATTATATAGATTGAGTCGCGGTAAATAATATAGGATAGTTTTTATCTCGAAAATCAACCCTCTAGGGGGTGAAACGGGGGTTGAAAGTTTGTATGGGAAATTAATAACCGTTGAACATATTTAGATGATTTGGTATGGAGATATTTTGCGTTCTAGGGAAGGATATATAATAGTTGTTATCCCAGAAGTCATTCCTTAAGCGGGTAAAAAGGAGGGTGGATTACTAATTCCACGCAAATGAAGTCGCGGGGAAAAGCTTCTATTCAAGAGTAGAAATCTGTATTAATCATAATCTCTCAGTAGTAAGTCGTTGATGGCGTAACAATTAAACAATTATTGCAATAATTTCTTTAAAATAAAAAATGAGGGAACCGCCGTCTTCAAAACGTGGTATACCGAAACCTCCAGAATGTAACGAATACTTTTCCGAAAACCGCTTCTAAATCGGTCGAGTTTAAATAAATCAACTTTCCTTTTTTTCGTAGATTGTAACGAGTATATTCTCTAATGCGAACTAAAATATATATTAATTAACAACGCGTTTATTGAGAAAAAAATAATAAATATCTGAATTGTATGACGGCAAATATCTTGCCGCTACCCACTAAAGGGTTAAACTAATAATTGCCCAGTAGGATGTACGAGGCCTAACTCGTGATAATTTTGTAACATTTCGTAAAAAATATGTGTGTGATTTGGAGTGCTTGTATAGGTCTTATTTTATTCATGTTACATACACTACCGTCAAGAAGTTTAAGACGACACAACTTTTAGTTACATTTTCATAACACGTTTGATCGGTAACCCATTTGTTTTCCAAGAAGCCAACGATCCCAAATAAGCGGCAAAGATCTGTAGAGGCTACTCAGCTAATAAAGAACGGTTTTTGGTGATTTGATCACCGCAATCAACAGACCTTAACCCGATCGAGCTTTTATGGGATGAACTTGACAGTAGGGTCCGAGATCTGCAAAACCTCGATGGGAGATACTGCAATATGATAGTAACTAGATACGGGTACATTTTTCCTTACTAAAATTACCCACTGTATAGTTTTTGTCCATGTTTAAATTAAATAAATAAATATTATAGGACAATCATACACAAATCGACCTAGGCCCACAGTAAGCTCAATAAGGCTTGTGTTATGGGTACTAGACGACGATATATATAATAGATAAATATGGATAAATAATTAAATACATAGAAAACATCCATAACTCAGGAACAAATGTGACATTGTCATGGTAATATATTGTCGGTATTGAGTTTTTTTTTTACCACGACGGTGGCAAACAAGCATACGGCCCGCCTGATGGTAAGCAGCTACCGTAACCTATGGACGCCTGCAACTCCAAAGGAGTCACATGCGCGTTGCCGACCCTTTACAAAAAGGAGGATTCACTGTGTTGACGGCTAAAGGAACAAGGGGATCCCTCATCGTCACACACTGGGTCCTCTTTGAGCTCTTTGGCAACCTTACTCACCAGCAGGAACACAACACTATGAGTAGGGTCTAGTGCTATTTGGCTGTGGTTTTCTGTAAGGTGGAGGTACTTCCCCAGTCGGGCTCTGCTCCAGATTTGAGCGATGACATTCGCTGAACGTGCCCTACCACACTTAGCGAGATGCCATTCGCAGTGCCCATACCTCTCTTTTTAGTTTAAGGACATACCCAGGTCCGGACGTAGTTTAAGGACATACCCCGGGTCCAAGAAGTAATGTAGTTTTCTATCAAAAAAGTGACTGCAAAGTTTAGTACTTTTAACATGATTTTTTGTATCTAGAGTGATCTAGGGTACCACATTGTCGCTATTCATAAGGTTAGAGAAATAAGAATTCTACTTCCATTATTTAACATAGTGTCCGCACTATAAGTGCATATAAATGTATCTAATACAAATATTATTATGAATCAATAACATAACTTATTTTATAAAAAATAACAGTCTTTTCGTCAGCTTTACTAATTTAGATCAAGTTTGTTAGTTTAACATTCCTTAGGGTCCCACTTTGTCGCCTTATAACTTATGAGATCAAACTACTGATGTGCCATCGGAAAGTTTCCAAAATTGCGAAAATTTCCACATATGAAAATTTCGGAATATTCTCACATATTTGTATGGGATTTAAAACTTTCAATTTCTTAAATATCCAATTTCCTATATTTCTTACGAAAGTTTCTAGACCGAGAATATTTCCAATTATATGGAAAGTTTCCGCAACTTGCACACCTGTAGATCAAATTCATTATGAACACTTATTTTAATAAAATTATTACTTACAAATAGTAGTTTATGTAACTGTTACGTAATAAGGGTCCTTAAAATATGAGTGTGGTTTCTCTCACCTGCGGCTCGTTTCATAATAAGATCACACGAGTGTTTTAAGGCCTAATTACGTACAGTTGCATACACTGCTTTATCTACACTCATATTATTTATACTAATTGCCGTGTTCGGAAACCATAGAATGGCCGCCATTGCACCGCCATGGCCAACTCGATTGTGCCGGCGGTCGGGAGGGAGAGTGCCGGCGGTCGGGGTGGAGCGTGTCGGTGGCCGCGCGGGCGCGTGCAGGTGTACATTATGTTATCAAAACTCATAACACATCAATGTTTGAGCATGTAAAGTTAAAATTACGTTACTGTCACAGATAAAAAGCTTATCATAGTAAAATCGGTTGTGGTAATGCTAGCCATTGCCTACCGTTTTTGAACACGTTTTAGAGGACTTACAATGCGAGTGAAGATAAAGTAATAATTAACATTTAACATCATTATGAAAATGATTTACACTACTCAACCTCGCACCTAGGGGTACGTAAGTGCTGACGCCAAGTCATTTAAATTGTTTATCATCATTTGATAAACAACAATTTCGCAAATAATCACTTCACAAACAACGATTCACAAACTATTTATTTCACAAACCTGTCATTCTTAAAAATGCTCATTCTGTAAATAATTACTCGACAAATAGACATTTAGTAACAATGATGCTTTGTAAACATACTATTACAAAATAAATTATTATTTTAAAAATAATGGTTCCACAAATAAAATCTGTGATTTTGCAAAACGTTAATTGATAAACTATAGTTTTACTCGTATAAAAATAACATTCCGTGTAACGAAACGCAGGGCGGTATGAATTGTATCCGTAATTGTATAGCACTACCCACATTTTGGCTGTTCTGTTGTTTTATTGTACTTATCATTGAAACACTGTCGTTTGAAATAATTACGTTCTGAATTATTGTTAAATTTATATGAATTTTTATTTAGGTAATTTACTAAGCCTCAAATCGGTGCCAAATACATCCTTTAAAAAAATTCTCTATGTAACGGTGTAAAAAACCATCCTTTACTAGTCATCTTCTAAATATATAAAAGACGAAACTGACTGACTGACATATCAACGCACAGCCCAAACCGCTGGTTGTAGAAATTCCAAATTTGGCACGTAGGTTCCTTATATGGTCTAGGGGTGCACCTCTTTCGCCCTCGTTGAGTGTTCATATGTTACGTTTGGTTTCTCTTTTGGGCAGTTCATCAAGCGCTATTTTAGATATACCTATGAGCTCAACACTAAAACGTCTCGATGATCGTTAGAACAATTATAATAAGATAATAACTATAAGTTATGAACCTATGATTATGTTCATATTTGTACTCTTAGTTACGTATGAAAATACACGATGATCATTTACTAAACAAAATGTTTACCAAACAATGCATTTTATTAACGTTGTTTTACCAAGCGTTATTTTGTGGATTGTCACGAATAATAAATGAATAATTTGCCAATTAATGTTTTTTAATATGATGTTTTATCAAGTAAATATTTTGTCTCATGAACTATTTGTAAAACAATATTTTATGCGACTTCATATTTGTGAATCGTTGATTTGCCGAACGTTGTTTGTAAAACTATAGTTTCAAACTATTTTGTTTAAGTAAATAATTTAATTTTTAAGTCTATAATGAATCTCATTTTTTTGTTATCACCTGTTACCAAATCAAGTAAATAAAATATCTTGATATAATATAGAAATGTTGCAGCCAGAATTAATATTTGGTCAGGCTGAAAATGATAGGAAAAAGGACCTCGGTTTAAATTCGTATTTTCATATTGCAAAACGATATGATAGACAATTTTTATGGGCAACGTGCATGGCTGATGTGTTGTTGGTCTGTTCAAAGACGGACAGCATCTGGAGAGCCGGCCCAGTCGGTTGCGACTTGGACTGGGCCGGGAGATGCGCGGCGGACGCAACACTTTCACTCTCGCGCGGTGCGACAACGCCGGCCGCGCGGACTGCGCAGTGCCACCGCGCCCTCGCTGCTGCTGGCCGCACCGATCGACTCTCGCGCAACATCGTTACTGCGCGCGCCCTACCTTTCGAGCACGATCGATACCGGTGTCATTCCTGTGCTTCGCGTATCATCAGCTACCGATCTAGTTGGTCTATTCTATAACAAGGACGTTGTGAGAATATTACACAATTTTTTCTCAGTCACCTTTAGTCAAAACTTATCAGTGATTAATTGCAATCATGTTCCTATTAATTTTCAAAAAACATATGTATGATTGCTAGTACGAGTGAAACTGCGAATTGTGTTGTTAATTGGCGGCCCGGCCTCTTATGGACTCAACAAATATAGCATACATTTAATCATATAAGGTGTTGTTGTGTAAGAGGTGTTTGCCTGAGAATCCAACCGATGTCCAAAAACAGACTTGTCGCATAGAGAAAGTCGTAAATTGCTATGTTCAAGTGGAAATATTGACAGAATGGATTTTAGTAATTCCGTTTGCTAGTCATAGTAGTCATAAGTCCTAACGAATGATGTGACAACCCTTTGTTGTATTTTGGGTGTTAGTCAACCTAATATCTGACATAACAACAAACAGACCTTCATATATTACTTACTAGACTAGTATTTGCCAGTCTAAATTCGGCCAGGGTTGATTTACGGGCGTCTCATTTGTTGTGTCAAGGTTGGTGTTGTGTGGCTGGACAGAACGGTCGTCGAGACGACGTGATGCGCACGAGGTGCTCTGCTCGAGCTCTCTGTAAATAAATAATGATCTAATTGTACATATATGTTATTTCTGTCTCTGACTGATACGTCCAAGATACTGATTTGTACCTACTTTCATGTAAACAGTGTCGTGTAGATTTCGCTGATAAAATGTAAATGAAATGATAGAGAAATAATTACTTTCGGAAACTAATATAAAAACCACGTAGGAAGAAAAAGACTCTCGATTTCTTCGAATACCTACATCGAACAGGTATCTGGTTGAAAGAAATGATTAGTTTCTATGGAAATATGCGCACACTTTGCGAAGAATAACTGGATTTGAACCAGTCGCGAGAGTAAATACATAATTTTCACATCAATATAAGTATATTTGAAAGTTAATCATGTCTTCAATGGACTGACATTGGTAGCAGTTGTTTACCGACTGAACTTGAATAATAATGAAGATTGGTTATTGAATACATTAATATGCCTCATTACGATGAAAGTTTTATTCACGATGATAATCAAAATCAGCGAAGAAATAAAAGGAGTTACAGAGTTTACAAAAATGGAATCAATCCTTTTTTGGAACCCAGCGAAGTTTTGCATGTCCTAGAAGAAAGGGGATCATCAGTTATTAAACGAAATATCAGAAATATTAAGCAGCGTGGCCATCGTTTCAAACCTGATCCGGTTACTAGTGAAAATATCCGTCCGAACAGACTTAAGGGAAATGTCGAAATACAAGTAGATCCATGCCCAAGATTCACTTGCTATGATGAAAAAAAATATTACGATCTTCAAAACAATAACATCGTAGCGCTCACTACATGCAAAAGTTTTGATAATTTAACATTGAGTCAAGTTAGGAGCAATGGCGGCAAGGATAAAATCAGAAACGGGATTAGTCTTCAAAATTTGGTGGACGAAGAAAACTTACAGCATTATGTTTCGCCGAGAGAAGATACTTTCTCAGACTCGGGAAGGGGCGAGGCAAGAAATTCGTACTCGGTGGTGCATGCACGTCGGCAGCCCTTGAACCGGAGAGTTTCCCGCGGAACGGCGGCGCCGGGCATCGGCATATATCGGCAGATAAACAACGACGGAGCTGCTCGAAAACCAACTCGGGGTACGATGGGTTTCAGTTTATTTACCTAAGTATTTAATTGTACATCATATTTCAATTCAATCGAATATGCAGTGGTTACGGTTGCTTTCATCAGGGCGTTACTTAAACTGTATTTTTGTACATAGTTGATCATATTATTATGGCTAGGCTAGACATTGTGGACGGATATGCGACATGATTTCGTCAAAACTGACACAATAACCTGTTTTTACGTGACTACTGCGTAGATTCGTAATGTGATACTACGAGTATGATTCATTATCGAATTGCACACTTATACGGTACTCGTAAAAAAAGTAAATGTACATAAAAAACAACCTAGAAAGCAAAAAAGTTTTTTGACTTTTTGTAGTCTATCTTTTGATAAACAATAGGGAATAATAAATGTCAATCCTATATCAAAACTGAATTTAGCAAGATAGGTTTTATTATGCAAACGTTTAATTTTCTACATGAATTTAAAAAAAGTAGGTAAGTACTTATATTACGAAATTAACTAGGTCAAGAAGACAAAAAAATAAATCGATGTAATTACTTCCTTATTCATTTCGTTGATGTAACCGATAGTTTTTAGCTAAAGAATTAAACTATACCTATTCACATTGTTGACTGTATTGTTTTGATATAGTTAGGATAGTTAGGTAATAATTTTTTGTCATTTTTTCGATGGTGATTCAGAAATCTTTACTTTTATTAGCGTCATATAAATTTTATTTTATGTGACCCGCCATTCTTCTGAAATGAGCTCAAAACAATGCAAACATGCTTTTTATACGAGTAAAACATGATGGGTCATATGACATATTATCATAACACTCCTTTCAAACAACTTTGGCCCAAATTGTGTTTTATGCAGTTATGTATATGCAGAAACCTATTAACTATATCCTTATGTTACTATTGAATTAGATCTCATCCTTATATATCAATCATAGTGATAATGACATTGTAAAAAACCTGATTATTTGTATACTGTACACTGATAGTTAAAATGGAATTAAAATCAATATAAAAATTACATTAGCAGGATACAGTAGAAATATAAAAAAAATGTTTATGTCTGTCAAAATAAGATATGGTAATAAACAAAACAAATGATACACCTGAAATGTTAGGTACTTGCCAATTAATATCAATAAAAATAATAATTTCACAAGTAAATATTACAATAAAATAGTAAAACATAGCACCATGTGGTATGAAACTGTACCTCCTTTTTATTGTTGCTCTAGGGTTTGTAGTTTATGACTTATGACATTGTTTAAATGTGACATAGTGGTGCATCATTATGTCACTCAAACAATGTTAATGAAAACAACAAGATTTACTGAAAATATGTCTTCTGAAAATTTGTAACCGGCCAGTCTTATACCATAATAAGACTCCAAAGAAAGTACCGCCTAGGTCTTTCTTGCGGTACTATTGTGGGGCCATTTTTGTGGGCTGATTGTGAATCCCTTGTATTATTTGATTGGTGCTACAAAAGAATAATGTATAATAATAATAAATTACAATAACGGTTTGAATGAGACTATGTCAGAACTTATTTTAACAATTGAATAAATTAAAACTAATTATATAATAACATTAATAACTATATAAAAATCGGTTCCTGCGTAAAATTCATGCGCTACAGAGGCATTTGCCCAATTCTACTCGCTTAAACTTCGAAAAATGTCTCCGTGAGAGATAAGAGGTAGATGTCTCCTTCTATTTTATACTTAATCGCAATAGACGCGGGAACTTGCAGGCGGGAACCGCACTATTGTTGCGATCTTGTTGTGTTGTGGTTGAGCAGAAAAACTAATAGACTCTACTAAACTTTAAAAAAGCAGACTGGAAAGCAGTTATTTGCTTTTTTATTATACTCGCTATCTCGCTAACAGGTGTAGAAGCAGGTAGCGGGTCAGTGATTTAGTAACTGTTGATATTCATAATCATAATAATTCTGTTCAAATGTTAGTAACCATTCTGCAACAATTATATCAATTTGCTATTTAATTATTAGCAGGCATAACGTAACGTAATGAAACGTAAGTTACAATTATTATCACGAATTCCTTTAATGAGATATTACATACCATATGTAATATAAATATGCCTGCCTTGGCTTCCGCATCCAATTTTCTTCACTAAAATACCGAAGTAACGAATTACTCAACTTTATCGCCGATCGTTTGAAATAGACATTACACTAGTATTGCTCATCTTTAAATTCAAAATCACATTACGAGTATCATCATCGGTGCACAATTGCGCAATACATATTATATTAGCCCTACATATATTTTCGAAATGATAAGGCAAATATCACAATTCGCTCATTCGCTAAGAGTGATATACCGGGTGTTGCCTGTAACATGAGCAATAAATTAAAATGTAGATTCTACTCCTCAAAGTAAACAACCTTTGTTCAGCGACTGAAAAATAACTTGTGGTCTAATTTTTAGTACACTTTAAAGTTTATTCGAACACGCAATGTATTGCGAAATTGATTATGTCTGTAAGGTGACAAGACTGACAAGCAATGTCAATGAGAAGGATTTTAACGTACATTGAAAATACTATTTAGTTTGTTTAAAAAAGAGACAATCTAAAGAGTACATATTTTTTAAAAGTTGTTGAACAAAAGTTGTATTGTTTGAGTAGAATCTATGTTTTAATTTATTGCTCGTGTTACAGACAACACCCGGTATAATAAAGGTGTTAATTTATTAGTTGCAGAAATTTTAATAGATGATACTTTACTTAAAAAAAAAATATTCTAAAAATAATCACCATGTGCATTTTAACTGACAAGACGTTTAACAATATCTGTCATGTCACTCATGTCAACAATTGTTTGTCTTAAATGTCATTATGGTTCGGCAAATCACATGATATTGACAATCAAGTATTTGATTTCTCGACGTGAAGTGGCCAGACAAGTTAGGTGTTAGGTAAAAAGATGTACACTTGTACAGTCGCCATCAAATATATGGGAGCGGCCAGGGTACTCAAAAATATGTGAACATGCACTTTATCCCCTTGACAATAGAGGCGTTGTTCAGATATTTGTGAACACCTTGGCCGCTTCGATATTTCTGATGGCGACTGTACTAGAATCTGTTCAATGAGTTCTCATTTAATAATCACATTAACAGGGTGTTTTTACGTAGCAAATTTGTTTTTCAGATTTCTCCAAAAAAACATTGTAAAAGCTATAATATTTCATGTAATGTTGCATACTTAAACATACTGCAGAAACCGAGGACTATCAGCTGTAAACATATCTGCAACGTAAGCACCTAAATAAGTAATTACGTGCGTTTATCCTGTAATTGACGTAGTTATAGCACTTATAATAATTTCCCATGAGTTTAGTGTTAGGCTCTACATATATTATTCACGACTGACGACTGATTCCTTACGCAAGCTCGCTATGTTTTAGGACTTTCAGTTATAGTTGAGCTTACTTAGTAACATTCGGAAATCTTTAAAAAAAATACAATAACGTAATTTTTTTCTAATACGGATTGTTTCGCGAGTGTCGTAGGTATGTCATGTGAATTTGGTATTTGTCGATAATTGTGTCTAGACTTGGCCACATAGTGGCAACGTCGCCTTGTGCCTGAGTCATCTTCATCTGTTTATCATACATAAATATTTTCACTTTTCTTTAATGCCTGATATAGCAAATACTGAGCTGACCAGCTATCATAAAACCTACCTATATGTTTATAAATCAACTAAACATACGAGGATTAATTAGGATTAACCTGAAGGATTTAATCAAAGTTTTTGGGCAATCAATGCTTAAAGACCTTATAGTATACATCTTTGTGCCCTTTCGTACTTGAATACGGACGGTGCGCTCAGTTACCGTGCTCATAGCTTTATACTTGTAGTTAATCTATAACCTATCAAAATTAGCTAGCAACTCGTGTCAAAGATTTGGTAGGTACTTAATTGGCGTATCTGTACCTATAAGGTGACGGGATACGACAACATTTAAAATTTGGATGAAATCAAAGCACTTGGGAACGTGGATGTGGCATGATCTGAAGGGACATATAGTCAGGTTTAATATAAGTTTAATGGTAGTCTCCTGTATAACATAATTAGGTATATACAGGGGTATAAAATAAGGGGATATTTTATATATAAGGTCCCTTTTTTCCGTTTTTCTTAAATAACTCGTAAACGATGACCCATACATAAAAAAGTTCTTCTACTTAATTCATTCACATAAAATTTTCTACAAAAACGGTTCTATGCACTTTTTTGCTGGTATTAATGTTTCACATGAGATATCGAGGGAATTAAAAAGACACTTTTTTAAAATTACGGAGCTCTTATTTATGAAAGTATTCGGCAGTTAGTGGTTTTCGTTCGGTGAGCTACAGGTGTACCAGAAGCATTTCAAATACAACCAACTTTTGTATACGAAAGTAAATTTTTTGTAATTTTTCTGGAAAACATGGATTTTACAACTGTGAAGCCAGTTTTGCTGTTACAAGCTCATCTAACTACGTATAATGCCCTAAAAACTGGTTTACGATTCATTTAAGACGGTTTGTGTTAATATTAATTATGGGATTTGTTGTAAACTCATGCACATGAGTGTTATATGACATGCCTCTATGCAGTTTATAAAAAACTTATCATTGCATCAAAAACAGGGTAATGACAAACCTTTCATCCACTTCGGCTGCCATGCCTGCTTTATACAAAGCACAAAGAGGTATTGCGTGCAGGAGCGGACTTAAAGTTTATATATACCTATGTAGATGTAGTTACCAATTAATCACCTATATTTATAGATACATGAGTATTAAACTTAAATGGATGTAATATAGTAGTGTTATGTGTCCATATAGTCTACTTAAGATACACAAATCAAAATATTTGTTATGAAACGAGATTGCATGTGACGGAGATGAGTGAGAATGTTAAGATGTGTAGTGACGAGAATTTATCGGATAAGGACTGAATATACATATAAGAGGAAAGCTAAAAGTTGCACCCATGATCGACAAATTAAGGTTAAATCGCCTATCGTGGTACGGGAATGTTATGCTATGCAGAGGGATGAAATTCATGTTAGAGAAACTTATGTATTGAATGTGGAGGGATGTCGGACGCCTAAAAAGAACGTGAGGTATGAAATATGGAATGGACTGCTCCGCAAAAATCGTTTATTTTGTTGTCTCTACTACGACACTACGAGATGCTTCCGTCTTCAAGTGCACAGCGTTTTCCATAGTGATTAGGTAGGCTAACTTCATGCATCCACCATAATTCGACAAGAAAGAAGGTAGAAATCGGCACGGTTTGTGGACATCTATGAAGTCTTTAGCGTATTCGACTGAAATAACATAATGTGCACACGCATATTATTATGTCAATTAACGAGGGATTCCAGTTGCGACAATCGTGTCTTGACTAGAAGCCTGATGAATATTAAATAGAAGTTGAATATCGAAGTGCTAGGACGTGACCCGCCCGCGGGCGGACGCGCGGCCACCGGCGGCTCCTTGGCCCTCACTTAAAATGCCTGCTGCGCGCAGTGCTTCCGACGAACCACTATAACTTTGATTGCAATGACGCTTTGAAATTCCGCACCTGGAGGTCTAGTCATACTAGCTGTGAGCTCACTGTCGAGGTAAATTCGTGAGTTAGGTTGTGTGCTGGTCGTGCTCATGTTTTCGCGACCACAGCGCCAGTCACCGCTCGCCACGGCTTCGCGCTCATCCTGCAGCCGCCTGCCAGTGTATTTACAAACTCGCGCGTTATTGCCACTGATAAACCTAATGTTGACTACAACCCGCGCAGATTTGATTACTATTCCTTCTGTGTAGTTAATTGGATACGGATTATGGACCTAAGAGAATCTCACTTGTGACTGTGACACAATTATTGGCTTACGTCATTGCCCTTGAAACGTTTTTGTAAGTAGGTGTATTCTATTAATTCCTGTAGTATGTATCAAAATTGAGAAAGTACCTCTGTACCTTCATACGGAAGACGCTACTATGTTTTTCTAAACTGAATTGTATACATATGTATTCAGAATCAGTAAAAAGGCTATACCAAATATATGTATACAAATCAGTTACGAAAAAAAATTGTGGCTTCTTTATAGGTATGTGTATATTTCTTATAATTTCATCATCTATTTTAATTTAATTACAGTAAACTTTGGAATCGTTATTCCATAAAAATAAAAAAATTATAAAGTACATCACAAAATAATCACTGTGACAATAATCATGCGTAATTTCGTACCTGAGATCATCGCTGTCCATATTTGTTCTTGTCCACAAGCCTTGCCTTCATGACGTCTAACATGACATAATAATGTTTGTATTCTCATATCAAAATATCGAGAATCGTATTCAGGTGCTAGACGGAGAGCTGGCCACGTCATATATGACACAATAATGAGAGCAACGAAACCCCTCTAGTTAGTTTGCTATATTATGCTTATTTCTAGATCCGGACATCTGGCAGCTATAAAGTGGTGGAGGTCAAAGAATGCAAATAACTTGAAGAAAACAAATCCTAGCGTTCTGGGTTTTATGCAATATTATGGGAAATTGTGTTATTAATTTAATTATATCATATCCAGAAGTTTCTGTTGGGGGAAGTAGTGCCAAATGATGTATAATGCAATTTTTAGTTAGTCGTCTACTGTTTTTGTTTCCGCAATAAAAGACAATGATTTTTAATCGAATATTAAAATATAGGCCCTATCCTCTTTAAATGACACAATTTTGGCAGTTTTTATCTATTCTGGTATTACTTTTTTCCAACTTAAAAACTTTGTTGGTCTGTCACTCCGACCTCCACCCATTAAAGGCCGCCAGATGCCCGGATCTAGCAATAAGGATAATAAAGCAGTCTAACTAGACAGGTTTCATTGCTCTCATTATTGTGTCATATCTGACGTGGCCAGCTCTTAGACCATGCGTTTCGTTGCAACAACAAATCAATAGGTGCATTTAAATCGCGAAACTGATTTGTATTAAAATGTAAATGCTTTAAAGACATTCTTCTGTAGAATAAATTATTGAGCATTGTAATTTAAATTCAATGTGCCGTTTTGTGAATTTGATGCAGATTCATTCACTTATATATTGATAATACACGTAAGGATACAATTTGTAAGAGGGAATGTATTTTGCTAGCGTTGTATGTAGAATTGCGCACATCAATCGAATAATTGCGAATTAGCGTTAGGTTAGGGGGGAAGGGAGCCTAAATGAATTCGTTCGCTGTGATTGCAGAGGGCGACGGGTCCGGCGAGGCGGGCTCGGGGCACCGCGGCTCGCTGCGCGGCGCCAACAAGCTCGCGCGGCGCGCGCGCTCCTTCAAGGACGACTTGCTCGAGCGCATCTCCAACATGCGCTCGCCGGCGCAGCAGCACCATCCGCCGCATCTGTCTTCAGCGATCCGGTACGTGAACAATACTATTGTTACCGAAATACCGTCCAATCATATCTGCTCGTGTGTAGATGCCAACCACTGATTAACGCAGTATATAGAATACTCACAAAAAATACAAAGTGCTTGTTGGAGTAAAACCACAGATAAGTGTTTCTCTGTGAGTAAAACACAGCTAGGAACAAGAGTTCCTCGATGTTTTTGACTTTCCTGCTTCACGGCAAAGAGCATAGAGGGCAGGAAATACTCTAGCAGCATTGCTTTAACTTTCGCAGCGAAAGATCGTACAGTACCTGAATATAGGCGACGGGTCTAAAATTATTGGTATGCAAACTATAACTAAGTCTGCATTTATTTTCCGTCGTGATCATTAGGAAAACTGCTCAGCTGTTTAAAAATTTGGCAAGCCGGTGGGAAACGAGTTCTATAGACACTAAGTGTATAACAAGCATTAGATCCTTTCGTTACGCTGCAACTATTTGTTTTTTTACCAGCTCACTCAAACAATTACCTTTTGTACGATCTGTACAAGGCTATCCGAGTGGAGATAATCAGGAGAAGTAAATTATTTAATGCAATTAGCGCACTTTGTACGGCAAGTTAAGCGTTAACACACACACACGAACAATGCATATTGCATTCAAAGGCATATGCCTTTATAATATGCATACAAATAAATTGATTAATAGAATTTTAACGTTAACTTAATTTTGTACTAAGCGGGAACGTCTGCAAGCAAATTAAAAAAAATATAACTGTAAGAAAAATTGGAAAAAACCTTGAAATCTTCGATTCTTGCTCGACGCGGAGATATTTTCTATTTTAAATAATTTAATTTTAGATTTATTTATTTCCTAATAATAACTTCTAGTACAAATGGTATTTACCTAATCTATATAAATTTATATTATGATCATTAAAGTAGTGTAAATCAACATATGTATTTTATTGATTGATTATGATTACTTGCATTTCAATTTCACAAAACGATGAAAACTAATAATAATGAAATACAATATCAGATTAAAAAATTTCGCTTGCAGACGTTTCTGCTTAGCACAAAATTATTTTTTCCATTTTTCTTTCTACTATAAAATTGAATTATAACATTGTTAAATAATATGGAACAAGTCGTCCGGTCAAAAAATACTTTCACAACATCTCTCCCGTATCTTCGGACAATATACTGCACCGCGATAAATTTTTCGTCCTCAGTATTTTTTATTTAACATAAAACAAGATATTTCAAATACGACCGTCAAACCCGCCAAGTCTGTTTACCTCATCTTGTTGTATGACTCATTGGGATTTATTAACGCATACTTTTGACCATGCACGAACTCGATTCGGGCCAGTCTTACATTTAATTCGGAAGTGTTAGGACGCCGTACAAACTTTGTACTGCTCAGAGTGATGCTACAAAAATTAAATACAGTTCATTTCGCATCTCTATATAGCAAATGATAAAAGATACACTTTGCTCTACTAAAAAGTGCGTGCGTCTGGAAAACGAACGCTATCAGAAGACGGTAAGGCTTATATTTTTGTGGCATAAACTCGCGACGGATGTCCTGAGGTAGTTATCCGGCGGTTTGACGTCAGGTATGAAAGGGGTGGGTTTTCTTAACTTCTATAACGCCGGTAGTTTTCTTATGTCTAGCCTGCGAGACACACGCGTGGTATGAATACCGCTCGAGTTGCAGATTAAAGTGATTTTATATTTTCATCCGTTAAAGTGAATTGCAATTTAATTCATTTATTTACATTATGGTCTTTACTGTCTACGGCAATATCAATCGCGATATTTATAAAATAAATTATATTCTTCTTGTTACGAATGAAATATTTAAATAGCAAACTCACTTGTTTTCCAAGGAACACTTTACGATTAAATCAATGTAGAACTGAAAAACAGGAAAATAGTTGTTTATAAATAGTACATACCTCACTAATACGTTTATCCTTATTCCATTTTTATATGCTAAACCCTACCTAACTTCCCTATCAGGAAACACCGCTCGCAACTATCAACACAGAATCATTATTTAATGAGTTGTAGACACGGGGATGGTATCTACAAACAGTATTATTTCTTATCAGAATTGATAAATTTACATACATAACTTCGCTATCTTAGGCTGACAACTTCATAAGAAAGTGTCCTCCATTTTAACAGTTTTATCTCGGCCGCCGTAGAGAACAATAGCACGGCGCGTAGGCATTATGATAATGTAGTTTGATGAACACGGTTTAAAAATTAAATGTGTAACAGCTGGTAATCTTGTGCGGAATTGCGTAAAGTAGCATTACGCATTGTCGCTCGGGCCGCTATCGCGCGCGTCGATAGTGTAGAGTAGACAAAACGACAGTGAGTCACGAGTGCAACTCTCATTACTACTCATTAGCGACGTCGTCCGCTAAAATCTCATTACTTTAGTGAACCTTTTTATGTAGCTAGTGACTATGTTCTTATGCTCTCTCACGGATACCATTGCTAAAACGTTTTTATTTGTTCTTTAGTTGTCGGTCACGGTTTTTTACAATAATCGTTCGGCGGACTAGTTTCGGTGTAAACATTTCAACATTGTGGCAAGTGTGATCGAGTGAACCGTTTGTAACAGATAGCCGAGATCAGACTTATCAATGTCTCGTTCTACGCGCTCGCAGGTCGGTGGCTGGTTCCACAAACGTACAAACAAGTTTCATCGGAGGCTCGTTAACAATGACAAACGGTATAATTTATACATATTTATTTGTTGGTGTCACCTTTTTTTTTTAATTTTGTCGTGCCAAGTGATACATTCTGACATCTCTATTGAAAGGGTTCTATAATTTGGCAATGTTCGCCCGTTCTTTCGTCTGATGCTAAGGTCAAATGAAATTGGTATTGGTAGTAAAAAGCATAGCATAACATGCAATAGCATTATGCATATGTAGGTAGGTACTGTCAACAGTGATAAAAAAATTAATAAAATAAAAACCGGCTAAGTACGTG
The DNA here is from genome assembly GCA_947086415.1 of Pammene aurita. NCBI lineage: Eukaryota > Metazoa > Arthropoda > Insecta > Lepidoptera > Tortricidae > Pammene > Pammene aurita. Next base: position 17,419,233 of record OX352289.1, read on the forward strand.
TCGGACCACGCATAATGGAGAGTTCCGTATTTTCAATTGAATAAGAACCAAACTAATACCAAAAGGTCGTATCTGATGCCTATGGAAGAAGTTTTTTAGAGGTAACTCAAAAATGGCTGAACCGATAATGTGCAAACATACAAAGCAATTTTCGTAAAAAGTATGTGATAAGAGGTGCATTTTCTCATATTTTTTGGACTTACGGTTCAGAAGTTACTGAAAATATTCACTTAATCACAAATTGTTCAAGGAAACCTCAATGTTATTTTTATCCTATCCTATCGATCAACGTGCAACATGTTGATATTTGGTAAAAACATTTTTTATTTATTTACTTACATGTATGGAGCGAACTCCGAAAAATATTTCTGAAAATGCTGCAACTTAACTAAACAGCGGCATACAAGATACACCTTATGTCTAAATTTTATTAATATAACGTGTTACAGTTTCCGAGTAAAATGGCTGTGACATACGGACGGACAGACGGACCGGACGGATATGACGAAACTGTAAGGGTTCCGTTTTTGCCATTTTGGCTACGGATCCCTAAAAAGAATGTAGTGGGTTTGTGCGAGTTTACTTATCCCCTTGGTATGGGGTATCGTTGGGTCGTCAAAAATATTACTAGTGCCTTACAAACATTTTAGATTCATATAAGTTCTTGACTAATAGTCGAATATAAATATACGATAAAGGTGTTAACTGTTTAAATAGCAAAAGCTACAGAATCCTACATTTACTATATCCCGATATGCTCCTTGCTCGGTTTTATTTATTGTAAGCCATTGAAGAGTAAGGCCAATGGGATTCCCTGTTGCACATTGGCATGTGTAATCAGTACCGTGGCGTGGTGCAAACAAACCAACGTTTTTCGTAACACATTCCAAGCTGTGACATTACTTAAGCATTTTCAATTGACATTAATTGTATTACGTTACTATGCCCACGCAATATTAAATTGATATATGTATGTAAATTTTACATTAAAAGTGGCTATTTAGTCTTTTAACAAAAACTAGCCATAATAGCCACTGATGATTTTTCTGAGAAAGACATTTAAAATTCAATGCACGGAAGTATTAAACCTCTTTAACGTTTGATATACCGCTTTTAAAATCTGTCTGGTCATTCTGTTGTGATATTTACTTGAAAAGCTGTATAATACTCGTACTCAAAAGATACCGTCTTACACTTTACGTCTGTTACTTATACTTACTCTTTAATATTTTCAGTGACCTAGCAGCCTAATCTGGATCCTAACTACTTTATAGTAAATTTAATTAAGTGACCAAATCATTCAGGAAACTGAATTAGGACAAGTGTAATAGGGCTTTAAGCTACTCGTACGTCCGTTGCATTTTAAGGGTTCCGTGTGAAGGTATCCACGAGAGTTGAGGTGAATGGATTACACACACAGCTACATTACGTACTGATTGCAAAAAAGTGACTTAATGGAACTAACGAGTAAAGTGAATGATGAATGTAAGTGTAATTAAAAACATGATACGGTTTTTGCAAAAAAAAGCAGATTAAACAATATATCCATTTTTTTATTTATTCTATTACGTATTTAGTGTCCCACTGCTGGGTAAAGGCCTGCCCTCTTCTCCTCCATTCAGTCCTGTTCACAGTGCTGCCCCGCCATTCCACAAAAAATGCGTCCAGGTCGTCCCGCCATCTCTTTTTCGGTCTGCCTCTACCCCGGCGGCCGACGATGGTGTCCCGTGGGTCCCACTCTGTAGCCATTCTGGCCCACCGTTCCGGGTGCATGCGGCAGATATGCCCAGCCCAATCCCACTTTGGCTTAGCGGTCTTGACACCCACATCTTCAACACGAGTTTTGGAGCGCAGTTCCGTATTTCTGATTCGATCTGTTCTGCGAACACCTAATATACTGCGCTCCATCGCTCGCTGGCAAACCTTGAGTTTGGACTTTAGAGCCTCCGTTAATGACCAGGTTTGAGCACCGTAGGTTAGGATAGGCAGGATGCACACGTCGAGGAGTTTGCGCTTAAGACATAGAGGAAGGTTTCCCTTCATTAGCGCTTTCATGGACCAGAAGCTCTTCCAGGCGTTTTCGATACGTCTATCGATTTCAAAAGACTGCCTGTTCTCGAAGGACGCTATCTGGCCCAAGTAAACATACTCATCGACATATTGCAAATCCTGCCCAGCTACCACTACCCTACGTTTAGTTTGATTGGTCATTAACTTGGTTTTCTCTCTATTCATTGTGAGGTCAATATATCCATATCAAACCTATATTTATTCACATACCTCTTCATTTATATAAAACTAATTGAAACACAAGATATTGCGAATATCATTGCGAGCACAAAAAATATATAATACGAGTGAACTGTTTTATAAAAAAGAGACATATTATCCAAAAAATATTAAAGTAATACCCAAAAGGAACTTTGTCAACTTTGTGTCAATCTTGCAGATCACTGTTGTATCGGTACGAAAAAGGAACAGTAATTTCAAAATCCCACTGTCATTACGGGACATGTTATTGTTTGCTTGACTTCAACTCTCGCGGCGATACCTATACCTCAAAAGGAAAAAAACGGAACCTTTATATATTCGGCGTCAATATGGCGTCAATAGAAATATAAAATAATGTAAACAAACATTACCTTCATTGATTCGCAATCATGCACTTTTAACGAACAACCATGGTTTTATTGTCAGCTTGTCACATAAACTTGTTATTTATATTTATTTTAGTAAAATATCTGTTAATTAGTCCGTACTTATATTTCAGTGACAAATGAATTTATTTAATAATAACTTATTTTATTTTTCTATTGACGCCGAATATAGAATCACTTAGTCACCCGTCCGTCTGTGTGTCTATCAAGACCCTTTTTCTCAGGAGCGCGTCAGGTATCAAGTTGAAATTATGTATATGTAACATCAAATACTTATTTCACTCAATCCATTTTTTCTGTTAGTTATAGCAATATTCGGTGATTGTTAGAATTGTTTGATGAACGGAACCTCCAGGGCGCGAGTCCGATTCGCACTTGACCGGTTTTGAATGAATGGAAAGAGCTATACTTTCCTTGGAAAAAATATAAGTATGTATGTTCAATCTAAAAGTTGCAATGTAGTAGACCATAGTTGTGACATTTGAAGAGAAGTGGCCTAATACTTGCAACTCAGTTGTGTATGTTGACTTAAATAATATTGCTTTGTGTTATATGATTTCCCGAAGGAAATCAGTTGTTTAAATTGTTAGCAATATCGGTTTACGTACGGGTTATTAAATCCTAGTCGTTGTTGCAGGTCGCACTCGCCGCTCAGTCCCAAGATACGCAACATGGCCTCTAAGACGTCTACGGCCGAGGAGGGAGAATTAACGCCTGCCAAACAACTGGAAGGGCTAGTCAAAGAAGTGCGTCATTAGTACCATAAATAAATCAACATAATAAGAAATAACATTTTCTGAAACAAATTTATCACCAATACAATAGTAATAACATGACACAAAACAAGTGATTATATTACGTTTATGATTGTCTTTCTCGTAATTAATAAATAAATAAATATTATGGGACAATCTTACACAAATCAACCTAGTCCCACAGTAAGCTCAATAATGCTTGTGTTGTGGGTACTAGGCGACGATATATATAATAGATATATACATATAAATACTTAAATATATAGAAAACATCCATAACTCAGGAACAAATATCCGTGATAAACACACAAATAAATGCCCTGACCAGGATTCGAACCCGAGACCTGCTTCGTAGGTAGGGTCACTACCGACTAGGCTAGGAGGCCGTTAAATTAATGATGTCACCCTGTATCGATTTCGTATGTATACCTGCGTTTGCAGAAAACGAAACGAAACGCTACACGCTCTCGCTCACTCTTCATTACGGTGATAGAGAGACGTATAGCGTTTCGATTCATTTTCTGCAAACGAAACGATACGCTAGCCGCTCTCGCTCACTCTTTATTACTGCGATAGAGAGACGTATAGCGTTTCGATTCATTTTCTGCAAACGAAACGATACGCTAGCCGCTCTCGCTCACTCTTTATTACTGCGATAGAGAGACGTATAGCGTTTCGATTCATTTTCTGCAAACGTAACGATACGCTAGCCGCTCTCGCTCACCCTTTATTACTGCGATAGAGAGACGTATAGCGTTTCGATTCATTTTCTGCAAACGAAACGATACGCTAGCCGCTCTCGCTCACTCTTTATTACTGCGATAGAGAGACGGCTAGCGTTTCGATTCGTATTTTGCAAACGATTGTCATCTTGCCTAAGCCCCCAGAAAAGCTGTGAACTATACCTACTCATAGCCGCCCTTAATCCAGCTGTCAAATCCGAGGCATTTGATATTAGAAAGAACACAAGTTTAATAAAAATCTGTTAATATTTGTAAAGAGGCATATTAGTTAGTCAGTTTTTATATCTAATTGAATTGAATTTGATGAATGAATGTCCTCCACAGGTAACCTTCGGTTTGAAACATTTTTCCGATGTTATTACAAAAAGAAAGCTGGAAATGCTCCCCGATAACGGCACGATTGTTTTCGAATCTATCGCTAATATACATAAAGGTAAGCTGTTTATAGTATTTTGCGGTTTTACTAGTAAAGTACTATTAATGTAAATATTACTTTTCACATAATATCAATAATAGAGAGAACGCACACTATACAATCTCACACTAATGTATCATCGATTTCAGCAATAAAGCCGTACAGCGGTCGATCGCCGTCGCTCCTGAGCGCCGTGAAGCGTCTCTGCAACGCGTTAGCGACGCTAATCCGCCTGTGCGATGAGATCACGGCCGTGAGCTTGCGCGCGGACGCGGGCAACGAGGAGATGGACGCGTCGGCGCTGTCCGCCGAGCACGTGTCCACGGTGGTGAAGGGCGTGACGTCGGCCGTGGAGGAGGTGGCGGCGCTTGCGCAGCAACACATGGCGAGACCTGCGCTATCGCCGCGGCCCGCGCTCGTATCGCCGCGCGCCTCCACGCAGCGGAACTCGTTGCCTGGTATGTTTGCTCACAGTAAGGGTTACTAACTAAACAAGTCGGCATTGTCCGCCGAGCACTACCGACGGTGGTGAAATACGTGACGGTGGCCGAGGAGGAGGTGGTGGCGCTGGCAACTCATATCGTACAGCGCCTGTTGGCATACACCGAGCATATGTCTACAATGATGACAGCGAATGTTACGTCTTATTTCTTCCCTTTGATTCTGATATTATCTTAGGGTGCAAACTGAGTGGCTGCTCAAGCGGCGGCGACCGGCGGGGCGTTCGGCGTCGAGTCCATGACAAACAAGTGACCTCCGTGAACACTGCAAAAATAGCTGGAAGCACGTTTTGACACTTTCAACGCTGGTCGCGCTGCCGGATGCTCACCATTGAGGCAGTACACTTACTCAACTTCAGACTGCATACTAACCCTTTATTACCCAATGTTGGTTAGAAACAACATAACTTTTGACCATCTTTTATATTCTATTTCCTAACCAGAATCGTTAGGGCGGTTGGGGGCTGAGGAGGCTTTAACTTATAAATTTAACTGTTAGTGAACTTTATGTAAATTTTAACGTTTCAGACATTCCGTTGACGCCGAAGGAGCGGTCGCTACTGACCGGCGACTCGGGCCCGGAGTCGGCCGTGGTCCGCGCGTCGCACTCGTCGGAGTCGGTGCTCGACGCGCCCGACTCGCCGCCGCCGAAGCCGGCCCGCCCTAACAGGTTCGTCATCGAATGAGTATTCACGTGCTAAGCATGGCGCAGGCAGATGGCGCGGTATTCGTTTCCGTCTCTGTGTGTTTTAGTTCCATGTTCAGAATTTAAAAAATACGGGTTTTTTGTTAATGCAGTTCGTACTCCATTGGTTGGCACATGAGCGGAGCGGAAAATATACTTGAAAAATCCAACGCTTAACACAGTACAACCAACACTCCCAACTACACTCCACTTTACTACCACTTCCAACTTTCTCTCTCAATTGCTCAAAGGTTAACTGGAAGAGATCCCTTAAAGGCATAAGTTCGCCTTTGTAAGTATATGTTGTGTTATAAGTCTTTCGTTGTGTTTTCTTGTACAATAAAGTATTTACTACTACTACTTCAACGTAGTTATAACAATAATTTTATTTACGTATGACGTTTTGTCGCCTCGAAATTCGTATAATGTAAATGAAACTTTAGAAACGAATGTCGCTATTTACATCTGACCTATCTGTAGGGCAAAGCGCATGAAGTACTTATGCTATCGATTTAAACGCTCTCACAAACTTAATTCTGGTTTTACAAAATGACACGTATTTTATACTTAGTCGGTTCATAAGTTCTACCACTAGGGTTTTGACTGGTCAAAAAAGGAACTGTTAGCATTGCTTACTATTTCAATATATAGTTAAAAAGCCTATTTAAATGCAAATAGTTGTGGCAGTTTTACGCAATTCATTGTAACATTCGAAAAACGCAACAAAAAACCACGTCAAAACACGCAACCTGTTCGAGTTGATTTTAGACCATAATTATTTTTATCTACACTCACACTGTAAGTCCTCTAAAACGTGTTCAAAAACGGTAGGCAATGGCTAGCATTACCACAACCGATTTTACTATGATAAGCTTTTTATCTGTGGCAGTAACGTAATTTTAACTTTACATGCTCATATATTGATACGTTATGAGTTTAAAATTACGTAATTAGGCCTTAAAACACTCGTGTGATCTTATTATGATTATTATGAAACTCGCCTGCGGCTCGTTTCATAAAACCACACTCGTATTTTAAGGACCCTTATTACGTAACAGTTACATAAATTACTATTATTAGATTTTACATACATTACATACATATAAGTAATTAACATGGGTCTGGCTGAAAAGAAGGCTTGGAAGACTACCTGTCTTCGCGATTTGCTCAAAACTGAAAAAAAAAAAGTTAATGTTCAGGAGGAGAATAGCTGAAGCATAGACTTGTAAGTCAACTAAATATGAGTTTCGAAATATGCCTTAATAAAGTTCGTACTTAACTTTTATAAAAATAACAATTTGTAACTCCTGGACAACCACAACAGTGATCGTCATCAAATTTTGTGAAGTATAATTTTCATAAATTATCGGCATGTTTGGATCTGACAACAATCTTTAAGTTTACAAGGATCTATAAAATACGCGATCTTGATTTAAAGTTAATCATAGTATATTTTAATTTGTATGAGATAAGCTTTCTAATCATGTCTACATTTTCTAAATAATAGCTTTGTATTGTATTTTATCAGTCAAAACTCTTGTGACAGAACTTATGAACCGATTAAGTATTTATTCGGCGTCAATAACAAATAAAATAAGGTAAACAAGCTGCGTTTCTAGACAAAAAAGCGTTTAACACATGACAAAATATTATTGAACAAATTCTTTTTCACTGAAAAATAAGTAATTAACGGTTATTTTTACTAATAATGGATATAAATAACAAGTTTAGTTCTTTAAAGGTGCATGATTGCGAAGCAATGAAGGTAAATGCGTTTGTTTACACTATTTTACTTTTCTATTGACCCCCAATTAACGATGGTAGATGTGGGACGCTATTGACTACATTTCTGCTACTAATTAGTAAAAGCATTAAAATTTTAAACAAAAAAAGAACCGACTTCACTTAGCATCCACCTTTCCAAAAGGAAATGCTCAAGCTGCTGTAAAAAATATTAAAATAACTATAGGTGTGCCTATAATAGTTGAAGAGTTCCCTCGATTTCTCCAGGATCCAATCATCAGATCCCGACGTGGTTACAATGGGACCAACTGTGAAGTATACTCTTTCAAACAAAAAAATAATTTTCCAAATCGGTCCAGCCGTCTTCGAATAATCGGTGAACATACATTTAAAAAAAAAAGCATAAAAAAAGATCCCGACGAATTGATAACCTCCTCCTTCGAAATCTTGAAGTCGGTTGAAAAATACAGTAAAGGCCTAACAAACCTTGTCCTTATGGTCCGTTCTGGCCATAAGGACAAGGTTTGTTAGGCCATAAGGAAAAGTATGCAAACTATGAAAATACTGCATAGCATTGTTTTCATGTCAATAAGTTCACAGGAATATATTGCTTAACCCTACTTACTATACCGTTATAGCTTTAGTACTTGAGCAAGGTTGTTAAACGTCCAGTTTACGACGCCTTAAGCCAACTGATTAAATTAGTAGAAAGCCTGAGTGACGACTCTCGCGCTACCATCCACGTAATCCTAAACAACTCTCTCGGCGCAGACTCGGGTCTGCGTTTACTATTGGCTCATTTAGGAAACACTAATACTTACTAATATGACATGGAGATGCAATTCCATTAATAATACTTTTTATTTCGTGGATAGCGTTAAATAATTTACTTTTACTACAGTTGACAAACCTATTGTAATGTAGTCTACTAGAACGGTTGACGGTACTGATGGGCCGTCGGAAAGTTTCCATAATTGCGACATTTTCCACTTATAAAAATTTTGGACAATTCTCTCATTTTGTATGGGATTTGTAACTTTCCATTTCTTAAATTTCCAATTTCCTATATTTTTTACGAAATTTTCTAGAAATTTCCGAAAATATTTCCAATTATTTGGAAAGTTTCCGCGGTTCGTTCTTCGGGATCTGAATTCTTGGTAGTGAAATTAGTAACTTAAACGATTATCTTAAAACAATTTGCAACTGCAAGTTTACAATAGTCCCCCGATCCAAGCGGACGCAGGACTTTAGTCCTTAGTGACAGTGGAATCTGTTGCAGGAAAATGGAGTTGGCCCCACCTTTGCCGCCCAAGCGGCGCTCGGCGAATGAAAACTCCCTCATAGCACAATCCATTGACAGGTTAGTCGTTTACAAATTACTCACTGTCATTCTATGACAAACTAATAAGCACATGGTTTTTCCACCTGCGCTAAACTATTACTCACTACGGAAATTTATTAATAATATTTCGTTTTGTTACCGAGATTATCATAGGCAAGACATTATTTAGTTGAACAAATTGTCAGTGTGCCAGTTACTTAGTTTAGAACTTTTGAATGCTTCATATATAGGCATTTTAATTGAATTTTCCAAATCGGTCCAGTCGTCTTCGAATAATCGGTGAACATACATAAAAATAATAGCAAAAAAAAAGAAAGGTCCCGACGAATTGATAACCTCTTCCTTCGAAATCCATAATGATAACACATAACTTTCCAGGCTGTCTCTGCAGTCGCACAGCAGCGGGTCGCTGGACTCGATGCTGAACGTGTCCAACGAGGAAGAGCGGCATGCGCACGACTCCAACAGCCACGACCGCGTGTTCGTCACGCCCCCGTCCTCGGACCTAGTCGGTCAGTATTCCATAGCATCGGGATTAGGGTAGTAGCCAGATTTAAATTTATTATAAGAAGTACGTCAGTTACTTCATCAATTTTTAGGGTTCCGTCCCTCGAAAGGAAAAAAACGGAACCCTTATAGGATCACTTTGTTGTCCGTCTGTCTGTCTGTCTGTCTGTCTGTCTGTCTCTCTTTCTCTCAAGACCATTTTTCTCAGGAACGCATGGAGGTATCAAGCTGAAATTTATATCAAATACTCGGGTCTATTGTCCCTTGGAGCTGTGAAAAAATCAAACTTAAAAGCCAACGCAATCAAAAGATACAGTCGTTTATGCTGCAAATTTTAGAGTTTTTCGGCACTCGCAAAACCTACGGGGTACTTCCCGTGAACTCGGAAACTTGAAATTTGGCACAAAGCAACGTCATATAGCATAGACAATGGAAAAATTACAAAAAGTAGAAATTTGTAGTAAAATCATACAAAAAAATATTTTTACGTCACACCTGGCCATAATGTGAGTTTTACCGCTCGCTACGCTTACGGTAAAACTCGCATTATGGCCAGGTGGGGACGTAAAATTGTGTACTCACCACGGGCAGTAAAAAAGAAAGCCCTCTATCGCATATTTACAACCCTCGCCTGCGGCTCGGGTCCCAAATACCTGCGATTTCGGGCTTTCTTTTTTTTACAGCCCTAGGTAAGTAATGTACTATTTTAAATTTTAAACTTACTACCTTTTTCCTCGTAAACGCGTGGAGGTATTTAATTGAAATTCATGTCAAATACTCAGGGCTATAACACCTTTCAGATGTAGCAAAATAAAACTTTTATGTCAACGCAATCAAAAGAAATAGCAATTTAAGTCGCATATTTTGAAACTGAGTACTCGCAAGAAACTCAAAACCTAACGGGTACTTCCCGTAAACTCAGAAACTTGAAACTTGGCACGAAGAAACTTCATATAGCACAGACAAAGGAAAAATTACGAAAAGTAGAATTTTTTAGTAAAATCATAAATTATTTATTTAAATTTTAAACTTTCTACCTTTTTCCTCGTAAACGCGTAGAGGTATTAAATTGAAATTCATATCAAATACTCAGGTCTATAATACCTTTAAGTTGTAAAGGTTTGTACGGAACCCTCGGTGCGCGAGTCCGACTCGCACTTGGCCGGTTTTTTTTTGTCTAAAGTACAAAAAATAAAAACGTGTTACAATTCGGGACTAGGGACTTCTTACCTGATAAAATTGTAGCACGTATTACGTCACGCAGAATCTTAATCATAACAGGGTTGTTTACTCACGGGCTAACTATATTTCTTAGGGACCTAAGCCGATACTTATGCCCTACTCGTATCAGAGCGCAGCCGCTTATTTTAGCGCCCTCTAAGTTCCAGTCTAGTTAATTAGTAATATCAAAAAATTGTGTGCCAGGGTACATTGTATTTTATTTAATTTATAAATGACGGGTTGTTAGGATTACAAGTGGGCCATACGGTATATTAAATACATTACTTTACCCTAAGCTTTTGGCTGACATACAGAGAGTTCTAAACCAGGAGAGGCCCTGAGTATCATTTCCCCTCTGTCAAAAGTATTGGCGGAAAATCTAGTACATCTATTAAAACTATTTCAATAATCGATGTCACGCCATTTTCGTCATCGCTGTCAATGGATAACAAGCTCCGTGAAAATGACCTTATGCGCTGTTTTTGGATGTAAAAAAATGTTATATTTCGTCTAGTTTACAAAAAGATGAAATACCATTTCAGATGTAAGTACAGTTTTACTTTATTTATCATTACTTTCGTAGTAAAAGATTTAACCTAAATCGAAAATCAAGCTTCGTTTACAGAATCGATTCAAAGACAATCGTTTTCTTTCTGACGGGCAGTAACTATTTGACGTTTGACACTTCTCCATATTTAACGCGCTTAAGGATTGCTGTCTTCTATATTTTGTTTGAAAATACAATCAAAAATGATCCTTGGCTTTTTTGTTTGACATTTCCGAAGACTGCATCCAATAATGAACCATATGTTAACACATGTACAGTCGACTATCTATTGCTCCATTTAGTGTTATGAAGTATAAAAAGAATATGTCAAATATGTTTGGTGTTTTCAAGACAAAGGTACATCTTTGTCGGTTGTCAATAAAGCGTTGCTGCCATAAAAATTCATTTAGAAATAAACTGTATTAACAACCGACAATGATGTACCTTTGACTTGAAAACTTCACATGCGTGCTACCTCGCCCCCCTCAGATTTTGGCAGACTTTTTTGTTTGGAAAGATGAGGCGAAGCGTACTCCATTTATAGAGCTTTATGCTGACATAGATACATATTTATGATTGCCTGCAAAATTGAGATTTTTTATTCTGTTTCTTTTAGTTATTACAAGAGCCTAAATTCAGTCATAATATTCATAAGTTTGTACAAATTTAATGCCAGCTCTTTTAATATAACAATGGGTCTGTTCTGTATGTACATAACTGGCAAGTAGATAACCTAATAGCACGTCAATTTATTAAATAAGCGGCGGATATAGACGACTCTATCTATACACATAGGTCCGTCGATTACTCTATTAATCCAATCACGTCAGCTTTGGTGAGCCGGACATGTATGTCTAGCACGGCTTGCCAACTCCGTATATCAACTGCGCTTGATGTATGAAATGTTTCGAATAAATGTGGCTAGATGGCTAGCTGGATGTGCTCGACTATGCTTCTATTTTACAGAATAATGATGATGATAACCGACCCGATTTAGATAGCTATGCTGTTTTTTACCTTTTCGACTCCAACGAGGGATATATGGCATATAAATGAGGGCATTGACATTTATCAAAGCGTCGAACCGGTTAAAGCGGTTTATACGTTTCTGGCTCTGAAGGGAGGAGAGGCTGGGGTACTCAAAATCATACAAAATTTTAATTCGTCAATTTTAATTATTATCAATTATCATCGCCCGCCTTGCGAAATGTCTGCATAAAGCGTATCACATTATTTTTATTTTAAGTTGCGTAATGCGAAAGTTTCTTCTGTTACTCTATGCGCGTGTATATGTATGTATGTATGTATAGTTACAAAGTTTGTAAGTATTATTGTATGTAGTTAAGTTGAAAGAATCCAATCCCCAAATAATGACTTCGTAATGTATAGCTTTCGTTTTTGACGGTTTCAATTTTAATGACGAATAAATTGTATCATGGAAGAATTCTACTGGCCAAATTCGTGTCTACCGTCAAACTTGACAACTTTATCTTATGTATTTTTTATTTTCTGTATTCTGTACCAATAGTCTGCTTAATCAAGATAATATACTAAATATAAATAACTCATAGAATCCTAAGGTAGCTTAAAAGCTTTGAAATGTAACCACTTCCTATTCCTATAGTTAATTATACCATATTTTCTTGCTAAAGTAGACTATGTAAAGTTACTTAAATAAGGTAATGTTGCCATGTTTGACGGTACTAGATTTCAAGTCAATCCGAGCATAGTATTTACGGAGCGTCTATTAATTTGTGAGATTGTATTACGTAAGGTCAATTCAAGCAAGTACTTAAGAAATAATTGGTCTTAATCTGGCTGGAAAATATTCAGCACCTCGTAGTTCATAAATACTTGATTTCAATAGGAAGCCACTTGTGCACCTGATCTAAAATGTGTTGACTTATTGAGTAAATTAAAACATTCTGTACTATGTTTTGCCTAGCCTCTAGCATTGCTTTGCATTATTTTACTTTTTTCTCCTGCGAAATTATCTAAAAATGGTTGAAATTATTTATGAAGTGTTTAAATAAATATTATGGGATTATATTACACAAATCAACGTTGTCCCACAGTACGCTTTATAAGGCTTCTGTTGTGGGTACTAGGCGGCGAAAAACACAATGGCTCGACATAAAGTATTTGTCTATGTCTATCCATTGTGTATATCGTCGTTATAACAAATACATATAACATCTATAACTCAGGAACAAATATCCGAGATAAAGTATAAACACACAAATAGATGCCCTGACCAAGACTCGCACCCGGGACCTCCTGATCCATAGTCACTACCAAGTAGGCTAGGAGGCCGTCAGAGGCGGAAATTTTACTTTTCCATATTTATTTTCGTCTAGCTCTGATACTATCAAACACCGTGGATAATACCCATTTTTTTGGTCACTAGTGTAACCAAATCTCTTACGAGTTTTGGGTGTTCATATCCTACGGTAGCTTCTTACCATCAGGCGGGCCGTATAATTGTTTGCCACCACCGTGGTAAAATGAAACATCGCTAAGGATAATATAAACCTAACATTCTCGACGGCAACGACGGATATAACCGCACCGCAGCTTCAACGCCAAACGATATATCCGTCATACGATAGCATACTTAACCTAAACTCACTATTGGTTTTGGGCTTCGAGCAACAACGTAAAGGATCAGCAACAGTTTCAAACAAGATATACTGAACATATTGCTCCTGAAAATGTGTTATCGGCCAGTCTTATACCGTAATAAGACTGTCAAAGAAAGTACCGACCGAGTCGTTCTTGCGGTGATATTATAAGCCATTTTTTTTGCTTAATGTGTATCCCAAGTATTATTTGATCGGTGGTTTGAAGCACTGGTGGCCTGGCGATAGGACGTCAGACTTTCAATCCGAAGGTCGCGGCTCGTACCACTGAATTTTTCGAAACTTATGTACGAAATATCATTTGATTAGACGTCGCTTTTCGGTGAAGTAAAACATCGTGAGGAAACCGGACCTAATCCCAACAAGGCCTAGTTTCTCCTCTAGGTTGGAAGGTCAGATGGCAGTCGCTTTTGTAAAAACTTGTGGCTAAGCCACAAGCCTGGGATTAGGTTGCTGAGCGGACCCCAGGCTTAATTAAGCAAAAAGCTGGGATAAAACGCTAGGAAGAAGATTTGATCGGTGGTTTGGCGTATGAATGAGTGCATGTCATGGCGTCGAAACGTTTAAGGCATAAACATTCGATGAACAAAATTCATAATGCTTGCATTAGCTGCCTCTAGATTTGATAAAGCTGCAAACCATGCAATGAGTAATTTTCACGCTACAATGATCCGACTAGTCGGCCAGACTGACCAAATAAAAAAATAAAAAAATCAAAATCGAATATTTCGTGTATCTTTGACACGTATTATGTTAGTAAACATCTTTATTTATCTACACTCATACTGTAAGTACTCTAAAATTCGTTCAAAAACTGTAGACAATGACAAGCATTACAACAAACGATTTAACTATGATAAGTTTCTTATCTGCGGCAGTAACGTAATTTTAACTTTGCATGCTCAAATATTGTTAAGCAATGAGTTTCAAATTTGGAACATCGAATTTGATAACATAATGTTACCGCCATGGCCAACTCGATTGGTCCCGCGCGAGCGCCGACACAATCGAGTTGGCCACGCCGACACAATCGAGATGGCCACGGCGGTGCAACGGCGGCCATTCTATGATTTCCGAATACGGCATTTATAATAAATAATATGAGTGTAGATAAAGCAGTGTATGCAACTGTACGTAATTAGGCCTTAAAACACTCGTGTGATCTTATTATGAAATTCGCCTGCGGCTCATTTCATAAAACCACACTCATGTTTTAAGGACCCTTATTACGTAACAGTTACATAAACTACTATTGTATTTACCACTGTTACCCTTACGTTACAGGCATATGCAGCTGCAACAGCGGCAGCGACATGCGCTCCTCGCTCGAGTCGCAGGAATCTCACGCCAACAGTATTCACGTCCATTCGCACTCGAACCACAATCGGTACGTCCACCAGTATGTATATTGAGCTTTGTTTTTAGTTTTATTTAATTTACGCTTCAGTTTCCCTTTGACAACCAACACTCCCTAACACGAGTCTTACATGGCATCGATCTACCTATTATAGTAATTTTGTGAAGCGCGAAAGTTTTGAAACATGATCTGTATTCATCGTTTCACGTATTTTAACCACCAGTGAATGCTTTACTAAATGCAATGAAAGCGTTCCTCAATCCTCATATCTACTTAGAGTAGGTACTAAGTAGGTATTTCTTTTGTTAGCGAGTTTCGGTTGTGATGAGTTTAAATTAGTACTTGTATCCCGTTTTGTAAAATTATATATAAACATTCTTTATTTATTTAAGTATGTGTATTTTTCCTAAGGGGCTGACAACAGCTAAATTCCCTTCCTATCTTATTCAGCGCGAGTGAAAGAGAAACACTGTATTACGATTAGTATGGGAGCTCATTGCAAATTTTGAAAAATGATGAATAAAAAAATTACGCATTAATTGAGAAATATAAAACAACGAAGGTTTTAATATTAGTGTGGTGGAATTTTGTCCTTAGTTACAGACGTATAAGTCAAGAAACTTAAGACATACAACTGTTTAAAGCAATTTTAAGATGTAACTTTGAAATTAATTTCTATCGAGCCGATTTCGTCCAATCGTGTATTAACGAAGTTCTTCCAAATTGTATTACGAATATTAACATATATTTTTTTTACTTTTTCAAAACAAGTAGTTATATCTAAAATAATGTTTGAGTAAACTCAATTTGAAGGTCATTGGGTGTTGTCAGCCTCTTAAAATACGAGTACAACTCTTATTTCATGCCTACACAGTTACACACTTCGCCTTCCAATTTCCTAAACATTCGTATTGCATCAGCATTGAAAAAACCGGCCAAGAGCGTGTCGGGCCACGCTCAGTGTAGGGTTCCTTAACTTAAGAGTTAATAACACCGCCATGTAGGATACGATATGAGAGTTCCACGTACAGCGACATCTATCGGCAAATTAAGTAAACTATTGCGCGCGAGCTTAAAGTATGGAAGATGATTTTTATGGAATAATTCTTTATTGCGTGAACCGATTTTCACCGTTTTTACTTTATTTGAAAGCACGTCATTTCATTGTAATTTTGTAGAAATTACAGGTACAGTCGCCATCAAAAATATCGGAGCGGCCAAGGTACTCAAAAATATCTGAACATGCACTTTATCCCCTTGACAATAGAGGCGTTGTTCAGATATTTGTGACCACCTTCGACCAACCGATTTTCACCGTTTTTACTTTATTTGAAAGCACGTCATTTCATTGTAATTTTGTAGAAATTACAGGTACAATAAACACCTGCTTATACGGTTAAATTACAAACTTAGTTCAGAAATTATTTTGTAATTTTTTTTCAAAAACTATTCATCCTATCAAGTTCAAAATAATTTTCCTAGAAAGTTTTTATAAAGTTCTACTTTTGAGATTTTTTTCATATTTTTAAAACTTATGGTTCAAAAGTTAGAGGGGGGGGGGGGGGACGCATATTTTTTTACTTCTGGAGCGATTATTTCCGAAAATATTTATATTATCGAAAAATGATTTTAGTAAACCCCTATTCATTTTGAAATACCTATCCAACAATATATCACACGTTAGGGTTGAAATGAAAAAAAAAATCACTCCCCACTTTACGTATAGGGGAGGTACCCTAATAAAAAAAAAATTTTCACTTTTTATTTTACAACTTTGTCGGCGTGATTGATATACATATTATTACCAAATTTCAGCTTTCTAGTGCTAACGGTCACTGAGATTATCCGCGGACGGACGGACGGACGGGCAGACATGGCGAAACTATAAGGGTTCCTAGTTGACTACGGAACCCTAAAAAAGCAAAATAGTAGTATGTGTAACAAGTGAACAATAGTTCAAAAACTTGAATCTTGAGTGCGCGAGGGTTTCAAAGCAAGAGAGATTGAACAGACTTTGCTGCCGAGTATAAGTAATACAAAAATGTTCATCACAATTTTTCTGACTTTCAAAGCGATTATTTCTGAAAATATTCATTTAATCACCAAATCTTCAAAGAAACCTCGGTGTTATTTTTAAGTCCTATCGATTGATGTGCAACATGTTGATATTTAGTAAAAAAAAATTTTGAAATTTAGTTACATGTATGGAATCCTCTATCCAAATTTTTTTTTCTGCAAAATACACCTTATGTCTAAATCTATTTAAAGTCCATACTGCCAGATAACGTGAAAAAACAAGTGGAAATTTGCACCAAATTACTTTTCCCACATGTGGATGAATAACGTTTTTCCACACCGCTTTCAAGGGATAAAGAAGTAGAACGCGTATCTGAAGGTAGTGAAATAGTACATTACTTACCAAGGACTGTAAAAGAAAGAAAGCCCGAAATCGCAGGTATTTGTGACCCGAGCCGCAGGCGAGGGTTGTAAATATGCGATAGAGGGCTTTCTTTTTTACTGCCCGTGGTCAGTACACAATTTTACGTCTCCAGCTGACCATAATGCGAGTTTTACCGTACGCGTAGCGTGCGGCAAAACTCGCATTATGGCCAGGTGTGACGTAAAGTTACTTACATCTTGTGCTTTTGAGTCACGCTTTAGGGTCATGATTCAAAATTAAAATATTTCTTAGAATAGATTATAATAAAATCTTTCGCTGGCTCAGGACTCAACATTTTCACTCGAAGTAAATACACATTTTCTTATCTTGTTCCACAAATAACTATTCGTTTTTTTATTGCAAAAAAATGTAAAATGTGTATCTTGATTGGAATCAATTAGTTAGATAGAATTCACTACTTATTGTTGGTTCACCACTTACAATACAAAATCACCCGTTATATTTTAATCTTATTTTTTGGTTTTCAATCCAATCTTAGATTACCGTTACGTAATGGATGATCTAGCGCGAGTACCGTTTGTGCATTCAAGCATGAACTGTCGCCAATACTATTTATATTGATCATTTCCTTCGATTCTTAGAGGTTTATTTTTTTGACAGCTTCTCCAATGAGTCAGGTTTCGCGTCGCAGGGCCAGGCAGAAATGTCAACCGAACATAGTTTCTCCTCAACTTTCGCTTCACACCACTACTCGAGCCACACTGACAGGTTATTTTATTTTTTTCACATTTATGTGTTATGTTTATTTTTGTTATTCTTTCTCGACTGTTTTAAGAGTTCCTTCTTCTCTTCGTTTGTACCTCTTTCACGCTTTGTGTTATTGTTTTTGCAGTAATTTTGAAAGTACACTGTATATGAACGAAATGATGGGCACGCGGCAAAGTATTGAGAGCTTCATGAATGTACATATGGCAAATGCAACCTCACACCAGTCTATAAGCACAACGTGAGTTACCACTCTTCAACTTCGCAGTGAATTACCTGTTTTTATTGCTGTGGCGCGTTTTGTTTATATAATTGGGCGTGCCAACCGTGTCAGCAGTAGACTAATTTAAAATTATATCAGGAAATAAGAGGAATTCTTGGAAAGTTCCAATGCCACGATTGGCTAGCCTAATTATAATTAATATGCAAGATATTTTTAATAAACGTACTGTAAAGGTAAGTCACGTAAGCAATTTAATAAAATTGGTATTAAAACATTTGTTTGGCTTGCAAAATGGGGTTTAATAGCTTGATGCATTCAAGGTGATATTTTACGCAAGTTGATTCTCGTGTTTCGTAACGCAGGCTGCCGAGCATCACGTCAGACGAGAGCGAGCCGCCCGAGCTGCCGGTGAAGACTCGCCGCAACCGAGCGGACGTGCAGCAGAGCTTCCCCAACGTCGAAATCAGGTGATGCCACTACTCCTACCGGTTCCGGTATACTTTCCTCACTTTGATGTCATATTATATCTCATTGAGTTTTTCTTTAAGTGTGTTCATGTGTTTCAATCTCGATGTGTCGTCATAATTAAAACTAAAATGGCAATTTACATATGATGTAAATACATTTTACTAGGTTTTGGAGTAGCTTCGATATTTATTGAATCCAGGGGCCCGTTTCTCAAAGGCTTGTAACTTGTAATACAGGCGCATGTCACTTTTCGACATCTTTTGCTAGAAAAAGGGACTTCCGCTTCTATTACAAGTTACAAGCTTTCGAGAAATGGGGCCCCTGATCGTGCTTTGTGAAGTGACACTGCGTTGTGTCTGCACCTTGTATATTACAAACGTTTAAACTCGTGTGACCAAATCGGGAGGATCATGTTTTGCTTCTTTTCTACTATAGCATCAATTATTATACAAATATTTTACAGATACATTACTTACGTTTCCCAAAAAATGAGCCGACGTTACACATGTACGCACGAGAACAAAACATAATTAATGCCTTGTTATCGTACGCACTTGAATTGTGCTAACATTGAATACAAATTAGCCATCGTTACGATTACGTAGGCTCACGAACGTTTGGTAAACTACTATTTGCTACTCGTTCAAGGCAATTATTTAAATAAGCTTTCCGCGCTCGTGCACTCACATACTTGCAACATTATAGATTAATGATAATGATAGTTATCTTTTACACTTGTATTTTTTATTAATTAAAGCAGTGTTAAACGATGATCATAAACTTGTTGATATCAAAACATTGTTTAAAACTACATGGAAAACTAAAACCAATAATTAATTATTTCCGGTTATTAACACATTCGGTGCCGCCTAGTGCTACGTGTTGCGCTCGTAGCCCGTAGCCATGTATTCGTCGTATGTAGCGCGTAGTAGCTACGAACAGAGAACCCGACAGTCGGGTTCTTGGCTCTGAATGTGTTAGGTTCTTATTACGAGTATATATGTATGTGTATGTTATTGTATATTTGCTGTGCTGTGCCTATTTCTCGAAGCTTATTAGACTAATAATATTAGCCCATGAACTAATCATTTTTACAAGTTTACTAGTGTGCGTTTCTCGAAGCTACACTAGTAAAGTATTAGCTATTAATCAGCAACTAGTAAATATTAGCTATTTTTACACTAATAAATTCAGTTTTGTTTCACAACGGAGGTCAATAACAATTACTCTTGTAAATTACACGTATAAGCTATTGGTCTCAAAAGGTTAAAAACAACTATTAGAACAATTTATTAGTAACTTTTAAATCGAAAAATCAATTAAATGCAGTTAAATTTCACATGTTCTAGAATAACAAAACATTTATTAATTATCATTAAATATTTCTACGTAGAAAACTACCATTAATAAGTAAATATTGAGTATTTTCGTTTACAATGGAATATAAATTTATTGTAGAAGTAATTTCCCAATTGTCTTTGATTATAGAGGTCTTATCTTATTGCTGTGACTCCCAAATAAATTTGTATTTTATAATATTTAAAACAATACAAGAAGATTTGTTAGATTTTTTTTCTTATCTGCCGAATGACAAAAGTAATACACGGTGTAACATGAGGAAACCGAATAATTTTAACAGCGTATTCCTGATCATAATTGGAGACTAAAATGTCGTATAAACTTTTCTGGAATTCGCCTAGTTTCAGAGTTACTACCACTTAAATAAAAAATCATTTTTTAATGTGACTCAGTGCAAAACGCTTTTTTGATGGCGATTTCACCCTTTATGGGGTCTAGTCTAGACATTCTTATTGACAGATATCAAAGTGCCAAGGAATACCTACTTTATGTAAACTATATTTTTCGAAAAAAAAATGTACTAATTTACTTAAATCGACATCTTTACCAATAACATTTATGTTTTTATGTTCAAAAGCATTTAAAAAATCGAAAAAAGGCTAAATGAAAAAAAAAATTTTGCGAAATTCTGAAAAGTTTATACATTTTAGTCTCCAATTATGATCAGGAATACGCTGTTAAAATTATTCGGTTTCCTCATGTACACCGTGTATATGTATTTAGCCAAACCACACCAATATTTTTGTTAGTGCGCTATTATTAGTTACTAGTCTACTAAAATATTTTGAGAAACAGAAAATATTAGCACTTGTAATTTTACTCTGATAACTTGTAACTAATATACTTGTAAACTAATATTTTCGAGAAATGGCCATAGTTACAGTTAAACTGTACATACAGCATTGTTCTTTCATGCCCACGTGATATGATTGTGATATTTTGCTAGTGGCCTATTTAATAATAGCCTACAAGTTACAATTAGGAATATGCATGATTTTTTTGGAAGACGTCATTCGATTCTTTTTCGCTGTAGATTCAAATGTCTCTAATAAACCTACTATCTATGATAGCCCTGAAACGTCAAAAATGTGAAAATACGCTAGGCGTCTGCGCCGCGCGTCAAAACGCCCCATACAAAAAGTGTGAGGTTTGTGACGTCACCGACCACAAAGTTGCAGAAAACTGTTTGGAAGGAACAAGTTTTTGGAAGATTTTTGTAATTGTAGGCACGAAAAAATGCGTTTAGCTATACCGATGATTCATAATCGGTGATCAGGAACCAATTTTTATTATTTAGTTATCGATACTGAACAACATTTACTATGGGACCAACTCCGTAATTGCTAAATTTTTTTTGGCTGATTCATACACTTCGGCCGATCAGGTGTTGTCGTTTTCTATGGGGAGCCAAAAAATTTTTTTGTGATTTCGAAGTTGGTCCCATACTAAAAGTTGGTCAGTATCGATAACAGAATTAGAGAATTTGGTTCCTGATCACCGATTCTGAATCATCGAGTATAGGTTGTAATACATTATTTTTCTTGTTAGAACATAAGTAATCTGACTCTAAGTAACTGAAGTTTCGAAAATACATTTGAGGTATAAAAAAAATGCCTAAAATTTTACGTTTTTAAACCGCAATATTTTTAAAAAACTGTTAAAAATTATTACGGATTTCCACTTATTTATATTAATTTGGGGTTGTTGAACGTGTTTATGCAACAAATTCAATTAAATATTTTTCACGCATGTTCGCTATTTACAAGCGGAAGTCTCGTTCTAACACATATGTTTAAACACATAAAATTATCTATATTAAGTACATCAGTTGTAGTCATCAGTCATATCATAGACGTCATAGCGCCTTACTTAGCCTTAATTTATAATAATTCAGTTTCACAAGGCGTTTTTCCAGATCTTATGAAATGTAGTAAAGTCATACCTCTTTTTAAATCGGGTGATTCTAGTGATCTGAATGACTTCCGGCCGATATCAATACTTCCTGTACTAAGTAAAGTCTTTGAAAAGCTAATGTTAAATGATCTACTGGGCCACTTCAACAGACATGGATTGCTTACAAGCAATCAGTTTGGTTTCACAAAGGGACGTTCCACAACCGACGCTGCTGCGGTACTCATCAAACATATTTTCATTGCCTGGGAAAAACATTACGATGCAATTGGTATATTCTGTGATCTTTCTAAAGCGTTTGATTGTGTAGATCATACAACCCTCATTCTTAAATTAGAACATTATGGTTTGTCAGAAAATGCCTTGAATCTCATGTCTTCATATCTAAGCAACAGAACACAAACAGTTGTTGTAAATAAAACCCAGTCTAAAGGGACTTCAGTAAAATTAGGAGTGCCACAGGGTTCTATTTTGGGCCCATTCCTGTTTTTGGTTTATATAAATGATTTACCTTGTGTAGTACAAAACCTTTGTGATATCGTTCTGTTTGCCGATGATACATCTTTAATTTTCGAAGTTGACCGGCAATCTACCGATTGTACTGTAATCAATAACACACTAGCTGCTGTACTGAACTGGTTTACTATTAACAATTTGCTACTTAATGCTAAGAAAACCAAATGTATTAGATTTGTTTTGCCAAACGTTGCACCGGTGGACACTAAGATTCTCCTGAATGGTGAATGTTTAGAGATAGTAGATAAAGCAGTGTTCCTTGGTTCGACGTTGGACAAAAATCTACAATGGAGTCCTCATATAAGAAAACCCGCTCTTCGATTAAGCTCGGCCGCTCATGCCGTTAGGAGAATTAGACAATTAACGAATATTGACACAGCTCGCTTAGTTTATTACAGTTATTTTCATAGTGTAATGTCATATGGTATTCTGGTTTGGGGCAAAGCAGCTGACATACAGACTATATTTGTTTTACAAAAAAGAGCCATCCGCTTTCTGTATAACTTAAAGGCAGTTGCATCAGTTAGAGAACTATTTAAAGAAATTAATATTTAAACTGTTGCTTCCCAATATATCTATGCCAATATTATTTTTGTTGTAAAGAATATAACATACATTCAAAAAATATTCTGACATCCACAGCTATAACACTAGAAATAAAAACAAGCTTGCTATCAGAAGTAGTCGTATCCGCAAAGCATATAAGTCATTTTTTGGTCAAGGTATTCACATTTATAACAAGTTACCCGTCGATGCTTTAAATTTATCATTTCCCGCTCTTAAGAAATATTTGAAAAAAGTTTAATGTCAAAGGGTTATTACAGGGTCGAGGACTATATGACGGACAAAGATGCATGGCCCAAACCAGAAAATACTACAAAATCATCTAACATTTAGAGGACACAGTTCAGATAGGAAAGCATATCAAACGTTTTGTGAAGCAATCAGATTTGGATTTTATTATTATTATTTTATTTTAATTAAACAATACGTACATTGTATGTCTCTCAAGCTGTTTTGATATGCCTTCTTATAGAACTACGCATTATTGTGTACGCTTTAAGATGTAATATTACTGTTTTGAAAAAATAAGTCCCGCCGAGTTTCTTGCCGGTCATAAATAATTCTTCTCGGGTCAGAGGTGTAGGGTTAGAACCGGAGGTAGTTTTTTTTTTTTTCTCTGACGTTCATAAGTGCATTGTAATGTGCCTAAATTGAAGAAGAAGTGACCTTTTATCTTTTTATCTTTTTTATCTTTAAAAAAGTATTAAGTATCTGGATTAGAGACATGTCAAATCTTTAAAAATAATCTGTTCAGTATTCGTAAAAAGGCTACAGGCGGCATGCTAACGAATAACCTACTGCCTCCACAAGTCAACAATTGCCAAGACAAATATCTTGAATTGTACAAAATTAAGATTTGGAATACAACGGAATAGGAGGCCTTTCTATAGGTACCTGGGCGTAACTGAGTGGTAACTGTAGTTAATATGGTTTCAGACAAAGCCCAGTGTGCTCGCTGCACGGCGAGGCGCGTCCGCACACGCTGGCCGAGCACCACCCCACGCGGCCGCCGCCGCTGCCGCTCAAGAAGAAACACAGTCAGTATTGCTTGATCACACGCACACGTTCTGGACAGGGGTCCAGCGGTATTACACTGATATTATCAAAACGCCGATTTTTGATTTTCAAACGCTATATAAAATCAAAATATATATAAAAATCAAAGAAATTAAGCTCCAAATTAGTCGCACACGTAGGTTTGACGCCATTATTTTCGCACGAAGTTAATGATTTAAATGACCACGTTTTTAAAATCTTATCGCTATAACTTGTTACTTAAATATAATTTAATCGTTTCTAACAGAGCGTAGAGTGGCGAGCACACGAATCTCAAAAATTGCCCTTCAAATTGTATGGAGTTCCATGAAAAAAAATACTAATAATATTATTCGACATGTTGACCCCAGCAGCCGTACGGACACCTTTTATACTTACAATTTTTCGTGGACATTAAGAGAAGATCCTCAAACATATATATAATAACTCCACGTACCCCTAAAATTTACAGACGACTACAAACTTATTCATCTTTTTTTTCAACACTAACTTTTGAACGTTAGCTCCGCCGCTCACTCGAACCCGGCCTTATAGTACTGATGCCTAGACAACGTGTCCTAGAGACACTGACTACAGCAGACGTATATACAATGTTCTAATAATTTATTAAAAGAGTAACTGAAAGGCGACAGCAGTATCTTGTCTATACTCTTTAATAAATCAGCTCAATTAAACTGTTTCTGGATTTCAATATTCTTGGCTGTGGATAATATGATTGCAAAATGCAGTTATTTAGGTCAGGAAATTTTGTAAGTGCTAAATTTGGTAACTGTATTTAGAGAAATGTTTATACATTTTTATCTAGTATTCGTTTCTTGTTCGAGCTTAACGCGCCGTTCATTTTCAATTCAGTATTCATACATTAATTAAAGCGTGCGAAATATCCTCTCCCACGTTCTGGATCACAATGAACTTGAAGTTTATCCTAATTACGAAGTACAGAAACTTACATATTTCATTACTATAGGCAGTATTTCACTTCTTTTATCACTGCAGATTTTTAAAGTTCTTGCTTTCTTGACATTGCTACCAAACTAAATATATCATTACTTACATTGTCTTGTCCTATCGTCTATTTTGCCGAATATTGCTCACATTTTAACACAATCAGTTGGTGTGGTACTAATCTTGGTCCGTTAAGTATAAGAAATATTATTATTAAAATAAAGGTATAGTCTACATCTACATATGCATCTAACTTACATCATTCTATAACGTGAATGGTTGATATCTGCAAGATACACATACTAAATTAAGTTAACCTTTACCTTACATTTTAACCTTGAGGCAATGAATAGACTTTTACACATAAGTAGAAAAAGGTAACATATTTGCTGTTGCTATCGTGCATATTATATTTATACGAAAACTATTTCACATAGAATATTAATAAAATAATAGATTTCGCATAAGTTGACGTGCGTAAATACTTAAGCCATAAAAAAGAAACTGAATTTCTATATAATCTAAGAATGTTAAATATTTCGACACAAATAGAGCCACTATATAAACACGTAGTTTTTCCGTCTACTATGAATTTAAAATTTACATTCAATTCATTGCATCAAATGGAAGCTGCAATTAGTTGCATCAACATTTATTGGACTGGAAACAAACTAAAAGCTGGCCCAGGAAAATGTGTCACAATCCTCCTACTTATGTGATCTAGAAATCGGTATATTATAGCAAACTAGAGGACTCTCTCTGTTCTCGTTATTGTATCACGTTTTGCGGTGCTAATTCTCAGTCTCAAAGCAAAACATATACACGGCATGCTCCCGTTTCCGATTTGTATGATTGAAATCGGGAAATGATCGTTTCTTTCAAACAAATCCAGTACCCGGTGCATCACCTACATACACGTCACTGTCACTAACATACTTTTGTTGGCCGTGAATGATATTAGTCAGGTATTTTAAACGATAATCCGGAAACATGCTCCATCATTGTTATATCACAACTGGATTTATTTGTGACTCGCATCTAATAATTTCGTCACCGAATCTCGTCTATTTAAAATAATTATGTCTTGGGCCTTAATTATTAACCTAATTCACTTTATTATAATATAAACGTTGACCATTTGAACATTATGACGTGAACACTTGCACAATGGCATTCATTACATTAAATTTATTCCGGAAGGTTTTGGGAAACCTGTTACACTGGCATTTACGATTAAAAATACTGGCGAATTCTGAACTACCAACAAAAATGGAATTTGTATGCAACATTTATGTCGGGAAATCGAGCCTGCAATTTCCGTAACTTTTTAATTTTAATTTGACCATAAACTAGGCACTTCGCCGCCTAGTTTTTAACCGTAAAAGTCAACCTTGCCGGACATTTTTGAATAATAGTACATTATTGTCGAGGAGGTGAAGTAGCACATTGATGGCTGAGTATTACGTTTAAACGGACGACTTTAGGAGTCCGTTTAATTTAATAAGAAGCCAGCAATGGCCCTTCGCGCCGAGTCCAATATAGTGCTTTATTCAAAAATAATGCAAAACAGCCAACGTTGATAAACAACAAACAATATTGACATAAATAATATATTCATGATAACTTCTCTTCTAGGTTAAAAGAATGACCTCTACCGCGAGCATCGAATTTCTATTCGATTCCTATAATTATCTCCATCTCCATCGCTTCTCATTTTGAGTGAGAGAGACAGATTTATTCGAAACTACATTTTTTTATGTTCGCGGTACACGCTCAGCTTTGCCGCCTTTATATCTTTTTGTTAAAAAGTTTGAAGTGTATTTTTCTTCTGAATTTACCGTAAGCTATTTGAGCTAAATAAAAAATCGCGGTACCAACATTATAAATAACAAACACCGATGCTGTGTTCTGGCTGTTTAGGACCTTTGTCTTTCTTTTTGTATGGCTGTTGAACTTTTTAAAAAGTTTGTACCTCGCCAAAAATGGAATTTGTATGCAACATTTATGTCGCGAAATCGAGCCTGCAATTTCCGTAACTTTTTAATTTTTATTTGACCATAAACTAGGCACTTCGCCGCGTAGTTTTTAACCGTAAAAGTCAATCTTGCCGGACATTTTTGAATAAAACTAATTTAACATGCGCTTGTCTTGGGAACACGTCAACAAAGTTCAAATGGTCAAATACGTATACGATTAAGGGGGTTAACGGCATGTTTGTCTGTTGTGCCGGTGCGGTGCCGCAGTGTTTCAAAGCGTCGCATACAGCGGTGAGTGGAATGCATGCAAGCGCTACATAGCTCCAAGTCATCTCGCTTCCATTGGGTCGGCAGTCGGAGCTTTTACTCCTTCGATTTTTGTACTAATCCATTTAGCAGCATTTCTCACCATGTCAGGATGGATACGTGCGTTTAAAACTGTGGACATATAGTAGTATAGTGTTTCCTCCATAATCAACCTGGTTTAAATAAGTCCGACGTCGACACACTGTTTTCATATAGATATCACCGTCATACTCCAAATGCAGACAATCTGGAGGTCCATCTGCGTGCTTTTAGCGGTTTTCACAGCTTTCACCACTGACATATAGATCTAAGACACTGCCTCACTTAGTTTGCTTTCTTGATCTCGTGCAAAAGGTCAGTTATATAGTAATAAGGCTTACTTCTAATGACGTTGGCATTCGATCTACACAGAGGTGTTGATTATCCAGGGCGCTTCATAACATTACGTGTAAGAAAGAATCTTCGTTATGTTGTATAATAATATTCACATAAGATTACTTTATAATACGATTGACTGGTTCAATATTTTGGATCAAAATTCTTACTGCGGTGCTATTGATTGGCACCACAGTTGCTTACATATTCGTTGCTGTACATATTTGAAACAAAAACTTCACTAAAATAAATGTAGAAAATTATATTATAAAATGCTATTACTTTAATTGATTTTTTAGTAATAATATGGGATAGCCTATGACTAATGCCTCACTGAGCATAACACCTGTAATTAATTAAATTTTTAAACTAGATTCTTGTTGTCGGACAATAACGTACACGTTTAATTTTCAAGAGCAGTGACAGTTGGTATGGCTAGAAATCAGATTTGGGGCATTTTGAATAAGCTATCCTGCTGTAGCTAGTGTTTTTTAAGATGTCTGAATGGTAGGAAGAGCTCTTTAGTGACATTCGAACACCTTGAAAAATATTATTATACACGCTTTACCAAAAGGACCCTGCAGCAATCGATGGTTATGTAGAGATTTTTGTCAGGCTTTCGTCGGGTTTCTAATTAACATCAATCAGTTTGCGGATAACGCTTTTGGTTCTTACTATTTTGTGTCACTTATTCTGTGTTATACAATTTAGATCATTTGTTCAGTTATGGCGTATATGGAGATGTTCGGCAACTGCAGTCATCCGCCCAACAACGCTGCCGCGCCTCCGGACATGTTTCGACATTCTATTCACACGTACAATCTGGCCAGGTAAGTTGGAATTATTACTCTCTCTCATTTTTCCTCTTAAATTTGAGCTTGAAATGAAATTGAGGTAATTAGCAAAATATCTTATATAGCAAATTATTTGGCCTCAAGAAATCCAGAAGGTTGCCTATAGCGTTGTTGCCTAGGCGTTATTTTGAACCGCAAGTCCTTCTAATATTTGAGATTCTGTCTATTTTCAGACAAGAGAATTTTAAG
Organism: Pammene aurita; assembly: GCA_947086415.1. NCBI lineage: Eukaryota > Metazoa > Arthropoda > Insecta > Lepidoptera > Tortricidae > Pammene > Pammene aurita. The sequence continues at coordinate 17,448,252 of OX352289.1, forward strand.
CGTATCTCATCAATTAAACATTTATTTCATCCATTATTCCTTAAACTGTACAGTTGATTGACGTCATTGTATTGAAGCAAGCACATAAACAGTTTATATGTCATAGTATAGCGCGGTTATCAAATATTAAAATTACAGTGCACAACACACGAGCGGGAGCACTATGGTGCAGCGCCACCAGCATGTCCAACGGTCCATCGCCCAGTCGTTCACTGTGCAACATTTTAGCAGTCCACCTGTGTTGAGGTAACACATTATCTGTCCACTATTTGAATGTACAAATGTTTCCTATAATAACTTGATTGGTCGTAGTCGATCACATGTCGATATATACGACGGCGACAGTATAAATCTGTAAATCGTAGATAAATATTTGTTTTCTTGAAACAAGGCCCAATTCATTGAGCTACTGTATAGCGACATCTGATGCGGACTATACGTCGCATGTATAAAATAACTGAAAGTATTAAAATATATTTCTCGATTTGAGTGAATATGTGCATTTATTTCGCACGCCGTCGTTGGTGCGGTGAATATTTTAGAATAATTTTAGCCAGTTCCTGATAGTTATCTAGAAGTCCAGTGCTCTGTCCGCAGTGGGTCCGAGGACAGCGTCAGCTTGATCACGTCTGGCGGGACCAGTCCCGTGCCACCTGAGTTGCCGCCCAAGATGAGCAAAGCTAAGGTACTACATTCATTTATGTAAAACGCTAATTGTATTACTTCATATTAATACTAACCTTCGGTATAAAATGCCGAACAAAGGTACTATTAACAGCCTTCATAGGGTTGTTTCCACCCACAAAAGTTAGGGTTGAATTGTAGCGCATTAAATTCTTTTGGATTATAACAACCTGTAAAACGACCGTTCATGAGCATATTTTTGAAAAAAACAAATTTAAAATATCTTTTGACAAGCGTCACGTGCCTCAATTCGAAACACTGTTGAAGATTCAGTTGACGTCACAATTCACGGTTTAACACTTTTGACATTGGTTGACAGTTAAGACAATGCCTTACAATAGTTGCGTTTCGTTATAACCAAATAGTTTTCCACAGGACAGGTGTACCCTGATCCTACCGACCTACCTGAACCTACAGTGACTTGCAGAAAACGAAAAATTGTTTTAATGTACTAGTACTAGACTAACCAAGATTAACAAGAATAAAATAGTTCTAGGCAATCTGATTTATCATATCGTGAATGGAAGAAACGTGCTAGGATATTTTCATAAGTATCTGGTTGTAAATGCACTTATTCAATTGCAGTTGACAATTCAAATCTTCTATGTGTGTATGTAGTTAAGTGACACACGTTTCCAAAGAGCGTTATAAGCGCGAAGTATCTGTTCAAATAAATGTAATCCTTCCATATTTAAAGCCCCTTTCGAGGCAAAACATGATTTCTAGGGCAAATTGCCCTTGATTGCCAGCGATTACCGTTAATCTTTCCTAATTGAAAGTGACGACAAGTCATAATGCAGTTTACTACAATCAACGCCAAAAATATCTATACACTTTTACACTCCGTTTTTGTAATAAGGTTCAAAAGTGTACACTTATTTTTGGCGCTGACTGTATATACAACAAATTGTCACCGTATACTATCTCCGTTCATTTTTTACCGGTGTTTGTAAATCCAATTATTCATCAGCGGTTCCATTCGCTTAAATACCTACACTGATTAAGTATTTTACTCTTGTTTGAAAATATCTTCATAGAATATGTGTAGGGATTTTAATAGTTCAAAAAATATTATTTTTTCAGATTCAAATGAATTCTAGTAATGAACTCCTACCACCTCCCTCGCCCCGACCCTCGTCGCACAATAGCTGCGCGTCTGTTGAAGACATTACACACAACAATATCGTACGTATTTTGCACTCACATGTAATGCTATCTAGTTAAATGCATTGAAAAACAGAGTGAATGTATAAATATCGGAGAGTCTGTTAATTGAAAGGTATTGTTGTACTCTAATAGTAGTTTATGTAACTGTTACGTAATAAGGGTCCTTAAAACATGAGTGTGGTTTTATGAAATGAGCCGCAGGCGAATTTCATAATAAGATCACACGAGTGTTTTAAGGCCTAATTACGTACAGTTGCATACACTGCTTTATCTACACTCATATTATTTATTCTAAATGCCTTATTCGGAAACCATAGAATGGCCGCCATTGCACCGCCATGGCCAACTCTCGTGTGCCGGCGGTCGCGCGGGCGCGTGTCGGGCTGTCGGCGTCGACGTCGGGAGGGTGCAGGTGTACATTATGTTATCAAAACTCATAGCACATCAATAATTGAGCATGAAAAGTTAAAATTACGTTACTGCTACGGATAAAAAGCTTATCATAGTAAAATCTGTCGTGGTAATGCTAGCCATTGCCTACCGTTTTCGAACACGTTTTAGAGAACTTACAATATGAGTGTAGATAAACAAGTAAAGAGTCCCATAAACCAGTTGTAAATAAAGAACAAGTTGGATTAACCTCATTAAATAACATAGCAATAAGAGAAGTTACATGTTGGTTTATTTCAGAACTCTGATGAATCTTACGTTAGTGCCTCGACGCCGGCCAAGTTCCCCGTCGAAGACGAGCACGAGTTGCTCGTGCCGGAGCCTACACCGTCCCCTGTACCTTCGCAGGTAAGTCCCATTACTTGTTAGCAGCAATTAGATGTTCGTTCATAACACGAGCCTTATTGAGCTTACTGTAGGACGATAATGAGCCTGTTTGCGTAAGGCTCCACTTTTCAGTGCAGTGCGCGAACGATTTACGAATTGGCCGCTAGCGAAGCATTTGGACGTAATTTAATACTTCTGCTTGCATTAAATGTTATCTAGCATACATACTATTCTTGTGTGACTAATTTTATAAATTTATGTAGAAGAGCGAAAGCAGCACTGAGCCAATTGCGGTCACGAAAGAGCCAGAGGCCGCCCCCCCAGAAGCCGATCCCGAAGACATAATACTGCAGACCGACATCAGCTCAAGCTTACTTCTAAAGGCGCCCAGCAAAGAGGGGCCCGAGGTGCGCGGAGGCCACCCGGACGCTCTCATCGTTCTAGCCACTAAAGCTACCAAAGGTATGTTGTCCGTATCTACTACATATGGTGTGGAAGTTTCAAACAGCTTAAATTATTGTCCTTATCTACAAAACAAGGAATAATACTGAAGTAGGGGAAAATTTTGGCATACTTATTTCGGCGGTGTTGGGTCGGCGGTTTTTCCGATAATGTTTAATAAACATATGAAATTAGCCATTTAACAGACAGAAAATAGACCGTCCATTAAAACACGGAAACTTGTAACTCCAATATGAATGATATCGTTTGATGATATGATTTTCTAAGGCTATATCGATGTTCTTTCGTTGTTTTATACGAGTTGATAATCATTGTTGGTATTTGCACACTGCATGATTCTGGTGCGATAGTCGTACAACGAATGTGGTGATTAATCGGCTACCTAATTGAGCATGATTACTGGAACTGTATCAATAATTGAAATTTAACGTTCATTGTCACCACGAAATAATATGATTTTCCCCTCTCAAAAGTTAGGTAAACACCACATAGCTTCTAATCTTATAACTTTCATGCTTTCACTTTACAGAGACGGACGAGTGTAAGTGGTCGATTCATTGTATGGTTTGGGGCTGAGACAATAAAATGGCTGTATATTTTTTTTTTACTATTAGTGCTTTTTGCTTTGAATGATGCATATGCCGCGAAATCGAGCCATGGCAAATGCTATTGATAATTTGTAAATAATAGTAGTTAAGTTTTTACGACAGTGTAATCTATAAAATCAGACGGCATGCAAGCGCATTATTAAACAAGGTATTCTTTTTTGTTAAATATAATACAGAAAATATATGTATACAACTTAAAGTTGTTGACGATAAAATCCGTAAATCGTGTATTACTCATAATGGCTCTTTGTTCTTCGATAAATGTTCAGTTTCATTGAATATTATTATCGATGTGCAAGTGTCTTTGGATTAAGTTCATCACTTAAAACTCAACATGTCACCGCGATTTACATTTATAGTTTCTCATCTCACGGCTTTGTTTCGGAATTTCACTGTAACTTTATAACTATTTTTTGCATGTTGTTAAAGAGCATTCCATTAAAACACTAGTTTGTTATTAAAAAATTCAAAGAATGCAAAAAGGTAATCGCAGCATTGAAAATTTCGTCAGCTCGGTTACTTAATCCATAGCTTAATTGGTAAAGCGATAGAGCCTCGGCAGGCGTATCGAAAGGTTAAAGTCCTGCTGAGTTGATTATTTTTTAAATGTTTTCGATATTTGTATTTGATTCACTGTAACTATCCTCTTTCTCTCTGGCTAACCTGCTACTAACGTACTTGTAGTCACGAACCAGGCACGAGCACCATAAAACACTAACATTCCATGATAAACTCCAACAGTTGCCTCCTGGTAACAAGAAACCGCACTTGCACGACTTTTATTTAAATTGTATACTGATTTTTTTGTTGAAAATATTGCCAATAGTCTATATATAATCTCTCGATATCTCGGTAGTGTTTTATTAACATAAAATATTTACACAGTATAACTTTGATCTTGTGTTGACTTGCTGTAGTATCAAGTACAGTACAAGAACAAAGTTGTACTGTTGTTGTACCAGAGGATCAAGTATCGGACTATCAAGTATAAATAAAGGACGGTTCCACTGACCACAATCAAATTTACCAATAATATTGGACGTCTTGCCACTATAGTTTCATTGATAAATAATAGATATAGATTAATAAAAATATTTGTTTTTTTTCGACCATAATATGTATTTGTAATGGACCAATTGGACCATCACAGTACGGGTTGTGTAACCTGCCCTGAAACTATTAAACTTGTTTTAGAAATAAAGTAAAAGTAGAACAAGTAATTCCCAAGTTTTTTTATGTAAGTACTTTTATTGCTGTCTCTACCTAGTAGTTAAGATTGTTATATAAATTAAATTTCAGCAACTCGCGACTCCGGGGTACATGCCCGTCGCCTTGACCAACTGAGATACTGAGACTTACCTGATGGCTGCGAATTTCTCCACCATATCATTTATGCGTCTTAGAGCGCGCGAGCATTATCACACTGTTTTTATATTATATTTCGGTATCGGATGTCGGACGGCCCAAGGAAAAAAATAAACTGCTAGAGATGTACCCTTTAGTATCAAGTCCGCTTTTTGCATTAGGGTTTTCTTTTGAGCAATGGACAGTTGGTATTTTTAGAAAAATATAGAAATGCACAAAATTTAAATTTGTCTTCTTTGTGGTCCTATCCAACATCGGATCGGATAATGTGAATGCGCACTTAGGAGGATGCATGTGGTTTTTTCTACTTTTGCTTTATTTCTAAAACATTATGGTATCGTTAGTAGACATTCTGCTGAAAACTAAAGCTAACTATTAAACTTGATTGGCGCATACATAGCTAACGTTTGGCTTTAGCTTCTATTTAATCATTAGAGTTGTATTTCCCTAGAGTGAAACTTATTAAAACTTAATAAAACTTTTATTCATTTGTAATTTTGTGCTGTTATTTTTCACATATTCATTCTGTGAATCTATCAAATTAAATGCGCTTTGAGGAAACAGCCTGTCTTATTTAGGATTGGGTATCTACAAATTTTAAAAATATTAGATATGTACATCATTAATTTTAATTTTTTGTGAAAAGAACTAGAGGTATATTCTCCAGAACTAGTCATTTGGAGGCATACCTTACACCAACTTCGAAAATCAGCGTAGGCATATACTTTAATATTAACCAGTATTCAGTAAGGAAGGCATTAAGTTTTGACCCATCTAAATATGTTTTATATCTTAAGGATTGTCCCTTTTTTATAATTTATGAAGAAATAATACTGCAAGTTAAATGCATCTCCATCTCTTGAGACAAGCTTGCATGAGCCAATTACCGTATGTACTCGTAGTACAAACAATCCGTGGACACGTCGTCAATGTCGATGACATTAATGTAGTGTGATATGTGCACAATAAAGTTGATCTAGTTGTTTGAAGCGTCGGGTGTGTGTGCGCAGATTTCGCGTACCAGGAGGCGTTCCTGGCGACGTACCGCACGTGGGTGGCGCCGCGCGAGCTGGTGGCGCGGCTGACGCGGCGCGCGCACCACTTCAAGTCTCGCCCGCACGAGCTGCGCTGCACCCTCAGTCTGCTCACTAGGGTTGTTAATGATCTTACGTAAGTTATTTCATTCAATACATGTACTTTATTTTAATAATATGTAACGTTTGTAAAATAGACAAGCCTATAAATTTAATTTTTTACACACAGACTTCAGTGTCGCCCGGCTTCTTCATTGAATTTGGCCTTTGTCTAGATTTTTTAAATGACATCTCGGCACTTTTCTTGTTCATTACGAAAATTTTGTTGCATGACTTGATGAAACGGACAGGGATGTATGAAAATAATAATAACACGTTTATTTATTATAGGATGACGGACCTAGAAGAATCTCTAATGCAGAAAATTATGGAATTCATTTACTGGCTTATCGAAGTCGAAGAGTTGCCAATCGCTAAAGCCCTAAGGCAAATCTTGGTCGACAAGCAAAAGCAGTTGCATAACCAACAACAGGTATGAACTTTACGACCACCTAGTACAGTCACCGGCAATAGTACCTTCCTACACGAAGGCTGCAAAAATATGTGACACGCTCCTATGGCCCTACAGATAAGAGCCTGTCACATATTTTTGCGGCCTTCGTTTAGGAAGATACTATTTCCGGTGACTGTACTCTCACGTAGTAGATTTACTATTATCCTTGAGTATTTTAACCATACTAGGCTTTAGCGGTAATTGCACCAGTAACAATAGGGAATGCAATATCGATTGTGCGAGATCTCTAAACTGCGAGATCTCGAGTGAATTTCCGTAATTCGATCTCGATGGCACGGTTTGCAGGCTTACCACCTAGAATTTTTTTACAAAATTTTGAGTATCTAAATCACTGTTTCACTGTGTAAGAAAATAAATGTAATTTTTCACGGGGTATCCAATAAACACGATAAGTCTTATAAATATTTATCATCATTTTGTCATGTACAGACTACTGACCAATTATGTTGTTGTGTCGAGAGAGAAGTTTATGTTATGTTAAATGTTCGGTAAATTCCGATTAATATGTGGTACCTTTAGTAAAAATAATAGGAGTTATCCTAAATAAGTGGTACGAGTATATACTGAATTGTCAACCAATTTTGGTCACTATACATTATTTGTAACCAAATCTCGATCTCGACGAGATTAATCTCTATCTCGACCGTTTGATTGGCGAGATCTCGCATTGTCAATCTCGGTTCGAGATTGCTTTCCCCAAGTGACAAGAAGTCAGAAGATAATAGTGAATCGAACTACGCAATCGAAGCGAATGCTGTTACGATTCCAGACGGCCCGGCTTTAATCCCATACAAGTTTACTCTACTCATTCAAACACATGTAAACCATGGAGACCAAATAAAATGTGAAAGTGTAACCGTTACAATCTGTACACGTTCTAAATAGAGTTTTCACGCTACTGTTCGGAAATGTGACAAAAGATGCTCAAAATCCAAGCTGGAAAGTAAGCATTTGCTGTAGCACCTGAACCACCACTACAGCAATGTTATTGTAGCGATGAAATGTCATTAGTTGGAAAGTAAATTGTCCAGTTATGTCATTGCATTCATTAAAAACATTAAAAAGGTCTTTTTTTGGCACAACTTTATGTTTCAAAAATAAAATAAAGTTGTTTATCGGGCCAACTACCTGTTTTTAAAAAATAGAAACGTCAAAACCATTTATTCACCCTTAGGCACTGGTCCCACCGCGAGATAGTAAGCTATGAGCTATCGGCTATTTCAAGGGACAAAAGATAATCGCTCCCGTGTAAATAAAAGAGAGAGATGTATATTGATAGTTCATAGCTGGGCTATGAACTATAATCGCCCGGCGATGATATATTTCTCTCTTTTATTTACACGGGAGCGATTATCTTTTGTCCCTTGAAATAGCCGATAGCTCATAGCTTACTATCTCGCGGTGGGACCAGTGCCTTAAGGCGTTTTTACTTTTTTAGCCGTTTGTGGTTTTCTATCAAAAACGCCTCTAAGTAATGAGTCGGTTTGAAGCAAACAACAGAAAAACGCTTTTTGAAAGTGAAAAAAAAAAGTAAAAAGCCGGGAATGGAATACTGAATTAGATATTCTATTAAAGCATTTATATTATTATGACAATTGCTTTTTTTATTTCCTAACAGTAGTCGTGAAAAGCACTATGTAATATCTCGGCCGAAAGCGCTATAGGTGGACTCGTATCTTCGAGGGCCTCCCCTGGCGGGTCGGCCCTCGAACTAACTCGATCCACCTATAGCTTACTTTCAAGCCTCTACAACAATGTACTATTATTACCTCAGGCCAACACTAGATACGAATACGAGTCCCCGTGCTACTCGAGCGTGTCGCTCCGGCGCGACACGCTGCTCGACTTCAAGCCGTCCGAGCTCGCGGAGCAGATGACGCTGCTCGACGCGGCGCTGTTCGCGCGCATCACCACGGCCGAGGTGCTGTCGTGGCCGCGCGACCAGTCCGAGGAGAGCTCGCCCAACCTCACGAGGTTCACCGAGCACTTTAACAAGATGAGCTACTGGGCGCGCTCGCGTATATTAGAACAGGTATCTTACTTTTATTATAATAATATGTTCATCAAACTAACGGAATTTGCATCTGCCTAAGAATTAACAAAATCGCGGTCGAATGTTTGTAATTTGACCGTATTTAACATTGATTAAATGTAAACTTTTTCTATATACAAGTGTGATGAAAAAGGTTATATAAAACGAGAGAGACGAAAATTGTAAACTCTAAGTCTAAAAAGTAGTGATGCAACGAATACGAATATTCGTATCGGGCGAATATTTATTAGGAATTCGTAAGACTTGCACTTAAGCTTATACAGTAAGAAAAAAAGTCATGCGACTGATTCCCAATCCGTTCCCTTTCATTTTATTTACCATCCAATGAACGCTTAACTAATTATAAAACTGTGAATTTTGACCGTATTTAACATTGATTTAAGAGGCCTTATTCCCAAAATGCGCGTAATTTGCGAAATGCATCATTTTCTTCGGAGGTTATAGCGAAAATGTTTTTAAATTAACTTTTAATGCATATAATAGTCCGTTCCTTTATCTAGACGGCCATGGGAAAAAATATTACATTTTTGAGAAAAAAACCTGAAAAACATGGCTTCTCTTGGCAGGCCTCTTCAGAGTTTGCAGTTAGACGTCTGGTTTTTTTTTCAGATTACTCAAATAAAGGGAACCTTTCTCATAAAATTTGAATACAATTCAATTCAGTATATCATGTTCAAGACGGCCATGGTAAGAAAAATTGAAGATTCATCTTGGATAATAGACAAAATACCTTCTGAATATTGCAATTTTTTTGATGAAAACAGGTTTACATTTAATTTTTTTCACGGAAGTCCTATAAATATTCTGCCCTAAAGATATTAATATATTAAAGTTCAGCTATAGATCTACCACGAAAAAAATAATTATTACTGTAACGCAAAATTTAAATAAAGTGTAATTTTTTGAAGATGACTCTAAATCGGTTAAAAACTTGACAAAACACATCGCGCCGTCGCCTCTAGCTCAGTATGGAACGAGAGCTCACAGACGACGGACCTGTGCTAAATCGTCCTACGCGCATTACGTAAGTTTGCCAGCTAGATACACCAAGAGGCCACTAAAACGGGTAACGTTGTATGAAATCCCCAACACGTAGTGACCGGTTTCCATTGCCCTATAGTTGCGAGAAGTGCGATTGAATTATAAAGATCCTTGAAATAAAAGATTGTTACTTTACTTTAATATTATTATAGTATATAACTTACCAAGGACTGTAAAAGAAAGAAAGCCCGAAATCGCAGGTATTTGTGGCCCGAGCCGCAGGCGAGGGTTGTAAATATGCGATAGAGGGCTTTCTTTTTTACTGCCCGTGGTGAGTACACAATTAGCGTAGCGTGCGGTAAAACTCACATTATGGCCAGGTGTGACGTAAAATGATTTTTTTATTGAAAACTAGACAATTTTGTCAATATCGTCATGGTAGTCATTTTCGACTAACTCAGGATGTGCAGAATTTAAAAATAATGGTTATTTTAAAAACAAAGATGGCGGTCATACACTTTATGGAAAAATCGTTATGGTAGTAATTTCCAATTAATTCAGGGGTGTAGATTTCGGAAAAAAGGACGGTTTTAAAATCAATGATGGCGGAAACGGAAAATTCTGTCAAAATCGTCATGGTAGTCATTTCCGACTAATTTGGGTAAGCAGATATCGAAAATAATGTCTATTTTGAAATCCAAGATGGCGGTCATACACTTTTTTTGTAAAAATCGTTATGGTAGTCATTTCCGATTAATTCAGGGGTGTAGATTTCGAAAATAAGGTCCGTTTTAAAATCAAAGATGGCGGAAACGGAAAATTCTGTCAAAATCGTCATGGTAGTCATTTCCGACTAATTCGGGTAAGTAAATAACAAAAATAATGTCTATTTTGAAATCCAAGATGGCGGTCAAACACTTTTTTTGTAAAAATCGTTATGGTAGTCATTTTCGATTAATTCAGGGGTGTAGATTTCGAAAATGAGGACCGTTTTAAAATCAAAGATGGCGGAAACTGAAAATTCTGTCAAAATCGTCATGGTAGTCATTTCCGACTAATTCGGGTAAGCAGATATCGAAAATAATGTCTATTTTGAAATCCAAATGGCGGTCATACACTTTTTTGGTAAAATCCGTTAAATTTGTCACGGTAGCCATTTTCGACTAATTTGGGTGTGCAGATTTCGAAAATATTGTCTATTTTGAAATCCAAGATGGCGGTTATACACTTTTTTGGTAAAAATCGTTAAATCGAAAATAAAGACCGTTTTAAAATACAAGATGGCGGAAATGGAAAATTTTGTCAAAATCGTCATGGTAGTCGTCTTCGACTAATTCGGGGGTGTAGATTTCAAAAATGATGTCTATTTTGAAATCGAAGATGGCGGTCATACACTTTTTTGTAAAAATCGTTATGGTAGTCATTTTCGATTAATTCAGGGGTGTAGATTTCGAAATTAAGGTCCGTTTTAAAATCAAAGATGGCGGAAACGGAAAATTCTGTCAAAATCGTCATGGTACTCATTTCCGACTAATTCGGGTAAGCAGATATCGAAACTAATGTCTATTTTGAAATCCAAGATGGCGGTCAAACACTTTTTTGGTAAAAATCGTTATGGTAGTCATTTTCGGTTAATTTAGGGGTGTAGATTTCGAAAATAAGGTCCGTTTTAAAATCGAAGATGGCGGAAACGGAAAATTCTGTCAAAATCGTCATGGTAGTCATTTCCGACTAATTCGGGTAAGCAGATATCGAAAATAATGTCTATTTTGAAATCCAAATGGCGGTCATATACTTTTTTGGTAAAATCCGTTAAATTTGTCACGGTAGCCATTTTCGACTAATTTGGGTGTGCAGATTTCGAAAATATTGTCTATTTTGAAATCCAAGATGGCGGTCATACACTTTTTTGTAAAAATCGTTATGGCAGTCATTTTCGATTAATGCAGGGGTGTAGATTTCGCAAATAAGGACCGTTTTAAAATAAAAGATGGCGGAAACGGAAAATTCTGTCAAAATCGTCATGGTAGTCATTTCCGACTAATTTGGGTAAGCAGATATCGAAAATAATGTCTATTTTGAAATCGAAATGTTGGTTATACACTTTTTTTGTAAAAATCGTTAAATTTGTCATGGTAGTCATTTTCGAATAATTAGGGTGTGCAGATTTCGAAAATAATGTCTATTTAGAAATCCAAGATGGCGGTCAAACACTTTATGGTAAAAATCGTTATGGTAGTCATATCCGATTAATTCAGGGGTGTAGATTTCGGAAAAAAGGACGGTTTGAAAATCAAAGATGGCGGAAACGGAAAATTTTGGTCATAATCGTCATGGTAGTCATTTCCGACTAATTCGGGTGTGCAGATTTCGAAACTAATGTCTATTTAGAAATCCAAGATGGCGGTCAAACACTTTTTTGGTAAAAATCGTTATGGTAGTCATTTTCGATTAATTCAGGGGTGTAGATTTCGAAAATAAGGTCCGTTTTAAAATCAAAGATGGCGGAAACGGAAAATTCTGTCAAAATCGTCATGGTAGTCATTTCCGACTAATTAGGGTGTGCAGATTTCGAAAATAATGTCTATTTAGACATCCAAGATGGCGGTCAAACACTTTTTTTGTAAAAATCGTTATGGTAGACATTTCTGATTAATTCAGGGGTGTAGATTTCGCAAATAAGGACCGTTTTAAAATCAAAGATGGCGGAAACGGAAAATTTTGTCAGAATCGTCATGGTAGTCTTTTGCGACTAATTCGGGTAAGCAGATATCGAAAATAATGTCTATTTTGAAATCCAAGATGGCGGTCATACACTTTTTTTGTAAAAATCGTTATGGTAGTCATTTTCGATTAATTCAGGGGTGTAGATTTCGAAAATAATGTCTATTTTGAAATCCAAATGGTGGTCGTACACTTTTTTTGTAAAAATCGTTCAATTTGTCGTTATGGTAGTCATTTTCGATTCAATCGGGGATACAAAAAAGTATATGGCAGCAGTCTTGAATTATAAAACAGAATTTGTTTTTGAAATCGACATATCTGAATACCAACGATTTTTATAAATTAATGACCATTTCTGCCATCTTGGATTTTGAAACGGACTTTATTTTTGAATTCTACACGCCTGAATTAATCGAAAATGGCTAAAATAACAAGTAAAGTGTGTGATCGCCATCTTGGCTTTCAAAATAGACATTATTTTCGACAATTACCGAAATAGTCGAAAACGACTTCCATGACGAATTTATAATTTTTCATTTCCGCCATCTTTGATTTTAAAACGGCCCTTATTTTCGAAATCTACACACTTGAATTAATCGGAAATGACTACCATATGGATTTTCACCAAAAAGTGTTTGATCGCCATCTTGGATTTTAAAGCAGACATTATTTTCAAAATCTGCACACCCAAATTAGTCAAAGACGACAACCATGACGATTTTGACAAAATTTTCAGTTCCCCCATCTTTGAGTTTAAAACGGTCCTTATTTTCGAATTATTCATCCCAGAATTGATTAGAAATGACGTCCATTACGATTTTCAAGTAAAAAGTGTATGGCCGCCATCTTGGATTTCAAAATAGACATTATTTTCGAAATCTGCACACCCAAATTAGTCAAAAATGACTACCATGACGATTTTCACAAAATTTACCATTTCTGCCATCTTGAATTTTAAAACGGTCTTTATTTTTGAAATGTACATCCCTGCAGTAGTCGAAAATGACTACTGTAACGATTTTTACCAAAAAGGTGTATGACCGCCATCTTGGATTTCAAAATAGACATTATTTTATCGAAAATAATGATATCGATCTGCTTACCCGAATTAGTCAAAAATGACTACCATGACGATTTTGACAGAATTTTCCGTTTCCGCCATCTTTGATTTTAAAACGGTCCTCATTTTATAAATCTACACACGTAAATTAGTAAAAATGACTACCATGACGATCTTTACAATAATTGTCCTTTAACACCCATATTGGATCTCAAATCGGTCCTTATATCGAAATCTACACCCCTGAATTAATTGAAAACGACTAACATGATGATTTTTACTAAAAAAGTGTATGACCGCGGTCTTGGATTTCAAAATAGACATCATTTTAGAAATCTGCACACCCTAATTAGTCGAAAATGACTACCATGACGATTTTGACAAAATTTACTATTTCTGCCATCTTGTATTTTAAAACGGTCTTTTTTTTTGAAATATATATCCCTGCAGTAGTCGAAAATGACTACTGTAACGATTTTTACAAAAAAAGTGTATGACCGCCATCTTCGATTTCAAAATAGACATTATTTTCGATATCTGCTTACCCGAATTAGTCGGAAATGACTACCATGACGATTTTGACAGAATTTTCCATTTCCGCCATCTTCGATTTTAAAAAGGACCTTATTTTCGAAATCTGCACCCCTAAATTAACCGAAAATGACTACCATAACGATTTTTACCAAAAAAGTGTTTGACCGCCATCTTGGATTTCAAAATAGACATTATTTTCGATATCTGCTTACCCGAATTAGTCGGAAATGACTACCATGACGATTTTGACAGAATTTTCCGTTTCCGCCATCTTTGATTTCAAAACGCACCTTATTTTCGAAATCTACACCCCTGAATTAATCGAAAATGACTACCATAACGATTTTTACCAAAAAAGTGTCTGACCGCCATCTTGGACTTCTAAATAGACATTAGTTTCGAAATCTGCACACCCGAATTAGTCGGAAATGACTACCATGACGATTATGACCAAAATTTTCCGTTTCCGCCATCTTTGATTTTCAAACCGTCCTTTTTTCCGAAATCTACACCCCTGAATTAATCGAATATGACTACCATAACTATTTTTACCATAAAGTGTTTGACCGCCATCTTGGATTTCTAAATAGACATTATTTTCGAAATCTGCACACCCTAATTAGTCGAAAATGACTACCATGACAAATTTAACGATTTTTACAAAAAAAGTGTATAACCAACATTTCGATTTCGAAATAGACATTATTTTCGATATCTGCTTACCCAAATTAGTCGGAATGACTACCATGACGATTTTGACAGAATTTTCCGTTTCCGCCATCTTCGATTTTAAAACGGACCTTATTTTCGAAATCTACACCCCTAAATTAACCGAAAATGACTACCATAACGATTTTTACCAAAAAAGTGTTTGACCGCCATCTTGGATTTCAAAATAGACATTATTTTCGATATCTGCTTACACGAATTAGTCGGAAATGACTACCATGACGATTTTGACAAAATTTTCCGTTTCCGCCATCTTTGATTTTAAAACGGTCCTTATTTTCGAAATCTAGTCCCCTGAATTAATCGAAAATGACTACCATAACGATTTTTACAAAAAAGTGTATGACCGCCATCTTGGATTTCGAAATAGACATTATTTTCGATATTTGCTTACCCGAATTAGTCAGAAATGACTACCATGACGATTTTGACAGAATTTTCCGTTTCCGCCATCTTCGATTTTAAAAAGGACCTTATTTTCGAAATCTACACCCCTGAATTAATCGAAAATGACTACCATAACGATTTTTACAAAAAAAGTGTATGACCGCCATCTTGGATTTCAAAATAGACATTATTTTCGATATCTGCTTACCCGAATTAGTCGGAAATGACTACCATGACGATTTTGACAGAATTTTCCGTTTCCGCCATCATTGATTTTAAAACCGTCCTTTTTTCCGAAATCTACACCCCTGAATTAATCGGAAATTACTACCATAACGATTTTTACCATAGAGTGTATGACCGCCATCTTTGTTTTTAAAATAACCATTATTTTTAAATTCTGCACATCCTGAGTTAGTCGAAAATGACTACCATGACGATGATCATTTTCGTAATCTACACACCCGAAGTAGTCGAAATTTGCAACCATGACCATTTTAAAAAAAAAAAAATTTCAGCCATATTGGAATAAAAAAAATACCACCTATGTATGTATAAGTAATAAAATATTTCCTATCGAATAAAGGCATATTGAAGGAGGGTAAAAAATGAAACATAAGTGTAAAACAGTCTATACAATACTAAATAAACCTAATTTTCGAAATTCGAAATTTATTATACTTTTAATTCGAAAAGTATCCCCAACAGTCCCTACTACATACTTTAATTAGTAGTATCTTCCATATAAAAGAAAATAAATAGCCTGTGTGTAACTTATGCGTAAAAAGAATTTTACGTCACACCTGGCCATAATGTGAGTATTACCGCACGCAACGCGTACGGTAAAACTCGCATTATGGCCAGGTGGAGACGTAAAATTGTGTACTCACCACGGGCAGTAAAAAAGAAAGCCCTCTATCGCATATTTACAACCCTCGCCTGCGGCTCGGGTCACAAATACTTGCGATTTCGGGCTTTCTTTCTTTTACAGTCCTTGGTACGTAATGTACTATTACTTGTAATTGAAGTTGAAAACGATCAAGATCGTTCGATCGTCGATCATTGCCAGCGGTCGCGTACTGAGCGCTACCGCCATCTATCGAGTAAGATTTCATGAAATTGAGGAACGTTCATGGGAATAAGGCCTCTTAATGTAAACTTTTTTTTTTATACACAAGTGTGATGAAAAACGTTATGTAACACGAGAGAGACGAAAATTGTAAACTCTAGTTTAAAAAGTAGTGATACAACGAATACGAATATTCGTATTGGGCGAGTATTTATCAACCGACTTCAAGATTTCGAAGGAGGAGGTTATCAATTCGTCGGAATCTTTGTTTTTGCTATTTTTTTTTTTTTTTTTATGTATGTTCACCGATTATTCGAAGACGGCTGGACCGATTTGGAAAATTCTTTTTTTGTTTAAAAGCGTATACTTCACAGTTGGTCCCATTGTAACCATGTTAGGATGTGATGATGGGATCATGGAGAAATCGAGGGAACTCATCAACTATTATAGGCACACCTATGGTGATTTGAGTATTGTTTACAGCAGATCGAGTATTTGGTGTTGAAAAGGTGGATGCTTAGTGAAGTCGGTTCTTTTTTGTTTAAAATTATTAGGAATTCGTAAGAATTGCACTTAGCTGAATACAGTAAGAAAGAAAGTCATGCCACCATCTAATGAACGCTAACTAATAATGAAACTGTGAATTTACTTATATAATTTATTTGCGTGACAAACTTGTATGTGCAGTGGGTGGCCTATGTTCTAGTATGGGGATAACGGCAAAGATAAGTTTGCATATCACTATTCGTATACGTAAAATGATAAAAGTGATTTTCGGATTCGTAAGAGTAGTATTCGTTGCCTCACTACTCAAAACTCGGCGTCGGCAAGTCTCGTTAAAATTATTGGTCTCACCGTCATTATTACACGATGTGCTGTTTTGTTCCAGGACGAAGTGCAAAAACGCGAACGCTACGCCCGGTGCTTTCTCAAAGTGATGAAGCATTTACGCAAAATCCACAACTTCAACTCTTACCTGGCGCTGGTGTCGGCGCTCGACTCGCCGCCGGTGCAGCGGCTGGGCTGGCCGCGCGCCATCGTCGAGGCGCTGCACGACCACTGCGCCATCATCGACTCGTCTTCCTCCTTCCGCGCCTACAGGAATGCCTTGGCGGAGACGCAGCCGCCTTGCATACCTTATATGTAACTATCATAGGGTTTCATTTGTTGCTAACCCATTAAGTCAATATCAAGAGCTAGTAGTTTTCAACCGACTTAAAGATTTCGAAGGAGGAGGTTATCAATTCGTCGGGATCTTTGTTTTTGCTATTTTTTTTTATGTATGTTCACCGATTATTCGAAGACGGCTGGACCGATTTGGTCCCATTGTAACTAGGTCAGGATCTGATGATGGGATCCTGGAGAAATCGAGGGAACTCTTCAACTATTATAGGCACACCTATGGTGATTTGAGTATTGTTTACAGCAGATCGAGTATTTGGTGTTGGAAAGGTGGATGCTAAGTGAAGTCGGTTCTTTTTTGTTTAAAATTATTTTATCCGTTGTTCACGTTCATACTGCCCACGAATGTATTTTCTTGTACGTTAATATGACGTGCATAGCGCTTATGCCTGTTCGCTATGTGCAAAGTGCATGGTGGGGGAAACGATCGCAGTGCAAAATGTGACAAAGAATTAAACTGCAAAGGGCTCTAGTCAACTCCAATATTTTTAAATATTTGACATCACTTCAACTCGGTCAACTGTCAGAATAGTGAATAGATATTTTATATAAGCAAGGAGTACAACCCATTCATAAAAAATATTGAACTCCAGCACAAGGGATGGCGCCAGAATGATGCACACAGAGAATAAGTGATTTCTGAGGCTTCTGTAGCACGGCCAACTACAACCTTACAACTCATTCAACTAAGACTTGTATAAATTGATGTTAACTTTTTTCTTGTTAACAGTGGTCTAGTACTCCAAGATCTGACATTCGTCCATATCGGCAACCCGGACCTGTTGCCCGACGGAAGCATCAACTTCACGAAGCGGTGGCAGCAGTACCACATCATGGAAAACATGAAGAGATTCCACAAAGAGTGTGTATTTAGTCTGTTGTAAAATTCATTTTAACTGTACTTTAAGGCAAAGTGCCTTTCATTGCATGCGGTATGATTTATAGTAATGAGGTTTTCCGCGATCGAGTTTTTCACTAGATGGCAGCACTGCGGTGAGAGGTCTAGCTGTCATAATCAATCAATCATAGCCGTGGTCCAAATCACACTACCAACGCTCACAACGCTAAAAGTGCTGATAGTCGGTCAGAATCATTAGCGCGCTAAGGCCGCGTAAGTAGTGTTTTGATTCGGACCACCGTAAACGGCTGCGTAAGCGCTGTCAACGTCAATTTAATGAAAATCATGTGTCAAACGTATGCCAAATGGCAACTTAACGTTTGTGCTCAAGGTGCTTACGCCCGACAAGGTGCTTACGGACCGTGAGCACTGTAAACGCTGTCAAGTAATATCATTCAATGACGTCACGACATCTATGTTGGCGCTGTGAGCGTGATTCGGTCCGCCCGTTAGCGCGCTGTGAGTGCTGTAAGCGTGATTCGGACCACAGCTCATGTTTTATCATATTTTTTTGATTGGTAGATTTTGACAGCTGCTGTCAAAAATACCTCTTGTCACGGTGCTGCCATCTAGTAAAATTCGCGATCGCGGAAACCTTCATTATGTGCTATAAAATCTTTCAATGAGGGGCTAATCGGAACCGAGTTACATCGAATATAATGTGTATATTTGTATTGGACTGACATGGTTGCTCACGGTCCATTAATATTCGCAGCAGACAGTACAAGTTTAAGAAGAACGAACGCATCCAAGCCATGTTCAACGAGTTCGACGACGTGTTGAGCGAGGAGGCGATGTGGCAGATATCGGAGAGCCTCAAGCCGCGCAGCGGGCGCGGGCGCGCCGCCGCCGCCGCCGCCGCCGCCGCCGCCGCGCCCGCGCCGCCCACCGCCTAGCTGGCGTCGCTGCTCAACTGCGCCAGGCTGAGCATAGTGGTTAGTACAGTCACGTCTGAAAATATGGATACATTTAATGTGACAAAAATATGTAGCCACGACTGTATTACCAAGGCGTACAGTCTTGGATACATGTTTTTGTCAAATTAAATGTATCCATATTTTCAGACGTGACCGTACAACTCATTCATCTATCATTTATTATTTTCGTGATAAGGCGGGTCGACACCGAACGAGTCGCCTCACAAGGAAATGGCCGCGCGAAGCAGCTGGGCCAGTGTTGCGTGCCTCGCCATATCTGCGCTGGCCCAGCTGCTGTCATAGCGAATATAATAATTATGAACTAACTGCTGACTAACAATATTACAAAGTTTATCATAATGGTCATCCGGATGTAATTATCTGCTGAGAGAGAGATGCATTATAGGGATTTATACCTGATGTTTAGAGAATGTGATATATTACCAAATTGCAGCGCGTTACATGCGCGTCTATTCTAATTGAAACCTCTTGAAAAAACACCCATCTGGGTTCGCAACAGCTCAATGGATATGTTTTACACCCTGCTATTTGTAATTGCCGCTAGTCTGCAGAGTTAAACATTTCTATATTTGCTCCTGTTACAGGCCCCACCCGGTATATAGTATCTAATGTCCATCTCATTTATTGCAGGTAAAATTAGAATCCAAAGAATAGAAGAGAACAAATAAATCGTATGGACGAGAAAAGCTGGCTTATATCGACAAGGAATTGTGTAAGTTAAGATGAAATGTGATTATCTGTCCTAAAAAGGCCTAATTATTTTAGTGTATTAATAGTAAGTGTGCGATTTTCAACTGTGATGGAATCGAGAGGCACGTCGAAGCGCGCCCGCCGGCGTTTTCCTCGCTTCAAATCTCAAAGCTTTTCGTGTGGAATAAATACATTTAATCATAGTAAATTTGAAGCCAAATATTCACTATCAGTATTTGAATCGGATATACTATCGTCTTATACATATCAGCATGTGACTTGTGTAGTGAACTATAGAAACGAGGGACGCCGTGGAGTTTAGGATACTGTAATGCCCTTGATATTCTTCTCGTTGTTGTATTTGCCATTGGTGTCGATATGTAAGTGAAGTTGCTTCGAAAATTTTAATATTACGTACATCGAATTAGAGAACCTTATGATGTAGGAGTTTTAAATACAATGTAATAAATTAGAACTACAGTGTTAATAACTTCACAATATTTAAAATTACCTATAATGTTACAAAATATGGTATAAATAACTCCTACGGCTAAAAATATGGAGAGCACAGTGATAGATACAAATTGATATCACGAGCGATTGAAAGTGATTGGCATTGTAGTTTTTGACTAAGTTAAGCGTAAATTGTTCCGTTCGACAAGTCATTGCGGGTAACTATTTAAACGTTGCTCTATTTTGAACTTTGTCATAATTTACAAAGGTGTCATTTACGTTGTCATTGTCTTATATATCGGACGATGGCGGTTATAAGTACAGTCGACGTGAAGAAATCCCTTCATCGCTAGGTGCAATCTGAGCTTCGTTTATTGTACCCAAAATGTTGCTTGATTAGAATATCAATGTCATTAGTCATAATATTTAAAAAATACGAAAACGATATATTAGTAATTGTAAAATCGGTTATCTTGCATGTTGCTATGGTGTATAAATATAAGGAACTTTAGACTATGTCTAATGTCTAACGGATGCTTAGTAAATTGTGTGCTGTACGAAATATTATATTATAGTTAACTTGCATGCCACTTGCATTGAATAATAATATTAATAATTAAACAAAAGATGCGTCCAAAATGGAGTAATCTACTACAGAATCGTAGCAAGTTCCATATTGTTTTGTATAAAAAAGCGAGTGTAGAGTTGTGACTGAAGTCATAAACTAGCGATTTAGGGTTAAAGCATACGTCCTGTAGCTGGTACGGCTGCCTGATTCGGTGACCTGACCGAATCACACACGCACTCCTCCGGTTGACGTATTTTGTCATGACATTATGTTTTGAAACCGTACGGTGGAGAACCGTGTGTCTGCGGGGCTCTAGTATTTAGTATGAGAAATGCGCCTTCAGTGACCTTATACGGCGACCTGACATGCAAACCGGACGTTTGATTTGACCCTTAATCCGCGTAGAATTAATATATATGTCATACAAACTGTCATTTCCAGGTTATCTTTTAGAGGTCAGATATAAAAAAATTAATGGATTATTCTAATTAAGTTTCATAATAATCACAATAAAGATATTGGGTCAGTGGTGTCGCGCGCAAAATATTCAGTAGTTGTAGCGCCAGCAGTTTGGTTCGTAAAATGCTGTTACATAGGGTAAATCGCCAAAAACTGGCCACTTATTACTGATCGAACATAAGAGTGAACTAATGAAGAGGTATGCATGTCAATTTTATTAGTATGCGTTTATGAACCGTTTAAGATAAACCTCATCTCGTCTAGTTAACTATTTTATGAGTATGGAAAGATAACATTAAAAATGTTCTTATTCAACTCCACTGACCATTGTCATGTATCAGTTACACAATAAAATATGTACAGTCACGGACCCGGATTATTGAGCCACATTGCAATTGTTCGTAATTTAACCGTGTTATGAAATAAATGACCGACGTTACCGACTAGCTGTCAATTACATCGGTCATTTATACACGGCTAAATTACGAACATTGGCAAGTGGCTCAACAATCCTGGTTCGTACATACGTCGGCGGGATTTGACAACACAAATAAATGATAAAAGTATGTATATAAATGAAGCAGAACAGGTTGGTTTGTTTCTAAAATTGAAATAATAATGAATTAATTACTCTATTAAAATATATATTTTGGGTAACAGGGCTTCCATGCAATAAAAAAAAACCATAGTGTTACCTACATTCTGCTAAAACAGATTGATCGCACATTTGATTTAATGACTTCTACGAAACAAAATACCTATATACATACGTGCAAAATATTCAAGTCAAACTGTATGTACTTCCATATACATATTATAACTTTAAAAGGTTAAAGGTTTTTAAAGGGTTAAGCGGTTAAAAGTTTTAACCGCCTTCTGTCAAAAATTGAACTTTCAATTTTGAGCTCTTATAATTTACAAAGGTGTCATTTACGTTGTCACTGTCTCATATATCGGAATATGGCGGTTATTAGTACAGTCGATTCAAAGATATGTTTACACTTTTGGGTGACGTCATTGTAAATCGAAGCACGTATAGTACAAAATTGTACTTTAAAGTGAGATTTAAGCATTTGTCGGTTCACTAGCTTTGAAGTTGTAGGTATCATCAAAAACGTCGTTACAGCCAGGTTAAGTAACTTTAAACTTGTACTAGGATTAAATAATCTTCCAACTAAGGTCGCACTAATTAGGCGCTAGGTACTTCTTCCAGTTTTAAAGTACGCATAGAAATAACCATCCAATGTTTAAAACGAAATTAAGAATGCCATAAAAAATAAGTTAAACATCCATTTAGTAGAAGGTAATCAATGCGATATTTTTGTGCATATTCTTTAAAATACTAAAGTCGTGTTACTTTTTTATTTTTGATATTCAGAAAATTATATTTTTCTTATAAGTTGCTACCTAAAGGCAGCAACCATATATGAATATAACCTACTTTTGAGATGTATATGGTCGTGTCATTTTACTCTTAGAACTTTAGTATCAGACGAGGCTTGTATCTTAAAGCCACGTGCACGGATTTTAGTCGCTGTATTCGACAGCCGTGGGTCCAGGGCCATTTTTAGCAAAAAAATCACTATCGGTGTTTGTTTCGCCTTAAGTCGACCGAGTTCGAATTGAATGAAACAGCAATAAATTTGATGGTGTAGTCGATGCACAATTGTGATACTACTCGTGTAGCGCTGTTTGCTACTCTGTCGTATTGACGCCCTCGTTATGTAGGCAATTATATTAGAGAATGTTAGCTGTAAGCGTTAACAAACAAACCCCAATATTTATCTGTCGCGAAGTTAATGTAATTTATCAGATAGTGCATTGTTTGGAGGGACATAAGGTTCCGTGCAATAACTAGACCAATATTTAGAACATTCTACAGTGCTTTACTGATGTATATGCCGAGGTATTCTAGAGGTGAGACGCGAGGTAGTAGTAGTTTGTGTTATATGTGCAGCATAAGAATCCTCTCACCGAGATGTCTGTTTAAAATATAAACTAGAACAAAGTGTCAAATTTTATTATTTTTATGACTATAAAATACTGTTTTCAATATTTTATTGTAACAATTAAAAAGTGTGTTTTAATAAAATAAACGCATAATTGGTATAACAATAATGTGGTAATAATAATCGTGAAATATACATTTTAGAAGTTTTTTGCGATATTCGAAAATGATTATTTATTAATGTTATATTTTATTTATACTATTTAAAAAAAACTTATTTTATAGTGCAATTTTCGCATATAGCACAAGCCTAGCTGTCAGTTTAAATGCCACCCAATAAAGTTGATAGAGGTATTCTCATTTTCGGGACTCTCTAGCTTGTCTATCAAGAAATATGTAAGAAGTAATTTTACTCAAACGAATTTATTTTTTACAAATAGGTATTACTCTCGCCATGCAGTAAAAGAAGTGACTAAAAAAAAAACAAAAAACAAATAACAAAGCGCATAATGTTAGCGTTATTATTTCTGTAATTTAGGATGTTTGGAGTTTTTGTGGTACTGAAGCTTTCCAGCCCTTATATTATACCAATATTCATCATAAAACACAATAACAATCCAATGGGGAAATAAGTCGCACGATTAAAACTTACTTTTATGCAGTCGGGGACTCCCGAAGCCCACTTTACTAATAATATAACTCGTTTATCTACACTCACATTGTAAGTCCTCTAAAACGTGTTCAAAAACGGTCGGCAATGGCTAGCATTACCACAACCGATTTTACTATGATAAGCTTTTTATCTCTGGCAGTAACGTAATTTTAACTTTACATGCTCATATATTGATACGTTATGAGTTTCAAATTCCGAACATCGAATTTGTAAATCCTGTGCACCTTCCTGACCAACGGCACGCGCCCGCGCGACCGCCGGCACAATCGAGTTGGCCATGGCGGTGCACGGTGCAATGGCGGTCATTCTATGGTTTCCGAACACTTCATTTATATGAGTGTAGATAAAGCAGTGTATGCAACTGTACGTAATTAGGCCTTAAAACACTCGTGTGATCTTATTATGAAACTCGTATTTTAAGGACCCTTATTACGTAACAGTTACATAATAGTAGTATGTAACTGTTACGTAATAAGGGTCCTTAAAACATGAGTGTGGTTTTATGGAATGAGCCGCAGGCGAATTTCATAATAAGATCACACGAGTGTTTTAAGGCCTAATTACGTACAGTTGCATACACTGCTTTATCTACACTCATATTATTTATTATAAATGCCGTATTCGGAAATCATAGAATGGCCGCCATTGCACCGCCGCGGCCATCTCGATTGTGTCGGCGTGGCCAACTCAATTGTGTCGGGGCTCGCGCGGGACCAATCGAGTTGGCCATGGCGGTAACATTATGTTATCAAATTCGATGTTCCAAATTTGAAACTCATTGCTTAACAATATTTGAGCATGCAAAGTTAAAATTACGTTACTGCCGCAGATAAGAAACTTATCATAGTTAAATTGTTTGTTGTAATGCTTGTCATTGTCTACGGTTTTTGAACGCATTTTAGAGTACTTACAGTATGAGTGTAGATAAACTACTATTACTATAGCTACGTTCCTAAGGTCATGATTTTTTGTTCGATATTATTTATTTAGTGTAGGTATGTTTATGTAATTGTAAAATTTAGTAATGGGAAATATATTTAAAGACTGCATTAATTAATTGTTCATTATATTTGACAATTTTAGGATATCCCATTAATTAATTGAAAATATATTATGTATTTTGTAGGATTGGTCTGGCAGTGACCAAGTGGATACCCGACGGTCCCAACAGTTGGCAGCTTAAATAATTCAACCAACCGGAGCGGCCATTGACAGGCGTTCCCCTCTGCCGAAAATATATGACCAGTGGTCATATTTTTTGTATGGACTGACGTTTATCTGACGTGGCGATTTGTACGTTACGTACGAAGCCATACATTTGACGTTCCCCTCCCCCGCAAAAATCGGCAGACTTTTTTTGTATAGAAAATAACACAGACATGGCCGCTCCGGTTGGCTGAATTATCTAAGCTTGGCAGTGAAAGGGTATCTGTCGGGTTTGACTCGACGCGGTAGTGGCGGCGGGTAAAAATTTTTCATAGACAAGCCGGAGCTTAATTTGGCTTAAAATTTCTTCATGAGCTGTAGGAAAACTGCTCAGGTGCCTGAATAAGCCGCAAGCCGGCAGGAATAGAGTTATATGGACGCGCCGCCACTGCGCGGTGACAGCAGGCTTGCGCAGGTGTGGTGTTTATTCACGTTGCATATTTGGGATAATAAAGCTCTGGATCTTTTTTGAATTCTATGTTAAGCATCTTCTTAATATTTTGCTGAATACGGCGGAGTGAATGGACACCAATATAAAGTAATGCAAGCTATTGTCGTATATTGTAATGTTGCCGAGGATGTAGGTAGAGGTCGGTCGTTACCTTAACTAGCAGAACTTTACTACAGTTCGACTTGCATCTACTCGTTTGTACGGTGATTTCTTTCAAGTCGATGTTTAAACATAGCAGTTACGATCGTAGATAGATTACATTATAATGAACGGCATACATATAATTATGTTGTATTAGCGAGTTCAGTATTATGTTTAAAAAAAAATGCCATAATGTACGAAATGGATTATATTATTACTATTATTAGTGTCTATTCAGAAAACGATTTTTTACATCTTATCATATTCATGATAAACCTTACTTTAAGTAGTTTTTTTTTATATAATATTAGAAATATACTTTTTATTGTACAATACTTTTATACTGAGTTAACCATGAAGACGTACTAAGTATATGTGATTTACATGTGTGTACAGTCTAAATCTGCGTGTCAAGTTTTTATTATTTGTAAAATAAAATAACTCCATATTTACAAGACAAACATGTTTTTCTTTAATACATATTAAGTTTTAGAACGTAAAATTGTATAATAGTAACATGAACTGGTTACTTTAAATAAAATATCAGAGGTATCAGCCGTAGTTTCAACTTATTTAGCCATCATTAGATAGTAAGCACCTAGTTATGTTAAACTGTTGTATTTGCCAGACGCGGGTTATGCACTTGTTTAGCTTATGCTTAACTATTAGATTATTTGCAATGTATGTTTTGATTATGAACATTAAGCCAAGTAGGTAACTTGAACATTTTATAACTTATATTTTGCGTACTTGTATCTAACTATAATAATTAGCAGTCCAATTATCGTTAATCCAAAATATGATATTATTGATATTACATGCTAAACTATTTATTAATTTTTTTTTTTAATACTACGACGGTGGCAAACAAGCATACGGCCCGCCTGATGGTAAGCAGCTACCGTAACCTATGGACGCCTGCATCTCCAAAGGAGTCACATGCGCGTTGCCGACCCTTTACAAAAAGGAGGATTCACTGTGTTGACGGCTAAAGGAACAAGAAGGTCCCTCATCGTCAACACACTGGGTCCTCTTTGAGCTCTTTGGCAACCTTACTCACCAGCAGGAACACAACACTATGAGTAGGGTCTAGTGCTATTTGGCTGTGGTTTTCTGTAAGGTGGAGGTACTTCCCCAGTCGGGCTGTGCTCCAGATTTGAGCGATGACATTCGCTGAACGTGCCCTACCACACTTAGCGAGATGCCTTATTACCTCTGTAGTTTTTTACGGCGGCATGCGACTAGACTTCCCATAACCACCAAACGTTAAAGAAACTCAACATTCTTATTGGCGTAATACCATCGACACGTAATACTGATGAAGGAAGCATAACTGTAAGCTCAATACTTATCCCACGTATCCTTTGCTTTGCACGACCTGATCTTTCCAGTGCCGAATTGGTAATCAACGGCATCCGAGGTAAAATAAAACCAACGAGTCTGGAGAGCTGGGAGAAATAGGATTTCCGGCCAAGTAGGATATACACGGATAGGGATACGAGGCCGGGAATCCGTTTTGACGCCGAGGTATGTATAGTGCTTTTCTCTAACTTTCAATGATTTTTTTTATTAGTCCGTATTAGTGTCCCACTGCTGGGCAAAGGCCTCCCCTCTTCTCCATTCAGTAGAAGCAGACCGAAAAGGAGATGGCGGGACGACCTGGACACATTATTTACGGAATAGCGGGGAAGCACTATGAACAGGACTGAATTAATTCAATGAAATAAAAAAGAAAAATATATAAAAATGGTTTCGGTCATAAGGCTACTACTAATACTCTACTCGTTAACTTGTATTGTTATTCCCACTTTAGACACTTTCGTACTTAGATTTTTTATATTTATTAGCAAATATTTCAATAAGCTCAATAAATATGTAACTTTTGTTTTAAATATTAATCATAAGCATAACCCTCCGAATTTATTTCGTAACTACAGAGATTGCGATTCCTACTTTCAGCTCGTGTGTAATGTCGAGGGAGCGTACCTTTCATGCCGATGACATCAAATTGACGTCAGGTTGCATATAGGTGATACTAATTTTTCTGAAATTATCAATCATTCATCTATCAAATTAATCATGAATCATTTTATTAAATAGATTGTAACGATTTTTTCAAATATATTTTATATTAATTTCGACAGATATACCATGTCAATTTCCATCTGTATCAGTGCGGAAAACATGCCATTTTATTTTTCATTACTATCAATCAATTCTTCATTTTACGTCATGTTTCATACATCATGATCCAGTTTCTTAAATTTTAAATTATGCTCAATTATCACTGATATCATATTATGATATTACACAATAAAATATTATGTTATGATGTATGAAACACACATGAATAAATGATTGATGATTAATGATTGATGACTACAATAAGACTAACTGGAATCATCCTATATGCAACGTGACGTCAATTTGCTGTCATCGGCACGAAAGGTACGCTCCCAATGGACATAGTCTGATAAGTGATAAGCAACCTTTCTTGAGAAAGATATAAAAAAAATCTAAATCAGCTCTCCGTAAAACCTGCCGCCATCTTTGATGCTGTATCATATATAATAGTCTATGTGCTGTATGAATGTCGTTGGGTGTTGAAACAATTAAAACGTTACTTTGCAGGCCTAAAGCCTGAAAAGTTGTAGGTATTGAATCGCCTCGAGTTATTGGCCTGAAAAAGGACACAGAGTCTATTAAAAGGAACGTAACGACGACATTTCGTTCCATGTTTGAGAAAAAAATATAAAAGTAACACACTCCACCTCAGAAACGAGCTATTTATCCATTGTAAGTGGTGGGGAAAAACGAAAATTTGACATTTTTTTTTCACGTTATCTTGACAGGATGGATCTTAAAGAGATGATTTTGAAATATATAATTTTGAAAGCATTCATTTGTTTCGATTTTTTATATTTTTCACCTCACTGCCTCGGAAAGCCCTTTTTTATTCTTTAAAAACAGATAGCAAAACTGCATTTTATTCACAAGAGTGCAAAGAATATTTGAAATTCGAACGTGTCATTAGTAACTTTTTTAAACATAATAAATAACATGTAAAGGCCACTCCAGACAGGACAATCTTCGCCCATCTGATTAAATTGTCTGACCAAATCAGGTGCTGTGGACGCAAACATAATTTTATATTTAATTGTATTCAATTAAAAACATTTAGTGTAAACAATCTTATTACATGATTTTACCATAAAACGCTTAAAATTTCACAAGAAATTTTATTTTGATCGATTCTAATTGATTTTAGATTTTCCAGTAGGTTTTTTGTACCTATGTAATAGTCTGGCAAACCATTTATGTCAGTAGAAAAGCGCGGAAAATTTGACAAATCGCGGGTTGGCAACACCTGTCTCAGAATAATTCGAAAATTGTGCATTGTTTTTGTTTTATCTGTGGCATGTAACTTTTTAATTTTAAAAAGTTAGTTTTGTTTACTTATATTTTTGAGTTGCAGATTGCGTTTTTTATTATTTATTAATGTAATATCTGCCATCACCTTTCAACAAATGTATTAAATCAACGCAAAGACCAGCTGAGATATTTATGTAGGTACTTACGATAGGTGTAATACATTTTGCGTGATATATGTGACTTTGAGGTTATGTAGAGTTTTGTACTGAATTACAATTTCAAGTTCTTTCTTTCAGTGTTAAATCGAATAATTGAAGTGAAAACTAGTGCTAAATGAAGTCCAATATCGTTTGTTGCATAAGAGCAAGCGCTGCATATGGTCACAAAGCAAGAAAACAGTAAAATTTAACAGGTTTAATCACATTTAAGCACCAAGCATCCCGCTACCTACAACAGACTATTATCAAGCCTTTGTAATGTTTTCCTTCATGTACACTAAGCTATTTATAAAATAAATAAATACCAAAATCTCACGTGCGTTTATTGATTAATCAATTATACAATTCGTACAATAGATTAAATAGGTACCTACCCAATATAGTCGTCAAACGAAATGATAAAAGGAAATCATAATAAATAGGAGTATACTAAGTAATATAATATATGTAAATTAACATGACTCTTATTCATACAGACAACGAAGCTAATCCTGTTCCATTTTAAACTGGAAAGTTGTATTTACTGGTAGATATAAGTAGTTACTCGTTTCCCTCGAATGGCCTTATGATTTTAGCAATCAATGTAGGTAAGTATCAATGTTTCATTCCTTGCTGGATTTCAACTATTGTGTTATGACCGCATAATCATCTTTGTCATTTGTATATGTTGGTTATTTTAATTTCTTCGCACCTTCCTTTTCCTTGAAAAGTTATAAGTATATCAGAAATATCAATTATTTTATTATTCAATGCAGAATTACAATTTTTGAAATGACGTAGGTACAAAAGCGCGCGACAGACGTTCAAACAAACTTAAGTTTTGTTTGATTTACATTGCTACTGCGTTCGTTGGCTGGCCAGACTATATTTTCCTCGCTTTAGTGAGGTGAAAAGATTTGTGTTACACACGGCTGCTAAGTTATTTTTACGTCTCGTGTGTTGCAACACTCGCGACGTTCAGGATTCTATTTTTGAACTACTCGCTTCGCTCAGGATTCTATTTTCGAACCACTCGCTTCGCTCGCGGTTCAACCATAGAATCCATTCGCTAGCTCGTAGTTCAATCCTAGAATCCAATCTCTAGCTCGTGCTTCAATTCCACACTCGCGGTTAAAATACAACTTTGCACCCTTGTACAGTCAAGTGTAAAAATATGGGTGTACTCATCTTACTCAAAAATATGTCCCAGTATCTTTATTCCGTTGTAATAAGTGCGTAGTACCATATTTATGAGACGATTTTTCGGTACGTATTTTTGCACTTGACTGTATAACAAATAACTATTATAGCTTATACTTTTCCTGTGGTGTTGTGGTGATTTTTTTTGTATTATACTCTGCAGCAAAGTTTGTTCAGCCTATCTTGCCTTGAGGCCCTCGTATGCTCAAGATTCCATTTTTTCTTTTCTACCACTCGCTACACTCGTGGCTCAATTTTGGTGCCTTTCGCTGGCTCGGGTCTCAATATAAACACGAGAGGTTAAACAACAACTTTGTTCCCTTGTATAATAAATAACTATTCTGCGCACACCTAGAAATTATGGAAAGCCCTTCTCACCGTGTAATCATTACGTCGTAAAAGCGCAGCGGGCATGAAAGAGCCTTCCTGCGCATAGCAGAAAAACGTCAGTCTAAAGACACTCTTATAATATAATACATATGTATCTACTTTAAAATTAAGGGGAATTTGCATGTCTACCTTATTAAATTAGACACGAGACAAGCTGGTTTTCCTAATTAAAAATTTTACCTTTAGCAAACTTTTGCCATCACTGGAATCTGAATTAAATTCAGTTTTTAAATTAGGGGCATTGAACAGTTTTTGTTCTGGTACATAACCAGAAATAGGATATGATCATCACGTCTATAAAATAATAGATTTTTTCGTTAGATCAGCATGTCCTATAAGTAGCTTAGCAGACTAATACAGTACGCGAACTGTTTTGAGCTTCGATAACCCACAAGTGCGATTTTCTTTTTTAGTTAGAGAATATGATATAATTACTTATAGTAAAAAAATATTTTCTAACAGTTTTTGACGTCGCGCTAGGTATTATATAGATATTTGTTAATAACTACAAGAAAGGATTATACAAGACGTATTTTCCTTTACCATACTATTGCATTCAACTATTTCATCATCATCTGTCATTTTATAACAGTTTGGTGAATAGATTATGTGAGCATAATCGAAAACAATTTGTCAAAATATAAGTGACCTTGAATTCTAAACGAATTACAAATGGCTGATACAACATATGCTCTTGACAAAACCGTTATAAAATGTGAAATTATGTTGCAAAAGTAAAAAGCGATAGCCTGGTGGAGAAAAATAAAACTTACATAATCTTTTATATGTGTAGCAAACAAATACATGTATTATACCTAGCGCAATGCTAACAATTGTTATAAATTATTTTTTATTATTAGTACTTAACGTATTCTCAACATAACGTACAAAATAAAATCGGACTTGTGATTTATGTCATTTTTATAGGTTAAAAAGGAGTTCCCGTACTCCACTAGACAGAGTTCAGTACGTTTCATTTTACTGAGCTATGCTCTATACTATAGTTTAAGGTATACCTTATATTGTCATCATAACATGTAGATTCATTTAGAGTTTTTGTTACTTTAGTAACTGTCGACTCTCAGTAAAATAAGTAAAGAAATACCTTGGATGAATAAAATAGAAATACATTATGATTATTGCGGTAAGTACTAATTGTTCTTCTACTAAATCAGCTTTATGTTATCGTAATTTAAACAGAATATCGTTTTCTGAAAGCACTGGTAGTCAGTGCTACAAGTACAATACGTTTTTCGACTAATGCATGATTGTCATTAATGTCATTATACAGCCATTTTTTCTATTCCCTTTATTTTACATTGAATGCCCAATACAACGTAACCTAACTTGGTTTGAATATCTGGGACAAAATATAAATTAGTGTAGGGATTACTTGTTTCAAGAATCAGAATTATTTATTGTATAAACTATGTAGATACAAGGAGATATATTTAACTAACAACAGTTCCACCCTTTTCGGGCATACAATCACAATCAATTTTATAAGCATCCATTTGGTTTCAAAATAACAATGTGAATTTACTGAAAATAGATGTCATATACTTCAGAAAAAGTGACCAAACCCTCCGGTGTCCGAGGCCAGATCTGGCCTGGATCTGGATCTGGGGGTTTGGTCACTTTTTCTGAAGTATATGACATCTATTTTCAGTTTATATATAGTAGTGTAACTACTTAAAAAATTGCAAATCAAAAAAATTTGGACAAAAATATTTGATTTGCTTCAAGATTTAATGTGAATTTAATTAAACTTAAATAGCATATTACACGCATGTTTTACCTAAATAGCAAATTGATTCAGACAATTTTTTGTTCGATATCAGATAAAAAGCGCCTAAATACATGTCATGTGTAGTAGGCCAGGCAATAGAGGGGTTGACCTCGCATTAACTCCTCAGTCCAAAAAATCTTTACAGCATGATAAAGTGTCTGGAATAGATGGTAGATATACTTTTTTCCAAAAAAAACTTACTTAGGTTTTTTTTACCTAAACTATTATATCGTTTATATTTACGTTTGGAAAAATGCTCAGTCTAATTTTATTTCACTAGAAATATTGGTTTGATGTATGTAACTAATGTTAAAAATATAAAAAAAAATCCATCACAGAACATTTTTTTTGTAAAAAATATTTTTTTTGTGTAACTCACATCGGAAATTTGCTCCGTCTTTTTTTACTGAACTGACATTACATGTATGTATTCTACGTATGACAAAAAAAACAAAAATTTCATCATCAAACTTTTTCAGTATAAAAATTTGCTTATTATTCGCAGTAGAATATTGCTCCATCAATTTTTTTTAAAATTATATTTGCTTTAAAAGTTTTCTTGCGACTGTACAAAAATCCAAAAAAATATCCTGCGTATCAGAAAGTTAAATCATGTCACAAATAAAGATACCTAATATTTCACTCGTTAGTGGAATGTGCACGTGCAGGACGCGGGACGCGGGAGCGGGGTTGCGAGGGGCCATGCGCAGCGTGTGCAAGCACGTTGACTGAACAACTACTCTCGCTCAAAGCTCTCTATCTTCCTATACACTTTTTTAATTATCTTCTTTAATAAACTCAAAGAAAAAGTTTACTTTTATGGTTTTGCACGTTACTAAAATATACATTAACACTACATTAATACACCCATACTGTTAGTAATTTTATCTTAATTGATATAATTTGTAGTGGTGCTAAACGCCTAGTCACAGTGTAAATAAAAAAGTACGCCAGTTGTAATATATTTGATACATTTTTAAAATGCATGCGTGTTGTGTAGATGTGTCATATGCAGACTCCGTTACCAGTGGTGAAAATTTAATGATATCGAATCATAGGGTTGTCATACAATATTTTATTCCGAGTACAACATGTGACATATTTAAAAAAAAACATAATTTTCAATTATATCACCACTCCATGACAAAAAGGTTCCATTCGTTGAGATGGTATTTTCATTAGGTAACATTTTCCTTAACTCTGATGTCTGGTTATCGCTTGTGCAATACAATTCATTTTTTAGCCATCCGTTTCCACTTGTCATAATTGTTTTGAATACTGGGACCATTTCATCCTAGAAACCGTCATATAGATACGATTTAACACGTTTTAACACGAATCTTAGTCATCTTACTAATTTGCACAATTGTATCATGTTACTGAAAAAAAAAACAAATTAATTAATTAATTTATTACAAAACTATAATCTAGGTACGCTTACTAGGCTTACCTATTTGAAATAAATGGTATCTATTGCACAGTTATAGTAAATTTAGAAACCATTTCCGCGTCGCTGAGACTGAGAAACTGAGAAAATTTAGCAAGATAATTCAGGAAATCCATACTTTTACTGAATAAACAATTAAGTGATTAATATGATATCAATCATAATTGCCGAAAAAAATACAATTAAGTAACTATTATGGAGTTTATATACCAAATTAAACCTCGTTAAAGCCCTTTGCCTTAATATATAAATAAAATAAATATATAGCTTACATCAAAATATATACCATAGCATTTTCATTAAAATTTCACCACTGAAAATGGGGTCTAGTCATATGGAACAAATAAAACTATTTTGTAAATTTTTTGAAATTGTAATTTTCTTTAAGTTGAAACAGCTAATTTAATAGGTACCGCAAAAGCTCCTAACTAATGTCCGAAGCTAGTGTAGTTTTGCTTACGTAAGTAGGAACGCAGCTATAGATCAGAATCCCTTCATATTAGTCCCTTCTTATGTAAACAAAACTTATAAGTGTGAATCCAGCCTAACTATTACGCAACGCAAATGGTAGAAAAAACTCAAATTACACTTAAATTAACATTTGTATAAATACTGACATACGCAATGAACTTGTGGACCGTAGTTGTAGTAGTCCTAATCACTAGAGATCTTGGTCACTTTTTCTTAGTGTCACGCTGGTAGCCTATTTTTATTGAGCTGCATTGATGTTTTTATTAAATGAGACGAGTAACTAAAAATGTTTTTCTTAAATTTTTGCAGAAATATTGTACACCTTGTTTTTAGGGTTCCGTACCCAAAGGGTAAAAGATAATTCCCTATTACTAAGACTCCGCTGTCCGTCTGTTCGTCTGTCACCAGGCTGTATCTCATGTATCGTGATAATTAGACAGTTGAAATTTTCATAGACAAATACTGGAAAAAAAAATATTTAAGGGGCCTCCCATACAACAGACATGATTTATTTGCCGTTTTTATAGATAATTGTACGGAACCCTCCATGCGCGAATCCGACTCGCACTTGGCTGATTTTTTATTTATGTACGTTAACTGTAGCATAGGCTTAGGTACGATTAAGTCAACGAACTGGCATAGTTAGTTAAAAAAAATTACAAAAAGATTTATTAGATCGGTCACTAATGTAACTGTGGTGACGAAAATTTGTTGTCCCTCATTAGGGCCATAGGGCTCGCATAAAAGTTTTGCACTTGCCACGATCTTAAACGGCAACTTCTAGCCGAGACCGGCTTAGGCTACATTTGTCTCAACTTATCGCCTCTTTGTATTGCGGGTTTGGGGGGGCGTCCCGACATTCTACTGCCAGTAGATTGCCAGCGGAGACTATGTGGATAAGTGGTTATCCGATCTTCGGAGTAAGTATTCGCTTCGATTCATACAGATACAAAAAATTTATTGTACCTACGAAACAACACATGACAATGGCCAGTGTTTGGCGTACAATAATGTTGATTCTATTGCATGTTATGTCATTGAATGTCTTATAATAATAGCCAAAAAAAAAGATGCTGCCTGCTGGCCTCGGATACCGGAGGACGTGGTCCCTTTTGCTAAAGCATATGACATCTACTCGTATTTCGACTCGACTTATAACAAAAGAAACAATTAAATATTACACACAGAGAAAAAAAAATACAGTCGTCGAGCAAAACATGTTCTATGTATTTAAGTATTTATATGTATATATCTATTATATATATCGTCGCCTAGTACCCACAACACAAGCCTTATTGAGCTTACTGTGGGACTAGGTTGATTTGTGTAAGATTGTCCCATAATATTAATTTAATATTTATATTTTAAAACAAAGGCACGGCCGAACCATCTTTTTCCCGAAGCCATTTAGGCCATTTTCGACCCCCCTCTAATTCTGTTATCGATAAGCTAGAAGGCTGAAATTTCTGTGACCAAGAGGCCATAACACAAGAAAGATATATTCCCAATATCATTGAATTTCACTATATACTTTAAGAACTATTGCAAGTCAAAATTCCTTAATTTTGTCACTGACTCACTGATTACGAACATCGTATATCTAAAATACTTCTAGCAGTCCCCCAAGCTCCAAATTTTGAACACTTCTAACTTCTGGGGTTAACTCTTAAGCTATAAAGCCACTGAAAATTAAAACATACCGCAATATCAGTCGGGTTCTCTAGTTTTACAAACCGCACAGTTAACATTGTTATCCCATATAAATATATGCAAAAACAAAGTTATTATATTTTTTGTTGCTAAAATTTTAGCTTTTTTTTTACACTACATAATTAGATAGTATTGGTTAGATACTTACAAAAAGAAATGAGATCCGATCAAAAACATTACATGTACAAAAATGCCAGTCTCGCAATGCAGTTCTCCTTCTTCAAAAAGTATTAAGATCTAATGTAAAACCAAGCCGGTGTGCCGGAGTTTAGTAACAACTTGTCATTGTGATGCTTTGAATGTTAGATGTCTATATTTTTATAATAAATAGAATTACATGGCCATCGCACATCACAAATAAATCATCTAATAATATTACATTATAGGTATAATATAATAAGTACACATTAATAGGCCGGCTTATGCTATACGTATGTTTAGCCATGCGATGGCGAGGTCATTCTTTTTATTATAAAAATATAAACATCTAATATTCAAAGGATCACAATGACATGTCGTTAGTAAACTCCGGCACACCGGCTTGGTTTTACATTATATCTCATTACTTTTCGAAGCAGGAAAACTGCGTTGCGAGGCTGGCATTATTGTACATTTTTGATGGGATACAATTTATTGCTTTAGAGATTTACATGTGCTCTCTTCTCTCTAGTGATTACTTGCCGAGTACTACCCAGCTAGGTAGATGTGTACCAGGCCAGTAATTTGTACTAAGGGCACACCTTTAGGACAAATTACTGGCCTAGTGTCTTAGTGTCACATCACAACACTAAAATGCTCAAACTTGGTTGAGGCATATAGCGTGCGTACCTAGAGACCCTACCGCGTTTCTCAAAAATTCCTCGGCAATGCGCCGAGGGTCATGTTTCTGAGTTGAACAAACGTTAGCGGCATCTATATAACT
Source organism: Pammene aurita (assembly GCA_947086415.1). Classification (NCBI taxonomy): domain Eukaryota; kingdom Metazoa; phylum Arthropoda; class Insecta; order Lepidoptera; family Tortricidae; genus Pammene; species Pammene aurita. Next base: position 17,485,565 of record OX352289.1, read on the forward strand.
CGATCAATGCGCCATCTGTTGGTAGGCGGCATGACTAGTGTCGAAGCGTAGTTGTATCGGTGCAAGCGGCTGCATCGTGTGCATTATGATACTACAAGCGTCATCTGTTGGCGAGTAGTGGTGATGGTGTTCTATTTAGTGAGACAATGATACTCTGATGCTTCAATTAAATACTAAATTGTTTAATTAATAATACGCCATCAAAATATTTATTAAAATTATAATGATACGAGTTAAGTACAAATATGAAATTAGACAATTATATAATTGAAGTAACTTACTACACTTTTTTCACTATGACGCAAGCATAGCTGAGTCGTAACCGCGCATGCTAAACTGGACTCAATAGCTGAAGCCCGGCGACATATTACTGCCTGCTCACTCCCTTTAAAAGGCTAGACAAATTTTTCATTTCGAGGTTTGACGTATTGTATGTGGATTATTTTTTGGAAATTTCGGTTTTGGCTGTTGAATTGACTACCTAACGTGAATAAAAAACGAAACTAGGCTGAGGAATTTTCCATAAAGTTTATGAAATATACTGTAATAACATTTTTTTTTTTTTGGATATTCGTAAATATTATGCTAAAATAAGATTAACATAACACCCACTGTTACAAACCTGACTGAGAAATTTTCCAAACAAAATGATGAGTGTTACCAATTATTTTTGAATAAAAGTGACAGTTTTATTTGAATTTTTTTTGAACTTTTGACAGTATCTGTGAGTAATCAAAATAATTTTTTTAGTGAAAAAAATATACCCTGAGGAAAATTCTAGTACAAAGTATTAAGCTTTTTGTAAATTTTTGTAAAAATACCAAAACTGACATACTTTTTTTTTTTTGAATAATAGTGTTTTGTGTTTGTTATGTATGACCTATACTACATCCCAGCAAAAGAATCATCGACTGAGGAATTAATGCGAGGTCTCCATACAACGACCCGGTAGATTTCCCACACTCACAGATAAGGTAACCACTAGATAAGCCTTACAAGGCGACTTGGGGTCACCAGTCGTTGGAGTAAAACGACTAATAAATTGCGCGGGCGCCCGCCGTGCCGTTCAGTTGCGACCATGTTTTAGACCTGCACGTAGTGTGCGTGTATGCAAGTTTTTTTTTAAATACGTATGATAACTATTCAAAATTCTGGCATATTGTAGTGTAAGGTGGTGTGGCAAATGTTTTTAAACGTTAAGAATAAAAAGAGTTGGAGTTACATTCCACGTTTACTTCAAAATATTTTTTTACTTTAATATGTTTCTAGCCAGCGGAGTTCATTTTGAATTAGTCATATGAGAAGTAGTTAGTATGCCCGTCTCTTTTTATCATGTTAATAATGCAATGTGCTATTCCTTTCTTATGGAAGCACGTGTAGGATAGTGATGTGCGGATGATGTGTACCGGACTTATATACCGGCACCACGTACTTTCGATTTAACAAATATACGAAGTACAATAGAAAACAGAAGATCTTTGAAATAAAACAATTAAAAACGGATTTTATCGCGTGTATTGAGTTTAAATTACATCCCGACGTTTCAAACACTTTACAGCGTTCGTGTTTGAAACGCTGTAAAGTGTTTGAAACGTCGGGATGTAATTTAAACTCAATACACGGGATAAAATCCGTTTTTAATTGTTTTATTTCATGAATAACTATCGTGGCAACCGAAGACAACAGAAGATCTTTGTTTTTTTTTCTTTTTTCTTTTAGTTTGAGTAGTTGGTAGAATTTAAAGATTTATTCTGTCGGTAGTTTTTCTTTTCATATATGTAGTTATAATAAATATGGGTATTAAGGGTGCCACATGAGCGTTGCTTCTATAAGATACTTTCAATGGGTGTCACATGAGAGTTGTTTTAAGTAACTTTTAATTGGTGTCACATGAGCGTTGCTTTTATGAGACATTTTCAAATGGTGTCTTATGAGAGTTGTTTTAAGGAACTTTTAATTGGTGTCACATGAGCGTTACTGATATGAGACAAGTTCAATAGGTGTCACATGTGCGTTGCTTCTATAAGACGCTTTCAATGGGTGTTATATGAGTGTTGCTTCTATAAGACGCTTTCAATGGGTGTCACATGGGCGTTGCTTCTATAAAACGGTTTTAATGAGTGTCACATGAGTGTTGCTTCTATAAGACGTTTTCCATGGGTGTCACATGAGCGTTGCTTCTATAAGACGCTTTCAATGGGTGTCACACGAGCGTTTCTTCTATAAGGCGCTTTCAATAGGTGTCACATAGGAGTGGCTTTAAGCAACTATTAATGGGTGTCACATGAGCGTTGCTTCTAGAAAAGACCTTGAATTGGGTGTCACATGGGAGTCGCTTCTAAAAGTACTTTCAATGCACAGATAAGGTAATTTCAGATTAGTCTATAAGGCGACTAGGTAAAATTTATTGGTAATACGTTTTTAAAGTAGGCATATACATATTGCATTATTGTTATTTGTTATCAATTTAGTAAACAGTAAATACCTCAATCAACAACAACAAATTACGGTACGGTACGGTACAGTACCGTTTACTTGTAGTACACATGTCCCATCACTACGCAACCACGTGATAGCGTGGTGATAGCGCGCGGTCCTTGAATCGACCAATCGCAGCGCCGCTATCACCCACCCGCCCCTCACGTCTTCCGCAAGATTTGGTGGCTCGCGGCGCGAACAAAATGAGCAACATTATTACTCTATACTCTCTATAGGAGGTTCTCTGTGCCCACACTATAGGTAGAGGTCAAGAATGTCTCTCTTATCGGATTTATCTCATTTTGGAGGACGAATGTCTGGATGTCATTGACATTTAAAACAAATGCACAAGGACGGCTTATCAGCAATTTGTGAAACAAAGGCATTTCAGCGGGGGTTAATCGGTTTTCCGAATCCCCGTGGCGATGGCGCTTGTTCTTGACTGTAGTAGGCACTAGATAACTCGAGTGTCGTAATAAAACCACTTGATTTCGTAACTAGAAGTACCTACTTAACGATTGTTTATATCTAATTAGGTGATCGACAGTCTTATCCCATTACAAGGAGTACGTACGTCTTTAAATACCCTCGGGTAAAAATTTCGCAGCGCAGTTCCGTTGATAGCGTTACATTAGTCACTTGTTTTCAGTCGAAATTATACCCACTGAACATGAGACAGTTATTAATAGTAGCCTTGTTAATAGTTTTAGCAAATGCTGCACCTGTTCAGGAGAATATAAATTCTTATGGAGTAGAAAACGGCGGTGAGTTGATAGTTACTTAATAAATCATAATATTCCAATTTAACTCAAAAGTAGCATCAGGGTTCACCAACTTTCATTGTCCTCCACTTCTTGTTTTTATTTTACTTGTAAGGTCAGTGTCAATAGAAAAGTAAAATAAGGTAAACAAATATGGCTGAATTCTACGCATTATTATAGAAATCCATTTTCAGTGAATTATAATTAACTAGCGACCCGCCCCGGCTTCACACGGGATAAAAAATGGTTATTGTGGGTTATCTCTAAGAGATAGACATATACCATCAGGGACTTTTTTGTAGACCTTTTTGTAGATTTACAATACTGTAGGACCAGAGAGTACCATTTATAGAGCTTTATGTGTAGGACATTATTTTGATCTATCTCTTAAGACTCGGCCAGCGTTTGCAATGTAAGCTTGTGGTGGCGCTAATGCCGCTACATATGAAACCTCACGTTAACCGATATTATTTTAGTTTTATAATAGATATGTGATAGATGTCATTCATGTCTTTGTCATTGATGTTTCGTTGATGTAAAAGAATATACTCTCTGTTAAACCATAATTTAGTTTCATCCTTTAAATATTCCCCACAACTGTTGACCCCGACGTGACAACGGAACTGTTTTGCGATATATCCATGCCCACTCCGCGACCGTACGTCACACCTGAATTCCGTCGTCAGGTATTTGATTTGTTACATGGTCTCAGCCATCCAGGTGCTAAGGCTACAACTAAATTAGTGACGCAACGTTTTGTTTGGCCCGGAGTGCGTAAAAATTGTCACGAGTGGACAAGGACCTGCCTGGATTGTCAACGATCTAAGGTTGTCAAGCATGTGTCAGCTCCAGTACATAATTTTGCCTTGCCAGCTAAACGTTTTTCACAAGTGCACATAGACCTAATTGGGCCATTACCATTTTTTCGCGGGTATACATATTGTCTGACTGCCATTGATAGATTTACCAGGTGGCCGGAGGTAATGCCTATTGCTGATATAAAAGCTGATACAGTTAGTGAAGCATTTATAACCGGTTGGGTGTCTAGATTTGGATGTCCGGACAGAATAACTACTGATCAAGGTCGTCAATTTGTTTCTGATATCTTCCGTCGTCTCTCCAATATGACAGGTGCACATATCGTTCATACCACTGCATATCGTCCAGCATCTAACGGATTAGTTGAAAGGTTCCACAGACAGTTAAAAGCCGCAATCATGTGTCATAATAGCAATGATTGGGTAGAACGCTTGCCTTTAGTCCTTTTGGGAATTTGAACGGCGTGGAAAGAAGATTTAGCGGCATCCACAGCTGAATTAGTTTATGGTGAACCCTTACGCCTGCCTGGTGATTTCTTCCAGTCTTCGTCACAAGAAGATTCGTTAGATTACACAGACTTTGTATGCCGTTTGAAGAGGCACGTAAAGGACCTTCAACCTTCTCCAGTTGCCCGTCATGGTCCCACAAAGGTTTTCGTTCATAAGGATCTCGCTACAGCTACTCACGTATTTTTGAGACAAGATGCTGTCCGAAGGTCTCTCCAACCCCCGTATACGGGACCCTACAAGGTGATCGGTAGAGGAGATAAGGTTTTTAAGTTGGAAATTCATGGGAAGCATGTCAACGTGTCTATTGATCGTGTAAAGCCGGCCCACATGCTCGAGGAAGATGTACGACATTATGAAGCTCCTGAGCGGCGCACACGTTCAGGTCGAAATGTACATTTTCCTGACTGGTATCGACCCTAAGGGTCTGGAGGCTGATGTGGTGGCGCTAAAGCCGCTACATATGAAACCTCACGTTAACCGATTATTTTAGTTTTATAATAGACTAGCTATGATACCCGGCTTCGCTCGGGAGTTGATATGAGATTACGTGGTAGATGAAATAAAAAAACATACTATGACGTAAAAAGTAAAAAATATATTTTGAAAACATTTTCTATATTTACATGTATTTACATTTTCTCATTATTTACACTACTTGTTTATAAACAACATTTTTCATTTTATTGTCCGGGGTATATATATATAAATTTTTCGAACTTCCTACTCTTGAGCAAGCTACATATAGCTGACCGTGAGAGAAGCAGGATTCTTTGAGGTTGATGCCACAATATTTCAAAGTTTGCCCTTGCGCTTTGTTAATTGTAAAACTAAGGCTAATTTAATTGGAAACTGCAATCTTTTAAATTGAAATGGCAATTCAGAAGAGATCAGTGGTATTCTAGGTATAAATACTGTGTCCTTTGTTCTTTTCAGAAATAAGTTCAGCTTCAATGACATTATTCGATAGCTGTTTTACGATCATCCTCGTTCCATTACATAGTTTTGGGGAGTTGAGATTTCTGAGTAGTATGATTGGAGATCCAATTTTCAGACGAAGGCAGTGTAATGAATGGCATTCCTGGTACTTGTTAAGAGCTTAGAAATTCAGTAGGAAAGTTGACACTTTCTTCAATGGATACCATCGTGTCGATCGATTTATATACTTTCTCTTCACCAGGTATTTTCTTTAGAATATTAAAATTGATTTCGTCAACAATATTATTTTTAGTGGCCAAAATTGCTCTTTGAAATAACCACTCTACGTTGGTATAGTTCTGAATAATATTTGGATAAATTTTGTCGATTAGTTCGTTTTCAGTAGTGGCTATGTTACAGAAATCACTATTGAGTTCAATGAGGCCGGTCGTTTGGTCAGTAGGATATGTACCTTCGCCTATTTGTAAAAGTATTTTAGCAAAATGTGCTGTTGTTTCATCTTTTGATAATTCAACCCTCATGTTTTTTGTTAATTGCAGTATTTGTTACTTGCGGCCAGAGATGTGACTTTTTTAAGCATGCATTGATCTCGTCTGCTGGTGTTGATTTGGGAATAACTGGAAGTGTTATTCGAAAATCTCCTGAGAGTATGAGTAGGTAGAGCTCCTCCCATCATTTCAGAGTTTTTTCGCAATTCTTGTAATGTTCTATCCATGGCTTCTAGTGATTTTTATGGGCCATGGTGCATTCATCCCAGAAGATAATTTTAGCATGTTTTAGAAGTTGACCCCGTCCAGATGTTCCTGAGATTTTACATACCGGGAATTGTTTTTCGGCTATATTCAACGGTAGTTGTAAGGCAGAATGGGCAGTTCGTCCTCCTTCCATAAGTGTGGCTGCAATGCCGGATGATGCTAGTGCCAGTGCGATGTGTTTTTCAGCACGTATTTCCGCCAGTATTAGATTTATTAGAAACGTTTTACCGGTGCCTCCTGGTGCGTCCAAGTAAATAATTCCACCAATGTTGTTATTTATTCGGTTCATTATAACGTTGTAAATTTTTTTTTGATTGTCATTGAGGAGTGGTTTGTTGTGAGCAATGTATTCAAGTAAGGTAAATGTACGCTTCAGCGAACGTGCCGTATCGCCGAATATATTCAATTTTAAGCTATAAGTCGATTACTTACAGCAGATACTACGTTGTGATATTTTTTTCTGTGAGCTACATACCTACCCCTACGAATACGCGTCAGAGACGGCCATTTTGGTGCTCAGTTGCGACATGACAACTGATCTTGTCGGTTGAGTGCCACTTTGTATGGGCGCCCTTATCAAAATCGTTAAGAAATCGCGTGCACTTCTTAAGATCATAGAATCGTTTAAAACTATATGTGGGTTCCAAATTGTGGATTTAGAGTGTTGTTATTTAATAAGTTTATGTATTTTATTATTTGAAGTGATTTTAGTGCAGTTATATTCTCATAATTAGAGATAGATGACTGGATGGTTTCACCGAACAGCGTACGGAATCAGGGAAAGCGTATGTTTTTGAAATTATTTTTTACTGATTTATTTTAAACTATTAATATAAACTTCTTTACTTTTCAAATAATAAAAAGTATTTGTAATTTTATGAGCATTTACCGAACATCTGTAGACAGCAAAGACTATAGTAAATCCGCGTTTGAAATCTTATAGTTTTACGACTTTTTGAGTTCAAAATAAGCCTTTCGACAAAGCTATCTTTAACAATTTTTATAGTTATTTTACGGCAATATTAGTAAAGACTAAATACATGAACGGATTCGTAATCCTTCTAATTATTAGTTTCAATGTTAAATTTGTGGTTATGTCACAATCGTTGCAACTTAGGCACTATTTTCAAAATTTGCTCGCGTATTAGGTTCCACATATTTTGCATGGTTTATTTACCGAACGCGCGTTCGGTAAATCGTGCCCATAGTCTCTGCTACCGAATTCGTATCTGCCTCGGCCTCGTTTGTATTCGATAGACATTAAAATGTCATCCTTGTTTCTCTCACAGCAAGGTCGACATTAAAATGTATTATTTTTTCTGCCTTTTTATAAAGTCCAGCGCTTCTAAACATTTAAACATGTTCAAGGGCCTGCTGTTGATAGGTCATTTTGTATAAAGATAAATTTTATAATAATAAAATAAAATATTAAATTGTTTTTTTTTTAATTTTTAGATAAAATTTAACTTTTAAATTCATATTGTAAAAACTTCTATTACGTAAATACCCCAAAAAACGATAATGATGTTTATGTTATATATTTACTTTTTATTTTATATAAAACTAGCTTTTGCCCGCGGCATCGCTCGCGTTAACTTCGGGATAACACGGTTTCCTTTTGCCCCCCGTAATGCTCCATACAAACTTCCACCCCCCATTTTAGGGAAGTGGGGGGTTAGAAAGAGACAAAAAGTAGCCTATGTCACTCTCCATCCCTTCAACTATCTCCACTTAAAAAATCACGTCAATTCGTCGCCCCGTTTTGCCGTGAAAGACGGACAAACAAACAAACACACACACTTTCCCATTTATAATATTAGTATGGATAATGGTTAGGTATTTTGTTTGACAAATGATAAAAAAAAATAAAGGTTACTTTTGTTTTGTATGAAGTAATTCAGTATGTATGGAGACGAAAATCTTGCGCAGTTAGATGACATTATCTAAACAACGAGACAGTTTAAGTTTGAGAATCGTTCAACACCTTATTCCCATACATTTTTCTTCTAGTTCGGTAAAGTGGTCACCGGATTCGGTAATATATGCAAATCATGTTTCTTAGTTCGCTTAATGGTACAAATCAAGTTAGGCGGTATAAAAAACTTTAAAAATATTTTTTAAATATGTCTCAGTTTACAAATAATTTCTAAGTGAAATAAAATGATTACAAATGTATTTAAGTTACATGTATAGTATTGACAATAGCCGTATGAAAATGCCAGACCTTATTAAAAAATGAAACGTACATCCAGGTCTTAAGCGTTCGTGGAAACGTACATTTACCTTAGTTCATTGACGTTGTAGCTTTTTTCCTTTGTAATTTCGTAGTTTAGCACACTGAAAGTATTTCTTTGTGGTGCTGGCATTCCAATTTCTACTAAGGTCTGGTTATTTATTGCTAAACATTTATCTTCTAAGCGAATGAGTGTTTCATTGAAGATGTCGTCATTGAATTCTATAGTCAGTTCTGGATTAGCTTGTCGGATTTGGTACAATAAGTATATCATCACTCATATTCCTTTTGAAAGAGTCCCATAGCTGTTTTGGGTTTGATGGGTTACATGTTGTTAGAATTATGGCGAATAACTCTCGAATTTGTTCAGCTGAAGCTGTGAGTGTGGCTTCTTGTAGTGTTAATTCCCAGTGGTTATCGTTTTCCAATAATCCTAAACGTTGACATGCTTCTCTGTAAGTCTGGCATATGTAGCCGTCAATAGTCCTGAGATCTGTGAAACTTGTTGGTCCCCGTATTTCGTGTAACAACATTCGGAGATAGAAACATTCGGCATTGTTTGGATGTACAGTGTATACTCGACCTATTGCGTTAGTTTTCATTATTTCTGGATGACCCTCTTCTGGCATTCCTTGTTTTCGTCGTTGAAAAATTTTCCTTGTTTTGTCCCACGTATAATAAATAGGGACGTCGACATACAGTAACGTCTTTGCGAATGGATCCGTTTGGCAAAGTTGGAAAAAAGCTGTTAATGTTGTGTTCTGAGGTGGTTCGCTTGCAATTTTTCTAGCCGAGTCTTTTGTGAAGTAAACTCTCTGTCCATTCTCCAAATGTACTGCTAGATGTTGCACAGCTGGTTCGCGTTCGTGTATGGGAAAACTAAAAATCCTCCACGCTGCTTCGTTACTGTTGATGTATCTTCCCATTTGGTACATGAGGATTTCATAATTTCTATTATTTTGTTCGCTATTTTGGACTATTTGAAATACTGCCATATCACTACCTTTGTTTACGTACTTACATATATATTTAATAGATTTTACTGAATTGCAATATTCAACGTTTATGTGTGCTTGGAACATTTTGGAAAGTAGTGGGTTATATGGTACTACCCATTGATTATCTATTTCCAGTTCGTCTCTGCCTTGTATTCGTATTTTTGCTGTGAAGCCACCGTTTTTCGGTGATCGTCTTCTATAACTGGGATAGCCGTCATCTTCAGTTTTTGTATCGTCCAAGTATGGTTTTGGATATTTTTTGTACATTTTCCATCACTCATGCATGGCGCATTGAAGTTTAATGGTCCACATGGTCCGTGAATCATGTTTTTCACTACTATGTTGTATAGTTCCGGATCATTTTGTGGATTGGGAAATTCAGCTTGGATGATTTTGTCGATATCCGTGGGATAAATTTTATCGTGTAGCCATATGAGATTGTGTGAGTGAGGTAATCCTCGTTTTTGCCACTCGATTGTATACATCCAGCATCTAACGGTTCCAAAGATGTGGTATTTTGTGATGACTTCAATAAATCTTATTTGTTTTTGTCGAAAAACTCGGGCTATCATGTCGTGTCGATCCATGGAGGTTTGTCCGTATTTTAGTTGTTCTTTGATTTCTGGCCATGATGAGTTGCATGTAAATGTTATGAAGAGATCAGGTCGTCCATATTTTCTTACGTAGGTCATGGCATCTTGAGTATATTCGTGCATATGTCTTGGACTTCCTATGTATGATGAGGGTAAGATTACCATTGTTCCAATATCGTCAATATTGCCGTCATTTATGATCGCATCTCGAAGGTGGATGTATTCTTCTGTGCGTAGTTTCTTCTGATTCAGTCTTATGTAAAGCATCCGTTCTGCTTCTATTTTTGCGTACATATCTACCAGAAATTGTTGGAATAAACGGCGAGTGTTGAGAATGTGATTGTATATTTCATTGTCTCTGATCATTAAGCGGTAAGCATAGAACTCCTTGGAAGTGACTTTTTTGTTTGTTTCTATGCCTGTTTTAGGATGAATTTGTTTTATATTGAAATGATAACCATCCTCTCCGTGCAGAAATATTAACGGATATTGAAGAGCATCATATGAACGGTGTGTCTCTGCAATGCGTTGTAGTCCTTTTCTTCTTCGTTGTACAATTATGTCACGGCTTGTATTTTCATTGTCCACAATTACGATGGCGACTTCATCTATCTGAGGTGCATTAAATCTACGTTCGTGTTCTCCACGTGGTCTTTTATCGGCTCGAATTACAATTTTATAGTCATCAGAAATCATGCGGTCTAGTGTTGTTTTGAATATGTAAATCAGTTGATTGTATTTGTGTAAGATCCTCTGTACATCTTGGATTATTTCGCGTTTCAATCCAATAAAATTTGTACATCGTTGATCAATTTCGTTTTCTTCATTTCCGATGAAATATACTTGCAGAATTTATAGTCATCGTTAGGCATTGGTAGTAACGATCCAATTTTGTGATAAATTTGCCCTTGAATTGAAAATACATATTCAAATTTGTCTCTATTAGTGTCAGTCGAAGTAACACCGAAAGAAGTCATTTGAAAGCAGGAGTTGTATGATCTTATATTTTGAAGAAAGTGTTTTGATTCTGGTGTTTCCCCGGTCATGTAATGTAGAAATTCCTGTGGAGGTGCTTCCAGTGGTGGTAATCGAATTTTTCCATTCATGCAACAGAGACCTGGTGTTTCTTTACTGAATTTTTTCGCGTGGCAAAATTGGCAAATGTTATTCATTTTTCCGATCACAACATATTTATGATCGTAATATTTCTTCGTCGGTTCGTAGTGGAATGCTTCCTTTGTTAGATTATCTTTTAAAATGCTCGATTCTTCAATATTTTTATTTTCTTTTCTTTCTTCGCTTTTTCCGCTTCTCAGGGTGCTCATTCTGGTTCGTTGATTTTGTAAACGTGCTTCGCGCTCTTCTTCCGTTTCTTTTCTTCGATTTTCTTTTCGTTTCCGCCGTTTCGCTGCAGAACTGGCAAGATCTCCACCCCTTTTACGTCTAGGCATTGTATTCTGTAAAATATAAATTAAATGAACATTTTATAGAAAAATATCTTGTTACGTAAACGTGGAGCACGTTGAGACAAAGAAAAAAAAAAATTTAATCTTCAAGCGGTCGCGCGATATTTTGTTTACGGCCAAAGTATATAGAAGGCATCGATTCAACGCCGCGCGACTACTTGAAAGTTAAGGAAATTACAATTAAAAGAAAAAAAAAAAACCATTAGAATTAATTAAATACACTATTAAAAATACTCACATTTGATATTTCACAATAAAGGCTCACAGATAACTTTTTTCTTCTTCGCTTCGAAATCGAGAATTAATTAAACACACTATTAAAAATACTCACACGTGATACTTCAAAATAAAGGCTCACACACAGATAATTTCTTTCTTTTTCGTTTCGAAATCGCTTGTTTCGCTGTTCAAATCAAACTAACTCTGGCGGGTGACACCGGGCTCTTATATATTCAGAAAGCTAGGCTCTAGGATATTCGAGAAAGTTGGCGCTAGGATATTCGAGAAAGTTTGGGAATAATCGTTCGTTTAAGTCCATATTGTGTACAATGAATGAAATTCAACTATTCGACAACAGATGGCGCCACTTTGGACAATGAATGAAGTTCAACTACTCGACAACAGATGGCGCCACTACACTTACTTTCCGAGTTGAAGGGTTGGAAAAGCCCTTATATCTTTAAAGACACACCCTTTAAGTTAAAACGGGAACTTTCTTGTTCGAGGGGGAATAAAGGGCTATCACACTATATAAGTCCCTTTATCGTGCTGGGACTCCTTTTTAAGTTTTATCGGCACGCACATTTTCTCAACTTAGTTTTATTATATATAATGATAATGATATGTGATAGATGTCATTCATGTCTTTGTCATTGATGTTTCGTTGATGTAAAAGAATATACTCTCTGTTAAACCATAATTTAGTTTCATCCTTTAAATATTCCCTACAAGCTCAAAAAATGGGTTTATTTACGACATTACATTAGAAAGCTCTAAAATCATCAGTGTTTCTCTACTATATTATGCATGTATTATACATATGAACCTTCCTCTTGAATCCAGGGCCGGCCCGAGCATTCCTGGCGCCCTAGGCAAGAGACTGAAATGGCGCCATTTTTAAGAGAAGAAGAGTGTGTAGTTTAGTTCCCAATTTTTTCCGTAATAATTTTTGTTTAATTCGCGTTTTTCCCCATTTTTAGGGTTCCGTAGTCAACTACGAACCCTTATAGCTTCGTCATTTCCGTCTGTCCATCTGTCCGCCCTATAGCTCAGTGACCATTAGCACTAGCAAGCTGAAATTTGGTATGAGTATGTGCATTAATCACGCCGATAAAGTGGTGATTTGTTTTTCGCTCTAGCTCTATCATGTTGGGTATCATTGGATAGTTCTTTCAAAAAGAATAGAGGTCTTTTTAAACATTTTTTGGATAAAACTAATTGTTTCGTTAATAATAGCTCTGAAAGTTCAAAAAAGGGCGTGCCCCCCATCTAACTTTTGAAACGTAAGTCCAAATTATTTGAAAAAATTAATCATAGAAGTGAGCCCTGATAAGTAATTTGAATAAAAACTATATTGAATAAAATCGGTCAAGCTGTTTTTGATTTATAGTGATAGGACGTAAGTGCCGGATAGTAAAATGATGCAAGCGCCGCCAATTATCCATTAATAAACGACCTTTTGAATGGATGTATTGTAACAGGCCGGCAACTACGGAACCGTACACTGAGCATGGCCCGACGTGCTCTTGGGCGGTTTTTTATTTTTGTATGCGATTGTGTTACCATTAAGTTTTTTCTTCGGACGCATTATTTTGACTCTTTTTTTGTTTTCTATGCATTGAATCTGCTAGTCCATATGATCCTCGTGCCATCGTTAATAAAATTAGTCGCTTCAGGTCGCAGTTCACATAACACACTCACCCTCGCTTCTCTCGTCGTCGCACCTATCTTGACTCTATCACATCATACGAACTAGGGACAAATTGCTCGCAAAAATACGTCTAGTAATAAAAACTAGTAGAAAATTACTTTCTACTCGTTTTTATTGCTAGACGTATTAGCGTCAGAAGATAAAAACGTAATGAAAACCCGATCTCATAGGAAAATAAAAAAAACCGGTCAAGAGCATGTCGCAGGGTAGGGTTCCGTGGTTGCCGGCCTGTTACAATACATCCGTTCAAAAGTCGTTTATTAAGGGATATTTGGCGACGCTTACATCATTTTACTATTCGGCACTTACGTCCTTTCACTATGCGTTTTCGAGTGATAACTCAAAAACGGCTGAACCGCTTTTATTCAATATAGTTTTCGTTTTAAGTACTTAGCAGGCCTCACTTTCATGGTTTTTTTTTAAATTTGGATTCACGTTTCAAACGTTAGATGGGGGGACGTCCTTTTTTTGAACTTTCAGAGATCTTATTTACGAAACTATTAGTTTAATCCAAAAAATGTTTGACAAGACCTCTATTCTTTCTATCCAACGATACCCAACACGATAAAATCACCCCCCACTTCATGACGGATATACGGAAGGTCTAATAAAAACTATTTTTCAGTTTTTATTATATCACTGTCGGCGTGAATAATGCTCATACTCATACCAAATTTCAGCTTTCTAGTGCGAACGGTCACTGAGCTAGACCGCGGACAGACGGACAGATGGACGGCCGGACATGGCGAAACTATAAGGGTTCCTAGTTGACTACGGAACCCTAACAATGGGGGAAAACGTGAATGGAACAAAAACTACCTTGGATTTTTTTTGGGTACCTACCTAATGCAAGCCCCCTGCTAAAGGCGCTTTGCTTCGTCCTAAGACGAAGATGTATAAAGGGTCATCATTGCAATGTCATAATCATCCTCCTAGCTTTAGTCCCGGCTTTTTTCCACGGCTCATTTGAACCTGGGATCCTTTTGGCAATCTAATCTCATGAATTGGCGTAGGCACTAGTTTTTACGAAAGCGACTGCAATCTCACCGTCCAACCCAGAGGGGAAAGTAGGCCTTATTGGGATTAGCTCCGGGTTTCTTACGATATTTTCCTTCAACGAAAATTGACTGGTAAATATCAAATTATATTTCGTACCTAGGTTCCGAAAAACTCGGGGTATGCACCCGAAACCTTTGGATTGAACGTCTTACCACCAGACTACCAGCGCTTTTTAAGCACAAAAATGGCGACATCGCCATCAAGGAGGGCTACGAGGAGTTTTGACTGAGTCACAATGTTAAATTTTTTAATTGGTATTAAATTTATTCTGAAACTAGGTGGAATCCATAAAAGTTTATATATTTTTTTAGGCTCTTAATTACCGTCACTTAAATAAACACTCAAATTTAGGAATAAATTTGAAAAATTGACACACTTCTATCTCATCTCGACGTATACAACGTGAAACCGAAATATCGCGAAACCAAGTTTAGATTTTAGAATTTAAAGTAGAATTGATTACCTACCTACACTTTTTTTGCTTTATTTTTCGTTAACCAATTCTGAAAATAATAATCATATATATGCTGTCTTAGCAATTATGTTCAATAATTCGTAACACCTCGTTTAGCTCACCAAACGATGACGCTTAACTGCTTGATAGGGGAAATAATTCGTGTATAGCTGAATTTTGGTGTAGTTGTAGATAAAAGTAGAATTTTGGTGTAGGTGTGGGGGGGTGTATTATCCAAAAATAGTTTTAGAATACCCTTACTTTTTTTTAAAAGACCTAGGTATCCAACGATATCCCACACATTACGGTTGGAGTAAATAATATATTTACCCCCCACTCCATGTGTACGGGAGGTACCCGAAAAAAAATTTTTTTTTTCAGATTTTGTTTTAAAACTTTGCCGGCGTGAATAAAACACATAATCATACGATTTTTTTATTTTCTAGTACTAACCATCACTGAGCAAGCTACTCACCCTGCTACCTCACTTCTTACCCTTATAGTTTCGCCATATCCGTCTGACCCCATCTATCCGTCTAGACGTCTAGTACTAACCATCACTAAGCAAAGCCGTGGACGGACAGACGGGGACAGACGGACATGCCGAAACTATAAGGGTAGGCACCCTGCTCACCGTGCTCAGTGATGGCTAGTACTAGACAAGTGAAATTTCGTATGAGTATGTGTTTTAATTACGCAGACAAAGTTTCAGAATAAAATGTGAAAAAATATTATTTTTTCGGGTACCTCCCGTACACATGGAGTGGGGGGGTAAATATTTTTTTTACTCCAACCCTAATGTGTGGGATATCGTTGGATAGGTATTTTAAAACAAATAAGGGTACTCCAAATCAATTTTTGGATAAAACTAATACTTTCGTAAATATTAGCTCCGAAAGTTTAAAAAAGTGTTTATCGTATTTCCTCGATATCTCATTAAACATTGATCCCAGAAAAAAAGTGCAAAGAATATTTTTTATAGAAAATTATATGTGAATTAATTAAGTGATAGAACATTTTTTCGTATGAGCTTAGCCACCGTTACCGAGTTATTTACGAAAAACCAAAATAAGGGACCTTTGCACCCCCTCCTCCCCGCTAGCGGCGCTCCCATCCGCCGGTACTTTTAGTATGTCGTGTAAGATACCTTTGCCTACAACTACACAAAAATTTGGCTATACACGAATTATTTCCTCTAAGTTTTCCTTCATTTGGTGGGCTAGTTGATTAAATATTGATAATGAATAATAATGACAATGCCACTCAAAAACTATCAAAATCGCTATCGCCTATAGTAAGAATGTATTTATTAGGTATTTAATATGAAAAATATCTGTACGACGTCTCTATTTATGTCTCTACGTTTGTTGCTTAATTAATTTTGAGACTAGGCGCGAAAAAAGCATTCTGAAATACTTAAAGAAAAGTGTTTTAAAGTGTTGTCAATGCCATAATAAGTCTTTCTGTTAATTAGGTGTCTTAATTTAACTAAGAAATACTGCACTCACTACTACTGGCTGGCGGTGGCGGGTGACACTGTCGCCAAATCTAAAGTATTTTTGTAGAAAAGTGTGTAGAAAATTTTTGTTCGATGCCGCCGGTTGGCGCCCCCCTAATACGAGCGCCCTAGGCGATCGCCTAGTTTGCCTATATGGACGGGCCGGCCCTGCTTGAATCATTCTATCTATTAAACGGCATCAAATACGTTGCTTAGTTTTAAAGATCTAAGCATACATAGGAACAAACAGCGGAAAGCGACTTTGTTTTAGACTATGCAATCTGTCCCAGTACAAAAAACGTGCCGATGTGCCTCGCTTGCTGCGATACCCAAACCAGCTTCTCCCAGTGGAACGAAGACTGAAAAAGTCCAAGAAAGTGAGTCACATAACGGGCCCTACAGTCTATAATAACCTGCCGGACACAGTCACCTCCGCACCTTCCCTGCAATGCTTTAAGGCTAGACTTAAAAGTTGGCTTCTCGAACACACATTCTACAGTTTTGACGAATTTTTAAAGTTACCTAAGTCGTAATTATGAATGAATGTGTTGAATGTGTTGTTAGTTACCTGTTTAGTATTTTAATAATGTACAATATATGTATATTCTTGATGTTTAATGACATGTAATATTTTAATATTGCGAATAAATAATATGAATAATATGAATATGAATATGTAGTAATTAACGGATAGTATTTTTACTCAAAATTAATGTAAATAATAAGTTTATGGGAATACATTGACAATGAAACCCAGTAAAGATACGGTTGCGTCAAACATTAATTTATAATCGTCTGATTTTTTATTTTTCATTCTTATGGGATATTTATAGATAATATATGCAAAAATCCTACAAAATTTTCACCCGGAAGTAGTTAAATAGGTTAAAAAGAAATATTTAAAAAAATATTTATATTTACACTAATATCTATTATTTTTATTTGTAAACATGACGATATTTAAGTCCTTTTCTTTCTGTTGAAAGCGAAAAACAAGAAACCGTGTCCATGTAAAACTTTACAAAATGTACGGTGCGGGCGATATGTATCCTAATTCGTTAGAAATAAATAGTAATAAGTGGTAGTTGGTTCTTACACATTTTAAAAAACTTCGAAACGATATATCCATAAAAATCTTAAAAGAAAAACGCTCGTAATATATTTGTACATATTTTGGGCGGTTAGCGAATAACGATATTTTGTAGGATTTCATTGCGTAAATAATACTAGTATTAAGATATATACGTTACACTAAAAAGATTAGCTATTATTAATTATTTCCAAATCGCCATACTAGCCACCCGTAAAATGACTGTACTATCTTTAAAAGTGCGTGATTGCTAAGCAATGAAGGTATTTACCTTTAACACATTTGTGTTTGTTTACATTATTTTACTTTTCTATTGACACCGACCTTAAAAGCTACTTACAGAACAAGTGTGTCAGTTATGCATTAGCCGGAAGGGACCATTTAAAATAAGTAAATAGCTAATCCCCTCAGACGTATTTAAATATATAAATAGCGTCACATCAATCCACCGTTAATCCAAAAAGACGCCACTCTGTCAGGTCGATGATTTCTTCTTAATTGAAAATTTATACTTTAATATACAGTAAAGTGGTTGGAAAAAATACATTTGAACTTGCGATTATATAAATAATTAAATTGCATTAGAATATTATACTTAGTTAATGCTTTTCATTCTGTAGATTCAGTTCATGAATTGTATAAGGGCTCATTTACACATTGATTAGTGTTTAGTGCGAGTGAATACATTTTTTACTAAACACAAGTAGCAAATGTATGAACTCGCCCTAAACACTATTTAATCAATATGTAAATTTAAGTATCTACAGTTAAGCTGGCTTTATCTTGATGGAAAGATTGTCAACTGAAGGAGGACAGCCAGATAGGAGTTCCTATAACCCCATCCCATGGGACGTTAGACTGGAGTCGGCTAATACAATTATTAATCCTCAATTGTTTTTATGCGAGTCACCTGTAAGTCTCATGCAAGTAACTGCAGCTGAAATCAGAATCCCTGGCTCATATGGACCTTACTTGCTGTTAAAATGGCAGTGTGCCAATCAAGTCATTAGATATACGTATGTATTAAGTAAACGTATTTCATAGGTGCCCGTGAAATCTTTGTGTCTGCATGATATTTGCGAGATTTTTTAATCAATGATAGCCAGATCAAACATAAAGCTTTATGAGATCAAATGCGCTATGTTATGTGAGGATCATGGCATAAACGCGATTTGAATTGACAGAGGAATTCGGCGAGCACTTTGAAGGCGACATGTTGCTGTTGCCGTCGCAGCAGCGAGCGGTGTCCTCGGCCATCGACGCTCGCAACGGCCTGCGGGGAGCTGCTAAACGGTGGCCAGAGCGCACTGTCGTCTATGATATAGAGGAGGATGATTTTGGTTGGTAAACTACAAATACAGTTCATATAACCACATAATAAGGGCCGGTTGCACCAAACCGTCTGTTAACGTCAACGTCATCGTTAAAAAATCTTGTATGAAATTCTTACAGTTTTCTATGGGATAACAGCTCCATCGCCATATTTAACGTTGATCAGTTCGCTAGTTATGCTTGGTGCAACCCACCCTAAGATAGTTGCTTGGTTGACGTGGATGAGATTGTTATAACAAATAAGAACACACCTACCTAGGTAACTACTTTGCAAACAATAGGTAATGCGTATTTTATGGTTTTCACCAGCAGTCCCACTTCGCCAAATTGAAATACTTTTCATTTACATTCACTTTTGGATGTAGGTATCTCACGACAATAACAGAGTCATACACGACTACGACACAATATTTTATTCTGGAGTTCCGTTTGTTGGCCAATGCCTGATCCACCTTTTGAACGCCAAGCATCTGACGGAGAAATCGTGCCATTAGCGTCAGCCCGCAAGGCAAACCGATTATATTTTGGACGTCATTCATGGCGCTGAGAGTACGACTTTATTCCGTGCGCGTGATTTGACGTCTTTGGCGGTCAAAGGGTTAAAATACCCTCCAAATCACTATAGGTGAACCTATAAAATATTTGAAGAGTTCTGTTGAGGTCTGTTTGTCCAGGATCTCATCATCAGATTTTTTTGATCACAATGGGATCAAATGTAAAGTATATTATTTTCATAAAAAGCTTCCATTGTTTTATCACAGAGTTCTTATGACCACCTTCGATCTCCATCATCAGACCAGCTCCATGTCATCATAATATTGCATTGTCGCGCGTGAAAATTTTCAGCTCAATTGGAAATCGGGAAGTGGATCAAATTTAACTGGCAAGATTTGATTACAGACAACGGAACAGGTGAAACTGTATGACAATCGGAAATCAGGTAGCGGCAACAGGACTAAATTAAAGCTTGTAAAACCACCTCCACCTTAATCATTTTAGCTAGAAATGTTGATCACCTTTGAGTTTCCACTGTTGTTGTCAACATATTAATGTTTATTAATACATACTTAGATGAAGCCCACGTCAAACTGATTGAAGAAGGTATGGCCGACATAGCGAGCAAGTCCTGCATTAAATTTCGACCCAGAGAAAAAAAGGATGAACACGCAGTTGTCATACAGGTATTTACCATATCATATTATCATACAGGTGCATAGAAATGTAAAACTCTCTCTCATTTCTACGCAGTTTACGCACCCACAGTAAACTAAAGTACCATGCAAACTTCATGTTTGTTCCTCGCAATCCCTAATAACGTTTGACCTAAAATCACTTTGCGACCCCCCACCGCAACGATCTTCTGCCAGAAAATTTGGTTAGGTTATAACTGCGACCCCCACTGATACGAACTTCCGTCAGAAAAGGAGATTAGGTTAGGTTACCAAAAAAAACAAAAAAGTTATACGATATTAGGGGCATGTGATGATTATGACGAATAGCATTAGGGAATACAAAAATAGGACAAAAAAATTTAGGGATTCAGATATAAACCCCTTGATAACAATAAATGGAGCACTAGATAGTCGACTTTACATATGTTAACATATGGCTCATTATTGGATGCAGTCCTTGCAAATGTCACGTCAAACAAAACCAGCTAAGTATAATACAAGGGCTGCTATTTATATATCCGGAAACCGGGATTACAATCTTCTTAAATAGCATATTTGACCTCCATGGTAAAATTTGAACTTTTTTAAGTACTGGCCGGTATATTTTTTCTTTCTTATTAACGCTCGTGTTTTGTTTTTGACGGGTTTTAAATGTCATCTCGCAGCCAGAATGGAACTCACTCGTGAAAATATTCGTGCTATGATTTATTATGATTTTCGGCGTGGTTTAACGCAACAACAGTGCATAGATCAACTAACTTCAACTTTTGGTGATGAAGCCCCATCTAAAACTACTGTGTATCACTGGTTTAGTGAGTTCAATCGTGGACGTAGTATACTTACGGACGAAGTTAAGGCAGGTCGCCCGAAATCGGTCGTTGTACAACAAAATATCGAGGCTGTGCGAAAACTTATAATGGACGACCGACATGTTACGTACCGCGAGATAGAGGCGACTCTGGGTATTTCTATGACCAGCATTAATAGCATATTACATAATTATTTGGCTGTAAAAAAAATTTGTTCGCGTTGGATACCCCACAACTGCCACATACAGCAGGAGGCTGCCCTGTCAGCGGTAAGGTTGCGAACCCTCAACGTATGGTCTAATTTGAACACTCTGCACACAATATGCCTGGGAAGGGTATACGAAGAACTTCCAGTGCTAAGGGCAGGCACGGATCGGATTCACAAACGTGCTGTCTTCGATAAAAGGTACAAAATACAATTACATGAGGACGACAATCAGGAAGGACTCAACCTCCGGGAATTGAGAATCTTCACTGATGGATCTAAAACAGACGTGGGGTCAGGTTGCGGAACTTTTTCTGAAGACCTGAACATGTCTATAGTCACACCGCTGGGCGCTCACAACTCAGTATTTCAAGCTGAGTGCATGGGCATCATCAATGCGGCTGCCGCCATAACTGCAAGGAAAGTAACAGGAGCCTCCATCCGTATACTCTCTGACAGTAGGGCAGTACTGATGGCTCTAGGAAGTCACATCATTACATCTGGACTTATACACGAGTGTCATGAACGACTAATGGAGGTAGGTCAAAATAACAATATTGTCCTTCAATGGATCAAAGGTCACAGCGGATCCCGGGGGAATGACGCTGCGGATGAGCTGGCCAGGCAGGGGTCGGGTGCTGGGTCAATTGGCCCGGAGCCTATTCTTTTGACGCCCTTCAGCAAGGTACGCTCGACGCTGCTGGAACGAACCGGGAGACTGCACATAACACATTGGCAAAGTCATGAGGAATGCAGACAGGCTAAACAAGCCATGCCTAGTATTAACGACAGACTCACCAAAACACTTCTCCGTCTCGGCAAAATCCGCTTAAGGATGGTAACTAGTGTGATAACAGGTCATGGACCATTTAACAAACATCTCTTTAACTTAGGTGTTACAGACAGTCCCCTGTGCCGTGGGTGCATGGAGACAGAAGAAACAGCCTCTCACGTGGTGCTGGAGTGCAACGGAGTGGCCCCGTACAGGGCAAAACACCTCGGATCCCCAGGTGATCTCCCCGAGGTCCTACTCAACATCAAAGGTTTGATAGGATTCCTCGAGGAGCTGGGCTGGCTGGACTAGCCGCCCTCCCCCTTTACGCAAAATAGGCGCTAGACGTCGAGTTGCGGAAACCTGCCCGTACTACAATACAATACAATACCCCACAACTTAACAAAAGAGCAAAAAGATGCTCGCGTCGAATGGTGCAATAAAATGTTAAAAAAATATAACCGTGGTGACTCAAAAGCCGTTTATAACATCTATACAGGTGACGAATCCTGGATCTATGCATACGATCCCGAAACGAAGCAACAATCAACGGTATGGGTGTTTAAAATGAGCCGAACCCTACGAAAGTTACTCGTGCAAAAAGTACATTGAAACAAATGGTGGCCTGCTTCTTCGGTATTAATGGCCATGTAGCTACAGTGCCACTAGGAAACCGTAGAACGGTTAATTCAGAGTGGTACACGACCATTTGCTTACCGGAAGTATTTGAACAAATTCGTAAAACTAACCAGCGACGAAGAATCATTCTTCATCATGACAATGCCAGCTGTCATACGTCACGCGAAACAACTCTATTTTTGGAGGGTCAAAATGTGGAATTAACGGGTCATCCGCCGTACAGCCCTGACTTGGCACCCAACGATTTTTATTTATTTCCAAATATAAAGAATAAATTACGCGGTCAACGATTTTCGACCGCTGAAGATGCTGTCGACGCATTCAAACAACACGTTATGGAGGTACCTCAGGCGGAGTGGCAGAAGTGCTTTAAAAATTGGTTCACGCGAATGCAAAAGTGCATAGATCATCAAGAGGAATACTTTGAAAAACAATAAAGCCATTTTCAGCCGTGTACGTTTGTTTGTTTTTTTGTTTCCGGATATATAAGTAGCAACCCTTCGTATGAAGGAGGGTACACGGAAAGAAATGTCTTATTTAGCTGAAATACGCTCAGAAATACGGGTGGAATATAAAATGTCAAAATAGTTACTATGTCAGTGTTACTTACTACCCGTCAGAATAGCAATAAATTGTCTTTTAATTGATTCTTTAGATGAAGCTTGATATTTGATTTGATTATACCTGCTTACTTAGATTACATGTGAAATGATATTCTATCTTTTTGTAAACTAGACATAGTACCACATTTTTTTCGTCCAAAAAATAGATAGCTCCAGCATACTACCTGGTTTTACCTGGAAGCTGTACTATTTTGGAACCCTCTGACCTGGGGATCCTAACCGACAACTCATCATCATCATCATCATATCAGCCGAAAGACGTCCACTGCTGGACATAGGCCTCCCCCAAAGAGTGCCACAATGACCGGTCCTGCGCCACCCGCATCCAGCGGACTCCCGCGACCATCACCAGGTCATCAGTCCACCTTGCGGGGGGTCTACCCACGCTGCGCCTTCCGGTTCGTGGTCGCCACTCGAGAACCTTTCCGCCCCAACGGCCATCGGTTCTACGAGCAATGTGCCCCGCCCACTGCCACTTTAGTTTAGCGATTCGGAGGGCTATATCGGTTACTTTGGTTCTGCTGCGGATGGCCTCATTTCTGATGCGATCACGCAGAGAGACTCCAATCATAGCCCTCTCTATTGCCCTTTGGGTGACGTTGAGCTTTCTTATGAGCCCAATTGTAAGCGACCACGTTTCAGTACCATATGTCATCACTGGCAACACACACTGGTCAAAGACTTTCGTCTTGAGACACTGCGGAATATTGGACAAAAAGATGTGCCGTAGCTTCCCAAAC
The DNA here is from genome assembly GCA_947086415.1 of Pammene aurita. Lineage (NCBI taxonomy): Eukaryota > Metazoa > Arthropoda > Insecta > Lepidoptera > Tortricidae > Pammene > Pammene aurita. The sequence continues at coordinate 17,509,436 of OX352289.1, forward strand.
GCTGCCCAACCGAGTCGGATTCGTCGATTGACCTCTTTCTCGAAGTTGGATCTACCTAACTGGACAGTATGTCCTAAGTATATATAATCGTCCACAACTTCGAGTGTAAAGTCTCCGATTGTAACGGGAGTTGGTGCTACATGGGTATTTGACATGATCTTCGTCTTATCCATGTTCATCTTTAGACCAAGTCGCTCGGAGGCTTTACTGAGGTCATCGAGCATCGTACTCAAATCCTCCATGGTCTCAGCCAAGACTACTATATCGTCAGCAAACCGAAGGTGAGTGATGTACTCGCCGTTTATGTTGATGCCTAGCCTTCTCCAGTCCAGAGTCTTGAAAACATCCTCCAGTGCAGCGGTAAACAGTTTAGGAGAAATAACATCTCCTTGCCTGACTCCCCGCTGCAACGGAATAGGCCTCGAGTTCTGGTCCTGGAGTCGGACTGACATAGTGGCGTTCTCGTACAAACACTTCAGCACTTTGATATAGCGATAGTCCACTTGGCACCTCTGGAGAGATTGTAGTATAGCCCAGGTTTCGATCGAGTCGAAGGCTTTCTCGTAGTCCACGAACGCTAAGCAGAGGGGCAGGTTATACTCCTCAGTCTTCTGTATAACCTGACGGCGCGTATGGATGTGGTCTACGGTACTAAAGCCTCTTCGGAAACCGGCTTGTTCGGGAGGCTGGAAGTCATCTAGCCTGCGTGCGAGACGGTTCGTAATGACTCTTGAAAACAGCTTATAGACATGGCTCAGAAGTGAAATGGGTCGGTAGTTCTTCAGTAACGCGTTATCACCCTTTTTGAAGAACAATACCACCACACCTCTGTTCCATGCCTTAGGCGTTCTCCCTTCTAGTAAAACGGAGTCGAACAACTTCTGAAGGGCAATAAGGACCGGTTTACCACCCGCCTTCAGATGTTCGGCTGTAATTCCGTCTTCACCAGGTGCCTTATTGTTTTTGAGCTGTTTAAGAGCCATTCTAATCTCGTACAGGCTGATGTCCGGGATGTCTTCGGTATAATGTCGGGTCAGTCTAGCTCTAGGTTCTTCCGCCAGATCAACTTCACATCTGCTAGTTGATGTGTATAGCTGTCCATAAAAGTCCTCTATCTCCCCCAGAAGCTCGGGATCTGGATGAAACGATTCTACCATCCTCAGTTTTTATTTTGGCGAGCTGGCTCTGCCCAATAGACAAATCTCTTGCGAAAACTTTAGAGCCCTTATTCTGCTCAATAGCCTCTTCAATACGATTTGTATTGAATTGGCGCAAATCACGGGTAAGGGACTTAGAGATCCGTTTATTGAGCTGTCGGTATAATGACGCATCTGCTGAGGATTGCAGAACGATTTCTCTCCTTTCCTCGATGAGCTTCTGAGTGGAGTCAGAGAGCCTTTTGGTTCTGTTGCTCTGCTGGGCCTTAAAAAACTTAGACCCAGTACTATGGACAGCTTCCACAAACCCGTCGTTGAATTCGTCCACATCGCCGCCTAGACAATCGAAACGGTTTTGGAGTTCCAGCTGGAAGCTCTCAGGGTTTTGGATTTGAAGTGCTGCCGGACGGAGCGTAGACTTCATCAGTCGAGAGCGCTCTAACTTAACACATATATTCAATGTGCCTCTCACCAGACGGTGATCACTTCCGGTTTTAACCGTATTGATCACAGACATCATTGAATATATGCTTCTTCGTCGACATGATGAAGTCAATCTCGTTTTTAGTTGCACCGTCGGGACTCATCCAGGTGCACTTCCTGTGCTCACGTTTCTTGAAGAAGGAGTTCATCATGTAGAGTCCCTCCTTCTCCAAGAAGCCAGCCAGTAGTTGGCCCCGGTGGTTCCGCCTTCCAAATCCAAATTGCCCCACTCTCAGCTCTTCACCATCTCTCTTGCCCAGTTTCGCGTTGAAGTCCCCCATAACAACGGTGAAGTAGGTTTTGGAGCTATGCATGGCCTTCGATATATCCTCATACATAGCCTCCATCTCGTCATCGGAGTGTGCCGAAGTCGGCGCATACACCTGTATGACCTTCAACGAGTACCTCTTGGATACTCTGAGTAGAAGGTACGCCACCCTAGTCGACACACTCTCGATCTTCACCACGTTGTTCACGAGGGACTTATGGACGATGAACCCGACACCTTCCTGGGACTGTTGGTCGCCCTCCCGGAAATAAAGCAAGTTGCCGGACTTTAGGATTATCGTTTCCTCCCCCTCTCTTCGGACTTCAGATAACCCTATAACATCCCAACGCAACTTGCTCAATCCGTCCTCCAGTTCCACTATCTTTTCGTCGGTCCGCAGTGTACGCGTGTTATATGTTGCCAGGGCCAGAAGTCGTCGGTGGTGGTAGCCGGATCTTTGCCGGAGATTCTTAGCACCCATGACCCCGCTAGTACCCTGGCCGCTACCATAACCAGGGCACCGGGGTCGCCGGACACTCGGGGCCGTGGTTTTTGTGTTCTCATCATGGGGGGCGAATGCCGTAATCGCCACGCTTGGCATGCGGGTTGGCGATCGCAGTATCTCCACCGCACTCCGAGGATGCTGCTGCCCATCCCCCGGTGGTCTTGGCCGTAGTTTTAGGACATACTCCGGGTCCACCGACAACTAATTTACTTCAATTATGTGTATAGTTTGTCCGGCGGCTAAGGATAAATGCTCCATACTTAACGTAACATAACAGTTTTATCACTTTTATCACACTGAGACATATTAAATCATTATTTTTAGGGATCTGCGAATGGATGCTTCTCTAATGTAGGTTTTAGCAGTCAGGACGATGAAGACGATGCGAGCCAAGTTCTAAATCTTTCAAAAGGATGCTTCAGGCACGGAACTGTTGTCCATGAGATACTCCACACACTAGGATTTTACCACATGCAGAGCACTTATGATAGAGACGATTTTGTTAAAATCGTTTGGGAAAACATCAGGGCAGGTAATTAATGAACTTTCCGTACAAAATAGATATAAGTATTACATTACATTTGTTTTTTTCCCTTTGACCGCCTAGCATCGGACAGAAAAATCGTGGCCTCCAGCGCCAGCGCGCGCAAGCACACTCGGTTATATTTCGGACGTGATATCTCGCGCTGTCACTAAAAGCACGAGTTTCCGTGCAGGTGATTTGACGTCTTTGGCGGTCAAAGGGTTAACGGTGGGTAAACGTAGGACGTAGGAAACCTTTAAATCAAGATGGCGGCCAACCCCCCCCCCCTCAAGGTCTCAAATCTAGTATTTTAATAACCACCCTATAGCCTACCAATAACCATTAAAACATTTTCTACGCCACCTTTTGTAAGGCAAAATGCTCTAATGATTGATATATTTGTTTCATTATAAAAGAATACCCAATATAACATTTTTTTACTGACCTTATTTAATAGTACATTACTGCAGAGACCAGTAAGCTGATTACGGTCGAAGCATGTATAGTGCTTTTCTCAAACATGTAAGGAAATAAAATTACTTGTTTAAAGCTTCAGTTACTGGCTGAGTGATTTAATGTTGTATGAAAATCCTTTACGTACGTCGCGCTGAACCTGCCTTGGAATAGAGTCCCTACTGGTCTCTAATTACTAACGTAACAGGAACATTTCCGAGCATGTTTGAGAAAACCATATAATAATATCATATTATGATTTATGAATACTTTTTATAATGGGGATAAGAAGGGCTTTTGTCTTATTAAATAAATAAATAAAAATATAGGCAGTTTTTGGTAATAATATGGAACGAGGATTTTAAATTTAAAAAATATAGGTATTTTAAAGTGAAAATTTTGAATCATAAATAAATGAAGCGTCCTTTTTTTTACGAAAATAATACCTACTATACTGAATTATATAGGTAATTTTTATTTTAGACATTTTGGTACCCCGATACTTTTACTAGTAATATTTTTTTACCCTTTATATTACTCTTAAAAATATATTGTATACCGTAAAAGTGAGTAGGGATGGCGTGGAGAGTTAGATTATGAATGGGGAGAGAAAGGATGCCAGTGGGGTGAGATCGTTTTTAAAGGCTATTGCTACCTAAATAATGAATTCGTATTACAAATTGAGCTATATTCATAAGAAAAAAAAATCAATCCAACAATGTTCCAAAATCACCTTTGTATGAAATCCCATCTCACCCCAACTACGAGGTACGACGGGGTGAGGAGGGATTTTGTTTTTATTGGTAAAATTATGAAATGGAAATACCCAAAATCATAAAATAACCGGCCAAGTGCGTGTCGGATCACGCATAGCTCCGTAGCTTCAATGGTTCCGTAGCTTCAATGGAATAAGAACCAAATTAATGCCAAAAGGTCGTATCTGCTGCCTATGGAAGAAGTTTTTTGGAAATAACTCAAAAATGGCTGGACGGGTAATGTTCAAAACAATTTTCGTAGAAAGTATATAATAACGCGCATCTTCTCATTTTTTTTCATATTTTTTGGACTTACGGTTCAAAAGTTACAGGGGAAGGGGGGGGGGGGAACGCTATTTTGCCGAATTTCGAAGCGATTTTTTTAAAAATATTCACTTAACCACAAAATGTTCAAATAAACCTCAATGTTATTTCTAAAGACCTATCGATTGGTGTGCAACATGTTGATATTTGGTAAAAAAAATTTGGAGATTTAGTTACATGTATGGAGCGCCCCCCCCCCCAAGTGGAATATGTTGATGTTCTGTAAAAAAATGTTTTTTGAAATTTAGTTACATGTATGGAGCGCCCCCTGAAAATATTTTTTTTCTGCAATTTCACTACATAACTAAATAGCGGCATACAAAATACACCTCAGGTCTAAATTTTATTAAGATACGTCTTACCGTATCCGACGGACCGACGGACCGACGGACAGACGGACATGACGAAACTATAAGGGTTCCGTTTTTGCCATTGGCTATGGAACCCTAAAAACTAAAATACAATATATTAACATTTATTATACCTAATACCATTCAGTTTACATATGTATGTAAAAAAAACGTTATCCATACCTACCTATTATCGAGGTTTAAATGTCAGTTTTCTCCCTACTCACCCCATTTTACGGTAAGTAAATGAATGGAATGAGAAATACAAGGGCTTCTTAGAGATTTTTATCTTATTAAAATTTTAAACATACATAAATTATATATTTCAAAAAAAATTAAGAGATGTTATTTTAAATATTATTATATTAGATAGTTTTACATGAATATATGTAAAACAAATATCAGAAATGATCTACGCATCCTCTTTTTATACGAAAATGATACCAAAGTCAACTATATAACAAAACTTTTAAACCCCAGACGAGGCAGCTGTTGTTGGAAAAATACTACACCTGTTTTTCTCACTTAGCGGTCCCCCGACGCGACGACGCTTGGAAAATAAAAATATTTGAACTTACATAATATATGTGACGATAATCATTATAATAGGTTTAAAATATTAATTGTCAGTTTTTAGGGTTTATTTTTTATGTCGGGGGTTTTTAAAACTTTAATTTTACTTTTTTTAAATTAATTATTATTAGGTGACTTCACACCAATTAAAAAACTTGCATCAAAAATTTGATGGAGTCCCCTTCTTTAATTAATCTTAGAGCCAAAAAGACCAACTGTGCAAATGGAAATTCCATCATTATCATTTTCCGTATAATTAAGTGTACACCATGTACTATTACTGTTGTTTTAGTAGGTACCTACTGATGTTTGTGTATTACACATGAGGCAACATGACGTAAAATCTTCTAACCTTTGGTCGCGTCGCGCAGTAAACAGAAAACGCCTTCTTATTTGTCCAGGTACGGAGCATAATTTTGCAAAATACACGAATGACACGGTAACCGATTTTGGTGTGCCATACGACTTTCAAAGTGTAATGCACTACCCTGAGACTGCATTCTCCAAAAATGGAAACAAGACGATCATACCACTACAGGTACTGTGTTTATTTTAAGTTTTTATTTAAACTAAAATCGTAATGTTTGTCTGTCTGCTTGTTATTTAGGTTAGTCTGAATAATGTGAAACATAGCACACCGTAGCATGCCGAAAACATTAAATAATATACAATAGAGTTCAATATACTGAAGAACAAATCAAATTATTTTTAATAAACATTTTGTCCCAGCATTGTGTCATTTGATCCCAGCCCAGCCCTCAGCCCTCCACCCCTCCAGCCTCCAGCCTCTAGCCTTGGGCACCGGAGGCTTAGGTCACTTTTTCCTTTGTATATGACATCTATATAAGTTTAGAGTCCAATAAATTTACTGTCCCAATATAGGAACATATTGGACTTGGTGATACGAAAATCTGAACCCCTGTTCATGTAGTACCTCATTAATTCTTTATGGATCTCGTCTTCAAAACTACTTACATATTGCCCTTCAAAGTAAAAAATATTTTTACAAAATGGGGGAAGAAAAAAAAATCTACCGAATTGAGAACGTCCTAATTTTTGAAGTAGCTTAAAAAACTAAACATATTCCTACTCTGTTTTTGAGCTTTTTTATTCCTTTGCTACTTTTAGGCACTGGAAGTGCAGGACACTTGTATACAACGTGTTACTTGAGCCACTAAAAACCTCAGACATCCCAAACGATTTATATTATTGCTAATTAATCAAGAGTTTTTATTTTTCAATCAGTTAATTATGTTGAAAGATATTCGTATGTTTAGTTTTCCTTGCAATTCTATTCAATAGTTAACTCTACACTCGTTGTTGTCACATCTCTACATGTGTCATGTCATGTCAACCGATCAACCTACTTTGTCAATTTGTATGACATGACATAAGATGATAATGCTTTGACAATGACAACCTACATGACACTATTTACAGTGAAAAAACAAATTTGTCAAAGCTGCCAGCCATTATTAAGCATTCAACCTTTATCTCCTAACCTCTAGATAGAATGCTAAACTGTAGTATTCGAAACTTTTAGACTCGACACGTAAAAAAATTGAAAATTAAAGAAAAAGTATACCCTTGTTTAAGATATACTGCAATCGATTCCACTGTCGATTCTGAACAAACACTTTTTAGGTTTTTAGTCTTGGGTGTAACACGTTGGATGAAATAGGGGTCGTGTAGCAAGCAATCAAGGCGTGATACAGAATGTATAATATTTTCCATTTTGTATGTTGAAATATTGTACCTACCGAATAAAAATAAAGAAGTTTTAGTGACTCGTTAACTTTGACCAGACCATTTAAATATTTCAGGAGAACGTCACTATAGGACAAAGAGACGGCTTGTCTGAAAGCGATGTTCAGAAGTTAAATAAAATGTACTGCGATGAAACGCTGAAAATTACACATCGTTCCTAATGCGAAACTGTTACGGATGTAACTACACCAACACCAATCTGTTGAACGAAGGAAGTGGGAAACTGCGAGTGCCTTTTGTATTTATTATCTTTATTACCTACTTATAATTATTAATGCTTAAGTAATATTTACGCACATTGTAACTGCTGGTTTTTTTTATCACCACGACGTAACTATCTTGTTGTGACAACCGCCGTAGTAAGTAAGGCTGTTCCGTGCACCTTGCTAACCCGCTACATTCAAAGTTCACGACTGATTATATTATAAATACGAATATATATAACTACATATCTGTTACCTCTTCACGCTCAATGGGTTAAACCGATTTAGATAAAATAAGTATGGAGATAGTTTGAGTCCCGGGGAGGAAAATAGATTTTTTATCACGAAAATCATTCCTTTATCAATTATCATAGAAGTGCGATAATTGTGAATTTGTTACCTACCTACACTTATTCTATGTCGACAAACTCGCGGGCGGGCTCGTTTATAAATAGGTGTAGGTAACAGGGTTTAATTTTCATTGTGATATACATACGAGTATATACATGCCTTTGACAATTAGACCGGTAGACATTGTGCTGATTTCAGAAATGCTGTGTTTTGCCATTTTTATTAAGTACGGAACACAACATTACTGAGTAATTGTGGTAATTCAATGTCACTGTCGCTCTCTAAACCGTGTCGACCAACTATTGCTTTTCTTTCGTAATAACATTCATCCCATTACAGAAATAGTGAATTGTAGTTATTGTTGCATGAAAAAATAACGTGGTCCGATGAAGTGGTAAAATATCTGGGGCGTTTAAGTTTGGCAACTGGGTGTTGCAGAGCGGCACAGGAGGTACACGGCACGGACCCGCGCCGCGGCGGTTGCGCGGGCGCGGCGCGCTGTCGCAAACCTCTCCGCAGTTACGCGCGAGCGCCACTTGTGAAATGGTCGTATCTTAAACTATTATAAACCCTTTCCTACCCCGATGGGTTTCGTAGTAAGCAAAAAATCACGCGATGCGAACGGGACCCGAATTTATTAAATATCCTGCTTATTTATATTAAAATTATTATTAGCTCTCTCACCGTTGTATAGCGTACGTTAAGTCTTCGAGCATAACTTTGGACATGAATGTTTTACTTTAATTTAAACAATAAAAAATATTGAACTTCAAAAATGAAGTGCATACGTATTCAAGTGTTGGTGTTCGTGATGAGCATAGCTAAATCTTTAGCAATGTCTATTGATGAACTAGAAGATTTTAGTAATTATCTAAAGGAAACATCTCTGTTGGATCAACCATTGAAAAGTAAGCAAATTTCACCACTATGTCTTAGTGTTTTTATAGGTTTTATAACTGTGCGCGAATTTATTTATACACCTAGAATGTATTTTTTGTAGAGTTCCCTTCAGACGAAAGTGACGATGTACCAATTTCTGACCATGCCTGGGAAGAGAGCGGTCGGTTTGAGGGTGACCTGATCCTTAACGACCGACAAAGGCAACTCATAGTGCAAGATGTCGCCGAGGGGCTTTCCAGGAACGGTCTCAAAGATAGCACAAAACGTTGGCCCAACAATGAGGTCATTGTTTATATTCAAAGAGAGCATTTCAGTAAGTAGTTCTATATTTTTAGGATCCAATTGTACAGGGTCCACACATAGTAATTAAATGAGTCTCTGAGACTAGTAAGTGAAGTCATTAAGGTCCCGTGATGCTGTGCAAAAATTGTCTTTGAAAACTTTCCTTAACTTTTTTTTTGCAGTTGTAATGTTTTGATTGTGATGTCTGTTCTGTATGTAAATATACAATATTTATGGTTGCGTAAAACTTAATAATTAATGAAAGATAATTTCCATTAATTTACAATTTCTAAAGGTATAACACTTATTTATTAACGAGTACCGTAAAATGGGGTTAGTAGGGAGTGCGTGGAGAGTTGGGTTATGAATGGGGAGAGAAGGGATGCCAGAGGGGTGAGATATGCTTTGTAAAGGCTACTAAGCTGCTACCTAAATAATGTATTCGTATTACAAATGAAGCTATAGTGTTAATCATAAGATCGATCCATTAACAATGTTTCAAAATCACTGTATGAAATCCCATGTCACCCCAACTACGAGGTAGGTGAGGAGGGATTTTGTGTTTATCGGTAAAGTTATGAAATGGAACTACCCAACATCATAAAAAAACTAAAGTACATATGTCCGGAACATTTATTATATATACCATTCAGTTTACATAATATGTAGAAATAAAATGTTATCGAGGTTTGAACGTCAGTTTTCTCTCTACTCATCTCATTTAACGGTACCTAATATTCCAGATAACTTGAACCTTAGTTTGGTGAAGTGGTCTACTTAGAGGAGAGTTTTACGGTTATTAAGCGTAATAGGATTGACGTACCTAAAATCAATGTGTAATTGGCCAGCTTGGTCCATAAAACGCTTTAGATCCTGAATACGAGTAGAAGTCAATGGAACAATCTTTTATTAATTTTTGTTTCATTTATTGTCATGTAAAGACAATGTACGTTAATATCTTGATGTAGCTTACCCTTTGTATTTAACTGTTTTTTATGATAGAAATTCGAATTGTAAATGGTAGAAGTGTAATTGAAATGGATTTCAGCTGGTGATCAAGTTCAAGCAATAGTGAGGGGCATTGAGGAGCTTAGTCAAGCGTCATGCGTTAAATTCAGGCCATACAGGAAAGGGGACCGGGATGCCGTTGTAGTACAAGTAGGTATACTGTACAGTCACCGGCAACAGTATCTTCCTCCACGTAGGTCGCAAAAATATGTGACACGCTCTTATAGCGTTGCACATATTTTTGCGGCCTTCATGTAGGAAAATACTATTGCCGGTGACTGTACAACCTAAATCACAACTATTTAGGTAAACGAGTATAGTAGGCCAATAGTAAATAAACATAGAAAAACAAAACTTGTCCCATATGTTTCTGAAAGTTAAGAACACTGGAGTCTAATTATTTCTGATTGTGACTTACGTATTTGTGACCTGCGTAGAAATGTATTGTAGCGACCTGTGTAGATTGTAGGAAATTGCTTGACCTATGTTCTTAACTTTCAGAAACAATATACTATTAGGACCTATGTTACAATACCTACCCTCCTTGCCTAAAATATTATTTAACTGTTCAAACAAAAAAGCTATGAAGATGACAATCATTTTAGTAACATGATACCTATTTAATAAACACTTAGTAAGACTATTGGGTACTTTCCTGGGTAAAAAAAATATAATTATATTTAGTCCGTCAGTTAGATTATCAAAACATATTGGACACGTATTTTTTATTTTGTCAATCAAACAAAAATTGGTGAAGATATAGCCAAAAGCTAAAAATTGTACTGAAATGTGACGTCACGCGGAACTTTAATGGGCTATATCTTCACCAATTTTTGTTTGATTGACAAAATAAAAAATACGTGCTCAATATTTTTTGATAATCTAACTGATGGACTAAATATATTTTTTTAGGAAAGTAGCCAATTGCCTATGCTACGTTAAGGGTCTCTCATTTTAATAATAGAGTAAATTAATACCGAACTGCCAATTTGCTCCAGTTAACTAGTACTTAACTAAGTAATTTACTTTCATAGTTATCTAGACTTACCTAATTATGGATTACGTAACGAGGCAATATTACTATCTTACCATTTTGTGTTGTTACATTACCGTAATATAATATCTATCGTATATCTAATCGCATTCCAGGGTAGCCGCCGTGGTTGCTTTTCACAAGTGGGCTACCAGGGGGGCTACCAGGTGCTGAACCTGTCGGGCCGGCACCCGGTCGGCCGCGGCTGCTTCCGGCACGGCACGGTGGTGCACGAGTTCCTGCATGCGCTCGGCTTCTACCACATGCAGAGCAGCCCTGACAGAGACGACTACATTGACGTTGTCTGGGAGAATATCGTACAGCGTGAGTAGCTACAAGCATATACGATTTTATTACAAGCTTTTATTTAGTTTAATTGTTGCAACTTCCCGGTTTTCGATTGAGCTGTAATTTTGCACGCATATGTACGTCGCGTGACATTATAGTACTAATTTTGACAAGCTGATCAGATAATGGAGCTGGAAGTGGAGGTGGCCATATGAACTGTAATAAAACGACGCGAGTTTAGGCTCGTGTGATTCGTCTTGACGAGTACTTTTTAGGGTTCCGGATTCGTCATGTCTGTCTGTCTGTCTGTCTGTCCGTCCGTATGTCACAGCCATTTTACTCGGAAACTATACGACGTATCTGAATAAAATTTACACATAAGGTGTATTCTGTATGCCGCTACTTAGTTATGTATTTAAATTTGAAAAAAAATATTTTAAGGGGGGGCGCTCCATATATGTAACTAAATTTAAAAAAAATGTTTTTACCAAATATCAACATATGACACATCAATCGATAGGTCTTTAAAAATAATATTGAGGTTTGTTTGATCATTTTGTGATTAAGTGAATATTTTTTTAAATAATCGCTTCGAAAGTCAGAAAAATTGTGTAGCCCCCCCTGTAACTTTTGAACCGTAAGTCCAAAAAATATGAAAAAATTAGGGGAGATGCACCTTATCATATACTTTCTACAAAAACACTTATTTTGAACATTATCGGTTTAGCCATTTTTGAGTTATCTCCAAAAAACTTCTTCCATAGGCATCAGATATACGACCTTTTGGTATTAGTTTGGTTCTTATTCCATTGAAGGTACGGAACCCTCCTATGCGTGGTCCGACACGCACTTGGCCGGTTTTTTTTAAATGGTATCCAGGGTCTGGTGATGGAACTGGAAGAAAAGTAAAATCGGCGTTAAAAGCTTGTATGAGAAAAAATAGTAAAAAAAATAATAATAGTTAAATAATAGTTAAAATAGTTAAAAAAATAGTAGTACTCATTTTTAACAGTTCGTGACATCATCCTTACTTGTAAAATTTTAAATACTTACTGTATATAAGTTGGTACCTACTTTATTACACCAATATTTTACTGTCTACTTGAAATTTAACGTAAAGGATCAACAAAAACACTGTTATTAAAAAAAATATTGAAATTTTATTTACGAGTATTCTGAGAAACATCACACAGTACATGTCACAACATTAACAATATAATAGGTACATACTAACCAAATGCAAGAAACAAAATGTTTTATTTTTGGTAACTAGATAGAAAATTTACTTAAATCTAAAATTAACTTTGCTGATTCCGTAGTACGATTTCCCTTGTTTCATTCAACTTCGATTTCTCCGTCTATGTCGGTATTTGGTATTGATTTAGTCTGCCTCAAAGAGACAACCGATAATGAATTAGCAGTGACTCTGCGATTCACAGATATGTATTAGAAAACATCGTGGGAAAAGTGTCGTACTGAGCTACGTGGTGTCATGGTGTCACCGACCCACCTAACGCAACACACTACCCTGAATACAAATTAACTAACTACGCGTATCATGCTTTCTTGCTAGTTTCTAATGGTAAAAACAAGGTAAAAACATAAAAACCACAGTTGTACTCATGGTGGATTCTCTGAACGAGTCAGTGAGACAGCTACCTTTTCGTTATGTTTAGAAAAAATGATCATATTTAGAAGACCTCTTCCATAACTCTTTTGTTAACGAAGATTGGCATTTGAAAAAAATGGAGGTAACTACAGAATGACCGAATCGTATATTTAAAAAAAAAGTTCGGTGCATAGACATACTAGCCATAGATCTGTCATGGTAATAATAATACCAAGATTGAAACGGATGGTCTTATTAAACTTTTAATAAGTATGACAGAGAAGGTGCAATTACCTTTGGTCCATGTCATAGTCTCACCTTGTGATTATTGCGTACTTACAAAAGTTACAAAAGGCCCTTAGCATAATATAAACGTTTGTTACCCTCGACCGTCTTAGAAGGGTAACAAAGAAACCGACTAAATTATGTAGACTAGTTACGGTATGCTATCAGCCATCTTGAAACGTGTTTTAAAATTGGTCGCGTTGCGTGTATTCTGTCTTCCTTCGGAGAACGACTGTTTCAACTCTAAGGGTGGGTTGCACCACGCATAACTAACGAACTGATCAACGTTAAATATGGCGACGGAGCACTCATGCCATAGAAATTCAAGAAACTGTCAAAATTTTCATACAAGACTTTTTAACGATGACGTTAAGAGACGGTTTGGTGCAACCGTAACTACTTAAGAGATACTTGCTTTGAGGTTTGATGTCAATTTATTCTGTTTCTGATGTGATAAGGAACAGTAGGTAGATTGTTAATCAAAAGATGGAAGGCGCCCATTTCCGATGAGTCCGATGACATAATTATTTTGGCGCTCGAACGGAAATAAGAAAAAAAATGGTATATAAAACAAAACCAAAAACATGTTATTAAAAAAAAAACTTTTTTTTTTTTTTTTTTTCAGACAAATGTCCATCAGGGTTAACTACACATACAAACAAGGCTTAAAAATATTATTAGTAAGATTAACACAAATACTAAATTATATATACACAAACTTAAAAGCTAAATAAATACAGTAATACAGCTAAATACAGTAGTTACGAGGGCTGCTATTTATATATCCGGAAACCGGGATTACAATCTTCTTAAATAGCATATTTGACCTCCATGGTAAAATTTGAACTTTTTTAAGTACTGGCCGGTATATTTTTTCTTTCTTATTAACGCTCGTGTTTTGTTTTTGACGGGTTTTAAATGTCATCTCGCAGCAAGAATGGAACTCACTCGTGAAAATATTCGTGCTATGATTTATTATGATTTTCGGCGTGGTTTAACGCAACAACAGTGCATAGAGCAACTAACTTCAACTTTTGGTGATGAAGCCCCATCTAAAACTACTGTGTATCACTGGTTTAGTGAGTTCAATCGTGGACGTAGTATGCTTACGGACGAAGTTAAGGCAGGTCGCCCGAAATCGGTCGTTGTACAACAAAATATCGAGGCTGTGCGAAAACTTATAATGGACGACCGACATGTTACGTACCGCGAGATAGAGGCGACTCTGGGTATTTCTATGACCAGCATTAATAGCATATTACATAATTATTTGGCTGTAAAAAAAATTTGTTCGCGTTGGATACACCACAACTTAACAAAAGAGCAAAAAGATGCTCGCGTCGAATGGTGCAATAAAATGTTAAAAAAATATAACCGTGGTGACTCAAAAGCCGTTTATAACATCTATTCAGGTGACAAATCCTGGATCTATGCATACGATCCCGAAACGAAGCAACAATCAACGGTATGGGTGTTTCAAAATGAGCCGAACCCTACGAAAGTTACTCGTGCAAAAAGTACATTGAAACAAATGGTGGCCTGCTTCTTCGGTATTAATGGCCATGTAGCTACAGTGCCACTAGAAAACCGTAGAACGGTTAATTCAGAGTGGTACACGACCATTTGCTTACCGGAAGTATTTGAACAAATTCGTAAAACTAACCAGCGACGAAGAATCATTCTTCATCATGACAATGCCAGCTGTCATACGTCACGCGAAACAACTCTATTTTTGGAGGGTCAAAATGTGGAATTAACGGGTCATCCGCCGTACAGCCCTGACTTGGCACACAACGATTTTTATTTATTTCCAAATATAAAGAATAAATTACGCGGTCAACGATTTTCGACCGCTGAAGATGCTGTCGACGCATTCAAACAACACGTTATGGAGGTACCTCAGGCGGAGTGGCAGAAGTGCTTTAAAAATTGGTTCACGCGAATGCAAAAGTGCATAGATCATCAAGGGGAATACTTTGAAAAACAATAAAACCATTTTCAGCCGTGTACGTTTGTTTGTTTTTTTGTTTCCGGATATATAAGTAGCAACCTATGTATATGTACAGTCAACCAATTTGATTCCTAGGCCATCCTATATATATATGTATATATATCTTTACTTACAGCATTTTCTTTCTTTCTGTAAGTACATAGTGCTCCTTTGTCTATCTTGTATTTCTCTCAATTGCTCAAATGTTAGCTAGAAGAGATTCCTTACAGGCATACGTTCGCCTTTGTACGTTGTATTTTATTTTGTAATGATTGTATTTTGACCTGTTTTATCTAGACTAAAGTGTTTACATACATACATACACGTCCATTTGATTATTTGGGTACTTAGGTATCAGTCGCTTTTCGATGAAAGGAATATTAAACATCGTTAGGAAACCGGACCCTAACCCAATATAGGGCCTAGTTTTTTTTGGGGTGGAAGTTCAAATGCCAATCACTTTCGTAGAAAATAGTACCTACTACCAATGGAGTCAGTATTAGGATTAGGTTGCCTATCGCGCCCCAGGCTAATGAAGCCAATTAAGAAACGCTAGGAGGGGTAGAATGGGTATTAATTTGTCAGTTAAAGTTGAAAAACTTCTTAATCATTAGTTGGAAGTACCTACACTATTTAACCAAGTTTTATTTTCAGCTGCCAGACATAATTTCCGCAAGTACAATCTGTTCTCCGTCTCGGATTTCGGCGTGGGCTACGACTACGACAGCGTGCTGCACTACAGCCGCAAAGCGTTTTCTTCAAACGGCGGCGACACGCTGGTGCCCAAAAAGGTATCCACTTACATTATAATAAAGGGAATTTGCTTATTACCCAGCTTAGCATGTTTTAAAAACTATGATTACAAAATTATTTGCAACCATAATACTAAAGCTTGAAACTAATCACGACCCGTTCGGGGATTGTTAAAATTAGTTCATGTCGCACTTGGCCGGTTTTTTATTCTTCATTAATCGAATTAACGAACGAATAACACCGGAAATAAATGACACACTTTAGTTTACGTCATAAGAGAAGTAAGGATGAATTCACTTTATTACTCGTTGTGTATATACTTTAATTTATTACAGAGTGGCGTTGACATTGGCCAGAGGATAGGTCTCTCAGATAAAGATACTGCCAAGTTGAACAAGATGTATTGCGACGCAGACTCTAATAATTTCGAAGCTGCGGACGACGTGTCACATACAGTCATTAAAAAGAAGAAGAAGCCTAAAAACAAACCTTTTGAAGGTCATGGTATTGGATATCATCAAGGTAAAACTGTGGTTTTTAAACTGCCTGCAGCTGAAACTAATCGATTACCAGAACAGACGTCAAATCTCCTGTTTGATTATTTCAGTAAAGCGCCGCAAGCCATGCCACCAACGCTTATTGAAGGATTTGGAGTTGGAAAGGAAATAACTTATTCTTACAAACTACCCGCTGGATACCAAACAGCGGAACATAAAGTCCCCACATACCGCTATCTAGCACCGCTTAATGACTTTAATAGAACGAATTACGAAGCAGAACCTGCACTTATACCGTATAATATTCAAAACGAAGACAACATGAAGACGTATGAAAACGAAGACATGAAGCCTACTGTCGATGTCAGAAACAAAAATGCGGACACACTAGAGGATTTAGACGAGAAAGCAATTAAAGTAGAGACAACAAAAAAGGGGCATACAACCAATCAAAATGATTATACGAGTGTATACTACCCTAACACTGACTATTTAGATTTTTATACTCCAGTTAATAAATATAAAATTGGGACTAAAACTGATTATTATCTTAACTATTCGCCAAATTCTAAAGCCAATCGTGATCAGAGTACAAAAGAAATATCAAACTTAAAATTAACCAGGCAGTTTATAGAAAAGCTCCGTGAACCGAAATCGCTACATATTCAAACTGATACTGATAATAAAGAACCAGAACAGTTAAATCCAAATCCAGTAGAATTTGACGTTAAACGAGAAACCATGGACAAATCAAAACCACTAGTGATGGAAGAAGTAACTTTAAGAAATACTGATTCAAAATTCGGTTATGTAAACCCAATGAGTAAATTACAAGAGTTTAAACATATTTATAACATGAACCCAGAGTACATGTCCAAAAAATACTTGGAAAACAAACATGACTTCGGTAGCCTCTACTATCCCAGTGATAATCAAAATAAAGACCCCGCATCCAGAAAAGAGCATTATAAATTATTCGGCGAGCCAGTTCCGTTAACAATAAACTTAACTTTAAAACAAAACAGTCCTTTAATCCACGATGAAACACACAAAACATACACTAGTAGAGAGGACGATGATACAATGAAGAAGATACAATTATTAACTAATAAACCTACGGTAAACTACGAAACTGACGCTAATACTGACGAAGAATATAGTTATGAAGATTATGAACCCCATGACGAGACAAAACTTACGAACTACCCTCATCCTATGCTTATGGAAGAAACTTTGTTAAAACCTTATGAAGTGACCGAGAGACTTTCAGAACAGATTGAATTAGTAACAGAGAAACCTGATGCTGTTAATTTTTATTCACAAGAAGAAGAGATACGGTTGGAAAAGCGTCTACCTGCCATTCTGGAAAAATACGTGAATTATGATAATTACGATATAACTTCTCCGTATCTGACGAAATACGACGCTATAGAATATTATGGGAAAAGCTAATATAAAATATTTCATCAATAATGGACAAACTGCCAACGTTAATTCTTTATACGGCAACGGTCCCAAAAATGACCACCAGTAACATCACCTTTTTGTATTTTTTTCTTGTACAGAATTTTTAGGACTATAGATTGGCGATGAGGCTTGAATGGAGGATTTTTTCAGACTTGCCCGTTGAAGGGTTAAATTATATCTACCCCGAACATAACCCCATTTAACCTTCCAGAACCACACAGATAAAAATAAGTGTTTCTTCATTCCATTACTTGAATGAATTCCATTAGATGAAATTTGATAAACTTCCGTGATATGCAGTCGTAAACGTGACCTAAGGAATTCCTCGAGGAAGGAATGCAACCATAATTGGGCTCATCTCATTAGAAAGGTCTCGAGAAGTAATTGAATAAATGGACGTACAAAGAACAGGAGATACAGTTAGCAATAAAAGTGTCTACCAATTATATATTTTTATAGCTACTTGTTTATCGAGTCTTGTCTGTCAAGATGGTTCTTTCTTAGCTGTTTAGTGGAGCTGACGGGGTTTTTGTTTTAATTTTTAATATAAGTAGTATTTTTGTAAATAATGTATACATAATTCATCCTTACTTGTCTTATCATGTACCTAAACAAACGTGTGTCAATCTGGACATGAAGAATTTTTTTATCAGAAAAAAAGCACTGTGGTTGCTTGGTTGAATTAAATACTTTGTGAGTTTCTTTTATACAACAACATATTAACTGATATTCCCTGAGAAAAGTATGATACATGTCTTTGAGAATAGGGATGATGATATTGATGACACATGTTGAATTATGCAATATAATTTAGTTGATATGATAGGATGCAGAATTACTAATATATCCAAATATAGTGAAAATGTTCAAAGATTTTTCAATTGTTTAAAGTACGAAATTAAAAAAAAACAATGACACCATTCGATTTCTAACATTTTACTGTTGATAAATTGTATGGTAACCATATACATAAACGCAACATTTCATTGTAAATATAGCAATTTCATAACTTTTCCGTACTTTAAACAGGGCGACTATATGATCGTGACGTCACTTTTGCAAATCTCAAACTTTAAGCATAGATATAAAATGGCGCTTGCTGACTTTAAGTTTAATTTCTCACTTTTGTGTTGCTTTAACGCAATTGGCCGCATATAGACATTTGATCCTCACAACAAAACGAATCGATTGATACATACATACATACATGAAAAAAAAAAATCATGCGTGTATTGTTTGTTTACATGATAAGACAAGTAAGATAGAATACGATATATTTTTCATAGGTAAAATGTATATACTTATGTAACGGCAATTAAATAATTAGTTAATGTATTGAGCATTTTTAGCCAGTAATATATGTCATGTACGAGTAAGTCCCTTCGAGTTTTTGTTTGTCATTTATCAGCGAATGATCGTGCCAAATGAAAAGAAGTGGGTATAGGCGTTTAAGTAATTTTGTATTCCTCATGACAAATAAGTAAAATAGGTATTAGGTAGGCATTTCAAATGGTACATTTTTACATGAAGTCAGGTATGGCTGATTTTTTAAGGCGCTAGGCGCTGAATGTGGCCGAAAACTGTTACTTTCTAAGGGATATATCTCAATAACGAGTCATTCAAAAAATTTGAAAAAAATATATGTTAATTACCATTTCATGCACAACATTGTCAACGTTTGAATAACTCGTGTAACGTATAGTTTCTCCGTTATTTAAATGTAACGAAATGTCGTTTTACGGTTAATTTTGCTTATATCTACTGAACGGCTTATTTGATTTAAAATATTGTTGAACTAAAAAATGTGTACTACTGAACACTACAAACTCAACGTAGGATATTTAAATTGATTAAATTTTCTTAAACAACTTGATCATAATTCCACATTTCGTGCGTTCGTAGCTCGAAAACGGCGTTGCTGGCAGTCGTGAGCTAGCTTTGAGACGAGGAGGCTGTGTCGCTCGTCGCTCCGTGCTTCCCTTGTACTACATATACTTGTGATTGGCCCGTGAGCAATAATATCGGACTTACTGTGCCTAAAGACTAAATAACTGCAGAGGGTTCATGCGATGCGGACATAACGTGTCTTCCCGGAATTTATAAAGTATAGACGTTTTATCTTTTAAGATAATGTTCTCGTATGCATGTTTATGTACGTTCGTATAAAAAGTGTATTTTATTTAGATTATAATACAAGTAAAAAACAAATAAAATTAAAATGGAGGAAAAAACAAAAATCATGAATCTCATAACTCATAATTCTCTGAAAACAAATTTGGTCATGTAAGTAAACTACAATTATTATGTTTTAGTAGACTAATGCATCACGCAAAATAGGCGTTAGTCGTCGAGTTGTGGAAATCTGCTAGTACTGCAATACAATAGAGTAATAATCAATTTAATAAAAACTCCGAAGCACCGAATTTATTTAAACATAAATTTAAGAATACCGTGTTCTAAACGAATGTAATATGCGTTTTTTTTAAAGTTTAAACACAATTTTTAATGTTATACTTTATACTAATTTAACAAATCAAGAAATTGCGAAGTAAACTGCAAAGGATTGCATATAAACCGGCCAAGAGAATGTCGGGCTATGCTCAGTGTAAGGATCCGTAGTTGCCGGCCTGTTACAATACATCCATTCAAAAGGTAGTTCATAAAGAGATGTTTTGTGGCACTTACGTTATTTTACTATAGGCATCACCCAAAAACGGCTCAACCGATTTTATTGCATATAGTTTTTATTGAAAATACGTGATAAGTATTTCAATGGCCTCACTTCCAGGAATTTTTCCAAATTTTTTGAACCCACGGTTCAAAAATCAAAGAGCATGTTTTACTTTCGAAGCTAATATTATTTACGAAAGTATTCGTTTTATCCAAAAGTTGTTTAAGGCTTATTCTTCTTGAAAGACCTATTCAACAATGTGTTTCAGATACTTATTGTTTTACCACTTTGTAGGCGTAATTAAAACACATACTCATACCAAATTTCAGTGTACTAACTATCACTGAGCAAAGCCTGATTGAGATTCTAATAAAAAATGGCTGATATTTAAGAGTTCAATGTATGTAAGAATAAAGGAAAAACAGCTTTTTTTTATACCACGACGCTGGCAAACAAGCATACGACCCACCTGATGGAAAGCAGTTATAAAGCCTATGGACGCCTGCAACCCCAGAAGATTCACATGCGCGTTGACTACCCTAAAAAAACTTTACTATGTCGGTGAAATAAATACAATTTTTATATTAATTATCAACATAAAGTAAATAAATAAATTACTAGTAAGGGTTAATACTACCTATCAAATATCTTTAAAGGACCGGCCAAGTTTGTATCGGACCACGCATATTGTAGGGTTCCGTAGAAAGTAGTTTCTTGGAGATAACTGAAAAACGGATAAACCGATAATATGTGAAATAATTATCGTAGAAATTAAGTACTAAGCCTTCTTGGTTTTTTTCATATTTTGTAGACTTACGGATTAAAAGTTAGATGGGGAGCCTATTATATTTAGACTTTCGAACAAATATTTCTGAAATTATTGACTTAATAAAACAGTTTTAAAAATCCTCTATATATGTAAAATATTTTTAAAACTGTATCGTACAACATGTTCATATTTACAAAAAATATATTTTTGACATTTAGTTTGGCATATGTATGGCATATGTATGGCATATGTATGGCATATGTATGGAGTGCCTTCCCTAAAAGTTTTTTTGCAATTTAGCCAGAAAAATAAGTAGCGGCACATGAAACACACCTCTAGATAAAATTTCAGTAATATATGTTTTATAATAAAAATGGCTTTGACATACGGACGGACAGACGGACATGTTTCAAAAAACTTTTAAGGGTTCCGTTTTTGCCATTTTGGCTATGGAACCCTAAGAAGTATTTGCGCTGTGTTATATTTAAAGATCTAAATTTAATGGGCTTACAGCTCTCATGACAATTGTATGACGATTTCGTGCACAAATACCGCTCCTTACATGTGCATTTTTACTATACGCAACTCGCAATAGGCTTAGTTTTGTTAATTTATCGTAATTAAGTGTTACGGTTAATATTTAAAATCGCAACAAAAAAATAACCAGCTCACTTGCACAGCAAAAAAAATCCAAATTCACATGAAAACACCGCTTTGATGTGCATTCAGTTTTTTTTGCTATACTATAATACTCAGTATTTTTTATTTTTCTGATATGCGGAATATTTTTAACCATATTTCGTAAATTCGTAAATATTTTGCCGCTCACTGTACTTTAAATTCAAAATCTAGGTTTTTATTTTTTTACATTAAAATCTACTTATCGAGATCGTTATTACTTATCTTATTTAATAGGTAAGTAGCATTCCTAAAAATGTCACCGTAGTACATAATCACAGTATTCAAATCACAAAACATCCGCAAAAGGATTATAATTATTATAAAGCTGCCCGCGCGCCTCTGAGTAAAGTCATATTCTTTGAACATTGTTGCGGTGCATCGCGGTGGATTTACGCACGATCGAAATGAGAGGGGTACGCAGGTGGCGCGGGTAGAGAGCGCCCAAACGCTCAAGGACACTCCGGCGACAATCGTCTTAATATGTTAATAGGGATGAAATACTTATGTTAGACAAGAGTTTCTGACCTCGCACAAAACGCATTACTTAATTTGAATCTCAAGCAAGGCAACTAAATCGTTACGCGAAAACTAGTAGAACCCGCTTGATACGATCACGGTTAATACGATTCCGTCAACTGCTACAACTTTGCCTACGATGCTCAACTTTGCCTTTAAACCAGGCAAAGTTGAACATCGAACGCAAAGTTGTAGCAGTTGACGGTTACTCGCATAATACGCCATTTTATATTAGTCCCTGCAGATTGAAGTCCCGCATTATACGCTTTCCCGTTTAAGACGCGTTTTTGTCTGGGTCCCTTCAAAATCGTCTTATGCGAGTTTTATTGTAAGTATATTAAACGACGCTTCATGATAGCTCTCCTGTGTCCTAATGTATTTCAATCTAATAAATAACATTATCATAAATAATTAGCTCATTAAGTTGTTCGTTAAAACAATAAATTGTAATAACAGCAACGGTAAAACTGACGTAAATAATTGTTAACCCTTGCAAAAATAATATTTTTTTTTATACCACGACGGTGGCAAACAAGCATACGGCCCGCCTGATGGTAAGCAGTTACCGTAGCCTATGGACGCCTGCAACCCCAGAGGATTCACATGCGCGTTGCCCACCCTTTAAGAACCTATACACTCCTTTTTTGAAGAACCTTATACTGTAGCCCACTGGGAAAACCTCGGCAGGGAGTTCATTCCACAGCCGCAGCGTTCGTGGGAATAGGCAATAGAAAACCGTAGTTTCCACTCTATTTACGTTGTAGTTAGTTACAATGGATTTATAAGATTTATTGTTAATTTATTATATGTATAGATAATAAGTTAAAAGCCCCCTGACGACCATTAAAATAGAAGTTGACTATGATGTTTAAAATAGAAGGTTTACTATGTGTAAAATATGTTTCACTAATTGCCTTTTATATCGACTTTGTATGTTTTTTTTAATAGGTAATTTAACATCTAATAATAAAACGCCGATAAAAAGCCGTGATTTCATTTAACGCTGTCATCTTTACCCTTATAAGTATTTAGAGATGTATCTTATGTACCTAATATGCACCTAGTTACATACCTATCGTTCAACTATCGGTATTGGACGCTAAGGCAGCAATACTCGTGTTGTCGGGTATTATACGAACTTGTCGCCCTTGTAACATAAAGCTCTATCCTTGTAAGTATGAATGCTTCCTATTCGATATGGAAAAGTCGCAATCGAATCGCAAGACCACAGTATTATCAATTATGGATTTTAGCAATACTTTTAAATTTTATTTAGCATGTATGTATATTGCATATATATTCTCTTAAATCTTAATTTACTTATGTTGCTTATATTTACTGCTACTTATTAACTGATTCCGTAGTTATTTAGTAGGGAATCGCCAGCATAGAGGTGATCTCCTTGAGATTTTCGTGGTTCAGTTCAACTAACTTGCTGGGCCCGTCTTGTCCGCTTTTTTTCCTATCTAACTCTATTACTCACCTACCTACTTGTAATGTTTTCTCCTCATATCATCTTTACGCTGTCTATCGTCAAATAGACTCTCAAGGCCCTTACCGATATGTATTACTCAGACTAAGTACCTGCACCATGAACTGTAGCGGAGTGTTAAGAGTGTGCGGAGCTCATAAGGTCGAGGAACCGAAGTAAGTGCGCTTTCACATCCGATATCGGATCGGATGTCAGGTAGGATCACGAAATTTTGTGCATTTATATATTTTTTCCTTAAAACACCAATGTGCATTGCTCAAAAGAAACCACTAACGCAGAAAAGGTCGACTTAATGCCATAGGGTAGTCTCTAGCAGCTTCTTATTTCCTTGGGCTATCCGACATCCGATATCGGATCGGACAGTGTGAAAACGCTCAGGCAACCGCGTGGACCGGGTACTAGACGTTTGCCTGGAGCTTAAAGCCAGAGAGTTCTAAACCAGGAGAGGCCCTGAGTATCATTTCCCCTCTGTCAAAAGTATTGGCGGAAAATCTAGTACATCTATAAAAACTATTTCAATAATCGATGTCACGCCATTTTCGTCATCGCTGTCAATGGATAACAAGCTCCGTGAAAATGCCCTTATGCGCTGTTTTTGGATGTAAAAAAATGTTATATTTCGTCTAGTTTACAAAAAGATGAAATACCATTTCAGATGTAAGTACAGTTTTACTTTATTTATCATTACTTTCGTAATAAAAGATTTAACCTAAATCGAAAATCAAGCTTCGTTTACAGAATCGATTCAAAGACAATCGTTTTCTTTCTGACGGGCAGTAACTATTTGACGTTTGACACTTCTCCATATTTAATGCGCTTAAAGATTGCCGTCTTCTATATTTTGTTTGAAAATACAATCGAAAATGATCCTTGGCTTTTTTGTTTGACATTTCCAAAGACTGCATCCAATAATGAACCATATGTTAACATTTATACAGTCGACTATATATTGCTCCATTTAGTGTTATGAAGTATAAAAAGAATATGTCAAATATGTTTGGTGTTTTCAAATCAAAGGTACATCTTTGTCGGTTGTCAATAAAGCGTTGCTGCCATAAAAATTCATTTAGAAATAAACTGTATTAACAACCGACAATGATGTACCGTTGACTTGACAACTTCACATGCGTGCTACCTCGCCCCCCTTCGATTTTGGCAGACTTTTCTTTTTTTGAAAGATGAGGCGAAGCGTACTCCATTTATAGAGCTTTATGCTTAAAGCCTTTAAGCTCCTAACGTATGTGTGGAATCGTGTGTGTGCGGGGTTGTGGTATTTAGTATGAGACTTGTGCCTTCAGGGGACTTGATTCGGTAACTGTATCCGGTAACCTGACCTGTCACGAAAACCGAGCGTTTACCATAATGGTGGGTACACACCGGGCCAACGAAGGGCCAACGAACGCGAAGCACTTATGCGGCAGCTATTTGTTCGAATGAGATAGATAGCCCTTCGTTGGCCCGGTGTGTACGCACCATAAGCCTAATGCTTGATCCACACACTGGGCCAACGTCGACCAATCTAAGGAGCGCAACTAGACGACGCTCTAATGCGTGACCGACGATAGCGCAGTGTGCGTCGAGCCGAGCATAAGGGAACGGTTAGGCGTTAAGGGAACAAGCAATACCGAGATCTCGTTCTCGTTCTCGCAGACCTCGTTTTACGTTGGCTCAATTTGTGGACGGTTTGATAGGAGCTTTACAAATTTCACAGATGATCGCATTCATTTTTTTCGAGCCAAGATTTCTTTCAACAAATTGAATACATCCAAAACCACACACGATTCTCGATGGCTATTGTAAACTCCTAATCTAATTTGATGTCGGGATCGCAGTTGATCGTAAAAATGCCCCTAGATTTATCAACATAACCGGCCCAGAATAAAATAATAGTATGTATTACACAACCGGTTAGACAGAAGACGTCTCATTTTAACTATATTTCTATCTCGTAGTAATAGTTTGACCAGTCGCTTACGTTAGTAGACCCCTTTACGGAGCAAATCGACAGAGGACTTGTATCCATGGTCACAATATCAATAAAAATAAAAATGAAATGACATTGACAAGTTCAGTTTCATTAAATCTACGACACCATCGAAAGAAACAATGACAATGTCGTTGTTTCATTAACTTTTATTGTCCTATTAGCCCTGTATATCGTGGATCAGTTTAGTTATATTTGTGGTTCAGTGGTTATTTACCTCGCTTCTCCTCATCTTGTTTATTTTATTTGTCCGAGGGTTCATATAACAAGAAACTAACTAATTGTGTGTCTATTTTTATGGGCTGTTCTGTGTCATGTGTCCACCGAGCGACGATGTCGTTGTTTGGTCGGCACCCTAGCGCCTCTAACGATGCCAGAGTCATGTTGGAAAGAAAGCTGTACCTCGCCAAGGAGTCCCCCGAACCGGATTACGATGTCTCCGGCTGTGAACTACAACAAGTGCCGTCCGGTATCTATTCAATATGTAAAGTGTACAGAAAAACCCATCTTTACCTGCAGTCTAATCATTTACAGTCTTTGGAAGAGGGTGGCCATCTATCAGACTTGCATCTCATTCAATATCTCAATATAAGCAGCAACAAGTTCTCAAGTTTACCAAATACAATCCGATACCTTGTCAGTCTGACTGAGCTTTACATTCAGAACAACTATATCACATACCTGCCTGAAAGTATACATTTCCTAACTAATCTTCGAATCTTGGATGTATCAAACAATAGACTTAAAAGCCTGACTCCATCTTTAGGAAACTTGAAGAATTTGAGGAAACTATCACTCATTGAGAACAAGAATTTAAAGGAGCTTTGTCCAGAGTTGTGTTTTGCAACTAATATCAGCATACTAGAGTTAGATGGCGAGCTATATACTTTTCCTCCAGCCAATATAGCTTCTAAAAGTACCTCAGAGATAATGAAATTTCTGTGCGATGAAATGAAAATAGATTATGCTCCTCCTTTACCATTGGAAGATGAGTTTTCGTCGGTGCGAGTTACTAATTGTGTTAAGGATTCATTTTACACTGGGAAGGCTTTATCATGGGAGGAGCAAGAAGCAGCAATTACTGAGCAAGAAAATAAATTCCATGAAGCTGCTAAACAACAAAGGGAGCGGTTTCTATCACAAGTATTGCAGGATCGTCTTGAATTAGACACGGAGATAGCAAAGGTTCATGAAGCTAAAGAGACTGAGCGACAAAGACTGATTAAAGCTATTCAAGAGGATGAGAAAGAAATTGAATGTTTGGTTAAGAACTTCATTCAGACTGATCAGCTCAGGCCTGAAATCATTCAACAGCAACTTGCATATGATATTGCTGAGCATGACAAACTCTTGGAAATAACTCGGCAGAATTATGACAATATTAAAAAAGCTGACATCTTAAAAGCCATGGAGAACCTTATAGAGGAAGACTACTTCATTCAATATGCACGAAAAGAATATGATGAATGCATTCATAACACCAAGAAGAGTATGCTCATGCACGAATTACAAAGTGTTGAGAAATTAGAAGATCTATTAAAAGCAAAAGATCAATCTCGCACAAATTTAGTTGAGCAACTTCTGGAGGACCAAGATATACAGAAAGCTGTGGTGGCATCTCTTGTTGAAAGAGTAGACGCTAAAAGTTGGAGCTTGAATCAAGAAATATCTTTAATATCTCGCCATTTAGCCCGGCTAAGTGTCATTGAACAGGAAAAGAAGAAGCTACATGTGGTATGTAACTACAATGATCTGTTGACTCAAAGAATGCAACTTGTCACTTTGTTAGATGATGTTTTGCATCAGAAAAATAAAAGACGGATAGAATTGATAGATACCTTAAAAGAAATGGAAAATCAGACAGACAAGACTACTGACTTCTGGCTGAAAAATTATCAAAAATTGATTGATTTTGCTCCAAAGACATTATTAGATGTTAGCAGGAACTTAGATCCTGTCTTTGCTAATTTTTTGTTACAAGAAGGTGTGATACATTGTCTACCATTTTTGGTAAAATTTTTATTTTCGGATAATAATATAACTGATGTAACATCAGAGAAGTTAATTCAGTGTGGCATATCACAATCTTCAGACAGGGATGGCATTATAAGAGCTATAAATTACTATGTTGCTGCAAAAACCAACACTTCCTTCTGCAACACTGGCGCCTCTGCAGTTGAACCAAGTGCACCATCAAAATCAGTAATAGAAGATCAGAATTGTACTGGAGTTGTAAGCGTAACAGAATCAGAGAACGGCGCAGTAGAGTCTGAATGTGTGGTCTGCATGGATTCTAAATGTGAAGTGGTGTTTGTTCCATGCGGACACATGTGCTGCTGCACCCGGTGCGCTGGCGACGAGATGATTTGTTGCCCCATGTGCAGAGGTGATATAGAAAGGAAGATCAAAGTCATGGTTGCAACTTCACATTAGCAACGAGGTAAGCAGTGTCCCTGATAATGATAATATTATAAATCTTCATGCCTAAGCCGCTGCAGTGAGAGTCCCAGGGCAGGACAGGTTAGGTTAGTGACAAATTTACTATGGAAGTGCAAATTCTATGCAGTGTCCGGGCAGAAGATAATTTGTTCTTAAAGTGCACTTCCCAGTTTAAATTATACTTTATATTCGTAGGAGCTGGCACTAGACATTAATAGAAGATCAAGAAGAAGATTTTACTTGTTATTTTTACCCGACTGTGGAAGCAGGGTTATATTTTTTGTATGTCTATTTCTATGACAAATTCTACAGCCTATACATGTGAGACGTCATCAGATTAGTCTTGATTGCGGGAGTGTCGTAGGGCATATAAGGGAAAGTCCTACCTCAGTCCAGTTTTTAAATCTTTTTAATTATTTTTAGATAGGTATTAGATATTTATTATCATGCTTATTAAAATTTATTTTATCTTTCCAGGTGACATGTCAATTACAAAAGCGACCAATCATTGTGGCTTTGAAGATTACCTACTGGTATCTATTATATTATATTCCATGTAAGTACCTAGACGTGTTTAGCATTATAAATAACGGCATTGTTAACTGGTTTTGGGTGTTTTGCACATACTTATACACATATGCCACAGACAATTTATTATAGGTACTTTTGAATAATTTTAGATACAGTGTAATCTGTAAACATATAAAAAAAATGATATTCTAAAATATAGTCATCCTAACATTAAATTATCTAGTTATACATTTTGTATACATGTTACTCCCATTCAATTATAAACATAAGTTTAGTATATTATGTTTCATACACTTATATTTATTAAAATGCTGTAGGTAATAAATAAGATATTGCTAGTAAAGTGCATTCTTGCTTTATCTTTGGATCAATCTGCAAATTTAATACTATTATAGACTAAGAGCTGGCCACATTAGATATCCAACATATAGACAGCAACGAAACCCGTCTAGTTAATTTGCTATACTATCCTTATTGCTAGATCTGGGCATTTGGCAGCTATTCAGCATTGGAGGTCAGAGTGATAGACCAAAAATTTTCAATTGACAAAAGGAACACCAAAATTGGTAAAAACTTGTTGTCTCATTTTATAGAGGACTGGGCCTATATTTTAACATTAGAACAAAAAACATTGTGTATAGCAGTAGGCGACATACTACTAGGAATTATATTATACTCATTTGTCACAACAGCGAACCAAACATTGTTTACACCACACATTTGTGTACTTTCCTGTTATTGACTAACCTTGATTGCATTGCTATATGATACTTGTGACAATTTATGCTTTGTTGACAAAATATCAAGTTAATATGTTCAATTTATAAAATAATAGGCATGATGACACATGTTGAATTATGCAATAAAATTTAGTTGATAGGATGCAGAATGATCAATATATCCAACTAAAGTGAAAATTTATAAATTCTATTGAAATGGCTCAAAGATATCAAACTGTAAAATTTCTATATTTTACGATTTTTTAAAGTGCGAAATTAAAAAAAATAGCAATTTAATATTTTTTCCATACTTTAAACAGGGCGACTATGTGATCGTGACGTCACTTTTGCACGTCATTTTGTTAGGAGCGTTTTGAGAAACAAATGCAAATCTCGGACTTTAGGTCTCATTTCTGACTTTTGTGTTGCTTTAACGCAATTGGCCCCATATAGACATTTGATCCTCACAACAAAACGAATCGATTGATACCATACATGAAAAAAATTCACCATGCCAATAGGCATATAATAATATCTAAACATAAAGAACACCTATACATAAAAAAAAATATAATAAACCATCGCCATAGCAATAGGTTCGGCAAGGAAGGAAGGAAGGCTTCCAGTTGTGTCCACTAACCTCTTTGATAGGTCTTTAAAGAGGACATGGGCACTAGGACCCCAATGGACCGAGGGTCAAGACGCCGAATGGAATGAAGTTGTATTCGGCGCCGAGAAATTAAAAGCTACTAAATTTTTGTCTCTTTTAATTTCTCGGCCGCCTCTACAGCCGCACTGGCTCTGGCAGAGGTTCCGCGGAGATGAACAGAATCAGAATCAGAATTTTAATTACATAATTTCTCACAACATTGCACTAAAACCAGAACTCTAGGCTGTCTTCAAATGGTCCGCATTATTTTACCTCCACCGATGAACAGCAAGGGATCTGTCTATTGGGCAGAGCCAGCTCGCCAAATTAAAAACAGGATGGTAGAATCGTTTCATCCAGACCCGAGCTTCTGGGGGAGATAGAGGACTTTTATGGACAGCTGTACACATCAACTAGCAGACCTGAAGTTGATCTGGCGGAAGAACCTAGAGCTAGACTGACCCGACATTATACCGAAGACATCCCGGACATCAGCCTGTACGAGATTAGAATGGCTCTTAAACAGCTCAAAAACAATAAGGCACCTGGTGAAGACGGAATTACAGCCTAACTTCTGAAGGCGGGTGGTAAACCGGTCCTTATGGCCCTTCAGAAGTTGTTCGACTCCGTTTTACTAGAAGGGAGAACGCCTAAGGCATGGAACAGAGGTGTGGTGGTATTGTTCTTCAAAAAGGGCGATAACGCGTTACTGAAGAACTACCGACCCATTTCACTTCTGAGCCATGTCTATAAGCTGTTTTCAAGAGTCATTAGGAACCGTCTCGCACGCAGGCTAGATGACTTCCAGCCTCCCGAACAAGACGGTTTCCGAAGAGGCTTTAGTACCGTAGACCACATCCATACGATCCGTCAGGTTATACAGAAGACTGAGGAGTATAACCTGCCCCTCTGCTTAGCGTTCGTGGACTACGAGAAAGCCTTCGACTCGATCGAAACCTGGGCTGTACTACAATCTCTCCAGAGGTGCCAAGTAGACTATCGCTATATCGAAGTGCTGAAGTGTTTGTACGAGAACGCCACTATGTCAGTCCGACTCCAGGACCAGAACTCGAAGCCTATTCCGTTGCAGCGGGGAGTCAGACAAGGAGATGTTATTTCTCCTAAACTGTTTACCGCTGCACTGGAGGATGTTTTCAAGACTCTGGACTGGAGGAGGC
This sequence comes from Pammene aurita, assembly GCA_947086415.1. Taxonomy (NCBI): domain Eukaryota; kingdom Metazoa; phylum Arthropoda; class Insecta; order Lepidoptera; family Tortricidae; genus Pammene; species Pammene aurita. The sequence continues at coordinate 17,540,889 of OX352289.1, forward strand.
TAGGCATCAACATAAACGGCGAGTACATCACTCACCTTCGGTTTGCTGACGATATAGTAGTCTTGGCTGAGACCATGGAGGATTTGAGTACGATGCTCGATGACCTCAGTAAAGCCTCCGAGCGAGTTGGTCTAAAGATGAACATGGATAAGACGAAGATCATGTCAAATACCCATGTAGCACCAACTCCCGTTACAATCGGAGACTTTACACTCGAAGTTGTGGACGATTATATATACTTAGGACAGACTGTCCAGTTAGGTAGATCCAACTTCGAGAAAGAGGTCAATCGACGAATCCGACTCGGTTGGGCAGCGTTCGGGAAGCTACGGCACATCTTTTTGTCATCATTATGATGATGAACAGCTGCCAGATACCCAGATCTAGGATTAAGGAGCCCAGTCATTTTACGGATGGCTAGTATGGCGAATTGGAAATAATTAATGATAATAGCTAAATTTTTAGTGTAATAAACGTTACACTAAAAATTTTGCTATTATCACGATACTAGTATTATTTACGCAATGAAATCCTACAAAATATCGTTATTCGCTAACCGCCATAAATATGAAACTACACTACACACATATTACAAACGTTTTTCTTGTAGGATTTTAATAAATATATCGTTTCTAAGTCTTTTAAAATTTGTAAGAACCACTTAATACTATTTTATTTCTTACGAAATAAGGTATACAGTATTACACCTAAGACTAAAAACCTGAAAACTGTTTGTTCAGAATCATGTCATACAAATTGACAAAGTAGGTTGATAGGTTGACATGATAGGACACATGTAGAGATGTGACAACAACGCAACAAATGTAGAGTTAACAATTGAATAGAATTGCAAGGAAAACTAAACATACGAATATCTTTTGAAATAATGAAATAAGTAACTGATTGAAAAATAAATACCTCAGCGTAATTTGCAATAATAAAAATAATTTAGGGTATCTGGGCTTTTTAGTGGGTCAAGTAACACGTTGTATATCACCTGCACCGTAAATATTGTAAATTATGTGGTTTTACATGGATACGATTTTTTAAATATCTGTTTTAACAGAAAGGAGACATGCAAATAAAAATAAATGTTGTAAATAACAATATACAAAATTTTAATTAAATTTTGTTTACCTATTTTATTACTTACGGGTGAAAAGTTTGTAGAATTTTTGCATATATTATCTATAAATATCCCATAAGATTGAAATATAAAATCAGGCTATTATTATGTTTGATGCTACCTTATTTTTACTGGAGGGTTTACTAACTAGAGGGGTTTCATTGCCCATTATTATGTAATATCTGACGTGGGTGCCGTTCACTATATAACATCTTTTGATATATTATTGGTCGAAATAACGGTCCGAGGGTATATTGATAAAGGGTATAACAACGACTAACATATTATTATTGGTCATAACCGTCATTCGGGGTAACAGACATTCGATATATTAACCTTCAACCTAACACTAAGGTAGAATGTACACTTTTCATAGTACCATCCGATATAAAATTCAATGGGTATTAATTCCTAAAGGTATAACCATAGAGATATAATCTTTGAAAATCGATTTATAACAGGTCAGCTCGAAAAGTGATAGAAGATTATCATTTGACGGAGTCAAGGTAGGTGCTACGACGAGCGAGGCGAGGAGGTGTGTGTTAGGTGAACTGCGAACTAATAGAACGAACACTTCATTTCGATCGAAAAAGAATTTGTTGGTACTTCATATATTATACCGGTAGATGTTATGTTATACAAACATTATACTGGGTAATTGCTATACCGAATGTGCGTTGTAATTACTCTATCTTATACGGAATGTAATCATGTCTTAAGTGTTACATTATATATATTGTCGAATATATCTATCAAGTGTTATAATAACACTCCAAAATTATGTCAAATGTTGTTATATACAGTAAAAATATATATTAATAGTTTTTATACTGATCATTAGACACCCATCTGACGTAGCCAGCTCTCCGTCTACTAGAGCTTGCTAAATACAAACAAGAATTTGCTGAATTATTATTTGCTAGCATTTTCTTGCATTTATGTTTGAGTTATAAAAATAATTTAAAAGACTTTTACTTACTGTTGTTACCTTATTGTTGTTCATAAATAAATATGTATTGTGCCATAAGAGAATAACCGTGGGTCAAAACTGATCAGTCGTATGCACACAGACCTTTTAGTGGCAGGAAAAAACATATCCTAGGGACTTCCCAACTATATTAATTTATTGATAGTTTTATGACAGGTTATGTGTACATGTAATATGAATTTGGAAGTTGCATATATTATATACAATGTGCAGTATAAAGTTCTTAGAAATCTTATGTTATTATCATCCGTTATTATTATCTAAATATTTTTTGTTTTAAATTTAAAATTTCTAATAAGGGCTAAAATATAATGTCGATAGACAATTGTCAGCGTAAAGATTAATTTTTACTTTACCCGTTATTTGCTATGAAATGGTACTTTAAATATTTGAATTATCGATAAATTTGATATTCAAAGGGAGTCCCTAGTTAATTGTCAGTTTTTCCACAAAAACTTCTATGTCATTCTACGCCAACTAAACGGTGGCAAGTTAAATATTGGCGACGCCAATGTATACGCCGGCATACGTATGCCACTGGAAAATAATTGGCGATAAAAAGGTGTGCTTTGCAATGCAGATATCTTTAATCACACACAGTTTATAGTGATTTACACAGAAGTTTTTCAGAAGTAGCAAAGGGGGCGAGGTGATTAAAATAATCTTGATATGCTTTTGTTCTATTAATAATAAAGTCGTGCGTACTATTTGTAGGGTTATACCCTATTCGACTTGATCTTATCCATTTCGAAATAGCTCCGTGATTATACTAGTCGAAAAGATCAGATTTGTCCCACTATTTACCATAGGAAACAAAAATTTAAGAGCTATAAGAGTTCGCATGGCTACCGAGTTGATAAACAAGAAAATGCCATTTAAAAAAAAATCTGCGTATTACGTTATCTTATGACACTTATGACAAAACGATAATAATGATACTTGATTACTTGAACAATATTTTTCTTATGACATATTAAACCGATTTCTGGGGTTCGATGTGTGATATGATATCGTACGTATAGTGTAACTTGTATCTATTGAACTCTGTTCTATACTCGTAGGCATACTATATAGTACAGTACGCGAACAGTTTTGAGCTTCGATAACTCACAAGTGGATTTTCTTTTTTAGTTAGAGAATATGATATGATAACTTATAGTAAAAAATATTTTCTAACAGTTTTTGACGTCGCGCTAGGTATTATATAGATATTTGTTAATAACAACAAGAAAAGATTATACAACGTATATTTTCCTTTACCATATTGCATGCCATAATGCAATGGTGCATTCAACTATTTCAACATCATCTGCCATTTTATAACAGGTTGGTCAATAGATTATGTGAGCATAATCGAAAACAATTTGTCAAAATATAAGTGACCTTGAATTCTAAACGAATCACTAATGGCTAAGACGCCATATGCTCTTGACAAAACCGTTATAAAATGTGAAGTTATGTTGCAATAGTAAAAAGCGATAGCCTGGTGGAGAAAAATAAAACTTACATAATCTTTTCTATTTGTAGCAAACAAATACATGTATTATACCTAGCGCAATGCTAACAGTTGTTAGAAAATATTTTTTATTATTAGTACTTAACGTATTCTAACAGGTCACAACATAAAATTAGACTTGTGATTTATGTCATTTTTATAGGTTAAAAAGGCGTTCCCGTACTCCACTAATATAAGAAGCTTGCCACATGAGTCATATGATTTTCTAAATAATACCATTTAAAAAGTTAAAACCTTATCTCAGGTTTACAACTCGGTAGCCAGACTACCTCTATTTAAAGTAAATTCGTGGTACTACTGGGATTTATTTTGCCAGTAGTTATTACCACATTATTTTTAATTCTTATAGTAGGTAATTCTCTTTTCTATAGGTAATATGCGCAAGGCTTAATTTTTTTATACTAATGGTTTAAATAAAGACGTTAGATTTTAAATAATCAGTCTTAAAATAGTCCAGATAGTTCTTAAGCATTTAAAGTTAAGGTTATATAATAACTACATATAATAAGGTTTTAACGTTATAATACGTTCTAAAGGACTGTGCCTTCTAGGTGTTGTTGGTTAAATTATTCGATATTGCTTTATATACTTACACTGAGTTTTATAAATAACTAACATATAATTGTATTATATGGCTGTGAATTTGTAAGGTTTAAACAGTTTCGTCAAATGTTAAACACTTATGTTACAATTAACCAAGAAGTTTATAATAGTACTAAAACAGATACTCCACTCTCTTACAAAAACGAATCTTATATTATTATTATTTATTATGCATTATACGAATTACGTGTGCCTACCAACGAGATAGTGCGCAGTACCATCTTGAAAGTTATTTTTAGAGAATAAAAGTCATTCAAGTTTTAGTCTAGCAAAACAAAATCTCCAGTAACAGAAAAAGTAAGTCTATGCTCGAAGTGAGAAAGTCCCTGGCGAAACTATAATAATAATTCGAAAGCTTGAGTTTTTAGAGAGTGGTATCATTTTGGATATACCCAGATCAAACCAGAGGTCATGCTATGTCGTGCTTAGTTTTCCCGTTTCCAGATACCATTACCCCTGTTGCGTGCAAATAGAGTTGCATATAAAACCTGGCAGTCGTTGTCTACTTACCCAAGTCATGTATAGTCAGGGTCATTCTTCCTCTTAGAATTACTGTTTTAGTGGTACAACGTTATACCTAGTTGGTTACTAAGTTCTGTTACCAGATTTCTGACTGATAAAATATAAAAATTTAATAGCCTAATTTCTAAAGAACATAATATAGTATAATAATATACAAATCAGATGGGAAATTTATTGAAACTCCTTGTAAAGCAAAAGATTTTGCTGAAGACGCAAACACGCGGTTAATTTAAGAAAATTACACTTTACAAAATTGCATCAAATAAATATTGCACCTTTGTTTAGAAGGTTATATTGCTTGTTTGTAAGAAACGTGTTTATTAGAGGTAATTGCGTGACCACCATTTAATTTTCTTGCGATTTTATCCCGCAGATATTCCCAGTTGAAACATTGCCTTTTTTTAAGTTTTGCACAAAAGACATAGATTTAGACTGCTATGGAACAAGCAGACTTGCAACGTATGGTCTAGTATTTTATCGGATAGACCCACGTGAACTATACATATACCAAATTGAAGCTAAAGAATATAGCTACCGAATTGTGCAAGACTGATGCGTCTTAAACGTGATTAAAAATGAATAGGATTTAAAATCAACATGAACAAGGAGTGTAATTTTGACGTATATTTTTCACGCCTTATTCCGAGTTATATAAAGAATTCTGAGCAACTGCGACAATAATTTTCAATTCAATATATTTTAATGTATTGACTATTAAATAAGCTTTTAAATGATGTACATGACAAATTAAAATGTTGCTAGCTATTCCTATTTATTTAGTGAAAACTCTAGTAACAGAACTTAGTAACCGACTAGGTACGATGTGCTTATCTACTTGCCTACACCTACTTATACCTACTTACCTTTAACTGTTGAGATATGCAAAGGTAAGTACAACTTTTTATCAATAAATCACTACATAAAAGTGTTATCGATTGCAAAATAAGTGTATAAATTCCAACAATTATCAATTACTCTTTTTAACGCTTTCACTTGTAAATTTGTACCGTAGGTAGGTTGTAAATAACTTTTTCCCTTCATGAGAATCCTGAACTGGCTAACAAACTTACTTACTTACCTATTTAACTATGTATTTGTAAGTGGCAAATATCTAAATAAAAACTGTCCAAGTGAATTTCAGGCCATGCTCAATAAGGGTTCCGTAGTGTCCAGTCCGTCACAATACACACCCTTTATTTGTAAGTAACAAATATCTAAATAAAAACTGTCCAAGAGAATTTCAGGCCATGTTCAATAAGAGTTCCGTAGTGACCAGTCCGTCACAATACAAAACCCACTAAGCCACTTTTTTAACTTTTAGAGCAATAATTTCTAAAAGTATTTTATTATCAAAAATGCAGGCTTTTCTAGACCCCTATTCTTTTCAAAGACATATCTGACGCCGCACAAAGAAGGGTGATCCGCAAAAAAATCACCATCACTTTGTGTGTACGGGAGGTACATACCTACTGCCAAAAACATTTAAAAAAAAGGTTTTTGTTATACCACTTGGATGGTCTTTTCGTAAGATCAGCGCTGGCTAACGCTAGCAACATGCTGAGAAGATACCATTTCGTGACACTTGTCTTACTCTACAATTATCTGTAATTTATTTGTTCTTTCTGTAATGTCACGAATAAAGATATTTCTATTTGACGCCGTGATCTGAATACACATATTTACACCAAATTTCAGCTTTCTAGTACATAATAACGATCACTGAGTTCAATCGCGGACAGACGGACGACGGACGGACATGGCGAACCTAGGGATCCTAATATTTAGTTCTTCGGAACCCTATAAAGTAGATAAGTAAGTAGGGTACGGGTAAGTTGAGCAATGAAATTTTATATCACATGAAAAACTACATTTTGAGTGGGTGTATTGTGACGGACCGGTAACTACGGAACCCTACGTTGAGCATGTCCCGAAATGCTCTTGGCCGGTTTTTAATGATATGAGTGTGATATAAGTCATATTTTAAGGTACGAAGATATACCATTTAGTTGGCAATCGTATGACATTAAATCTTTCTGATTAACTTTTACAGTTTGTAGTATAATTATATTAGTTCCATTGCGTCCATGTACATTAGCCATCATATATATCGGAGCGGCCAAGGTGGCCACAAATATCTGAACCACAGGCGATAAGAGGTGCATTTTCAGATATTTTTGAGTACCCTGGCCATGGGCTGACATATTTAATGACGACTACAAGTATTCAATGGAACACCTGCATTTTCGCAATGAAAAGAAGGAATTCTCATATATACAAAAAAAAAATAGCAGAATATTGAACATTAAAACGTGTTATAGAGAACTTGATGTTGTTTATGTGTAGGTACACTTTAATTAAATCAATTAAGGAGGTTAGTAGGTACGATAGAAAAATAATAATGGTGTCACTAAAATAAGTGTTCTCGAAAATATTAAGGTTGCATGGAAATATCCCCCTTATTGAAAGACTGCTGATATAGGTTAATGAAAGTGAAAGAATGTTCCATTGTACACAACATACCTACTATTGTTTCATTAGGTACCAGGTATTTTTTATTCAATATATTATTAAAGTAAACAATTCTGTTCAGGTCTAAATAAACTTTGTAATGTAGAGAATGCAACATGAGCTTATACAATACAAAATGTTGTATCTTTATATTGCTAAAAAGTCACCAAACCTAAAAATATATACGTGTACGTATACGTAATAAATATGTTGCTCTGTCGTAGTGAGATCATAAAAGTGCATGTAGTCGTCTGCTTTCCACGCAGCGTTTTTGAGAACTCATCAGGTACTGATACGGGGGCCCCTGAGCCCCGCTTGATCGGATTCTAACAATATACAATTGTGTCATTTATGTTTACAATATTTTTCTATGCCTATAACATTATTATGTTCTGTATGCATGTACAAGTACAGTTAAAAAATGATATTCATTTTTTTACACAAAATATTAGCACAAATATTCGATTATAAGAAGGTACAAAGGTAAGGTAAAGGACAGGTACGTACAGAAAGTTTACGTTGGTACCTGTGTACGCACACTACGCACCGGTATACCCGTGTACCCTTAGTATGTTTGAAGGAAATTGAGTAAATAAGAATAGTTAATAATTATAAGAACAAACCAAAAATTCTAAAGTTGATATAAGTAGTGTAAGCTCATTATCATAATATCTATGTAATTGTTAGTGATAAGGAAGTTTACCTACCTATACTCGTACTATATTATGTACTATAACTACTTTAAGGAATTTTCGCAAGAAGGCAAGAAATGCCACTTTCGGATCTGCATTTTTATTTATTTGTCTATCTTTGTGTAATATGGTATTTATTTATTTTAGTTTTGCTTTAGTGTTTATTTTATCAAAACTTGTTAATTACGTACCCAAATATACAGTCAACCACGTATAGTGTTGTTTTATTTATAAGCACCTTACACAAAATGTAAATATTTATTTCCATTTTTTTTCATATCATTTATCCCAAATGTATCTTACATTTTTAGGACAATTGGGTGGGGTGAATAATCCCTAGCCTTAGATGAAAGATTACTTTAAAATAAATGTGTTTATCTTAGATTAGAGCATTTTTTCAACAAAATACACGAGTTAGACTCCGCATGCGTATTTAGTTAAAGCAAAAAAAGGCTAACAAAGTCGACCTGTTTAAATTCTACTCGATTTTTTTTGCGCTTTAACTTTTTATGTCTAAGTAATCATAATAGTTACACCACACCTTCAACCCAGTATACATTTTAGCACAGATTTTAGCACAACCTGTGTGATTAAACTGATTAACCCCCTTATTCATATACGTCTCGCAGGCCTCAAATACACTCGCGTGAAAATAATTCGGGTCAGTACGAAAAACTATAATATCTCCTTAAATAATAAAGCTAGGAGCCTGAATTAAATTGTATATGAATTGTAAATGCATAGTTAATAAAACAACGTCAAGAGTTAGAGATGATATTCACTTGTTTATTTAATTAACATAGTAAACACGATATCAATTAATTATAGGTAAAAAGCAGCCGTGGTACCTCACACACAAAACTAAAAACAAAAAAAAAAGTAAAACATATCAATACTTCGTATTGCCTCCTCGGGCTCTTCTTACAGCTTCTAAACGATTGGGTATGCCCAATATTAAGTTTCTTATCCGTTCTTGCGGGATATTAGCCCATTCTTCCACTAACGCCTGTTTCAGGTCTCTAAGTGTAGCTGGGGCGGGGTTTCGATTTCTTACACGCCTTCCGAGCTCGTCCCATACGTGCTCAATCGGATTTAGGTCCGGGCTTCTCGAGGGCCAGTTCATAGTGTTGATGCCAACCTCCTCAAAATAATCTTCCACAATCTGTGCGGTGTGTGGCCTGGCGTTGTCATGCATGAACATTGAGTTTTCACCCATATTAATTAAATATGGGCCTACATGCTCATTAAGAATCTCTTCCACATACCTGGCACTAGTTAACGTTCCATTTTCTATCAAAACTAATTGCGTTCGACTCTCTGAAGAGATTCCAGCCCAAACCATAACAGACCCACCGCCGAAAGCAACTTTTTCTTCAAAACAGGCTGGAATAAAACGTTCACCTGGCCGTCTGTAAACTCTTCGCCGCCCGTCATGTGCATAGAGCATAAATCTGGATTCGTCAGAAAACATAATTCTTGCCCATTCTTCGGCACCCCATCGCCTGTATTCGCGTGCGTAAAGTTTCCTTGCAGTTCGATGCCCTCTGTCAAGTTTTGGGCCATTTGCCGGTCTATGTGGGGTCAAATTAGCTTCACGAAGCCGCCGCCTTACAGTCCACTCGCTGATGTCATCTCTTCGGGTCTCCCGAAGTTGGTTTTTGACTTCAACTGCAGTGAGATGTCGATTTCGGAGCATTGTTGGGAAGGGCTTTAGAATGTCTGGCATGGCCAAATAATGCCATTTTTATTTTTTGGGTAGAGGAGGCTGTATATAGTGTATTTTTGATATCAAAAAAGTGCGGAAATGCGTCAAAAAATTTTTAGGGTCGTTTTGTTTTTCGTTTTTAGGGTCAAAAAAAAAATAACCGGAAGGACTGTACAATATGTGACACCGAGTTCAGGCTTCATATTTTTTTTATAGCTTCTACTCGCCAAAAGACAACTCCTCACCAAATTTTAAGTTGCGGAAACGCTTGGTTTGCGAGATAAAAAATAATCAAAGTTCCATATAAAATCCCGATTTTACACCGCCATGACACAATATTTTGCAGAGAAGAGGGGGGAGTGTGATAGTGTTAGGTTCTGGCGCTTCGCCGGCCGCTGCCGCGGCACGCTCGCTTCGCTCGCTCGGCTCGCGCGCTGTAGGGTCGCAGTTCTACTAACACTCCTCCTCGCTTCGCTCGTCGTCGTACCTACACCGACCTGCCTTAGAGTCTGTCTGAAACTAAAACTACTTTGAACTAACCTAAAAAGTTCCTACAAAGTGTCATGTTGTATCCCCCGCCCGCAGACCCCGCCAATTCTATTTGCGTTTTGTTTTACGCGTTTTAGTAAAATAGTACCATTTTTGATAATTATTAATCAACAAATTTCCACAAAATAGTGCTTATAAATTAAAATCATTGAATAAATATCATGTAACTATTATTGTACACAAATAAGTCGAAAAAACTGTATTTATGTAAAAACTGAACATAAAACAAATCATCACGTTTTAGTTTTTCTCAACACGTTTAACGAAACGCAAAATATTGTGTCATGGCGGTGTAAAATCGGGATTTTATATGGAACTTTGATTATTTTTTATCTCGCAAACCAAGCGTTTCCGCAACTTAAAATTTGGCGAAGAGTTGTCTTTTGGCGAGTAGAAGCTACAAAAAAAATATGAAGCCTGAACTCGATGCCAGACATTCTAAAGCTGAGCCCATTGTTGTTACAATAAATCGATCTTCTCTAGCCGTAGTACATCTCGGCCTGCCGGTTCCTGGTCTTCGAAGGTTCCTGCCAGTTTGTAGGAAACGTTGGAGGACCCTCTGCACCGTAGATAGTGACACGCCTGTTCTTCTTGCTGTATATCTCTGACTTCTGCCTTCTTGTCACAAAGTGACGATACGTGTACATTCCTCTTGTGTTAGCGACATGATAGTAATTCAGTAATGACCATCAAAGTCAACAAAAACTGCCTTTTATCATTTTGCTTTGACAGATTGAAAACAAAAGAGAAAACAATCAAAAGTGAAATAAGCTCAATTTGAATTTGGTACCAAATTCGACTTTTTTTTAAATAAAACTTTTTCCACAATTCTTGTAGAACATTGAAGGTTCAATTTAATTCGATATTAAATTCTCTTTAATACACAGTTAGTTTCCTGCACATACCGCTATTAATTTGCAAAATATAAGGGTTTTTGTCAGAGATGTGACTTATTTGAAATACTTGTATTTAAAATGCAAATACAAAATGCAAAATACCTATTTTTCTATTTTGTATTTAAATACCTTTTTAACAAAAGCATTTTGTATTTTATTTGAAATACTTTTTGGGACCCATTTTCTATTTTGAAAATACAAAATACTTTTTTTTGTAATTTAACATAATGTTGGTAGAAAGGGTAGGTTTAACAGGTTATAGTTATATTGCTCCTACGTGGGTGATTAGTAGGACAGGACACCGCGTAACCAAGGGAAAAAAGGCACTCATTCCTGACGATCTCGTCATTTTGTAACTAGTCGTCTGTTTTGAAATGGAGAGTTAAGATAAGTATGGAAATCATCATCCTCTTAGCGTTTGTCCCGGCTTGGCGAACTAATCACATGAATTGGCATAGACACTAGTTTTTACAAAAGCGACTACCATCAGACCTTCCAACCCAGAGGAGAAACTACGCCTTATTGGGATTAGTTCCGGTTTCCGCGGGACGTTTTCCTTCACCGAAAAGCGACTGATAAATATCAACCGATAATTCGTACATAAGTTCCGAAAATCTCAGTGGTACGTACAAAGTCGGGATTCGATCCCGAGACCTCCAGATTGAAAGTCGGACGTCTTATCGCCAGGATACCAGCGCTTATAAGAGTGGAAATCGTATTAAATAGCAATCCATTTTTGTACCGAATTTACATTGCATTGAAATTAAAAAAAATATATTTCAGAGCATGAAAAAAACCATTTAATTACATGTATCGAGTGCCAACCCTAAAAAATATTTTGACCTGCAAAACAAATTAGTGTCACACAAAACTCACCTCTATTTAAAATTTGATTAACATTTGCTTTATATTTATTGATTAAAATGGCTATGCTATGACTATGACATATGATCACAGGCAGACGGATATGACGAGATAAGGATTCCGTTTTTTCCATCTTGACGACGGAATTCTAAAAAGCATTTGTATTTTAAAAAAGTATTTTGAAAACACCTATTTTGTATTTAGTATTTGAAATACAATATTGCTAAGTATTTTGCATTTGAAATAGTAAATTATGAAAGTATTTGCATTTTGTATTTAATACTTTTTCTAAACCATTTTGCACATCTCTGGTTTTTGTCACTGACCCGTATTATTTGCTCGCGAGTGTAGTTAATTTGTTTTGTCTGTTCCTAACAAACGCACTGTCAAAGTGACAGATGAGGACAAAATATAAATTAACTAATTGAGGAATGAGAGACGTTTATGAATAAGGGGTTAGTGTTTATTCATAATAGCTCAGTACCCACGCAAACGCATATTTTCTGGCAACCTAAAATTACGCTGCATTCCGAATGCTCCCGGTTTAGCTCATAAAGACTACAAAACATATTTTTTAAGGCGTAACCCCTTGTAGGTATATGTCGAATCTTGCTACCTAATGAGGTATTTTTTGACTTTTGGTACCCTAAAATCTGGCTGCATTCATTCAGGTTTGGTTCATAGTATACTTTACAAAAAGACGCAACAAACAAACACGCCGAATCTTGATACCCGATGAGCTAGGGTAACCACTACCTAAGCTGTCTTTAACAGAAAACTGAAATTTGGTTTGAGTATGTACATACATATATTGATCACGCTGACAAAAAATATTTTATCTACACTCACATTGTAATTCCTCTAAAACGTGTTCAAAAACGGTTGGCAATGGCTAGCATTACCACAACCGAGTTTACTATGATAAGCTTTTTATCTGTGGCAGTAACGTAATTTTAACTTTACATGCTCATATATTGATACGTTATGAGTTTAATATTCCTAACATCGAATTTGATAACATAATGTAAATCCTGTGCTCCTTTCTGACCAACGGCACGCGCCCGCGCGACCGCCGCCGGTACAATCGAGTTGGCCATGGCGGTGCAATGGCGGTCATTCTATAGTTTCCGAACACTTCATATTAGAATATATAATATGAGTGTAGATAAAGCAGTGTATGCAACTGTACGTAATTAGGCCTTATTACGTAACAGTTACATAAGTGAAAATGATATTAGCCGTTATTAGCATACACAAAAGAGGCTTTAGCTTGTATCTTAGGCCAAGCAAATAAGATCTATAAAAAGTGTTTTGAAGAATTAATTCCCAGCAGGCTGGAAATCGCTTTAATACCTTCATGTGGTCCTAAATGCATGTAATCCGAGTTTGCCCAATCCCAAGAGGTGTGCATAACTTTTTAGCGAAATTTTTGCTCTTTGTCAAGTTTTTGCTTGTAGCTCGAAAACAGTACGTCCGACGGAAAATGTCATATATACTAATATTAAAAACGGGTAAATTATGCGTCGAATGAGTAACTTAACTTCTAATTCGGTTCAGCGGTACAGCCTAAATCAAAAGTTATAAACCGGGAAAATGTCTCATTTTATTGAAAAACTCGTATTTTGACTTCCATACCACATCTTTGAAAGAGATGACTCCTGTTGAAAAACCTATAGAATAAAAGTTGTAGAGAATACAATTTCACGTTATATCGACATCTCAATTTTCATGTAGAGTCATTTTGAAAGACTAAATTTGGCATGAATTCAAAATCAGTTTTTTCAAAATCCTTCTGAGCTGCATATTTTCCATAAAATATGAGGTGTGAGGCGTACATTTAATGCATCGTTACAACTAAAAACATTTAATTGCATATTTCTAAAACGTATCTATTCAGAATAGTACATTACTTACCAAGGGCTGTAAAAGAAAGAAAGGCCGAAATCGCAGGTATTTGTAACCCGAGCCGCAGGCGAGGGTTGTAAATATGCGATAGAGGGCTTTCTTTTTTACTGCCCGTGGTGAGTACACAATTTTACGTCTCCACCTGGGCATAATGCGAGTTTTACCGTACGCGTAGCGTGCGATAAAACTCACATTATGGCTAGGTGTGACGTAAAAATATTTATACACCGTGTTTTATTTTAATTTCCGGTAATTGCAAGGGTACATTCCTGAGCTTAACTTAAGTATATTTCTTAAAGACGCTAGTGTCCTAATTTGCTCCAGTTCTGAGGTAATCGATAGTTCTTTTTCGTCTTTCTGATAGTGTATATTTTTCTTTTAGTCTGAGAACCCGCTATAAAGTCATGTAACTGTGTGTTAAGTCAATACAATATTAATTTTGTACTAAGCAAAAACGTCTGCAATCGAAATTTCAATTTTATAATTGAAATAAAAATGGAAATATTCGGACCGGTGTTCCGAAAGGTCGCAAGTTCGAATCTTGCTCGTCGCGGTGAATTTTTCCATTTTTCTTTTAATTATAACATTTTCAATACAATATGTTTCCTTTGTATCTCGGATTGTTAATGTTCGAAATTTCATTGACATGTCATAATGTTCAATTGTTTGGTTGAGTTAATATACAGATTGGGGAATCAATCAATAACTACTGAACCTATTTGACTTAACACACAGGTGCATCATTTTGTAGTGGGTTCTCAGAGTAAAAGAATAATTAAATGTAAGTTTACACAATTAGAAGGCATTAATAAAATATCGATTACCTCAGAACTGGAGCTAAGTAGGACACTGGCGTCTTCGAAAAATAAACCTAAGTTAAGCTTAGGAATATACCCTTAAAATTACTGGAATAAAATAAAACACGGTGTATAAATAGTTTTCTGATTGGGTACGTTTTAGAAATTTGCAATTAAATGTTTTTAGTTGTAACGATGCATTAAATGTACGCCTCACACCTCATATTTTATGGAAAATATACAACTCAGAAGGATTTAGAAAAAACTGATTATGAATTCATGCCAAATTTAGTCTTTCAAAATGACTCTACTTGAAAATTGAGATGTCGATATAACGTACAATTGTATTCTCTACAACTTTTATTCTATAGGTTTTTCAACAGGAGTCATCTGTTTCAGAGATATGTGGTATGGAAGTCAAGATACGAGTTTTTCAATTAAATGAGACATTTTCCCGGTTTATAACTTTTGATTTCGGCTGTACCGCTGAACCGAATTAGAAGTTAAGATACTCACTCGACGCAGAATTTAACCCTCTTTAATATTGATTTATGTAACATTTTCCGTCGGACGTACTGTTTTCGAGCTACAAGCAAAAACCTGACAAAGAGAAAATATTTCGCTAAAAAGTTATGCACACCTCTTGGGATTGGGCAAACTCGGATTACATGCATTTAGGACCACATGAAGGTATTAAAGCGATTTCCGGCCTGCTGGGAATTAATTCTTCGAAAAAATCTAATTTTCTTGGCCTATCTGGCCCTTACGCTCGCACATGCGCATTGCTAGTCTGTAGTTATTAGTGTTATAAAAAACCGGCCAAGAGCGTGTCGGGCCACGCTCACTGTAGGGCTCCGTAGTTTTCCGTCCGTCACAGTAAGTGTCCCCACTTAAGAGTTAATAACACCGCCATGTAGGATATGATATGAGAGTTCCACGTACAGCGACATCTATCGGCAAATTAAGTAAACTATTGCGCGCGAGCATAAAGTATGGAAGATGATTTTTATGGGATAATTCTTTATTGCGTGAACCGATTTTGACCGTTTTTACTTTATTTGAAAGCACGTCATTTCATTGTAATTTTGTAGAAATTACAGGTACAATAAACACCTGCTTATACGGTTAAATTACAAACTTAGTTCAGAAATTATTTTGTATTTTTTTTTCAAAAACTATTCATCCTATCAAGTTCAAAATAATTTTCCTAGAAAGTTTTTATAAAGTTCTACTTTTGAGATTTTTTTCATATTTTTAAAACTTATGGTTCAAAAGTTAGAGGGGGGGGGGGGACGCATATTTTTTTACTTCTGGAGCGATTATTTCCGAAAATATTTACATTATCGAAAAATTATTTTAGAAAACCCCTATTCATTTTTAAATACCTATCCAATAATATATCACACGTTAGGGTTGAAATGAAAAAAAAAATCACTCCCCACTTTACGTATAGGGGAGGTACCCTAATAAAAAAAAAATTCCACTTTTTATTTTACCACTTTGTCGGCGTGATTGATATACATATTAGTACCAAATTTCAGCTTTCTAGTGCTAACGGTCACTGAGATTATCCGCGGACGGACGGACGGACGGACGGGCAGACATGGCGAAACTATAAGGGTTCCTAGTTGACTACGGAACCCTAAAAAACGATAATCAAACAGGACGAGGATGTATTACATTACTTCCTGATTCATGAGCTTTTAATTAAATTACACACATGTTGTTAATTTTTTCGTAACCAATGCACTGATTGTTGTGATATGTATAATAAATGCATACGTACGTTTCGGCTTTGTCCAATGAATAAGAACCCACTGTATGGGTTATTGCCGATTTTAAAATAATAGCAACAGCTAAAATATGGTTGACCCGGTTTTCCTCCAGTATTTTCTCACATTTCATCTCATACAATTTCATGATCATGACGTGACGGTTACGAAAGAATTACATTAATTGCAAGAATGGCTGGCGCGCTCTGTCTATAGGGAGTGGAACTAAAAAGCTTCGCTAGTTTTAACGGAGCCATCGCCATCGCCGGCCCTACGTAAACGGAGTTCGTTGTTGGACGGTTGTGAAAGGTAATCTCAATTTACCGATTGGATAGATGGCGTTATTAGTAACTAAAAATACTTAAGACTTCTTTCTTTATTTCTTCAAGTGCCTTCTCCATCCCGTAGTACGGCGACCTTATGCATATAGACAAAATATTACTGTACTTAAGACTTAAGTACATTTATGTATGCTAAAATGAAATTATAAAGACTAGGTAGGTACATTAAACACTTGCCAAGCGCTGATTGCGGTATTTCTTCGCTTTCGGGATGTAGATTGTTTCTTGTGCGATAGAATAGTAATAAAAGCTGGTAAACAAGCTGTAGCTGTTAAGGGGTTAAGCTTGTCTTGGTAACACCCGTAGTGCGTTTATTTTGTTAATAACTTAACTTTAGTGTGTTACTATTTCTGTTTATAGGATACAAGGGAGCATCTTAGGTCCGCTGTTATTTCTGTTATATATAAATGACCTACCGAAAGCCTTGAGACACGATTGCATCTTATTCGCAGATGACACTACCAGGGACCGGAACCGGTAACCATTAAAGGGGTATTAGATTGGGTATTTGATAGAGTTGTTTTTAAAAACCCTATCAATTCGCAAGCGTATCGTTTGACTTACCCGAACGAAAGGCTAACCATGTCAATACAGTTAATTCGGGTAAGTGGTTACAACCCAGCATATGGTTTCCCTATCAGATAGGGTTTTTCAAATGCGATTAAGCTATTTTAAACTCTGTGACCAATACATTTGACTTATTTATTATTCGAGGACCCTACGAGCTAAGCGCTGCCGGGCGGCACGAGCGAGCCTACAGACAAACAAGAATCTATTTGCGTATGTTTTCGTACTTACGCCTTTGATCTAGACGCTCTTATTGCTTGTTAGTGCGCTAAAAGATCGTTGTGTGGTGCCGGTGTTTTTGTTCTTGCCATTCGAGCGTGACGGCTCGTATGGGTTGAATCTTAGACCCAGGCTTATAGGAACCAAAATCAAATGCATATTGTGAAGTGTTAAAATATATAATTTTGTGTTATTCTAGTTATAGGTAGTACTTTGTTTCAATGGCTCCAGCAAAATGTGACGCCGTTCACCGATACTTCTAGTATAATGAAACGATCAATATCAGTCATTGTTGGACACTCAGGAATAAAATGATTATTTGAAAAAAATATCGTAAGAATAAACTTATGTTGATTGTATTCCCGTTAAAATGATTCAAAATAATTTCGTCGGGACTAATATATGCGAGAAAATGTAATAAAAATAATTGATTCTTAACAGAATCATTTAATCATGCTTTTTATTTTAAATAATGTTCCGCGTATAAGAATGTATCTGGGTTTTTCGGTGTAAGAAAACATCGTGTGGAAACTGGACCTAATCCCAATAAGTTCAGGCACTTTTTGCGCGCGCGGCGGCGACGCACTATGGCCCAAACGCCCAATCTAGCTGTACAAAATTATTTTACACTCATAGACTGAAATTTACTATTTTTATTATTATTTTGCCATAATTCATGTGAAAAAAGAGTAACCAGTGTAAGTTGACCTTTGTATAAGAATAATTACTAGGGCAGAAGAGGTCAGCTAAACTTGGTTGTGTAATTTTAAGGGAAATGAAGCATTATTACAAATGGCACCTAAAAAAATTAATAATTAACTTAAACTATATTTAAGTATTTTAATTCTGCTATTCTTATATTTTAGGTGCCATTTGCAATAATGCTTCATTTCTCTTAAAATTGAAAAACCATGTTTAGCTGACCTCTTCTGCTCTAGTAATTATTCTTATACAAAGGTCAACTTACACTGGTTAATTTTTTTTCACATTAATTATACCAAAATAATAATAAAAATAGTAAATTTTAGTCTATGAGTGTAAAATAATTTTGTACAGCTAGATCGGGCGTTTCAGCCATAGTGCGCCGCTGCCGCGCGGGCAAAAAGTGTCTGATGGTCATAGATTATTTAAACAAGTTTATTCCTTGTCAAATGATCTTTAAATTTGGAAATTTGTAGTTCAACTCCTCCTTAATGCATAGAAACCGAAATTATAACGTTTTTCGAAAATTAAAATACCCTCCCAATCGATTTAAAAAAAACCGGCCAAGAGCGTGTCGGGCCACGCTCAGTGTAGGGTTCCGTAGTTTTCCGTCCGTCACAGTAAGTGTCCCCACTTAAGAGTTAATAACACCGCCATGTAGGATATTATATGAGAGTTCCACGTACAGCGACATCTATCGGCAAATTAAGTAAACTATTGCGCGCGAGCTTACAGTATGGAAGATGATTTTTATGGAATAATTCTTAATTGCGTGAACCGATTTTCACCGTTTTTACTTTATTTGAAAGCACGTCATTTCATTGTAATTTTGTAGAAATTACAGGTACAATAAACACCTGCTTATACGGTTAAATTACAAACTTAGTTCAGAGATTATTTTGTAATTTTTTTTCAAAAACTATTCATCCTATCAAGTTCAAAATAATTTTTCTAGAAAGTTTTTATAAAGTTCTACTTTTGAAATTTTTTTCATATTTTTAAAACTTATGGTTCAAAAGTTAGAGGGGTACGCATAGTTTTTTTACTTCTGGAGCGATTATTTCCGAAAATATTTACATTATCGAAAAATGATTTTAGTAAACCCCTATTCATTTTTAAATACCTATCCAACAATATATCACACGTTAGGGTTGAAATGAAAAAAAAAATCACTCCCCACTTTACGTATAGGGGAGGTACCCTAATAAAATAAAAAAATCCACTTTTTATTTTACCACTTCGTCGGCGTGATTAATATACATATTAGTACCAAATTTCAGCTTTCTAGTGCTAACGGTCACTGAGATTATCCGCGGACGGACGGACGGACGGACGGGCAGACATGGCGAAACTATAAGGGTTCCTAGTTGACTACGAAACCCTAAAAAGGTCACTTTTTGCAAAAGTCGACGGTTTGCAAAAAGTTTACAACATTTTAATTTGAACAATTAACTGTAGTTAGAGGACCACAAAACTGACATCATATTCAAATTTCAGCTCTCCAGCACTTCCGGAACGCGAGTTATTGAATTTACAATATTTGCAAAAAAAAGTGTTTTTTTGCGAATTGCGGACGATCCTCTGGACCGATTTTGCTCTACCGGGGCTCATTCTCTTTGTTTTATAATTGCGCACATTTGTTATATTTAACTATTTTTTTGTTCGACCCGTAGTTTTTCCTCTAAAAGCGAAAAACTGGTTTTTACCATTTTTTTGGCACCTTAGCGCCCAATACTACTTTACAAACAAATTTTTTCCCGTCCAATAGGAATTGACTGTACTTTTTATGATTTTTCCGCTAATTCTATCTGAGTATTGCTATAATTATTTGAATTGCGTGTTTTCTATAATTAAATAAATGAAATCAAATAAAATAGGAGTTGATAATAGTTTAGAAATGCCCCGAAATGTTTTGATGACTTGGCAGAAAATTTCTAAATTCACATGTTAAAAATTCAAAAAAATATATTAAAAAATTAATTGGTTGGAACCATATTTGTTTTCATTGTAATATTTTTGTCACAACTTGAAATTGTTTTACGATTACCGATAAATAATTTCCTCGCAAATGAAGTGAAAATTTGAGTGTAACCCTCGTCCATGTTTTATGGACGAGGGTTACACTCTAATTTTCACTTCGTACGTTTTATGCACTTGTTGTACAATCTACTATTATAATATAATAAAAATTAAATAAAATAAAAATTAAATAAAAATGAAAATAAAACGAAAACGAAACGAAAACGAAACGAAAACGAAACGAAAACGAAACGAAAACGAAACGAAAACGAAACGAAAACGAAACGAAAACGAAACGAAAACGAAACGAAAACGAAACGAAAACGAAACGAAAACGAAACGAAAACGAAACGAAAACGAAACGAAAACGAAACGAAAACGAAACGAAAACGAAACGAAAACGAAACGAAAACGAAACGAAAACGAAACGAAAACGAAACGAAAACGAAACGAAAACGAAACGAAAACGAAACGAAAACGAAACGAAAACGAAACGAAAACGAAACGAAAACGAAACGAAAACGAAACGAAAACGAAACGAAAACGAAACGAAAACGAAACGAAAACGAAACGAAAACGAAACGAAAACGAAACGAAAACGAAACGCAAACGAAACGAAAACGAAACGAAAACGAAACGAAAACGAAACGAAAACGAAACGAAAACGAAACGAAAACGAAACGAAAACGAAACGAAAACGAAACGAAAACGAAACGAAAACGAAACGAAAACGAAACGAAAACGAAACGAAAACGAAACGAAAACGAAACGAAAACGAAACGAAAACGAAACGAAAACGAAACGAAAACGAAACGAAAACGAAACGAAAACGAAACGAAAAAAAAATGAAAGAAAAACAAAAAAAATGAATACACTGAATTTTTTTAAATATAAGATGAAAAAAAAAAAAGATATATATACACGGTGAATCTGAGTATCCCGACAGATTTTAACCATACACCCCGAATAATTAACCGAAAATAAGTACCATGACTATTTTTCAGTAAAAAGTATATAACCATCCGCCATCTTGGATTATAAAACAGAAATAATTTTCGAAATTACATCCCCTAATTATAAATATTAATTATTTGAAACGGGCTATTTACCTCGCACCCGAAATATCGGGAGCCCAATAACGCTAATATACATAATACATGGTAAATACCCCGTTTCAAATAATATTTATAATGTGTATGACCATGTGAGCTTAAAAAATCGTATATCCCATAATTAGCTGAAAACGACTACCAATCCCTACGCCAATTCATAGGATTAGGTTGCCAAGCGGACCACATGCTCAACTGAGCCGTGGCAAAAGCCGGGACATACTCTAGGAGGATGAATATTGGTTTGTGTCAAATCGATTTGAATATGAATAAAAATTGTGTTTTTATTCTTATTCAAAATAATTATTGCCCATCTCATCAGTACGTGCGAACTATGCAAAAATAAACTGAAGGTAAGACACATTTCTTTAACAGAAATTCTTTAATTTAAAGTTGTGTACGTGAGCAGAAGACTGGACTGTGAGTGTGACTTTAGCAGAATGAATAAACGACAGCAAATTGAGCAAATCTTATATTTACTCAATTTGTTCCGCCGCCACCTCTCCTGTTCCATTTCAAATGAGAAAGATAGAACCGCCTGCCTGCGTGGAAAAGAGACAGGAAAAGGGTAACCCTATGATAGGGTAAGCGGTAAATATTAAAGCTATCTTTACCCCATTCGACTCGGAAACCACATTGAAAAGGGTTAAGCCTATTCAAAATGATTTCCATATCGATAGGGTAACCCAATGATAGGGTAACCCTATCATTAGGGTAAGACTTTAATAGGGTTACCCTATCGAAACGATTAATCAAATGAAGGGGTTTTCCGGTCCCTGGACACTACTCTCATTATCAAGAGTAAAAATAAAAATGAACTAGAGACCTTAACAAACAATGATTTAATCAATGCAATTAAATGGTTAGAAGAAAATAATCTAAAATTAAATATTGACAAAACCAACATAATAAATTTTCAGAAATATAATTCTCCATACTTAGACTTAAAGATAAATTTGAATGGCAGCACAATCGAACCTGTAGAAACAGCTATATTTCTTGGCATCACGATTGACAAACATCTCAACTGGAAAGCCCATGTTGATATGGTATGTAAAAGGCTTCATAGATATGTGTTTGCATTACGGCGCCTTAACGCCATTGTACCCAAGGAAGCTGTTCTTTCTGCGTATCACGGATACGTATCGTCTGTATTACGCTATGGACTTATTGTCTGGGGCAATTCAGTCGATATACAGAGAGCCTTTTTAGTACAGAAAGATTGTGTCCGTTCAGTCTGTGGAGCTCATTATCTAGCCCACTGTCGTCCAATATTCAAAGAACTGAAAGTTCTCCCCTTGCCCTGTCAGTACATTTACGAGGGTAGCTAAATTTGTAAAGAGATATTCGCACTTATTTCCTCTACATGACACGGTTCTTAATAAGATAAACGGACGATACCCCCTTCAATTGTATCTCCCCAGACAAAGATATGAAATTTTCCGCGAGAACGCATATGCTATGGCAATAAAATTATATAACAAGATACCTGACTACATTAAGACATTACCAAATAATAAATTTAAGAAGCAACTCTATAATTGGCTGATTGACAAGTGTTTTTATTCAAATAAGGAATTTCTTAATTATCAATTTGACTCAATTTAATGTAAATCTGTTATTTATTATTGTATCAATAATTATAAATATTTAAATGTTTGTAAATATTATGTTAATTGCATGCTGGAATGTTAGTAATATGTAATAGAATAAGATTTTTTCGATTTGCATTGTGTAATATTATTTTCAGGGAATATTTCTACGCTGATATCGGCAGGATATGTTGAACTTATCATAATGTAATTACAATGTACCATATTCTAAGAAATAAATATAATATAATATATATATCTCAGTGAGAGCTGTACTATTCTGTATTTGAAACCTTAGGTGCTGCTCCTGCTCACTTATTGCTTATTGCTTAGGTGCTGCTTATTTCTGTTGAATTTTAGGTACCTTTTGGTGTTCTATAGATTTGGTAGTTGTCTCATAATACTCATAAGTCATAAATCTGATAAAATCCCGAGTCTGTGTCAGTTGGATCGTAAGTTATTCAAAGTCAAATGTCACAAAAATCCGATTTTTCGCGATTATCTTCGTTTTTAAAACCATACTCTGTTACCAACTACATATACCGGGTGTTTCCTGTAATAGGGGCAATAAATTAAACCGTAGATTCTACTCCTCAAACTGGACAATATTAGTTCAGCGACTTTTAAAAATAACTTATAATTTGATTTTTATTTCGCTTTAAAGTTTATTCGAACACGCCACTGCGTGTACATTTATTGCGAAATTGATTATTTCTGTTGGGTGACAAGAGTGACAAGCAATGTCAATTAGACGGATTTTAACGTACATTGAAAATACTATTTAGTATGTATGAAAAAGAGACAATATAAAAACTTCTTTTTTTTCTAAATTGTAGAACAACAGTTTCATTGTTTGAGGAGTAGAATCTACGTTTTAATTTATTGCTCTTATTACAGGAAACACCCTGTATATGTAAAATTTGTGATAGAAGGTAAAAATTTTTGTTCAAAGCATTTTTTCATGCGTTCAACTGTTTTTGACGTAGGTATAACATTCAGCAATATTCAGCATACAACAATGTACTGTATCGGACTTCTAAAGCCAGGCCAACCTACATTTACGTTTCTATAATTGCTAAAAAGGAATAATCTTCATGTCTGCCAGTCTGTCCCTTAGTCTGTATGTCACAGCCATTTTGCTTATTGTCATACGCCATGTTCAAGAAGTTTCAACTAAAAGTCAATTGCCGCTTCCTATATTTGAAGTTAAATACGTACTAGGTATAAGTAGAGTAGGTACGCTAAAAATATGTTTAAAGCGGGCTCTCGCTCCATTATTCAATTTAAATTTTCAAATCTTCAAATTACTTATTTGTTAAACATAAATAGGTAACATTAGGTCTTACAACAGGTCTCATTTCTAACAGAAAATTCTATAAAAACTATTTTTAGTAAATATTAACGTGTAGCAGCACATCATAAAAAAATACATGGGGTTCCTATAACAAATTTTTATTGAATATTATATGTATTTTAAACACGGTATATTTAAAGGAGATCGTCAATTCTGGGCCACCTGATATAAACCGTATACAGTTTGTACTGCAACGTAAAATAAATACTCATTTTATTACTAAAGTAGACAAAATATTGCAAAAAAATGAAACGGGAATTAGAAATACTAAATAAATAAACATTATGTTGATTTTTCCGCGATTAAAATACAGCAAGACAAGTTGTTAACGTCCTTATGGCATTGACATAAAGTTTAACTTCACTGTGCCCTGAAACGGGATTGTTTTTTGATAGTTTTTTGGTTTGACACTGTCAATGTATACCGTTACATAATCTGCGTTTTGATACTGTCCGGTAAGTTAGAACATTGTAATATTAAAATAGTGTCTAAGCCTATGAATACGGAAGTTTAAATTAGAAATCGACTGTATTAAAACACCTAAAGATTGAAAATGCGTATTTTTGCATTTTTGATCGGAGTTTGAATATTAAAAGTGGGTTTCATAATGGCATAATATCACGCTCCTTCGATAACGAAATGCATCTTTTTTTCAATTTTGTAATGTCAGATACTAGTGCTATCGCACTTAACGGTGGTAAATCTTATCCCTTCGCAATAGGTGTTAGGAATGTTCAGTTAATAGTATCAACGATGGTTTGACAGCAGTCTTTGTTTACCGAAATACAGGAACTATAAATACGATCAAAATATGACTTTTTATTATTTCATCATGATTCCCGTTTTGTTTTCAAGTCCGCTTTTGTACATTATCTTTAAAAAATCGGTACTTTTTTACATTAATATATAAATCATAGGCAAGCACGCCTTCAAATATTGTCCTTGTCAGATTCAAGTTTTAAATGCATGATTTTTCAATTTTCCCATTAGATTTCGCAATATTTTTACCACCATCCTGATCTAGAAATTATGACGATTCTTTAAAAGTAAGAACCATTCCTAAACGGTCCTAAATAATCTGGGCCAGATCACCTAACAAAAATTGACGATCTCCTTTCTTATAGTAATTTTCATAAATAATCGCTCGAAAAGTGCATGTCATCCTCATGTCATCCATGAAATAATTTTAGGAAAAACGTTGTTTCAAACTTGATGCTCTACAACTTACTAATAGATATTAACATCAATGGATTCATAGAAACCAATTTAATCACGTAAAAACCGACTTTCGTGAACTTTGACTTTGAATAACTTTCAACTCAGACGTAATTTCATGACTCTCTTGAGACAATTTATGGAACGCTTTAATAAAGACACACGTTACAGGTTTCCAGCTAACTAGCTCTAATTCCGAGGTGAAACCCTTTATTTGAGGAGGCTTTATTCGAGAACTTACACAGATGCGCTTTATTAGCATACAATACAAGTGATATACCTACAGCTTTTCCGTATCTTGGTCAATTTGAATGCAAAAGTAGCGCAGCGCTTTTCGAGCAGATCAGATCGGAATATAGTCAGTCAAGATGTAGTGACTGCCAAACACCTGTATTGTATTGTAGTACGGGCAGGTTTCCGCAACTCGACGTCTAGCGCCTATTTTGCGTGAAAAACCCAGATTGCCAAACACCTATTAGGTAATAAATGTTTTTATAAATGCCCATGCACAAGCACGATCCATTGCTGTCACACACTTCCGCAACCGGGCGCTTCATCATCTGCCGCTTTATCGCTTTTGTCGCTTTTGCATATTAGAGCGACAGGGAGGCAAATAGACAAAAGAACGAACGAAGTGGTTCGTGGTATCAGGTCAGATCCGAAAAAAATAAGGAATAAACTTAATAATTGATTGATACTTTAATTGATTCTCATCGCTCATCGAAGCCATTCTTCATCATCTCTATCTCTATCTATTCAGCCCGTGTTCACCCACTGCTGAGTATAGGCCTCTCCTTCATTACACCAGTCTCCTCGGTCCCGTGCCAGTCCCATCCACTGCACACCCACCGTCCGGCAAATATCATCTGACCATCTGGTTGACGGTCTCCACGCCGACTTTTTGGCCTATTTTAGCCACCGTTCAGTAACCCGTCTCATCCATCTCCCATCATTCCTTCTCGCCAATTCTTCATCATACTAAGTTTAAATGGATTACCATAATACCATACCATAATCTCAATACCTATGTGATTTTACCCCTAGTAAATTATTTTGCATACTTAGCGAGAAAACTCATCTGTACTGTAATGTTTTTAGAGAGGTAAATATATAGTTTTCAGTTCGAAAGCAGTGTGTGTTCGAATGCAGCATGTAATTATTATGTCTTTCCCGACCACGGAACAATTGTGTTCCGGACCTTTGGGAGGCATATGCGGAGCCGAAGCCAACGCGAAGAGGCCCTTTCGACAATTTAATGAAAAGTGAGGGGTACACTAAGCGGATGCTGCCCCTACCCGTGTCATGGGACGCACGCAGAGACAGCACCCGCCATGGTGTAAAGACTATTGAGAGTTAATGGAGTCTAAAATGTACTAGGCTATTGGGTGAAAAGTATGGACTAACTACTGGGCTATTGGATGAAGAACCGGACGCCTGCCTAATAAAACGGTATCCAATTTTATTTCCGGCAGACGGTGACTCGCCTGGCGCAAGATGGGCCCCCATAAAAAGCGACATCAAAGATGGCTCAAGGGCAACACCGGTGCGTGGGCTGGGGGTAGAGAGGTGTCACTGGACTTCAAACATATAGCCAACTCGCCACTTAGGTTTCCACATCTACCCTCGAGAACGCAGCTCTAACGACCCCACTCTGGACAGCCGGCTAAGGCAAGCCAGAGGCAGGGGACCTGCCCCACCCATCCGACAGGGCACCCCAGGGGCACTCAGGTACGTGGAGTCGCTACTCTCCAACAGCTCGCCACAAGCTGCCCTGCGTTGACTGATTGCGCTGGTGAAAACCAGTGGGCGATGGGGTCGTCACATCCCTACGCCTTTATTATTATTATTATTATTTATTTTATTTACTACAACGGTTAAAAACCAATTACACTTGTAATCTTACATTTCTAAGTATCACAAATTACATATCACATTAGGTAGGTAAATAATGACATCTGTTCATTCGTTCGCTCATTCACACTGCCTCACAGTAAGAAATGCATCTGGGCGTAAGTTGAGCCCAACTGTCAGTAAAACTATCTACCTGCATTAGTACGCAGGAGCCCGTTAAGTGATGTGATCATGTCACATAGTGGTGAATGGCGGCGGGCAGAAGTCGCCCGTGATCCACGGCCGTCAGACAGCTGCAGGTATGGGCGCTTGCGGGATTTGTTTGGAGGAACAACGATTCTGTTAAGGACATTGTGCAGTTCTATGCTGTTGATTTTATTTTGCAGTACCTTGCACGCTGTCATCAACCGATCACTATTTCTGCGCACCTCAAGTGAGTTCAAGCCCAGGACACAATGTACAAATATGGGTAATATCGATATAATTTCTAATATAAGAACAGCAAAACCACTTTTTGTACCTTTTCCAGCATCATGTATGGAAAGGCCATGCCAGGATAAGCTAAGTGAGTCTACCCCCAGCGAGTTTTGGCCAGTAATTTTATTAGTGGTGTGGATCTACATTAGTTACAAATAAGATCTTCCTTCAATATTTTTTTCTAGCCTTTCGATTTCGACGTGTGGCACATATATTTCGCATCTACTAAAGACAATTATATGACATGAACTATTGCTATAACTATACAAAATATATAAATATTTTTTTACGTACTTCCATGTCAGCGACACTTCCAATATTTTCTCCAACGCTCGGCTCTATAATAAGCTACAACTCTAATATATTTAGTGATTTTTATAAATAAAATACATGACTAGAGTTTGTCAGGAAAGAGAAGTGTCGTGGTTAGTAGTGGTTGCCAAAAAGCTCAAAGAGGACCCAGTGTGTTGACGATGAGGGACCTTCTTGTTCCTTTAGCCATCAACACAGTGAATCCTCCTATTTGTAAAGGGTCGGCAACGCGCATGTGACCCCTTTGGAGTTGCAGGCGTCCATAGGTTACGGTAGCTGCTTACCATCAGGCGGGCCGTATGCTTGTTTGCCACCGTCGTGGTATAAAAAAAAGTCGTTGTAAATTGAAGATTTTGTTTATGTTTTTAGGGTTCCGTAGTCAACTAGGAACCCTTATAGTTTCGCCATGTCTGCCCGTCCGTCCGTCCGTCCGCGAATAATCTCAGTGACCGTTAGCACCAAAGAGAATATAACCACTACGTTTTGTTAGCACTAGAAAGCTGAAATTTGGTACTAATATGTATATCAATCACGCCGACAAAGTGGTAAAATAAAAAGTGGAAAAAAATGCTTTATTAGGGTACCTCCCCTATACGTAAAGTGGGGAGTGATTTTTTTTTCATGTAAATATTTTTATTATTTCATGGAAATAATCGCTCCAGAAGCAAAAAAAATGTGTCCCCCCCCCTCTAACTTTTGAACCATAAGTTTTAAAAATATGAAAAAAATCTCAAAAGTAGAACTTTATCAAAACTTTCTAGGAAAATTATTTTGAACTTGATAGATTGAACAGTTTTTGTAAAAAAAATACAAAATAATTTCTGAACTAAGTTTGTAATTTAACCGTATAAGCAGGTGTTTATTGTACCTGTAATTTCTACAAAATCACAATGAAATGACTTGCTTTCAAATAAAGTAAAAACGGTGAAAATCGGTTCACGCAATAAAGAATTATCCCATAAAAATCATCTTCCATACTTTAAGCTCGCGCGCAATAGTTTACTTAATTTGCCGATAGATGTCGCTGTACGTGGAACGCTCATATCATATCCTACATGGCGGTGTTATTTTAACTCTTAAGTGGGGACACTTACTGTGACGGACGGAAAACTACGGAACCCTACACTGAGCGTGGCCCGACACGCTCTTGGCCGGTTTTTATAAATATAGCTATTTGTAAATAGCAAAATATTTTCTATTTTGTCTACAATTACTATTTATAAATTGATAGGAAGTCATGTGGCTGCCCGGAGACGTTACTTGCCCTGCTCCTTGGCCTACTCTTAGCCATGGTCACACAAGAGTGGGTAATTGGGTCGACGGGCTACATAAAAGTAAAGTGTTGCTCAGAAAGCATTTAATTAATAATTCGACGGCTTTAACATTAACGCGCGATCGCTTGTGACATAAAAAAACCCTACTCACCAATTTGATTACTTGTAATAATAATATCGGCATTAGGTATTTTCGAGATCCTGGGGGCGAGCCGCTCGTAGCCATGACGACGAACCGAAGAGGAAATTGCTACTCCCCCGCGTTTCATAAATCAACTCCCAGGTAAAATTTAATATCATTGCACGGATCGGCCCCGTCCTGCTAGGTGACACCATCTTTAAAATTGGCAACTGGCCCAAATCTTATAGCAGATTTGGCTACTTATACAGATCGCACCTCAATTATGATCAGGTATTCGTGTTACAAAAAATATTATCTGCGAAATCCGACAGAAGTAAAATGTAGCATGCAAATTTCATTAGGTACACTAGAACCGAAAAATATGACATTGTACATTATTTTCATGTTATTTTTGTAGCAATGAAAATTAATGGTATTTTCAACAATTAAAGGGATTTTTTGCTTTATCGACGAAAATCTATAAACCTTTCCATTTTAAGTCATTGTATTACTTTATGTATTTGTGTAGGTGTCCTCTTAATTTGATGACGAACACTGAACACTTTGGACGTCGTATAAGCGAGGAAGGTACAGGGAGTGTACGGATGCTTCGCAACCATATTTGGTGCAAAGCCTAGTTGTATAGGTTCAAAGCGTTCAAACTGAGATTGTAGTTTCATTCACCCCCAAAGTTTTTTTTGTTAATAAATATTAAAAAGGAGGTGAAATGAAGGGAAAAGGGAAGTATAAAGAAGAAGAATGGATAAGGTTCCTGTTGCATATGTGTGCAAACACCTATGCATGTATGTGTGGCTACGACTGACCTAGTGATACGAGCCTGCTTTGGTTTGTTTACGTATACACAGCAGTGTGTGGCTTTATTTACGTATCTATAGGTGAGTCGTGGGCGCAGCCACACATCATGCAACACCCCTCCCTTTATTTTTACAATATACCTACTTATAGTATTTCTTAGAATCTACATCTCCACAGAACGGCATCGTAACCTGCATCGCATATCTGGGCGTACGCATTGGTTACTTTCAGCCTGCTCAGCCTCATTGGGGACCATCTCTGCGTTTGTGCCCTCAGAGGCAGCCGTAAAACATTCCTCCTCTTGAATCTCGGAGTCACTCTGCACTGATCTTTCCTCCTCCCGCGAGAGCTCTGAAGTGTCACCAGTTGGTGACAACGGAACTGAAGCTTGATGGGCGTCGCTTCCGCCTCTTCGCTCTGTGTACGCGGCGGCGGTGGTGGGGGTGGCGGCATTGTCTATAGTATATTTAATAAAAAGCTAAAAAGCCGTTTAAAGCTCATATCACTCGTCTCCTCGGCCCCATACATATTAGTTCCCACTGAAAATACATCGAAATTTTTTCTTTTTACTTAGTAATCGTTGAGCCCCAAAGCTTCCCTTAGCATTTGAAGTTCTCTAACAAACTAAATTAAGAGATTGATAAACTCTAAAATTGTACACCGACCTATACGTATTTTAGCATAGGTATTCAAAACTGGAACAACTAAACTTTGTAATAAGTGTAAACCGTACTTAAGTCGATGCAACGAATTGAAGTGGGATCTTGAAAACGCTAGGAGTACTATATAGGTAGTCGTAAGTGCCCGAGTTGCACGACACGCTCGCTCGGAAACTACCGGTACGTACTTCAGCTGTACAGACTTGTCTCTAGCACTCTCGGCGCCTGCACAGTGCACACACCGCCACTCTTCAACATCTAAGATTTTCATGAAGTACTTAAAATACTGAAACCGTTTCGAAAAGTAAAGGTTCATTTACAAAGTGTGAGTTTACGTGCATTTGCATCAAAATAAATAATAATAAAATTAATTAGTTGATGAAAAGCTAATGTAACATCTTCCTTTGCTGGCACTGCTACATGTTGGGTTAATTCTAATATAATGTGCTCTTGAACTATTACCCCCTTATTCATAAACGTCTCTCAGGCCTAAATTAGTTAATTAATGTTTTGTCTGTTTCTAACAAACGCAACTGTCAAAGTGACAGATAAGGACAAAACATAATTTTACTAATTGAGCCCTGTGAGACGTTTATGAATAAGGGGGTTAATCTGCATAGGAATAGAATTTAGCATTGTATAACCGTCATTTTGCCAGATATAGTTACCAATTAAGCAGGGCTTTGAATAAGTGGCGTTTAGCAAGTAAAGTGTAAGATAAGATCAGATACATGTTTATTTCACACCAGTTAAATTACAGAAACTTTCTGCGACCTCCGCACTAGGCTTCACCTGTATCCAGGGATCGTTACCGGTATTCTCAAAACCGGTTGTAATTTGGGTTTAACCGGTTATACTTGAATTTCACTATTTATATTGCTATAACCATGTATAGCGGTAAAGTATTACCGGTATTCAAATTTTGTAAATGACATGTTTACCTGTAATCGATTTTATCAGTCAGTCAGTCAGTCGGTCGGTCGGTCGGTCGGTCGGTCGGTCGGTCGGTCGGTCGGTCGGTCGGTCGGTCGGTCGGTCGTACTCTATTATTTCAAATTTTATTTGTGCTTTAATAAAATCTTCTTATGTATAGTCCCGTTATAAATCCATCCGTCGAACTTGTTCTAGCTAAAAACTTTGCTTTGGTAAGAGACAAAACCTACCTATAGCTATATGCTACATAAAATTAAACATTTTTTTGACATACATACATACCCATATTGTCTATATTGGCAAAATAGGCAATTATTAAATAAACAGATTGTTAATTTGCTAGTAATGGTTAGTCGCATTTTTGTTCCACTTAACATCATGTGATGTACACTGTATATGTACAGTTTATATAATTTCATCGGCAACTTAGCTCTACTCTCTAATGCTAACTTGGTAGCCACAAAAGTTTAACGTTTAACGAATAACGCTGAAAGTATCGCGGTAGCGCCGAAGGAGTTAAAATTAAATGTTCTTTGGCAAATTTATTAGTGAGGTAAATCTCAAACGAAGTGGCCAATGAAACAAAGGGACAAGGCACCGCCGAATTTATTTAGTTGAATCGGCAGATAGGCAGGACGTTGATAAATGAGCCACTCAATCAATCAAGACGAATTAACAGGTAGCTTTGAGAGCAGTGCTTGCTGGGTGCTTGTAACTTACTCATTCATGTCGGATATATCAATTTGAAGTTTCGGCTTTTAGTTTTTGCCATTTTTATGTGAAACCTGATGAGCGGCAATGGAAATGGACAGTGGTGCTAAAATATTTTAGGTATGTGTAGAAATAAATTACGGATTTTCGACTCGCCGGAAAAAGCACAAGACTAGAGTTGTGAAGATCAACGGAAAAGGCCTTTGTCCTGCAGTGAGACAACATAGGTTAATTAAAAAAAATTAAGACAGTCGCGTTGATGGCAAGAGGACTAATAAGTAGGTAAGTACTTACTTAGCACATTTATTGGCAGTAGTTATGCATTGTTTCTTTTCTCATCGTAAATAGATTGAACCAAAAACTTTACATAGAGTTAAATCATTATTTAACTGCACTCCCCTTTCCAGTGCACCTCCGCTCATCTGTAAGTGATGTTATACACAAACAAATTTTTTTTTTGTTTTAGGTTGTGTGGGTAGCTAAAACTTCTAGTAATAAAAACATGATTAGTAATTAAACGAACTTACCTTAAGTGAAGTTCCATTACAATTATACGAGCTTTGTGATTCCGAATATTATAATAACTTGTAGTAGCTCGTCGCTTACGCCCTTTTTGTCACGATATGTTTAGAGCTGAAAAGACTCCTAAAAAAATAACACTTAGAAATACAACTCCAATACGTCAAGTGACACACGTCACTGTCAACTCCTACGCGCCAAACTCTCATTTAGTTCAGAGCACATCAGTTCAGGAATCACAAAGCTCGTATAATTGTAATGGAACTTCACTTAAGGTAAGTTCGTTTAATTACTAATTATACTTCGCTTTGTGATTCCTTCATATTATAATAACTTGTAGATGTTCAGAGACTCGTAAAATAATCAGAACTAGATCCGCATATAAAACAGTATAGTTAACTAGAGAACATCAGAGAGAGAGAGATCTATCTGGTCCAAGGTATGAAACAATGCCAGGTTTAGTTTTTTATTTCTGGTCAATCAACGTAAGTTAGCTTTGTAGCATTAAAGTGAATTATAATAATTATTTACATATGGATTAACACTACACAACCGTGATAGCGATTGGGTTAAATTATATAATTATATGTTTGGTTTCAAAACAAATGAAATTAACATAATAATCTGTGGATCTTGACCTGATTGTGGACAAGAAAGTTTATAAATATTATTTATGTATGGTCAATCACAAAAGAAAATGTGATTTGTAATATTTAAACAACGAAAATAATCATATATTATTAGTATCATGACTTTTACATCTGATGAAAGTATACCTGCTCGGCACATGGTATCACTACAGAACCAAACAACCCAATACCTGTGACTGTGAAGATCCAATAATTAAAATATAAAATATTTTTAATAATATCGTATTTTAATAAGAATGATCTGTAGAATTCTAAGTAATGAAACAAGAAAAAAAAATCAAGTAGTTTCATTACGTTTTAAGGAATTCTTTTTGAAGAGGACCACACCTGTTAAGTCAATTTAGAGAAACCCCCTAAATAATTAAATACTTATATCTGTTTATGTGTCATGAAAGTATTGACAGTATATAATCATTATAATGAACCAAATCTTAATAGGACACAATCTTATACGAGTAGATGTAATATGACAAATAACAAATATATTTATTTTTGTGACGTATTTTACTATTATTATATTATGTTATGAAAACATGTGTCAATCATAACAGTAAACATATAATAAACACTAAACAACTTAAAACTAGAGATAAAAAATTTGGCCCAGATCGCTGTCAACGGGCAGGGTGCCCAGAAGGCTGGCCGTATTGCCACGTTGAATGGCGATAGCTACACGTTGTGCAAAATAGTAGCCAGCCCTCTGGTCACCAGAGGCTTCTATTAGGCGCGCCGATAGATCTTTGTATAGTCGGCGCGCGCTTGGCCCCCACGGCCCCAAAGTTTCAACCCCAAACGCCGCAAATATGTAGCTACTTCCTAGAGCAACATACTTGCGGCGCTTGAGGTCTTCGGCCGAGGATGCCGCGGCGCCAGCATTGATTTTGGTGCCTGAAATACGGGACGGTGCCAAGGTATCAACGCAGGTAGCGTCCCAAACTAGCGGCCGTCCCATACTCCAAGGCACCAGTGTCATGCCGTCGGGCCTCTTGCCGTCGTCCCTGGCCAAACCGCTAGGTTCCAGGACTGCCGGCAGTTTAGCGCTGACAAGGGCCCTTCGGATGACGTCGTTAATGCTGGCGTGGCGGGAGATCCTCCCAGCACTTCGGACGCAAGATAGACCGTGGTGGCCTAGACTGTCCACCATGACGCCGCATTGACAGCGATGAGGTTGGTTTGTTGGTGCCCCCAAACGTAAGCAGGTTGCGAGGCGAAAGGTGGTGTTATCTAACAGTGTTCCAATATTGGGAGACGGTAGAGCTGTTAACCAGAGGCCAGACTCCCACTCTGCAGTAGCGAGGAGACGAGCGCGGTCCGTCGGACTAGGTGACGTATCTAAGAGATTTTTCCGTACTAGTCGACAGAGCGGCTCGTCCCATTGCCTCTGCGAGCAGGGATGGTCAGGTAAATCGGTGTTCGGGCAGGTTATAGACCAAACGTTCTTGGCCTCGGAGCAGTGTGCAGCCTCCAGGGACCCAATGGAAGGGGCCAGTATTTTTCCTATAAGGCTTTGAGCACCATGCACCGAGGACAAGAACGCAGGTAGCGCCACGCAGGAGATTTTGCGGATACCCAGGCCACCGAACCTAATAGGTAAGCTAGCCTGGGTCCAAGTTCTGTCGTCAAAAGATATGTTGAAAATGGATGTCAGTGTTTCTACGACTAATGTATCTAATTTTGAAACCAAATCAGGGTATTTCCAAAGATGGGATCCGCGAAGAATGTATGTAAATTTTGGCACAAATAGGCAATGTTTTATGATTGAATAAGCGGAGTGAATGTTAATTTTTGATAAACGATGTGATGTTGCTTTGAAATTTTGAATTTTAGAATCTACAAAGATTTCAAATGACTGGTCCAAGACGGGACAGCCAAGGAGGTGAAGTGATTCTTTATTTATAATTTTTATACCAGGAGCTAGATTATTAAAAAGGTCTATTGTATTTTTCTTGTTTGGACAGGAATCGGTAATAAATAGTTCGCATTTTGAAAAATTTAGGGAGAGGCCAATTGTTTTCAAGTTTGTAGTTATCTTTTTAAAATCTTCGAGAACAGAAGTCGCTTCACCGCCGAGGGTCCCGTCATCCAGATACCACACGTTTAATTTAGAATTTAGTTCCTTAATGATGGGATGTATGGCGAGACTGAAAATTGCTGGGCCGAGGGGGTCGCCTTGTTGACATCCTACCGATGAATCCAGAACGTTTGTTTTATATAATAATTTAGACGGGGAGCTATAACACTGCCAAAGAAATTTGTATGTCAAGGGAATTTTTTCTTTTATTTGTGTCAACAAGGCGCCTCTATCTACAGAATTAAAAGCGTTACAAACATCCACCTTCAGTAGGACCTCTCCTGCCTCATGCTCAAGAAACGTTCGCACGGCATGCACGGCGGCTTCGCAGCCACTCTTGGAACCAAACCCCAGTTGGATTGGCTGAAGTTCTGAGCTGAGTTGTGAGAGAATGGAGCGACAAGCAATCTTGGCGGCAAGCCGACGAAGCGTGGTGCCAACGGCAATAGGCCGAATGCCGCCGTCTTTTTTTGTTAGGGCACAGAGGTTTGCACCATACAGGACGTCTCTGATATCTTCTGGGACCTGACCGGCTAGCATGATGTTCACCAGGGCTGTCAGGTCCTTTAAAATGTTTTCCCCAGTTTCTCCGCAGCCGTTGCACAGGTCTTTTAGGTGCTGGGGTGTCAAGCCATCCAGCCCGCCTGCGGAGCCATTGGGGAAAGACATGACTGCTCCAAAGACGTCCTGTGGAGTAGCGGTAAGATTTCGATCGGTCATTTGCGGGGGATCAGGGAGACAAATGTTTGTAGCTGGAGGTGGATGTTTGCTGTGGAGAGCTGTGAGTGTGTCAGAGTTGGAAGGGGCTACTGCATCGTCAGAGAAGAGCAAGCGAGCGGCACCACTAATGTCGCCGTCAGCAACTTTGCTTTCAACTATTTTAAATAAATTATTTTTGGAATTCCTGGAATTGTTGGGAGAGGGCCGAAATGATACATCTGTGCAACAGTTATCCTTAACTATTTTGGTAAGTGATTTTGAATTTTGATTTGAATCTACATGTAGTACTCTAAAGGTGAAAGTTAGCAAATTTTCCCAATTTCGTGTTGAATTATCAGAGAGGACGGCTTTGATGGTGTCGCTCAAGTATTTGGAAACGGATATCCGGGCACCACGCGGTATCCGTTTTAAAACTGGACGCGAATTTTTGAAATCACTCAGAGTTTGATGAAATGGTAAGTCCAATCTGGTGTGGTCTGGTAAATGAGAGTGAGAGGAAACCGATACATTGGCCTGGGACGGTGTTGAAGGAGTAGGTTGTGTCTGACCTGAACGATGTTTTTTACCGATATGGATGTTAAGGCCTCTAGGGCCTTTAAAAAAACGTGGTTCAGAGCATTCTGGACAGCGTAGGTGGTTTTCGGACGATGCAGTAGCTCGTATAGGGCAAGAAAGGTTTAGGGGCATCAACAATACGATAAAAACCAATACTTACTTAAATAAAACTTAGAGTAAAAAGCACAAAAAGTAAACACTTAATTAAATAACCTATGTAGTAAAAAGGATAAAAACAAACAGTTTTCTTCAGGGGGGTACTCCAAGCACCTGCGCTTGAGAAGAGGGCAGGGCCTCTGTGGCTTCTGCTTTACAGAAGGGTTCTTTAGCATGGGCTCATTCGTCGCAAATATTTTTGTTTCACTTTGCTTTGTAATAGACCAACAGTTGGGAATGTATGGAGACACGGAGGGCGAGAAATCATGAGCACACACGACTGAAATTACTCGTCGAGTACAAATCGTGTCATGTAAATATTGATTTTTTCCGAAGTGACATTCTTGTCATTGATGTTGGGCCGCACATCGGCGCTTGTCTTAGGTTAGGCCTGCGGTCTGTGGCCTCCGCGGAGATTTAGTTTTTTACTTCCCGATACCTAAAAATGCTCGCTTTTAATTAACTGCAGGATTTGTGGTAGGTATTCAACGTAAATAAAATTTATTTTGGCGATAATTTTATCCGGTACGTGTTTACAGGTTGCTAGGTGACGTTTGAGTGAAAACATAGTCAACATAGGTATAAATAGGCATGCCTTTATACAATGCAGCCCAATGTAGCAACCCAATGCGGAATGACCGCCAAGGGTTCAAAGCACTTCCTTGATAAGTATTCTACCAATATATATAAAACACCGGTTCACAATATTAATTAAAATTACAAAATTCATTGCATAACTCTGCTACCAGACCAGAGATATTTTGGCTACCACTATAGGTACATATATGCTGACATAGTATTATTTCAGGTAGTGCTTGAAGCATTTTGTTTTAACGTGCTTATATAAATTATTGAATCAATAAAAGCATAAAATACAGCATTATTACATCATTAAAAAATCGTTTCTATGGCACGTCAGCTAGGAGGCTCAGAGAATCCCAACTGTTTAGAGTCCATTCATTTACTTCCATATCTTTTGATACCAAATGGCGCCAATGAGCTAAGTATGTCAAGTACCATCTTTCTTGAAACATCATGACAATAGATGTCAAAAATAGTTAAGATAAAGTAGGCATGTACACAAAATTTGTAATAGGTGGCATAGCCTTCAAGTAAAATATTAATGATTTGTTAACTGCATTATGTTATATTAATGATAATAAAATCAATAAGATGAGCAGGGAACTTATCTTACTGAGCAAAAATTTTGCTGTATAATTATACCTTTGATAATTATTAAAGGTTTAATATAATAACTAGGTTTATAGACAATTAGACACCAAGTGCATCAATTTTGTGATAACCTTACTCATATAAAAGTGTGTGTTGAGTACACACAGAGTATATCAGGATCGAGCATTAATTTACGCTAGGTATATAAACAAGAAACATATTTTTCTCACAACGGTATGCACTGCTTTTTACATTTCAAATAAGCATTTGACACATCAGTTTGCAATTTACTAGAACAAAGGTAATCCTTTACCTAAAGAAAAGGTTATTATCTTTAACAGTCTACATATACTTAAACCTTTAAAAGCGGGCCTAGTCCGCCTAGTGGTTACGATTAGGTTTAATATTTATTTCAGTTAAAGAGTTTAATTGACAAATAGTTTAAACTAATAAGCGGTAAGCGTAATTTCCACTGAGTGTCATAATCCGTCAAAGATGTGCCACAACTGCCACAAGGGCATAGGCATATTAAACAAAACAAAAAATATATCATTGTAGTCGGGTATATAATGTTTCAAATTAAGCATGGCAATATTTTATTTTTCCCCCTTAGCTGATATGGAGTTCTGTTACATATCAAAATTTTACCAAACAATGCCAAGTAGTTCAAGAGTAACAAAAAAAAAACCATAAGCAGATTTAACAGAGAGTAACCATATGGTTACCTAATGATCATAGAGGGATTAAGTAACAGTTGCTTTTATCAAGCAGTTGTTATGGCTTGTGCCAATAGGCAATTGTTTGTCTTTATAAGACAAAAAATTCGTTTTAAATGACTTTATATATTGTCAAATTTGATCCAATGTAAAATTATATTAAGTAGCTATGACCCACAAATACAGTGGTGTGGGCTCCATTACATATCAGCATGGTAAGGGAACCGAATAGTTATGCAATATACTTGCTAATATATGCAGCGCAGAATACTTTTATATTAGATCCATTTAATTTAAGTATTGTTGTAGACTTTCTTAACACTGGTAGTTGTGTCTATATCGAGTCCGACACACCAAACATTAATCAGGCTTTCTGCTGTTGTTGATAGGTACTGAAAATGATACAATTGTAATAACATAATATTAGAGTAGTAGATAATAAATGCATCATGTTCTGTTTATTTTAACACAATTGCTGGATGTTGCTTTGAGTACTATCCAAATACGTGAACCAAGTTCTAACGTAACTCTAACAGTGATGCATTTTTCTCTGTTAATTAGGCTAAAACATAACAATAGCCAGCAGTGCAACAATTGGTATTATACTTCGCTTTGTGATTCCTTCATATTATAATAACTTGTAGTAGCTCGTCGCTTACGCCCTTTTTGTCACGATATGTTTAAAGCTGAAAAGACTCCTAAAAAAATGAAACTTAGAAATACAACTCCAATACGTCAAGTGACACACGTCACTGTCAACTCCTACGCGCCAAACTCTCATCTTCGTGCTATTGCCCTAACGTCACGCGCTATAGTTCTTTCTTTTATTCATATTTTAAATGAATTTCCGATTGAAAGTTGAAAATCAAAATGCATTGCTGCTTAAATATAGCATATGAAGTGGTGGAAAGTGTATTTCAGGTTCCTAATTAACTTATTGCAAGAAAAATGCATTACGAAAACATTGGAGATGCCGACAAAGGACGCCGACGCCGACGAAAGAAAACGCCGAAATAAGCAAAAGTAGCTGCAATTTCGACTGTGAATGTGCTATTAAAGGTTTGAATGATGTCAAGACGGTGGACTATGTAAAACAAATGACGTCAAAGAGGTAACCTTCTCTTGTCGATTATACTTTAAGGTTATGTTGGTTGAACCGTAAACGAAAGTGACTTTCTATAAGAGTTAACATCAACATCTTCGTGTAGTACATATATCCGTCACATAATATAAAAGTACAAATAAAACATTAAAAGACTCAATGAGTAATAAACCCTTAAATAGTCCTAGATTAGTCTCTTGTAAGTAATGCAAAATAAAATAATAATGGCATGCATGTAGAATACGCATAAGAAGTCCCATATTGTACTAAACTGATAGAATTGGAACTTTAAATGATAATAATAACCAAATCAATGTCCAATAAATCAGTAAGAATATGTTATATTCATGAACAAGTATTACACAATTACATTATTTAATTTTCTTAACACATATACATAGTGTACAATGGCATACTATGATGTAACTGAGCAACCAAATTAGAAATTTATTTAATAAAATGATGTAAATCATTAAGTCTCACTTGATGAAAATACAAGAAATATGTACATATTTAAGAAAAAGCGTCTTGAGATTTATATTGACAAAATTTACATACTTGGGATACGAAATACAGATATAATTTTGACAAAATTTACATACTTGGGATACGAAATACAGATATAATTGTCATTGTGATGAAGATGCATGGAATCATTATAGCATGAACCGTCATGATGCATATCAAGACCCTACTGGGCTGATTATTCATAATTCAGTTTTACATCCACGGTATACTGATCAAAGCAATGCTTGATGTAACCTATGACAGCTGTGGTCTCGCTGGATATTTATTTGAACAAGGCGGTACTCACAATATTAACCAAATCACTTAGCAAAATTTTTTGCATCCTGCTGTATTAAGCACAACATAACAACAAAGTTTATTGCACTTTTATTAATGCTAAGCCTATCCCTTGAAACAATTCTACAATGATGGCATTATTGTCTATATCTGTGTTTATAAACCAGTCAAAAAATTTAAATAAAGGCAGTACATGCTATGCCGTGCTGCCCTGGATTATGACTGTATGCTTCTGTGGTATTGCTATCCTAGGCTCTACTCGAAGCAAAAATTTAACAGTGAGGACGTTGCTGCCCTGGATTATGAGTCAGACTGTATGCTTCTGTGGTATTGCTATCCTAGGCTCTACTCGAAGCAAAAATTTAACAGTGAGGATGTTGCTGCCCTGGATTATGAGTCAGACTGTATGCTTCTGTGGTATTGCTATCCTAGGCTCTACTCGAAGCAAAAATTTAACAGTGAAGACATTACTGCCCAGGATTATGAGTCAGACTGTATGCTTCTGTGGTATTGCTATTCTAGGCTCTACTCAAAGCAAAAAATTAACAATGATGATATTGCAGTAGAATATGCGTGGTTCTGCTTTCCTAGGCTTTACTCGAAGCAAAAATTTAACAGTGAAAACATTGCTGCCATCGATTATGAGTCAGACTCAGACTGTATGCTTCTGTGGTATTGCTATTCTAGGCTCTACTCAAAGCAAAAAATTAACAATGATGGTATTGCAGTAGAATATGCGTGGTTCTGCTTTCCTAGGCTTTACTCGAAGCAAAAATTTAACAGTGAAAACATTGCTGCCATCGATTATGAGTCAGACTCAGACTGTATGCTTCTGTGGTATTGCTATTCTAGGCTCTACTCAAAGCAAAAAATTAACAATGATGGCATTGCAGTGGAACATGCGTGGTTCTGCTTTCGTAGGCTCTACTGATGTAATAATTTGACTGTATGCGTCCATGTATTCTCTATTTTTGGCTCTATATGATGCTAAAAACTTGAGTTTATTGCAACTACTTAATTTCCAGGCATTCTTAAAATCCAGGCTGTATAATTATTACATTCATTCGGTTTTATTCCAGCTGTTGTTAAATTTTACCAATTGTTGCACTGCTGGCTATTATTATGTTTTAGCCTAATTAACAGAGAAAAATGCATCACTGTTAGAGTTACGTTAGAACTTGGTTCACGTATTTGGATAGTACTCAAAGCAACATCCAGCAATTGTGTTAAAATAAACAGAACATGATGCATTTATTATCTACTACTCTAATATTATGT
The DNA here is from genome assembly GCA_947086415.1 of Pammene aurita. Classification (NCBI taxonomy): domain Eukaryota; kingdom Metazoa; phylum Arthropoda; class Insecta; order Lepidoptera; family Tortricidae; genus Pammene; species Pammene aurita. The sequence goes on from OX352289.1 coordinate 17,583,348, forward strand.
TATTACAATTGTATCATTTTCAGTACCTATCAACAACAGCAGAAAGCCTGATTAATGTTTGGTGTGTCGGACTCGATATAGACACAACTACCAGTGTTAAGAAAGTCTACAACAATACTTAAATTAAATGGATCTAATATAAAAGTATTCTGCGCTGCATATATTAGCAAGTATATTGCATAACTATTCGGTTCCCTTACCATACTGATATGTAATGGAGCCCACACCACTGTATTTGTGGGTCATAGCTACTTAATATAATTTTACATTGGATCAAATTTGACAATATATATAGTCATTTAAAACGAATTTTTTGTCTTATAAAGACAAACAATTGCCTATTGGCACAAGCCATAACAACTGCTTGATAAAAGCAACTGTTACTTAATCCCTCTATGATCATTAGGTAACCATATGGTTACTCTCTGTTAAATCTGCTTATGGTTTTTTTTTTGTTACTCTTGAACTACTTGGCATTGTTTGGTAAAATTTTGATATGTAACAGAACTCCATATCAGCTAAGGGGGAAAAATAAAATATTGCCATGCTTAATTTGAAACATTATATACCCGACTACAATGATATATTTTTTGTTTTGTTTAATATGCCTATGCCCTTGTGGCAGTTGTGGCACATCTTTGACGGATTATGACACTCAGTGGAAATTACGCTTACCGCTTATTAGTTTAAACTATTTGTCAATTAAACTCTTTAACTGAAATAAATATTAAACCTAATCGTAACCACTAGGCGGACTAGGCCCGCTTTTAAAGGTTTAAGTATATGTAGACTGTTAAAGATAATAACCTTTTCTTTAGGTAAAGGATTACCTTTGTTCTAGTAAATTGCAAACTGATGTGTCAAATGCTTATTTGAAATGTAAAAAGCAGTGCATACCGTTGTGAGAAAAATATGTTTCTTGTTTATATACCTAGCGTAAATTAATGCTCGATCCTGATATACTCTGTGTGTACTCAACACACACTTTTATATGAGTAAGGTTATCACAAAATTGATGCACTTGGTGTCTAATTGTCTATAAACCTAGTTATTATATTAAACCTTTAATAATTATCAAAGGTATAATTATACAGCAAAATTTTTGCTCAGTAAGATAAGTTCCCTGCTCATCTTATTGATTTTATTATCATTAATATAACATAATGCAGTTAACAAATCATTAATATTTTACTTGAAGGCTATGCCACCTATTACAAATTTTGTGTACATGCCTACTTTATCTTACCTATTTTTGACATCTATTGTCATGATGTTTCAAGAAAGATGGTACTTGACATACTTAGCTCATTGTCACCATTTGGTATCAAAAGATATGGAAGTAAATGAATGGACTCTAAACAGTTGGGATTCTCTGAGCCTCCTAGCTGACGTGCCATAGAAACGATTTTTTAATGATGTAATAATGCTGTATTTTATGCTTTTATTGATTCAATAATTTATATAAGCACGTTAAAGCAAAATGCTTCAAGCACTACCTGAAATAATACTATGTCAGCATATATGTACCTATAGTGGTAGCCAAAATATCTCTGGTATGGTAGCAGAGTTATGCAATGAATTTTGTAATTTTAATTAATATTGTGAACCGGTGTTTTATATATATTGGTAGAATACTTATCAAGGAAGTGCTTTGAACCCTTGGCGGTCATTCCGCATTGGGTTGCTACATTGGGCTGCATTGTATAAAGGCATGCCTATTTATACGTATGTTGACTATGTTTTCATAACATAATATAATAATAGTAATAGTCACAAAAATAAATATATTTGTTATTTGTCATATTACATCTACTCGTATAGGATTGTGTCCTATTAAGATTTGGTTCATTATAATGATTATATACTGTCAATACTTTCATGACACATAAACAGATATAAGTATTTAATTATTTAGGGGGTTTCTCTAAATTGACTTAACAGGTGTGGTCCTCTTCAAAAAGAATTCCTTAAAACGTAATGAAACTACTTGATTTTTTTTTCTTGTTTCATTACTTAGAATTCTACAGATCATTCTTATTAAAATACGATATTATTAAAAATATTTTATATTTTAATTATTGGATCTTCACAGTCACAGGTATTGGGTTGTTTGGTTCTGTAGTGATACCATGTGCCGAGCAGGTATACTTTCATCAGATGTAAAAGTCATGATCAGACATAGAAGTTTTTGTGGCAGAAATGAAAATGTCACGGGGACTTCCCAACGATATAAATTTATCGATATCCTTATGACAGTTAGGATGTACATATAATATGAATTTGTAAGTTGCATATATTATTATACATAATACATTCATTCATATCATTAATTTATAAATAAATTAGGAAAAAGATTTTCATTCGTTTTGTTTTAGTCGTTAAACAATTTTGTTGAAATAAAAAAATCCAATAAGAGCTTATATTTATATAACGAATTACCATCACATAATATCTATAGGTAATAGTTATCAGCATATATGTTAATTTTTACTTTACCCATTAAACTTAATATTTATTATGAAATGTCACTTCGAAAGCTATCGATAAATTTGATATTGGAAGGAAGTCCCTAGTTAATTGACATTTTTGCCACAAAAACTTCTATGTCTGGTCATGATACTAATAATATATGATTATTTTCGTTGTTTAAATATTACAAATCACATTTTATTTTGTGATTGAACCAGGGATTGCACAACCGGTTTTATTAAATACCTGTAAACAAACTGTCAACTAATAGCGGTTTAAATTTTATACCTGTATTCAAATTAGAGGTATTATTTTAATATTGTTATCATCATTATGACAATTCAAGTACTAATTTCAGTATTCTTTACCGGTATTCAATACCTATATTCAATTAATGACAATTTTATTACTAGTGCGAGTGAGACATCTGTATCTAAGTTACGGTCTCTATCGGGCCGAATTTATACCTAACCGACTAGTTTGACGACAGGCGACATAACTGCTAAGGCATTCCTATTTCAAATTTTCTAGAAATAAACTAACCAACTAAATAAAGTAGTAGTGCAAAGTGTCGTATTTCACAAATTAATTTCTGACTTTTCGAGTCTTATGCATTTTAGGTGCTTGTCTTTTGACTTCTTATACCGCTAATAAAATTGATTACAGGTAAACATGTTATTTGCAAAAACCGATAATGCTTTTGAATACCGGTAATACTTTACCGCTATTCATGGTTTTAGCAATATAAATAGTGAAATTCAAGTATAACCGGTTAAACCCAAATTACAACCGGTTTTCAGAATACCGGTAACGATCCCTGGATTGAACATACATAAATAATATTTATAAACTTTCTTGTCCACAATCAGGTCAAGATCCACAGATTATTATGTTAATTTCATTTGTTTTGAAACCAAACATATAATTATATAATTTAACCCAATCGCTATCACGGTTGTGTAGTGTTAATCCATATGTAAATAATTATTATAATTCACTTTAATGCTACAAAGCTAACTTACGTTGATTGACCAGAAATAAAAAACTAAACCTGGCATTGTTTCATACCTTGGACCAGATAGATCTCTCTCTCCCTGATGTTCTCTAGTTAACTATACTGTTTTATATGCGGATCTAGTTCTGATTATTTTACGAGTCTCTGAACATCTACAAGTTATTATAATATGAAGGAATCACAAAGCGAAGTATAATTAGTAATTAAACGAACTTACCTTAAGTGAAGTTCCATTACAATTATACGAGCTTTGTGATTCCGAATATTAGTAACCCTCCCACCCGTGCTTAATGATTACAATAAGCTAAACCCAGTATAAGTGTACTGTACCATACTAGACTACAGTACTATGTTGTAAAATAATCAAGTGACTATTGAGAGGTAAACATTTCTTTGTACATCTCAGCGGTGCTCTGAACTAAATGAGAGTTTGGCGCGTAGGAGTTGACAGTGACGTGTGTCACTTGACGTATTGGAGTTGTATTTCTAAGTGTTATTTTTTTAGGAGTCTTTTCAGCTCTAAACATATCGTGGCAAAAAGGGCGTAAGCGACGAGCTACTACAAGTTATTATAATATTCGGAATCACAAAGCTCGTATAATTGTAATGGAACTTCACTTAAGGTAAGTTCGTTTAATTACTAAAAATTTAACAACAGCTGGAATAAAACCGAATGAATGTAATAATTATACAGCCTGGATTTTAAGTATGCCTGGAAATTAAGTAGTTGCAATAAACTCAAGTTTTTAGCATCATATAGAGCCAAAAATAGAGAATACATGGACGCATACAGTCAAATTATTACATCAGTAGAGCCTAGGAAAGCAGAACCACGCATGTTCCACTGCAATACCATCATTGTTAATTTTTTGCTTTGAGTAGAGCCTAGAATAGCAATACCACAGAAGCATACAGTCTGAGTCTGACTCATAATCGATGGCAGCAATGTTTTCACTGTTAAATTTTTGCTTCGAGTAAAGCCTAGGAAAGCAGAGCCACGCATATTCTACTGCAATACCATCATTGTTAATTTTTTGCTTTGAGTAGAGCCTAGAATAGCAATACCACAGGAGCATACAGTCTGAGTCTGACTCATAATCGATGGCAACAATGTTTTCACTGTAAAATTTTTGCTTCGAGTAAAGCCTAAGAAAGCAGAACCACGCATATTCTACTGCAATACCATCATTGGTAATTTTTTGCTTTGAGTAGAGCCTAGAATAGCAATACCACAGAAGCATACAGTCTGACTCATAATCCTGGGCAGTAATGTCTTCACTGTTAAGGCGACGATATATGCAAACACGTCATATCGAGGTGTTTTTGTGCACGGTTTTTGAAGAAAACAAACCACGTTGGAGCATGAATGTTACTTTTTCTGTAGGGGCATATAGTTGGGTTCTATGTACCGATACGTGCTTGGTCTTGTATAACATAATTAGGTATATATATCATCGTTAAGAAACTGTTTTGGAGAAAACTTGTCGCAAGTTTTATGTCGGTCAGAAATAATTCTATGGTGCGAAATTAAACATAATTACTTCTTAGCACATTACTCATGTTCAACCGATAACTATAGTCGTATTAAGCGCTTAATAAAGGTTTTAGACGCAAAACCTTTTAGAGCCTGTAATAATCAGAACTATGCAATTGCTGCAATAAAACTCATAGGCGTTTTATCTATTGCAGCCAGAGACATGTTTCATGTGTCAAATTTGAGTGATATGATTAGTAATTTTGAGTGCGGAAATTCGTTCCACATAGCTTAGGGTATAGTACGCTTGCTTACTAAGTATATATATCCGAGTTCAAATCTAGGCTGATGTTAACTTTTTTGTTTATTTTTTTATCTCATTTCTCATTTATATTTTCAATCCTGATCCTAAGCGATTTATAGGTATTTTTGGACAAAAAAAAAGTCAAATCACCACCATACCATAATTTATATTACAAGAGCGCGTTTGTTCGAGCAGTTTCCATCCGAGGCGACGTTGCCAGCTCTCATTTGCTCATTTCGCTTCTTGCTTTGCGCTGTTGCAAGCTAGATCTATATTATGATATGAATGACGGATACATTGAATACAAACAAATGCGCTTGAAGTTGAAACACATTCGTGCATTTGTCAATGATTTGTCTACATCATCGTGTTAGGTTGTATATCTCTCTCTTTACTATGGAATAAGAAAGAAACAATCGGCTCGGCTATCCCGGCACTCTCCGATGTCTGGTCGTTTTCGTACGATTTAAAAGATATGGTGAATTATTAATATTATTATTATTAGGTAGGTAAGTAGATATGGGATTAATTTAATCGTATAAGTATATATACCAATATAGTCCCTAAAATGAAAAAACCAATAAGTAAGGTACCGTCGAGTTCCGTATCTTCGCCTGGATTTTGACACATTTCCCAAAAAATCTTTCAATTTTGAAAGCATTTTAGTCCTTTATGGCCAAAAAACGTATTTTAGTACTCCTGACTATCAGTATATACCATTAAAGCTTTGAATTTCATTGGGTAACTTGGCAATAAATGGCCCCGAAGGCAATAGGCGAAGTTTGGGTGTATTCTCCAATCTTCGCCTATGGCATGCCTTACCGCTAATTATAAACTTTTCTGGGACTTACACCTATCATGTCTTATCTCCCTGGAACGTGTTAATATAATATGAACCGTAACTACACCAGACTAGGCACATTTAAAAAAAAATGTGTAGTAGGCGAAGATTGGCAACAGTCTGAAGTTGTTTACATACATTTTCTAAAATGATGCTAGGGCTGCCAAAAATTAACCAACATGTCAATGGTTAATTTTTGACATAAAGGAGAGTAATGGTTTATAAGTAAAAAAAGTGTTTATTATATAAACAAAAAACGTATCTCTTTTCTCTTATCAGTATTTTCGTAATTGAGATCAAATCAACCTTTGGCTTCTACACATAATTACCTTTTCAAAATGAGACCGTACAACCGTACAATGATTGCCTTCTAAGGGTCCCTTGTTCATACCACGTACCTACTAGTACTACTGGGTACATCTACATATATCTTTATCTTACTAACTTTCCTCCAAATCGCTAATCCCATTTCCGAAAAACCAAACATAATAAATTATGTACATTTGGAAACAAATTTGACAACCCTAGGGGTAGGCGAAGTTCGGTAATAAGATGGCCGCCAAATACCCTCACCAATGTTTTATCCAATTGTGACTTCTAAACGTAAGCTAGCCATTAAATAATAGTTACATATTAAAAAGAAATAGTTACAGGATATAATCATGTAAAAAGTTTAACATTACCTGGCCTGTATCACTGTTTAAAACTGAAGTTAAAACACTGGCTTAAAAAAACGTGTGGTCGGTGTCGCCCAAAAACCTCACTGAATGTCAACTATATGAAGTTAGCCACAGATCGTTCGAAGAATGTTGACACCCGTAAGAAATACTTTGTATTTAGTAGTTTTGTGTAAGGCTTGCACTAAAAACATTTTGTTAAAGTCAATTTATGTTAAAATAGGCGAACATAGGTAGCACAGGCGAAGATACGCAACACGACGGTACGATGGGGTAAGACCGGACCATTTTTGAACTAGTTGGTCAGCTTTCAGGGCTGACTTTTATGCTTTACCTTTGTAAAAATTTCTCGAAATATGAATCCTTGTTTCAAATCAGTATGAAGTGTACCTAAGCTGTTTTTCCTGAATAAATTTTCAAAATCTACTCCTTCTACTTAAGATTGGACTATTCAATAAAACCACTTATCGATTTTGCCAGCTTTGTAATGCAATAATAAATTTTGAAGTGCCCTTACTTATCGTTCTAGAGCTTATATGGTCTTGCTTAGATTAATATTATACGAGAATAAATCATACTCGAAAGGTTTTTTATAATAAAACATTTTTTGTAAAAGTGGAGTATGTGTCAGTTTTCCGTCAATACTTATTGATATATTGATATTCAAGTTTTTCAAATAAAAGCTTATAATTAAAATATCAATTAAAGAATAAATAATTATTATCAATGGAAAATTTGACCTCAAAAAGTTTTTTACATGTAGACGGAGAACTGGCCACGTCTGATATGACACAATAGTCAGGTTTCATTGCTCTCATTATTGTGTCATATCTGACGTGGCTAGCTCTTAGTCCAATAAATTTGTAGCAGTTTAATCAGGTGGACGGCAACCCGGACGGGAAACTAGAATAACCACCCTATGCACGGTTTCAAATAATAGATATAATTATAAACCGCCTTTATTATGTTAATGTCAACCTTTTAGCATTTTCTTAAACTTTTCAAAAACGAGTGAGTTAAAAATATTGAGAGTGGAAAGACAAGATGTTTCAAACCTTCGAAGCAAGATGTTTCAAAATTTTAAAATTCTTTTTTTTTTCCCCAGCCTACTTGAAGATATGGACGTACCTATGGACGTATCCATACTAATATTATAGTGTGTCTGTCTGTTAACTCTTCACGCTTAAACCGCTCAACTGATTTAGATGAAATTTGGTATGTATAAGGAGGTGAAAACGGAATGGAATTTATATGGAATTGTTGCTCCCTGTTGACTTTAAATAGCATACGTGCTAGTTTTATATTTGCTCTTAGATTTTACTAACTAGTAACTTTTATTTTGCGTTTTATTATGTAATTCCATATGGCTCATGTTAATTTCGCGCAGACGAAGTCGCGGGTAAAAGCTAGTATTTTAATATTGTAATGGATTTTGATATGATAAAACTTTTTAAATAGATGGCACTTAACCAAAACTAACCCAAAAAACCGTGACGACCCTATACACGACACGATACAACTAATCCATACTAATATTATAACTGGGAAAGTGTATGGTGTGTTTGTTTGTTTGTCCGTCTCGGCAAAACGGGGCGACGAATTGAAGTGATTTTTTAAATGAAGATAGTTAAAGGGATGGAGAGTGACATAGGCTACTTTCTGTCTCTTTATAACCCCTCACGTCCCTAAAATGGGGGGTGGAAGTTTGAATGGTTTGTTACCCCTAATTTAACGCGAGCGAAGCCGCGGGCAAAAGCTAGTATTATATATTTTTAACTTACTCGTGCTGACTTTTCGTGTTTTTAATTCTTTTGTGTAAATGTGAGACGACAAACGCTTTTATATTTGTCAATTTTTTTAGTAAAGAACACTTATGGTATATAAAATAAAAAGAATTAAAACATGCTAAAAAATTAATCTTAAACTTTAGGTTGAATTAAGTTATTTGCTTTTTGGCTATGGTTTTCTGTAAGGTACTTCCCCAGTCGAGCTCTGAGCCAGGTCCAGATTTGAGCGTGATAACATTCGCTGAACTGTGCTTTACCACAGTTAGCGAGATAACATTCGGAGTGCCCATACCTCCCTTTTGGACTTAACATACCCGTGTCTAAACCTGTTCCTAGTAACCAACTAGGTACCAATTTAAAAAATGTTTACAGCTACAATTAATTGGATCCAGTCTTAAATGCCACGTAAAAACAAATCAAACCATTTTTTGTGACAAACAATTGAATTTATAGAACGAACCTTTTTTGTCTATAAAGATCACATGTATGCGTGACTTTGGCAGCAGATAGCATACATACTCCATACCACCCTCTTGAACCTGATGTTTATTCAGTGTTGGGCGTAATTTATTAGATGGTAGGGGAGAGGGGGGCAGCCTGGTACATTTTTTACACTCATTGACGTATTTCAAAATATTACCCATAAAAACCAGTTTTAGGCCTCTACACAACAACGTATGTTATTAACCTATGTAATTAATGCATTTGCATATGTCCAAAGCTAAAGACAAAGGTACAATTCAGAATTTTGGAACTCAAGGAATAATGTTCAATACTGCCTCAAGTGTGGGTAGCTTTGATTTACTTGGGGCAATTTTGAAATATGGGTTGTAAGGCATCAATATCGACATATTTTTGCCTTACAACCCATATTTCAAAATTTTACCTGTACTTAGTACAGTTAGTCACTAGAAATGGTCGTATTAACATTTTACTCGTATAATTTGCAGTTATACCGAAGAGGGGGTAGTTTTGTACAGAAATGTTTTTTGTGGTGTTCAAAGGTGCCTCAGGAGGGGTACCTTTGAAAAATATTGAAATCCTACTAAAGCTGCCCCCTTGAGGCAGTTTTGCACACACTGTTGCTCAAAACTACCCCAACAATGTTACAGGTGATAATAATTCAGTATTTATTATGCTTTGGCTGTTGTTAAATAAAAATACATAAAATGTTCTAATTAGAATTTTTATTTTATCATATAAAACGAAAGAAAACTAACAATAGAATCGACTACCCATTGAAAATCTTCTGGAATCATACGACTTTACAAAAATATGGCTCCAAAATTATTCATATGTAATGTAGCACATTTATAAATCTGTGTGTAGCACTATATTATTATGGCATATCCAACTCTTATACCTCTTGTGACGTTATCATGGTTAGGGTACCACTTTGTCGCTTATGGATTCCGAGATATCACTGATTTTGTTAATCAACTCGAAAATAGTGAAAATTGGTTTTGATTAAAAATAGCTTCTACACACTTAAAATAATACGGTGTATTGATAAAAAGTTAAACGTTTCAACTAAAAGTAAGAAAAAAACACAGCCACGTATATCCATAGATCCCATTCTTGTATGGGATCAAAAATAATTTGCGGCTAGAAAAGCCACAAATTGAGAAAAACTTTTCCCATAATTTATGATTTTTTTTTTTTTTTTTTCACATGCTGCTTTTTTATGCCAATCGATTCCATTCCTAGTTTCTAATAGTTTCCTATTAGGGGTCAACTTACGGTAATGTACTAAAAAGCCACAAATTAAATATTTTCCATACATTTACTATAAATAATAAATAAATAAATACTATAATAAATAAATAAATATTATACGACAATCTTACACAAATCGACCTAGGCCCACAGTAAGCTCAATAAGGCTTGTGTTATGGGTACTAGACGACGATATACATAATAGATAAATATGGATAAATACTTAAACACATAGAAAACATCCATAACCCAGGAACAAATATCTGCGATCAACACACAAATAAATGCCCTGACCAGGATTCGAACCCGGAACCTCCTGCTTCGTAGGTAGGGTCACTACCGACTGGGCTAGGAGATCGTCAAATAAAGAATAAGTGATTTTTTTTTACCTTTCACTTAACCAACAGTCGTTGTTATTAAGCATACCGGAAGAAACATTTAAGTAAAAAGTGTAGGTACCTGAAAAAAGCGCCATCGCCATTATATCAAAATGCAACTAGGTACAGGTACACAATAGTGTTGGAGGATGTGTGGTTTGTACGAGTATTTGCAACTAAAGGCTAATTTTCCAGATAGGTAATTGAATTATCCGATGTTCTCCCGATGCGGTCTTATCCCAACGCACTTTACCGTCCTCATTGAAAGCGTTTCTGACCATCTCTAATTTCGTTATAGATTACTAAAAACCTTGGTTTTTCAGAGCAGAAGAGGACATAAAACAAATTAGTTACAAATAATATTATCTTCAGTTAAGTACATTTTATTTGAGCTTTTATTTTGAAAGACTTGACACGTACTTGACACATAGAAATATAACCGCCATGATGAATGCTTATTTTGGATATTTAGAATAAAACATTATAATTGTACGATTATGATACTGTAGGTAATGGCGTGCGTTGGCCAAGTCGTTTTATATTATACGTAACTTTATTTATTTCGTCATTGATTACCTACATACAATAGTAACTTTAATTAAGTAAGTACACATAAAATGAAATTATTATCAAAGCGCCATCTTACTGTAAAAGGCCGCGATTGTTTGACTATTTAAACATGTCAACATTGAATTGTCATAGTTCATCTCAAGTATACTAGATGGCAGAAGCGGAAGCTGCGATTATAAAAACGCAAAATGCAGTCGTCAACCGTGATACCCGTCACCTTAAATTTTTGCTTCGAGTAGAGCCTAGGATAGCAATACCACAGAAGCATACAGTCTGACTCATAATCCAGGACAGCAACATCCTCACTGTTAAATTTTTGCTTCGAGTAGAGCCTAGGATAGCAATACCACAGAAGCATACAGTCTGACTCATAATCCAGGGCAGCAACGTCCTCACTGTTAAATTTTTGCTTCGAGTAGAGCCTAGGATAGCAATACCACAGAAGCATACAGTCTGACTCATAATCCAGGGCAGCAACGTCCTCACTGTTAAATTTTTGCTTCGAGTAGAGCCTAGGATAGCAATACCACAGAAGCATACAGTCATAATCCAGGGCAGCACGGTATAGCATGTACTGCCTTTATTTAAATTTTTTGACTGGTTTATAAACACAGATATAGACAATAATGCCATCATTGTAGATTTGTTTCAAGGGATAGGCTTAGCATAAATAAAAGTGCCATAAACTTTGTTGTTATGTTGTGCTTAATACAGCAGGATGCAAAAAATTTTGCTAAGTGATTTGGTTAATATCGTGAGTACCGCCTTGTTCAAATAAATATCCAGCGAGACCACAGCTGTCATAGGTTACATCAAGCATTGCTTTGATCAGTATACCGTGGATGTAAAACTGAATTATGAATAATCAGCCCAGTAGGGTCTTGATATGCATCATGACGGTTCATGCTATAATGATTCCATGCATCTTCATCACAATGACAATTATATCTGTATTTCGTATCCCAAGTATGTAAATTTTGTCAATATAAATCTCAAGACGCTTTTTCTTAAATATGTACATATTTCTTGTATTTTCATCAAGTGAGACTTAATGATTTACATCATTTTATTAAATAAATTTCTAATTTGGTTGCTCAGTTACATCATAGTATGCCATTGTACACTATGTATATGTGTTAAGAAAATTAAATAATGTAATTGTGTAATACTTGTTCATGAATATAACATATTCTTACTGATTTATTGGACATTGATTTGGTTATTTTATTATTATCATTTAAAGTTCCAATTCTATCAGTTTAGTACAATATGGGACTTCTTATGCGTATTCTACATGCATGCCATTATTATTTTATTTTGCATTACTTACAAGAGACTGATCTAGGACTATTTAAGGGTTTATTACTCATTGAGCCTTTTAATGTTTTATTTGTACTTTTATATTATGTGACGGATATATGTACTACACGAAGATGTTGATGTTAAAACTTATAGAAAGTCACTTTCGTTTACGGTTCAACCAACATAACCTTAAAGTGTCAAAATTATATCTGTATTTCGTATCCCATATAATCGACAAGAGAAGGTTACTTCTTTGACGTAATTTGTTTTACATAGTCCACCGTCTTGACATCATTCAAACCTTTAATAGCACATTCACAGTCGAAATTGCAGCTACTTTTGCTTATTTCGGCGTTTTCTTCGGCGTCGGCGTCCTTTGTCGGCATCTCCAATGTTTTCGTAATGCATTTTTCTTGCAATAAGTTAATTAGGAACCTGAAATACACTTTCCACCACTTCATATGCTATATTTAAGCAGCAATGCATTTTGATTTTCAACTTTCAATCGGAAATTCATTTAAAATATGAATAAAAGAAAGAACTATAGCGCGTGACGTTAGGGCGATAGCACGAAGATTAGAGAGTTTGGCGCGTAGGAGTTGACAGTGACGTGTGTCACTTGACGTATTGGAGTTGTATTTCTAAGTGTTATTTTTTTAGGAGTCTTTTCAGCTCTAAACATATCGTGTCAAAAAGGGCGTAAGCGACGAGCTACTACAAGTTATTATAATATGAAGGAATCACAAAGCGAAGTATAATTAAACTCACGCTTTTTAGGGACTAATAGTGTGACATATAATAGGTTCGACCTCACATGGAGTACTGTTCTCATCTCTGGTCTGGCGCCCCGCAATACCAGCTTCTCCCACTTGACTCCATCCAACGTGGGGCAGTTCGTATTGTTGACAATCCCGATCTTACTGACGGCTTAGATCCACTTAGTCTCCGGAGAGATGTTGGCTCTCTGTGTGTGTTCTACCGTCTGTACAACGGGGAGTGTTCTGAAGAACTTTTTGAACTGGTGCCATCGTCACGTTTCTACCATCGCACCTCCCGCCAAAGGAACAAAGTTCATCCTCATTTTCTAGACACATGGTATACCAAAAATAAACGGGCATCTCGTTCGTTTCTGCCTAGAACGTGTGGAATGTGGAATGAGCTGCCTCCCGAGGTGTTTCCATTGCGCTTTGACATGGGGTTTTTCAAGAAGCGGGCGTACAGGGCTCTCAAGGGTCGGCAACGCATAGGCAGCTTCTGATGTTGCTTATGTTCATGGGCGACGTTGACCGCTTCCCATCAGGCGGCTCGTCTGCTCGTTTGCTACTAGTTTCATAAAAAAAAAAACATGTTTTTAATGGCTAAAAATTGTTTTTAAACGCTATATAAGTATGGAAAAGTAGAAAAATCCACTGCCTCAGGCGAGACTCGAACTCGCGACTCTGGGATACATGCCCATCGCTCTGACCAACTGAGCTACTGAGACACACCTGATGGCTGCGAATTTCTCCACTATATCCCATATGCGTCTTAGGGGGACGCCTAGCGACATCTGCCGAAGAAGTCTTACACTTCTCAACCGGCCATCGGAGTCCCAAGTTGTATTGAGAATTCACCGATAACAATGCGCTACCCCATACTAAGGCCGGTTGGGAAGTGTAAGACTTCTTCGGCAGATGTCGCTAGGCGTCCCCCTAAGACGCATATGGGATATAGTGGTGAAATTCGCAGCCATCAGGTGTGTCTCAGTAGCTCAGTTGGTCAGAGCGATGGGCATGTATCCCAGAGTCGCGAGTTCGAGTCTCGCCTGAGGCAGTGGATTTTTCTACTTTTCCATTTTTTCTAAGCATTGTGGTATCGTTAGCAGACGTTCTGCTTAATACAAAATTAATTGCTATATAAGTAATCTATATTAGGTAATATCAGTATGACTTACTATAGTATACTTAATTATATACTATACTTAATTGATTTATGACAGTGTTAATGATTTCTATTATATTTGGATGAGACAAAACTCTGAGTCGAGTTGAAAAGCTCCTTAAGTTGCATGCATGCATTTTTGATTTCATAAGCCGCTGTTTTTTTTTTGGTAATCAATCTTATGTTTTTGACTTCCACGACACAGGCTTTGCCTAGTGTGGGAGTCGGTGATATGTATGTTTAAAAATTTTTGGTCAATAAAACATTTTTACTTTTTTACGTACTTTACTTAATTTTTTATAAAAATTAATATTACTGGTATTTTTTTATAACTAGATTAATTAGGCACTGGTGAATTATTTACTTGAAAACTTCTGTGGAGTTATGGGTACTGACCGGAAAATTGCATTTGTAGAAAATACTCTTACTATTCATTAATGGGCGTAGGCGTAGCGCTTTGTGTAGATTTAATTAAAATCCTTCTGTAAACCTATTTCTGTGAGCAATATTCGCCGTTTTTTAGATAAAATACACTATGAACAAAATATTATATTGGAATTTTCACAGCGAGGTTCTTCATTTATGTCACACAGTATAGTTAGTAAAACTATTTAGATTTTTTTAAATGTATCATGTACTCCATACCCCATTTACCAATGTGGCCCCTTTGTTTAAAATTAATTTATATGTATGTACAGTCACCAGCATAAATATATGACTGTGGGGAGCGCTGTAAAAATATCTGAATCTCCATTGAGGGCAAAAGTATATGACGACACTTCCACGGTAAAAATATGTGATGGTTATTGGCCGGCATAAACATCGTTTTGCATCGATCAGCATAAATATCGGATCCGTCCACTTAAAAATATCTGATTACCTATCAAAAGCAAAATTATGTGACTACTGCCACCGGCATAAATATCTAACCTCTGTGAAAGTTTTAACATCGGATGACAGGTCGGCGCATAAATATCTGACATAATAACAAAATCAAAACTATGTCATCAATATACAAAACCAAACCTTATCTAGCTGGTATAAAGCAGTAAATGGTATATGATGGTATGGTTGATATTCATCATGACGTTTAATAGATGTGATAAACCTTCTTATTACTATCCTAAACTATCATTTAAAAAAAATATTTACGTCAATATGGCATGTCACATTAGAAATAAACAAGTCAAATTATTATTTTGCATGGATTGCAACTCGTAATAATTAGATAATTCAATGCCATGTATAGCGCGTTTTATCAAATCTACGAGCAATTGAAGCATAGGATTATTTAAATATACGTAAAAATAGACCGCTCCATTAAATAATTAATCCATTGAGAGTTTATGTGAGTTAATTCTTGTTTACTTACATGATACCTACGTACCTAATCAATAGGTTCTACCGACTTAATAATGCATTTGTAATTTAATATTGTTTTTAGATAAATGCCGTGAGATCATGGATTACTTGCAAGTGGAAGATGCAAAATCGACCATCCTAAAAATTATGGCCGTATTTTTCAAAATACAGCTTAAGACTTTTGCAGTAACCTGGAGGGCCCAGAATGGTCGAATTTATAATAATGAAGATAAATAGTGCAAAATAAAATTATTGAATATTGAACTTGTTTTATTGCATGTTGCAAGGCACCTGTCCGACAAGTGACAAGGAGGCAACAGGAGAGCAAAAAGCCAATCAGGGTTGGGCAAAAAATTGTGTATTAAAACTAAAGTTAAAAATTAGAACGTTAATCTTTATCATATAAACATGATTACGATTTCAATCATGAGCTTTCCAATCAGATTGAGCACCGACATGAGTAAATCATGACGATTTTCAGTTTCTATCATGATTAGGTACTTAGCTTAAGTGATGACATTAGTAAGACAGATGCTTAGTTAAACTAACGATTTAGTTGTTTTAATGATGTTTTAAACAGGATTAGATTTTGCATAGCTACAGGCTCCATTATTTTTTCCCTGACGGAACAGAGGCGGTACTCGTACGAGTAAGGTCAGTGTCAATAGAAAAGTAAAATAAGGTAAACAAATATGTCTGAATTTGTATGCAAGAAAGGCATTTGAAACATGACAAAATAATATTAAAGGAATCTGTTTTCACTAAAATATGTAAATAATAAGTTTGTGTATGAATTGACAAAAAAAAACATAATGGTTCTTTAAAAAAGTGTAATTGTGAAGCAATGAAGGTAAATAAATGTGTTTGGTTACTTTATTTTACTTTTCTATTCACACCGACCTTATATACATTTAGGATAAATGGCTATTTGTGACAATATTTTGGTAAAGGTATTGGTGGTTGGCGCTTACGTCATAAAATGTATTATACAGATTCAATATTGTATTCGAGCAAAAAAAACGTATGTGCCAGCTGCCAAATGTTACCTTTACCAAAATATCGAGACATTTGTTTGTAAATTTTTTGGTATGTGTACAAATTAAAGCTCCCATTAAACTTCGAAACGGCCCGTTCGATTTCATTGCAGTTTTCGGTTACGGTTAAGGTAACTATCACACTGCTGCGGTTTCCGCATGCGGCAACGACGTTCGAGTGAGATAGCGCTTTGCATATGTATAGTGCTGTTTCCTTGACGGGTGACTGATATATGTGTCAAAACGTTTAGTTTAAAAGCTAATACCGAGTAATATGGCTGTGATATGCAGATTAACGGACAGATGGGCGGGCGGGTCGCATACGGCGTATATTTATTTATTTATTTAAACTTTATTGCACAACAAGTTATAATGTACAAATGGCGGACTTAATGCCAAATGGCATTCTCTACCAGTCAACCATTGGGCCAAACAGAGACTTAAGTTAGTGCAGGAAGAAAATTTAATTGTTAGAGAATTCTTATCGTAAAGCAAAACTTATTAAACATATATTTACAATAAATTAAAGCTTACATATATATGGTTACATACTACTACTTATATTCAAGAAATCTCAATCAAAGGTCTAATATATGTGCCGCTACTTAGTTGTGTCGTAAAAATATGTTTAAGGGGGGCACTCCATACATGCAACTAAATGTTAAAAGGATTTTTGGAGTTCATAACTTCAGGCCCAGACACGAGATTTTCTGAGATTTTAGAGATAACGTTAAAAACATCATAATGAAAGTATATAAGAGTTTCCAGCGTATTATCTCTGATTCCGAGGGTTACCTTAATATGCTTAGGCTAATTTGAATTCTATTTTTAATCCCGATATAAAAAAAGGAGTTCGGTTCTACAATATCTACCCATTCTATTTGGTTTTGGACGAACATAATAATTTAATTTGGTAGATTATGTGGTAAATTCTTAATCTATCAAAATTTGTATTAAAATTTAATCAAAATTGATGTTAATGTAAATGATAAAGTCAGATTAGGGCAGATTGAGCGGTCGATTTAGTAACTGCAATAAAAACTAGAATTTATCGAGAATACCTACTGATATTTACCTCAATATCTGATCACATCTATATCGTAGAGTAGTTGCCTAAAATTATTTATTTACAAAAAAAAAATGACGAAGCCATTTTCAACCTCATATATATGTAGTCCACAATAGAGCATTCACTATTAACTGTTCATTGATTTCAATTTGAAAGACGTAGGTAAATAAAAAATAAATAAATAAAGCAGTTAGATAAGACTAACAAAATCCTCCCACACTTTTCGTTACCTATATTATGATTTAGTTGCTATCAGATAGGTCTATTTTGCTGAAACCTTGACAGGATTTTTACAAACCACTTTTTTTAATTAAATTACTCGCTATGCAAAATGTATAATAACGAAAATTTCTACAATTCAGAATATATGAATGAATGAATGAATGCATTTATTTCGAGTAACTGTGACTCATACATGTTGTTAGTTAACTTAAAAAACTAATCCTTAACGACTAGGTTTAGTAACTATATTCCATTTATTTACATTACTAACTACACTGCATACAAATACATTTTAATATCTACAACATATTACTTTATTTAGACCAACATAGGTATGGTATCATCTATTTTGATCTAAATTTAGCAAATGCCATTATTTGCCCGATCCAATGCGACTGGATCTTGCAGTCGTACTTATCGACAATCACACTCAGGATGCTATTGGGACTATGCCGGCATCGACGCGATTTTTTTTACGCAAGATGGCCTGAAAACCGTCCGTGCGCGCCTCGGCGAACATACCCGAAGCACTGCACCACCTTGGTAATCCCAGCAACATCCTGAATGCGTTGTTATACTGCACATGCAGGGCCTCATAGGCTCTTTTTGTATACTTAACCCACAGGCTGCTCGAGTAAAACGATTGGCTCGAGTAAATGGCTCGAATTGGCTCGAATAAAGGCCTTATATCCTTGTAATAATGTAAATCAACTTAAAAATATTCCAATCATATTAAACGAATCATGATTGACTTTAGTAGATTAGCATTACTTTAGTTTAAATCAGCACCCGTCGTTAATGATATATTCTTGGCGAAATTACTTGATTGTTTTGTGTTATGATTTAATCAGCGATGATTTAAAAATGAGAATTTTTAATCAAATCACCGACTTCAATTATGAGTCTCCGACTCTGGAGCTAATGAACTTTGGCATCACACACGAATCGTAGAAATAAACCATTTTTAGCTACCATAGACAAATTTAAGCATTTACCTCTGATTTTGTCTACGGATTGATGAATTCAGAACTGAATTCAGATCAAGTGTGTGGAGTGCCGAATACGGTTAACAGCGATCCAGACGTCATGTTGGTGCCATTACGCGGTGAGTATAGACCCCTTTACCTCAGTCACCCTTGAAAATGTCTAATCAAAATGTATTCGGTTAACAACCGAGTTTTTAACCGTATTTCATAACACCGTTCCGTTTACTCCCCAAATCACCCTATTGTGACGTCATTGCCACCAAAGTCCGGGGTCTATTTATAATATTAGTATGGATTTAGATATTTTTTGACACATATTTTTTTCACAAGAGTGATGAATAATTCGTAAGAATATTGTAAAATTGAGTAACAAGGACCGTGAACAAAACAAAAATTAACCTGGTATTGTAGTGACTAGTTAGATATTATTATGTGTCGCCGAGAAGTTATATCATAAAAATACTACCCGTAAATGTTCAAAGTAATGTATTAAATAAACAGTACTGCTTCTTTAAATTAACAATTTATTTACCCTATATACGTAAATCAACCGTTAACAATGTTGGCGCGATTTTTTTCTTTAATTTAATAAAATAAAATATCGCTTCTCGCAGATTGACGGCAGTCGCACCGAGTCCTAACTGTATGAATAAATCGTAAATATTGTAATGAAGCTTTTAATGCAATGAAACATATGAATTTGAATGTGTCAAATTCGTGATAGAAAATGTGAGATAGACATATGCAATGACGGTTCAATGACAAGTCTGCACTCTTTTCGTGAATTGTCAAATAGCTTTTTACAATTAAGACCTCTATGCCAGCCAAATAGGGTTTGGTTTTGTATAATGATGACATAATTTTGATTTTGTATTATGTCAGATATTTATGCGGTCGACCTGTCATCCGATGTTAAAGCTTTCACAGAGGTTAGATATTTATGCCGGTGGCAGTAGTCACATAATTCTGTTTTAGATGGGTAATCAGACTAATCAGATATTTTTAAGCTGCCGGATCCGATATTTATGCTGATCGATGCAAAACGATGTTTATGCCGGCCACAAAGCATCACATATTTTTACCATGGAAGTGTCGTCATATACTTTTGCCCTCAATGGAGAATCAGATATTTTTGCAGGGCTGCCCATAGTCATATATTTATGCTGGTGACTGTACGATAGACGTTCATCTTTACGTGACCGATTTAACATAAGTAGGTACAGAGTGTTTTTTCGACCCTTAGCAATATTGTGCGATGTGATTAGTGATTAGATTAGATAGGTATAATTAAAGCAATGACGCGTAGTCAGAGTGACCGCGAGGCAAGCGGCTGGCTCGCGGTATTTAAGCTCCTAGAAACGAGAAATTCGTCAATTTGGAATTATTTATTATTTTTATTAAGAGCCAAGAGTGTCCCACTGCTGGGCAAAGGCCTCCCTCTCCTTTTTCCATGTATCCCGGTCTTGTGCAATTTGGAATACCCGCACTAAAATGTTTTGCAATCAATGGGCACAGGGGGATGAAATTTCATAGGAGAGGCATTTGTACATATCGCATATCACTTCATACAAAACTAAAAAACAAATGCCACCCGATTTCAATTATAGTAAGTGCATTTTTCCTAAGTTCTCGTCCGCCGATGGAAAAATTCAACATTTGTCCGGCTTCCAACTCTGATAGCTCGATAACTGTCCGGCCTGGGCGGATGGAAATTTGTGTCCTGTCTGTATGTGATGTAGAACAAGCATGCTAATTTTCAAGCGGTTGCCTGACAACTTTTTTTAACAATTTTTCTTCGCCCTCGTACAGGGCGCCAGTCGCACCTGGAGATATGGCATTAAAATTTTATTGTATGTATAACCAGCGTACGCACTTTCAGGCAACCGCTGTTTCAGTCGGTTGCCACGCGATATTTTTTTTCGTACCCCTTCCTCTATTTTCACCCCAGTCCTAGCTGGGTCCGTTCGGGTTGCAAAGAGTGGTTCCTCATCACTTCAGGAGCTTAGTTGCCTCGCGATCACTCTGACATTCTGACACTCTGCATTTTTCCTAAGTTCTCGTCCGCCGATGGAAAAATTCAACATTTGTCCGGCTTCCAACTCTGATAGCTCGATAACTGTCCGGCCTGGGCGGATGGAAATTTGTGTCCTGTCTGTATGTGATGTAGAACAAGCATGCTAATTTTCAAGCGGTTGCCTGACAACTTTTTTTAACAATTTTTCTTCGCCCTCGTACAGGGCGCCAGTCGCACCTGGAGATATGGCATTAAAATTTTATTGTATGTATAACCAGCGTACGCACTTTCAGGCAACCGCTGTTTCAGTCGGTTGCCACGCGATATTTTTTTTCGCACCCCTTCCTCTATTTTCACCCCAGTCCTAGCTGGGTCCGTTCGGGTTGCAAAGAGTGGTTCCTCATCACTTCAGGAGCTTAGTTGCCTCGCGATCACTCTGACTACGCGTCATTGCTAATATACTGAAGAACTCAAACAAAAAAAAAAATGCCCTTCCCATAGAAATCTGTGAGAAAACTAAAATAAGGTAAACAAATAGGGCTGTATTTCTAGGCAAAAAGAGCATTTGCATTGTGACAAATTATTATGAAAAAAAAAAAATCATTGAAATATAAGTAATTGACGGATATTTTTAGTTAAAATTAATGTAAATGATACGTTTATGTGTATAAATTGACAATGATAACATGGTTATTAAGTATTTAAAAGTGCGCGATTGCGGAGCAATGAAGGTAAAAGGGTTTGTTTACATTATTTTATTCTTCTATTGACCCTGACCTTACTATCATAGGCAATAGGCATTTGCTTTACAACTACACTAAACCTTTCTCATAATAGTATTTTATACAATCCTGATATAATGAAGAGCTCAGCTGCGCTTCGTGCGAAAAAATCGCTCGTCGACGGATTTATCTTTCCCGTCCTCTGCAATAATTTACCTACTATTAAATTTACTTTAAAAAGGAAGTTACACTGATCAGCAATTTGGCGACGAACGCTTCATTTCAGTGAATATTTGTAAATGCAATTTATCTCCGAAGTTGCGTAATTTTACAGGTTGAACTTTTCGTGACAAGTCTGATGTAACGAAATTTACGTCGATCGGGTAGAAACTTCCTAATTAGCACTGGTTCGCAGGGTAAGGGGTTCCTGCGGCTACGCCTGGAGCGAACGCCCCTATTCATACTTGTGGGAATAAGGGCTCTTTGAGCATCTACTGTTTTAAACATTGTTAGTGACAGCTGAAACCGTTACAATTTGATCGCAGCATGCAATGTGGAAGAGCTATTAGCGGCCTGAATGGCCTGATTCACATAATTCCTCTTTTACATTTCCCAGGGGTCCGTTGCGGCCGTCGGCCGCTAGTACTGAGATTCATCTGGCCTCGCGCCGCTGCTAAACGTAACACACCATAAATAACATAAATACTCTATATTGCACACCTCAAATTAAAGAAACAAAGTACACACAAGCTACAAACGGAAAAGTAGAGGTAAAACAATTGGTGGTAAGCAATTGGTATTGGAGGAATAACATTACTGGTATTATTATTACCCTTTAAATTATGATATATGAGATCACATTACTGGTAAATTATTGAAATTTAACGGTAGATATTTATAAGAGGGGGCGACTATGTATCTACTGCATTTTGTATTTAAGTACACTTTGACTACATCAAAATATTTTTACGATGCTGGATTCGTCAATATATACGTCCAAAGTTAAAACGGCCGTTTTATTTATGAGGTCATACAGCTGTTGCTGATACTCCCAGTATTAAAAAATCTAAGAAATTAAATTATATATTTTATAACATTTTGGTATGTATCGTAATATACAGGGTGATTCATGAGACGTGAGCAGGCTTAACACTACGGATTCAGTTACAAATAAGCTATTGTTTGATATCAGTATTAGTGTGATAAGCGCAAAAAAAAAATTAAATAAAAATAAAACGTTTGAAATTATTTACGACACGCATGGTCACTCTACAATTAGAATACTCCGTCGAGTACTGATATTCTCTTGTTTTTCTGTGATATGTGTCAAATTGGTGTCTGGTTACTTTTGAAACATCGTATCTCACTTAATTTTTTTTTTAATTTTTCATAATCAAAGTGCTGTCATGATTGTCAAAGAGGTTTTATCTTTATTGATTTGTTTATGTGGGGTGACCATGATTACAGAGAATAAAATTTCTACGAAACAAGAAGGTTAAAAAAAATTGAAAGGCGTTATTGTTTCAGTTAAACATGATGGCGGTCGATTCATTATCGTTAACTAAGTGTGTAGGGTTGTTCCTGCTCACGTCTCATGAATCATTCTGTATTGTATAGTTCATGTCATAAAATTGTTTTACTCGTAGTAGATGCACACTATATGATTAGTTCCCGATTCGCCAGATTCTTGTTTCGCCGGATTCTTGTTTACATACTGTGATATTGTTTCGTCGGAATTTTTCAGTTACGGAAAATGTAACAAAACTAGGCCAATACGTGGTTTTACTCATCTACCTATATTACATAAAAGTCGGCCTTGCACGATCAAGATAGACATATACGACTAATGGCGTTATATTTCCATAGTTTTGTTTGATTTTCTGCTTATCCTGGCATGGCTTGTAGTTAAATGACTACAAAATGTGCAATAATAATAATAAATACTCTTTTTAATGGCGTAGGGATGTGACGACCCCATCGCCCACTGGTTTTCACCAGCGCAATCAGTCAGTTCACGCAGGGCGAGCTGTTGGAGTGTAGCGACTCAACGTACCTGAGTACCCCTGGGGTGCCCTGTCGGTGGGACAGGTCCCCTGCCTCTGGCTTGCCTTAGCCGGCTGTCCAGAGTGGGGTCATTAGAGCTGCGTTCTCGAGGGTAGGTAGATGTGGAAACCTAAGTGGCGAGTTGGCTATATGTTTAAAGTCCAGTGACACCTCTCTACCCCCAGCCCCCGCACCGGCTCAAGGGCAGAGCCATCTTTGATGTCGCTTTTTATGGGGGCCCATCTTGTGAAGGGCGAGTCACCGTCTGCCGGAAATAAAACTGGATACCGTTTTATTAGGCAGGCGTCCGGTTCTTCATCCAATACACGGTATGGACTAACTACTGGTCTATTGGATGAAGATCCGGACCGGAGGAATGAGACAGAAGTCCGCTCCTAACAATAGTTAGGAGCGGACTTCTGTCTCATTCCTATCTCTTGAGTTGTTTTAACGTAATTGACCTTAACGTATATAGAAATTTGATCCTAAAAATAAAACAAATCGATTGATATATCATTCTTATTAGCCAATGTTACCCACCATTGAGCCAAAAGAACCCGACTTTACGGTATCTAAACCCAATCATTGAATTCCTTCCAAGGATATCGCAACTAAATAAATCAATCAGGGGCAATAAATCAATTAGCTACTTACTTCCGCTAATATTATTAGTTACAAATTGTTATGCAATCGGCCCCAGGTTACAAAAATAAATATCACCAAACCACAATACAATATCGGTTAAGCCAAGTGTGAAAATGTAGGGTAAACTTATTCACAGTGGCAAAGGACTTTTCACAGTGATATTTTATTAAACTTGCAAGAGTAGGCAAATTTCGATAACTGTACATTTCTTTTAATGATTTATTCCGCGCGATTTGAAAACGGCCGCAAACACATTTTATTGAAAACTTCAATATTAAAAAAGTTTTCCTGGTGCCCTCTCTCGAGGCGAGCGAACTTCTTCGTGGCTGGCAACACAATCATAGTATGCAGAAACTACAATATTCAATATTGTTATGTTTTAATAAATTACTTTCTACCTATATATATATATAAATTTATTTAACATTAGTATCTTTAAATAGTAAAGTAGATCGTCAATTTTTGTTACGTGATCTGGCCCAGATTATTTAGGACCGTTTAGGAATGGTTCTGACCTTTATAGAATCGTCATAATTTATAGACCAGGATGGTGGTAAAAATATTGCGAAATATAACGGGAAAACTGAAAAATCATGCATTTAAAACTTGAATCTGACAAGGACAATATTTGAAAGCGTGCTTGCCTATGATTTATATATTAATGTAAAAAAAGTACCGATTTTTTAAAGATAATCTACAAAAGCGGACTTGAAAACAAAACGGGAATCATGATGAAATAATAAAAAGTCATATTTTGATCGTATTTATAGTTCCTGTATTTCGGTAAACAAAGACGGCTGTCAAACCATCGTTGATACTATTAACTGAACATTCCTAACACCTATTGCGAAGGGATAAGGTTTACCACCGTTAAGTGCGATAGCACTAGTATCTGACATTACAAAATTGAAAAAAAGATGCGTTTCGTTATCGAAGGAGCATGATAGTATGCCATTATGAAATCCACTTTTAATATTCAAACTCCGATCAAAAATGCAAATATACGCATTTTCAATCTTTAGGCGTTTTAATACAGTCGATTTCTAATTTAAACTTCCGTATTCGTAGGCTTAGATACTATTTTAATATTACAATGTTCTAACTTACCGAACAGTATCAAAACGCAGATTATGTAACGGTATACATTGACAGTGCCAAACCAAAAAACAATCTCGTTTCAGGCCAGGGTGAAGTTAAAACTTTATGTCAATGCCATAAGGACGTTAACGACTTGTCTTGCTGTATTTTAATCGCGGAAAAATCAACATAATGTTTATTTATTTAGTATTTCTACTTCCCGTTTAATTTTTTTGCAATATTTTGTCTACTTTAGTAATAAAATGAGTATTTATTTTACATTGCAGAACAAACTGTATACGGTTTATATCAGGTGGTCCAGAATTGACGATCTCCTTTAGTAACTTTTCCAATAGATAATCCAGTCGGTATTTGGACGATGGCTATTATTATTATTAATTAACGAAAGTACAATAAATAGTACGATTTCATTTCAAGTATCGTTCGACCGGTGTGGTTTGTCTCGAAACTCTATTCAACTATTTAATTTGTATAGTATATAATTCTTACATAATGATTTATATATTATTTATAATATATACCTACACCAAGAAGCAAGAAAAAAGGGAAAGAAGAGAGCATGAAAAGCGATTTCACGAGCTCTTTTACCAAGAGCTCTTTTTTTTTCATGATTCGACGGTTCAATTACGATAAGTCGATAACTAGCTAGATGCTAAAAATATCTGACCATAGTGAAGACTATAGTCTAAAACTCTAATGTATTGTAATGGATTAGTTTTCATTTCCCAGAAACTGATAATAATTCTACATGCGTGGGAGGTTACTTCATCGTCATTCGCTCCTCCCACGGACTAGATAAATACTAATGGACGCGGTACTGGGCCGGGCGCGCGTTACATGGTTTATGATCAGGAGTGCGATTTTTGAATCTCACCAAGTGACTAATTCTCACCGATGTGAGTGATTTCCGAAAGTTCGTATTTTTGAAACTCATCGGTGACTTACATTTGTCATACCTATGATATCGATTAAGGAGTGCCCCTACCCACTCGTAATTGAAATCACCATGCGATTGTTTTTGACAGTTGACGTATGTGACATCTGCCAAAAACGCCAAAGTATGTTTTTCGGAAGAATTAGCAGCGGGGCTCGATTGTGACATTTGTGATTGGCGATTTATTGAAAATATAAAAAACGGCCAAGTGCATGTCGGACCACGTATAATGGAGGGTTCCGTAGATTCAATGGAATAAAACCCAAACTAATGCCAAAAGGTCGTATCTGATGCCTATTGAAGAAGTTTTTTTGGAAATAACTCAAAAATGGCTTAACCGATAATGTCAAAACAATTTTCGTAGAAAGTTTGTGATAATGCGCATCGGCTCAAATATTTCATATTTTTTGGACGTACAGTTCAAAAGTTACAGGGGGGGACGGTATTTTTTTGACTTTCGAAGCGATTATTTCTGAAAATATTCACTTAATCACAATTTGTTCAAAGAAACCTCAATGTTAATTTTAAAGACCTATCGATTGATGTGCAACATGTTGATATTTAGTAAAAAAACATTGAAATTTAGTTACATGCATACAGTGCCCCCCCCCCCCTTAAAATATTTTTTTCAGCAATTTTACTACATAACTAAATAGCGGCATACAAGATACACATTATGTCTAAATTTTATTAAGATACGTCTTATAGTTTCCGAGTAAAATGGCTGGCTTGGATGGTCGTTGATGCCTCAGTTAGTCAGTCAATCATTCAGCATTTAGGCAGACATAATTAAGCTTTTCGATCTCGTACCATACAAGGTGTAACATGCTGGTGATCTTTTAAGGGCATAACTGGTATCGTATTCTAATTATGAAAAACTAAGAAAAAATAATTCTCGCGAAAAACAAAATTGGTCATGTATGGAGGGTTGGCCGGCAGAGACGACGTGTCCCATAGCAAAAAAAAGTTTCTCTTACTTTTTCTTACTCGCAATACAATTATGCCCTTAAACGGATCACTAGTATTTCTGTTACACCCTGTATTTAGGGTAGGTACTTTCATTTGGTAAACTTCCTGGACTAAGTAATTACGGTAGGCACTCGTCCGTACAGTTGTAGGTACATTTTATGTCAGGATGTCTTGGAAGAATAATATGTCGATGCAGGATGTACACAATTCTAATTTTCTACAATACATAAAGTTTTAACAGTTGAAAATAATCGCAGAAACATCGGTCTTACGAGTATGTTCTGTCTTCAATCCAATTTGATTAAGATACGTTTTATGGTTTCCGAGTATAATGGCTGATATATACGGACGGACGGACGGATGGACGGACGGACGGACAGGCAGACGGACATGACGAAACTATAAGGGTTCCGTTTTTGCCATTTTGGCTACGGAACCCTAAAAACACAGACGGAAAATTTTACAATACGAGTATGTATTGGTAAAGAGCTCAAAGAGGACCCAGTGTGTTGACGATGAGGGACCCTATTGTTCCTTTAGCTGTCAACACAGTGAATCCTCCTTTTTGTAAAGGGTCGGCAACGCGCATGTGACTCCTGTGGAGTTACAGGCGTCCATAGGTTACGGTAGCTGCTTACCATCAGGCAGGCCGTATGCTTGTTTGCCACCGTCGTAGTATAAAAAAAAAAAAAAAAAATGTCTATTGAAAGTATACAATTATTTGAAATTAATGGAAAAACTAGAGTAATTTGCGAATGAAAATGTTATATTTTTTTCATATCTCATGCTCTGAAAGTCTACGAAAAATCACTGAAAAAAGTTTCTCTCTTTTCGCACCGCCATTTTATAAAATCGGTATATGATTTCATATATCTTCCTTTGGAAATTTGCGGCAAAAGGCCTTTCACAATAGATTGGGCTTCTGTTCTGATTAAATCAGGCATTAAGTCGGTTTCAGAATCACTGCATGATCTTATTTTAATCGCGAAAATTAATTTAACTTTTTTCTTACAATACAAAAGTTCGCACTTGTTTTGCTTCCCCGCCCTTTACTTTTTTTAGCGTTGCGTAACTTTTTTCAAGCTCCACAATGGAAGTAAACTTTTTTTACGCGTATTTGCGGTGAATTAATCGGAGTCTTAAGTAGCATATTTTTCTTCCTCTAACTAATAACGTCGCCTTCATTTAAAGCCGTAACAGACTACCGCACCGCACCACGACCTACGTGCGCCGCGCCGCACCTACATATGAGAGCGAGAAAGAGATATCTTGGTGCGGTGCGGTAGTCTGTTACGGCTATTAAATATTAAATGATTGTTTTTTTGTGAAAAACACTAATAAGTATACATATTGATATACTATATTGCACTAATTATAATACTATTACTTATTTACTATTTATTTGAAATATTAGTTTACAAGTTTATTAGTTACAAGTTATCAGTGTAAAACTACAAGTGCTAATATTTTCTGTTCCTCAATATATTTACTTGAATAGTAACTAATAATAGCGCACTAATAAAAATATTCGTGTGGTTTGGCTGAATCATTGAATACATATATTACTTGTCATGCGGCAGATTAGAAAAAAATCTCACAAGTCTTCTTGTATTGCTTTAAGCATTATACAATACAAATTTATTTGGAAGTCACATCAATAAGATATTATATAATATACCTATACCTCCATAATTAAAGACAATAGGCAAGATGCAATATTTTCATTTATGCTTTCATCTGAAATAATTGCACGTAGAAATAGACCACGAGTGTATTAAAATAAGATGTAATATTAGATCTCTATCACATTTCGACTCACCCAAATTCTCACCGGCACCGGATATCATAAAACATACCCTAAGTACATCGCTTTAAAATCACTCCCGAGGACCTCTGTCCATGCGACCTAACCACCCCTCCATCCATAAGTAGATCATCTTCTCAGACTTTGTCCGAAATTTAACAACTCACGACTGGATCATGAAATCGTCTGCCACAATTTCCAAATCGACCCATATAATAATCTCCAAGACCTCATTACAAAAGAAACAACACTATCGTCATTCAATAAATTCGTCACCACTATAGTCAACAGTCTAAAGAAATTGAACGGTACATAACTCACTAAAATCATCATCATTATCAATGGACTCCATACAAAAATTCAGCTCCCGTCAAGAGATTCCCGACTTCCGGCTGTTTTTTATTTATGATGGCTGCATTCCGCTCAAGTGTGCTGCGCCTACAACTTCGACTTCCACCCTTCCACCCCACTCGCATCCGTACGAATATCTAAACCCACAAATGCAAGACTTCACTTACATGCGATTTTAGCGTCAAAATTGTACCAACTGAAGAACAAATCCAATTATTTAATAAATATTTTGATTTGTTTGTTTTTAAGTAGACGCACTACTATATAAATATACAAAGGAAAAAGTGACCTAGGCCTCCGGTGCTCAGGGCTGGGAACGAACCAGCGTCTTCTGCATTCGCGGCAGACGCCTTTACCACATGGCCAAGTGGTAAAGGCGTCTGCGTCTAGGTTTAAAATTGTACCACGTATAGATACCATTAAAGATAAATGAAGTGTGCAAAAAAGAAACGTCAAGTATATGAACACTCCACAAGTGCGAGATTGAAAGATGAAGTATCTATGGCGCTCTACACACATAGCGGAATTCACCGCTGAATTCAGCTACTCATGGACCAATTCAGCCGGAAATTATACCATCAGGAAATGAAATATGTTTATGGTAGTGGAATTTGTCTATGGCCTCCATACAAAAATTCTGCTACCGTTGACATTTGTCAATGAGGATATTTATCCTCATTTCCGGCTGATTTTGACTTTAAATAGCTGAATTCCGCTATGTGTGCGGAGCGTGACAACCTTTGCATTTCTGTAAGACCACATAAATAAGGCATACGACACATTAGAACGACATTCAGCTATTCATAGACAAAAAGCGGAAAAAAATGCCGGCTGAAATTTATCTATGGCCTCCATGTAAAAGTTCTGCCACCATAGATAAATTTTGGCTATTGTCTATGGAAAGTTGAATTCCGCTCTAATGTGTGGTGCCCCTAAATCCGAATCGTAGCAGCTCATATTTTAATCGTGTGAAATATAAAATAATTATTTTTCATTTTCTCGAATTTTAATATGCCTTTTAGTGTAAACTATGAATTATAATATAACGTTCGAACGTATCGATAACATTTTGCCACACGTTTGATCGTTCACAAGCATTCTTTGTCAATTCAGCTCTGTGGTTTCGACGCTGTATAACGCCAGGAGCGTCCGGAACACGTTAATTTTGTTTAATATTGAAAATTTTAACAAAAATGTTTTAGTTATATTGAAATTTATTTATTTAAATTGAATTTTATGTATTAAAAAAGGGTTTTTGTTAATATTTAGATTTGGTATTTGTTAACGCGCATGTGACGCCTTTGGAGTTGCAGGCGTCCATAGGTTACGGTAGCTGCTTACCATCAGGCGGGCCGTATGCTTGTTTGCCACCGTCGTGGTATAAAAAAAAAAAAAATACTTACCCCATTGCTTACAAATAAAGGAAAAGTAGAACAATCCACTACCGCAGGTGGGACGCGAACTCGCGACTCTAGGATACATGCCCATCGCTCTGACCAACTGAGCTACTGAGACCTCGCATTGTGACTTTGTTAGCAGTTCTTTTTAATATAAAATTAAATACTTACCTACTATACCTTTATACCTAAGAACAACTATTTTTGTAAATAACTAAATAAGGAAAAGCGGCGTAGGCGTACCTTAGAAGCTTTAGCAGTGAACAAATTAACTTGACTTAAAATAATTAATGAATTCTGTAATATTTCCTTACACTATCAGAAAATAGAATCTGGGCCACGACTCGACATGGCATAACTGACAGTCGCTTGCGAGACAACTGTGATATCACACTTTTGTGACAGTTGAAATTTGGGGTGGAATCACTCAAGAGTGATATCTAAAATGGTGGCCATAGCCATAGACAAAACGCTCTAGCGAGACCTACTGACAGCTTGACAGTTAGGTGTGGACACGTGTGGACAGATGGATATCACTCTATCCACTAGCGATACAAGTATGACATCCACGTCTCACAGTTTGGCATGTCGAATCGCGGCCCAGGTATTTAACTAAAGTGAGACGTGATCCGGTATTAAAACACTATCTATACAAGTAATTATTGTTATGGTAATCTGGGAAGGTGAACCAGCGCTCGGCACTCGGAAAGCAATTATTATTGTAGCCAGACGTCATCTGCAGAGAACTTACAATTTAATTAGGGATTATTTAGTGAAGTCCCGCTTGTGAATGGTGAGGGCCCACAAACGTTAACAAAGTAATCGCACTGTTCAAATGCCTTTAGGCCATCGTGATTATAGGTACTTAAAAGTTCCATAGAAATTGTTGAATGAATCAAATTGGGCCTCTGGTATGGGTGTTCAATTTTAGAGAGAGGTGAACGAATCACAGGTGAAAACAAATGAATGGTAACATTCGGGTAGAAAGAATTAGTAAGCATAGGTAAGTACAATAAGATCTTTTTAATTATAAAATACCGCTGACGCTTTCAGTTCTATATACAGCTGTTGCTGCGTATGAAATTTCCGCTAGGGGCGCTAGTGTAGACTGAGGTCTTCGAAATGTCAAATTCCATAGTAATTAAATTGGATTCGCGGAATTATTTCTAATTTAGCAATGTTGTGAATATTTTGCCATACCAGGATATTAATTATGGCAAATACGAGTCATTAAATGTGAATGTTTTAAAAGCGGAACTAAGAAAATCCTCCTATTCTTCCAAATAACTGCGCAACACTGCTCGGCCTCGGCCATGCGGCCTCGTCGATATTTTTACAGTACGGTCTATTTGTATTAAATATTGTTTAAGCGTAAATTTGGTTTCCACAAACGTACTTAATAAAAATTACAGCTGTATTTCAGGACCACAGTCTACAGTGACAGCCAACTGGTGAGTAAAAAAACGGTAGCCCTCTTTAAATGACTTACACGAATATTAAAAAAATACACTTTACTCGTATAAATTTCGTATGAGGTATTCCATTAGAGAATCGGTAAACAATCATCTTATGGATTTTCATACAATACTATAACACTAATGAATTTTCGAACAAGCACATGTCTTGGATTGTGCCGGTGCAAACACAGGGAGATTGAGATTATTAAATCAGCAGAAGCAGCAGGTTGTAAGGAATTAGTCGAACTCAATTCTTACCGGCTTGCCTATATTGAGCAGGTGTCGAAAAAAATATTTGTATACAATAGTGATATAACATAATTAAACTTTTCAATCTCGTATAGCCGACTCAGCAAGCTTCAAGGCCTAAACACGGTAAGCTCGATTGAGAAACTATATGTCACAATTGTATATATAAAAAATACTAATCTATAGGTATGGTCATTTTGGTTATAAATATGTTCTTATGATAAATTGAGAGATTTATATCCATTTAACTAGATATTGATGCAAAATTCAAAATACATATGTATGTATATGTATCATGAATACTGCACCAGGTAGGCGTGAGTTGGTAATCAATTGTACCTACGCTCCTACTTATACTCGTACAGTCACAGCGACTAGCGTGCGGTAGTGCCGTGCCCATCCACGAATTTGGTGACGAAGAAAACAGCTACAATATTTCCACGTTAAATTATGTATCTGTACTTATTTTCTTCGCAAACTTTTGATTGAACCCTCGCTCCAAGCAAGTATTGGGAAACTTGTCAAAAGAAAGTTACTGTCAAGGTCCCTACAGAAAGTTTCTATGATATTTTATAAAGACTACTGTAACAAACACTTTTGTAATATTAATAACAATGCAAGTACCAGTTCATATTTTGCAGTTATTTCATAATTCAAAGACTGACAGACAATGACAGAGAAATCTACAGAAATAGAAGAATTAAAACTGCTAACAACAAACTGTGATGCCATAATAAGCCCGTCTCCTCGTAGTTACGCGCTACATGCGCGCTACAAACACATACCTACACAGCAATGATACACCGCTCCCCCGCCAGCCAGTCGTATACAAATGTCAATGCCATAAATTGGGGTTAAAAAATAATCAAAATATGCCCTCGCGCGTAGTCAGATGCTGCAGAAATCCTACCAGACGAAAGAAAAAACCAGACGGAGTAACTTTTCA
This sequence comes from Pammene aurita, assembly GCA_947086415.1. NCBI lineage: Eukaryota > Metazoa > Arthropoda > Insecta > Lepidoptera > Tortricidae > Pammene > Pammene aurita. Next base: position 17,617,102 of record OX352289.1, read on the forward strand.
TCGAAGTCACAGATAAGGTTCTCTGTGATTGAAGTAAACAATTTAATCGCGTAATTATTTTTTTAATTCATTTCGATGTATATTCACAAACTATTAACTTCACAATAGCAGTATTCCCAGGTAGTTGACTAGGATAACTTCCCGAACGCTAGGTAGGGTAATAAAGCCGAAATATGTTTCGTTGTAACTGTTCAATCTTCACTTTTATTTAATGTGCCTGCGAGCCGCGTCGCTAGTACAACCTGTGCGCGCCAACCCCAACAGCATCCTTACGATGATTGCGGACAGGATTGACTGTCCGTACATTATGCACTATTGTGGCCTTCACAAGCTCAGTAACAGTAAACTAACATAGCTTTTAAGTTACATTGTAAATAAGTAACATTTTATGAGCCACGCATATGCAATTGGCTAGTCTGAGATATACCTACACAACTCGGGTGTAGGGTTTTGATTTGACCATGAAGTGATATTTTGTTTTTGCCAAGGCCCCTAAACTAAAACTAAGCCCTAGGTAACTGCTATCTTATCACATCACATCTCGCTATAGTTCAAAATCTGTAAGAATGAACTTTTGACACTTCAGTATTGACGTCATTAGTGATGGGGCTAAGACGTATCGTTTGTCAAATTTAGCGATTATTTATGAATTGTTCGAATCGATTTTACTACAACCGATTTTTTCTTGTTATATGCCTATATATTTTATATCACAAATCTTCTCAAATTATAACAATAAGAGAATAAAAATAATGTTTATTGACTTAAACCTAATACAAGTGTAAGTAATATTTGTACAGTACGCTAATAGCTTAAGAGAGACTTATGTATTAGGTTTGAAACAGTTTCACCGGAACTGAGCCTCTGTCTTCCGAACTAGGCAGATGCCTGTGACTCGGAAGTCAGTGATTCCACCGAGAATATGAGTTCAGATGAGTTGTATGAATGCCTAATATACAAAAATAAATTAAAAAAGGAAAACTTAACTATAACAAAGCAGGAAATAAAATTATTTAGGAAATTATCATTTAATAATTGTTATCTACTAATTATGTATAATAATTCCATAATTAATACAATATGATAAGAAAGTCTTATATTGTCTATTGATTACATAATCGATTTTATCGACTTACGGAAATGTTATATGAATCGGAACAGCAGACATGGTCACAACACTAAATTTAAAAAAAAGGAGGCGTAGACCGTAACTGTTTGCATGCTAAATTGTTATCGTAAAATATTCAGTAACTAAGATATGAAAAAATGTAACATTAATTAAGTTATGTTTATAAAAAGTGAAATATTGTGTTTACGTACATGACAAGCTGTAAAATCGTTATGGGATTTTGTTTATAATTTCAAAGTGTCTTGCGCGTTTACGTTCTACGGGCGTTGCGATGTGTCAAAAGTTCATTCTTACAGATTTTGAACTACAACTAGTTTTGGCATGCGAGTAAATGAGACAACTTTCCGCAATTCTTTTCACTTTTTGTTAGGTTGTCATTAATGGGGAAGGCCGGTGGAAAAATTATAGAGGGCGCTGTTCCAAATTGGTTGGTCCTTAACAATGTATTGGAACTATATACGTAGTAGTCAGAAGGTTTTTCTTAGCTTTACCACAGATTATATAATAGTTCTTACGAACAGATGTGAATCACTCATAGAGAAAGCAAATACCTACGGTTTACGTACGGTGGGTTCCCCAACTTAAGTACCCACATTGCCATACAAAGTTGTATGGGAGAGTGGATCTTATGTTGGGAAACCGACTGCAATAATACAATGGAGCGGCCTTCAATATGCGGCACCCCGCACCTCCCGCGCACCCGCACAATCGCTAGGGTCGCCTATGTTTGGAAATGTTTTATAGTTAAGGAAATAGGTATTTTGCATGGATTCAGTGTTTAAGTGGTTCGCATGGTGCATAACAATTATAGTTACATGAGTAATATTGATTGATATTTTGTTGCCGCGATGAAAGTATGATTAATCTTGACAGATTTGCCACACACTGTCAAAATTAATATGGATTGACAGCTATCTCAATCTTATTCTAATCGCCTTTTAGCAATATCATCATAGTTATTTGAGAGATTAATAGAGATAACATGTCTATTATTATTATAACATAAGTGAATCCTCCTTTTTTGTAAAGCGTCGGCAACGCGCATGTGACTCCTTAGGAGTTGCAGGCGACCATAGGTTACGGTAGCTGCTTACCATCAGGTGGGCCGTATGCTTGTTTGCAAAACCGTTTACTTACCTTTCCCCATCCGTCGGCAGAGCGAAAAACGATAAGTTTTTATTAGCTTTGCTATTTTTACATCCAACCACGATCCCAAAAATTTTTTTTTTCGTGATGACATTGTTCCGAGTTCCGAGTAGCGTCGCGCGCGGTACGACGTGCGTTCAGTGAGCGCGTTGGTAACCCACTGACTTTAGCTCCCTCGGCGGAGGCGCAAAACGTAGGTATATAACTCGCTCGCGCGGCCATGATTCATAGGCCTGGCTTTACTGTACATCATTTTAATTTTAGAGTATTTCGGAAACCTGCTAATTTCCCTTGGGAAATTCGAGACGAAACAGTGAGTCATTTTTGCTAAAATAAATAAAAACTACTTCCCGCCATACAAATTTAGCTTTTCTAAGGACTTTTGTTGGAAATGTCATTGTGATAGTTGCCTTCCCCATTCGTAGTCTGTCTTAATGCATTACAACTTAACAATTCGCATTATATTCGCATAGTGACGTGGTCGTGTATTTTTATGGAAACCATAATCTATCGATATTCGTGTACCTACATATTATTCCGGCTGGATTATGCATTCAATATGGATTTCATCAAATATGGATTTCATCGTGTCGCATTTTTTTAATTTAACTTATAGAATTTCAAAGGATGAAGTACCGTAAACAGCGAACTTGATAATTGAAAACAACTGATATATAATTTTAAACAAAAACGAACCGGCTTTATTTAGGCGTTTATCACACTGGCGCCGCAACCGGATGCGGCGACGGTGTGCAAGCGTGACAGCGCTATACACATGCAGAGCGCTATCTCGCTCGCGCATTGGCGCCGCAAGGCAGAAACCGCAGCAGTGTAAAAGCCGCCTTAGCCTCCACCTTTCCGACATCAAATGCTCGAGCTACTGTAAAAAACACTCAAATCACTATATGTGTGATGGGTAGGGGTAAATACTGAGTATGTACTGAGTATTTACTCAGTATTTATCCAAAGCACCCGGTAAATACCCGTATTTACTCATTTCGGTGGGTAAAATGTATTACTTATACAATATTTAAAAAAGTATGATTTATTGTTTTTTATCGAATAGGTCTAACGTGTATTAACAATATTTTTATTATAATACGCATAGAGGACGCTTAGTTTTTGAAAAAGATGGGTAATTATCAGCTAGTGGCTATAAGGACCGGGATAGAATCCACAGTTCCGCCATTGGGTAACTGGAATAACCAGGTAGACGGTAAATCGAACCTCTGGCAATTAGCAAACCTGACTCCTTACGAACAAAAGATGTGCCTATAATATTTAAAGAGTTCCCTCGATATCTCTAAGACCTCATCATCAGATCCTGACCTGATGACAATGGGACCAACTGTGAAGTATACTCTTTCAAACAAACAAAAAATCCAAATCGGTCCAACCACCTTCAAATAATTGGTGAACATACATACAAAAATGCAAAAACAAAGATCCCGACGAATTGAGAACCTTCGAAATCTTGAATATGTAATGTGACATTAATCCTGATTCTTCTAGTAATATTATTCTGATGGTAATATTACCTCAATTGACGCCATTGAAAACATAAATTTACTGGCTTAATATAAAGTAACATAATTTATTGATTTGTGTAGTTTAAAAACAATATAGGTACAAATGCAACGCAACATCGTTATGTTATTTTGTGTAAGGGATCGTTATCCCTTACACAAAATAATTTGGCGCCATCAGTACCTACGCTTTTAGACAGTACCGTATAATTTTACCGTCACGATATTGGCAGGGGAGCCAAATGTATGAAATTGTCTGCAACCGCTTTTAAATTTTTTTATCGCGACCACGATATGTCGTTACGATCGACGGTAAAATAAGAGCGTCTTCATACAACTTTATACAAGTAGCTCGCCTGTTAATATCGTAACGATATACAGTAGGCGTCCACGGTAAAGTATAAAAGCGACCATATAGTAGCATTTAGTTCTAGCTATGCAACAGTAAGTACCTACCTAACACCTAGTAGTAAGTTCTTTGTTACTTTTTCTACTTACTTATTTCATGATCATTTACTTCTAAATTTATTAACATGTCTACTCATATCTATCGATAAATTGCGATATAAATAATCGAGACAGGTACATCTCTAGCTATGTAAGAAACTTGTGACACCCTATGTAATTAAAGAATAACTGATATATATACGTCTCTTTTTGGCGCATTATTAAAGTCATAAAGGACGTTCAAAATGAGTACATGTCTTTGATTTGTTTGCCGAGCTTCTTTTTTCTCTTTCTTCTGAGATTTTTGCACAAAGTTGGAAAATTTTACCTTCCCTATGCTGTATAAAGCACTTAACGCATCTGACACCGTCACGAGTAAACTTCCATTTCATCATTATTAATTAATTCACGAAATAGGAACTTTTATGACACACAAAACAAACTACAATGATATTTGATATTTTCTAATATCTACATTCTTACAAAAATCATAAATAGCCTTCCAAAACACATACAAGATCTATACCTATCCAACTCAAAGTCAATTAAGGATGTTAGAATTCTTTTTTTGTCTTCTAATAATCACGACTATGCTATGTAAAACTGGAAATGCACTGTGAGAAAAAATATCATAGCTAGTTAAGTTAATCTGAACCCTTGCTGTAAATAAGCCATAAATGGCTTTAGCAGTTAAGTACCCATGAAACTCTGCGATTTAATTAATTATTTTGATCTTTAATAAATAAAATTAAAATTACGTTCACTTCACTTTAACAAATCATACTTTTGACTAAAGTAATAATACACTTGTTTAGTAATTGCGAGCTCGTGCCAACTTATGCACGCGTCTTAAGCCACGACAGCCTTTGCCCAAATATTCGTGTTATATATCTCTCTCTTAACTACGGAATAAGAAAGAGACAATCGGCTTGGCGGCGAGTGCCGCGTATTCGTTCGCGGTTGCCGGCGGTTTGATCAGGCGTTTTGTTTTTTCATACAACTACAATTTTTTTGATGCTGCTGCCAATGACAAGGCCACGCACGGGGGCTTGCAGCACCGCATTATCGTGTAGCCCTACCCCTCCCCTGCTTCGAGGAACAAAGGAAATCTAGGAGACGTATCGTACTAGAAACCGGATTTTTTTAATTTTATCAAAAAAAAAAATTAAAATACGCCACCACTTTTTTTGCATTGCAGCATCAGCATTTCGTGTTCCCCCATTAAAGACGCGTCTAATTATATATATCTCATCTAGGAGACTTATCGAAGTAGGTTCAGTGTCATGGGCTCCCTTACTATAAGAACTATCATTTCCACGAGTAACATGTCTGGTTCAATCACTTTATCGGCCGGTTTATGGCTGTCGAATTTCAGAAAAAATGAGTCTTTAAAATAAAATCGGTATCTACTAACCTTGTAGAGTCAGACAGAGACAAAAATATCTACCCGCCCTTCTTTTATGCATTTGACAGCGAAATTACCGTTTGCATATTTTTGTCCGAGTCGCTTTTAGACCTTGATGACTGTTCTTTGGCATGTACAGTCAAGTGCAAAAATACGTATCGAAAAAATCGTCTCATAAATATGGTACTACGCACTTATTACAACGGAATATTTTTGAGTAAGATGAGTACACCCATATTTTTACACTTGACTGTACATTACATTATAATATATTTATAATTCCCTTAGAAATGTATATTCCGAAATGTAAATAAAGATACCTATTTAAATAATTCAAGAAATGATGACGGTGTCAAATTAAGCTGATCAATGATTATCTAAGAATACTAACCAAATACAAGGTTGTATGAAAATTTAAAAAGTATTAGTGAAGTGCCTGGAAGATTATGTGAGGCGGTTCTTTCAGACTTGCAAAGTCCACGGTCGTTAAAACTTCTTAACAGCCTCTCTGTACTCAAGGCGATCGGCTGCTTTTCCTCCGTTTAAGTTTTCAGCAGTACGGTCGCGTCGCGCTACGCTCACTTACACGTGGGCTCAGGTGTTTTGGTAAAAAGCTTTATCTTTTAGCAAACTCATACAGAACAAAAACACTCGTTAGAATATAGGCCAATGTTAAATACTTTGTTTCAATAGCTAAATAATACATTTTAAAACTTACATGCGAGGTTTACCACGGACAGTCATGAATAAGAGGAATGATTCTGAGACTCCGTGTGTATTGCTTAAAACAAAATGCAAATAAAAGAAGAATGTTAATATTATTTTTTTCTACTCCTCGACTATAATGCTTGAATTAAGATTTTGTGGACCGAACTACTAGCGCATAATTTTCGATGGAGCTTTTATGGTCGCAAGTTTTAGCATAGTCGTCTAAACTGAAATGGATTTTTATACAATGGTCGGGGAAGATGATCGTCCTCCTCCCCGACCGCCGGTACGATCCACCGGGAGATCGGGAGGTTGGCCTAAACACGGTACTCGAGTAAAAAGCTCTTCATTATGTCACGATTTTATAAAATACTATTTCAATATTATCCTTTAACTGTTGTACCTACTTAACCAGTAGGTACCTGCTCAGGAGCGGTAAAATCTGAATATGGTCACAAGATGAATTTAAGATTGAATCGTAATTCCCATTTATATGGCGTAATAGGTTTGCAGAAGAATTAACTAAGTTCGTCAGAGACAATTTATCAGAACGACAATCTCGATGAGTGAAAGGCGAGTTCGCCGAGGCTATTTCGCGCGCGAGATAGTCTATTGTGAGAGCTCGCAGCCAAGCCGCCAGCGCAATCCTAATTGATATCAATTACCCTCCCGTCTTTCAAATTCCCTTTGAAACGAACTTAGATTTCCAAACTTTTACCCTCAAAACTGATGTCCAATTCAATGGAAGTTAAATAAATTGTTGTAATATTTGTTGAAAATCAATTTTACATATCGTTTTTTACCGACCACAGATGAGAAATATTGTTCGTGTATGAAGAATATAGCAATTATTACCATCAACAAAATTACTTTTACCTGTATTTGGCCACTAGAAATTTCCTGAAAATAAAGCAATACGCAGTAACTCTTTAAAAAATTAAATTATATTAAAAAAAACCTAGTTTTATACGTAATGCTGGACGAAAACCTTAAAAGCTTAACATCATTTTCTAAATGGACCCCTGACGTGTTTGACCCTTTTTCGCGCTGCAACCCTTTTCCAATAACCCGTATAAACATGCCGTCCGGTATTTAGCTATCGCCACCCATCAGTCGCCCACCCGGCCCCTGGTACGGTTTAGGAAGGTTGCGCATTGCTACTTTTTGTAGCTGGCTGTAGCGTTTCCAACGTGCTTCTGCATCGATGAAAACGCGCGTCTGTCGCTGTATCGATGCAAACGCGCGACGGTCGCGATGCAGTCCCGCTTCTGCATCGATGCAGAAGCAATTCCACAAAAAACAGTGTAGGTTCTTAATAACAAATAATATTGTCATAGATAATGTGGTGGCCCAAAAAGAACACAAGATTCTAATTTAATGGAAAATATATTTTTTTCGTTATAAAATTTTTTGTTTATAAAATCATAAAATACGCTAAATACTCGTAGTTATGTGTGGAATAACACGTCGGCCTCCGCGGCTTTACTGGCATGTGCGTATGTACGCACTCTTTTGTTAAAATTTACCTTGACCATTTTGCATAAATTCGGCTGAGTTTCACCGATGCAGCGTCGAATTTCCTCCTTCAAAGCATAAACTTTTGATTTTAAATAACCCCAAATCCAGTTAGATCTCATTTCTTTTATTAGCGAAACCGTTTACGAACTTGGCATTCATTCGCATTTATGTTTTTGATGGGTTTAAATTACGAGCACGTCCAGCGGTTGGTCGCCGACAGTGTTAGCTGGATTTAACGGCATTTAAGTCCACTCGGGGGCTTGGAGAGGTTCCAATAAATCCTGGTGGACTCTAAGTCTTCAATAATTACAGACTTACACGTAGGTACCACGTGAGGTGAATGACCATTGAGGCTTTTGTTTTATTTGAACAAAGTTCCTTATCAGACGGTTTGCAGATGGGGGCTAGGCGAAAAAAAGTCACGTGACCGTTACGAAAACGCGACACAAAGCCATACGATTAAGAAACATCTTAAATAAAATAGAATAGAATAAAGTCAAGTGAAGTGAAGTCAACTGAAAAGTGAAAAGTGAGAACTTACAAAGTGAAAAATCAAAACGTCGAAAAAGTCTAAAAGTAAAAAAAAAACAATATAGTCAAAAAGGCAAAAAATTCATAATAGCCATAAAAGTCAAAAAAGTAAAAAAATTACAAATAACAAAAACTGCAAATATTTCAAAAATTGTAAAGAAGTCAAAAATGAAATAACATAACTTCGTTCCAATCGAGTGTTCCACGACACTTACGTATTTTTGTTATTATTTTGTATGTGTTTCCCGACCACGGAACAATGGTGTTTCGGACATTTGGGAGGCGCATGCGGATCCGAACCCGAATGAAATGTACGGAGTATACTATAAGTAACTATTCTTATTATTATTTTAAAATGCATGCTACCGTGGAGTTCAATACATCTGTATATTTGTGATATTGATGTGTTCTTGATGAAGAAGTTATATATCCGTACTAATATTATAAATGGGAAAGTGTGTGTGTTTGTTTGTTTGTCCGTCTTTCACGGCAAAACGGGGCGATGAATTGACGTGGTTTTTTAAGTGAAGATAGTTGAAGGGATGGAGAGTGACATAGGCTACTTTTTGTCTCTTTCTAACCCCCCACTTCCCTAAAATGGGGGGTGGAAGTTTGTATGGAGCATTCCGGGGGACAAAGGGGAACCGTGTTACCCCGAATTTAACGCGAGCGAAGCCGCGGGCAAAAGCTAGTTATTAATATAACTTCTTCCGTGAAGGGGCAATCTGAAATCATTATTATTTTATGCATGCTACCGTGGAGTTAAATACATCTGTAGGCATATTTGTGATATTGATGTGTTCTTGATGAAGAAGTTATATATTATTAATATAACTTCTTCCGTGAAGGGGGCAATCTGAAATCAGTGATTGGTGTATGCTCAGAAAATAAAAGGAAATCGTCGCCTTTCTGTGGACAAATGGTACCATTTGTCAGTGGGACGGGTAATGGGTTTGATCCGGCCAACCTGTCTCCGCCTATACATTTTCAGTCATTACGCCCGGAATTGGCGACGGCCAAATCAAACTATCGAAATGGACAAATATTACATTTAGGTTACTGCTACTAAAATTATCGAATAATAACAGCTGATAGATGGACGTAACTATCCATCTTTTTCTTTTTTTCTTCTTTACTATCTTTTTCGCTAAATGCAATTGACGGGCGATAAAAGTAATCAAATGTGTCAATATTTCGGCAACGATACCATCAAGGCAAGGGTCACACGACGTCGCAATAAAAGTGTATCTAAGATATAATAACAAAAGGTACCTTTGCCAAAATAATATACAGGTAGCCTTTGCAACATTCTTTATTATTCAATGGCACAGCAGCCAGTAATATAAGTATACACACTGATTTACACGTCGAATTTTTTGGGTAAAGTTTCGGGCCGACAATTCTGTGAATGTACCGTACCTATGGCAGAAATGAAACTCGTATCGGATATCCGTCCGCAGTCACAACTATGCCCAATTGAATGATGTAATATTAAATTGTAGACTACCCTTGTTCATAAACGTCTGTTAGAAATTAGTTTATTATAAATAGACAAAATACATACTCGTTCTCGTAAAAACATTTTAAATACTTACATAAATCTATGTATTCTGATCAATTAGCTAGGTATGCCGGAGGTAGATATAACTCGATTCTTATGGGCTTGCCTAATTTTTATTTACTACTTACATTTACCACGCTCCTCGTAGAAAAGCCACAACAGTTAGGCATGTTAGGTACCTACTCAAATTTTGACGTGCGATACCCGGTGAACAAAATGGACGTTGCAGCATAGAGCGAGCTCCTGTCAATTTTCGTACGGTGAAAAAGCATATAGCTGACTAGACAGGCCAGACCGTCGCTCAGACTTTGTCGGAGTGGCAAACCAAGGGGGATTATAAACGGCAACGCCCTTGGAAAGCTCACGTCACTACTTGGCCGTTTTTCATTTACAGGCCATTAAATGTACAGTTCCGAGGCTTATGCGACAGCTATTACTCCAGTCATAAACATACACCACAGTCCATAAAATAACATCCCTTAAGTCTGGATTAGTCATGAAATAAATTCGTATTTTGTGTAACATATCTGTTATTACGATAAAAAAAAACGGGTGGCACTCCGGGAGTGCCGGCAGAAGTGAAAACTTGAATATTAACTTTGTGCATTTTTGATATTTTTGAATAGTTAGGGAATAATTTTGCACGAATTGCTTTTATTATCAGTATAAAAAAATTATGTGGTAAAATACAATATTCATTTATTGCGCTATCGTACACAAACATGACAATTTATATTACATTAAAAATTTAACACTTCAGAACTATTACAATTATTTAACAATAAAAAGTTTATCTCTCAGAAATATCAACTTCCATCCATAATTTCAACGACTCTTACACCATCATCATTACTAGAACCATCATCGCCAGTCTCTAAAACTGATACGATAGGTTTATGGTAGCTGAAATAAGAAACGAACAATTTTGATTCTAACCTATTCAAATGTCTAATAAATACCGCATCAATAGTAGTTTTGTATTTCGTAGTGCTAAGACTACCATTTCGAACGAAACAGCAGGCGCAGGCATACATTTTCGCCGCGCGGTAAAAAGAGAGGGGAATACTTCCTCTCCTACGCCGCGCCGGCGGTCTAAATTGGCTTCAATGACATTGTAACCATTTTTCGATCAGTTCTCGTGTCCGTCTTACGAATTTCCATGAATTTTATGTACTTTACATTTATTTTTAATAAAAATATCAATTTTTACTTAAAGCCTGAAGTTGCGGAATTTCATTGGAACTAATTTCTTGCACTGGCAATTATTTTACTGACAGAATGAGATGCATGTGTGAGTGCATGTGATAGGCTGTCTGTGTCAATGTCCAGGTTTATTTGAATAACAGTAAAGTGTTGAATATTAAATAATACAACACAAAAATATCCCAAAATTATTCATAGTCAAGAGCGAAACATTGTAAATAGTGTATGTAATAAACAGCTGTAAATAATACGCTCGGGAAATGGAACTTTTTCGCTGTGAAACATTTTCAAATTAACATCAGAGCTGACAGGTAAACAAATCAAGATGTCACTATACAATAGAGAAATAATACTATGTACTATAATAATAATAATAAATAATAATCTATGGCTATACCGAACTGTTGCCATATAAATGAGAATAATAGCGCCCTCTTGACAATAATCATATATTTCTGGCAGAGAGTTCTAAACCAGGAGAGGCCCTGAGTATCTTTCCCCTCTGTCAAAAGTATTGGCGGAAAATCTAGTACATCTATAAAAACTATTTCAATAATCGATGTCACGCATTTTCGTCATCGCTGTCAATGTATCCATTGACAAGCTCCGTGAAAATGCCCTTATGCGCTGTTTTTGGATGTAAAAAAATGTTATATTTCGTCTAGTTTACAAAAAGATGAAATACCATTTCAGATGTAAATACAGTTTTACTTTATTTATCATTACTTTCGTAATGAAAGATGTAACCTAAATCGAAAATCAAGCTTCGTTTACAGAATCGATTCAAAGACAATCGGTTTCTTTCTGACGGGTAGTAACTATTTGACGTTTGTCACTTCTCCATATTTAACGCGCTTAAGGATTGCTGTCTTCTATATTTTGTTTGTAAATACAATCAAAAATGATCCTTGGCTTTTTTGTTTGACATTTCCAAAGACTGCATCCAATAATGAACCATATGTTAACATTTGTACAGTCGACTATCTATTGCTCCATTTAGTGTTATGAAGTATAAAAAGAATATGTCAAATATGTTTGGTGTTTTCAAGTCAAAGGTACATCTTTGTCGGTTGTCAATAAAGCGTTGCTGCCATAAAAAATCATTTAGAAATAAACTGTATTAACAACCGACAATGCTGTACCTTTGACTTGAAAACTTCACATGCGTGCTACCTCGCCCCCCTCAGATTTTGGCAGACTTTTTTGTTTGGAACGACGAGGCGAAGCGTACTCCATTTATAGAGCTTTATGATTTCTGGCCAGGTTTTACCTATATTTCAGTGAAAATTAAACTAATTTCTGTAAGAATATATTTTTCTCAAACATGCTCGGAAATGATCGCATTTTGTTCGTAAATTGAAGACGCAAAGTGCTCAATTTTATTCTTTTCAAATTTAAAAAGTAAAAACGCAGCGGAAAAAATGAGTTTCCATAGAATCATTTTACTCCTAGGAGTAAAATGACTGTATGAAAATCAATTTTTATCCGCTGCGTTAACTTTTTAAATCCTACGATTGCAAATAAATGACTAAGGAAATGTTGCATTCAGCCAAGTGAAACCTTCGTTCAACCAGACAAATGTCAAAATAATATGCGAGATGCGCGCGCTTTGGCGCATGCGCGTATCGGATGATTATTTGTCTGTGGTAATAGATTTGAAAAAAAATATGCAAAATAAAAGGCGGCAATTCGTTGTGAAATATTATCGTTTTCTTTAAAATTAATTAAAATAGAAAACAGTATGAGCTCAAATGACGACAGTGAGATGGAAATAGACGGCACACCGTGTCGTCCGTGTCATTTGAAAGAAGAAGCAAGCTTAATAATGAACAACTTGCTTCCTGCTAAGTCGCGGGACAAATATAACAGGACTTACGACATGGTACGTTCATGCTGTGGGAGGACAGCCAAAATGCTAGAAATACCTTTTCGTTCACAAATTGCCCTGGAATGTCTTATATAACATTTACCTATAACATTAACTAATAACATGCCTTATTTTTTGTATTGTACTATGTCACTTAACCCTTATTAAAAACGTATTACTTATAGTTGAAATTTAATTTGTTTGATTTCCTCACATTGAGAAAAGCACTATGTATACCTCAATGGAAACAGGCATTTTCCGACTCGGACCTTTGCCAGGCCTCGGCAAGCCTCGGCCTGGCATCTAGGTACCTCGTCAGGAAATGCCTTTCTTTCCATCCCTCGGCAACAATGTACTATTGTCGTGTGTAAATGCTTTTCTTGCCTTGTCAGTCAGCCGGGTTTTCTTAATTTATTTACTTTCGTCCTCCTTTTGACCAACTAACCGGTCAAATATGCCGGACGTAAACATAGTTCACAATTTCCGAACGCACCCCTCACTGTCAAGTTGTCAACCACTAAAATATGTATAATATGTAATATGGCCCACCATTTGTCATTAAATTAACACTTTTAAATGCAAAATACGCAACAATCCGAATTTTGCCCATATATGTCTTCAATTCAAAACTGTTATTTTTTTACGCTTTTTCATTTGAGTATAATTTCATTCGGGTCTACCGTACCCCTCGACGGAATTATTAATATAGATTTATTCGATCAGGACATGTGTCCGTCTTAAACAGCTATAAAACAGCTATTAGACATGGCAATTTGTAGGGCCCAACATGTTGCCCTCGTTCAGCTCCCTACGGGCCCAACCTCCTATTACACCTCCCAACATAACATGTTGGGCCCTACAAATTGCCATGTGGTAGGTGTAATGGCACCTAGGGAGTAGGAGTCCCGATCTAGGGCGATCGGGGCGATCGGCAGTGCCCGACACCCGCAGCTGTTTATGGAGGTCGTTAGAGTTATTTTACCTTTTTTATTTATAAATTTGCTACACATTCCGTCTGGTTTTTTATTTAAAATAAAAGTTAAAATGTGTAGATTCGCTGGTAATTTATATATTTATCTAGTTTTGTATTTAAATAATAGAAGGGTTGGGCAGATGAAGTTAGATTCAGGCAGCTCGAGCGGTCATTTAAATATCTATAATAATAAAAACAGTTTCTTTTTTTATTTAATGTATACTGTTATAAGTACTATCACCGTGCTTCACTAAAATACATTTTTTAGATGTTTTGAAGGCATCTCTGTAAACGTTGGTAGAGACGATTTGTTGGTGAGGTAGGGTTTGTAGGGACGATTTGTAGGGAAAGTGTAATAACGGGCCCAACGCCGACAGGAGTTGGACACAACAGGTTGGGCCCTACAAATTGCCATGTGTAATAGCCGTTTTACGAATTTTCAACCTGACCAGTGTTGCCAACTTCGCATTTCAATCAGTGCTAAAACTATACTGAAAAAAGTGCTAAAATAGTGCTAAAACTTAAAAAATTATGCTAAAAAAGTGCTAATTAAAAAAAGTTATCCATTCGAATGTGTTTATTATATCTTCCAATGAAGCGAGTCATATAATATCGATTGAACTTCATTTGCGAAGCTCGATTGATCTTATTTCATTTAATAGTACTACGTACAGAAGGCTAACTACCCTACAAAATCAATGTTTGACAGCATTTTCACAGATGAACGATGACACATGACGTCTCCATACAATTTTGCCTTTCGACTTCTAGGGTTGACAAGTACGCGATTAGTTTGATTGCTAGATCTGCCCCAATCTACCTAGACACCGCCCCTTATATTATGCTCTCTATCGGACCGTTTTTTCTAGTCACCTATTAACGACTGTTTTGCTCGGTAATTAGGTTCAACTGTGGGAAATAGAGCAAAAGTAATGTCCGGTTCTCTACTGGTCCGTTTGTACAACCACAGGATAACTAATGTACAACTCCACAAAGTGACAGCTACGGCCTTGGTTAGTGATCGGATACTTTTCGAGGTTGTCAAAATCCCCTTCGTTTATTTGCAGATAAGATAAAATATTTAAGTAGTTTATAGTAGTAGTTTTGTTTGTACTAAAATTACAGTTAAATTGGGTAAATGAGGTAAGTAATACATCAGACATTTATTTAGTTTTGTATTAAAACTACTGATAGCTTAGGTAGATTGAGGCAGATTGGAGCAGGTCTAGCAATCAAACTAATTCCATACTTGACTTGTCAACCCTATAAAGTCGAAGGCAAAATTGTATGAAGATCGCATGTGTCACCGTTCATATTTCAAAGTTCTGTCAAACACTGATTTTATAGGGAAGATAAGCATCTTTATGTAATACTATTATATTATTCTGTGCTACTACTACTGACAATTTTGGTTTGACAGACTACAAATAAAATTTATCAACTTTTGGAAAATTATTTTTTATAAAATTGCAATTTCCAAATAGTGCTAAGTGCTAAATGCAAAAAATTAGGGCTATATCAGTCTAAATAGTGCTAAATTTTGCCCCAAAAGTGCTAAATTGGCAACACTGAACCTGTCGAATCTGTCGGTCACGTGACCGTGTCGCGAGTTTAACATTTTTTCCCCATCACAAAAAGTGCACAGCGCCGCTAAAGAAGTTTTCACTTAAAAAAATATTTACGGATAAGTACCTATCCGTTTTTAGCTCTACCAAATGGTAAAAAAGGAACCCTTATGGTACACTTTCTTACACTGTCTGTCTGTTCATACGTCTGTCTGTTTTTCATAAAGCCAAAGTGCTCCGAAACTACAAGGGGGCCAGTTTTGGGGTAAATTAGATAAAGTAATAAATAAATGTTTGCGAGCTATACTTACCGTGTAATATACATATGCCCAATTGAATGATACCCCAAAACCCCAAAACTGGCTCCCTTGTAGTTTCGGAGCAAGTTATTCAGTATCGATAAATGAATTAGAATATATATTAGAATATATACACGATGAAATTTAATCGGTAATCAGGAACCAATTTTTCTAATTCATTTATCGATACTAAATAACTTGGTCCGAAACTACAAGGGGGCCAGTTTTGGGGTAAATTAGATAAATAAATACATGTTTTGCGAGCTATACTTACCGTGTAATATATATATATGCTATGCTTGGCTTATACACCGTGGGCTCGAATAACCCGACAGATCTTAAACCACGAACTTCTGGGACCAAAAGAAGGAAAAATTATTATGTGACTTTAGGTCACTTTCGGAAAAAAAAATCTATTATTTTTTTATTTTTCCTATTTTTTGCTGCCTGCTTTTTTTGCTGGATTTGATGCTGGATAAAATAATATAATTGAAATATGGACATATTTATTTTGTTTATATCTATGCTGTTAATTTAATCTATTCTAGTTTATAATTTGTTATAGATATTTTATTTATACGTACCAAGTATCAACTCAAACAAATGATTAAAATGTATCAAGTACTATGAGCGAAAATATCTATTTGACTAACACAATACATATTTAACTAGTGCGCACTAGTTAAATTATTTATTTATTATTAGCCTTACTCTCACCCTCATCCTTAGGGTTAGGGTAAGGTTTAGGGTTTGGGTCAGGGTAAGAGTGGGGGTAAGAGTGAGGGTAAGGGTAAGGGTGAGAGAGAGGGTTAGGGTTTATGTAAGGGTAAGGGCTACAGTATGGGTTCGGGTTAAGTTAAGGGTTAGGGTTAGGGTAAGTGTAAGGGTATGGGTTAGAGTAAGGGTTAGGGTATGGGTTAGAGTAAGGGTTAGGGTAAAAGTTAGAGTAAGAGTCAGGGTAAGCAACAACGTATTTAATAAAAAAATTACTTATTTTTAAATTCCCTGTTTCACAAGGAAAAAATCCATAACTTATTAACAATTATGAATCTTGAAATAATAAAAGGTGCTTTGGAGAGCTATATTATTCATTTATTCAAGAAAAGTCGCATGTCTGACTAAAATATAAATATGTATACGGGGATGTAGTAAAAAAAATGTTGACGGTGCTAAAATTGAAATGGAAATAATCCAATCAAAATGTTTTTTGCGACAGCAGCTGTCAAAATCCAACAATAAAAAAAAAGATTAAGCATGATTGGTGGATTATGACAGCTAGTCCTCTCGCCACGGTGCTGCCACCTAGTGAAAAACTCGATCGCGGAAACCCTCATTGTGCATATTTCGGTTTATACCGCCCTATTAGCCGGCTTCCTTTCTCTATTAATGGCTTCCACACAAAAACCAGACATCACACTTTGCAATTTCTGCCGTCTTTAATGTTTAAGCCTAACAGCCTAAAATAAATTGATGAAATGAAGCCAATACCAGTAAAATTGTTCTATCATTTCCGTCACTAACCAAGCAGTCTGTATTTAATCAGTAAATAACAGCGTTTACTTTCTTGGTACTTTGTGTACAAGCGTAGGCCCAGAACGTGATCAAAAAGCGGGACTGAGTAGCAAACCATTGTGAAACTTTGGAAGCCTGGGCACAGATGATATAAAATACATATAGAAGAGAGTTTGCTAACGTAATAATTATTCGGCTTAGTTAAGTGGCAAGGTGACGAGGAGATTATTCTCTCTTCCGCCTCGATTAAGATCTCTACGTAGGAAGGTCTTGAACCTATTTATTTTATGCGAATCATGCGCATCAATTGCACACTCCTGGTATCTATCTACTCGTATCTATCTATCGGTCTGATACTTATACTGTAAAAATTATATTTTCCAATGGATGCATTATTGAAAATATAATTTTTTATATTAATTCTAAGCCACAGTTATTTAATATATTCCAAATGCACAGATTCGCCCAAATTGGATTTACTTACTGCTTTACTTACTGTAGATATTTACATACTATTAGTGTCAGAGTTTCCAATACAAGTTCTGCAAGGTCTTACTCAGGGGGGGCGTAACTGATACAAACGAGGTAAAAGTATGAAATGGCCTTATCTCGGAATAATATAATTTTCCTTATTGAATAGAGCATTAACAAGACACGTGGGCGACGAGATTGTTTCAGTAAAACGAGTGTGAGTGACAGGGCGCCGCGGCGCGCAGTGTTGCTACCCAACCCACGTGTCTCTGTCTGGGAGTCTGAAAGGGCAAGAGCGTTTTCACCACTTTAATAAAAAACCTATTTTTTGTGTGTGCAACTGTGCACTTTAGGTGTAGGTTTAGGGATACCTACAATACAGTTCACTAAAATGAGCTTAAATAT
This sequence comes from Pammene aurita, assembly GCA_947086415.1. NCBI lineage: Eukaryota > Metazoa > Arthropoda > Insecta > Lepidoptera > Tortricidae > Pammene > Pammene aurita. The sequence goes on from OX352289.1 coordinate 17,635,368, forward strand.
TAGATTTCTTTAAAATTAAACTTATGTTGTAGCATGATCGTTAGAGGTTGTAATATTACACTATTTTGTAAGTATACTTTACGCGCGATTTGTACGAGTATACTCGTATACTGGGTGTCTCATTCAAATCGGTCAGTATGGGAAAGTCTGAAACTATAAGACATACGAAGATCTGTTCTGAGGAACCATGTCATCGATTTTAATAACAATAAAAACTGCATTCATACATTTTAAAAAACATCTGTACTCCGTTCGGGAATCGAACCCGGTTGTTTTGAAAAAAAAAACCTACACTGTTTCTATTTAGATATCGATTGTGTAGGTCTTAAGCAGTAAATGTCTGTATGAAACATGATGTCTAAAATGAATAAAATGCATTGTTTCCACATACTTGAATTTATTTTAGTAGGTGCTCGAAGTGACCACCGCCTTTTTCAATACAATATTCAACACGTTTAGGTAACGATCTTACAATTGCATTTTGTATCTTCATATAATAAAATGCATTTTATTCATTTTAGACATCATGTTTCATACAGACATTTACTGCTTAAGACCTACACAATCGATATCTAAATAGAAATAGTGTAGGTTTTTTTTTTCAAAACAACCGGGTTCGATTCCCGAACGGAGTACAGATGTTTTTAAAAATATATGAATGCAGTTTTTCTTGTTATTAAAATCGATGACATGGTTCCTCAGAACAGATCTTCGTATGTCTTATAATTTCAGACTTTCCCATACTGACCGATTTGAATGAGACATCCTGTAGTGTAGGTTTTTTTTTTCAAAACAACCGGGTTCGATTCCCGAACGGAGTACAGATGTTTTTTAAAATGTATGAATGCAGTTTTTCTTGTTATTAAAATCGATGACATGGTTCCTCAGAACAGATCTTCGTATGTCTTATAATTTCAGACTTTCCCATACTGACCGATTTGAATGAGACATTCTGTATATATTACGTTAGCGCGTTCGCTGAATCTGTATATGTACAATGTGTCATAGTTCGAAATATGGTGATATCAAAATTAATTTATCCCAAGTTACCTACGCCAAAGATAGTCCTGTTCATGAACCATAAAGTAAAGGACCCCATCTTATATAGGAGAACGCTCGAAAAAGTGTCCATTTGTAAGCAGTAGACAATAGTTCCAAATCTCTCCGGGTGACGTTTGGTATAGTTGAAGTTAATGGTAGTTTTTTTATAGGAAGTCCCTAGAAATGTATTTAAAAACTGCATTAAATAAGCTTCCCTATGATATTTTTTTCATTTGAAATTATCGATATTTAATAAAATATTTGTCTAGAGTGTTTTTCTTCTCCGCAAATAATTATTTTGTAAGTATGTATGAATCTTTATTTTTTTAATATCATAAATCATAATATACATAATTATTAACAAATATCCTTTAAAAAAAACCGGCCGAGTGCGAGTCGGACTCGCGCACCGAGGGTTCCGTTCAAACCTGTAGGTATATAGGGAAAGTAAATTTAAAATATTTTTATTATATGATGTAACAAAAAATTTACGGTTTTCGCAATTTTTCCTTTATCTGTGCTATAAGACGTTGCTTCGTAGCAAATTTCAAGATTCTGAGTTCACGGTAAGTACCCTGTAGGTTTTGATTCTCTTGCGAGCGAAAATTTGCGAAAATTTGCGGCATAAACGGCTGTATCTTTTGATTGTGTTGGCTTAGAAGTCTGATTTTTTCACAGCTCCAAGGGACAGTAGAGCTAAGTATTTGATATAAATTTCAGCTTGATACCTCCACGCGTTCCTGAGAAAAATGGTCTTGACAGACAGACGGACAGACGGACAACAAAGTGATCCTATAAGGGTTCCGTTTTTTCCTTTCGAGGTACGGAACCCTAAAAAATAAAAAAATTATGCCCTGACCGGGATTCGAACCAATCTGCTTCGTAGGCAGGGTCACTACCGACCGGGCTTGATATTTATGCTCATGCTATTGTGGCGCCATCAGCTTAACGCCTTTTGACGAACACTTTTGTAACATAGAGATTGTCATCTTTACTTTCTAGCATCCATAAGTAGCTGTTAGACATTGCAATTTGTAGATATCAATCTGTCAGGTTGGGAGGTGTAATAGGAGATAGGGCCCGTAGGGAGCTGAAGGAGGGCCAGGGAGAGGCAGGGTACACAACATATTGGGCCCTACAAATTGCTATGTCTAATACCGGTTATAGTCCTGTTATTAAGATTCCGCCACCTTTCAAAATTTTATACTTATAACCGTTCGAATGAGTTTAAATTTCGCGCTCATGTTCGGTTAGTGCCACAGACATAACTTCAAGTTCGTATCAAATGGTGAAAGCCACTGATCTTTATGTAGGGGACCGTAAATTAAAACACATGAAAATATATTCGCGTCGTTTTAAGTCAGCGCCATATTCATAAGCAAAAAACCGGCCAAGAGCGTGTCGGGCAACGCTCACTGTAGGGTTCCGTAGTTTTCCGTCCGTCACAGTAAGTGTCCCCACTTAAGAGTTAATAACACCGCCATATGATATGAGAGTTCCACGTACAGCGACATCTATCGGCAAATTAAGTAAACTATTGCGCGCGAGCATAAAGTATGGAAGATGATTTTTATGGGATAATTCTTTATTGCGTGAACCGATTTTCACCGTTTTTACTTTATTTGAAAGCACGTCATTTCATTGTAATTTTGTAGAAATTACAGGTACAATAAACACCTGCTTATACGGTTAAATTACAAACTTAGTTCAGAAATTCTTTTGTATTTTTTTTTCAAAAACTATTCATCCTATCAAGTTCAAAATAATTTTCCTAGAAAGTTTTGATAAAGTTCTACTTTTGAGATTTTTTTCATATTTTTAAAACTCATGGTTCAATAGTTAGAGGGGGGGGACGCATATTTTTTTACTTCTGGAGCGATTATTTCCGAAAATATTTACATTATCGAAAAATGATTTTAGGAAACCCCTATTCATTTTTAAATACCTATCCAATAATATATCACACGTTAGGGTTGAAATGAAAAAAAAAATCACTCCCCACTTTACGTATAGGGGAGGTACCCTAATAAAAAAAAAAATCCACTTTTTATTTTATCACTTTGTCGGCGTGATTGATATACATATTAGTACCAAATTTCAGCTTTCTAGTGCTAACGGTCACTGAGATTATCCGCGGACGGACGGACGGACGGACGGGCAGACATGGCGAAACTATAAGGGTTCCTAGTTGACTACGGAACCCTAAAAAAGATGACGAGTATATACGTAAAAACCCAATGCGGCCGAAAAATCCTCCATATTGACATCTCAAGACGTCAAAACCTATACACTATAACCGCCATGTTGATATCTCCGATACCTCGAAATCGACAGTCGTATTTCGTTGATGTGTCATTTCCCCTATATATTTTTATTTCAATGGTGGAAGCCGCCATGTAGCGGTTGACAGTTTGCCAGTCACTTTGCAAATGGCTTACGATTCACAAACTTTTTAGAATTTCTTTATAAAAAAATTCACAGATTTCGTGCCTCACAGGACTATCGAGCACATTGGAAATGAATCTACGGAATTCGAAAAAATATTGTCGCTGAGCGACGAGAAAGTCGGGCTGAGGAAAAGGTTATAAAATAAAACTACACCGTTGAATGATAATTATTTTATCGATTTTTACTTTCAGTCATGATTAGCTGACGTAATTACATTAGTAAGACAGAATGCTTAGTTAAACTAACGATTTAGTTGATTAGATGATTAGATTTTGATTAGATTTTGCGTAGCTACTAGCTCCTTCACTTTTTTCATCATCATCATCATCATCATCATCATCATTTTGCTATTGCACAGGCAAAACCTTCGGTTTCTCCGAAGAGGTCCCCGAATCGTAACCAGTTCACCGACGCGAGCAGGTCTACGTCGGGTCCCGTGAGGGCCCTGTAGAACCGCCCGTGTAGCTCCTTGCTCATCCATACCGCCTTGCGATCCTCGGTGCTTAGCACCACAGGTTTGCGCCAGTTCTCGTTTGCCAAGGGGAGCGGCGTGAGACCCTTATCTACCGCCACCACATCACGATGCATCCCACACTCGCTGTTAAGGAAATAATTCCTGAGATTGTACACCTCACGATTGTGGAGATTTTTGGCGTTTAAAAAGCAGCGACCTCCACACTTCCGTGGGATGTACAATCTCATAACAGACGAGCGTGGGTGAAGCATACGGTGTGTGGTGAGCAATAGACGGACTCTCCAATCCAGGGCATCCAGCTCGGTCTAAGTCCACCTTAGCATGCCAAAGGAGTATGTGAGTAGGGGCATCACCCAGGCATTGAAGGCGCGCACCTTGTTGCCACCTGAGATCAGACTATTAAGTACTTTTGTCAGCCGACCAAAGAAGCGCTCCTTCAAAGCCTGTTTAATAGCCACATCCTCAACACCCAAAGACTGTGACATACCGAGGTATTTGTAGGTTTCTGATTCAGAGATAGATCTGAACGTCATTGTCTCAGAAAGCTGTAGATTTGTTGAATTTACTACTTTCCCCCGCTGTACATGCATAACCGCACATTTATCAACACCAAATTCCATCTTGATGGAACTACTGAACACTTCAGTGGTCTTCAGGAGCTCCAACAAGTCTCGGTTATTTGGTGCAAATAATTTGAGATCGTCCATGTACAGAAGGTGAGATATGACTTCACCCTCTCTCCGAAGCCGGCAACCTAGCCCCGAATCCTTCAGCAGATTGCTGAGCGGATTTAGAGCTAGGCATGTTGTTGAGCCGAGGCCAAAATGTTGTTTGCGACCATGTGCGCATTTATTTTTGCTCTCAAAATGGATGTAAGGAGCTTGTAAAGTGTAGGCAAGCACGTGATGGGTCGGTAGTTCTTCGCTTCCGTGGTACTACCGGACTTATAGAGCAGGAAGGTTACACCAGTTGTTAAGGAAGGCGGGAGGGAGCCAAGTTTGAGGGCTTGTTGAAATTGCGTTGCCAGACGTGAGTGCGAGCACCGAAACCATTTTAGCCAGAAATTGTGCAATCCATCCGGGCCGGGACTTTTCCAGTTCTGGGCCGTACGGATTGCACAACGGGGCTGACGGTGATAGCCCCCATAGGTTCGATGGACTCGCATTCACGTTCGACAACACTCATCCACTCGCCCTCCGTGTGTTCAACGGGCGCTGACCAGATGCTACGACAGAAATTAGTCATGGCAGTAGCATCCGACAGTCGCACGTCGGACACACGGGGGTCGGTTTCCTCCCACCTTCGGTATACCTTCGTTTGGTCACTTTGAAAAAAAAACGATTCTGCTTGAATCGGTCCACACGCTCTCTGTAGCGGCGAATACGGCTTGCCTATGCATAAACTCTCTGCTTCAGAAAGTCGATGCGCTCTATGACGTTGGCCATGTAGTCGCGGGGCTCGGTATCCGTCCCCGCGAACACCTGGTGCACAAAGCGCATTACTCGGGGCGGTTGTTGCCCCTCCTGAAACAGATCAGCTTTGCAATGAGAGTCCTAAATGAGTTGATACGACGCTCTATCCGCACTTGCCATGCAGGGACACCCCCGGCGGTCCTAGGTGCATGTTCAGCGGCCGTAAACTTGACTCATGCAACACGGCACGCCGCGATGGCTCTGCAGTACATGATCGAGTGCGTATCATCTAAGTCTTTACTAGTCCGTAGAAATGGATCTAGCAAATCATTTAGGCCACCCATTAGCGCTAGATTGCGCCTATTCATAGGCAAGCGTGGTAATCGTGGCCTAGGGATGTTTGTGGAGCGATACTGCGTAATTGCCTCTTCCAAAGTCCTCCTCAATTGCTCATTGGCTGTGCTACTCACACTCTGATTCGCGATCTCCTCCTCATCGGCACTGGGATCAATCCGCGGCGCCCCCGACGATGCCAGGTCGGGTGGGGGCATCGGATCCGGTGACGTGGCGAGCGGATCCCGCGCCGAGGTGGTGGTCGCGCGACCAGAGAGAGCCTCCAGGCGAAGCCGATCAAGTGTCGCGTCATTCAACCGCTTTTGCCGCTGAACGACGCGCATCTGATCCGATAATCGTTGCGCAGTCGTATCAATGGTTGGTTCAAGGGCCTGAAACAGAGGAAGTATCCGGACACGATACGCGCACAGATTAGTTCCCCCCTCTGTAGCCCCATAGTAGGCGCGCATGACATTCTCGTTCATACTCTGAGACCATCTCATGCGACGCACTACACCACCGGCAGCGGGAGCTGTGAGCGGGGCGGAATGCCCCGCAAGCCCCAAGCGTGCCGGCAGCGGTGGCCGCCCGCGTCGCGCAGGTGGTTGTGGCGGCGGTGGCGGCGGCCCGCTTTCGTCACTGGATCCGTCTGTGTGGGGCGCTGTTTCGAAGTTGCCGCTCGGCGACGAAGTGGACGGAGAAGAGGACGAGGCGGGCGAGGGTGGTGGTCGTGCGTGGGTAGTACCCGCTCTTGCTTTACTCCTTGTTATCATGCTTTGAATGTACGTGTTTCGCCGAAATTTATTTGAGCACTAGCTGTCAACTGTCTATTTGTGATTGTGACCCGTCGTAATATTTACAGGCAATAACTGTAGCAACCTTCATATTGCCTTTGTTTTTTGGGTTCACTTCGTGGTAAATAAGACCAAATAGAGGCAAAAACACGTATAAAAATAAATATTTAGCAAAATAAATTAACAAGGCGTGTGTCAGTGTCAGCGGTTTTTTTTTTCATTATCATTATCGTTATCGTTATCGTTCTCGTTCTCGTTCTTAAAAATTATTCCCTGACCGGGATTCGAACCAATCTGCTTCGTAGGCAGGGTCACTACCGTCCGGGCTTGCTATTGTGGCGCCATCAGCTTAACGCCTTTTGACGAACACTTTTGTAGGGATCAATCTGTCAGGTTGGGAGGTGTAATAGGAGATAGGACCCGTAGGGAGCTGAAGGAGGGGCAGGGAGAGGCAGGGTACACTACATATTGGGCCTTACAAATTGCTATGTCTAATACCGGTTATAGTCCTGTTATTAAGATTCCGCCACCTTTCAAAATTGTATACTTATAACCGTTCGAATGAGTTTAAATTTCGCGCTCATGTTCGGTTAGTGCCACAGACATAACTTCAAGTTCGTATCAAATGGTGAAAACCACTGATCTTTATGTAGGGGACCGTAAATGAAAACACATGAAAATATATTCGCGTCGTTTTAAGTCAGCGCCATATTCATAAGCAAAAAAAGATGACGAGTATAAACGTAAAAACCCAATGCGGCCGAAAAATCCTCCATATTGACATCTCAAGACGTCAAAACCTATACACTATAACCGCCATGTTGATATCTCCGATAACTCGAAATCGACACTCGTCTTTCGTTGATGTGTTATTTCCCCTATATATTTTTATTTCAATGGTGGAAGCCGCCATGTAGCGGTTGACAGTTTGCCAGTCACTTTGCAAATGGCTTACGATTCACAAACTTTTTAGAATTTCTTTATAAAAAAATTCACAGATATCGTGCCTCACACGACTATCGAGCACATTGGAAATTAATCTACGGAATTCGAAAAAATATTGTCGCTGAGCGACGAGAAAGTCGGGATGAGGAAAAGGTTATAAAATAAAACTACGACGTTGAATGATAATTATTTTATTCTTAGATTAACATAAGTATCCTCGACATAACGCCTGTGAACCAGAGTTGGACAAAAATTAACGTGATTGAAACTAAAGTTAAAAATGAGAACATTACTCATAATCATATGAACATGATTACGAATTCAATCTTGAGCTTTCTAATCTGATTTTTACTTTCACTCATGATTAGCTGACGTGATTACATTAGTAAGACAGAATGCTTAGTCAAACTAACGATTTAGTTGATTAGATGATTAGATTTTGATTAGATTTTGCGTAGCTACTAGCTCCTTCACTTTTTCTCTGACGAACCAGAGGCGGTTCTCTTTCTCTTTCCATCATCATCATCATCATCATTTTGCTATTTATTTATTTTCCTTCTTAGGCTAAAGCCTAGCCTTACAATATTTTTATAAAAGTAAAATATAAAAAATATAAAAAGTATAATGATGATGATGATGATGAAAAATCCTAACCAACCGGAAATGATATGCCTGAGTGACTCTCCGGGACGGCGGCATGCCCGACAAATGTCGACCGTACCGTCCTTCAGGATATATTTCCGGTAGTTATTCGTCATGATAACTTCGTCCGCAATTGCACAGGCAAAAACTTCGGTTTCTCCGAAGAGGTCCCCGAATCGTAACCAGTTCACCGACGCGAGCAGGTCTACGTCGGGTCCCGTGAGGGCCCTGTAGAACCGCCCGTGTAGCTCCTTGCTCTTCCATACCGCCTTGCGATCCTCGGTGCTTAGCACCACTGGTTTGCGCCAGTTCTTGTTTGCCAAGGAGAGCGGCGTGAGACCCTTATCTACTGCCACCACATCACGATGCATCCCACACTCGCTGTTAAGGAAATAATTCCTGAGATTGTACACCTCACGATTGTGGAGATTTTTGGCGTTTAAAAAGTAGTTCCATCAAGATGGAATTTGGTGTTGATAAATGTGCGGTTATGCATGTACAGGGGGGAAAGTAGTAAATTTGTAATGGTTGTCGTGAGGGCAACCACACATATCCTTCAGCCTGAGGGGCTTTGTGAAGGTTTCCAGGCTAACTCAGGGTTTGGAGCATAGGGTTAAAGTAAAACACCAAGGTAACTAATATAACTGGGTCTTGTACGCTCTTTATTGAAAGTAAACCTTAGTCTAAGTTAGGTCTCCTGAAGGGAGCTAGTTTCTATGCTACGTGATAGTCCGGTCTTTATCCGGGGTATGCGATTACCCGGTACGGTGATCCCGGCTTAGGATAGGACGTCGGAGTGTTCCCCGTGGAACGGCGGGATCAGGAATAAACCCCCGGCTAACGACGCGAGGTTTCGCGGGGCCTTCTGGGTTTACGGGTATCGGGACTAACTGGGGAAACCTCCCGGCTAACAACGCGAGATTTCGCGCGGCCCTCTGAGGTTATACTACGGGGGAAGGGGAACGGGAAAGTCCTCCGGCTAACGACGGCAGCCGGTGTTCGTCGCTCGAGCTCGGAACATCGACTGCCACTGCGGCACGGTCCGGGCGGGCTTATATGGGCGCGGCGCGGCGCTGGCGGCCGGGCGCGTGGAGGGGATGCGGCTGTTGCTCTCCGCTCGCCGCGCGTCGCACCCCGCCGCTCCGGTTGTCGTGGCGCTGTGACGTCGTCGTGACGTCACACTGCCTCCCCCGTCGAGAAGATTTTTGCCTAGGGTAAAAATCACCGTGTTGAAAAAAAAAATTTTGGTTATATGGGGTCCTAATAACCCCGCCCGTACAACTTGTAACTTTTTGTACTTTATTTTATTTTATAATTCTTATTTATTAAATTATCTTTTTACGTTATTTATACTTTCTACTGTGTCTCTTTTATGATAGTTACTCTATTCAACGGGATGTGAGTTAACACACAAAATCGTAGTATAATTCTTTTTGTTTTACGTTGTAACTGTAGAAATATACATGTAGGAAACTTATTTAACTTAACCAAAAAAATAAGACTTAATACTCAAAACAAAAACGAAAGAAAAGAAAATGAAAAGTAAGGATATCACAAATAGACCCTTTACTTCGGTCCCTGTAATGTGCGTGGTAACCTTACCACCCGTCGCTTCGAGCCACCGTTCCTGCGCCGCCCCGTGCTATACTTCTTTCCTCTCCGTCCCCGCGGGACTGGTTCGGTGCTCGCTTCGATCTCCCCTGGCTGTTCCCAACTGTCTGGTAGGCCATCCCCGAGCATTTCGAACACAAATGCGGAATATTCTGCCTCATGCTCGTTCTCCTCCTTTGTCAGTTTTGCCACGCAGATAGGGTTCCTAGATATTTCGTTGATTTTTCTGTAAACAACACGGAATCTATGTTGTCCGTTTTCTTTCTTAACTAATACGGCCGGTGAGCTGTACGGGCTGTCCGACTTCTCGATTATGCGTTGTTCCAACTTTTCCTTTACGATCGTTAGCAGACGTTCTGCTTAATACAAAAATTAATTGTAGTATGGGGTAGCGCATTGTTATCGGTGAATTCTCAATACAACTTGGGACTCCGATGGCCGGTTGAAAAGTGTAAGACTTCTTCGGCAGATGTCGCTAGGCGTCCCCCTAAGACGCATATGGGATATAGTGGAGAAATTCGCAGCCATCAGGTGTGTCTCAGTAGCCTAGTTGGTCAGGGCGATGGGCATGTATCCCAGAGTCGCGAGTTCGAGTCTCGCCTGAGGCAGTGGATTTTTCTACTTTTCCATTTTTTCTAAGCATTGTGGTATCGTTAGCAGACGTTCTGCTTAATACAAAAATTAATTGTAGTATGGGGTAGCGCATTGTTATCGGTGAATTCTCAATACAACTTGGGACTCCGATGGCCGGTTGAAAAGTGTAAGACTTCTTCGGCAGATGTCGCTAGGCGTCCCCCTAAGACGCATATGGGATATAGTGGAGAAATTCGCAGCCATCAGGTGTGTCTCAGTAGCTCAGTTGGTCAGAGCGATGGGCATGTATCCCAGAGTCGCGAGTTCGAGTCTCGCCTGAGGCAGTGGGTTTTTCTACTTTTCCATTTTTTCTAAGCATTGTGGTATCGTTAGCAGACGTTCTGCTTAATACAAAAATTAATTGTATGTGTATGTATAATTTGCTGTTGCTTAGGGTTCCTCGGGTAATATTTCTGTTTTACGGGTTCTGTGTGTTTCCGTTTTATTTTATGTTCCGCACGCGTGTTTCTTTTCGGGGCTTTCTCGCCTTTTGTAAATTCTTGTTGTAGTGGTGTCTATAATTCCTGCCGTTGTAACTCAGTGCATTCGTGTTTACTGTCACCGATATCAGTCGTATCTGAACTCGGTCTGATTTGGTTTACTTGCTCCTCAGTTCCGCTATGTTGTGGCTCTGAGCTGTCGTTCTCGTTCTGTTTTGGTCGACTACTGCCGCCTGTGTCGTCGTCATCTTTTCTTTTGGCGGGATTGTCCGTTGCCCATGTCATCGACATACAGGCTCGTTTCAATATATCCATGCCTATGATAGTGCATGTGGCGGAGGGTAGCACGCGAATCCAATGCTTAAATCGGGCGTTCCTCATTTGAATGTCTACTAATATATTTTTCGTTACTCGCGTTTTTCGCCTGTTAGCGAGTATTACTTCCCTTTGTACCCCTTTTTCTTCTGCACCATTCTCCATGTATTCCTTGTATGTCTGTTGGTCAACGTAAGTGTTTGTTGAGTCTGTGTCTACGAGACAGCGATATTCTTTCCCCATTATTTGTATCCGCTCGTAAATCCGGTTATCCTCTCGGTTTTCATCTCCTGCAGCTCCTACAGCTTCATTTTTCTCCCACTGTTTCCTTTTACAGCAGTTTTTACTCAGGACTCCCTGTCTACCGCACTCACTGCAAAATATCCTCCTTGTCGATCGGCAGTCTTTAGTCATGTGTCCTGTTTTCCCGCATGACCAGCAGCAGTTACGTGTGTCGTATGTGGGGTTGACTTTTTTTGTCGTTCCCTGAATTGGTTCTTTTGCCTTGCGGTTGATATTGATTCATGGAGTTCGTTGACATACCTGAGTAACTGATTGAACGCGGTGTCCCCCCTTCTCCTTCCTGTGAGGTTGTGTCTTGGTTGACCTCGTACGATCTTCTATTCGTACTGAACCTGTCTCTCTGTATATTCTCGTACTCGGAAGCGAGCTGCAGTAATCCGGGTAGGTCCTCGAAGTCCTGTTTTTTGATATAATTTGTAGCTACTCTGCATATTCTCGTGGATACGGTTTATCTTTTCTTTATCGGTTAGCTTCCTATACCTTCGCATCAATGTCTGGAGGTCAGTTAGGTAGTCTGTAAAACTTTCCCTGTACCTCTGTTTCCTGGCTACGATCCTTGTGACTAGGGTTTCTTCATAATTTGTCGGAAAATAGTAGAGTTTAAACAGCGTGATGAACTCCTCCCATGTCCCCCATGTCTCTGCGTTATTTCTGTACCACAGTAAGGCTTCCTCCCGTAGTATTCGGGGTAGGATAGGCAAAATGACCTCTTTTGTTATACTACTTGCCGCTATTAATTCCTCCAGTCTTTCGATAAACTCGACTGCGTCGTCTGTTGGTTTAAAGGTGAGGTTCCAGTCCCTGATTATCTTTCTCAATTCTTTGTCAGGCTGTTCCATCTTCGTAGTTGGTTTTCCGTCTGGTGTTCCAAACTCGTCGGGTTTGCCTTTGTTGGCGTCTTCTTTCACGGCCTCTACCAATAGTTTTCGTATCTGTTCCACGTTTAGACCTTCAGTCTGTATGTTTCTTTCCTCAGCTGCCTGAGTTAACTGTTCTTTCCTCAAGTGGTATATCCAGGATGTCGGCATCGGCGATACGTTGAAACGTTCCGGTGGGTCGACGCGTTAGGGCTCTCTTTGTGTAACTTACCGGCGCTGTAGATGGATCGTGGTTCAAGATAGCGGCTACGACTCACCTAAGTGCTGAATACGGCCGGTATTACCTTCCTTGGTTACAATCACACGGCTGGGGGACGGCGGCAGGTAACGGGGCTATTCTGTGGAATATAATTAAGCTTTCGTCTCTCCCGATTCACGGGTGGGTGGGACGCGTCGAATAAAAAGAAAAAAATCTTTATCATCGACCCTTATCCTTTTGAGCTAACCAAAACTCCTGTATGTGAGTTTTTCCGTTGGGCGCCAAATGTAATGGTTGTCGTGAGGGCAACCACACATATCCTTCAGCCTGAGGGGCTTTGTGAAGGTTTCCAGGCTAACTCAGGGTTTGGAGGATAGGGTTAAAGTAAAACACCAAGGTAACTAATATAACTGGGTCTTGTACGCCCTTTATTGAAAGTAAACCTTAGTCTAAGTTAGGTCTCCTGAAGGGAGCTAGATTCTATGCTACGTGATAGTCCGGTCTTTATCCGGGGTATGCGATTACGCGGTACGGTGATCCCGGCTTAGGATAGGACGTCGGAGTGTTCCCCGTGGAACGGCGGGATCAGGAATAAACCCCCGGCTAACGACGCGAGGTTTCGCGCGGCCTTCTGGGTTTACGGGTATCGGGACTAACTGGGGAAACCTCCCGGCTAACAACGCGTGATTTCGCGCGGCCCTCTAGGACTTAGCAGCCGGTGTACGTCGCTCGAGCTCGGAACATCGACTGCCACTGGGCTTAGAAAGAACTATGTAAAAGTATTATCATGTCCAGGATTTAGCTTTTTTTTTACAATACTTAAAACTACTACAAAACTTTGCCAAACTGCGAAACAGTTTGTTGATGAAAACAGTTTTTTTAACAGCTAAGCGCCTACATGACTTTTGTTTTTTAGTAGTTAGTAATTTTCGTTACTGTTTCAATGTTTTTTATATCACATATACTCCTAATAAAGCCAAAAATATGAAATAAAAATTTAATTTGAAATTGTAAATTTAATGTTCACTTTACTTCAAAATTATGTCAAATGTTGTACAATCGACGTAATAGTAGTACACCAAGGGGATAAAGCACTGTTTTATGTCACGGGCGCAATATTGAATCCTGAACGTAACGAAGGACTCCAGATTTTACTCCCGAGCGCAGCGAGGGGGTTATGAGTTAATTCCCGAGCGAAGCGAGGGAATTAAGACTGAGTCCTGAGTGCAGTGAGGGGTTCAAGCGCGCCCGTGACAAAAACAGCTTTATCCCCGAGGAGTATACTCTACTTTTCTCACCTCTTGCGAGACAATAAAATAGCTAAGGCAAAGACAATGAAATAAGTAGAAACGGATTTTTATTAAAGTAAATCAAAAGTAAAAACCGGCCTAGTGCGTGTCGGACCACACATAGGAGGGTTCCGTACCTTCAATGGAATAAGAACCAAACTAATACCAAAAGGTCGTATCTGGTGCCTATGGTTTTTTGGAGATAACTCAAAAATGGCTAAACCGATAATGTTCAAAACAATTTGCGTGGAAAGTATATGATAAGACGCATCTCCTCAAAGTTTTTCATATTTTTTGGACTTACGGTTCAAAAGTTAAAGGGGGGGCACACGTTTTCTGACTTTCGAAGCGATTATTTTAGAAAATATTCACTTAATGACAAAAGGGTCAAAGAAACCTCAATGTTATTTTTAAAGACCTATCATTGATGTGTCACATGTTGATACTTAGTTAAAAAAAAATAGTTACATGTATGGAGCGCCCCCCCTAATTTTTTTTTTTCAAATCTACATAACTAAGTAGCGGCATACAAAATACACCTTATGTGTAAATTTTATTCAGATACGTCGTATAGTTTCCGAGTGAAATGGCTGTGACATACGGATGGACAGACATACAGACAGACATGACGAATCCATAAGGGTTCCGTTTTTTGCCATTTGGCTACGGAACCCTAAAAATTGATTCTTGATACATTAGTCCATTTTATTCGAATTTTATCTTCAATTTTTATAGAACCTGCTGTTTTACTCCGTATACTGCAGCGTCTTATGACACTCGCGGCATTTGTTTTAGGTATTTAAAAAAGGTGGCCAGCACGATTTTCCGAATAAATTCGATTTTCAAATCAGTTCGACGCGGCGGCGCGGGCCCCGGCTGGCGTCGCGGGGCTGTGCACCGTGCGGACTTTACCAAATTAGACTTTAAGCACATAACAATAAGAACTATGGGAAGTGAAATCACATTATTAACCAGCGGGTTATAATGAGATTTAGTACAACATTATAACCCGGCTAAAGCCAAGGGCTATAATGATTTGCTTTCGGTGAGGTTTGCATGATATATAATTTGGCATTGTCGAGCATATGGTGTGAAAAGGTTATGTCTACACTTTTGAACCTTATTACAAAGGAGTATTGTGCAAATGTGTAAACATATCTTTGACGTAGACTGTACCTACTCTAAAACTCTGGAATAAATCTATACAGGGTGAAACTTAAGTCGTGAACAGTAATATGTTTTTCTAACTCCATAAACAACAAGCAATTTAATGCCCCAACTCTTACTAAAAACAGACAAGATTTTTTTTTTTTTTTTCATATTTTTTGTCGTTTATTTTACTTTTAGCAGTGGATTTAGGATATTACAACGGCTTATTAAGATATATTATTTGAATCGGAACTGACATTGACATCAAATTTGTCATTTGTCCTAGTTAGAAATGAAATTTACTTAATTTTTCATCTGAAATATCTTACAAAGCTGTTTTAATTCCACATGATCACATTTATTTGTCCCATAATATTTATTTATATTTATATTTATTTATTTATATAAAATTCAATGGGTATTATTTCCTGTAGGTATATTCATAGAGATGTAATCGTTGAAATTCAATTTATAAGGTAAGCTCGAAAAGTGACAGAAGATTACCATTTGACGGAGTCAAGGTAGGTGCTATGGATGGTACAAGAAGGATATAAATCTCTATGTTACAAAAATGTCCGTCAAAAGGCGATAACTGCTGGCGCCACAGTGATATTAAATTTGATTGAATTAATTTTGATATTAAAAAATCAAATCCATACATATTTAGAAAATAATTATTTGCGGAGAAGAAAAACACTGAATATTAATTTTATTTAGAATGTCATATAAGTATTAAATATCGGCTCATTTCAAATGCTGAACTATACCTAGCGCCACCCGGAGATATTTGGAACTATTGTTTAGTGCTTACCGCTGGACACTTTTTCGACCGTTTTCCTATAAGAGAGATCGATCCTCCTTGTACCATCCATAGTAGGTGCGACGACGAGCGAAGCAAGGAGTTCATGTATTATGCCGGTAGATGTTAATATATTATACATACATTATACTGGGTAATTGTTATAACGAATATTCGTTGTATCTACCCTCTGTTATACGAATGTAATTATGACTTACTAGCTTTAGCCCGCGGCTGCGCTCGCGTTAAATTCGGGGTAACAAACCATACAAACTTCCTCCCACCATTTTAGGGAAGTGGGGGGTTAGAAAGAGACAAAAAGTAGCCTATGTCACTCTCCATCCCTTCAACTATCTCCACTTAAAAAATCACGTCAATTCGTCGCCCCGTTTTGCCGTGAAAGACGGACAAACAAACAAGCAAACACACACACTTTCCCATTTATAATATTAGAATGGATGTGTTACAGATATAGTCGAATATATCTATTAAGTGTTATATACTTTAAAATCATGTCAAATGTTGTTGTACACAGTGAAAATATATTAATAGTTCTTATACCGATCGTTACATACCCATGATAAGTAATTAAGTACCTATGTTCCTAAAAAAAGCCCACCTTTGAGTATTTTAGAAATGATTATTTTCTTCATGATCATGAAATTTGATTTCACTTGTCGACCTTTATATTGATTTTATTCACAATTAAATAAGGAATATATTACTAAAGGTTGATGTAATAAAAAAATCTTTCATATTTATATTATAAATACTTATATTTGAAAAAATGGGCCTTACAAGACACAGGTACCTCACACCCACCACTAAGATACATGTGTAATTGTATATTTCCCGTTTTCACGAAATAAAGAGGTGCCACACTCTTTATAACCGGAGTTTTTGGATAAATTACCTAAACTACTACTCGTTCTTCAAAAAGAAGCCCCAGAGGAAGTGGACCTGGCAGAGCCCCGATAACGTGACAAAAAATGAAATCGACTTTATCATGACGGATAAGAGGCGTATATTCAGACATGTCTCAGTGATCAATAGGTTCAACACTGGAAGTGATCACCGACTCGTACGAGGCACTCTGAATATAAACTTCAAGCAGAAGCGCACCCGTCTGATAAAGTCCACGCTCCGGCCTACGCAGTTCCAAGCCATCGCTGGCTCCGAAAGATTCCAATTGGAACTTCAAAACCGATTCGATGTGTTGGAATATTTAATGTTAATCGCAAATGCCAATACATAGTAGGTACGTTTGTACCTATATATACACTGAGATAGTTACGATCTCTAAGATATTCCAAATAATTTTTAAATTAACTCAATCACGGCTAACATAGATTTAACATTTTTGTATAATATTCACAAAATAGTACATTACTGCAGAGACCAGGAAAGCTGATTACGGTCGAAGCATGTATAGTGCTTTTCTCAAACATGTAAGGAAATAAAATAAAATAAAACACAGGGGTATATGGGTATAAAAATTTATTGTATCATATTAGGTATATCGCTAAAATTAACACAGGGTTATTTACATTACATACAAAATAGTTGCAGAGACAAGTCTTTATATAAACTCAAGAGCAAAAATATTAGGTCACTTTGTATGAGAAATCAGTACAAAGTGACCCGTTACTTTTGCTCTTGAGTGTAGATATATAGTTATTGTATTAGATATATCAGCCCATTATAGTTACTATAATAGTTCATAATTATACTAAACTATTTAGGGGCTCACACACACACAAGAGACTTTTCTCGGCTACTATTTTGCCCTTCATACCTAGGAAGAGTTGTGAAATGTATGGTGCCCCATACATTTCACGACTCTTCTCTTTGTATGCGCATAAAGTGTAGCAAACTGCGACAAAGAGAAATAAATCGCTCTGAAAATAAGTTGATCGTGCATACGCCCCCTAAAAGTTTTAATTATAAATCATTTCAAAAGGTTGGCTGCTATTGCCAGTTTCGATTCAATAGACACTGCAACATGGTACACCGTCATATCTTTCAGCTCAACCTTTAATACAAAATATAATTTAGAAAATCATTATACTAGTTTCTGAACGATATGTCACAACGAGAACGACCCAACGACCCAATGGAAATTGACATTTATAATAACCTTAAATATTTTTTCAACATATCGGAACTCGGACGTCGCAATATTCGTTGGGAATAAGGGAAAAAACAAACATAAAGTGGCTACCTATTTACATTAACTGTACAGTACAACATTCATAAAAATGAAATCATGAGGGGACTACCTACAGGTAAGATTGAAATGCAAAGTCTTACTAATACTCACTAAACATTCTTAGTGTCTAAGATATGACCACTTACTTATATTACGTACTTTATCATACATTTAGAATCAATCATAACGTGAAAACTTTGTCAAAGTTATTATTAATTTATGTTGAATGTGATATTGGACATGTTAGGACAGTTACTTATAGATATTTTTATTGTTTTTCCAGGAACAGAAATGTTGGTTTGTTGTATATCTGTTGAAGAACCTGCTTGTGATGGTACGATATGTGCGGTGGACTGCTCGCTATTTCCAACATCTTGATGAGAAGGCGGTGGCTGGGGATTTGATTCATGCAGTGATGGTTGTGGACAATCTGTCAAATTTTGAACCTGGCAATATGTACTTGAAGATGAAGGTTGAACTTGAATGGATGGAGGTTGTTTTACATTTTGCCGAATGAAACCTGGAGGATCTTTGGAGCAGCCTGGTTGTGGATTTTCATACAAAGATTCATAATTCTGATGCAAAGAGTTGTATTGATTTTCTGTGTTTGTGCTACTTCTTAATTTTATGTTTTCTGTAATGTTTTTTGATATTTTGTCCTTGTTTCCTATGGAGTCTTCAATGTAACCTTCTGCAACCTTATCCGACTTCCAGCCACCATGCCTTTTAAGAGCTAGAAGGTCGGCTCCAGAGTCTGCCAGAAGTGTTGCTGAACTACGTCGGAAACTATGTCCAGTATATAAGTGCGGGTCATCTAAATTTAAAAAAGTTGCAATTTTCTTAGGCATTGAAGCTATGGTATGCCGTCCAATTACTTGTTTAGTGCATTTGGAATTCTTGTAATTGAGAAACAATCTATCAGTAATTGTGTCCTTGGGCCGCAAGTCATAATATTTTTGAAAAATATTTTTAAATTCATCCCGGACCACAAATGATCTATCTATTTTTGTCTTAGTGTCTCTCAATTGGATTACGATTATATCGCCTTGAAATTCAATGTCTTTGGTAGTAATCATACTTAATTCCAATCCTCTGCATGCTCCTGTTATGCCCAAGATCATGGCTACCTGTAATAGATAATAGTAGATATATATTTCATTACCTAGGCTTTTTTATTAAATGAATTAAGACTTTTTTGTAAATATTCAGTCATAAAATTAATATGTAGAATATGTTATTGGTGTCCTGATTAGTTTTAGTTAAGTTTTTTGCTAGGTAGGTACATTCATTATTATTTATTAAATTATAGTCAGACCAAAACTTTTTTTGTTATTTTTTGTATCTTATTAGTGCAAATGTGGTTTTGCTAGGACACTGGACAGAGCAGTAAATTATCAAGATTATGTAGTTACTTCATTTTTATGCAAGTAGGTATGTAAAATATGATTAAATAGTCAGATTTGCTTACCTTTATAGCAAGATATGTATCATCAGGTGCGCAGTTGAGGAAGGTTTCTATGTTTTCACTGCTAAATATTCTTGCTTTCTTGGCCTTGTACCCAGCTGAATTCCTTTTTAACCAAGCACGTAAGTTTGAAAAACTCTGCATGTCAATATTATGTTTCAGCTGCATTGTAGCCTTCATCATGGAATACATTGCCCATAATGATGATGGCTTTTTCGATTGAGCCATTTCTGTGAAATAGGCCAGGAAAACTGTTTTCGAAAAGCTATGTGCATTTTTATCTGCCCTCCATTTAAGGAAACTTTCGTAACATGTGATATACCTCTCTTTTGATTTAGCTGGCAGCAAATTGTTTAAAGCTAATTGCGCCTCGGCTCGTAGTTCCGGAGGGGTCCCATCAATTTCCATGTCGTTTTCGTCAGAAGTCATTTTATTAAAAATTTTAATACTATCCAAGTATCCAAGCAAGATAAAATTATTCGTTATCGATGAAAGAAAACGATGCAATAAAATATATGTATTTTCCCTCCAATTTTTTTTTTTCTTATGTTCGTATTTTTCTTTCAACTTGTTACCGGTTATTCGAGATTAAACTGTCTTTGTCGATTTATTGTAACATATTCGGTTTTAAAATAAAGTTTTTGGTGTGTTAATAATAGTTTTATTTATAAGTATTACTTTTTGTACCTACATAAAAACCGGAAAACACAGAAAAATATTGCTGACCTTTTTTTTCTGGCAGAATGACTCGAGCCTTTGGCATAGTAAGATTGATCAAAAATTTAAAACAACTTCAGTTACTGGCTGAGTGATTTAATGTTGTATGAAAATCCTTTACGTACGTCGCGCTGAACCTGCCTTGGAATAGAGTCCCTACTGGTCTCTAATTACTAACGTAACAGGAACATTTCCGAGCATGTTTGAGAAAAGAAAATAACAATAAACATCAGATCGGCACAGATCGCGCTAAAGAAAAACACCCGTGATAAACTTAGTTTAAACTTTGTTATCGGCCCGTATTATGTGCATGAATATGTCCAGAATTGAGTTATAAAGGGACCGTATTTCGGGTCGCATGATGTAATTTTCAACGGAGCGACTTCAGAACGGGGGAAAGTATCGAGCGACGTCGACGCCGGACCGAGAAGTTTCTCGTGAAAAACGTTTTAGCGTTCGACACGCCGCTCGCTGTCCAACGCAGCTTTACCTTCCGGAACTCACTTTTCTCTTTCCTTTTTACTAGCTGCAAACTATTTTACTGAACTGACGATGAAGTTTAATCTCTGGTCGAATTACAAACTATAACTAAGCACGTGTCAGATCACGCAAAGGGTACGTTCATACAATAAAAAACCGCACAAGATAGTATCTGATTTTTTAGTTATGAACTCCACAAATGATCGGATACTTCATTGAGACATATAGCCCGATATAAACTTAATTGTATACTAATAATCACATTTATTCAATTCTTATTATTATGGCGACCGGACTGGGAAAGGACCAAAGAAAAACTTGTGCAAAATTATCCAGCACCTGCAAATTTTTTCAAGGCGCCACCTAAAATTAATCTGGAAATAATGGCATCCCTCTCAGAGGTATCTCAATAAAGAGACAACCGCATTTTATACAGGCAAAGCTTAATTTTAACTGCCATGATGACATTGGGAAAAACCCTAAAAAATGTACTTAAGGGCAATTTAAATTCCAACACCATCATTGAAGAAGTAAATGATGCAGCCAAGATATTGGCTGAAGTATACTTTGAGGACTCGAGCTCAAGAAAATTGTTGGCTAGAGCTATTGTACTGCTAGAGCAGGAGCAAGTCTATTGCTCCAGCTGTTCCCTATGGGTATATACGAAAATACTTGAACGAGATTTTTTTAGCATTATTGAAACATAATGATAACTATGATGCCATACTGCCGCTTTCACAAAATATTTATCCGGAACTCTGTAAAAGGCGTACAATAAAGTAAAAGACAAATTTGGTAAACCGGACATAGATTTGTTTGCTTCAAGAATCAATAATAAATGTAAAAAACTTTATACATGTTAATTACAGTAGGCATGAGTTTCTAAAACTCGTCGGTACCTACGAAACGTACGTACTCATGAAATTAAGATATGACTTATCGTTGATGACTATCGCGAATCATATCGTATGCGACAAGCCAAGCAACAATTAGTTTTAGCCCACAGCTTCGCTGACGGTGAAGTTGCTTTAACGACATTATCCCCTCACACCCGAGAGCGCGACATGCTGATACCTAATCTGCAAGTTAGATTGTTTGTTACACAATGAATATTTACTTAACGGCGTTGCACGTGGAGATACAGATACCTACCTACAAAATTTAATGGCAAGTGTTATAAAGGGTAAAATTTGTAATAGGATAAGTACACTTTACCGTCTTGAGCTTATAAAACAATACCAGTGAAGCATAAAACAACAATTACTTATGGAATGGTTCATAAAATGTTAATTACTTATTATGTACCTCTTCGTGTTACTCGACGTCACTGTCGTTACTTTGATTTAACAATTAAGGTTCGTTATCGTTTGTTAGATCTCATGGAGTTAAGCGAATGGAGTTACAATCTGCATTCTATTATTTGAATGCATGTAAGTAGAAATTTAATCAAGTACTTAATAAACTATATTTATAACAAATAATATACTATTTTATATATTTATAATTAATAACTAAATAACTCAATAAAATAAAAATAATTTATGCGATATTTCATAGCGCGGTATTAGCTTAGTGGCTTAGGCATTTCAAAATGAAGGACTTGGCTTTGAATTCTTGCTTATGATTAATAAATATTATTTACCACGAATAACACATCGTGAGTATGCTGGCCTGATTCCAATAATAAATTCTCGCAGGTGGGTTGTGATTCGACCAGAAAAGCTATGACGTGATTTACTGGAATAAAGTCAGAGTTCATATCCGTAGGTAAACTTATAGAGCAAACCAATTTAAAGTTGTAATAAAACCTCACGCTCACGAGCGATGTGAATCAAATTTGACAGCGTGATGGTGGACCCTGGCCGCGACCAGAAAATAAACGAACTGATGTAAGGGCGGCGACACACACAGCCGAGCACGTTCCAAGCTCGGGGAACAACCACCTGAAAAGAAATCAATTGGAACACGGAAAATCACGTGTTCCTTCGACATACGTGATGATATAGTATACTATATAAAAGTACCTCTCTTTATGACCCATAAAGGTATCCTACTCGTAAATAAGTGTAGGTAACTGGCTAAACAAACTGAACAATGTACCTCTGACATGACCTGTATGAAGAAATAACACAAACTATAACTTCAAATTGAATTGCATAGTATGATATTCAATAATATATACATACGTATAGGTACAATGATTTCCATAGTATGATATTGATAAAGCATATATTTGGCAAAAAATCTATAGATAACTTGTAGGGTTATTATGTTAGTTTTCGTCCACTTCTCGATTTTGCCAGCTTTGTGATGCCATAATTATATCTAAAAGTACCCCCACTTAAATATAGGTATGTATTAAATTTAATTCTACAGCTCATATAGGGCGGGTTGCACCTTCCCTGCATCATTCTATCGCCCGCTTCCAAAAGAAGGCCCCGCACAAGGAGAGAGCTCGCGCTTCCTAGCCTTATTTCTACAAAAGTCAACTAATGCCTCTCTTCATCATCTTTGTGTTCCTGCACCTACCAAGTCGCCCGTGGTGGGCGAGCTCTTGCAGTTTACCTTATCCACCTACCTGTTTCTCTCTCAGATCCATGCTCTTTCTATCACGATTGTTTAGTTGGAAGAGTACGTAACGTGACAATGTGATCTTGAAAATTTTCAATATTCTCCCGGTTTTTATCGACTATACCTCAGCACCGAATTAGAAGGTTTAGATAATCATTCCCGCAGAATTAAAGCTTTTTTTATACTGAACGGAATGACATCGTATGTGAGCAGGATGACCAAGGGGTCATGGAGCTAGAAGCCGCGAAAAAATCATCATAATGGTCTTGTTATATTGGTCATCTCGTTTGCAAGGAAATCGCGAGTTCTGAGTTCGAGGCGGGCTACTAGTAATATCTATACATATAATAAAGCTGAAGAGGGTCGAAAGTCTGTACATGGAAGATAATCGAAAAAAAGTTGGCTGGGGATACTTAGAATCGATAACAGAACACGTTCCAACAATTTTTAGAATTTTTGTCTGTTTATCTGTTTGTCTGTTTGTCTGTTTATTTGACCGCGCATCACGTGAAAACGGCTAAACGGATTTTGATGAAATTTTGTATAGAGATAGTTTGAGTCCCGGGAAAGGATAATATATACTTTTAATCCCGAAAATCAACCCTGGTAAGGGTGAAAATGGGGTTGAAAATTTGTATAGAGATTTTTTAACCGATGAAACGATTTAGATAGAAATGAATATGGAGATAATTTGAGTCTTGAGAAACGTCATAGGATAGTTTTCAAACCCTTGTGGGGGTGAAAAGGGGGTTGGAAGTTGGTATGAGTAATTTTTTACCGCTGAAGTGATTTAGATGAAAATTTGTATAGACATAGTATGGGTCTCGAGAAAGGACAAAGGATAGTTTCATTTTCAAAAAAGCCCCCCCCCCCCCCCCCCTCCATCTTACTTTAGAACCGTAGGTCCAAAAATTTTTAATGGAAGTGAAGCCTGAAAGGTAATTTCAATAAAAACTATCTATACATAATCTATACATATAATAAAGCTGAAGAGGCTCGAAAGTCTGTACATGGAAGATAATTGAAAAAAAGTTGGCTGGGGATACTTAGTCGATAACAGAACACGTTCCAACAATTTTTAGAATTTTTGTTTATTTATCTGTTTGTCTTTTTATTTGACCGTGCATCACGTGAAAATGGCTGAACGGATTTTGATGAAATTTTGTGTAGAGATAGTTTGAGTCCCGGGAAAGGACAAAGAATAGTTTTCATCCCCAAAGAAAAGGGGGTTTGTAAGGAGAATTTTTAATAGAAATTAGTATGGAGATAATTGAGCTCTGGAAAAGGAAATATAATAGTTTTATCTCGGAAATTATCCCTTAATCGGAAGCAAAAGAGGTGGACCTTTACATGGGGAAGAAACAACCAATAACCGCTGTACGTATTTAGATGAAATTTGGTGTTGAAATAAATTGTAATTTTTGGTTAAGGTGTTCATATTTATAACATGTTACCCATCGATGCTTTAAATTTACCTTTACCCGCTCTTAAGAAATATTTCAAAATGTCATGAATGTCAAAGGTTTTTTTTTTTTGAACCTGACTTGGGCTTTATGCTTCTGGAGCGCTAAAGCGGGCGGACTGTTTGGTGGGATGGTTGCCGGGGGAAAATCCAGGACCCTTCCGCGACCTAACGTGATGAGAATGTCAAAGGGTTATTGCAGGTTCGAGGACTATATATGACGGACAAAGATGCATGGCCCAAACCAAAAAACTACTACAAAATCATCTAACATTTATAGGACACCGTTTAGGTAGGAAAACATATCAAACGTTTTGTGAAGCAGTCAGATTAGGATTTATTTTTCTTTAAAAATAAACAATGGGTACATTATCTGTCTCTCAAGCTGTTTTGATATGTCTTCTTGAAGAAGTACGCATTATTTTGTATCTTTAAGATCTAATAGTGTATTACTGTTTTGAAAAAAAAAGGTCCCGTCGAGTTTCTTTTCGGTCATAATACTTCTTGGGCCAGAGGTGTAGGTTTAGAACCGGTGGTAGTTTTGGATCGAAGTTCCTTATCGGACGGTTCGCGGATGGGGGGCTAGGCGAAAAAAAGTGACCGTCACGAAAAAGCGTCACGTCACGAAAACGCGACACCCATACGATTGAGAATCATGTAAAATGGAAAATCAAAAATGGCAAGATTTCTAAATTTCAAAAAATTCTAAAATTTATAAAATTTCCAAAATTCCCAAAATTTCCAAAATTTCCAAAATTTCCAGTTTCCAAAATTTCCAAAATTTCAAAATTTTCAAAATTTCCAAAAAAAATCCAAAATTTCAAAAAAAAAACAAAATTCAAAAATTTCCAAATTTCTAAATAATACAAATAAAAAAATAAAACAATTTGTGAAAAAGTCAAAAATGAAATAAAATTAAATAACATAATATTGTCTTCGGTTGCCGCGATAGTTATTCATGAAATAAAACAACTAAAACGGATTATATCGCGTGTACTGAGCTTAAATTACATCCCGACGTTTCGAACACTTTACAGCGTTCGTGGTCAACGGGTCGACTGAGGAAAATATACAATTACCTCCGTTCCAAAACTATCACAATATGCAAACCTACCCACATATTAAATATTAAACCAAAGTATTTACACATGCCAGAGGGGCCTTTATAAAAAACAAATGCTAATAATGTCAAATACCTAATTTACAATGTTAAATAATTTCAAATAATTTACAAATTAATATAATTGCACACGCCGTAGGGACCTTTATGAAAATAAATATTAATAATGTCAACTAAAATCTTTACAAATGAAATAACAATAGTGACCACACTGTCCAACATTATGGTCTCACAGTCCTATGTCTAGCTTGCTCCTTAAAAATAACTGGATCCCAAGCTGGTGGTACCGAAAAACCATCATCTCTGTTGAAATTTGGATATTTTTTAATCTCGATCGCCTCTCGCAACATTCGGGGAATGTATCGTTTTTCCTTGACGAGGATTTGCGGTTTGTCAAATTTAACTGAGTGATTGGCCCTATTAGACTGCTGACCTTGGTCGACGGTGCTTTACATCGGTAAACGACCGATGATGACGATGATGAAATGATGATATCCAAATTTCAACAGAGAGGATGGTTTTTCGGTACCACCAGCTTTTGACACTAGCTTTTTCCCGCGGCTTCGCTCGCGTTAAATTCGGGGTAACACGGTTCCCCTTTGTCCCCCGGAATGCTCCATACAAACTTCGACCCCCCATTTTAGGGAAGTGGGGGATTAGAAAGAGATAAAAAGTAGCCTATGTCACTCTCCATGCCTTCAATTATCTCCACTTAAAAAATCACGTCAATTCGTCGCCCCGTTTTGCCGTGAAAGACGGACAAACTAACAAACAAACAAACAAACACATACACTTTCCCATTTATAATATTAGTATGGATTGTAAATTAGTCATTTGACATTATTAGCATTTGTTTTTTATAAAGGCCCCTCGGTATGTGCAATTACAAAATTTGGTTTAATATTTAATATGTGGGTAGGTTTGCATATTGTGATAGTTTTTGAACGGAGGTAATTGTATATTTTTCCTCAGTCGACCCGTTGACCACGAACGCTGTAAAGTGTTCGAAACGTCGGGATGTAATTTAAGCTCAGTACACGATCCCCTATTCCGCGTTCGGAACCGTATGTAATTACCACCATTATTGCAACCAGTAACGTAACATCAGTGTATTATCTGTGACAGTGTGGTAATAAATAACGTATGAAAGTTCATTACCTACGGTAACGTAAAGAAAATCTGTTCCCCCGACCGCCGGCGCAATAAGGTTGGTCATGGCTGTGTAATGGCGGTCATGCTAATGGTTTCAATGGATTTTTAATATGTGTGTAGGTAAAGCAGTGTATGCTTCTGTACATAATTAGGCCTTATTACGTAACAGTTATATAAACTACTATTTATCTATTTTTAGGGTTCCGTAGTCAACTAGGAACCCTTATAGTTTCGCCATGTCCGTCCGTCTGTCCGCGGTCTAGCTCAGTTACCGTTCGCACTAGAAAGCTGAAATTTGGTGAGGCCTGATAAGAACTTATTATTAAAAT
This sequence comes from Pammene aurita, assembly GCA_947086415.1. NCBI lineage: Eukaryota > Metazoa > Arthropoda > Insecta > Lepidoptera > Tortricidae > Pammene > Pammene aurita. The sequence goes on from OX352289.1 coordinate 17,662,579, forward strand.
AAAAACTATATTGAATAAAATCGGTTCAGCCGTTTTTAAATTATCAGTCAACGCATAGTGAAAGGAAGTGCCGAATAGTAAAATAACGTGAGCGCCGCCAAATATGCCGTAATAAACGACCTTTTGAACGGATGTTTTGTAACAGGGCGGCATCTACGAAACTCTACACTGAACGTCGCCCGACATGCTCTTGGCCGGTTTTTATTTGCATTGTTAATCTGGAAATCACTCCTTAAGGATTACTTATTCCAATTCAAGAAAATCCCCAGCCAGGTTATACGTAGCCTATAAAACTTCAACTTCTAAAAGGGCGGGGTAGCCACTACACTCGATTGAGTTAAATTTGCATGGGTAATGGACCCCCCCCCCCCCCCCCCAACGCTAAATCATGCTAAAAAAATAATATGATAAAAAAGTATTCATTTTTGAGTGTAGTTTCAGTGTGGTTGGAAAAGTCCCGTCGAATTTCTTTTCGGTCATAATACTTATTGGGCCAGAGGTGTAGGGTTAGAACCGGTGGTAGTTTTGGAACTAAGTTCCTTATGGGACGGTTCGCGTATGGGGGCCTAGGCGAAAAAAAGTCACGTGACCGTCACGAAAAAGGTCACGTCACGAAAACGCGACACCCATACGATTGAGAAACATGTAAAGTGTAGTGAAACTGAGAAGTGACAAAGTGATAAAAGTGAAAAAGGTCGAGAACCTTAAAAGTCGAGAATTTTAAAAATCTCGAAAATGTCAAAAATTTCGAAAATGTCAAAAATTTCGAAAATGTCAAAAATGGCTAACTTTCCAAAATATCCAAAATTTCCAAAATTTCCAAAAACCTCTAAAATCACAAAATTTACGAAAAAGTCATAAATTAAATAACATAACTTCGTTCCAATCGCACTCGATTCACACACTTTCCACGACTCTCACGTATTTTATTTTACTCTGACGTTCATTAGTGCATTGTAATGTGCTTACATTGACGAACAAATATCTTGATCTACACCAATATCATAGGTAAATCCTCTATTCCGCGTTCGGAACCATATGTAATTAATTACCAACATTATTGCAACCAGTAACGTAACATCAGTGTATTATCTGTGACAGTGTGGTAAAAACGTATGTAAATTCATTACCTACGGTAACGTAATGAAAATCCGCCCCCCCCCCGACTGCCAGCACGCCCCCCCGACCGCCGGCGCAATAATGTTGGTCATGGCGGTGTAATGGCGGTCATTCTAATGGTTTCAATGGATTTTTAATATGTGTGTAGGTAAAGAAGTGTATGCTTCTGTACATAATTAGGCCTTATTACGTAACAGTTACATCGTCATGTCCGTCCGTCTGTCCGCGGTCTAGCTCAGTTACCGTTCGCACTAGAAAGCTGAAATTTGGTGAGGGCTGATAAGAACTTTCAATAAAAACTATATTGAATAAAATCGGTTCAGCCGTTTTTGAATTATTAGTCAAAAACGCATAGTGAAAGGAAGTGCCTAATAGTAAAATTACGTAAGCGCCGCCAAATAAACGACCTTTTGAACGGATGTTTTGTAACAGGGCAGCATCTACGAAACTCTACACTGAGCAACGCCCGACATGCTCTTGGCATTGTTATCCCGGAAATCGCCCCTTAAGGATTACTAATTCCAATTCCAGAAAATCCCCAGCCAGGTTATACGTAGCCTATAAACATTCAACGTCTAAAAAGGGGGGGAGGTAGCCACTAAACTCGATTGAGTTAAATTTGTATGGGTCATGACACCCCCCCCCCCCTCCAAGTGCACCTCAAATAGAAAAAAATAATTTCTGCATTTGTGACCCCCCGCCTGTTCTTACCTTTCATGCTTTGACTGATTTGACGGGAGGATCGATTTGGATGATATTTGCCGTGGAGTGGACATGAACGTATAAATACAAAAGTGGTCCTGTATCGTCCGATATACACCTACTACTCTCTATGTCGTTTAAATCATGCAAAAAAATATATAATAAAAATAAGTATTCATTTATGAGTGTAGTTTCATTTAGTGGTAATTGTAAAATATTTTATTAGGACTACTGTCCTCTAGCGTATCCATCTGTCAACTTTACTTCAAGTTCCGCCTCCAGGGTAGCGGGAGAGAAATTAGGGGTGAATTAGCCGCTTACTGACACAGACCGAATTCTACGCGGGCGGAGCCGCGGGCACAGCTAGTTAATATAATAAAGTACGACGTTTCCTCTCTCACAAGCCCTGGACACCGCCTGGGCCTTAATCCATTGCCGGCGGCACTGTAGTTAACATTGTTAAAACATTATAATGTTTTTATTGTTTTTGTAATTTGATCTAAATTTGTCAAAATTTTACTTTTAAAAATATTGTAAATAACATGAGCTCACTAGGAAACCAGCTCTTGGATATTAGCAACGGGTCTTGTCTGTGGTAGGATAAAGGTTCAGAAAGGATAGAAAGGGCAGCCCTGCCTCTAAAGTACCGGCGCAACGCAATATAACGCCAACGAAATGTAGTGATAAAACTATAAACAGCGCATTAGGGAAGGCCCGGTTTTCGTATTCCTCCCTATAGCAAATTAGCACTTATGTGGGATGGTACAGTGCGTGCCTATGTCCAAGTATCTACTATACATTTTAGCTACCATTGCGATACTTATTTGGTTCTGTTATAATTTGTTTAAATTTGCTTTTGCTATTTTAGATATGTATAAGTAATTAGAATTACCTCCATGTATAAAGACTCTTTCTATAGTTGCGAGGCATTAGTTAATATAACATAGGGTAGTTCGACTTGTTTCCCGTCCGGTGTCAGTTTGCCGTCTACCTGACTATTAAGCTAGTACAAATATTTATACGGGAAACACTTGAATATGTATGGATAGAAAACTGACCCGTTCCTACCCCACTTTTGCCAAATAAAAATAATAGAAAATATTTTAAGTTTTAAAAGTAAGTTATTTGATTTTTTGTGGATAAAAAATATATAGACACCAGTTATATAGACATCAAAGCGACGTCTATTCAAATACCGCTACAATATATAATTTTTCAGGAGTGAAAAAAAAACAAGAACCTTTATAACAATGTACAGTCAACCAATTTGATTCCTAGGCCACTCTAGAACCTTGTCACAATAGCTAGTTTGGTAGGGAATAGGCGGCGACATCATTAGTCGCCGGGAATAGGTTACGTTTATACGTATCCACGGGCAACTATCATTACGATAAAGGTTCTACAGTGGCCTAGGAATCAAATTGGTTACCCGGTACATACTCGCAATAAGGAGGTATTTGCCATGTTTTTTATTATGTGCAATAGTAAATATAAATCACTACTTAAGCTTAATATTTAAGTACCACGATTTAGGAACTACTTTTTTCAAATATTTAGATTTTTTTAAACATAATATCTAGGTATTAGTTAAGGTGCAGTGCATATCATTTGTTTCGATAAAGATGGGTTTATAAACAGTTTCTCAAGCACAGTAAATGGGAAATTGAAGAAAATGGTGTGATGTTGATAATTTACAGTATTCAGACCTGAGCAACGTGAACAAATATAAAAACGGTTACAATGGTCCAGTCCAGAGTGAATATTCAGCGAACAAAACGAAATGTCCTCATTACCGTTTTTAAAACTGCTGATTTCACGAACCTGAAATTAATGAGTTTAGCTGGTGCTGAAAGACTTCAATGAATGATTGTGATTAAATACCCTTTGAGGAATTTTAAGAAGAGTGCAATCAGATTGTAAAGAGATAACTTATTCATTGCTCCTTCTTCACCTGTGCAGACGTATGTCACAAGTGGGTTCAGGGGTAACTATAAGTTGTGCTTGTCTTGCTTAGATAATGCTATAAAATATAGTTCTGAGTAGATTAGCCAATGTTTATTTATACGCGAAATAACACTTTCCGTAATTTTATCGGTCTTAAAAATGCCAAAGTGTCAAATGTATAGCGGGCAGGTCCTACATTCAACAATAAGAACAACTAACATAGGCGACGACTATGGAATACAACGTTAACGTTTTTTTAAACGTTACCTACATTTCCCTTAACGGAACGGTCTGGTGATATACAGCATGTGGCCTGTAGGAGTAGAATCTACGATTAATTTTTTTGCTCATGTTACAGGCCACACACGGTAGATTATAATCAAATACATAATAACATTAACAACTCATAACATAACGTAACAATGCACCAAACCCAGAACTGTATGAAGCGCATCCTTCAAGTGCTCTGTATTCTCTGACCTTCATCGGTGAACAGTTTCCAGCCGGCCCGGATCTTGTAATTATTAGGAAAGTAAGTATAAAAAAATTACTACGAGGTTTCGTCGTCCTAGATAGATATTTGTGCAACAAGAGAAGAAAGTTCATTTTCAGCCCTGAGCAAGCGAAAAATTATATCATAGTCTAATTAAGAATCTTGAGCGTAGAGAGGGACTCAAAAACACAAGATGTAAATAACTTTATTCTTGTGTTGCACATACAATGCATGTTTTCTTATAATCACATTTCAGTTCAAAAACCTCAATAATACGTTAATAACAGAAGAAAATCATCGAAATTAATCTATATTAATAACTAGCTGTGCCCGCGGCTCCGCCCGCGTGGAATTCGGTTTTTGTCAGTAAGCGACTAATTCACCCCTAATTTCTCTCCCTCCCCCTGGAGGCGGAACTTGAAGGTCTTGAAGTAAAGTTGACAGATGGATACGCTAGAGGACAGTAGCCCAGATCAAATATTTTTCAATTACCACTAAATAAAACTACACTCCAAAATCAACTAAGAATGAAAAGGTAAGAACAGGCGCGTTTGCAGCCTAAAATTGGGGGGGTCACTAATGCAGAAATGAGTTTTTGAGGGGTCAGTAATGATTTTTTCTATTTGACGTGTACGATTGGGAGGGGGGGGGGGTCATGTCCCATGTAACCCCCCACCTCATCGGCCCGATCGGACCGTGCCTGCGTAAGAAATATACCTACACATAAAAATCCATACTTCATATCATAACCTAACAACTTATTAACGAATATACAACGAATTTAGGTCTAATATTAGTTAGAAGATTTAGAAGTAAGATTAGAGAAAAGGAGAAAAGATATCAAAATCGTGAGGCTGAGTATTTACATGCATTGTGCAATGTGTGGCAATTAATTTATTGTCGTTTAATTTTGTTGTACCATTAAGTCAATAATTCATTTAAATTTGTTGATATCCGTACCCCCACTTCTAAACTTAGAGTTAGTTTGGCAAAATCCTGCCTAAGTGGATTATTCATGTCACAACGTATTAATTTCAGCGCCATCAGTTAGTTATGCAGGGTACTCGTTAGTCTTAGGACATATTTGGAAAAAAAGTTTGCACCTCCTTCCTAAGTAGCGCCATAAGATTCAGGTGCAAAATTAACTCAATCGAGTGTAGTGCCTACCCCCCTTTTAGAGGTTGAACTTTTATAGCCTACCTATACCTGGCTGGGGATTTTCTTGACAATTGGAATTAGTAATCCTTAAGGGGTGACTTCTGGGATAACAATGCAAAAAAAAACCGGCCAAGAGCATGTCGGGCCATGTTCAGTGTAGGGTTCCGTAATTCCCGCCCTTTACAAAAACATCCGTTCAAAAGGTCGTTTATTAAGGGATATTTGGCGGCGCTTCCGTCATAAACTAATAATTGGCTACTTTCCTAAAAAAATATATTTAGTCCGTCAGTTAGATTATCAAAAAATATTGGACACGTATTTTTTACTTTGTCAATCAAACAAAAATTGGTAAAGATATAGCCCGTTAAAGTTCCGCGTGACGTCACATTTCAGTACAATTTTTAATATAATGTGACGTCACGCGGAACTTTAACGGGCAATATCTTCACCAATTTTTGTTTGATTGACAACATAAAAAATACGTATCCAATATTTTTTGATAATCTAACTATCGGACTAAATAGAATTATATTTTTTTTACCCAGGAAAGTACCCAATTGCGTGGTGGGTTAAATGTTTGGCGTTGTAATTGTACTATCCGGCATTTACGTCCTTTCACTATGCGTGTTTGACTGACAACTCAAAAACAGCTGAACCGATTTTATTCAATATAGTTTTTATTGAAAGTACCTTTCAGGCTTCACTTCCATTATTTTTTTCAAATTTTTTGGACCTACGGTTCAAAAGTAAGATAGGGGGGCGCCCTTTTTTGAAGATGAAACTATCCTTTGTCCTTTCTCGAGACCCATACTATCTCTATAAATTTCATCTAAATCAGTTCAGCGGTAAAAAAAATCCTCATACCAACTTCCAACCCCCTTTTCACCCCCACAAGGGTTTGAAAACTATCCTATGACGTCTCTCGGGACTCAAATTATCTCCATTCTAATTTCTATCTAAATCGTTTCAGCGGTTAAAAATTCTCCATACAAACTTTCAACCCCCTTTTCACCCCCACCAGGGTTGATTTTTGGTATCGAAACTATCTATTATCCTTTCCTGGGGCTCAAACTATCTGTATACAAAATTTAATCAAAATCCGCTTAGCCGTTTTCACGTGATGCGCGGTCAAATAAACAGACAAACAGATAAACAGATAAACAGATAAACAGACAAACAGATAAACAGATAAACAGACAAACAGACAAAAATTCTAAAAATTGTCGGAACGTGTTCTGTTATCGATTCTAAGTATCCCCAACCAACTTTTTTTCGATTATCTTCCATGTACAGACTTTCGACCCTCTTCAGCTTTATTATATGTATAGATAGATTCCGTCGAGGGGTACGGTAGACCCGAATGAAATTATACTCAAATGAAAAAGCGTAAAAAACTAACAGTTTTGAATTGAAGACATATATGGGCAAAATTCGGATTGTCGCGTATTTTGCATTTAAAAGTGTTAATTTAATGACAAATGGTGGGCCATATTACATATTTGAGTGGTTGACAACTTGACAGTGAGGGGTGCGTTCGGAAATTGTGAACTATGTTTACGTCCGGCATATTTGACAGGTTAGTTGGTCAAAAGGAGGACGAAAAGAATAAATTAAGAAAACCCGGCTGACTGACAAGGCAAGAAAAGCATTTGACACACGACAAAATATATTCTTACAGAAATTAGTTTTCTTTTCACTGAAATATAGGTAAAGCCTGACCAGAAATATATGATTATTGTCAAGAGGGCGCTATTATTCTCATTTATATGGCAACAGTTCAGTATAGCCATAGAGCGTATTATTTCTCTATGGTATAGTGACATCTTGATTTGTTTACCTGTCAGCTCTGATGTTAATTTGAAAATGTTTCACAGCGAAATAGTTCCATTTCCCGAGCGTATTATTTACAACTGTTTATTACATACACTATTTACAATGTTTCGCTCTTGACTATGAATAATTTTGGGATATTTTTGTCTTGTAATCTATATATCCCATCAAAAACATAAATGTGAAAGGCTGCCAAGTTCGATACTATGGGAATGCTTCGCCTATAAAAGAAGTGAGATCTGAATAAGTACCAAGTTCCATAAAAATACCTCAAATCATAAATAGTTATAGGAATGCACACTTGATTTCCAGCAGTTTTTAAGGTACATTTTGAATAAGTATCACGTTACATAGAAATACCTAAAATTATAATAGTCAGAGAAACGCACACCGGTTTTTTTAGCAGTTTCCTGATAACATTTATTATTTTCAGTACTTTTTAATGATGTTACTTGGCAAGTTTTCACACACCACACACCTTTTCAATGCAATGAATCGACACCTTTGGACTGCAATGTGTCAAGTATATAATTTTCTATTAAAACTTGCCAAGTTACATCATTAAAAAGTACTGAAAATAATAAATGTTATCAGGAAACTGCTAAAAAAACCGGTGTGCGTTTCTCTGACTATTATAATTTTAGGTATTTCTATGTAACATGATACTTATTCAAAATGTACCTTAAAAACTGCTGGAAATCAAGTGTGCATTCCTATAACTATTTATGATTTGAGGTATTTTTATGGAACTTGGTACTTATTCAGATCTCACTTCTTTTATAGGCGAAGCATTCCCATAGTATCGAACTTGGCAGCCTTTCACATTTATGTTTTTGATGGGATTTCATTTATTTTTGTTAGGTGTAGGTTCTTTATTATTTTTTTATCACGGACGGCGCGAGCGCGGCGGACGAGTGTAGGCAGCGACGGAGGGTGCGCGAGGCGGGGAACGGAATTTTTATCTAGTATCACTATACATACATATATCGGGATTTCGGGATCGATCGGGCATCGCGAGTACCTATAATCTATGATAAATCCTATTTTACTATTTATTTATAGGTGATTTTTACAAATAAACTGGCTCCCTACACCTATAAAATGTACCTACTTACATATAATTACATACATCAATAACGTACTTTATACTGTTTGTAAGTACGCTACCTACATAGATAATTAATAACTTGGTAATACCTACCTACCAGTAGGTATTATAATTGGTGGCCTATTATGTAGCCCTAGAAGTGGACCATCCCATCTCATCCCGTGGCGTATCGGAGGGTGAGATGGGCAGTAGTATATATAATTCCATCTTAGAGTATATATGATTTCCATGTTCTTGAATCTGCGATTTTATTAGTTGTAAAATTAGAAATTATTTAGACTATGCGAGAAAAAATAGTCTTTTCATTTTTGTTTGACTGATTTAGCGCACCTAGTGTACCTAGCAGTGTTGGCCGAACGTTAGTGTGATTGAAAATTAAAAATTGAAGATTGAAACACGTTAGTTAAAATTGAACACTAATAGTTTAGTGCAAATTGATTTCAATTAGAATTGAAATTAATTGTAACTAACGTGTTAATCCTTTGCGAATAACTAATAATTGAAGATATTTAATTTTTAGTTTTTCTCAAAAATTTAAACATTAATTTAATTTTTAGTGTAGATTGAATTGGTAATTGACATTAATTATTTACCTAACTAAACGCGAATTTAGGTTAAGCTACGAGGTTTTGATTACTTTTACTTTTACTGTTACCTTGACTTTTACTTTGACTTTCACTTTGACCTTCACTTTCAATTTGACTTTCACTTCCACTTTGACTTTCACTTTCACTTTGACATTCACTTTGACTTTCACTTTGACTTTCACTTTGACTTTCACTTTGACTTTTACCTTTGACTTTCACTTTGACTTTCACTTTCACTTTCACTTTGACTTTCACTTTGACTTTCACTTTGACTTTGACTTTGACTTTGACTTTCACTTTGACTTTAACTTTCACTTTGACTTTGACTTTCACTTTGACTTTGACTTTCACTTCGACTTTCACTTTCACTTTGACTTTGACTTTGAATTTGACTTTGACTTTGACTTTCACACAAAAAAAGTAAAAGTAAAAAGAAGCTCCAGATTTTGATACCGGTACCATCTGCTCATCAGTACAAGTCGAATGAGCCCAAACAGCATGAGTCTATGATGTGCCAAACCCGAGATCCAGTAGGGATCCCCAGGGTCCAGCATGAGCTCCAGATTTTGATACCGGTACCATCTGCTCATCTGTACAAGTCGAATGAGCCCAAACAGCAAGAGTCTATGATGCGCCAAACCCGAGATCCAGTAGGGATCCCCAGGGTCCAGCATGAGCTCCAGATTTTGATACCGGTACCATCTGCTCATCAGTACAAGTCGAATGAGCCCAAACAGCATGAGTCTATGATGCGCCAAACCAGAGATCCAGTAGGTAGCCCTAGGGTCCAGCATCTCAATCTAATTAACTGTAACTCTTATTAAATTTTCGAGACGTTAGTGTAACTAATTGGTTAATTCTAATTGACGGTTAGTGTAATTGACGACGTCACAAAATCAATGCGAACTAACGTTAGTAAAAATTGATGTTAGTGTAATTGATTAGTTACGAAATTAATCTTCAATCTTATTGATCAATTTTCAATTCTAATTGAAATTATCGGCCAACACTGGTACCTAGTGACCTGCTTTGCACTTCGTAAATCGTGGGTTCGGTTCCCGCAACAGACAAACACAGAGTGGTGAACAATTTTATTGTTCTTGTCTTTAAGACAAACATGTATTGTCTTAAATTGGTATGTATCTAAATTTAAATAAGTTTTATCTCATTTCCACTCAATACCTACTTATAGTAGAACAAAATTACACATTCGTTGTTTTCGAAACTGACTCACACTTGGCCGTTTTCAGATTTTTACTTTATTTCGACCTAAAGACAAACCTTCGAGCCAAATTTCAGTTCGGTACGACCATTGGAAGATATACCCATTTAGTTCATTATGACTTCATAGTAGAACAAACTTACACCTTCGCTATTTTTAAAACTGACTCACACTTGGCCGTTTTCAGATTTTTCCCTTTACTTTGACCTTAAGACCTATCTTCATGCCAAATTTCAAGTCAGTACGACCATTGGAAGTGGTCTAGGTTTTTGATGAGTCAGTGAATCAGTGAGTGAGTCAGTGAGTGAGTGTATAGTAAAAATAGCGATTTTCTGACGTCAATATCTCAAGAACTGCTATAGGTAGAATAATGAAATTTTGTATTCTAGACAATTAAAGGGATGTCAACAGACACTCGAAATTTCATATGCGTAGATAAAATATGTTTTGAGTTATAGGGTGGTCGAAATTGGCTCGAAATGGTTCGTGTAATATAACCCACGGCCGGTATGTCGCTTTTTTTTGCTCGAACTTGGCGGACACACTGCCGTGTGTCTAGATATATATATAAGTCAAAGGTGACTGACTGACTGACATAGTGATCTATCAACGCACAGTCCAAACCGCTGGTTCTAGAGATTCCAAATTTGGCACGTAGGTTCCTTATAAGGGGTGCACTAAGAAAGGATTTTTCAAAATTCATCCCCTAAGGGGTGAAATGGGGGTCCAAAGTTTGTATGGGGAAACAAGATTAGTTAGTCTATTTTATTCGAAACTTCATAGAAGTATTCCTAACAATAAATGAGTAAATACGTGTTGCAGGTTTTTTGAGAATTCAACCCCTAAAAGGGGGAAATGTGGTCAAAAAGTCTGAAAATCAACATGGGTATTGTTTCTATGGTTTATCGGGTCGTTGATTACGAAAACAACAACGATTTTAAAATCCGACGTGGCGGACGTGAAATACCATCTCCCCTGTTAGGGTACAATGGGGTTGAAATGTCTAAATATCCATATGGGTGTCGTTTTTGTGATTTTTTGGGACGCCAATTAAGAAAATGGCATCGATTTTGAAATTTAATATTGTGGACATGAAAATTCTTGAAAGTATTTGTGCCAAATTGCAATCTTCTTCTAAATATATAAAAGAATAAACTGACTGACATATCAACGCACAGCCCAAACCGCTGGTTCTAGAGATTCCAAATGTGGTACGTAGGCTCCTTATAAGGCATAGGGATGCACTTAGAAATAATTTTTAAAAATTTACTTCCTAAGGGGTTCAAAGTTTGTATGGGAAACGAGATTAGTTCAACTATTTTATTCGAAACTTTACAGGAGTATTCCTAACGATAAATGAGAAAACAAGTGTTTCAGCTTTTTTGAGAATATATCCCCTATATATATATTAGGGGGAAATGTGGTGACAAAATTTAAATATCAACATGGGTATTGTTTCTATGGTTTATCGGGTCGCTGATAACGAAATCAACACTTAAGGGGGTGAAATGGGGGTTGATAGTTTGTATGGGGAATTTTTAAACGTTGAACCAATTTAGATGAAACTTGGTATAGAGTTAGTTTGTGTACCGGGAAACGACATGGGATAGTTTTTATCTCGAAAATTAATCTTTAAGGGGGTGAAATGGGGGTTGGAGGTTTGTATGGAGATTTTTTTACCGCGAACCGATTTAGATAATTTTGTTGTGGATATAGTTTGAATCCCAGGAAACAATATAGAATATTTTTTAAGCCGAAAATCAATCTTAGAGGGGTAGAAAACATGTTGGTAGTTTGTATGGCGAATTATTAACCGCTGAACAGACGATTGAAATGAAACTTGGTACATATTATATAGATTGAGTCGCGGTAAACAATATAGGATAGTTTTTATCTCGAAAATCAACCCTCTAGGGGGTGAAACAGGGGTTGAAAGTTCGTATGGGAAATTAATAACCGTTGAACCTATTTAGATGATTTGGTATGGAGATATTTTGCGTTCTGGGGAAGGATATATAATAGTTGTTATCCCAGAAGTCATTCCTTAAGCGGGTAAAAAGGAGGGTGGATTACTAATTCCACGCAAATGAAGTCGCGGGGAAAAGCTTCTATTCAAGAGTAGAAATCTGTATTAATCATAATCTCTCAGTAGTAAGTCGTTGATGGCGTAACAATTAAACAATTATTGAAATAATTTTTTTTAAATAAAAAATGAGGGAACCGCCGTCTTCAAAACGTGGTATACCGAAAGCTCCAGAATGAAACGAATACTTTTCCGAAAACCGCTTCTAAATCAGTTCAGCGAAACGCAAGATGATCGCAGACAAACATACATTCCTACATACAAACATACGAGTCTAACTGAGAACCTCCTTTTTTAGTACTTTTAGTACGCGGGCGAAGCCGCGGGAAAAAGCTAGTTAATAATAAGGCCAGTGAAAAATTATCGTAGGGGCACTATTCCAGCTGCCATACAATGAGAAAAAGAGACAGAAGGTGAATGGTACTTAACTATGTACGAAAACCATATTCGCTGTGTGCATGATTGTGGCGCCATCTCTTGAGCAGGGGGTTCAACTTTTTTCTTTTTAATGAATGGCTTGTACTCCTTACTTATATGAAATGTATCTTGCACAAAGAAAATACTCGCATCTGTTAGATTCACTATTTTGACAGTTGACCAAGTTGAGGTGACATAGGTTATGTCAATTATTTTGAAATTTGATATTGACAAGAGCCCTATGCAGTTTAATTTCTTGTCACATTGTGCACTGCGATCGTTCACGTTACCCCCCACCATGCACTTCGCACAAAGCGAATACAGTCTTTAACCCGGAGTCGCCATTGACAGGCGTTCCCCTGCCTGAAACAAATGACCGGTGGTCTTACACATATATGGACTGACGTTTATCTGACGTAGCTATTTGAACGTTACGTACGAATAGCCATACATTTGACGTTCCCCTCCCCCGCAAAAATCGGCAGACTTTTTTTGTATAGAAAATGACAGACATGGCTACTCCATCCGGGTTGAATTCTCTAAGAATATGAATGACCTTTGTTTGTCCTTGTAAGTAAAAAAATAAACTCAATTTCAGTTGTCAAACATGAAAACAGAAAATTGTAAACAAAAATTACCTCTACGGATACGTGTTAAAAATTAAGTATTACCCACAAAAATTAGAATCTGTAACGGTTCTCCGACAGGCGATTCGACGACGGGCTGTTTTAAGCCAAATGTGCAATAATAATCAAACTCTTATCTTTTAAAATATAGGTATAAAAGCGTAAAAGTAACAGTCTTTCCTTGTCTCACAGAATTATTTTGGTTCCTCTTATTTAAATAAAATAAAGTTTGGACTTGATGCTATTTACTCCAGTATACTGATATTTTCTAACTTTGCTATATTTCTTGAGTCGGATCTCACAAAATTAAGCACCATGGGTATTGTTTCTTTCGCTTTACAAATACAATTTGATTTTTTATATTTTTTACGGTCAAGACAACATGCGGAGTGGCGTAGGTACCAATACTTCCAATCTTGACGTGACAGCGACAGTTGACGACAAGCAAGGGTTTTTATACGAATTATTGACTTCGTCACGTCATTGCTATTCACCTTGTAACTGTAAGTTACAAGACGTCGTATCTGATTTTGTATTTTAATTTTAATAAAATAACCAAGCTATTTTAAGTGAAAGAAATCAAATTGATATCTTAAAATGCATAGCTGGGCACCGTTAATCAAATAGTTAACTTCGTTAATCGTTAATCCGCTACAAAAAAAGTTAGCTTCGTTAAACGTTAAAGCGTTACATTTCGGAAGAATTAACGCAAGTTAACGTTAATCGTTAATCCGTTAATATGTGTAAAATTGCTAAGTAATGAAATAATCAAACGAAACAAATCTCTTCGCAGTTTTCTCACTCGCACGCGCCGGCAAAATATATCTAGTTTTGTTTTTGTTTCACTCGCTGCCACGCGCCGCCCGGCACTGTCGTTCATTTCATACTTGTCTGAACCTGTTTTTCGCGCCGCGCCGCGGTACCGTGCGGTAAATAGTAGGCATTGGATTAACGATTAACGGACTTCTGCATATTAACGGAAGTTAACGTGTCCGTTAACATTTTTAAAAGTTAACTTAAAAGTTAATCCGTTAATCAAAATGTTAACTTCGTTAATTAACGATTAACGGATTAACGAGTTAATGCCCAGCTATGTTAAAATGGCCTATACTTTCAGAATCAAGTATCAAAATGGGGAGTAAAAAACTGTCTGGGATATCTAAATTAGTAAGGTAGTACTTGGGATTCTGGAAGGTTAAAAAGCGGAAATATAACGTGATGTTCCGTCAAACTAATTTAAATGCTCGGGCAGACGTCTGGACTTAATTGGATAAATGGTTCAGTCATTTATCCAGAGGGCTATTGATAATAATTACCATTCTCAGCTTGACGATACCCTCTTGAAAATTTTCTGACCGAGGCCAATTATTGCTTAAGAGACTTTTTCTGTGTTTTTAAAATTGAGTTTAAGATTTTTACGTCCCATAAAACATAAAGTATACTTTTTCTTATTTTCAAACTAACGGGTGATAAGTGATAAGATAACAAAGAGCGCTGGTAGCCTGACGTGGCGGTGAGACGTCCGACTTTAAATCCGGAGGTCTCGGGTTCAAACCCCGGCTCGTACAGTCAGCATCAAAAGTAACTACGCAAACGAAGACGTCAAAAGTCCTTTTTAAAAGGAAATAAGAGCTTTTGACGTCTTCGATTGCGTAGTTACTTTTGATGCTGACTGTACCACTGAGTTTTTCGGAACTTACTCATGTACGGAATATCATTTGATATTTACCAGTCGCTTTTCGTTGAAGGAAAACATCGTGAGGAAACCGGATCTACTTAACCCCGATAAGGCCTAGTTTCCCCTCTGGGTTGGAAGGTCAGATGGCAGTCGTTTTCATAAAAACTAGTGCCTACGCCAATTCATGGCATTAGCTTGTCAAGCGGACCCCAAACCGGGACAAAAGCAAGATAAAAGAAAAAGAAAATCATTTTCTGTAGACTTAAAAATTACACTCCTTTCATAAACGAAATAGTTTTGTCATGCAGCTGTAGAGATATCTTAGAGGTTCTTTAATTTTGTTGATTAAAATTTTCAAGCATTTGTATTTGTAAAAATGGCGTCTAAACAAGAAACTATGCGAAAATGTCTTTTATATTTCAAACTTGAACATTGACAATAAGTATACAGTGGGCCATTTTAGTAAATAAAAATGTAGCTGTATATACTATTTGTGGAATTATTTATTACATCCCTGAAGATAGTTTACAGAAGTGGTAGCGGGAGATCAGCAAACATAACGACCAAGGGAAGACTGAACAAACAGAATTGCACCTTTTAATGATGATGATTCCACCAGCCAACGAGTTGCCACCAAAAATTTCAAGTTTTCCAACGGTATCTACATTTATAAATGTTTAAAATGATAGGTCTAGAATTCCGCAAGTAGAAAAGATTACCAGAATACATTGATCAGCAAAAATTAATTTTATATCACAGTGTCGCTGGATGATTCAAAATTACAGAGGAAGATCATTAATTTTGGGGACGAGTGAAACCCCAAAATTTTACCAAAATGTGGAATCTGGATGGAAGATATTTTTTGGTCATTTAGAAATTTAGTAGGTATTTCAACAATTTTAGAGCTGAAAATGTTGCCCAGCTGATAAAAAGGATCACGACATATATGCACAAAAGAGAAAAACATGCCGTCCAATGATCTTGTTCGGACATAGTGTCTAAACTTTGATAAACAGCTGACCACGGGCCCTATTCTTATGTGCATTGATGGTTTTCTAAATAGCTGTTACGTGTAACTTAGTAAGGTAGATACGAAAAGTGCGGAGTTTTTGTATGGACTTTTTACAAATTAAAGACCTTATTTCCCGTAAGTGTTGGCACGGAGCATGATTCTACCGTTTATTATAAAAAAACTGCTGCACCTATAGGTGCAAAAACATATTTTACCTAGTTACACAGGTTTATCGAGACAAGAAGAAGTAGGTAAGTACTTAGACTGTAAAACAACATCGAAGTGCTTACCAAGGTGTAGCTTGTGTGTGCTTACCAAGCTGTAGGTACTTAAATATTTAGTTTTTACGTTATATAACTTGTATAGATACCTTCAACAGCCGTAAGTAATTAAACTAATCAACTAATCAAATCACTGACATTCTTATGACTGTAGCTTACTTGTATGTTACATGTGTTGTAGGTGTAGGTATATTGAATACCTAAGTACTTAAATATGGCTGACAACATTAAACGTAGAAAGGTCTGCAGACCGATACTCAGTTTGGTTTAGCCTGTGTTTAGAGAACAAGGGTCTGTTTTAATTAAATCTCTTAATAATTAAATTATCGGTCGCCAATCGCGAAACAAATTTCAAGCAATATTGATCGACCCGACCCGCTTCGGTAGAACCACGGCCGCGCCAATAGGTATTTAAAGCCAATATTGTACAAACAGTTGTACAAAACATAACAATTCATCAATATTTTTTATATCTCTAATATTAATTAATTAGGTACAATGTGTATCATGGACTACGATATGACTCCAATAATAGGACATTCGATCAATTCGATGGCCTAATTGTACGTAACAATGAATCGAATACCTATGCGCTTTATAAATAAATATATTGGGTAACGTAAAGTTTTCACACGTCGTATATTCGCAACTATTAGTAGTTTATGTAACTGTTACGTAATAGGGTCCTACTCGTGTGATCTTATTATGAAACTCGCCTGCGGCTCGTTTCATAAAACCACAATAGTGTTTTAAGGCCTAATTACGTACAGTTGCATACACTGCTTTATCTACACTCATATTATTTTATCCTAAATGCCGTATTCCGAAACCATAGAATGGCCGCCATTGCACCGCCATGGCCAACTCGATTGTGCCGGCGGTCGCGCGGGCGCGTGTCGGCGGCCGCGCGGGCGCGTGCAGGTATACTTTATGTTATCAAAACTCATAACACATCAATATTTGAGCATGTAAAGTTAAAATTACGTTACTGCCACAGATAAAAAAAAGCTTATCATAGTAAAATCCGTTGTGGTAATGCTAGCCATTGCCTACCGTTTTCGAACACGTTTTAGAGAACTTACAATGTGAGTGTAGATAAAATATTTTATCTAACCCATATGTGCGTGTTACGTAATGTCAATCACTCTCCCCGCGGCATATAAGCAACCAAATACGTCGCAAGGAAATTGAATCGAGCCGGCTTACGCATCAATATTGAGCCGGCCCGGAAACTCACTTGCCGTTGACTTCTGAACCTTGTAAATATTTTGATTCGTTCCTCTTAAGAGGAAAGTAAACGACCGCCTCTCCATACAAACGCAGTCACCATTTCCCTCTTTGTGTAGGTATTGATTTTATTAGAAAATATTTATAATTTTTTTTGTTAAGCAAAGTTAAATACCCCTTCGTTTGGCTTTTTTCTGATTTTCATTATTATAAAACTAAAGAATCTTTAAAAAACTGCATACATATAAATAGGAATATCCTCCCTAATATAGAAATGATTAACCATAGGGTTAACTAAGAACAAAAGTTTAGTCCCACAGTAATCTCAATAAGGGTTGTGTTGTGGGTAGCTGGGTACCAGACTAAATAAATTGTGTAAAACCAATACGAGCAATGAATTTTACTAGATATAGAATTTAATAGAGTTATCATAACATTAATTATTTTGGAGGTTTTTCCCTATAAGATTTTGTATGTACACATGTTGAATTTTGTAATGAGATTTTTAAATAGATGCAATATGAACAACAAATGTAAATTTTTTTTTTATCGATATGGTTCAAAGATTCAAAATAAAAAAAATACGATTTTTATTAAAGTATGAACTTAAAAACCGGCCAAGTGCGTGTCGGCCCACGCATATTGGAGGGTTCCCTAGGTTCAATGGAATAAGAACCAAACTAATGCCAAAAGGTCGTATCTGATGCCTATGGAAGAAGTTTTTTAGAAATAACTCAAAATTGCTGGACCGATAATGTTCAAAACAATTTTTGTAGAAAGTATATGATAACGTGCATCCTCTTAAATTTTTTCATATTTTTTGGACTTACGGTTCAAAAGTTACAGGGGGGACGGTTTTTTTCCGACTTTCGAAGCGATTATTTCTGAAAATATTAACTTAATCACAAAATGTTCAAAGAAACCTCTATGTTATTTTTAAAGACCTATCGATTGACGTGCAACATGTTGATATTTGATAAAAAAAATTGAAATTTAGTTACATGTATGGAGCGCCCCCCCTGAATTTTTTTTTCTGCAATTTCATAAGATAACTAAATATCGCCATAAAAAATACACCTCATGTCTAAATTTTATTAAGATACGTCTTATAGTTTCCGAGTAAAATGGCTGTGACATACGGACGGATGGACGGTTAGACGGACATGACGAAACTATGAGGGTTCCGTTTTGGCTACGGAACCCTAAAAAAACACTTTTATACTACTATTTATTTCTCACATTTTACTGTAAAATAAACCCATCAAAAACATTACACGTACAAAAATGCCAGTCGAGCAACGCAGTTCTCTTACTGCAAAAAGTATTGAAAACTAATGTTTTTACCAAGCCTGTGTGCCGGAAATTACTAACAATTTGACGTTGTGATCCTTTGAATATTAGGTGTCTTTATTTTTATAGTAGATTGTATCGCAACCATATACATAAACGCAATATTTTAATGTCAAAATAGCACTGACGAAATTATTTTGTTATAGACGGAGAACTGGCATTGCTGGCAATGTCAGATATGACACAATAATGAGAGCTACGAAACCCCTCTAGTCAGGTTGCTATCGCGGAACAACTATTCAAAATCAAAAAGCAATCGAAATGAAGGAATGTTTAGGTAGCCAGCTGACAGTTCCGTTGTGTCCGTAGTTGTGTGTGGAACTTAACTTTGCTTACGCTCCGCTCGTTTGATAAAAAATGTAACACTGAAACGTAAAAACACTCACTCGATCATTTCCATATACTTAGAGGTTCATTAGGTATTTAAGTTTCGATTGGCGTTGTCAATTAACAATTGTCACTGGAACTTTTCAAACAAGTAGGATAAGTATTCTACGCTTTGTTGAGCATGTCTTCGTACAGGATTCGTGAGAGCTACAAGTATGTATTGCTCGTGATCTAAAAATGTTACAAGATACTGAATATTGATTAATTGCAGAAGGCACTTTAGATTGAACATGAGTACAAGTTTTATCGCATCGTCAATAGAGGTATACTTACGTGTCACTTGGATCATGAAGTATGCAAAAACGTCCAGTGAAAGTATACCATAAATAGGCTGTCAGGATAAATTTAAGTGACATGAGAGTGGCATTGGCACAAAACAATCGTGCGCTTAATGTACGCGTCTACATACTTGTAAATTCTGGAGCTACAGGCGCCCCAAGGATTTGAAGAATAAAACATCAAGGCTCAAATAAGTCTACTCATATCGTATAGTTTTCCCGATACCTATTTTGTGTACCGAAATTGCTTCGTATAAAGTTAACGACGAGTATGTGATTAGGGCTAATTGTACCCATGGTAATGGATACAAATGTATTGGAATCCACAAAAGTGTCGATTAAAATGTAGCCCTTTTTACATAAAGATTAGCCTACGGTAAGAGGCTTTGGAGGCGGGACTAAAGATTAACACCCGGAAGACCCAGGAAATGAGGTGCAGAGTGACGAGCTCGTTGCCGTTGCTCATCGACACGGAGGGGGTGGAGAGGGTCTACAAGTTAACGTAACTCGGTAGTGTAGTGTCGGAAACAGGAGATACTGAAGAGGACATCGGTTGGAGAATCGCCAAGGGGAAAGCAACCCTGGCACAGCTCCATCCGGTATGGCAATCGCGGAAACTTACTAGGAGAGTTAAGCTCAAGATATTCCGGTCCAACGTGAGAACCGTATTGCTGTACGGATGTGAGACGTGGAAGGTCACCAACGACATATATCGCGTCGGCTCCCAGTCTTCATAAACCGCTGTCTTCGCCGTATCCTCGGTGTGTCCCGAGAGAATCTCCAACGTAAATCTGTGGGAACGCTGCGGTGAGAATCTGTACATACCTACGCTCCTAAGGGACCCCGATCACATCACGAGGCAAGCCCTAGATTGGAATACCCAAGGAAAGCGGAAACGTGGTCGCCCTAAGCAATCCTGGCGGCGGATAATTATCGCAAAGGCGGCGATCATTAGCAAGACGTGAAGCGAAATGAAGCGCGAAGGTCAAGACCGAACGGGAAAAGGAAAAAACGGAGCACTGTGGATGCTCTATGAATGAACTAGCTCGGATGTCAACTGCGGACCTTCAGATTGTTACTTTTGGCTGCAGCTATCTTCTAAACATAGGTATAAAATGCGTATGTCCGGTATGTCCTGACCATAGGTCCTGACTGACTGTCTGATATACGCAGAGCCGAAAGTACTGAAGCTAGAAAGGTGAAAATTATAAGTCGGGTTACCTTTATAATATGTATAAATAATAAGAACCGATTTTGAAAAAATTAAACCCCTAAAGGAGTGTAAAGGTTCTTAAAGGGTAGGCAACACGCATGTGAATCCTCTGGGGTTGCAGGCGTCCGTAGGCTACGGTAACTGTTTACCATCAGGCGGGCCGTATGCTTGTTTGCCACCGACACAATATAAAAAAAAGAAAAAGGGTTTAAGAGTTTGTATGGGTACGATTTTAAATTTGTAACTTATAAAAATATTATAAAAGTGATTTCAGCGTGCTTTGAAAATCTACCCCTGACGGGGTTAAAAAGGGGTTAAAAGTTTCTACAGAGATTACATTTTTTTGTGACATACTTGAAAGTTCCTTCTTCTAAAAACAAAAAAATATACAGCGTTTTTAAAAATTCTACCACATGGGAGTTGAAACGGGGTTGAATTTTTTTTATTAAAGCGAGACCGGAACTACTGAACTTTGAACTACTAGAAAATTGTAATTTTCAGATCAGGTACGTACTTTGTCTACTTACCAAAAAAATAAGAAAAGCAATTTCAACTTGTACTTTTTTCTAGACATGTAGGATGTCCGCAACCAACAAACAGTTCAAGCGAACGCAGTCACGGGCAAAGGCTACATTATTATCATAGTTACTAATGAAAACTACGAGAGTATAAGTGTCATGACTTTAATGGACTGTCAATGTCTATTATTATATTAGTTAATCATGATTATTCTTAAAGCGTTATCCAATAACAAAATATACCTATAGATGAAACCTGATATTGGCTACCCACTATATCATAAGTATCATAACTATTTAAATGTTTACAGATATCGTAATATAAAATAGGTCATTTTAAAGTAACCTAAAGTCAAAGTTAGTGTATAACAAATTATGTACGTATGTAGTTCCAATTACAGCAGTAGTCCCAAAAATAAAACGTCCGTACCGTACCGTTCAGGTAGGGTACTTTATTGCCAGCTCTTCATTCATATTCCAACGATAAAATATGCATCAGGACGGCGGCCGAATATCGATGCTATGCTCCAATTACAAAGTGAACTCCGTGTCTGAAAAATGGTTGCCTTTGGCGTTGCACGTAATACGCACTCGACGCCGAGCCACCGGCTGTCAAAGTAAAATAAATGCATAAATGGAACAATAATTGAGGGCCCGGCCCGCGCTGCACAATCGACCAGAAGCAATTGAAAAATATATGGAATTTTCACTCAGCGTTTTCATCGTGCAGTGGAAATTGTAGCGATGTTGCCGCGTCATGATAGTGCATGACTGGATTTATACAAAAATTACGACTTTAAATATTCAATATTAGCTTCTCCTTATCTCGACATCCTTAATGTCGAATAAAATATACATTTGCGTCTTACATAGCGTACCTACTTCAGTACCCGTAGCGGGTGGTCAAAGGTTTTGCTAATCAATGACAAGCGAGGATGTTGGGTATTGGCTTATCTATTATTCGTTCAACGAAGGGAGCTCGGCTCAAATTAACCAGGTCTTACCATTGTACGGGGCGGGGCTCTTTGTCTTCCCTTGTATACCTAGTTAAACAAATCTAAAGCTAGTTTTGGTTGTTCCACCGATTGTTGACTTGCTTCACTGTTAACTCACAAAATAGAATGCTTGGAACATTGTTTTGTGTACGTTTTCTCATTTAGAATTAACAAATCTGTTTCAGGCTAAATATGCGAGTCGAAGGCGACTTTAGATGATGCGCGTCAGCAATACATTCCATGGTTGTTAAATAGGGTCTACAAAAGTAAAATTGTGTATTCGCCACACGGGCAGTAAAAAAGAAGGCCCTCTATCGCATATTTAAAACCCTCGCCTGCGGCTCGGGTCACAAATACCTACGATTTCGGGCTTTCTTTCTTTTACCGTCCTTGGTAAGTAATGTACTATTATAGGATCTTACTTTCTAATAAATAATTTTGAACAATAAGTATTGGAACAGCCATTTTTGAAATGTTTCAAAATACGACTTCCATTCCGAATTGATTTACGGTCCAGGTAGGTACGCCCTTTCGCTTCCTATTTTTCCTTTTATATTGAAGGTACGGAACCCACCGTTATGCGTGGTCCGACACGCACTTGGCCGGTTTTCTATATAATGCCCTCTCATTGTATAAAATACCGGATTATATAGATTATTGTTTAGAATCTTCAAATCATGTCATTAATACACCTTGCTTCCATTATTTAATGCTTCACACTCAGAAATTATTTATCTTGTCTCACCTTGTCTCACATGATTTACCTGAGTGACATTATAGGTGGGCACATTAAGCCGACATTTAATGAACTCTACCAATATTTAAACCTCTTTCATGAAGGTTGTCTCGAGGGCGAATAGCGAAACATTTTCCAGAGAAAAACAAATCCCGAAAATTGATGTTTACGAGCGATTTGTAGTCTTAATTAAAAGTATGGAAACATTTTGTAACAATACTAATAATACAGACCTGTAGATGTATTCATTCTAATATAACTTTGTACTGCGACTTATGCAGAACCCCTGCGAGCATTGAATTCACACGTAGATATGTAGGAGTATCAAAGAAACATCGGCTATTGTGAAAGGGTAGAACGAGCGCGCACTTCGATGTAAAGGCTTACTTTGAGCGATCCGTGTCGAATGCCAAGTTTTTATGAAAATTATGAATCACGTATATTGTAATATTGTACACATTCTATGTTATTAAAAAACCGGCCAAGTGCGTGTCGGACCACGCATGGGAGGGTTCCGTACCTTCAATGAAATAAGAAACAAACTAATACCAAAATGTCGTATCTGATGGCTACGGAAGAAGTTTTTTGGAGATAACTCAAAAATGGCTGAACCGATAACGTTTAAAACCGTTTCGTATAAAGTATATGATAAGGCGCATCTCCTCCATTTTTTTCATATTTTTTTGACTTACGGTTCAAAAGTTACAGACACAACACACACACAATTTTCTGACTTTCGAAGCGATTATTTCAGAAAATATTCACTTAATCGCAAAATGGTCAAAGAAACCTCAATGTTATTTTAAAGACCTATCGATTGATGTGTCACATGTTGATATTTAGTTACAATTTTTTTTTTTAAATTTAGTTTCATAACTAAATAAGTAGAGGCATACAAAATACATCTTATGTGTAAATTTTATTCAGATACGTCGTATAGTTTCCGAGTAAAAAGGCTGTGACATACGGATGGACAGACAGACAGACAGACATGACGAATCCATAAGGGTTCCGTTTTTTGCCATTTGGCTACGGAACCCTAATAAAAAAAGGAATGATTATGTTTATAAAAGATAACGGTTACACTCACGTCTCTTATTGTTTATCTTCTATACATATAATAAAGCTGAAGAGGGTCGAAAGTCTGTACATGGAAGATAATCGAAAAAAAGTTGGCTGGGGATACTTAGAATCGATAACAGAACACGTTCCAACAATTTTTAGAATTTTTGTCTGTTTATCTGTTTGTCTGTTTGTCTGTTTATTTGACCGCGCATCACGTGAAAACGGCTAAACGGATTTTGATGAAATTTTGTATAGAGATAGTTTGAGTCCCGGGAAAGGATAATATATACTTTTAATCCCGAAAATCAACCCTGGTAAGGGTGAAAATGGGGTTGAAAATTTGTATAGAGATTTTTTAACCGATGAAACGATTTAGATAGAAATGAATATGGAGATAATTTGAGTCTTGAGAAACGTCATAGGATAGTTTTCAAACCCTTGTGGGGGTGAAAAGGGGGTTGGAAGTTGGTATGAGTAATTTTTTACCGCTGAAGTGATTTAGATGAAAATTTGTATAGACATAGTATGGGTCTCGAGAAAGGACAAAGGATAGTTTCATTTTCAAAAAAGCCCCCCCCCCCCCTCCATCTTACTTTAGAACCGTAGGTCCAAAAATTTTTAATGGAAGTGAAGCCTGAAAGGTAATTTCAATAAAAACTATCTATACATAATCTATACATATAATAAAGCTGAAGAGGCTCGAAAGTCTGTACATGGAAGATAATTGAAAAAAAGTTGGCTGGGGATACTTAGTCGATAACAGAACACGTTCCAACAATTTTTAGAATTTTTGTTTATTTATCTGTTTGTCTTTTTATTTGACCGTGCATCACGTGAAAATGGCTGAACGGATTTTGATGAAATTTTGTGTAGAGATAGTTTGAGTCCCGGGAAAGGACAAAGAATAGTTTTCATCCCCAAAGAAAAGGGGGTTTGTAAGGAGAATTTTTAATAGAAATTAGTATGGAGATAATTGAGCTCTGGAAAAGGAAATATAATAGTTTTATCTCGGAAATTATCCCTTAATCGGAAGCAAAAGAGGTGGACCTTTACATGGGGAAGAAACAACCAATAACCGCTGTACGTATTTAGATGAAATTTGGTGTTGAAATAAATTGTAATTTTTGGTTAAGGTGTTCATATTTATAACATGTTACCCATCGATGCTTTAAATTTACCTTTACCCGCTCTTAAGAAATATTTCAAAATGTCATGAATGTCAAAGGTTTTTTTTTTTTGAACCTGACTTGGGCTTTATGCTTCTGGAGCGCTAAAGCGGGCGGACTGTTTGGTGGGATGGTTGCCGGGGGAAAATCCAGGACCCTTCCGCGACCTAACGTGATGAGAATGTCAAAGGGTTATTGCAGGTTCGAGGACTATATATGACGGACAAAGATGCATGGCCCAAACCAAAAAACTACTACAAAATCATCTAACATTTATAGGACACCGTTTAGGTAGGAAAACATATCAAACGTTTTGTGAAGCAGTCAGATTAGGATTTATTTTTCTTTAAAAATAAACAATGGGTACATTATCTGTCTCTCAAGCTGTTTTGATATGTCTTCTTGAAGAAGTACGCATTATTTTGTATCTTTAAGATCTAATAGTGTATTACTGTTTTGAAAAAAAAAGGTCCCGTCGAGTTTCTTTTCGGTCATAATACTTCTTGGGCCAGAGGTGTAGGTTTAGAACCGGTGGTAGTTTTGGATCGAAGTTCCTTATCGGACGGTTCGCGGATGGGGGGCTAGGCGAAAAAAAGTGACCGTCACGAAAAAGCGTCACGTCACGAAAACGCGACACCCATACGATTGAGAATCATGTAAAATGGAAAATCAAAAATGGCAAGATTTCTAAATTTCAAAAAATTCTAAAATTTATAAAATTTCCAAAATTCCCAAAATTTCCAAAATTTCCAAAATTTCCAGTTTCCAAAATTTCCAAAATTTCAAAATTTTCAAAATTTCCAAAAAAAATCCAAAATTTCAAAAAAAAAAACAAAATTCAAAAATTTCCAAATTTCTAAATAATACAAATAAAAAAATAAAACAATTTGTGAAAAAGTCAAAAATGAAATAAAATTAAATAACATAATATTGTCTTCGGTTGCCGCGATAGTTATTCATGAAATAAAACAACTAAAACGGATTATATCGCGTGTACTGAGCTTAAATTACATCCCGACGTTTCGAACACTTTACAGCGTTCGTGGTCAACGGGTCGACTGAGGAAAATATACAATTACCTCCGTTCCAAAACTATCACAATATGCAAACCTACCCACATATTAAATATTAAACCAAAGTATTTACACATGCCAGAGGGGCCTTTATAAAAAACAAATGCTAATAATGTCAAATACCTAATTTACAATGTTAAATAATTTCAAATAATTTACAAATTAATATAATTGCACACGCCGTAGGGACCTTTATGAAAATAAATATTAATAATGTCAACTAAAATCTTTACAAATGAAATAACAATAGTGACCACACTGTCCAACATTATGGTCTCACAGTCCTATGTCTAGCTTGCTCCTTAAAAATAACTGGATCCCAAGCTGGTGGTACCGAAAAACCATCATCTCTGTTGAAATTTGGATATTTTTTAATCTCGATCGCCTCTCGCAACATTCGGGGAATGTATCGTTTTTCCTTGACGAGGATTTGCGGTTTGTCAAATTTAACTGAGTGATTGGCCCTATTAGACTGCTGACCTTGGTCGACGGTGCTTTACATCGGTAAACGACCGATGATGACGATGATGAAATGATGATATCCAAATTTCAACAGAGAGGATGGTTTTTCGGTACCACCAGCTTTTGACACTAGCTTTTTCCCGCGGCTTCGCTCGCGTTAAATTCGGGGTAACACGGTTCCCCTTTGTCCCCCGGAATGCTCCATACAAACTTCGACCCCCCATTTTAGGGAAGTGGGGGATTAGAAAGAGATAAAAAGTAGCCTATGTCACTCTCCATGCCTTCAATTATCTCCACTTAAAAAATCACGTCAATTCGTCGCCCCGTTTTGCCGTGAAAGACGGACAAACTAACAAACAAACAAACAAACACATACACTTTCCCATTTATAATATTAGTATGGATTGTAAATTAGTCATTTGACATTATTAGCATTTGTTTTTTATAAAGGCCCCTCGGTATGTGCAATTACAAAATTTGGTTTAATATTTAATATGTGGGTAGGTTTGCATATTGTGATAGTTTTTGAACGGAGGTAATTGTATATTTTTCCTCAGTCGACCCGTTGACCACGAACGCTGTAAAGTGTTCGAAACGTCGGGATGTAATTTAAGCTCAGTACACGATCCCCTATTCCGCGTTCGGAACCGTATGTAATTACCACCATTATTGCAACCAGTAACGTAACATCAGTGTATTATCTGTGACAGTGTGGTAATAAATAACGTATGAAAGTTCATTACCTACGGTAACGTAAAGAAAATCTGTTCCCCCGACCGCCGGCGCAATAAGGTTGGTCATGGCTGTGTAATGGCGGTCATGCTAATGGTTTCAATGGATTTTTAATATGTGTGTAGGTAAAGCAGTGTATGCTTCTGTACATAATTAGGCCTTATTACGTAACAGTTATATAAACTACTATTTATCTATTTTTAGGGTTCCGTAGTCAACTAGGAACCCTTATAGTTTCGCCATGTCCGTCCGTCTGTCCGCGGTCTAGCTCAGTTACCGTTCGCACTAGAAAGCTGAAATTTGGTGAGGCCTGATAAGAACTTATTATTAAAATAAAAACTATATTGAATAAAATCGGTTCAGCCGTTTTTAAATTATCAGTCAACGCATAGTGAAAGGAAGTGCCGAATAGTAAAATAACGTGAGCGCCGCCAAATATGCCGTAATAAACGACCTTTTGAACGGATGTTTTGTAACAGGGCGGCATCTACGAAACTCTACACTGAACGTCGCCCGACATGCTCTTGGCCGGTTTTTATTTGCATTGTTAATCTGGAAATCACTCCTTAAGGATTACTTATTCCAATTCAAGAAAATCCCCAGCCAGGTTATACGTAGCCTATAAAACTTCAACTTCTAAAAGGGCGGGGTAGCCACTACACTCGATTGAGTTAAATTTGCATGGGTAATGGACCCCCCCCCCCCCCCCCCCCAACGCTAAATCATGCTAAAAAAATAATATGATAAAAAAGTATTCATTTTTGAGTGTAGTTTCAGTGTGGTTGGAAAAGTCCCGTCGAATTTCTTTTCGGTCATAATACTTATTGGGCCAGAGGTGTAGGGTTAGAACCGGTGGTAGTTTTGGAACTAAGTTCCTTATGGGACGGTTCGCGTATGGGGGCCTAGGCGAAAAAAAGTCACGTGACCGTCACGAAAAAGGTCACGTCACGAAAACGCGACACCCATACGATTGAGAAACATGTAAAGTGTAGTGAAACTGAGAAGTGACAAAGTGATAAAAGTGAAAAAGGTCGAGAACCTTAAAAGTCGAGAATTTTAAAAATCTCGAAAATGTCAAAAATTTCGAAAATGTCAAAAATTTCGAAAATGTCAAAAATGGCTAACTTTCCAAAATATCCAAAATTTCCAAAATTTCCAAAAACCTCTAAAATCACAAAATTTACGAAAAAGTCATAAATTAAATAACATAACTTCGTTCCAATCGCACTCGATTCACACACTTTCCACGACTCTCACGTATTTTATTTTACTCTGACGTTCATTAGTGCATTGTAATGTGCTTACATTGACGAACAAATATCTTGATCTACACCAATATCATAGGTAAATCCTCTATTCCGCGTTCGGAACCATATGTAATTAATTACCAACATTATTGCAACCAGTAACGTAACATCAGTGTATTATCTGTGACAGTGTGGTAAAAACGTATGTAAATTCATTACCTACGGTAACGTAATGAAAATCCGCCCCCCCCCCGACTGCCAGCACGCCCCCCCGACCGCCGGCGCAATAATGTTGGTCATGGCGGTGTAATGGCGGTCATTCTAATGGTTTCAATGGATTTTTAATATGTGTGTAGGTAAAGAAGTGTATGCTTCTGTACATAATTAGGCCTTATTACGTAACAGTTACATCGTCATGTCCGTCCGTCTGTCCGCGGTCTAGCTCAGTTACCGTTCGCACTAGAAAGCTGAAATTTGGTGAGGGCTGATAAGAACTTTCAATAAAAACTATATTGAATAAAATCGGTTCAGCCGTTTTTGAATTATTAGTCAAAAACGCATAGTGAAAGGAAGTGCCTAATAGTAAAATTACGTAAGCGCCGCCAAATAAACGACCTTTTGAACGGATGTTTTGTAACAGGGCAGCATCTACGAAACTCTACACTGAGCAACGCCCGACATGCTCTTGGCATTGTTATCCCGGAAATCGCCCCTTAAGGATTACTAATTCCAATTCCAGAAAATCCCCAGCCAGGTTATACGTAGCCTATAAACATTCAACGTCTAAAAAGGGGGGGAGGTAGCCACTAAACTCGATTGAGTTAAATTTGTATGGGTCATGACACCCCCCCCCCCCCCCCTCCAAGTGCACCTCAAATAGAAAAAAATAATTTCTGCATTTGTGACCCCCCGCCTGTTCTTACCTTTCATGCTTTGACTGATTTGACGGGAGGATCGATTTGGATGATATTTGCCGTGGAGTGGACATGAACGTATAAATACAAAAGTGGTCCTGTATCGTCCGATATACACCTACTACTCTCTATGTCGTTTAAATCATGCAAAAAAATATATAATAAAAATAAGTATTCATTTATGAGTGTAGTTTCATTTAGTGGTAATTGTAAAATATTTTATTAGGACTACTGTCCTCTAGCGTATCCATCTGTCAACTTTACTTCAAGTTCCGCCTCCAGGGTAGCGGGAGAGAAATTAGGGGTGAATTAGCCGCTTACTGACACAGACCGAATTCTACGCGGGCGGAGCCGCGGGCACAGCTAGTTGTTAAATAAATACATTTGTACCTTAACAGCTAACGCCAAAGTGGCACAAATTCAGACAGTAATGATTTTATTACAAATAAATTAATATTAAAATTTACAAAAAACTATTCAATACTACTCGCAGGCATCTCTCGTTCGATCACTCACTTGCACTCGGTCATCAATCGTCCAATCGTGCTTGCAAACAAATCACAGCTAGGCTGAGCCTCGAGTACGGAATTGAGCAGCGCATGCGCACGCGGGACTGGCGCTTGCGCGTGTGCTTGCGTGCGCGATGCGAACTCCGCCAGCAGCGGGTGTCGCCTCGCACGAGTGTACTGATTAGGTACAAACAGACGTACACAAGTCTCCATCAGGGTTATGCAATCAATTTTATTTCTGATAATGCCTAATGTAAATTTGGCTAAGGAAAGGGACCTGCGGAATTGCAAGGAATCGTACCCTAATTGACCTTGTAAGAATAAGGTGGGATACAGGAACGGATAATATAAGTAAATTCGCTTGTATAATGTTCTCAAAAACTGTTTCTGGACTTGCTCCAGCATAAGAATATATTTTTTCTCATACGGACTCCAGACCAATGAACTCGATTCCAACAAACTCCGGACGAGCGCCGCATACAACACGCGAGTGGCTTGTATGCTCATAGATTTAGTATTTCGCAAAACAAATCCTAGTCTTTTGTATGCCGCATCAGTCGCTGCCAGAATATGATCGCGAAACGTGATAGCAGGGTCAAAAAGTACACCTAGATCTCGGACTCGCTCAGACCGTGTAATAGCGACGTCGCCGATACTGTATTGATACACG
Organism: Pammene aurita; assembly: GCA_947086415.1. Taxonomy (NCBI): domain Eukaryota; kingdom Metazoa; phylum Arthropoda; class Insecta; order Lepidoptera; family Tortricidae; genus Pammene; species Pammene aurita. The sequence goes on from OX352289.1 coordinate 17,693,381, forward strand.
TGAGCAGGCGCGGATCCAGGATTTCGTTCAAGGGGGGGCACTTTCCTTTACAAAAAAATCTCGCGGTCCGCACCTATGGGCCCTGTAGTATACGAGGTTTGCGTTCCAGGGGGGGCAATTGCCCCTGTTGCCCCCTCCTGTATCCGCGCCTGCACGTGAGGGCCGTGGGATCGCGTGAAACTGATCATCTCGCACTTGCTGGAATTGAAATAGAGCTTGTTATGGAGGCTCCAGCGGTACACCGCATCTATATCCATTTGTAATTCCAAGCAATCCCTGTGGCCGTGAACTGTTTTGATCAGTTTTACATCATCGGCGAACAGCAGTAGTGTGGAATGATGTACTTCAAGGGAAAGGTCATTTATAAGGAGCACAAAAAGCAATGGCCCTAAATTGGACCCTTGGCTAATACCAGAACGCGTGTGATAGCTTTCAGATATGTAAGGGCCATGCTTCACGTACTGCGACCGACCAAAGAGATAGCTCGCAAATAACCTTAAAAGCCTGGGAGTAAATCCCATTGCTCCTAGCTTTAAAAGAAGGACATCGTTGTCAACGCGGTCGAAGGCTTTTTGGAAGTCCAGGTAGATGACATCAACCTGAACCTTCCTGTCTAGCTCACGTGACAGGATCTGGGTTAGCGTGAGCAGGTTAGTTGCCACAGACCTCTTGGGTAAGAATGCATGTTGAACGCTGGCGATGTGCGCTTGACATTGAGGTAGCAGCCTACTATGCATTGTCGACTCAAATACTTTGGCCAAAACGCATAATATGGCAACTGGACGGTAGTTTTCAACCTTCACTTTGGCCCTGCTTTAGGAATAGGTGTTACTCTCGACCTTTTCCAGATAACTGGGTATATTCCGGTATCCAAAAGTAGGTTAAAAATGAACTTAAGCGGATTGATTAAGTCATCAATGCATGCCTTAATTACGAACGCCGGTATCGAGTCAGGACCAGGTGCCGCGCTTAAGTCACAACGCGCCACATGTTTCGGAGAGCTTAGGTCTACCGTTATATTTTATAAAGATAGTATGTCTCACGAAAGTTTAAATTTAATAACAATTTAATCCAGTAACTTTGTCGCCTAAAATCACGGGGGCCTGTGCGTCAAATCCGGTAGTTCTGGTTTTTTTGCAGACTTGTTTATGATGTTGGCCTAATGAATAATCCAAGTTTGTTACCTCGAGCGCCAAACGCCACTTTGTCAAAGATAGAAAAATGGTTTTTTTTTAGACTTTGGCGATTATGACCCTAAATGACTGGTTTTTGATAGTTCTCAGGATATTAAGGAAAGCTTTTTCTTAGCAAATTTTGTCTACTTTAAAAATGTCTTAAAAACGTACTCTCAAAAACTAGTCTTTTAAGGTTATAATCGCCAAAATCTGAAAAAATCTGATTTTACGTTTTTTGACAAAGTTGCGTTTATCGTTCGAGGTCACACATTTGGATTCTTTATTGGGCCAACATCACAAACAAGTCTGCAAAAAACAGATATACCGGATTTGACGTACACGATTACTGTATTAAGTTACAGGATTAATTATGTCGCCTGAGAATTATTACACCTTAAAATAAACCAAACAAAAAATCTTTAAAACAAAGGCTACTTACCTACTACCCAATAAAACAATAAAATTGTCATAGAAGTTCGCCAAGGTGAAAGTGATAATGATGATTAATTTCATGAAAGGCGATTTCCACAGTCAATCGAATGAAAGAATCTCGAGATACAATGTAACGCGAGAATGAATGCCGAGACGCAATAGAGTAGTTTGCCGCAACGATTCAGGCGTGAAACGATATTCATACAGACGTCGCGTCAGAAATATCTGAGCAGGGCTCTATTTTTTAAGAACGTAAGGATGCATTTAGATTTTATGCTGCGTACTATACCTGAGCGGACCGATCAGAACTTCCGTTCTAAGGGCTGGCCACGTCAGATATGACACAATAATGAGAGTAACAAAACCCTTCTAGTTAGATTGCTATACTATCCTTATTGCTAGATCCGGGCACCTGGCAGCTTTTAATGGGTGGAGGTCAGAGTGACAAACTAGCATAATTATTCAGTTGGAAAAAGTAATACCAAAATAGGTAAAACCTGCCGGAATTGTTTCATTTATTGAAGAGAAGGAAGTTTTAACATTAAAGCAATCAACTTTGCGTAATATTGCAGAATCAAAACCAGTATGCGACAAACTACGAATTTAATTATCTATACGTCATTTGGTACTACTTCTTTCCCCCATTAGAAACTTTTGGCAATGATAATATAATCTAATTATTTATATAATTTATCATAATATTGCATCAAATCAAACTCAGGATTCTAGGATTTGTGTTCTGGAAGTAGTTTGCATTTTTAACCTCCACCAACGAACAGCTGCCAGGTGCTCGGATCTAGATACAATCATAGTGTTTCGTTGCTCTCATTATTGTGTCATATCTGACGTGGCTAGCTCTCCGTCTATCCCGTTGATTGCGCCGGAGAGGTTGTATACACGTTCACGACAGCGTTTTGTTTCAGCTGATAAACTGCTATTGGTTTTGTGTTCGGGAACTTTCCCGGTCCCTATTTGTTGGAAAAGTTTTATCGACGACGGCTTTGAAACGAATCGTCCAGATTCAATTAAAGCTTATGTTTACGGATTCGACTTGTATCCATTGTAAGCTTCTTATTCCGATTCAATCCATCTTATAGAAATAATGTTATGTTCCTTCCTACATGAATAGGCACCTTCACAAAATTAACATGACACAATATTGACACTGATGATGACGCGCGCAGTACGTATGTTTTCATATTCCCTGAATTAATTAACAAAGTCTGCATTATTTATAGACGTAAGTACGTATATAATCAAGATATATTATATACTTTCGTTTTTGATCTTGTACATTATTATACTATTGTCTTTTTTAGGCTTAGCACATATAAAAATAGTTGTGGGTGTGGAAATAAAATAAAACTAAAATGGCATATTTTGTAATATCACTTAAATCTAGGGTATCGCATATTTCTCTTTACTTGGCATTAAATACTCACAAGACATTGCATCAAGCCAATTTTTTGTTTAGGCAAACAGGAAAGTGTTCTATAGTGTTCTACATTGTGGGTATAAGTATGCCACTTAAACGAGCCTTTAATTTGATTTAGATGACATAATGGTTTGAATATTAACAGCTCGAAAGGGGCAGCAGACTTGAAATTGGTACCTAGGTCACCCTACGTATTAATTTTATTTTATTATCTCTCCGCGTTCTAGGAAAAAAGGTCTTGATACTCTTGATATATGTAGACGTTTAATATCTTGCATATGCACACAACAATTGCAGTAGTAATTAATTATTTAAAGAAGTTTATTAATTTTATATTTATGCTATACCTATTGTTCTAACATATTATAATTTAATATGAACCGTACGGGCACCGTGGACTCGTAGTGAGCTCCCGCAGTGAAAAAGCCTATTATGAATTAGTCGACTAGCCAGTTTTCCGAGCTAAACTTAATTAACCGTCAGATGCAGTTTTCCTGTAAACAACTCTGTGATAAAAGTTTTGATGCGGTTCAGTGATTTGTTGCTAGCGATATGCATACCTGCACAAAAGTACGGGGCAGTACAGTGATTATACGAGTTTCAAACAATTTAATTACTGGTATTTATGTATGCTTTAAGCAGCAAAAGTTTTGAAAATATAGATAAGCATGAGTGCCCAAAATTAAATTTATGACGGTCGTAGTATCTTCCCTTGGAGGATGATTCTCTTCAAAGTAGGTAGATGTATTATCTTGGAAGCGGCTGGTGCGCTACTACCAATTTCAAATCCAACAGAGAATCACCATCAAGCTATAAAGGAAACACTCACCCATGGTTTATTTAAACACTCAAATAGGTAGTTACATGGAAAGGTTTTTTCAAAACGGTTACTTTTCTTACACGATGTGTCATCCGTAGCAAGTTACCTAATTTTAAAGTCGTACTGAATAAATATCTATTGTTTTCGTACCGATGGACACAAAGATGAAGTAATTTGGCATAGCTTAATTATGTAATAACTAATTAAGTAACATGTTTTGTACTAACAAGCATTAAAGGTGCTGATTAATAATGTATTTCACACTTTCGTAACATGGTATTATAGTTATGTATCAGTCTGATACATAATTAAAGCAAAAAAACCAGCGATATACAAATAACAATATGAACACTAGAACAACATATCATAACCAATATCGACTTCGTTGATGATATTAATGAACCAGTGTAATAAAATTCCTTACAGTTTAACTCGAATTACGACTGCAAATGTGGCCTTAAATAATGAGAGCTTCAATTCTAATTATCAGATTAGTCTGCAGCGAATAGGTATTTGGACAGTCGCTGCATTCGTACTACTAATTATTCGATTGAATTAAACGGGCACCACTAGCAAACCGGCATTGCTGGCCTAACGATACCACCGACCGACTGGAATTCCTGTCACGCCTGTACTGACGAGTGCCGGACGATGGCAGAAATTGTGACTGCAGAGTACCAATTGTGACTGCAGAGTACTCTGCATTCACAATTTCTGTACCGTAAATCATACCTACTAGAGGCCCTAGGGCCCTAGGGCCTCTAATGGGTATGATTAACGGTGCGAAAAACATGATGTTTTAAGTAGCTGATGAGCACAGGCACTATTAAACATATCTCAATCGTACAGAGTTCAACGATGGACGCGGAACACAATATATTCGAATATTTCGGGAGGGAATTCGGTGTAGGCATGCCTTTTGTTTGTTCGCTCATAACTCTCATAAGCAGATCGATAGGATACATCAAAGGATTTGCGGTTTTTGTACCAATAAAAACACATATATGTTTGGACACAGCTATTCTATGTGTAAGAATCCTCCGCCCGGCAACTTTGTTAAGTGCGAGTATTATTAAAAAAAACATCGGGCACAGTTTCGTCACGTTTTGGTTTAAGTAGTTATATTGAGAGTATAAAAAAAACGGACTACAATTAACCTGGAGCTGATAAAAAATTGTGATTTTCTATAGTTGGATATTAACTAATTCTACAACACGACAAAGCCGGGCATTTTGTGTGTCGGTTGTGACGTGAAAATTAATTGTCTCAGTTGATCGCCGCTTTATATGGGACAAGCCTTCGTTTTTGTCGCATTGGACATACCTACCGTAGGTAACGTACAAAACACAAACGGGAATTTAATATTAAATTGTTAATGTTTATATAACTATATAACCATGAGTTGGAAGTGTTGCTGTTCCTTTTAGATAAAACTCACGTTTTGTTTAAATTAATTATTAAATAGTTCAATTTCTAACGAAGAGAAATATAGTTTAACATAAATGTAAACTTTAGATAAATTGGAGCTTAGTTCAACATTATAAAATGAGTCTTTGCGCCCTAATGATTAAAATCTAAGTGAATCGCGAGTTCAACAATAATACGTACCTACTTACATATGCACCGTTCTTTACCTTTATAGTTCCAGAAAAACTCAATTATTTAGTATTCAAAGGCAGAGAGTGCTTCATATACCGTTTCGATTTCAAGAAATTATGTGCTTGTAGCTAAAAATGGGTAGCGGGTATTTACCCTATCTACCCCACCTAGGTAAATACCGGGTAAATAAGTATTTAGTTCGGGTATTAGGTAGTTGGTATTATTTTTTAAAGACCTATCCAACGACACCCCACACAATACGGTTGATGCTAACCAAAAAATCATCCCCACTTCATGTGTACATTTCTTTCAGTTTGTATTAATTACGCCCACAAAACTGTCGGCCATGCCCATAATAAATTTCAGCGTTCTAGTGCCAAAGATCATGAACGATGAGCGATGGCCAAACTATAAGGGTTGCTAGTTGACTACGGAACCCAAAAACCATCGGTATAAACTCAAACTCAGACATTTATTCAGTGAGTAGGCCGCAAGGGCACTTTTACACGTCAGATAGATTAATAAAGTAAAAAGAAAAAAATAAAACGGATGGCAGAAGTGAAAACTTGAATATTAGTTTTGTGCATTTTTGATATTTTGGAATGGTTAGGGAATAATTTTGCACGAATTGAATTATCAGTATAAAAATTTTATGTGGTAAAATACAATATTCATTTATTGCGCTATCGTACACAAACATGACAATTTATATTACATTAAAAATTTAACACTTCAGAACTATTACAATTATTTAACATTAAAAAGTTTATCTCTCAGAAATATCAACTTCCATCCATAATTTCAACGACTCTTACACCATCATCATTACTAGAACCATCATCGCCAGTCTCGAAAACTGATACGATAGGTTTATGGTAGCTGAAATAAGAAACGAACAATTTTGATTCTAACCTATTTAAATGTCTAATAAATACCGCATCAATAGTAGTTTTGTATTTCGTAGTGCTAAGATTACCATTTCGAACGAAACAGCAGGCGCAGGCATACATTTTCGCCGCGCGGTAGAAAGAGAGGGAAATACTTCCTCTCCTACGCCGCGCCGGCGGTCTATTGGCATCAATGACATTGTAACCATTTTTCGATCAGGTCACGTGTCCGTCTTACGAATTTTCATGAATTTTATGTTATTTACATTTATTTTAGTAAAAATATCAATTTTTACTTAAAAGGTTGACCAGAATGACCATATATGATCATGCACCATGTTGCGGAATTTCATTGGAACTAATTTCTTGCACTGGCAATTATTTTACTGACAGAATGATATGCATGTGTGAGTGCATGTGATAGGCTGTCTGTGTCATTGTCGCGGTTTATTTGAATTACAGTAAAGTGTTGAATATTAAATAATACAACACAAAAATATCCCAAAATTATTCATAGTCTATTGGCGAAACATTGTAAATAGTGTATGTAATAAACAGCTGTAAATAATACGCTCGGGAAATGGAACTATTTCGCTGTGAAACATTTTCAAATTAACATCAGAGCTGACAGGTAAACAAATCAAGAGGACACTATACCATAGAGAAATAATACGCTTTATGGCTATACTGAACTGTTGCCATATAAATGAGAATAATAGCGCCCTCTTGACAATAATCATATATTTCTGGTCAGGCTTTACCTATATTTCAGTGAAAAGAAAACTAATTTCTGTAAGAATATATTTTGTCGTGTGTCAAATGTTTTTCTTGCCTTGTCAGTCAGCCGGGTTTTCTTAATTTATTCTTTTCATCCTCCTTATGACCAACTAACCTGTCAAATATGCCGGACGTAAACATAGTTCACAATTTCCGAACGCACCCCTCACTGTCAAGTTGTCAACCACTAAAATATGGATGGTACAAGAAGGATATAAATCTCTATGTTACAAAAATGTCCGTCAAAAGGCGATAAACTGATGGCGCCACAATGATATTAAATTTGATTAAATTACACACCATACCATCCATACACAGTGTATGGATGGTATAGGAAGGATGGAACTCTCTTATAGGAAAACGGTCGAAAAAGTGTCCAGCGGTAAGCACTAAACAATAGTTCCAGTAGTATAGATTCACCGTTTCTACCCCATCGTTTTCCCACCACCAAAACAATGGTTTTTCGGGATTATGGTGATTTTTCGGGGCTAAGAAACCTAAAAAAAAAATAAAAGTTTGGTATGTTTTAGTACGTTTAGCCCCCCATTTAGATCGATTGCACTAGGTCTTAACAGTACCCGGAGCCTCCTTCAGCACTTAGGCACTCCGCTAATTAAACAATACACGCTCTTCGACACCACAGTATGTCTACGGAAGACGCAATAATTGCACTGACATCTCTTGTAGTTGAAAAGCTGGATAGGCAAAATAAGTCCTTAGCTGTATTTCTGGACCTGAAAAAAGCCTTCGACACCGTCTCTATTCCTATTCTCTTATGCAACGAACGGACACAATTACATTACCCTTTATTAGTCTGGCCTGGAGTAGGTATCAAATTTATACCTAAAGTAATTAATTCACATTTCGCGAATATAAATGCAAATTTCAACGTATCTATATGTGTTACAACACAATATGAAACTTCTGGTATATGTTTCAACCCCATCAATTTTAGTTATTTAGTATCTATTCGTTTTCAGTTTGCCTAAAATTTATTATTTTATGCAAATCCAATTTTTGAAATATTATTTTATTGATTCTAGATTATTTCCAGTCTAGATATTTGTGTTGTGTTAATTATTTTTTGGGTAAATTATTTTATGCAAAACCAATTTTTGAAATATTATTTTATTGATTTTAGATTATTTCTAGTCTAGATATTTGTGTTGTCTTAATATTTTTTTTGGGTAATTTATTTTATGCAAATCCAATTTCTGAAATATTATTTTAATGATTTTAGATTATTTCAAGTCTAGATATTTAAATTGTCTTATTTTTTTTTGAACTCGTAAATAACTTTGGTATATGTGACAACCGACTGCTATTTATTGGTGGACAATAAACATGACTGTGTTTTGAACAAGTTTCAACCTGTAAGTATGCTGTACGTTTCCGTAAAGGAAGTTCCCATTATTTATTATAATATATAGATCTTTTGTTAAAGTAGGATTCGGTGTGTGATTTATTGCATTCCTGTTTATACCAGTTAGGTAGGTGGGGCGGTGCGATATTTAAAGACTCCTTTGGTGCTCTAATTTAAAGTCGCAATTTCTATTATTAGTTTTTTCTTTATGCTGTCGGCTTGAGAACTTCACCTTTTTTGCTAGATGTCCTTTGAAGAAGGTAATAATTTACTTTTTATTCGTTTCTGAGAAAGATATAAGTCAATCGGGTTTGAAGTCACACGCGATTTTCATAGAAAGTAAATGCACAAAAGATCTGTCGTTTAAATTCTTTAGGATTCTTTTGATAATTTAATCTTTTGTTAGAAAACATTCCGCTGCAAACAAGAATTTACCTGTCCCCGAAATCCTGTTTAAACTCGTCGCTACCTACCTAGGTGGTCCTCTATCCCCACCAGCCGTGACCTTTTTATCAACACAAATTCATATAAAAAGGCTGAGGCTGGGGGGGTAAATTTTAGAAACGAAGTGAGCTGCAAATCATGTGTTCAATTACGATTAAGTTAATAAATTTCTTAATTTTGACTAATCAGAGATAGAATTTGAAGGAACACTTTAAATTTCAAAGTATAAAAAACTTATACTATCCTGATTTTAAATCTATATGTATAGCATGTCAATTGTAAATGATAATTGTGATGTTGAACTTCTTCAATTATGTGAAGACTCGGAGAAGGAATATTTTGAATACCAAGAAATATATAATTTGTGTGAGTCTCTAAGTCAACAAAAATATGAAATGTAAGTTAATTAATCTGTTTAAATATTTAATTTATTATACTTTTTTTTTCTACCTTGCATCTTGTTGGGGTGGGTGATCTAAGTTAAAACCTGTTGTTACATGTTTCCTTACCTGACTTATGGATACGGAGGGGATAGTGGTATAAAAGTGGGTCCCCAGTTTTAAAATTATCTATAGCAAATTGAAGTTTCAGTGTTTTGTACCTGTGGTGTTGTGTGATTCAGTTTTGCAACATGGCATTTTATCTTGAGCCTAAATTAGAACGTAGCGAGATAGCAAGTTTTAACAAAAAGTTAATTATGCAGAAATTTCATAGATACATCCGATTGTGGTTTATTGATGGCTTATTACCTGATTCAATTTTCGAAGATCAAGATATTAAACCATATTATACCCCATGTGAGGGTCATAGGAATCAAACACAGGATATTCATATATCAACTACTGATGTAGTAGACGGAGTCCTACCAATGTAAGCGTATTGTTTGCATTGTAAGAAATATACAAGTTAGTGTTTTGTAGTTATTATTAATCTTTGTAATCATATTATAAGTAATGATGTAATTATATTATTTGTGATATTGTATTTTATTTCTTTAGATCCCAACAAGTTGGAGACGGAATAGAAATGGCAACTACGGATCCTGTGTCTAAGGCATCAACAAAGAAGAGTCAACCTTCAACTAGCAGTGATTCAGCATCAACTTCTGCAACACAAGCTTGCTGTATTGACGTAAGCACAAAAAATAATGACAAAATTGAATGTTCTGTGTGCCGTGTGTATGTGGTAAAAAGATATTTAGCGAACCATTTGAAAAGCAATAACCACAAAAACAATGTTCTTAGTTCAGACAGCGAATTAATCAACGTTCAGCTAATTAAAAATGCATTCCGAAACAGGGTTGCTACGTACAGAATATCAAGTAATAAAAATGATTACCAACCCTTTGAAACCCCCGAAGCGTTTTTAGAAAAAAATAAAGATTCAATTTTTACTTTATTAAATCGATCAGTTGCAAGATCATTGTGCTTTCAAAGTTAATTTTATTTTAAATGCAATTTTTTGTCAGGATACCAAACAGTTAAGAAATACATTTGATTTTCAATTAAACAATCAACTTTTTAGTGTGAGCAGTGATAAATAATTTTTTTTCATATCCCTCGTAAATGAAATAACAGAGAGATTAACAAACTCTGAAAGAAAAGATAGTGGATGGAGTTTGGTAAACATAAACCACTTAGATGTTAATGTTAATAAATATAAGCCATTGCGTGGTTCTTCATATATTGAATTACCACGTGATATAACAAACTAAAGAGCAGTAATAAACATCAAAAACAATGATCATGAATGTTTCCGTTGGACATTGCTTTCGGGTGTATATCCACCTAAGAAAAACAATCACGCTAATATGGTGAACTGTTATGTCAAATACAAGGAGAAATTGAAGTTTGGTGACATTCCTTTTCCTATCAAGTTTACTGATATTCAGAAATTTGAAAAGTTAAATGATTTAAGTATTAACGTGTTTGGTTTGGAGTATAATTCACAAAATCAAAGTCATGATATTGTTGGTCCTTTACACATAACAAAATGTAAGAAAACAAAACATTTTAATTTGTTATATATAACAAAGGGGAATAGAGGACACTATTGTCTAATCAACAATTTATCTCGATTAGTATCCGCTCATATAAATAAATCACAACATGCTGTTAATATATGTGATGGTTGTTTGTCAAATTTTTCATCTAATCAGAATTTAGTAGAGCATCAAAAGAACGATTGTTTTCATATATGTACCAATTTAACCTCTGAAGAGGATAAAAGGAAAGATTGGTTTGACAAAATGACTTCTTCAAGTCAACTTAATTTCAATAATTACGAGCGTAAATTACGAGTTCCTTTTGTTGTGTATGCAGATTTTGAGGCATTTTTAAGTCCTATTCAGTCAGAACAATTTAATGAACAAACCACTAAAGATAATAGTCACTCTCTAACACCTGACAGTGATAAAGATTATGGAGATGATGATGATTATGTGGATGATAAAATCAAACGTAAACGCAGACGTATAGACAAGCGTTCCTCAACCATTAACATTCAGAAACATCAAGTTTATAGTTTCGGATACTATATTAAATGTGCATGTGATGACAAGTTATCATACAAATGAACATACAAAGGGGAGAACTGTGGTCAAACATTTATGAAATGTATTAAACATGATTTGGAGAGTATTTGTAAAAAGAATACATTTTCCAAGCCCCCTTTACCCTTAACAACTTTAAATAAAGAACACATTGCAAACAGCAAAGTCTGTTTCATTTGTAGTACATGTTTAAACGAGGATTCCTACGTTTCCTATAATTGGCATACCGGTGTTAACGAAGGCGTTGCACATTCACTTTGCAATGAAAAGTACAGACCCCAAAACTTTGTACCTGTATTTTTTCATAACTTAAGCAACTATGACAGTCACTTTATAGTACATGGGCTTAATTTTGAACATGGTGATATAGAACTAATCCCACAGAACAAAGAAAAATATATTTCCTTTTCCAGAATGTTAAAAGTGAATAACCGTACAGTGAAATTAAGATTCGTTGATTCCCTTAAATTCATGTCTAGTAGTCTTGAAAAATTAGCTAAAAACTTAACAACAAACCAATTCAATGAACTAAAATTAAATTTTCCAAGTGAAGAAGACTATAAGCGCTTGATACGTAAGGGTGTTTACCCATATGAATACATGACATCATTTGATAGTTTAAACCTTACCGCCCTTCCTCGTAAGGATTTATTTTATAGTTCTCTGACTAATAGCCACATTTCAGATGAAGATTATGAAAATGCTGTGGGTGTGTGGAATCACTTTAATTGTCAAAATATGGGGGACTATTCAGATTTATATCTGAAAACAGACGTTTTGCTACTAACTGATGTATTTGAAAATTTTAGAAATGTATGTGTTAAGACCTACAGTTTGGATCCAGCTCATTATTACACTGCCCCAGGATTGAGTTGGGATGCCATGTTAAAAGTTACAAAAATGAAACTTGAACTTTTGACGGATATTGATAAAATTGCTTTCATAGCAAAAAATATTCGAGGAGGTATATCCCAATGCAGTCACAGACATGCAAAAGCTAACAATAAATATATGTCAAACTATGAATCAAACCAACCGTCTTCTTTTCTTGTATATTTAGATGCAAATAACTTGTATGGTTGGGCTATGTCTCAACCTCTTCCTACAGGTAAATTTGAATGGGTGAATGTAGAGACGAATTTTAATATTGCAGATGATGCTGATCATGGTTTTATCTTAGAAGTAGACATTGAGTACCCTAAAGAATTACATAATTATCATTCGGATCTACCATTCTGTCCCGAAAATGTATGTTTAGGTAATTCTAAAGCAAAAAAAAAATACCAAATCTAAACAAGAAAACAAACTATGTCATTCATTACAGAAATCTTAAACAAAGTTTACAAAACGGATTAAAATTGCTTAAAATCCATAGAATATTAAAATTTGAGCAATCCCCATGGTTAAAAAGTTACATAGATTTAAATACCTACATGCGATCCCAACCATCTTCTGAATTCGAAAGAGATTTTTCAAACTCATGAACAATTCAGTGTTTGGTAAAACTATGGAGAATGTAATGAAACGAGTAAACATCAAATTATTAAATCACTGGGAAAATCGTGGGAAATCTCAAGGAGTTCAATCTTTAATTGCGAAACCTGAATTTCATAGTTTATCTGTTTTTTCACATGATTTAGTAGCTGTTCAGTTGAAAAAAACTAAAGTTTTATACGACAAACCAATATACCTAGGTTTTTGCATTTTGGATCTTTCTAAAACTTTAATGTATCTATTTCATTACGACTATATGAAAACCAAATATCAAAATGATTTCAAATTGCTTTACACAGATACTGATAGTTTACTATATCAAATATTCACAGAGGACTTTTATGATGACATAAAATCAGATCTTAATTTATATTTTGATACTTCTGAATACCCAGAGGACAACGTGTATGGTTTCCCTCTGGTAAATAAAAAGCAACTTGGTGTTTTCAAAGATGAAAACAATGGGGAAATATTTAAGGAATTTGTTGGTTTGCGTTCAAAAATGTACGCCATAGATGTACAAAATATAGAAATTAAAGCTAAAGCTAAAGGTGTCAATAAATGCGTAACGGAAACATATGATCGTGATATTTAAAAAAAAAAATTATTTAAGAAAAAAATTAAATATGATACAATGTTACGTTTCAAATCAATAAAACACATTTTATTTACATAGAGAATTACCAAAATAACACTTTCCCGTAATGACACGAAACGATATTTGTTAGGAAATTCTATTGATACACTTGCGTGGGGTCATTATAAAATTCCTCATGGTGTACTTTAAAATTTATTTAATTTACACAGAATATTCAATGAAATGTATTTATTTTTTGTGTAATGTGTATAATTTTTGTAAATTGTATGATTTAGGTTAGAAGTTAAAATTATCTTGTGTCAATTTTTTTTGTTATGTGTTATTTTTAATAAATGTTCTTGATAAAAGGAGAAACTTTAAAAAAAATTGTCATTTGAAATTAATTCCTTTTCATAACAACACACTCCTCACGTTAATTCAAAATGATTCATTTTTACCATCCCTTCACCACTATTGTAGCTGGTCCGAGTGGTTGTGGAAAAACTAAATTTGTTACAAGTTTTCTTGAACATTCGAAAGAATTATGTAATGTTGAGTTTGATGAAGTGATTTGGTGTTATGATGAAATGCAACCCCTATATAATCTAGAAAATGTGATTTATAGTCAAGGAATACCTGATATGTCCATGTTTGATGGACTGAAGCCCAAATTACTTATAATAGATGATTTAATGCGGAAATCAAATGGGCGACTGGTTGATATTTTTACAAAAGGTAGTCACCACAAAAATTTAAGCCTGTTTTATATTACTCAAAACATATTTCATCAGGGTAAAGGTCAACGTGATATGTCTTTGAATACAAGTTATTTAGTGTTTTTTAAGAATCCTAGAGATAAAACACAAAAACGTTATTTGTCTCGTCAAGTGTACCCAGAAAACTCAAAGTTCGTTGACGAAGCTTACAAGTATGCTACTAAAAACGCTCACGGCTATCTTATGATTGATCTAAAACAAAACACAGATGACATGTGTCGTTTTAAAACTAAAATATTTCCATTTGATGGCCATTGCACAGTGTATATCCCAAAGAAAGGATTTAAATATAACAAGGATCATCAAGTTTCAGTCAGTTCTAAATGATTCATTCTCGAGTAAGCACCTATAAACATTTACTGGAAGCCCTGCATTTACTTAAACCAAAATATCGCACTGCTTTGCTTAAATCGTGCGATGAAGATGAGATCAACATCATTAGTGAATGTATCTATAACGTTCGAAAGGGTAAAATTCCTTTAGATAACAAAGAAAAATCCAAATTAAAAAAATATAAGGAAACATTACGAAAACTAGTTTCAAAAGGCAAAAATAAGCTTAGAAAAACCGTTATTATTCAGAGAGGGGGTGCTATTTTACCGATAATTTTAGGTGCAGTTTTAAGTGCATTGGTAAACTCCTTATCTTAGATACAATGGAGAATACACAGAAAATGTTGTTAGTAGAACCTGAATTTATTGAAAGACTTAAAAAAAGTGAAAATCAGGTGGAAAATTTATCATCCCGTCTGGATGGAGAAATGCAAACAATTCTTAGAAGAAAAATAAATGATCGTGAAAAGTGGGCATTATATTGTCAAGCACTACAACGATTTTTACATTTTGCTGAGGCAGATCGAAGACCATTTAAATTACCAATAGTGATAGATGAAGTGAACTACCTTACCAACGATAACTACAACGTTACTTCGAAAGTTAACAAAAAGGAGGAAAGTATCCGAAAGGAGGAATCATTTACTCAGAACTTAAGTGGAGACGCAAATTCGTCTGTGCCGGAAGAAGATGTTTATGCCACACCTCCTGGTGTATCAAAAGTTGAATTACCTAAACGATATTCTCCATCCTATATTATAGATGTTATACCTAAATCGTACAGAACAAAAAGTCAGACGCTACTGCAAAACATTGTTCTGAATAGACCTAAAATTTGGTGGAAGGAGAACGGTGAAGTAGTTATAAACAGTCAGACAATACCAAATAGCAATATTCTCGATTTGGTAGGCGATGTGCTTAGACCGCTTAAACGCTCAAAACCAGTGGGATGGGAGGATTTCGCTAGTCTTTTAAATGATATAAAAGTTCCATCGTCATGTATTGGTAACCCCGAGACTTTAGAATTTATTAATAAAATTCAATCTAAACCTGAAGCTAACATTTCACAGGCTTCTATTAGCGCGCAAAACCTATCAATTAAAGAAAAAAACGCATCTACTCCTCTATCTACTAAGCCAAAAACGAGATCTCAAAAGAAAGTTGATTGGGAAAGATGAACTCCTTATTAGACATAAATAAAATATATTACGATATATCAAACCCGGCTGGATATAGTAGTTTAAATAATGTTATGAAGGAAATGAAAGGTCAAATGAATAGAGAGGAAGTGAAAAAATGGTTGCAGTCCCAAGAAGCGTACACTCTACATAAACCTGTTCATAAACGTTTCTCGCGTAACAAATACATCCTGTCAAACTACAATGAACTATGGCAAGCTGATCTAAGTGATATGCGTACCTATAGTCAATACAACGATGGGTATAAATACATTCTTTGTGTTATTGATGTATTTAGCAAATATGCATTTGCGAGACTTATGAAAAAGAAGGATGCTGAAATGGTTAAAACGTGTTTTGAAAGCATATTCACGGAAGCTAATGCAACCCCTAGACATGTTCAATCTGATAAGGGTACAGAATTTGTTTCAAAGATGGTGAGAGATTATTTTAAAAGTA
Organism: Pammene aurita; assembly: GCA_947086415.1. Lineage (NCBI taxonomy): Eukaryota > Metazoa > Arthropoda > Insecta > Lepidoptera > Tortricidae > Pammene > Pammene aurita. The sequence continues at coordinate 17,709,680 of OX352289.1, forward strand.
AGAATATAAATTATTATACAACTAACAACCCAGACATTAAAGCTAGCATAGTTGAAAGGTTTCAAAGAACTCTCAAAACTAAAATGTGGCGTTATTTCACTCATAAGAATACTTACAATTACACTAATACAAGATCTGCTTATTTCATATAACCATAGCTATCATTCCAGCATAAAAATGCGTCCAGTTGATGTTAACTCTAGTAATATAAGGACTGTTTGGTGTAACTTATATGAAAGAAAAAATGATAAACAACCTTCTTTAGAAAATGCAAGGCTAAATGTAGGTGACCATTTTAGGGTAGCTAAATATAAACATATATTCCAAAAGAGTTATGAAACCAATTGCAGTGATGAAATATTTATGATTGAATCAGTTATCAATAGGTCTCCGTGGGTTGTTTATACTTTAAAAGATTTGGAAGGTGAACCAATAATTAGTACATTTTATTCTAAAGAATTACAAAGAGTAACTCACCACCCCTCCATCAAATATAAAATTGATAAAATAATACGTTCGCGCCGTATTCGTGGCAGAAAGGAAGTGTTTGTGAAGTGGCGAGGTTATCCTAATAAATTTTATTGCTGGATACCGTCATCAAGTTTAGAAACAATATGAGTGAAAACAGTTTTTACTTAACTTTGTTGAGCAATAGCTCATCGGAATATTACAATGATAATACAACTGCGCACTTTTTAACAAAATTACCTAAAACCATTAAATTGGAAGGAGAATGGGTCGTGAGTTTAGTAGAATTTCAATACCCATGCTCCATGTACAATGTTCAAGAACATGAAAATACCATTTATATTAAAAAGAAAGTTCGAGGACCTGCAGACAAGACGGATAAAATCGTTGATTCAAAAACTCACATACCAGCTACTTCGTATGATAGTCTTGATCATTTTCTTGATGCATTAAATGAAAACCCACAGCTAAAAAGCAAAGTTAAGTTTAGATATGATAAAATTACAAAAATGGTGGGGATATCAACAGATAAAGAAATAGTCTCAGTCACAACAACACCCATATTAAGTCTACAATTAGGATTTCGACCAAGATCAAATTTTAAAGAAATGTCAATTGGAAAACATCCTGCAAATTTATACTTAGGTTTACCCTCACAAATATTTGTTTATACTGATATCATTCATCCACAAGTGGTGGGAGATGTAATTACATCATTACTGAGAATAATACCGTTAGACCCAACTAAATTTATCTATGGTGCTTACAAAACACATATTTTCTCACCTGCTCACTATGTACCCGTATTACGAAGAGAATTTGATACTATAGAAATAGATATAAGGACAACTACTGGAGCTAGAATACCATTCCAGTTTGGATCTTCTTGCGTGAAGCTACACTTTCAACGGGTAAAATGAATTATAAAAGATCATCTACGTCTTGCCCATATGAACATTACTATTCACACCAAGCTGGTACGGGTATAGGAATAGTTTATAAAGGGGTACCATATCAACGAGGACATGGGATCGGGAGTTTCTTGGGTGGTATTCTTAGGTCTGTGCTACCATTATTATCTAGTGGTCTTAAAACAGTGGGAAAAGAAACTTTAGATGCAGGAATCAGTCTTTTATCCGATATGGTAAATTCACGACCAATGGATAGTTCTATTAGATCTCGGTTCAGTGAAGCAAGCGCCAACTTAAAAAGAAAAGCAGATGAAAAAAATGATTATTTGATGTCGGGGTCTGGGTATAAAACGTCCACAAAAAGACGTGGACCATTCATTAACTTAAAAGCATCGCACCGAAGAGGAGGTAAAAAATATAGGAAAAACAATATTGAAGATATATTTTCAAACTAAAAAATGTCATTCTTACATAGTCATTCTTGTGAGTGTGCCAAATCTGAGTTAGACTTATTTGCTTTACCATCAACTCAAACAAGCATTGAAAGTGGTCAGTGGATTCATTACAAACCAATTTCATCTCTAAGTGACGATGGTCCTATTGAGTTTCAAGTTCCTGGGTCAGGTGATGACTACATTGATCTATCACACACTTTGTTGCATATAAATGCCAAAATATTGAATCAAGATGGTACAAAAATAAAAGCTGATGCAAATGTTGCTCTGGTAAACAATTGGTTACATTCCCTGTTTAGCCAACTAGACATTCATTTAAATCAGAAGCTTATATCACCTCCAAACAACACTTATGCTTACCGAGCCTACATGGAAAATCTGCTTAATTATGGTTCAGCAGCCAAAAAATCTCATCTGACTTGTGGATTGTGGTATGAAGATACCCCCAACTATACGGACGCCGTTGATTCGACTAATAAAGGGTTTCACGAAAGAATGGACTTTGTTAAGGAAAGCAAGGAAGTTGAAATGATTGGTCATTTACATGGTGATATGTTTAACCAGGAGAAATTTCTAATTAATGGTGTAGAAATGAGAGTTAAATTAGTCCGTTCGAAAGAAACATTTAATTTAATTTGTCATAAGGATGGTAAATTTAAAGTACAAATAAAAGATGCCAGTCTCATTATCAGAAGAGCATTAATAAATCGTAGTGTATTGTTAGCTCATCAAAAAGTATTAGCATCAACAACTGCGAAATATCCGATAACAAGGACAGAAGTTAAGGTTCTGACATTATCCGCAGGTATACAAGGTAAAACGTTGGATAATATATTTCTCGGGCAAGTCCCTAAAAGATGTATTATTGGATTCGTTTCAAACTCTGGGTTTAATGGTAATTTAGCTATAAATCCCTTCAATTTTCAACATTTTCATATGAATACATTTAGTTTGTACGTAGATGGTCATGAAATTCCTTCTAAAACTCTGCAACCTTCATTTAACTCTCCGGGTTTAATAGCAACTGCATATCATACTTTGTTTTCTGGAACTGGTATTCATTTCCATAATGAAGGTAATGCTATAAGCAGATCAAACTATGTGGGTGGTTATTCTTTATAATGTTTCGATTTGACTCCTGATTTATCTGCAAGTTCAACTTCACACTGGAATCTTGTAAGACACGGAAGTGTTCGAATCGAAGTTCGTTTTGATTCAGCTTTAAGTACTACTATCAACTGTATAGTGTATGCTGAATTTGATAACATAATTGAAATAAATAAAAATCGTGATATCACTGTAGATTATAATAGTTAGTAATTAAATAAATACAATGCATTCACTCAATTTTATCATTACCACTTGAACATTGTCTGTAAAACCACCAGTGTTTACCTTTTCAGATTAATTATTATTATGGATTCGACTGAAATACAATTTTGTATGAATAAAATAAACCCGAGGTTTAAGTCAAATGTTTTTGCTGCAAAACGGATTCCTGTTTGGGTTAATCTACCTACTTTTATTATAAGCAATCTGGATCCTGATTCAAAACCCGGTTCTCATTGGATTGCAATGCACATTGATGTGAATGGATATGGTGAATACTTTGATTCTTTTGGTCGAAAGCCTACTGGTTATCAGAGGTTATTTTTAAATAGAAACTCTAAGAGGTGGTTTTATAACCATCAATCACTTCAAAATTATTTTACTTCAGTTCGTGGAGAATACTGTTTAGTTTATCTTTATTTTAAGCTTCAAGGGTAAAAAATGTCTGAGTTTTTACGTCTGTTTTCTGATAATTCTTTGTGTAATGATTTAGTTTTAAGGAATATGTTTAAATCAGTTTTTGTGATTAAAACAATGTGTTATGAAAATAAATTGGGTTTTATTTTATTTCTTACAACTATAATTACAAAATATTCCTACTACCTAAGACAAATACAGTGACGGAGAAAGAAACACAAAATAAGCAGTTAAAACTACATCTAATATTAAACATGTTCAATAAATGAGTAATAACATTAATATACAATAAATTAAAAAAGAAAGTAAACATTTTTTATAAGTGAAAAAATAAAGTAAGTTATTCTAGTTATAAATAAAGCACTGATTAAAACTATTTTTTGTCACCCTTATCAGTCTCTATAAAATATTTTACACATTTGGTTTTAGATGATAGTTCCTTCGTTATATTAAATATAACATCCCGAGCACTTTGTTCATGTGAGTCACCTTCGTTAGAATAATATTTAACACGATAGTCACAGTGTTTCCAGTGGTCCAGAGGTCCAACGTTTCGTATTTTATTCATGTCGTATACTTCGATCTTGATGAGGTGTGATGCATATGCCCCATCGTCCTGACCTGAAGTGAGATATGAAACGCCGTCTTCTTCTTTTTTGGAGACCGTTGAAGATTTCTTATACACTTTTGTCTTCTTCTTAGGCCTTTCAAAAAAGCCATCAATATTATTTGATTGACGCTTCTTCGCAATAGCTTGCTTCACTTTGAAAGCCAGCGTCCCCTCTTCATCACTTGCTTCGTCTTCATTTTCATCAACGTAAAAGTTTTTGAAAGTGTTGTCGGAAAACTGAAATAAAATTCATAATTAATATTAAAGACTTAAAACATACACACAACACATAATTTTTTTAATGCAATAATTATAGAGTAATACTATTTAAATACTTACATCCATTATGAATAGTCTTCGTTAAAACTTCAAAGCGTAGAAACTGAGAGCTCTTAACTGAACTGGAGATCCGAAGGTACTATATAAAGTTATCCAGAGCCTCAGGCTTTTTATATGAATTTGTGTTGAAAAAAAGGTCACGGCTTGTGGGGACAGAGGACCACCTAGGTAGGTAGCGACGAGTTTAAACAGATTTCGGGGACAGGTCAATTTTTGTTTGCAGCGGAATGTTTTCTAACAAAACATTAAACTATCAAAAGAATTCTAAAGAATTTAAACGACATCTTTTGTGCATTTACTTTCTATGAAAATCGCGTGTGACTTCAAACCCGATTGATTTATATCTTTCTCAGAAACGAATAAAAAGTAAATTATTACCTTCTTCAAAGGACATCTAGCAAAAAAGGTAAAGTTCTCAAGCCGACAGCATAAAGAAAAAACTAATAATAGAAATTGCGACTGTAAATTAGAGCACCAAAGGAGTCTTTAAACATCGCACCGCCCCACCTAACTAACTGGTACAAGCAGGAAGCAATAAATCACACACCGAATCCTACATTAACAAAAGATCTATATATTATAATAAATAATGGGAACTTCGTTTACGGAAACGTACAGCATACTTACAGGTTGAAACTTGTTCAAAACACAGTCATGTTTATTGTCCACCAATAAATAGCAGTCGGTTGTCACATATACCAAAGTTATTTACAAGTTCAAAAAAAAAATTAAGACAACACAAATATCTAGACTGGAAATAATCTAGAATCAATAAAATAATATTTCAAAAATTGGATTTGCATGTAATAATAAATTTTAGGCAAAAACTGAAAACGAATAGATACTAAATAACCAGAGCTCGGATTTTTCACGGCAAAACAAAACACTAGCGTAATTTAGCCAGTGCTTGAAATATTATTTTATCGACACCTATCGAGTCTTACTAGAGTATATGACAGGTATTGCCTCAGTACATTTTTTCTTTTTTTATTCGATGGTACACCTATCAGTGTGAATGTCAAAATTTAAAAACTAACAAACGTGCGAAAATTTCGTAAAACAGGAGACTTACTAGAGCTCAAAATCAATATTTTTGACCAGTCTAAGGTGACCTAGGGGGGGTTAGAAGGTTGAGCATTAATTACCGGACATCCTGTATAAGTAATAAAATAACTTTTCATTTTAGCTTTGCCATAGTCGAGCAACAAAGAGGTAGGTCTGCATGTACAACTTAGAACGAAGTAACTATACCACCTCATTTAAAATGATAGAAACGACTGTAAATTTCATCTCACATGACATATGACATTCACACTTTAACTGTCATTTCATTACGTATAAAACGTAAATTGCATCTAGGTATTATTTATTTCGCAACGCATTGAATCCGACGTGTTGGATATACGTATAATAACTTAATATTGCAAGGTATCAATTAATACAAAAATGAGTAATGTACAAGATCGGATCAAAACGTGGATTGAAAATCACCCTGAGTTAGTCTATAATGAAGTGACCTCCACTATATACTGCTCTATGTGCGATATGCATCTAAAACTGAAGAAATGCAATATTGAGAATCATGTGAAAAGCAACCGCCACAATTACCGTTCGGGGCAACCAAATAGGAAACATCAATTTTATTTCGATTTAATTATTTTTCTTATTTCATGCAACATACCATGGGCAACAGTCAACAACAATAATTTTCGTCATTTTTTTAACAAGTATTTATGTTGCAACTGCTCTATGACTTCTTTACCGGACGAATCGACCCTGCGAAAAATTTATTTAAATCTCGTGTACAAAAAAACTATACAGGGTATAAGAGAGGTAAACAAAACCAATTATTTGTGGATATCTATAGACGAAACACCAGATTTCATGGGAAAATGTGTGACAAACGTGGTGATTCGGTCTTTGCAAAAAAATTGTTCTGAGCAATTTTATCTTTTGGGGTCGAAGGTTTTAGAGAAGGTAAATGGGGAAACAATAGCAAACCTAATAATAAACCAATTAAAATTTTTGTTTCAAAATTCTTTCAATGATAACGTAAACAATTTGCTTTTACTTTGCACAGATAGTGCCGCATATATGCTTAAAGCCGGTCGTATTTTAAAAGCAACGTTTCCTCGTATGAAACACATTACGTGTTTAGCTCATGGTCTGCACCGGGTTGCCGAAGAAGTGCGAGATAATTTCAAAGGTGTGGATGGGTTGATATCGAATGTCAAAAAGATATTCCTAAAATCTCCAGAGCGTGTACGCCTTTTTAAGGCAAAATATCCGTCCATTCCCCTACCTCCCGAGCCAATTATCACCAGATGGGGAACTTGGATATCTGCTGCGGTATATTACGCTCAATACTATGAGCAAATACGTGATGTCGTCTCCATGCTTGCTAATGACTCGGCAGCTATAAGAGCTGCAAAAAAATGTTTTCAAACACGCAAACTACGACCGGAGTTAAATTTCATTCGCGACAACTACGAAGTAATAGCCTCTTCAATAGAACAATTGCAATGTTCGACTTTATTCATTGCGGAATCCTTCCTCATTCTGGATACTGTTCGTTGCTACGTAAACTGGAGTAAACTTTTACCAGTGATACGTAAATTTGAAGCCGTGCTCGAACGAAATCCTGATTACGAAATTTTAAGAGACATATCTGAAAATATTACCCGAACTGATAATGAATTCTATAAATTTGCTCCCTTGACGTCAACTGAAGTTGAACGTACATTTAGTGTACATAAATGGATTTATAGTGATAAACGCAACTGTTTACTCCCAGAGAATGTTGAAAAGATAATGATCATCTACTCCTATCACTATTACCCAAATAAAATGTCTTGTGCTGCTGTGTGTACTGACGTAGATTTTGAAGAATAAATTGCGTCTGTTTCTAATATATAGTAACTTTATACAAATGTTTTTATTAGTTTTATTACATATTAATTTTATTTGGTGACTTTTATTTCTTCTAGTTCTGAATTATCGATATCGATAAAATAATATTTCAAGCACTGGCTAAATTACGCTAGTGTTTTGTTTTGCCGTGAAAAATCCGAGCTCTGTAAATAACTAAAATTGATGGGGTTGAAACATATACCAGAAGTTTCATATTGTGTTGTAACACATATAGATACGTTGAAATTTGCATTTATATTCGCGAAATGTGAATTAATTACTTTAGGTATAAATTTGATACCTACTCCAGTCCAGACTAATAAAGGGTAATGTAATTGTGTCAGTTCGCGGGGCTTGTTAGATCATTGAAAATCTCGTTAAGTTATATGACCGTTTCTACCCCATTGATTTCCCACCACCAAAACAATACCTAAACTATGGAAACTTTAGGTAGTATACCTAGTCTTTCATAAGGAGTAACCAATTAAGTAATTATAAAACCTATTGCAAATACGTAAAGAACAAACTACAACGTAGGAGTATGCCTCTACCGAGCTCGGTAACAATGCGATGTCGCCGAGTCGAGCTAACAATAGAAAAAGGGGAGCAAGGGTTCTATTGTGGTGTCGAAGAGCGTGTATTGTTTAATTAGCGGAGTGCCTAAGTGCTGAAGGACGCTCCGGGCACTGTTAAGACCTAGTGCAATCGATCTAAATGGGGGGCTAAACGTACTAAAACATACCAAATTTTTTTTTTTTTTAGGTTTCATAGCCCCGAAAAACCACCATAATCCCGAAAAAACATTGTTTTGGTGGTGGGAAAACGATGGGGTAGAAACGGTGAATCTATACTACTAGTTCCAAATATCTCCGGGTGGCGCTAGGTATAGTTCAGCACTTGAAATTAATTACCGATATTTAATACTTATATGACTTTCTAAATAAAATTAATAATCAGAGTGTTTTTCATCTCCGCAAATAATTATTTTGGATTTATTTATTTTTTATTTCAAAATTAATTTAATCAAATTTAATATCATTGTGGCGCCATCAGTTTATCGCCTTTTGACGGACACTTTTGTAACATAGAGATTTATATCCTTCTTGTACCATCCATAATATGTAATATGGCCCACCATTTGTCATTAAATGAACACTTTTAAATGCAAAATACGCGACAATCCGAATTTTGCCCATGTATGTCTTCAATTCAAAACTAATATTTTTTTACGCTTTTTCATTTGAGTATAATTTCAATCGGGTCTACCGTACCCCTCGACGGAATTATTAATATAGATTTATTCAATCAGGTCACGTGTCCGTCTTACGAATTTTCAACCTGACCAGTGTTGCCAACTCCGCATTTCAATCAGTACTAAAACTATACTGAAAAAAGTGCTAAAACTTAAAAAATGATGCCAAAAAAGTGCTAAATAAAAAAGTTATCCATTCGAATGTGTTTATTATATCTTCCAATGAAGCGAGTCATATAATATCGATTGAATTTCACTTGCGAAGCTCGATTGATCTTATTTAATTTAATAGTACTACGTACAGAAGGCTAACATCCCTACAAAATCAATGTTTGACAGCATTTTCACAGATGAACGATGACACATGACGTCTCCATACAATTTTGCCTTTCGACTTCTAGGGTTGACAAGTAGGTACGCGATTAGTTTGATTGCTAGATCTGCCCCAATCTACATAGACACCGCCCCGTATATTATGCTCTCTATCGGACCGTTTTTTCTAGTCACCTATTAACAACTGTTTTGCTCGGTAATTAGGTTCAACTGTTAGGGAAATAGAGCAAAAGTAATGTCCGGTTCTCTACTGGTCCGTGTGTACAACTCCACAAAGTGACAGCTACGGCCTTGGTTAGTGATCGGATACTTTTCGAGGTTGTCAAAATCCCCTTCGTTTATTTGCAGATAAGATAAAATATTTAAGTAGTTTATAGTAGTCGTTTTGTTTGTACTAAAATTACAGTTAAATTGGGCAAATGAGGTAATATATCAGACATTTATTTAGTTTTGTATTAAAACTACTGATAGCTTAGGTAGATTTAGGCAGATTGGAGCAGGTCTAGCAATCAAACTAATTCCATACTTGACTTGTCAACCCTATAAAGTCGAAGGCAAAATTGTATGAAGACCGCATGTGTCACCGTTCATATTTCAAAGTTCTGTCAAACACTGATTTTATAGGGAAGATAAGCATCTTTATGTAATACTATTATATTATTCTGTGCTACTACTACTGACAATTTTGGTTTGACAGACTACAAATAAAATTTATCAAATTTTGGAAATTTATTTTTTATAAAATTGTAATTTCCAAAAAGTGCTAAAAATAGTGCTAAGTGCTAAATGCAAAAAATTAGGGCTAAGTCAGTCTAAATAGTGCTAAATTTAGCCCCAAAAGTGCTAAATTGGCAACACTGAACTTGTCGAATCTGTCGGTCACGTGACCCTGTCGCGAGTTTAACATTTTTTCCCCATCACAAAAAGTGCACAGCGCCGCTAAAGTAGTTTTCACTTCAAAAATACACCGATTCTAACCCTACACCCGAATTATGACCGGCAAGAAACTCGGCGGCACCTATTTTTTTCAAAACATCAGTACAGCAAAACTTAAATTAAATTAAATAACTTAAATATTTATTTGCATCGGAAACTTTCTATATCATGTTAGTAAGTACAACTTTTATTATTAGACTTATACTACGTTAGTACTATCTTATACCTAAACAATTAAACATAAAATTACACCTTTAAAACATGTAGGCTATTCCAGGCATGCCAGAAAGCCCCATCACACCTGTTCGCGACTGTATTTTATATGTATTTTAAGGCGTTGTTCTGTAAGAAAACATATCAAACCATTTTAAGAGAAATACCGAAGAAAAAACAATGTTAATGAGTAAATCGGACTATTTGAAAACACGGTTCAAGTTTGATACACTGTGAATAAAAAAACTTTTTAGTTGGCAGCCGTCATGAAATTATTATATATCAAAGCGGGCGCGTTATATGAGCTGATATGGCTCTGTGAATTCACGCTCGAGGAGAGTTCCATCAAAGAAAATATTTCATCAAACTGGACAGCGGGCTAGGGTTGGCAGTGTAATTTGGGCTGTTGTGTCCCATTCGGCGGGGTGTAGAGGAATTTCACGCAACACTTTAACGTGCGAAAAATAACGCAGGTGTTATTAAACGCTTAGTTTCAGAGTTTTAGTTGATTAATGCCCATGACCGCCATAAAGTTGTCGATTGGAAAACCGAATTGTAAAGAGCTGCGAATCGTGAACAATAAAAAGTTTACGGCCCCCTCCGTTTCGAGGCGCTGCGCCACTGTCCTTTTACGACGAGATTACTTGGGGATTTAATAGAATACAACAATCTCTAATTATTTTACATTTTTTAAAGTGGGTATTCCACTCATACATTAGTATGTTATTCAATCAAATACAAACATTGAAAACATTGAAAAAATAATCAACCCAGTTGGACTTGAACCAACATCGATACGCCTTACCGGGGCTCGATATCGCTTTACCAATTAAGCTATGGGTTCAGTTACCGAGCTGACGAAATTCTCAATGCCTTCAATCATCTTTTTGCATTTATATTTACGACTTTATAGCAGCCGTTTGTATTTGATTGAATAACATACTAATGTATGAGTGGAATACCCACTTTAAAAAATGTAAAATAATTATGAGTTGATAGCAGGTGCCATCTGTTATTTCCGTTGTGACACTTGTAAAAGGGTCGGCGGGAAGGGTATCTAACTCTAGTGGTTGGCACCTAGATGTCGCTTACGGCTGCTATAAAGTCGATGTAAAAATAAATGCAAAAAGATGATTGAAGGCATTGAGAATTTCGTCAGCTCGGTAACTGAACCCATAGCTTAATTGGTAAAGCGATATCGAGCCCCGGTAAGGCGTATCGATGTTGGTTCAAGTCCAACTGGGTTGATTATTTTTTCAATGTTTTCAATGTTTGTATTTGATTGAATAACATACTAATGTATGAGTGGAATACCCACTTTAAAAAATGTAAAATAATTATGAGTTGATAGCAGGCGCCATCTGTTATTTCCGTTGTGACACTTGTAAAAGGGTCGGCGGGAAGGGTATCTAACTCTAGTGGTTGGCACCTAGATGTCGCTTACGGCTGCTATAAAGTCGATGTAAAAATAAATGCAAAGAGATGATTGAAGGCATTGAGAATTTCGTCAGCTCGGTAACTGAACCCATAGCTTAATTGGTAAAGCGATATCGAGCCCCGGTAAGGCGTATCGATGTTGGTTCAAGTCCAACTGGGTTGATTATTTTTTCAATGTTTTCAATGTTTGTATTTGATTGAATAACATACTAATGTATGAGTGGAATACCCACTTTAAAAAATGTAAAATAATTATGAGTTGATAGCAGGCGCCATCTGTTATTTCCGTTGTGACACTTGTAAAAGGGTCAGCGGGAAGGGTATCTAACTCTAGTGGTTGGCACCTAGATGTCGCTTACGGCTGCTATAAAGTCGATGTAAAAATAAATGCAAAAAGATGATTGAAGGCATTGAGAATTTCGTCAGCTCGGTAACTGAACCCATAGCTTAATTGGTAAAGTGATATCGAGCCCCGGTAAGGCGTATCGATGTTGGTTCAAGTCCAACTGGGTTGATTATTTTTTCAATGTTTTCAATGTTTGTATTTGATTGAATAACATACTAATGTATGAGTGGAATACCCACTTTAAAAATGTAAAATAATTATGAGTTGATAGCAGGCGCCATCTGTTATTTCCGTTGTGAAACTTGTAAAAGGGTCGGCGGGAAGGGTATCTAACTCTAGTGGTTGGCACCTAGGTGTCGCTTACGGCTGCTATAAAGTCGATGTAAAAATAAATGCAAAAAGATGATTGAAGGCATTGAGAATTTCGTCAGCTCGGTAACTGAACCCATAGCTTAATTGGTAAAGCGATATCGAGCCCCGGTAAGGCGTATCAATGTTGGTTCAAGTCCAACTGGGTTGATTATTTTGTCAATGTTTTCAATGTTTGTATTTGATTGAATAACATACTAATGTATGAGTGGAATACCCACTTTAAAAAATGTAAAATAATTATGAGTTGATAGCAGGCGCCATCTGTTATTTCCGTTGTGACACTTGTAAAAGGGTCGGCGGGAAGGGTATCTAACTCTAGTGGTTGGCACCTAGATGTCGCTTACGGCTGCTATAAAGTCGATGTAAAAATAAATGCAAAAAGATGATTGAAGGCATTGAGAATTTCGTCAGCTCGGTAACTGAACCCATAGCTTAATTGGTAAAGCGATATCGAGCCCCGGTAAGGCGTATCGATGTTGGTTCAAGTCCAACTGGGTTGATTATTTTTTCAATGTTTTCAATGTTTGTATTTGATTGAATAACATACTAATGTATGAGTGGAATACCCACTTTAAAAAATGTAAAATAATTATGAGTTGATAGCAGGCGCCATCTGTTATTTCCGTTGTGACACTTGTAAAAGGGTCGGCGGGAAGGGTATCTAACTCTAGTGGTTGGCACCTAGATGTCGCTTACGGCTGCTATAAAGTCGATGTAAAAATAAATGCAAAAAGATGATTGAAGGCATTGAGAATTTCGTCAGCTCGGTAACTGAACCCATAGCTTAATTGGTAAAGCGATATCGAGCCCCGGTAAGGCGTATCAATGTTGGTTCAAGTCCAACTGGGTTGATTATTTTTTCAATGTTTTCAATGTTTGTATTTGATTGAATAACATACTAATGTATGAGTGGAATACCCACTTTAAAAAATGTAAAATAATTATGAGTTGATAGCAGGCGCCATCTGTTATTTCCGTTGTGACACTTGTAAAAGGGTCGGCGGGAAGGGTATCTAACTCTAGTGGTTGGCACCTAGATGTCGCTTACGGCTGCTATAAAGTCGATGTAAAAATAAATGCAAAAAGATGATTGAAGGCATTGAGAATTTCGTCAGCTCGGTAACTGAACCCATAGCTTAATTGGTAAAGTGATATCGAGCCCCGGTAAGGCGTATCGATGTTGGTTCAAGTCCAACTGGGTTGATTATTTTTTCAATGTTTTCAATGTTTGTATTTGATTTAATAACATACTAATGTATGAGTGGAATACCCACTTTAAAAATGTAAAATAATTATGAGTTGATAGCAGGCGCCATCTGTTATTTCCGTTGTGAAACTTGTAAAAGGGTCGGCGGGAAGGGTATCTAACTCTAGTGGTTGGCACCTAGATGTCGCTTACGGCTGCTATAAAGTCGATGTAAAAATAAATGCAAAAAGATGATTGAAGGCATTGAGAATTTCGTCAGCTCGGTAACTGAACCCATAGCTTAATTGGTAAAGCGATATCGAGCCCCGGTAAGGCGTATCGATGTTGGTTCAAGTCCAACTGGGTTGATTATTTTGTCAATGTTTTCAATGTTTGTATTTGATTGAATAACATACTAATGTATGAGTGGAATACCCACTTTAAAAAATGTAAAATAATTATGAGTTGATAGCAGGCGCCATCTGTTATTTCCGTTGTGACACTTGTAAAAGGGTCGGCGGGATTGTATTTGATTGAATAACATACTAATGTATGAGTGGAATACCCACTTTAAAAAATGTAAAATAATTATGAGTTGATAGCAGGCGCCATCTGTTATTTCCGTTGTGACACTTGTAAAAGGGTCGGCGGGAAGGGTATCTAACTCTAGTGGTTGGCACCTAGATGTCGCTTACGGCTGCTATAAAGTCGATGTAAAAATAAATGCAAAGAGATGATTGAAGGCATTGAGAATTTCGTCAGCTCGGTAACTGAACCCATAGCTTAATTGGTAAAGCGATATCGAGCCCCGGTAAGGCGTATCGATGTTGGTTCAAGTCCAACTGGGTTGATTATTTTTTCAATGTTTTCAATGTTTGTATTTGATTGAATAACATACTAATGTATGAGTGGAATACCCACTTTAAAAAATGTAAAATAATTATGAGTTGATAGCAGGCGCCATCTGTTATTTCCGTTGTGACACTTGTAAAAGGGTCAGCGGGAAGGGTATCTAACTCTAGTGGTTGGCACCTAGATGTCGCTTACGGCTGCTATAAAGTCGATGTAAAAATAAATGCAAAAAGATGATTGAAGGCATTGAGAATTTCGTCAGCTCGGTAACTGAACCCATAGCTTAATTGGTAAAGTGATATCGAGCCCCGGTAAGGCGTATCGATGTTGGTTCAAGTCCAACTGGGTTGATTATTTTTTCAATGTTTTCAATGTTTGTATTTGATTGAATAACATACTAATGTATGAGTGGAATACCCACTTTAAAAATGTAAAATAATTATGAGTTGATAGCAGGCGCCATCTGTTATTTCCGTTGTGAAACTTGTAAAAGGGTCGGCGGGAAGGGTATCTAACTCTAGTGGTTGGCACCTAGGTGTCGCTTACGGCTGCTATAAAGTCGATGTAAAAATAAATGCAAAAAGATGATTGAAGGCATTGAGAATTTCGTCAGCTCGGTAACTGAACCCATAGCTTAATTGGTAAAGCGATATCGAGCCCCGGTAAGGCGTATCAATGTTGGTTCAAGTCCAACTGGGTTGATTATTTTGTCAATGTTTTCAATGTTTGTATTTGATTGAATAACATACTAATGTATGAGTGGAATACCCACTTTAAAAAATGTAAAATAATTATGAGTTGATAGCAGGCGCCATCTGTTATTTCCGTTGTGACACTTGTAAAAGGGTCGGCGGGAAGGGTATCTAACTCTAGTGGTTGGCACCTAGATGTCGCTTACGGCTGCTATAAAGTCGATGTAAAAATAAATGCAAAAAGATGATTGAAGGCATTGAGAATTTCGTCAGCTCGGTAACTGAACCCATAGCTTAATTGGTAAAGCGATATCGAGCCCCGGTAAGGCGTATCGATGTTGGTTCAAGTCCAACTGGGTTGATTATTTTTTCAATGTTTTCAATGTTTGTATTTGATTGAATAACATACTAATGTATGAGTGGAATACCCACTTTAAAAAATGTAAAATAATTATGAGTTGATAGCAGGCGCCATCTGTTATTTCCGTTGTGACACTTGTAAAAGGGTCGGCGGGAAGGGTATCTAACTCTAGTGGTTGGCACCTAGATGTCGCTTACGGCTGCTATAAAGTCGATGTAAAAATAAATGCAAAAAGATGATTGAAGGCATTGAGAATTTCGTCAGCTCGGTAACTGAACCCATAGCTTAATTGGTAAAGCGATATCGAGCCCCGGTAAGGCGTATCAATGTTGGTTCAAGTCCAACTGGGTTGATTATTTTTTCAATGTTTTCAATGTTTGTATTTGATTGAATAACATACTAATGTATGAGTGGAATACCCACTTTAAAAAATGTAAAATAATTATGAGTTGATAGCAGGCGCCATCTGTTATTTCCGTTGTGACACTTGTAAAAGGGTCGGCGGGAAGGGTATCTAACTCTAGTGGTTGGCACCTAGATGTCGCTTACGGCTGCTATAAAGTCGATGTAAAAATAAATGCAAAAAGATGATTGAAGGCATTGAGAATTTCGTCAGCTCGGTAACTGAACCCATAGCTTAATTGGTAAAGTGATATCGAGCCCCGGTAAGGCGTATCGATGTTGGTTCAAGTCCAACTGGGTTGATTATTTTTTCAATGTTTTCAATGTTTGTATTTGATTTAATAACATACTAATGTATGAGTGGAATACCCACTTTAAAAATGTAAAATAATTATGAGTTGATAGCAGGCGCCATCTGTTATTTCCGTTGTGAAACTTGTAAAAGGGTCGGCGGGAAGGGTATCTAACTCTAGTGGTTGGCACCTAGATGTCGCTTACGGCTGCTATAAAGTCGATGTAAAAATAAATGCAAAAAGATGATTGAAGGCATTGAGAATTTCGTCAGCTCGGTAACTGAACCCATAGCTTAATTGGTAAAGCGATATCGAGCCCCGGTAAGGCGTATCGATGTTGGTTCAAGTCCAACTGGGTTGATTATTTTGTCAATGTTTTCAATGTTTGTATTTGATTGAATAACATACTAATGTATGAGTGGAATACCCACTTTAAAAAATGTAAAATAATTATGAGTTGATAGCAGGCGCCATCTGTTATTTCCGTTGTGACACTTGTAAAAGGGTCGGCGGGAAGGGTATCTAACTCTAGTGGTTGGCACCTAGATGTCGCTTACGGCTGCTATAAAGTCGATGTAAAAATAAATGCAAAAAGATGATTGAAGGCATTGAGAATTTCGTCAGCTCGGTAACTGAACCCATAGCTTAATTGGTAAAGCGATATCGAGCCCCGGTAAGGCGTATCGATGTTGGTTCAAGTCCAACTGGGTTGATTATTTTTTCAATGTTTTCAATGTTTGTATTTGATTGAATAACATACTAATGTATGAGTGGAATACCCACTTTAAAAAATGTAAAATAATTATGAGTTGATAGCAGGCGCCATCTGTTATTTCCGTTGTGACACTTGTAAAAGGGTCGGCGGGAAGGGTATCTAACTCTAGTGGTTGGCACCTAGATGTCGCTTACGGCTGCTATAAAGTCGATGTAAAAATAAATGCAAAAAGATGATTGAAGGCATTGAGAATTTCGTCAGCTCGGTAACTGAACCCATAGCTTAATTGGTAAAGCGATATCGAGCCCCGGTAAGGCGTATCGATGTTGGTTCAAGTCCAACTGGGTTGATTATTTTTTCAATGTTTTCAATGTTTGTATTTGATTGAATAACAACAATCTCTAATTTTTTGACGAAACAGTTAATACTTTTTAGACGGAGAGCTAGCCACGTCAGATATGACACAATAATGAGAGTAACGAAATCAGTCTAGTCAGTTTGCTATTCTATGCTTATTTCTAGATGAATTCTAGGATTTGTTTTCTTGAAGTAGTATGCATTATTTGACCCACCACTTTACAGTTGCCAGATGTCCAGATCTAGGGTTTCGTTACTCTCAATATGAATGCTGACGCAATTTGTACCGAGCTGTTAACATTTTCATAGGCATTTGGCACCCGGTCTTCTTAGTTTACCTTTACATGCCAAAATGGCAAGCACTTTTATAAATACGGTAAAAGCCAATGTCTGCACCAATACTCAGGATTAGGATGTCTGAACGGACTCCTTGCTTCAACCCGGAATGCAACCGGGAAACCAATTAGGATGTGAGTAACGGATCAGTCATGTCAAATAATTATCTTATCAATTATTAATATTCGATTATTACGTTACGTGATTCTTCCATTCAATAAAGGACATATCTATAGGTAGTTTATAATTGAGGGGATGTTTACAAAAACAACATAACAAACATTTTTGTCGGATTTGTGTTTTTGATGTCATCATGTTCGTTACCAAAGGGGTTACGAAAAACTCCGTCCAAACTATTCCGTGTGTCAAAAAATTTCCATTTATTTCCTGCATAGCACTATATATCTTTAAAAAGTGACGATAAAAACAGAGGAATTAAGGATTATAATAAAAAAAATAAAAAAAAATACATTAAAATAGAAAAAAATTGTAGATGTAACGAAACCTGTCAAAAAAATAAAATTTACGGATAAAAAAAAATGTTTCTTTATGCACAATAACAACGTAACTAACAAATAAAGCTAAGCTATTCCTAATTTTGTGGCCATATATATTTATTGTCCCCGAAAATCAAGCATTAATCATTATCTTCTGGACCCGGGGTATGTCCTTAAACTACGTCCGGACTTGGGTATGTCCTTAAACTACGCTGGACCCGGGGTATGTCCTTAAACTACGTCCGGACTTGGGTATGTCCTTAAACTACGCCAAAAAGAGAGGTATGGGCACTGCGAATGGCATCTTGCTAAGTGTGGTAGGGCACGTTCAGCGAATGTCATCTCGCTCAAATCTGGAGCAGAGCCCGACGGGGAAGTACCTCCACCTTACAGAAAACCACAGCAAAATAGCACTAGACCCTACTCATAGTGTTGTGTTCCTGCCGGTGAGTAAGGTCGCCAGTGAGCTCTAAGAGGATGCAGTGTGTCGACGACGGCAAGGGACCCACGGAACCGATAATACGACCGTTGGTCTCTGTGGGCGCAGAGTGCAGGTGCGGCTATCAGGGAGACCCGGTGAAACGGCTGTCCGCTGGCCGCCCGCAGGTCAGTAGGGTTCCCGAACCCAGGGGACACTTAATCTCCACCCTGGGAGGCTGAACCGCCAACCTGCGAAAAATCCCTGGTGTAGTAGTCGTGCCGGTGTAGGAGACCGGAGTGGACCCGGCTACTGCAACAGGGGGGGACCGGGGGCCCTTCCGTACGCCGCGCCTGCAAACTGCACCTCCCACATCGTTCCTCGGTCGGTTTGTTTCGTATTCTTGTCCTTTCTGCTGTCGACACAGTGAATCCTCCTTTATTTCCTATACACACTTCTAAAACAACATGGCGAGAAAACAAAAGAAAAGGAACAGTTCTTCAGCGGAGTCCCCTTCCACAAAAGTGGACTACTGCAACATCAGGGGACTGCATTCAAATCTAAACGCAGTACACCACCACCTCGAGTCTGCGCAGCCGACCCTTCTGTTCCTGACGGAGACACAGATATCCTGCCCGGCCGATACATCATACCTGTTATACCCCGGTTATATGCTCGAACACAGGTTTGTGAGGCGTGCCGGAGTATGTATGTACGCTCGGCAGGATGTCTGTTGTCGCCGCCTCCATGCTTATGA
The DNA here is from genome assembly GCA_947086415.1 of Pammene aurita. NCBI lineage: Eukaryota > Metazoa > Arthropoda > Insecta > Lepidoptera > Tortricidae > Pammene > Pammene aurita. The sequence goes on from OX352289.1 coordinate 17,728,874, forward strand.
AGACAGGGACCTGTCAGTGATGTGGGTGCGTGTGGACTTCGGCGGCCACACCCGCGTCTACGCGTGCCTTTACAGGTCTCACAGCGGTGACACGGACACAAAACGGCTCTTCGAGCACCTACAAGTGACGACCGACAGAGTTCTCGAGCAGTACCCATCCGCTGAATTGGTGATTTTGGGGGATTTTAATGCCCACCACATTGAGTGGCTAGATTCTCGGTCCACCGATTATGCGGGGAGGTCTGCTTACGAATTTTCTCTGGCCTATGGTCTCTCGCAATTGGTACGTTCTCCCACGAGAATACCAGACATCGAGGACCATACAAGCTCTTTACTGGACCTCCTGCTGACCACACGTCCGGACGGATATTCCGTCTCAGTGAATGCACCTCTCGGCTCGTCCGATCACTGCCTCGTCCGGACGCTGGCACCTTGCGCGCGGCCTGATCCACCGCGGCCAACTAGCTCGCGACGCGTGTGGCAGTATACGTCAGCAGATTGGGATGGATTGCGTGAATTCTACGCGTCATACCCGTGGAGGCAGCTCTGCTTCACATCAGATGATCCTGACTCCTGTACAGCCGAAGTCACCGAGACTATACTGGCGGGAATGGATTGCTTCATTCCCAACTCGGTAATAGCTGCAGGAGCAAAGAAACGACCTTGGTTTAATCGGTCCTGTAGAGAAGCTACAATTCGCAAGCAGGCTGCTTACAGGACTTGGACCAAGGCCGTTACTGATAAGGATCCCAACGTATCTGATGTGAAACGCAAATGAAACGCTGCCTCGAGGTCCAGTAAAACAACCATTGCCAGAGCCAAATTCGATTTCGTCGGCAGAATTGGTGAGAAGCTAGCGGGCTACCCCACCGGGAGTCGTGCCTTCTGGTCACTCGCTAAAGCTGCCGAGGGAAACTTTTGTCGGTCGTCTTTACCACCACTGCGAACTGCTGATGGTAATCTGGCCCATAGTGCAAAAGAGAAAGCCGATCTTCTTGGTACTCTTTTCGCCTCGAACTCGACCCTGAACGATTATGGCAGCACCGTACCGCCTTCCATCCCATGGTGCGCGTCCTCGATGCCGGAAATTACCATCAAGCAAAGTGATGTCCGGCGGGAGCTGCTATCATTAAACGTTCACAAGTCGAGCGGGCCAGACGGCATACCAGCAGTTGTGCTCAAACGGTGTGCTCCTGAGTTGTGTCCCGTGCTAACGCGCCTTTTCACACTCTCTTACCACAAACGGCAAGTGCCGTCTTCATGGAAGACTGCCCTCGTGCACCCTGTGCCTAAAAAGGGCGACAGTTCGGACCCGTCGAATTACAGGCCTATCGCTATAACCTCCCTTCTCTCTAAGGTTATGGAGCGCATAATCAATGCAAAGCTCCTGGGATACCTAGAAGAGTACGACCTGGTCAGTGATCGCCAGTATGGCTTTCGCCACGGTCGCTCGTCTGGTGACCTTCTAGTGTATCTCACTCACCGCTGGGCTTCAGCCATAGAGAGTCAGGGAGAGGCCTTGGCAGTCAGCCTTGATATAGCTAAGGCGTTCGATCGGGTCTGGCATCGAGGTCTTCTGTCGAAGTTGCCAGCTTACGGCCTGCCCGAGGGATTGTGCAGATGGGTTGCCAGCTTTTTGTCCGGCAGGAGCATACGAGCCGTAGTCGACGGAAGTTGCTCCGAAAGCATGGGCATTAACGCTGGTGTCCCGCAAGGCTCCGTGCTATCCCCAACGCTGTTTTTGCTGCATATCAATGATATGTTGTCTATCGGCGACATTCATTGTTATGCGGACGACAGTACTGGGGATGCTTGTTACACGGGCCGTGCCAATATCCCTCGATCCGTTGTGGTAGAGAGTCGTGAAAAACTTGTGTCCGATATCGAGAATACTCTTTCTGGAGTCTCGGTGTGGGGTCAGGACAACTTAGTCAGATTCAACCCCACAAAGACACAAGTTTGCGCGTTCACCGCTAAGAAAACCCCATTAACTGTGGCCCCTCAGTTCCAAGGCACAACCCTTACAATGTCAGGGAGTATTGGGATCCTCGGTGTGGACATTTCCAGTGACGTCCAATTCCGTAGTCACCTTGAAGCGAAGGCCAAGCTGGCATCCAAAAAGCTCGGTGTGCTCAATAGAGCGAGGCGATACTTCACTCCGGGGCAGAGACTGCTCCTATACAAGTCGCAAGTCAGACCCCACATGGAGTACTGTTGTCACCTTTGGGCGGGAGCACCTGGATACCAGCTTGGGCCCTTTGACTCGGTGCAAAGGCGCGCTGTGCGGATCGTCGACGATCCCAAACTCACGAGCGACCTTTGAGTCTTAGGAGGGACTTTGCCTCCTTATGCGTGTTCTATCGCTTGTACAATGGGTTGTGCTCTGAAGAACTGTTTGATATGATGCCCACGGCAGCTTTTTATCACCGCACCGCTCGCCGCCGGCAGGGTGTTCATCCCCACACCCTGGAGCTCAATGGGTCGCGCACAGTACGATTTAAGAGGAATTTCCTCCCACGAACGCTGCGGCTGTGGAATGAACTCCCTGCCGAGGTTTTCCCAGTGGGCTACAGTATGAGGTTCTTCAAAAAAGGAGTGTATAGGTTCCAAAAGGGTGCCTACCCTTTAGGAACCTATACACGCGCATGTAAATCCTCTGGGGTTGCAGGCGTCCATAGGCTACGGTAACTGCTTACCACCAGGCGGGCCGTATGCTTGTTAGCCACCGTCGTGGTATAAAAAAAAATAAAAAAAAATTATCATTTTAAAGAGAAATTTAGTTTTATCGATCTCCTGAGTAGTTATGTATTGTTTTTGTAAACATCCCTTCAATACCTTGAACATGTTGGAACCTGCACGGAGTGCCACCCGCGAGCTCGAATTAGCTTAACTGTAGATAAAATAAGTGGCCGAATATCCGGCTTTCCGGCCTACGGGTCCGCCGGATACCCGTTATCCGGTATCCGGCAAACCTACTATCCGTTGCATCTCTAGTAAGTACCATCAACTCCTGGAACATTGCCTAAGATGCCTAACTTTGCCAGGCTTAGTTAAATTTATAGGTGTCATTTATATTTAATGTTCACGTTGATAGACGCACGTGTAAAATGTTGGTCACGGGGCAAATTTATTTTCATTACAATGGCTTAAAGTCTTATAAAGGTCAAATGTAAAAGTTCTGTAAACCTTCCAACATTTTTTGACTGGCTTCATCGGTAGGTCTAAGCTATATTACTCTTCGGGTAACTTATTAATATTAAGATTGAGTGGAATTTGTTATAATTCCGTAACTCAATAATCAACTTTGCCTTAAGGAAACCTGAATTATTTTAATTTTTAATAAATTTTCTATCATTTTATAAAATTTAAATTCAACTGGTTTTCTGGTTGCCGAAACAGACACATAATTTGAGAAATGGTCTAAGAGTTGGCCACGTCAGATATGACACAATAATGAGAGCAACAAAACCCGTCTGGTTAGATTGCTAAACTATCATTATTGCTAGATCCGGGCATCTGGCAGCTTTTAATGGGTGGAGGTCAGAGTGACACACTGGCAATTTTTTTGAATTGTAAAATAGTAATACCAAAATAGGTAAAAACTACCGAAGTTGTCTCAGGTCTAAAGGACAGGGTCTATATTTTAACATTAGAACAAAAAAACATTGCGTATTATTTCGGAAACAGAAACAGTAGGCGACAAACTATGAATTACACGTGACTAAAACTAAACTATGAATTATACGTCGTTTTGGACTACTTTAACCCATCAGAAAGTTTTGGCAATGATATTATCTAATTATTTGTAAAATTTCTTATAATACTGCATCAATACCAGAACTCTAGGATTTCTATTCTTAAAGTGGTTTTCATTCTTCGACCTCCACCACTTTACAGCTGCCAGATGTCCGGATCTAGAAATAAGCATAGTATGGCAAACTAACGAGAGGGGTTTCGTCGCTCTCATTATTGTGTCATATCTGACGTGGCTAGCTCTCCGTCTAAAAGTAGGTATGTAAGTAGGAAAAGGTCATTAGAACATGTTGCTATATGTACCTATACGAAATAATAATCGAGTATCTATTTACATATTTACACGGCGATATTATGCCCGCGAATTCTAAAAAATCCAGTGGCCGCAGCGGCGTGCCCTGGTTTTACTTTCATATATACTGCCTGAACGAATGCCACACTGCTCTATCTATTCACCAAACTTTTATTAAATAAGCACCTCCTGGTTTTTCTCACCAGTCGCGATTCGCGAAATTATACCATCCTATGGCAAATTCATCTGGTAGAGCACGTCTTTTTTGGAAGACATGTTGATGTTAGGTTTATTTTCTGCTTCTGCTTACACATATCTCCTCTCCTCTCTCCCTCTCTTTCCTTGGGTTAGGGTGGGGTTCGTGGCACTCTGTCACTTTATAGTTGTGTCAGGTGGGTATATAAACTGGTCGCCTATGGCGAAACGCTCTGAGGTAATTAGGCTGCCATCATAGAGTATGAAATCTATAAATTTGGGTTTTTAAATATTTAATTTTCTGCTGCAAAATCTACAATAATAATATTATAATATGCATATTAATCAAAAGTATAAAACTCATTATGAAAAAAAAAACAAACAACAATTGTAAGTTAAGTAAGGAATGAACCAATTATAAAGATGTAAATACTAAGTGTAATATTTGTTATTTTTTCGAGGCTTAATTTAATTATTCGGGGCATCGATTTGTATAATACACATGTCGGCGTCTCCCATTGTGCTTGTGAATAGCAGCAGCGTAGATGATAAACAAATGCAGTTTTACTGCGCTGTGGACTGTCTCGCTCCTTAGTATGGAATCGTCACGGAAACCGCACCCAATCGCGATAGATGCGATGTTTTGAGCATGACCTGCGATCTACGTGCACTAGATCATGGTTTTAAATGTTGTGTCGTTAAACTACTAGGTAAGTACGCTAAATTTATCGAGCCGAGGATACAACCCATGATCGAGTTAAATTATTTCAGAAGGTTCATATCAGAGTTCAGAGTTCAGAGGTACACTGGTTCTCATACGACATGGCACAATATCGTGCTGTGAATTGCCCCGTGTTTGTAACCAGTGAACCAATGAATGGAGCAGTTTCATTTTCTGCTACACGTACACGCTGCAGTTGTACTCGGCTTTACAAATCCGTCACTCAGTAGTTAACAAAAGGACATTTGACACGAAACAAAAATGACACAAGACTTACCTAGCTACTTATTCGGTGAAAGAGATAAACCAAATATGATTCGATGCCAGTAAAACTCAATTCTTAAGCTAAATTAATTTTATATTATTTATAAGGTACGGTGGGTAAAGACAAACGTAGTTTATTTGCCCCGGGAAACGACAATCAGTATTGGCATACCATACAACTGTTTGACTTACCCCGACGTTTGTCTTACCGCACCTACCTGTCTGTACAGAAAAAGTGACTTGAAACAATATAAATAAATAAATATAAATGTTCTAGCTTTTGACCGTGAATTCGTACGCGTCTTACTAAATTTTCAATAAAATTAATTTAATTGTAGCAATGCCTAGGCTGAGTTAGGTAGTTTGAAATAGTGTAATTTTCTATATATTTACTTCTGTACTTCTTTAGCGAAATACGAAATGGCCCGGGCAGTGTGTTGGAGGTTATCGTATGTTAGAGTTATCAAAATCATGAAGTTTTTACATACAATATTTAGTGTAATATTATTATATACCAATAACGCTTCAAAAGTCACCTTATCTTATCTCATACTTAATAATATTTTTGTAAACGGCAATCTTTTGGAAAATAGAACATTTTTATACTTGTACATCGAGATCCGAATAACACCTAAAATGAATTCAAATACAGTGAATCGGCAACATCATCATTTTTAGACGAGTTACTAATAATTGGCATTCCTCGTTAAGATTTGTTTCAGGAAACTTGCTAATTGGTTTCCGACTAGAGACGAGGCAAAAATAAACCTATCCATTTACTCTCGACTTTCAATTGTAGAGGCTGTACCTAACGAAAGAGAAACTAATTAAAGCGATTTATCTATGTAATCAACCCTCGTTTCTGGAATTAGTGATGTCGCATTCAAACGAATCGAGTCTTGGTGAATTGATCACATCAGGGGCCCAATTCTATTTAAAAAAGCAACAGAGGGTGATGTTGCTACTAAATCAGCACTTTCGTGACTGGTGGTGCTGTCATGGCCAAAATATGACATAGATATATTATCAATAAAAAATAAAATAAAAATATTTTATTCCAAAATTAAATATTCCATATTCCAGCTAGTAAACTTATTAACTTGTATTATAAACTATGCATATGTTAAAGTACTGAATTAAAAAACTAAAACTAATACGTCAGAGTCATATTTCTAGCTCATATAAATCAATTTTATATATGCATTTGTTGCAATCTTATAATATTTTAAACTGACCATTCATTTTAATTACTTATACCAAATCGCTATTCGTCCATCGTTAACGTGACCGGATCTTAAATATATATTCAATTACATTTTTATATGCAATAAACATGTTGTTTAGAGCCTAAACTTTAGACCATTAGAGGTTATAAATAAATTGTTATAGTTAAATATCTGTTGTACTTACTAAGTAGGTACCTTATTATTTATTATTACCAATTTTTCGGACATTTGAGAGGCGTACCTACCCGGGGACAAAGTCAACGCACGGAGGAAGTTTCGACAAATGAACTAAATGTGAGGGGTACACTTAGTGGATGATGCCCCTACCTGTGTCATAGTGCTATGATTATGATTATGATAATATATGGGATCTAAAATTATGTTATCAGGTAAAAAAATATAGGTTTACTACTTACTAGGCTATTAGACGATAGACCGGACGTGTCAGATTTAATTAAAGAGAGGCAAAATATAATTAAATCATTTATTCAACATTGAATATAGCAAATGATAATGGTGTTTAATAAATAATATTACTTGTAATAATTCTGAATAATTTTATTATTATTGCAATAATATCGTCACCACTTAATAAGTTAAGATATAAAACGAAGGATATTAAATCCAGTCTAAATCCTCAACTATTACTACAAGCATCGTAGTCGTCGTAAAGGTCATTAACATAATACATTGCACATAATATATGTAACACTTCCAGCAAAAGCAAAAATATTATATATCTCATATAATCACAAGGCTAGATTATTTCAATATAAGGTTGGTGTGTACGTTGTACGATATACAAAAATAGAACTATAAATACAAGAACAATATTAGTCATTGATATATTAAAATACACTATTACAAGGTACACACCAATCCATTTTATTTAAATAACACTCGATATTATTTAGAGGTTAATAATAAATTTTACACTTAACTTGGTGCTTGCTGGTTAGCTCTCTAATCACAAATGTGTCTCACAACACTCACAAATTCCCTCACATTGCATCTCCCTCCACAATGTCATGGCGGTGCAAGCAGAATACAATGTTTCCGGTACATACAAAAATCAAAATAATAGAATACCAAAGTATTTAAAACGTTAATTTAAAACAAGTAAATAACTAATAATGCGGAAAAGCTAGATTATAATTACCTAAATATTTGCTTACTTGTTTAACTATCGCCAGCTCATAATTGTGGCCAAGGATATAGCACATCCGGTAAGCATAATAATTTAGTTTAGAAAATATACACACTCAGACTAATTTAAATAATCTAATAAGGATTAACGGAAACCAATAGATTTTAACTATAAGTAATTATGATAAAAAAAAAACAGTAGTCCCATTATTTGCATTCTGGCAGTCACGGTCATATAACAATCTATGCATTAAGTTAACGGTAGCTGTGTTATTTCATAACTTAGTGTACCTAACAATTTCAAGTTATGTATTAAGAACTCTAGAAGTATATTCGGCAGTGGAAGTGATGAAACTGTACGTTTGGCCATTATTTATATCACCGTCTTTCTATCGTAATGTATAATCTCACACACGCGTAGGTACAGTCGCCATCAGACATATCGGAGCGGCCAAGGTGGTCACAAATATCTGAACAACGCCTCTAATTGTCAAGGCGATTAAGTGCATGTTCAGATGTTTTTGAGTACCTTGGCCGTTCAGAATGCTCAGATATATTTGATGACGACTGTACCTACCTAATATATTCTATCTAGACACACGGCAGTCTGTCAGCCAAGTTTGCAGAGCAAAGAGGCGACATACCATGCAGCCGTGGGTATATTTACACGAACCATTCGGGGCCACTTTTGACCCCCCTATAACTAGAAACCTATTTGACTTTCAGACTTCCAATTTTGTGAGTCTTGTTAGATTGTCTACCTGAATTTCAGCTAAATATCTCAAACCGTTCACGAGTTACTGACCTCCCAAAATCGCTATTTTTACCACTGACTGACTGATAGACTCACTCATCAAAACCTTTGTATACTTCCAGCCACTTCCAGGTGACCTAGAAAGTTGAAATTTGGCATCCAGCTAAGCAATCGTATGTAAAAACAATATCGTTTTGAATAGCAGTAGTAGTTGTAGAGTGAAAAGGTAAATTAGGGAAAGCGAGAAAAGGCTAAGTGGTTATTAAGGAAAGTGGGTAAAAGTGGGTAAAACGGTAAAATGGCTTAATATTTTTAATTCCTGAGAAAAAAATATTATATCCCATCAAAAACATAAATGTGAATGAACAATAACAAACCCTCAGTGTAGTTTATTTTTTACTGATAAGGCCAATCACAAGGGCTTGCAGCAATGCATTATCGTATAGCCATACCCCTCCCCTGTTCGTGGATCAAAGGAAACCTCGAAGTCTTGAACTAGAAACCGGATTTTTTATTTTTTTTCAAAGACTTTTTTACATATGCCGCCAGGTTTTTTGCGTTGCTATTTTGTGTTTCGATATTGAAGACGTAACTAATTGTAATAATTATTAATATCTATATCATATAGGAGTCTTATCGAACTAAGTTTAGTGTCGTGGACTCTTATATCAAGATATTTTAATATCTATTGCTAAGACATTCGACAGGGAAACCATATGGAATATGGTTATTAACCTTACCGAATGTGCCATTGCATGTCGAATAAGTAATTTTTGTCAAAAAATAGGGTCATATTTTGCTGTCCGTACAAAACGCTCCAAGTTTAGCTACTTTAATAGGGTTACCCTATCGAAAAGACTAATTAAATAGAGGGGTTTTCCAGTCCTTGATTCCCCGTCTCCGTATCTCCGTAACTACTGGGTTTAAATTTTGAAATAGGTTCTTTACCTGTTTCAGGAAAACCTATAAGGTGTCTAAAGAACAGCGAGGCCGAATCACTATCCCTATACCATACTATAGCCGGATTTGATTGTGATTGGTCGTTTTTTAAGTTTTACTAACCTCTTTTTGCTAGGTACTGGTAACGAACCTAATAAATGAAGAAAGTTGTTTGGAGAGCTGATATGATATCAGTGCAGATTTTTTAAAATGGATTGCTCTCTATGCGTGACAATGTCTCTAATGCGTACAGTATTATCGTATCAATATCAAATTAATGACAGAGTATTGTAATTCGAATGTAAGCTAGCCTTGTTCTCGATTTTACTTTTTTTCCGGAATCGTAAGACTGACGCCTAGACGACGTTATATTAGCTGGAAAGGATCAACAAACAAATTAATAAAATATTGGTTTAGTGCGATATACGGATTACGGATACTTACCGTAAAGTTAGTGATTGAAAATATGTGCCATTATTTTGGTATACAGGGTGTAATCGTTAAGTGTGGCCAGGCCATAACTCCGTAAATATAACAGATATCAGAAAACTTCCAACTGATATCGAAAGTGCGTTACCCAATGAGTAAAATTACATTAATAACTTTTTTAAAATAAAAGTATTAATATTAAAAATATTAAGTTTAAACGCTCCCATACAGTTAGTACCTACGACGACTCACTCCCAAAGAAGAACGTCGGTGCCGTAAGAGATAAAACTGCTTGAGATTCATTATTTGCACGAATAAACTGTAATAACATGATAATTGATTGATATGGAATAAAATAAAACAATTCATGAATAATTTGATAACGGTGAAATGACTAGACCGTACAAACTAGTCTTTATCCGAACGTCGGTCCGGGTTTGAAATTAATGTTTGGGATAGTTCTGATTTTATTTAAAAAAAGTTATTAATGTAATTTTACTCATTGGGTAACGCACTTTCGATATCAGTTGGAAGTTTTCTGATATCTGTTATATTTACGGAATTATGGCCTGGCCACACTTAACGATTACACCCTGTATATTTCGATCGAATTGTATTCGATCGATAAAAGCATAAGCGCCAGCCTCCAAATGGTAGTACCATAATAATGACAAATATTGTGTACCAGAACCATCGAAACACGAGTGCGTGTCGCACTTGATCGAGTTGGCTTGAATACTACATATGGTTTGACCTAAGGAGACGTGCCAATGGATTTTATCGATCCGATGTATCTAGGTATCAACATGCCCGGCAATTCCGGCATTTACGTATAGTAAAAAAGCGAACGAAGGTACGAGTATAATGTAATATCGTATAATCTACTGTTTATCCACAATAATTTAAAATTTTAAAATTAGGGGAGCAAACAAATAACCGAAAAAAATGTGATTGGTTAAATATTTTAGTGTTATTGATATTTTAGAGTAACTTCTAATCATAAACATACCTATTGATTATTGTAGCTTAGTCTTAGGGAACCTCCATCATGTTCAAACCTCACAAGGTGTTGTTCATGAATAGCGAGTTCGGCACTGGTTTTTTTCTGTAGTAAATAAATCCCTCTCGTGCATGGGAGGCCTGTGGGCCCAGCAGTGGGACCTATATAGGCTTACATATTATATTAATATTAAAAAAATTATACATACTTCGATATCATAAATTTCATTACTTTTAATAATTTGCACCATTACAGACTTTGATATTGTGTTTGAATAAAAGAAATAGGTATTTTACCATTTATTTCACATGTTTATTGAGTTACATGTACTTAAAAAAAATCCTTGTAAGTTTATAACTCTTAGCTGTTTATGAATGCTTGTGAGTAATAATTCAATAAGGTAAAGCATAGTCTTAAGTTGGAAGTATCAAGACTCGAATTTGGGCTTTCCTGTGACTCTACGCTATCGTTGTCTTCTTCTGTTCCATGGTTTATTAAGGCTCTTAATTTTGTATCTTGCTCTAACTCGGTAAGGCTTGCGCGGAGAGATTGTGGGGAACGGACGACCTTTTGCCGTTACGTACGAGCAAGCAGTGCGGCCCGTGCGTTCCTCAGAGGCGGTTTAGTCTACCGCGCACCTACGACTACATCGCGTCGATCATCTGACAAGCTGAAAAAAATTACGTAAATATTAGAACATTCGACATCGATTATAAAACATCACCATCAGTAGCTAATTGAGCCGCCGAACAGTTTTTCCCGACTCCAGAACACTTCCCAGCTGTCGAGTACACGGTGCCTGTTGGCGTTTTGTTTAAATCTTATTTATTATTTTACTTTTGTTATTAGTGATTTCATTATTTTATTCGACATATCGTAACCTGTGTCGTGAACTGGATTATTGTGTTTTTGTTTCGATTTATTTTTTATTGGATTGTCACACGTGTTAATTGGTAAGTAGTCCTTTTAATAAATCAGTAGTAAATAGTGTCGTCACTATTTAACTTTTTGATTAATAAATAACAATTAAGCTAATGTGCCTTGTAAAGCTCTATAAATAATGATTATATTTAACTTCCGTCTTTGTTTACGAATGATTTGCGTGGCAAATAAGAGCTGTTGAGTTGACGTCATGTCGCTTTCAGTGAGAGGCCTTTTAGTTACTAAATAAATGAGAAGCCAAACTAACTTGTACTTTGGTTGTTTGTAGTATGTAAGTACTAAAAGTTATAAAAACAACCTTCACATCGACGCACTTTCATCGCCGGCGTGGAGTGGTGCGGAGCGGACTATTCCAACCAAAAGAATAGATTAACCAGGCATACTAGGTACTTTGTAAATAAGAGATCTTGTAGGTAGTGTAGATACCTACCTGATATTTACTAACGCCCCAATCAGAGCCAGAACTTGTATGCAAATTTATACATATACTGTACAATAAATTAAACCGATCGATCAAACGCGCAGTACTGTAACTAAAATTTTATACAAGACCTGGAACCGCTTATACTTCTAATACGAGCTTAAGATTAAAAATCAAATAGACTGCCATTATATATTGTAGTATAGGTACGTAGTATTTTACATATTGCCTACCTAACGTTGGCTGTCAATAAAAAAGGTCAACAGCTCACCAAACAAAGTGCCAATATTCATATCATAAATAATTGATCTCTATCATAATAATCATCAGTGGTCGTACATTTTTCAGCAAAACCGATGCAATGGCGTTTTTTTGTGAAATTGTTACGTAATTACCAATCATCTCTACATTATAACTTAGTTCCAAATGACTTTGATTTTATTTGATAGCAATTTTAACAATTTATTAGCCTCAAAATTATAATAACCCTAGCACTGCACCAAAAACGCTGGAAAATCTACGATCACTGATAATCATTGCTTCTAACACCTTTTTAGGAACACGAGTTCCTATATTATTAGGTATTAAAATATTCAACATGTTCTTTTGTTAGGTACCTTATATCCTTGATACTTGTTTTCATAGTATCAATGTTTTTACAAAGAAGCTGTAAAGAAAAGATATAGATAAATCCGTTTCTAATTTAAGTATTTAATTCCACTGCCTGCCATGCGAATAAATTACAAGATGTGTTTAATATTACTTTTAAGGAATCTAAAAATAACTAAGTACTAAAAACTAAAATATTTTAGATTCCATAAAAGGTGAATTAGCTCGCCAAGCGATCGCTTGTTTTACCTACTTACTGATTTTTTATGTTATCGGTGGACGTGAAATTAATTGTAGTTGGCAACAGAATTAGCTTAGCGGTAGTGTTAAAAATGACCTTAACATGCACCGATATGTAATAAAGATCGGGATACAATCAGCCCAAAAAATGACCTCACAATATTGCTGTAATGAACGACTCGTACAGCACTTTTTCGGTCAGTTTTATAAGACTTTAGTCAGTGATAAGACTGGCCGGTTACAAATTTTCAAGAGCCATATTTTCGGTAAATCTTGTTAGAGACTGGACCTACCTATATTCTAACTCAATGTTTACACGCTCATATTCTTCTCACCACAGTCTCTCGTCTTAACAAGATTAGTTATATTTTGAACACGTCAATCCAGGCCCCATAGCTAAACATGTACTAGCTAGGGAATGCAAACCGGCTATTTAGTATGAAAATAACCGGTTTAAACCGAAAAACTGGTAGTTTAGTATGAAAGGTAAGTTTCCATTCCCTGGCAGGTACCTATTTCTGCCGCCGGCTGTACTATGTACCTACCCTTAACACTCCGGGGAAGCTACTACCAATAAGAAATGTGTCACATTTTTCAAAAAGGTACCATTTGGCGGAAGTAGCTTACGTTGTAGGTACCTATTCAATATTGTATTCGACTAATAAAAGCATAAGTGCCGGCCACCAAGTGGTACCTTATTAATACCAGGTATCTAGAATTCTAGACCATCACAAATAACCCTTACACATACCGTCAACTGCTACAACATTGCCTACGATGCTCAACTTTGCCTGGCTTGAAAAACATGGTGTTCTTCGCCAAACAGCGATTTATATCTTATTCCCGAGATGGGAGGAAGGCGGCCATTAAGTGGAATTAAATATATATTCGGTAGGGATAGATAATCACTGTTTTTCAAGCCAGGCAAAGTTTAGCATCGCATCGCAGGCAATGTTGAAGCAGTTGACGGTACCTACTTAAGATATGAATAAAGTTGGTACCATATTTTACCCAATTACCAGCCGATCCGTAGCGGTTCATTATTTATTTCTGTGGCTCGTAAGAAGTAGGGAGGTACCTATTTATAAGATGTATGGTTTATAGGGATCATAAATAGGTACCTAGCAGTTACGAGGCGAACATAGAACTCGAGTCCCACTGGCAAAGTTGGGTACTTTTCCTGTTTACGAATAAGTCAAGCCAAATTAGTTCCTGCTTACCTTCGAATATTACTTATTCGCTGCCCCTGATACGTAGGGAACTGTTTGTCTGCTGAAGGAGGTAGGTACGTCTCACGTAAATACTCGTACCAAATCAAAATCTATACTAATATTATAAATGGGAAAGTGTGTGTGTTTGTTTGTTTGTCCGTCTTTCACGGCAAAACGGGGCGACGAATTGACGTGATTTTTTAAGTGGAGATAGTAGAAGGGATGGAGAGTGACATAGGCTACTTTTTGTCTCTTTCTAACCCCCCACTTCTTAAAATGGAGGGTGGAACTTTGTATGGAGCATTACGGGGGGCAAAGGGGAACCGTGTTACCCCGAATTTAACGCGAGCTAAGCCGCGGGCAAAAGCTAGTCAAGTATAAAATTTGAAATTGAAATAGATCAAATTACAAAGGACCTACCTATTTAAATTTGGAAACGCTAAAAATCACTCTTGGACGTCGAAATACACACAATAGGGTAGAACGAAGTGAATCGCATCGCAGGGCGAATAGGATCAAGTTAAGTAAGAATTTATGTCATGGCATGGCATATTTTCTTTGTTATTCGTAATGGATTTTCCTCATCCGGGTGCTTTGTCGCATTAAGTTCATTACTCGTTGAGTTGAATATTTCTTCAAGTCGTATTAAGACTGACTGGGGCGAAGGCATATCGACATTATCGATGCTTACATGCTGACACCGATTAATTCCTAACTGGACAAAATCCAAAAACACGTTTTTTAAATAGTTTTTAAGGTAACGTAAAATACTTACTTACCTCAAAAGCAAAAACGGAACACTTATAGGATCACTCGTGTGTATTTGTACCTCTGTCACCGCCAATTTGCTCCGAAACTACTGGACCAATTGAGTTGATAAACTTATGGCGTGTAACGTAGGTAAGTAAGTAAAATTTGACACCTGGGGAAGAAAATAGAGATAAAAATTTTGGCAAACTATGTCGTTACCAAATGCATCCGCCTAAAAGCCCTGACATCCGCCTAAAAGCTCTGACATTATTTATAACAGAGAATTGGCGTTACTTTAACTTGTTTTTTGTTCAGTTTTTAATAAATACATTTACATTTATCATTTCGATCATTAAAAACGATTTTTTATTTATTTAATGACGTAACTTCCTAAAATCCGGACACCTTCCAAATCTTTTTTAAGAAGTTTACAGTCGAGCGTGAGTTGGACGAAAAACATTGTTAAAATTATTTGATCTACAGAACCCCTGGGTCGCGATTCCGACTTGCACCATACCAGATATTTTACTGGTTATTTAGATGCTCCATGAAATAAAATCAGACCCCACGTAGGTTTATTATTGTTGACTATCTGTTTAGTAACAAATGTTTTCTAACTAGTAAAGTCCACTTCACATTGGCCTGCGTACCTTAACCTAATAGACAGGGACCAAGTTAGTTTCGCAGTTAATTCGCCAACTAGCCGAGGCAGCGGGTTATAATGTTGACACCATCCGTACAACCATACCCACAGGCTCGTGAATGCCTTTTACGTAATGGCAACCCAACAGTTTGTCTAATTTGCCGTGCCGGCTGTAGAACATTTCACGTTTCATTTTGTACCAAATTAACGAGTGACGAAATTATCTGTCAATTTTCACAATGTCCTCTCACGCGGTACCTTTCTTTATTAATATAAGAAAAAATATCATTTTTCAACAGCAATTTCGCGTGAAGTACTTTAATAAAATTATGTTGTAAGCTTTATATGACAATGATTTTAACATAAATCCAAAATTAAAAATTTGTTAGACTTCCGAAACGACTTAACCCCCTTCCTCCTAGCGTTTGTCCCAGATTTTTGCTCTATTGAGCCTGGGGTCCGCTCGGCAACCTAACCGACTGATCCAATTTTGATAAAATATGCCTAAGATCACTCGCTAGAAAATCAGCTTTCAAATTAACGATTTAAAAAAAAAAAGCATTTAGATCAAACCCGTGCACGGGCAGACATTACCTAAAAGTGTTCAGACTTATTACACATTACACCCCTCTTTTGCGTCGGGGTTAAAAATGAGTTAAGTAAATAGTATTTAGTAACTATACCGATAAATAATGTTGTCTTCTGTTGCAGATTTTGATCTTTAGTCATACAAAAAAAAAACATTTATCGCGACACGTAATGGTTGGGACCTATAAGAAATCTTAAAGATTGTTTAATGCCACTATTTTTTAAAATAACTGGGTGATTTCCACTTTAAATACACAATAATTATTTTATATTTTAGGCATTTGTATTTAGTTTCACTGTACTAGGCAGGAAACCCGCGCTTTGGCTATACTTTCTATTCATACATACCTATGCTGGGACCCGTTGAAACCAATTAGACGGCAAATAGGTATGCCGCAATGGAATATGTCGCTTCTTACCACCATATTTTCTGGTCACGTTTCAGGTTACTGTTCCGTTGTTGCGTGAGCCACTTTCAATGAATACAGTCCAAGTGCGTAGATGTGGATTGAATGTAATTAATACTCAATTAAAATACACATTGCGTAGCCCTGTACTTTATATAGCAGATTGAGAAATGCAATTAGTCTTAAAAAAATTCATCTTTCTTTAAACGTAATTATTTCCTTGAACGTTGTATTTTTTTGTTTTGTTATGACCGTAATTTGACCAGATTTATGTCCTTAACGATTTTATTTGTTTATTTTAAACACTTATCATACTTACATACATACATACCTACATTATTATAATACGCTATTCTACTTTTGGATGTAATTAAATTGTAAAAAATCCCCCCGTAGATTGTAGAAACACCCTTTGTAGTCAGAATGCCTTGGACAGGCGCGACAAATATAGGTAATACATAATTTAGTTTCTTTGTATTTCTCTGTAGTTAGTTCTCGAAATTATCAAAAAACAATATTCTTTTCACTTAATTGTAATAGTTTTAATATAAATGATTTCATAGCTCTTATTCGTGTATATATTATAGGTAAGTTTAAATGAAAAAAAAAAAAAAAAAATATTTGATATTTCCTCCATTTCGAGGCCTTGTGCAATGATTTTGGCTCAAGTCCAAGATGTCTTGCCAAGGGTCAAAGACTCCGCACTTTTTGTCTGGCGTATTATGTTATTATTTTGTAGCAAACGAGCGAGAATACGCATAAAAATATAAAGAAATCACTGACAGTAAAGAATTACGTTACTCACCTCTGCAATAAAAATGATATTCGAAATACTTTTCTTTCGCGTCTGTAATACCTAATTTAACGCGTAGGTTATAAAAGTACTACAGAGTGCCATTTTATACTTTAAAATTATTATAATAGCACTGTATCTTCTTGCATTTCAAAATGGTTTACAAAAACACCAATACATGTGCCTTGCTTGCCTACCTAAGACTTGTATGAATCGTCTTCAGTCTACGAGGACTACGAGTATAATTGACCACCATGATTAGGGTTTATAGAATAAAAAAAACATAATTTGGAGCAACATATGAGCTGTCCATCAGTCTCGCCATCGACTACCGCTATATCGAGACGTTGAAATATTGATACTAAATATGTGTTAGTCTGAGTCCAGGTTCAGAGCTCAGGCGTAAGACAGACACCCTGAGAAACTTCTAAGCTGCTGGACTAGAACAAACTTGCTCATAATGATCAATGGAAAGTTCTTCGCTCACCTTTGATTTGTGGATGGCACAGTAGCTGGAGCAATTAAGCACTTCAGATAAACAGAATTTCCTAACAAGTGGGACTTAAAATTAAAATGGATACACCAACATCATGGCCAAAGAGTATAATTCCATCCCACACGATAGCCGCTAGAAACTCTGCTCTTGAAGTCGTTAATCATTATGTATACTGGGATAAATACTCCAGATTGTACATCTAATTTAGAAAAGATCAATCCCAAAATATAACTTGGCTAGAATGGCTAGTTAGTGTTTGGAAACTGCTTCACATTCTCGTACGAAATTCTACAGTGCCTGATGAAGACGATTAAAGTCTTTGAACAGTAACGACTTCCGGATGTGAAATACGGACGCTCACAATAGGACTCAAAGGCGGCTCACGGCCACTACAGTAAACGTGCTTTGAACAGAGCTATGCTCAGAAACTGTGCTGAATATAATTAGAAATGAAGATATTTGCAGAACTAAGGTGACCGACAAAGCTAGCAGGAGCACGCATAAAGTGGCAGGAGTCGAGCCAGCCCGAAGAAAGAATGGCCGTCAATGTAGAATGGCGGCCACGGTCGGAAAACGCTCCGTTACGCGGCCTGTACGAGGTGGACAGACGTCTGAAGTTGCTAAAAGCCGGTGGATACAGGCTAAGTACCATCGCACTTTGTGGCTATCGATGGTGGAGGCCTATGTTCAGCACTGGACTCACTGGGTGGCTGATACTGCGCGCTGCTGCTGTGTGCGTTTGGATAACATTATACTTACAGTCTTACAGGTTCCTTATATGACTTGTCGTTATTTTTAATAGACAAATCCATCTCGTCCTAGCTAGTTATGTATGAATACTCGTACTTTACATGATTTTCCTATGTTTATTTTATAATTATACTTGGGCTTACTAACCATTAGTCTTGTGTTTTGGCGGAAAAGAAGCTTGCCGTGTATTTTATTCCGCTATTTTTCTGACTGTTATAACGTCATTAGGTGTCAAGCCGCAAAAAGGGAAACAGAAAAATCAAAAGCAAAAGCAGTTTCCCTCGGTACGCTTCCGTTTTACAAAAGCAGTTGGCACCAAGCGCTTAGTTAGGGATTTTTCCTTTGTTTTATGTAGTAGCAGCACTCGGAATACATCCATCAAAAATATTTTAAGAAGATTCGCATTTTTTGCAGCAGACTATATAGTACACGAAGTAAATGCTGTCTGATTGTACACAGGCAGGTTTGATTGGCAAATTCTTTACCATTGGGCATTGGGTCATTGGGGCGCGCAAATTAAAACGGCAATCGAGTATTTCAAATTAATATTATTTTTTTCTTCTTTCTTTATATTAGTGTTACTAATTATTTATATTGTATTATTTGACGTTGATATAGGTTTCCGTTTTAATTTCGTCGTTTTTATATTTGGTGTCCACATTATGATTTTAATTTAGTTTGTGGTTAGATCCTTTCAATAGGTACTCTAGAGCATAATGTCAAAAAATGTAGACAAATATTACAGTAAAGGTGCTCTTTAAATGGTGTAAGTAAGGTGCTGTTTAGTAGAGTACCTTCTTTGTTGAGATTCCACAGACGCGACTACTCAATCATATAATCAAGTGATTAGTCGCTAAATACGAATACCTCATCGAGAAAAAACTCAACCAGTGATGCGGGGAATCCGAATGTGAGAAAGTATCACTATGTTTAACAGTTTTCTAATGCAAATATCAATAGTTAGAGAACAAACACTTTCTAGCTTGTCCGTTCACTTTCACTGCTGGGCTCGAAGCCCAAAAATTATTTGCAATCATCCGTTTATAAATGGTACCTGTGTGAGCTCCGTGGTATGTAGTAAAAGTGACCACCTGCGCACTGCGCACTTGATTGTGGTTAAAGATCTGTGCTCACTATACCGTCCCAACCATGACCGTTCTAGGACCGTGTCGAGCACGGAAAGAAGCATCTCGAACTGCGCTAAGCACGCTACAAAGCAGGTACAGGCCCTGGAAAATATTTTCGACTAGAATGCCGGACGGTCCGGTTATGGGTCAAGGCACGCTATGGTCTGTGCAGAAACGGTCTAGTGGGCGTTGTCTCATAGTTATTCATACAAAGAATACTTGTTTGCATGTATCGGTACATGGTTTGGACGATATTGTAGGCACATACCACTCTTTGCCAATAAATCTTAAATTTTAAGCGGAATACGTTAAATACCTACAATAATTTTCAAATTGCTATATGTCGATTTGTTTATATTTCTTGGTAACGTCATCATCACGCTAGTACATGACATTTTTAAAGTTCTGTCTATCGCAATAAAGGTGACTACAGGAAGTCAACTATTGGGCATAAGTACTTAGCACTGGGACGTTTACCTTATACTTACCTCTACACAAAATAAAGTAGAACTAAAGTAGTTTTTCTTCGGATATTTGATACATTATGTAACGTGACTGTCAATATTGCAGTGGCAACACGGTGCTTAATGTCATAGTAAATGAATGGATACGTCACTATCGGTCAGTCACCGTTGACAGTTGACACTTCGGAACGAGGCGTCTGTGTGTAAGGTCGGTAATGCTTTTGAGTATTAGGTAAACAGCTGAATATTTGTTGAATAAACCTTGAATTGATAACGTATAATTACAAAACTAGCCTTTATCTTTGAGATACCGTAACATTTCAGAAGTGGGATCGTTGCGAAAAAACAAACTTTTCGTACCACGCCATTAGCTCGACTTTTATTGAATTCAAATCTTAAAGAAAATGACTTGTTATACAAAAATATAAGCCAAAATAGAAAGAACTAAAATATCCAGTCATACGAGGTAGCGTATATTTCAAAAATAACTCATTATTTAACCGATCCACATGGATTGTAAAATTCATTTTCGGCCGACATATTTTGTTTTTATTGTATAACGGTAAGTAATTACAAAAATATAGGTGAAAAGTTAAATAACAGGACAAATTACATGAATTGAGTGCTTTTATTCATAAAAATAAAACATGATTGAAGAAATAAACATGGATTTAATAAAATGTGTTTAAAATTCTTCATATTTCGATGAAATATAAAAATAAATGTAGTAATATAAATAATAAATGTTTCTAAGGACATACTGTACGTTTAATGACGGAAATAACAATACATGGAGTGGATGAATATGGATTTATAACAATACATTATGTACGAGCGTACATAAGAAGTGAAACGAAATACGCAGTCGCATAAGTTCATTGGTTAAATACGTATGAAGTGTCGGCAAGATGAAAGTAGTAGGTAATTATAATATTACCGGTAAGTCCGCTAATCCGACCGAAGCAATGTAAGCTGTAAGTAATTATGATAGCCGTTGATGCCCTAAAGTGACAAAAGGGTTTTGATACAGGTATGTTGAATTGCCATACAACATACAACTATACTATACCACAGATTTGAGTTATATAAATATATACGCATCTATAACTAACACATAATGGATGCCATTTGAATTTGATCATGAGTTTTGTGGTTGGTTTGCACATTTTGGTATGTTCTGAATGTTCCTGGATGTGTTTTAGATGTACTGTACCTAACAAATGGGTAAGGTAGCATAAAACATGTACATTGAAATATTTGTGCTAATAATAATACCTATAAATGTTGGCTTGGTGTGTGGTGTGTTTGTATTTAAGTTCGAGATAAGAGATTACAACAAACCTAAGATAGAAAGATATTGGACCCGGATATTCACCCATCATCATGTCATCGGTCACCAATGTCTGAAATTCTATGTTTGCTGTGTCCTTTACTAAAAGTCTAGAAATACATAAATGACACGAAACTGAGCAAATACAATAAGGTCCATACTTAGCATTAATAAGGGTTTGCTGAAGTTCAGCGGAGTGACCGGAGTAATAACTGACCACTCAACATGATCAACCATACCGCAAGTATTGAAATTCATACTTAATAGTCAAATGGTTCTAAATGCTAAGACAGGAATAATTATGTTAAATTAGCTTCTGGTGACGTTCAATGGATGTGATTCCTGCTCTAAACATGTTTCAAGCAAAAATAAAAATAGAAATGATTAATTTTATGATGAGAGTAAAGTTTGTGAAAAGTAAATTAAGTAGAATCTACTAGCAATCTTTATTTTGATAGAATTTTAAATTGTCATAGTATCACATAAGACATAACCATCCAAGTTTCAGTTGGTAGCTACAACACATTGTCTTTTAATTGAATAACAGTAGTATCACAGAATAACTAATAGTACTACCGTGCAGAAAATTCACTCCTTAACAAAAGTCAGATTTAGGTATAAAATTATACCTATACTCGCCGCCTGCAAGCAAAATTGAAACTTATAACCGCGCACGAACCGTGAATCTTCTTTGCGCGCCGCAGTTTTATGACCGAGCCGTGAGCGTCGGCACGGGGTTGGCACTTGACAAGTTTTTGTACCTATACCTACTGATTTATTATTGTTAGATAAATATGTAGGAATTACAAATGTTGATTATGTAAACACGAAATTTTTATCCGGAGATAGATTTTTTTATAGAGATTATGTCTGATTCTCACGGAAGTAGGTATGCCACAGCCGTATTCCTTTGAAAATATGTCGGTCAGTTCCTAATATTATTTCTGGGCAACCGATATTCAATAAATTAAGGATGTTTATTTTAACTATTACTAAGTAAGGACTTTGGGACCTTTCAATATCGTCCGGAATTTAAAAATGTTATTTCTGCTTCCTTGTTCTTCCGTTTATTCAGACATCCGTAAATACATATTTTATACGGGTTAGATCGAAATAGGTTTCGAAGCCATTGTGTATTTTAAATTTTGCGCGAGCGCCACTAACACGACTATCGTGCGAGCCGAGCGGCAGCCCACTGCTATACGACTCCCCGGGAGGCGCGCCGGCCAAATGTACCTAAACTGCGTAGTGAAACCCCCCTGGTAGTATGATGGGAAGGTAAGGTACAGTGTACCTATGTATAGAATGGAATTATACTGTTTCTTATTGCTGTGTTGTGTGTGTTTTTATTAATATCTTCACAGATTAAATATTTGTGATAAAATATTGGATGTCTGCAACTATACAAGCATTAAGTTAATAGCTGCTTGATGTTATAATATGAAGTGCACATGCACACAAGTTGGATGAAAATAAAATGAAGTTGTGATATTTGTTATGATTACCAGAGACAAGTTGATAATATAGACTGGCAATACAGTTTGTAAAATATAGAATGGTGACTCACTGTTTCTTATTGATTTGTGTTGTCTGTGTCTTTATACTATGTTCACAGATCTTCATATATAAAATACTTCTTCAAATAATACAAACAACGTTGATAGCGGTTTGGTTTTATCATATGAAGTGCACGTAAGTTGGGATAAAAACAAAATGAAGATGTGATATTTGTTATGCATACCAGAGACAAGTTGACAATAAAGACCGATAGTACAGTATGTAAAAATATGAAGTGGTGACTAATTGTTTCTTATTATTTTGTGTGTGTTATTATTATGTTCACAGATAAAATATCTGTAAAGCAATGTTGTTTTTTGCAAATGATACAAGCATTATGTTAATAGCTGCTTGATTTTATAATATGAAGTCCACACAAGAGGAAGTAAAGACAAGCAAGATATGGTTATTATTATGCGTCTCAAAGACCAGTTAACAATGAAGACTGACAAATGAGACAAGAGTACCGTTTTATTATGTGTACCAAAGACTAGTTAACAATGAAATCTGACAAAGGTATAATTTTATTATTTGTACCAAAGACTAGTTAACAATGAAGACTACAAATGTATAATTTGATTATGTGCACCAAAGACTAGTTAACAATGAAGACTGACAAAGGTATAATTTTATTATGTGCACCAAAGACTACTTAATGATAAGGACTGCACATGAGGCAAAGGTATAAATTTATAAAGGTAGTTCATGTAAGGTGAGATTGTATAAAGCCTTATGTATAATAAAGGCGTATGATTGTTCGTCTGAGTTTGATAATGTTCAAATATAAATGAAATAGATTCGATGATAGCTAGTAATAAAAAAAATGATATGACACTTCATATAATTTTCTCAGATTTGAATATTAGGCCATGATGGGGAGCGGTAAGGGTTTCATAGAAGTTTTATGGGACTTGTATAGTTTTTCACTGGAGCCACAGAGTTGTATTAAGGGTGAACCTAAGCCGTTTAAGAAGATACAGTATGAGATAATAAGAAATGGAGGTACTGTTTATTATTTACTGAGAGTTTCCTGTGTCTGAGTGTGTGTGTGTGTGTTAACATTATGTTTACAGATAAGGTATTGGTGACAGTATACTGCTCTGTCTTAAGCAGTAAATGATGCAACCATGACTAGTATGTAGTTGGCATTGGCCATATAAAGTTGACACAAGGGAAAATAAAAATCTAATGGACCACTACCTGTGTTTAGTATTTTTCATATATGAAATAAATTGAACAGACAGGAATAAATGGTAAGAATTTGATACAGACTTTTGGTCATGGGCAATTGATAAAGGTGAGTCCTTATTGATCTGGTTTTGATTTACAATCTGCAAAGTTGTCATAAGTGTCGTCATGCATGATATTGATAAATGATAGTAGGTTTACAAGGGTATGTGTCCCAGTATGTGGACTCTACTTTTGACTCCATTGATAAAGAAAGGGAAGAAGGTTATGTAAAGGACTGTGCGAGCGAAATGACTAATGATAATAAAAGTAAATAGCAAGTGATTTTTACATAACGATTGAATTAATTTCCTGGTTGATTTGATTAAATGTTTGTTTTACAAAGAAATAAATTATTATTATGATTAAAGCATGCAATATAACAGGAAACGCTCTTAAAATAAAAAGTTGAACTTCAAGTACAACAGTAGTATAAAGCTTGTCCCAGAAAAAAATGTCGTTTATTAGTTAGTATGAAATAATGTAAGCAATAAAAAGTTACCAAATTTTTGACAACAGTTTATTAGAAATGTAGTAAACAAAACGTATTTTTGTTATGTTTTTGTTCTATTGTTTATTCATCCAGAAACTTCGTAATTTTCTTTTGATACCTGCCATCAGGTTTTGTACATCAGTGTCTGTGATTAGTTTTGAAGCTGCATTCCATTTTAGCTTGAAGTTTTCAACTGATGTGGCGTTAGTTTTATGTTTTAAGAGCTTCTTCTTCATACGAGCCCAATATTTTTCTATAGGTCGTAATTTAGGACAGTTAGGAGGATTTTGGTATTTTTCCACAAATTCGACATTATTGGCTTTGTACCATTTTATCACATTTTTAAAATAGTGGCACGTGGCCAGATCAGGCCAAAACAGAACTGGCTTCTTGTGTCGCTTAAAAAACGGCAATAATCGCTTTTCCATGCACTCTTTAAGGTACATATCGCCTTTCATAGTTCCTTTAGCAAAGTATGGAGTGCTGCGTTTGCCGCAAGAACAGATCGCTTGCCACACAAGAACCTTCTTCGCAAATTTATCCGTTTTTATGACATTGTACTCGTCATTGATAGTTTTTCTATCGGTCCCCGAATAAAAATGATGTCCCGGCAGTGATTTAAAATCAAGCTTGCAATATGTTTCGTCGTCCATCACAATACAGTATTTTTTTGTCGTTAAATTTGAATACAGTTTTCTGGATCTCGTTTTAGCGTCAGTTTCTTGTTTCGAATTTCTATTAGGCACTTTAGTTTGTTTGAAAGTCTTTATAGAATTATTTTTCTTTACTCGTTGCACAGTGGATTTAGACGTTTTAAACTTTTTAGCTAAATCTCTTACAGATGATGTAAGTTTTTTCAGCAAAGCAGCTAAGTATGATACTCTTCTCAATATTTTTCTTAACAAACCCGGTCTTCCGACCACTTCCAGGACGCCGTCGAATACCGCCAGTCTCTCTGAATTGTTTTAGGACCCTTTGCACAGTTCTAACAGACGTGTTTAGCTCCATTGCAACTTTTTTCGTGAAAATGCCTTAATATTGGACATATTTGTACAATATTTTCTCATTAAGTTATTCTTGTGGAGACGAGATCTTTGAAAATGTGACTGTGACAGATTTTTTTCTAATATTAAATAAAGAACCGAGATGCATTTAACATATAACCAGCCAGTTACAACCATTTTCATTGAAACCTGATATACCAACGCTGCGTAAACTAACGACATTTTTTACTGGGACAAGCTTTAGTTAACTAATGGGACCCAGTCACGTACGACTGGTATAAAACAATATGAATCTGCATAAAGCCATTGATGGTATATGATGACATGAATCAATTTACTGTCTTCAGTAAATTTTCAAATAAACATGCGCAAGTATCTCGTGTATTTGGCATGTTGCTGCTGGCGAAAAATGCAACCAGCGCGTGGAGTAGCAGTATGAAAAATCAGGCGAGTGGTCGGAGCGCGAGGACATGGCTGCGGTGGTCAGTGAGATGAACTAAGCAGTAAGCCGATAAACCTGAGACAGCAGCATGGGGAAAGCCTGTAGTCACAACGCCGTGCAGTGATGTTTTTATTCATGACGTTTTATGCTGTGATGCCTTTAGTCTTGGGATCACGTCGCCTTCGAGCGGTGATGTTATGCTGATTGGTGACGGCGCCTACGAGCGGTAATGTTTTGGTCACGGCACCTACGGGTGGTAATGTCTGGTCACAGTGTTTGGAACCGGGCATGATTGGTGTACGAACTCACCGCCCAGGAGTGGCTTCAAACATTGCAGATATTGAGTCGGGCAGGATTGGCGTATGAACTCGCCGCCCAGGAGTGGCTGAAATCTCATTTGATGACTCTTTGACTGAGAAGTGAATTAGTGTCTACCTACTAAGGGACAGTATTTGGAACCGGGCATGATTGGTGTACGAACTCACCACCCAGGAGTGGCTTCAAACATTGCAGACATTGAGTCGGGCAAGATTGGCGTATGAACTCGCCGCCCAGGAGTGGCTCAAATCTTATTTGATGACTCTTTGATTGAGAAATAAATAGGTAGACACTTAGCGACAGTGTTTGGAACCGGGCATGATTGGTGTACGAACTCACCGCCCAGGAGTGGCTTCAAACATTGCAGATATTGAGTCGGGCAGGATTGGCGTATGAACTCGTCGCCCAGGAGTGGCTCAAATATAATTTGATGATTTTTTTGATTGAGAAGTAAACAGGTAGACACTTAGGGAGAGTGTTTGGAACCGGGCATGATTGGTGTACGAACTCACCGCCCAGGAGTGGCTTCAAACATTGCAGACACATGACAGTATGGCAGTTGGAGAGAATAACTCTCATACTTCATGTCAATAATCACAATTATTTTATTATACTTAGTTGTGTATTTGATAGATAAGTGTACGACTCGAAATTAACTAATATTATGATTGTAACGGACTTGGATAAATAGACTAAGGCTTAGAACGAAGAGACTCGTTCCTAAAGGATGGCCGACTGTAACGTGACTGTCAATATTGCAGTGGCAACACAGTGCTTAATGTCATAGTAAATGAATGGATACGTCACTATCGGTCAGTCACCGTTGACAGTTGACACTTCGGAACGAGGCGTCTGTGTGTAAGGTCGGTAATGCTTTTGAGTATTAGGTAAACAGCTGAATATTTGTTGAATAAACCTTTAATTGATAACGTATAATTACAAAACTAGCCTTTAACTTTGAGATACCGTAACAATTATGATTTATAAGACGTTCCTCGGACTGGAATTTCGTGCTCCTTATGAAACTCGAATAACATTGAATTTTACATCTTAATTTTCGGGCCCACGTAACAAATAAAAATAATGCGTAAGTACCTACTTGAAACATGAAATGCAGTTGCTGTGCTAATGCAGTCGGTATGGCCTGTTGAAGAGAGCGGAATGTGACCTATTCGGAATGCCGCGGGAGACGGAACCATGTCGCGCCGCGGCACGCCATCGCCACTCACGGCTCGCCATCCTACCGCAACTCAGATGTGATTCACGCACACTAGCGCTACCCAATATCACAGCCAATAAGTGCTCATGCAAGGAAACTAAATACAACTTTGGACCAGGTATCGGATGCCGGTTTTACCAAAACCCCTGAAATTAATATACTGAAATTATTTTATACTCTTCATGTAGGATATAATCATGAACTACGTATGTAATGAATCAGCATTATTAGATTCTACAATTAACAATATAATTATAAACATAAGAACGTATATATACCGGTATTTTAGTATGGAGGAAATACCGATATCCGATTCCTGCTTTGGACATTCCTTTCTGTAGTCAAACTGCAATAAAATTGATTGTAATTATTAATACAAGATGCATTATGCATGTCCTAGTGATTGACATGCTAATGGCCATATGTCCACACCTTTACAGAAAATAGATAAAAAAATACAGACGAATTCAGAACCCCCTCCTTTTTTGAAGTCGGTTTAAAAGTACAGATCAGAGACCTCGTTTTTGAAAAAAAATGAAGAGTAAAAAACTTTTTGAAAGCATTTTCCTTTTTTCAACCGACTTCAAGATTTCGAAGGAGGAGGTTCTTAATTCGTCGAGATCTTGATTGCTATTTTGCTTTTATTTTTTTATAACGTACGAGTATGTTCACCGATTATTCGAAGACGGCTGGACCGTTTTGGAAAATTGAGAGAAAGAGGGAAAACATTTTCTCTCCGCAAAAACTAGAGCATACAGACAAAAATGTTACGCAAGTTTCCAAAATCACTCGAAATATAATTAAGAATAATTTTAAACAAAAAAGAATCGACTTCACTTAGACTCCACAAGTCCACATTTCCGATTGCCCGAGCTAGAAGCGCCAGAGCTTTGAAGAGTTCCCTCGATTTCTCCAGGTTCCCATCATCAGATCCTGACCTGATGACGAAAAAAAAAACCAAATTGGTCCAGCCGTCTTCGAATAATCTGTGAACATAGATTAAAACAAAGATCCCGACGAGTTGAGAATCTCCTCCTTCGAAATCTTGAAGTCGGTTGAAAACGTAAAGTAACGTTTGTAAGCAAAGATTATGATGAAATGCCGTTAGAGACCAAGCTCTTTTCTCGATATATGAGAAATCTTTTACGCCTTTGCGTTCACGCCGGCGGAGGAGAACGGAGACGTTATTGAAATTCTTATGCTGATTTCTCGAAACAAGAGTGTATATAGAGTTTTAAATTGGAATACAGGCTCTGGTAAAGGAGGCTCTTAGAGAGTCGCGTGCTTTGAGGAATGCTGAACTGAAGGAGAAGTTGTAAAGTTTATATTTAAGTTTATTGTTTATTGTTTAATGTTTTAAAAATAAATCTTTGTTAAATACAAGGAAACGTTAATATATATGTAAGTATTCGTATAAATGTAGGGTTTTATTTTAATATTATTGAACCGCGTGAATATTGCTGAATACGTATGTTAGTTTAATTTAAAATATTTTGAGTGCTACATAAATATTATTATAATAAATAATAATATTATGAATATTAAATAAATAACAAATAAATAAACATTATGAGACAATATTAGACAACCCGATCAAGTCCCAAAGTAAGCTCAATAAGGCTTGTGTTGTGTGTACAAGACGACGATATATATAATAGATAGATCTATATATCAATACTTAAAAACATAGGAAACATCCATAAACCAGGAACAAATATCGGTGATAAACACACAAATAAATGCCCTTACCAGGATTCGAATCCGGGACTTCCTCCTTCGAAGGTAGAGTCACTACCGACTGGGCTAGGAGGCCTTATATTTGTACATATTTAGTTGTAGTATTTATTGTTGGCTTTTATTGTATTGCGTTGCTAATTTATAAAACTACTATACGCGTGCGCTTAATTTATCAGTAATAAATAAGTAAAAATGGGCTCAAACAGTAGCTTGATCGAGTTGAGAAAAGGGATTATTATTCTGGTTTGATAATTTAAAACTGACTAAGGAGCCTGAACTGGAATAAAGAAACGTCTCGCAAGTCACAATAGCCGTGAATTAAATAAACCTCTAAGTACCTGAGACAAAAATATAAAAAGCAAGTGAGGCAAATTCCGCGCCGCGCCCGCCGGCTGTCGTGCTTGAGCTGCAATCACATTTTTAATATTATGGTAAAAGATAATATCTGTAGGGGAAGAAATGAGTTTGAGAACGCCGTTGTAAAAACGGTTGTTTTATGAGCTCTTTTAATAATGTAATATTTTCCATGCGTCGCCAAATAGTCACGAAGGACTATTTACTATCAAGCTTTCTTAAATTACATATAGGTAGGTAGGTACTTCGATAACTGACTTCAAGCACTTGGAATCTCGTTGTGTATATATGTACTGTTTATAGGTATGCCACCATAATCATCTTGGCCCTCCACGGCCGTTGTACTTGGGCAAATACGGATGCATCACTTTTTGCGATATGAAAGAATTTAAAGGGATAGGTGTAACGCAAATATTTCGCTAAATAAAAAAGGTCAAGATTTAATGTGAAAACTGTATGTTAACTTTCTAAATCAGCAATTAATATGAACATGTATTTAATTTGTGCAATGCAGAAATAAAGGGTAATGATGAAATCGCCTCAAACTAAAGTTAGCTGTGCAAAAACCGGGGTTCAAGAAGATTTGTGGAAAATAATTAGAAAGGAGTTAGCTGGTTCGGCCCGGAACTTGCTCGTCATTGCCGGTCATTTCCTCGATCGGCGTACAATGTCGTCCCATGACGAATCGGGATACAAAAGGCCTTCCCGCTCCCCCAATCGACTACGTTGACCCAAACTATAAAGGGGCTTCATACAGACCCAGAGTACGGTTAGCGACTGACGTGTTGCCGTCGTAAAGGTGACCTGTTCTACCCTAAAGCCCTACTTGTCACAATAATTAACACGAAACAATGAAAATCTACGTTTTCTAGTATATATAGGTAAGGTGGGTGCTAAAATAGGTTAGGTACATCATATCATAACAATTAACTTTAAGTAGAAATTTTTTGTTTTGATTTTCTGTCCAATATTATCACTCTTAGCAATTAACTGACAAGATAGCTATGAACCATGACGTCTGACGTGAGTTTTGGTTGTCTTTTTTTAACAAATGCAATTTGTTACAAGAGCGAGGAGCAAGAAGTGACAGTGGGTGACCTACGACGTGGAAAAGAACAAACCCGCGGGGTCAGGTAACAACAGACAGCATAACAATGAGTTAAGAGATAATTAAGAAGGTCTCATCACAGTCATCACTGATTTATTATCTTATTTAAAAAAATACAGTAGGGTGTTTTACGTAGCAAAGTTGTTTTCTCTACATATTTTTTTCAAAAAAACAAACGAATACTCAACTATCGTTATTCGTTTTTAATCCTAGGACCTACCTATAGTACAAACAGCTTTAAAAATATTTGTACTAACTAATTTGTTAGCATCTTATACATATAAATAAATATACCTTTTATTAATAAATAAACTTACTTATGCTGACGTACCAAGGCAAAAGTTGGGAAAAGTCGTACCTACCTGTCGCTGGTCCCCACAATTTTCACCGACTTTTTTTTATAATTATAGGTATGTACGAGTATACTTGAGACCTTTTAGCTTAAGACAGCTAATAATATTTTTTGGAATAGCAATGTTAAATAAGTAAATATCCCACTTCACGAAGCCATTGCGATTACTTGCCCAGGTTCTAAGAAAGTAAGTATTCAGCGTTCCGCACGCATTATTTATAACATTTCAGGAAACCTTTATCTCTATTAAATAACAAGTTAATTATTTCCTGACTTACCTGTAGGTACAAGTCAGAAAATACTGCGAGCTTTTATGTTATTTAACATTAATTAAATTAAAATTTGTAGGGTTCATTTTCAAAAATCCTGTGTTTTAAAGGTCTACAATCTACATACTCGTAACAACCCTTGAACAAAATATGTATATATTATTTAATATAATGCTCCTAACTTTAACGGTTTATGTCTACTGTGCTATGTAACTAACAAAACTGATTTATATGTAGGTAAGTAATAAGTAGGTACAGATATCCGCGAAAATGGTTACCGGTACATTCCTAAATATTTGTGATGATTAGGTTAAAATATTCAATATGAAATAGTGGTAATATTTATAATAACTTAGTGGTAATTATTATAGATTGGCCAACTGTTTCAATAAAAAAAAACCGGCCAAGTGCGTGTCGGACCACGCATAGGAGGGTTCCGAACCTACAATGTAATAAGAACCAAACTAAAACCAAAAGGTCGTATCTGATGCCTATGCTCTTTTTTGGAGATGACTCAAAAATGGCTGAACCGGTAATGTTCAAAATAATTTTCGTAGAAAGTATGTGATAAGGCACATCGCCTCAAATTTTTTCATATTTTTTGGACTTACGGTTCAAAAGTTACAGGGGGGAGGGGACACAATTTTTCTGACTTTCGAAGCGATTATTTCAGAAAATATTCATATAATCACAAAATGGTCAAAAAAAACCTCAATGTTATTTTTAAAGACCTATCGATTTATGTGTCACATGTTGATATTTGGTTAAAAAACATTTTTTGAAATTTAGTTACATCTATGGAGCGCCCCCCTAAAAATATATGTTTTCAAATTTAACTCCATAACTAAGTAGCGGCATACAAAATACACCTTATGTCTAAATTTTATTCTGATACGTAGTATAGTTTCCGAGTAAAATGGCTGTGACATACGGACGGACAGACAGACAGACAGACATGACGAATCCATAAGGGTTACGTTTTTTGCCATTTGGCTACGGAACCCTAAAAATGATTTCTGGGTTTACTTTGATCAAAAATATAAAAATACCTTTGGATTTTTATTTTAAGATTGGCAATATTGAACATCTATCAGTGTGTGATTTGCGGTCAAGGCCGTTGATCGATGCAAAAACGACAAAAATATGTAACTATTCATTTTGTATACTTTTAATAGTTTGTTTAACTTCTAAGGTACAATGTTCAATACAGTTAATACATACCTACATTTTATGTAATTCACTGAATCAGGCATGTATCGGTGGCCTATAACATCAATCGATGTTATAGGCCTTGTTGAAAATAATAATTCATGGTGGCCATTTGTATTTTTTGGTTCCGTCGGTATTTGTAGCATGGGCACAGAATAACTAATAGTACTTTGGCATGGGGTGTCATTGCTTACCTATGAGGGGTTACTTTGATTACCGATTAATGACACTACGCGACATAGCTTAGACAAGAGCTTATTTTTAGATAATTTAACAACAAAAAAACTATATTAATGGATAATCACATTTGTTTGTAACCGGTTAGGTAAAAAGCTGTATGCACCGGTATATGTAATATTCATTAATTTCATATTATTAGTAGTTTTTGATTGATTTTTATTGTTCAATGACAGATGAATAAAATATTAGACTGTTTTGTAATAAAAAGTCGTTTTATCCTAAAATATCCTTGATGTTCTTTGTCAAAGTAACATCATAAATCCTAAACCGGTAAACGGATTTTTTCTAATGTTTTGGAGTTTTTCTTCCTACTTGGGTTACTGTCGAATTCCGTCGAAAAAAGGGGGGGTATCAAAATAAATCCCACATCAGTATAAATTTGATCACCAACTTAAAGTTTTTTTCCAAGAGATACATTAATAATAAAATATTTATGTATAGTGAGTGAAATCGATAGAGGAGCAAAAACCGATATTTTCACTTTTTTCTAATTATTAGATATCATATTCGGGAAGATAAATACATATTAATTTTGAAATTGATGAAAGAAAAAATTCTACGGTACTTATTATTTTGTAAGTAACTTATTATTACGTCACACCTGGCCATAATGTGAGTTTTACCGCTCGCTACGCTTACGGTAAAACTCGCATTATGGCCAGGTGGGGACGTAAAATTGTGTACTCACCACGGGCAGTAAAAAAGAAAGCCCTCTATCGCATATTTACAACCCTCGCCTGCGGCTCGGGTCCCAAATACCTGCGATTTCGGGCTTTCTTTTTTTTACAGCCCTAGGTAAGTAATGTACTATTTTGTAGGTAAAAAAAGGTTTAGTAAAAAACCGGTCAAGTGCGAGTCGGACTCGCGCACCGAGGGTTCCGTAAAACCTGTAGGGGTAGTAACTTTAAAATTATTAGAAATATGTTTATTATAAGATGTTACTAAAAATTTACGGTTTTCGCAATTTTTCCTTTATCTGTGCTATAAGACGTTGCTTCGTACCAAATTTCAAGATTCTGAGTTCACGGGAAGTACCCTGTAGGTTTTGATTCCATTGCGAGTTTCGAAAATTGCGGAAATTTGCGGCATAAACGGCTGTATCTTTTTTATTGCGTTGGCTTAAAAGTTTGATTTTTTCACAGTTCCAAGGGACAGTAGACCTTAGTATTTGATATAAGTTTCAGCTTGATAACTCCACGAGTTCCTAAGAAAAAGGGTCTTGACAGACGGACGGACGGACGGACAACAAAGTGATTCTATAAGGGTTCCGTTTTTTCCTTTCGAGGTACGGAACCCTAAAAACACAGCATTATTCACCTTGTCTATACTTTATTATATTCACCTCCAGTACTACAGATTGTTGGTTTTTATTGTATTTCGGCTTATATACACGGTGGTCTTAGTCTCCAATTATGATCAGGAATACGCAGTTAAAATTATTCGGTTTCCTCATGTTACACCGTGTATTAAACCCTGTCTACTTCATTCGTGGGGCGCGTCCGTAAATATTGAATTTAACCAGATTTTCGTATTTTAAGGAACCTGTGAATTCATTTTACATGCTTTAAAAAAAAAGACTCGAACTTTCGCTCCAGCCGTTCCGACATTGATCACATCTAACATGTTCTGCTTAGATGAAACGTGTCGAAATAGGTGAATATCTATATAGAACCATTAAACCTAATAAACCGATTCTATAGGCAATTGATATGGACCTGCCCCGGTGGCCGGTGTGATTTGTGTGCAACGGCGCGTATGGTCCGCTTTGCTCTGCCACGCCAATGCCTTCGCAGATTAAAATTCCAATCTATCTCGTTGTTAGAGCGGCAAGTTGAGTTTTCTATCGAACATTCGAGAAGAATGTGACGTGATATATTGCATATAGACAATTTTACGCTTTTATAAAATTTGAGTTGGGACAAGCCATAGTAAAAAGCAAGTCTCCAACTCCCTGTTTAAAAATAAAATTAATAAAAATAACTAATTAAAAAACATTGAATACAAAATATCAAGATTACCGGCACCTGTAATCTTGATATTTTGTATTCAACGTTGTGTACTCGTAACTCGTAACAACAAATATATTTTTGACCGTTAAGTACGATCTCTTCTACGCTATGCAATTGTCTATGTAACACTTACGACTTTGGTAGTTGTGTTAGGGTTAGCAAGCCGATGTTGGGTCAATTTATTCAGTAATTAAATTTATTAAAATTGTTGTTGTACAGTCGCCATCAAATATATCGGAGCGGCCAAGGTACTCAAAAACATCTGAACACGCACTTTATCGCCTTGACAATAGAGGCGTTGTTCAGATATTTGCGACCACCTTGGCCGCTCCGATATATCTGATGGCGACTGTACCTTGCGTAATGGAATATAAAACGTACTAAGCTATTGGGTACAAAATGGATTTTAATTTATTCAAATATTTTGCTCATATGTACCTCGTACGGGAAAAATAAACAAAATTTAATAATAGCAATAAAAATAATATTTCATAGTGTTAAGTGTTCACAGTGGTCATGTTCTGGACTTACGTGCTCTGCTCAAGAAATTTAAATACTCGTCTCGACCTATTTCGGCCTCAGAGGCTGCATTTAAATAACCCGTGGCTTCATTGATTTTTCTCGCGCTACACGTAGTCAAAACTTTGTCTGCTCAGGTGTAATTTAAAAAGGTATTACTGTAAGTAGTTATTTTCCGTCGTCTTTCTTCTCTGATTCACTAAACAACTTCATAAAACCTACCTAGGGTTTTATGAAGTTTTTTAGTGAAATGTATTCCTTCTGTAGCTAAACATTACTGATAAAGCAATGAAAGACTTGCTATTTCATTCATCGTCTTAACATTTTTCTCGCGACTGGTTGTATGTGAGAAATGTACTGATGCACTGACAAAAAGTAGAAACATTTACTTTTCGAAATCTACCATCGGCATATAGAAAACTGAAACTTTCCATTTACACATTGAACAAATCTTTTTTTACTTTTCCAAGTTGTAAACTTTTCATAAATTGCACATCTGTAAAAGCCATTTATGACAAGATTTTACCGAGTAAATCTTTAAAAAACTGAATTACCAATGGCAAGTGAACATTAAAATACGACGAAGACAACAAAGTACTTAGGTATAGGTACAAAATATGTACGTAAATAAAGGATACGTAGAGTACAAAGGATGCGTAAAGTTTTCGGCGACCGTACTCGACCCTCTCTTGTGGATATGTTTACGGAATGTGTATCCTGCCGTAACGTAACACTTTGTTTTGGTCGCCATTTATTGCGCGAGTTTGCGAAGTGGGTCTGGGTAACCCGCCAGCCGCTTTATAGAGTGAGCCGCGGTGTTTCGATTGGCGCGTATGCATAAGGGACAATAAGGGTTGACACACTATTAGTTCTCTCCCAATAGGACCTCTCGATTTGGTCAGCCATAAAAATATTTACTCATACCATCATTTTAAAGACGTCAGCTGTTTTAGAAAGTATTTTTGCTGGTTTTCGAGTTTCGAGTGATGGCTATCTCAATAGCAGCATTCAACCATTTTATTAATTTTCCTTTTGATGTAGTTTTAAGCTTCCAAACTCCTTAAACCTTTGGGCGTATATTAAAGCTACAGTTTCGTCTGTTAAAGTAGAAGCTGCGACAGTAGGTGCGTGAGTTATTTAGATGCAGTGTTAAGCGGCACCTAAATTGGTGTAGTAATTAGACACTAAGTGCGGTCAGACTATTGTGGTTATTGATTGCTTTGCTATACGTACGTTATTGTGATTTATATAAATACTTACCTATACATACCTGCCATTATTATAATACTAAGTACTACTATTAGTTAATGTGGATATGTTGTACGGGAATGGCAAGTGAGTTTTACATTTTCAAAAGTTGGGAACATTGTACTGATTTTACCACATTTTTGGACCCAAAGTTTAAAGGTTACGGCGGGCACATTTTTTTGGACTTTCAGAGCCATTATTTTCGAAAAGAAATATAGTTTTTATTAAAAAAATGGTACATTTAGAAATCCCTGTTCCATTTGCACGACCTATTAAAACCCTCAAAATTGGGCTGAAGCGAAAAAAATTACTCTAATTTCATGTGAACCCTATTTTTAGGGTTCCGTAGTTTCGTCATGTCCGTCCGTCCTTCCGTCCGTCCGTCCGTACATCCGCATGTCACAGCGATTTTAATCGGAAACTATAAGACGTATGTTAACAAAATTTTAATAGTATAAGTCATCATAGACAAGAGAGGTTTTAGCTTGTTTCTGGTCCTACCGCTCATACATGCGCTTTGGTGGTCTGTGGTTCACATACCTACTCGACAGGCACCCTTTAAGACCAACCACGATAAGATCATCTGTTTATTTATATTGAGGATACGGGACAGGGATTACTTTATTTTCTATATGATTCTCAGATCAGGAAAGGACTGAATAAAAACGCATGTTTACAGTCTTTGTAACATTCCTTACAAACTATTCTAATGTCAACACTTCTTATGTTATGACCACTTATGACTCATAATATGCTTCTATAGTTATTTTATTAATATCTACTGAAACGAGTTTCTGTGTGGCGGTATGCGATCGTGGTCTAGGCGTGCCGTGTCGAGGCCGCCGGCTAAAACGAAAGTCGCGACGGAGAGGTGAACTAGTTGACGCAGTGGTCAGTTTGAGTCAAGTCAGAGTACCTGACCAGTATCAGATCAGACCTTCATATATATGTATATGATTTAACGTTTACTCATATTCGCTCCGATAACAAAGGAGCTAATCGTTCATCATCTTACTTTAAAGATAACTCTGACGTTTGTAAATCATTCCGAAGATAATATAAGTAAGTATAACAATTAAAATTAGTGTAATAATATTGTGTACATATTACGTCTTAAAATGTTTATATTCTGTTTTTTACTACTAGTTGATAACTAAATTACGATTACAATAATTTATGTTTTAGATTTTTCTAAGATTTTAGATAGGTAAGTAGTAGATACCTACTTACATTTTACTCAGGTACGCATTCATTTTTTGAAGGATAACCCTAAAGCGATTTTCTCTGTACACAGCAAAATATTTTTTCTATATTTGTACCTTGCATATTTACTGAGGTTTTACTTCGCTATTCCAGAGTCATACTACTATTTGCGGTCCATGCACTGTTGGACAGTCTTTGTTCGTTAGTTGAGGGCGTATTCACGGCAACAAAATCAGAGTTCAGGATATTATAACTGTGTACTTGACTCTACAAAATAAAATCTACTGATTAAGTAAACTATAGTATTTTTTCATTAGTGTTTAAAAATATAGTTTGTATTCGGTTTCAAGTAAAGCTAAATGTTATAACAAGAATTGCCGGAACCTTAAAGGGTCGGTCCAACGCCCAGCGTGACGCTGCGCTGCGTCCGCGCCGCGTGACGTCGACGCGATGACTGTTCAAACAGGGCGCGCGCGGATCGCGCTCTCAACACGCCCTCATCGCGCGCGCGAACGCGGCGCGGCCGCGCGCGATGCGGGCGTGACTCCCGCCCGATACAGCATGCGCGCGCTTAGGGTCGCTCATTCCTTCCGAAGCCAAGATTTAATTTTTCTATATCCATAATCACAATCACAGTATATTGCTACGCACGGTGCACCGCGCTGCCTAACGTCCGACTGATGTGACCCAGCGCGGCGCAGCGTGCCGCCGCGTCCCGCCGTACACGGCGTACTACTACCTAAGTACTACTATTAGTTAATGTGGATATGTTGTACGGGAATGGCAAGTGAGTTTTACATTTTTAAACGTTGGGAACATTGTACTGATTTTACCACATTTTTGGACCCAAAGTTTAAAGGTTACGGCGGGCACATTTTTTTGGACTTTCAGAGCCATTATTTTCGAAAAGAAATATAGTTTTATTAAAAAAAATGGTACATTTAGAAACCCCTGTTCCATTTGCACGACCTATCAAAACCCTCAAAATTGGGCTGAAACGAAAAAAATTACCCTAATTTCATGTGAACCCTATTTTTAGGGTTCCGTAATTTCGTCATGTCCGTCCGTCCTTCCGTCCGTCCGTCCGTACATCCGCATGTCACAGCGATTTTAATCGGAAACTATAAGACGTATGTTAATAAAATTTTAATAGTATAAGTCATCATACCACACCCATACAACACCATACAACACCCAGCGCGACGCAGCGCCGCGCTGGGTGTTTGACCAACCCTTAATTGAACCTACGGTTGACGTTATAAATATGAGGGTCGGGACCTAAATATGTATACTACTATAGCGTTTGTATGGCTAGAATAAAATAGATTCAATGTTTGCAATTCTTTGTTTTTCAATTCTGATT
The DNA here is from genome assembly GCA_947086415.1 of Pammene aurita. Taxonomy (NCBI): domain Eukaryota; kingdom Metazoa; phylum Arthropoda; class Insecta; order Lepidoptera; family Tortricidae; genus Pammene; species Pammene aurita. Next base: position 17,768,235 of record OX352289.1, read on the forward strand.
GATCATAATGATCATACTCAAAAACAATGAAAATGGGTCCGTACCTATATAACTTTCCTTAAAAGGTTATTTTTTTTAGATTATTTTCTTAAAGTACCTTAACCCTAACTATGCCTAAGCATACTCAAAATTAAAATATAATCAAAACAATTGTGTTACAGACAGATAAACAAAATCAAAAGTAAGGAAACAAACCACCAATTAGTAATACCGTCACGAAGATTCGAACTTTATTTACTAGTTTTATGAAGATTGATCGATTTTAACTACATTTTAACAGGCAGTTTCACAAATCCCGCTCAGTTTTCGTTCGTTAACGATGACGAATTAACGAGTTTCCTGATATAACGCAGTTAGTGGTCGATTAAACTGAACAAGTCACCATGTTGATAACAAGGCACGAAAAGCAGATTAGTCCACATAACTGTACTTAATACAAAGAAATGCAATGTTGTAAAATTCAATTGTTGAGTAAGTAATTTAAAATCAATCGTAAACGCGTAACAATGAGCACATGAACTGCATTCCTTACATTTCATTAAATTGTCGAAAGGGCCTCAGTGCGTCGGTTTCGGCTGCGCGTACGCCCCCCAAATATCAAATATCCAATCACAATAACTATAAATTAATAGTTACCTACATACTCGTATTTATGTTCGAAACAAGAAAATCTTATTGAATCTACAATCTACCATCGAAACTCTAAGAGTTGGGTACAAGAGAAAATAACCGGATTAAGGCAATCCAATGTACAGGAAGGCCTATTTACTTTCCTTATGGTGATACTTAAATACTATAAGCAGCTTTTATCGCAAATGTAACTCACTTCTGATGGGCTTGGATGGCTGCGTTTACAATGTAAATAAAACGCATGCTATCATTAGATGTGTTAATTCCTGTAGTACTTTTTATACACACAAGGTTAAAATAAATAGATACAAATGACGAAAACGTTTTCATTCACAGAAAGCATTCGATATAATTTTCTAATTTGTTACAAAAGATATAATCATTTTTATATACAGAGGTATAATTGTTATTGGTATAGGAAAACCATGGCGTACCTGCCTACAAAAAGTAGGTAAAACTACACTAATATTAAGTTGAAAAATTTAATAAATAAACCGTATTTAAATTATAAACTAAAGGTAAACGCTATTCGTAAACGAGCCAGCTAGTGGAATGCTCCGTAAATATTAATTGTTTTTCAACTCGCGACATTTTTGACAAATTCTTTGAGAAATCTACGAAATTATTTGAACTAAATGAATGTACTCATATTAATTGTTAAAATCACCGCGATGATATAGGTACAGCAGCAAACAAAAAGCTTTATTTATTTATATTAGCTGCGCATTTTTGGCGGTCTGTATTCAAATTGCAGGTATGAAACCAATACACATTTTTAAATTATTTGTGTCTACGCGGTATTTTAAACATGAGCATTTTATTTGCGCTGACAATGCTTAAAACGCCCGATTAACTAGTACCATTTATACAGAAAAGTAATTTTAGTTTAGGTCAAAATTCAACACGGATGTCTAATAATATTATAATCTGTACAAGGTCAGATGCAAATAGGAGAGCACAAGCAGCACAACTTAATTTGTACAGTCACCGGCAATAGTATCTGCCTACACGAAGGCCACATAAATATGTGACACGCTCTTATGACCCTACAAATAAGAGCGTGTCACATATTTTTGCGGCCTTCGTGTAGGAAGATACTATTGCCGGTGACTGTACTATCAAACATCATGTCATAGGGACTTCCCAACTATATCAATTTATTGATCAAGTTTACCTAATATAAAATATTATATGAATTCGAAAGTTGTATATATTATCCAGCTTAAATTTCTTATAATGATCTTAAGAAAACGGTTTTCATCCGTTAGGGTTTCGTTATTAAAATTATTTTGTGTTTAATTTTTAAATTTCTTAATGTTGCTATGCTAAAATGTATCATATTTACCATTAACATAACGTCGTTAAGTAGTTATCAACAAACAGGGTAATTTATATTTTATCCGGTGAACTTAACATCTACTATAAATGTCACTTTGAAACTTATGGATAAATTTTATATCCGAAGGAAGTTTCTAGTTAATTGTTATTTTTGCCACAAATAATTGTATGTATGTCTGACTATGATATCGGAAAACCTTTTCAGCAACTAAAGTCTCTTAGTGTTTCCATTATACAATCAAAATAAACTACATTAAACATTACTGTTATTAGCTCAATTAATTAATTCGCTGTAAACGTGTAATATTAATTAAAATAGATGTGAAAATTGCATTGTATTTACTAGACGAATTCCAATTCATCGGGGCTCATGGGTATAACAGCCAGTAGGAAATACACTCTAGTATTCTCGCCTTTTTCTATTTAGTTCAAGTTGTGTGTTCTGGGACGCCCTAATAACTCAGTTACAGCCACGTTATTTACATAGTTACACAACACATCAGGAATATAGTCAAGTCATAGGTGTAGGCACCTCATCGGTATTCATCGGGATAAAGAGTATATTGATTGATACATGTAGGTGCCATGTATATAAACCTGTTTGTTTCATAGCCTGATAAATTTTTAGAAACAACTGTTCTGAGTGTTGTATAATTATTGAATTAAAAAAATATCAATATACTCGGACAAAATAAAAAATAGAAGTAAGTAGATATTACTACTTACAACAAACCGATCTTTAAGATAGTGCAGCTTCAAATGTATCGAGATACTTGAGTGTATGTTAGTGTCAGTGCCTATTATTTTATTAGGCATTTGTACGACGTGATAGCATGATAATAACAGTGTCTGTCTCTCTATATTACGGGTATTCAAAAGGTGACATTTTTATACTAACCGGCAGCCATCATATCCTATCCGCACAGGTTGGATTCGTGTTGGCTCCAGAGAAGGTCATCAAGCGACATTTCGTTTTTCCGATATATTAACGCACGCGGGCATTTATTAAAGTAAACCGGTTGCGACGGTGGCCATTTTGCTTTTGGCTAATTCGATTAACTCGTTTACTGCAGGTACGGACGCTGCCAGATATTCTAGTTAGTGCATATTATCAATATTGATACTGAACGTTTTTTTTATTCTACTGTTTTTTGAAAATCTTAACAGTTATTAACCGGATTAAAAAAATAGTTTTGTTCTACTCCATGTGCTTTTTATCCGTCATTTATACATTCGTGAGCACCTTTATAAGAAAATACATAATATATACTTTCTCGAAGAAAAGTCTATGCTCTATTCCCCGAAAAAAGCCCTTGTTCTGCAAAATCGCCATAATAGAATCGCGTGCAGTCACGACTTGTAATGGGCTTCTAATCTTTAATATACTTTATTTTGTTATTTTTTCTTCCAACGCAATTTACTAGTTAGTATTTAAAAGTACTTACAAAGTTATCGAAATTTTCTCATATGTTCTTATACAGAGAAAAAAGAAAGTGCCAGTACAGGTTTAAGACAACTATCCTTAATTAATTGAAAGTGCACGCTTTGCTCTTATTTATCTATCTAAATGTATAAAAGAAGAAACTGACTGACTGACTGATTGACTGACTGAATGACTGACATATCAACGCACAGCCCAAACCGCTGGTGCTAGAGATTCCAAATTTGGTACGTAGGTTCCTTATACGAGTAAGGTCTAGGGATGCACTAAGAAAGGATTTTTCAAAATTCACCCCCTAAGGGGATAAAATGGGGGTCCAAAGTTTGTATGGCGAATCAAGATTTGTTAGACTATTTTAATCGAAACTTCACAGGAGTATTCCTAACGATAAATGAGTAAACACGTGTTTCAGGTTTTTTGAGAATTCAACCCCCAAAAGGGGCAAATGTGGTCACAAAATCTGAAAATCAACCCCAGTATCGTATCCTTTTTGAGTACTTATAGTACGCGGGCAAAGCCGCGGGAAAAGGCTAGTGATAATGTATAAGTTATTTTATTATATTATACTTACTTACCTAATAAATAATAAAAGTACCTGCATTAATATCACTCCACTTAATATTTATACCAGTTTAGTACTGCAACTAAATATGGTCCACAAAGTTCAAAATGTAATTAAATATAAATAATCCAAATCTTCTTTTTGTTTCTTTATTTATTTATTAATGAACATTTGTGGACAAGTTTAATAAAAGGGCCCATTTTTTTGTCGATTTACATGGACACTATCTTTCGCTATTATACCGTAAAACCTCCCAACTTATAGTCTATCAGTACTGCAACTTTGGTCCACGAGTTTAAGATGTAATAAACTAAAAATTATACCATTCATTTATGAACGTATTTAGTCATAGCATTGCGTTATATAAATAAACTGAACGATGATATTCAAGTTAATTTTTGGGCCATAGTTGGGTGAGCTTTAGACTACAGTGGGAGGTTTTACGGTATATTGTTTAGTTTTAGGAAGTAGAGGCACCTAACAAGCAATAACAAGCAATGACTTGCAAGTAATAACTTTATATCGATAAAGTGGGAACATTTCCCTGGCCTGAACTGACACACATCTGTCTTAGAACTGCGTCAATTAAATAAAAGTAACACCTGAACGAAGATAGGACCTATGATACCTAAGTACCATTCGGGTTAGTTTTGGAACCATAGTTGTGAATTTATTTAAAATCTTTCCACAAGATAATATTTTCTCAAGTTCCTCAAAGAAGTTTCGAGGAAAGCTAGTATTTTATAAATGTTCATATTGTTCATACTCGAGCAATGCGAGAGACAAGGCCGCATCAATTTACGGGAGCCCTCGAGTTCGTAGGATTATTATTTATTTCTTAGCACGCCCCGCCCCTGCGCTATAAACCGTCCCTACGCTACCCAAAGCTAATTTCCATAAGCGAGATAGGGATAACTTAGCTAAATTTAAATAAGGAATTTTATGTATAAACTTAGTCAACATACTCGTACCTACTCGACTCGAGCTAGGGCATTAATATGTTGATGAAAAGGTAAACAACAATTTATGAGGTATGCGTTGCCCGGTAGCTCCCCTAAACCTCTAAACTTGGTAGGTAATCGTTAAACCTTCTCATTACTGCCCGGAAGCGGTATCTTAAGCGTACAGGCGGGATAGAACGGACTTCTTTGTTCTTCTTATTCCTTCTTCGTTTCATTATTTAATTTGCTTCTCAAGTATTAAGACATCAACGAGCGCGATAGTTACACTTTACCGCCGTTAGTCTGTTTTTTTTCAGTGAAGGTGTGAAAACATGGAAAAAAAACCGGCCAAGAGCGTGTCGGGCCACGCTCAGTGTAGGGTTCCGTAGTTTTCCGTCCGTCACAGTAAGTGTCCCCACTTAAGAGTTAAAATAACACCGCCATGTAGGATATGATATGAGCGTTCCACGTACAGCGACATCTATCGGCAAATTAAGTAAACTATTGCGCGCGAGCTTAAGACGATTGTCGCCGGAGTGTCCTTGAGCGTTTGGGCGCTCTCTACCCGCGCCACCTGCGTACCCCTCTCATTTCGATCGTGCGTAAATCCACCGCGATGCACCGCAACAATGTTCAAAGAATATGACTTTACTCAGAGGCGCGCGGGCAGCTTTATAATAATTATAATCCTTTTGCGGATGTTTTGTGATTTGAATACTGTGATTATGTACTACGGTGACATTTTTAGGAATGCTACTTACCTATTAAATAAGATAAGTAATAACGATCTCGATTAGTAGATTTTAATGTAAAAAAATAATAACCTAGATTTTGAATTTAAAGTACAGTGAGCGGCAAAATATTTACGAATTTACGAAATATGGTTAAAAATATTCCGCATATCAGAAAAAATAAAAAATACTGACTATTATAGCAAAAAAAACTGAATGCACATCAAAGCGGTGTTTTCATGTGAATTTGGATTTTTTTTGCTGTGCACGTGAGCTGGTTATTTTTTTGTTGCGATTTTAAATATTAACCGTCACTTAATTACGATAAATTAACAAAACTAAGCCTATTGCGAGTTGCGTATAGTAAAAATGCACATGTAAGGAGCGGTATTTGTGCACGAAATCGTCATATAATTGTCATGAGAGCTGTAAGCCCATTAAATTTAGATCTTTAAATATAACACAGCGCAAACACTTCTTAGGGTTCCATAGCCAAAATGGCAAAAACGGAACCCTTAAAAGTTTTTTGAAACATGTCCGTCTGTCCGTCCGTATGTCAAAGCCATTTTTATTATAAAACATATATTACTGAAATTTTATCTAGAGGTGTGTTTCATGTGCCGCTACTTAGTTTTCTGGCTAAATTGCTAAAAAACTTTTAGGGAAGGCACTTCATACATATGCCATACATATGCCATACATATGCCAAACTAAATGTCAAAAATATATTTTTTGTAAATATGAACATGTTGTACGATACGGTTTTAAAAATATTTTACATATATAGAGGATTTTTAAAACTGTTTTATTAAGTCAATATTTTCAGAAATATTTGTTCGAAAGTCTAAATATATTTAATCCGTAAGTCTACAAAATATGAAAAAAACCAAGAAGGCTTAGTACTTAATTTCTACGATAATTATTTCACATATTATCGGTTTATCCGTTTTTCAGTTATCTCCAAGAAACTACTTTCTACGGAACCCTACAATATGCGTGGTCCGATACAAACTTGGCCGGTCTTTTAAAGATATTTGATAGGTAGTATTAACCCTTACTAGTAATTTATTTATTTACTTTATGTTGATAATTAATATAAAATTTGTATTTATTTCACCGACATAGTAAAGTTTTTTTTAGGGTAGTCAACGCGCATGTGAATCTTCTGGGGTTGCAGGCGTCCATAGGCTTTATAACTGCTTTCCATTAGGTGGGTCGTATGCTTGTTTGCCAGCGTCGTGGTATAAAAAAAAGCTGTTTTTCCTTTATTCTTACATACATTGAACTCTTAAATATCAGCCATTTTTTATTAGAATCTCAATCAGGCTTTGCTCAGTGATAGTACACTGAAATTTGGTATGAGTATGTGTTTTAATACGCCTACAAAGTGGTAAAACAATAAGTATCTGAAACACATTGTTGAATAGGTCTTTCAAGAAGAATAAGCCTTAAACAACTTTTGGATAAAACGAATACTTTCGTAAATAATATTAGCTTCGAAAGTAAAACATGCTCTTTGATTTTTTAACCGTGGGTTCAAAAAAATTGGAAAAATTCCTGGAAGTGAGGCCATTGAAATACTTATCACGTATTTTCAATAAAAACTATATGCAATAAAATCGGTTGAGCCGTTTTTGGGTGATGCCTATAGTAAAATAACGTAAGTGCCACAAAACATCTCTTTATGAACTACCTTTTGAATGGATGTATTGTAACAGGCCGGCAACTACGGATCCTTACACTGAGCATAATAGCCCGACATTCTCTTGGCCGGTTTATATGCAATCCTTTGCAGTTTACTTCGCAATTTCTTGATTTGTTAAATTAGTATAAAGTATAACATTAAAAATTGCGTTTAAACTTTAAAAAAACGCATATTACATTCGTTTAGAACACGGTATTCTTAAATTTATGTATAAATAAATTCGGTGCTTCGGAGTTTTTATTAAATTGATTATTACTCTATTGTATTGCAGTACTAGCAGATTTCCACAACTCGACGACTAACGCCTATTTTGCGTGATGCATTAGTCTACTAAAACATAATAATTGTAGTTTACTTACATGACCAAATTTGTTTTCAGAGAATTATGAGTTATGAGATTCATGATTTTTGTTTTTTCCTCCATTTTAATTTTATTTGTTTTTTACTTGTATTATAATCTAAATAAAATACACTTTTTATACGAACGTACATAAACATGCATACGAGAACATTATCTTAAAAGATAAAACGTCTATACTTTATAAATTCCGGGAAGACACGTTATGTCCGCATCGCATGAACCCTCTGCAGTTATTTAGTCTTTAGGCACAGTTAGTCCGATATTATTGCTCACGGGCCAATCACAAGTATATGTAGTACAAGGGAAGCACGGAGCGACGAGCGACACAGCCTCCTCGTCTCAAAGCTAGCTCACGACTGCCAGCAACGCCGTTTTCGAGCTACCAACGCACGAAATGTGGAATTATGATCAAGTTGTTTAAGAAAATTTAATCAATTTAAATATCCTACGTTGAGTTTGTAGTGGTCAGTAGTACACATTTTTTAGTTCAACAATATTTTAAATCAAATAAGCCGTTCAGTAGATATAAGCAAAATTAACCGTAAAACGACATTTCGTTACATTTAAATAACGGAGAAATTATACGTTACACGAGCTATTCAAACGTTGACAATGTTGTGCATGAAATGGTAATTAACATATATATTTTTCAAATTTTTTGAATGACTCGTTATTGAGATATATCCCTTAGAAAGTAACAGTTTTCGGCCACATTCAGCGCCTAGCGCCTTAAAGTATGGAAGATGATTTTTATGGGATAATTCTTTATTGCGTGAACCGATTTTCACCATTTTTACTTTATTTGAAAGCACGTCATTTCATTGTAATTTTGTAGAAATTACAGGTACAATAAACACCTGCTTATACGGTTAAATTACAAACTTAGTTCAGAAATTATTATGTAATTTTTTTTCAAAAACTATTGAACCTATCAAGTTCAAAATAATTTTCCTAGAAAGTTTTTATAAAGTTCTACTAGATTTTTTTCATATTTTTATAACTTATGGTTCAAAAGTTAGAGGGGGGGGGGGGGGCACATTTTTTTTTACTTCTGGAGCGATTATTTCCGAAAATATTTACATTATCAAAAAATATTTTAGTAAACCCCTGTTCATTTTTAAATACCTATCCAACAATATATCACACATTAGGGTTGAAATGAAAAAAAAAATCACTCCCCACTTTACGTATAGGGGAGGTACCCTAATAAAACATTTTTTTCCACTTTTTATTTTACCACTTTGTCGGCGTGATTGATATACATATTAGTACCAAATTTCAGCTTTCTAGTGCTAACGATCACTGAGATTATCCGCGGACGGACGGACGGACAGGCAGACATGGCGAAACTATAAGGGTTCCTAGTTGACTACGGAACCCTAAAAACGTTAATTTTAAACCAGTGAAAGCTCAAGTACGATCTGACCTTTTAACGAAATGTAGCAACCAAAACTCCACCGAAAACGGATACGAATATACGTATTCAAATAAACAAAATAACAAATAACTAAATATTTTACAAGAAACTCAATTATAGGAATTAAGATTTGGAACCACAATTCCCAGTTCAAAAGTCATTGGTCAAACCACTTTACCGAATTCATTCAAAACCATTCGAATTCACATAACCTATAAGAAAAAGTTCGATAAATCCCCATTTATACGTGTCAAGAAAAACTCAGGCCGTTTGGCAGGAATAGCGTCTGCCAGACCCATGTCTTGCAGCGCGACAAGGGATATTAAAAAGTATCCCGGAGAGAGTCCACTAACATTTTTGCTTAACTCAAATCCGCAACGGTTCAAAGCGTTAATCTAAAAACGGTATCTTTGAACTACAACCGAAGTGAGCAAAGATGGCCGGCGGCGAGCGGCGCCAGCAGCCCCGGGAACCTACTGGTCATTTTCTGCAAATGTAGTTACAGTGTTTTGTTTTACTCGCGACATTTCAGTTTCAATATTTACGTTTCATCCTTGTAATATATTTTTTTAAATAATTGTTCGCTTATTGCTTATTAGCATAAAGCTCTATAGAGCTTTCAACAACAAAAAAAGTCTGCCAAAATCTGAGGGGGGCGAGGTAGCACGCATGTGATGTTTTCAAGTCAAAGGTACATCATTGTCCGTCGTTAATACGGTTTATTTCTAAATGAATTTTTATGGCAGCAACGCTTTATTGACAAACAACAAAGATGTACCTTTGACTTGAAAACACCAAACATATTTGACATATTCTTTTTATACTTCATAACACTAAATGGAGCAATAAATAGTCGACTGTACAAATGTTAATATATGGTTCATTATTGGATAAAATCTTTGCAAAAAAGCCAAGGATCATTTTTGATTGTATTTTCAAACAAAGTAGTATAAAGGTTGAACACGCCAAAACTTGGGCACGCAAAATTTGTTTTTAAACCAGTTTGAAAATAAATAACTACATTATGAATACCACATTTAATGACAAATTTAATGAATTCTAAAATCACATTTTTAATTTTAATTAATGTTTACACAGTAAGCCATAGATCGAACTTTTCTACGCACACGGCTCATAAGACTTTGCACCATCTCTTTAGAAAAGATTTTTGTCGCCCAGGTCCATATTTTTTGTAGCTCAGGGACAGATTTTACTTCTCCGCCTTTCTTTTTTAGAATTCCTTTCATAATACTCCAGTACTCTTCAACAGGCCGCATATTTTGGGTACCACCATTATCCTGTTAGCGTTGTACCATTCCATAACTGATTTTGCGTATTAGAACTGGCTAGATCTGGCCAAAACAGCGGTGGTGAGGCATGCTGTCTTATAAAAGGCAACAAACGCTTCTGTAAACAATCTTTCTGATAAATATCGCCGTTTATTGTCCCGGTGGTGATAAATGAGCGACTTCTTTTACCACAGCTACATATTGCCTGCCAAAGAAGGTATTTTTTTGGAAATTGCCCTCATTTTTTTAATTCAAAATCTTCAGTCTGTTCGAGATTTGCTAGTATAAAACTCTTGACCAGGTATTTGTTTACAATCCAATTTTATATACGTGTCGTCGTCCATCACCGCGCATATAAATTTTGTAAGAAAATCTTCATAGAGTTGTCGCGACCGTATCTTTGCGGATAAGTTCTGTTTTGAGTCTCGATCTGGCGCGGCCTGGGCTTTATAACTCCTCAGTCCTGCCATCTGTTTCACTTTTTGGACATAGGACTAAGACATTTTCACTTTTTTAGCAACATCGGGAGATGAAATCGTATGATTTGAGGCAAAAATCTTTAAAATACTCTTTCCTGTTTCTTATTCTTGACTCCCTGCAACCCACCACTTCCTGGCTTTCTATCTATTGTCAAGCGTTCACGGAAACTTTTTAATACGTGACCAACAGTAGATTGTGGATATTTCAGCCTTTTCGCGATATCTATGTAGCTTAACATGGGATTTTTTACATGTTCGTGCAAAATGCGTTCACGGTTTTGATATTGTACGCTCGACATTTTGCCAACGAATAAATAAAAGAAAATAAAACTATCATCATTTTATAGCCCAGTCCTTGTGAGAAAATTGTTGTTTCAAAAGTTTAAATATCTCCATTTTTCGAATAACTATAGCTATTTTTATATGCCCAGGTTTTGGCGTGTTCAACCTTTAGAAGACAGCAATCCTTAAGCGCGTTAAATATGGAGAAGTGTCAAACGTCAAATAGTGACTGCCCGTCAGAAAGAAAACGATTGTCTTTGAATCGATTCTGTAAACGAAGCTTGATTTTCGATTTAGGTTAAATCTTTTATTACGAAAGTAATGATAAATAAAGTAAAACTGTACTTACATCTGAAATACTATTCCATCTTTTTGTAAACTGGACGAAATATAACATTTTTTACATCCAAAAACAGCGTATAAGGGCATTTTCGTATACTGGATTTTCCTGCTAATACTTTGATACCTAAGGCCTCTCCTGGCTTAGAACTCTCTGCTCATAAGTAATTAATATTGCTATGTATGTACATAGTTTTAAGAAAATGTCAAATTAAACGCATTATACTAAACATATCTACATATCTTTTATCTACACTCACATTGTAAATCCTCTAAAACGTGTTCAAAAACGGTAGGCAATGGCTAGCATTACCACAACTATGATAAGCTTTTTATCTGGGGCAGTAACGTAATTTTAACTTTACATGCTCATATATTGATACGTTATGAGTTTAAAATTCCGAACATCGAATTTGATAACATAATGTAAATCCTGTGCTCCTTCCTTCCCGCCGGCACAATCGAGTTGGCCATGGCGGTGCAATGGCGGTCATTCTATGGTTTCCGAACACTTCATTTAGAATATATAATATGAGTGTAGATAAAGCAGTGTATGCAACTGTACGTAATTAGGCCTTAAAACACTCGTGTGATCTTATTATGAAACTCGCCTGCGGCTCGTTTCATAAAACCACACACGTATTTTAAGGACCCTTATTACGTAACAGTTACATAAACTACTATTTCATATCAGCTCAATAAACGGAAGCGGAATCAATTGAATAGCAGGTATACCTAATAAAAATCAGATACGAGGCTGTGTTCGTCGATAATGATAACATAGTGATACAGAGGTTTCCGAAAACACTCGAAGAAGGCCGCGTAGAGTGAAAGTGAATTGAGGAGGCCGAGGGGGGCGACAGGGGGGCGGAGGGACAGTGCGGGGGGAGGCAAGGTTGCGAACCGGCTGCACCGGCCTCAGGCGTGCCGAACTGTTGAGTAACCGCATCAAGCAATAAGAATTGCGCTACTTAGCCTGTCTGTTTGGTGATGTATGCTAATGTTAAATGTTACCATCCTCTTCCATTCAACCCAAATGCCATTTCAAAGGTGATTGGCAAGGACAATTCCGATTAGTGACGTCATAAGCTTGCATCATTTGTATTATCCACTCGCGTACACTACTAATGTGCTTCGCAAGATTCGGTGCACTCGCAGCCGTCTGTTACCTACATAAATGCCATTTAGATCCTTGACTCATTATTTCAACACCACTTAGGTGTAAGTCGAATTCCTGAATGGTAATGACGTGTTACAATAAGCCTCGCGGTGACGTCATTCGATTATAGCTCGCTTACAAAGACGGCAGAAATAATGCATTAGGTCCATGACGTCACTTGGAATTGCCGAACTAGGAAATTAAATTAATGGATAAAGTAATTGGAGTAATTATATTGTAACAAGTTATTTGAGTATATGTCAACGAGTAGGTACCTAACTTACTTAGAATGCCCTACAACTACCTAATTTTTATGATTTACTTTTGAGTCTGCAGATAGGTATTGTTTCAAAACATTTAATGAAGTGGTGATTCCCGTCGTATCAAAACAATGTGGAAATTGTTTCATTAAACAATTCCCACAAAAAAAACATATTTTAAAGAAGCATTCTTCTTAAATATTATGGACGACAATAGAGCTATAATAATAACCAAAATAGGTAAAACATTAACATTTTAAAGCACTTTTCCTTATTGGGCTTTTTATTAATAGGTTTTCCTGACCGCAACTTTTCTGGTTTTCCTGGTTTTTATTCACAAATCACAAATTTTATTCAAAAGTGATTATTGCAGCACTCTATGACGATGACGTCCGTACAGTTTGTTTGAAAAGTTAGCCCACCTCTATAGCTAATGAACACCTGCAACTGTAGTGGTCTTACAGTCGACCCTTTAAAAATCTGCTGCCATATAGCCCAGCTGTACACTTTTTTAAAGTGTCTCTGTATAAAAACCTCAGCAGGGAGCTTATTAAACAGCCGGAGGGTTCGTGGGAGATAATCTCTCTAGGACCAAACAGTGTGCGACCATTTAGGTTCCAGCTAGCGATCGTGCCCAGGTTTCGTGTACACGTTTCTAAATGTCATTATCAGAGGGCGGAATTGCTTATGGCAAAAATCAAACGTCAATAGAGTTGGAACGTTGAATTTTATCGACTATCGAATAAACTGCTAATATTTTTATCTATCGTATCTTTATTCATTTACTCGTATTAACAAAACTAAACCTCAAATCCATAAACATACAATAATAGACTGCATATGAAAATTACGGAATAACATGTCGATTATTAATTTTTTTCCATGGAATGTTGCAACAAACGAGAAATATTATCAAATCAAGATAAAAACTATTATTTATTTACCTCTTTAAACTCAGGTGAATGTGTTTTACTCGTTATGCGAGTTTCAACTCGATATTTTTTTAGTTGCTTTAAGTGAACCATACATTTAGATCAGTATATTCGTTGTAAGTAAGAAGAGGGTACTTCTTTATCCATTTGATAATTGTTTTTCTTTTTGGATTAACGAATTTTTACAAAAGTGAATTAGTTGTAAAAAGACTAGTGGCAGAAATGACAGTTAACTGCCATGAAATTTACTTTTAATCTAATCAAAGACGTAAATGTTAAAGTCAGAAATGTAAAAGGTGACTGAACTTATCGATAGCTGAAAAAGTCGATAAAATTCAACGTTCCAACTCTATTGACGTTTGATTTTTGCCATGAGCAATTCCGCCCTCTGGTCATTATAAATTAAAAAAGGAATCATGTCCCTTTAGTATCGCAGATATTAGCTCGTAACTCTTGAGAACTACGACTCGGATCTCCAGTACACGGCAAGGAGGGGTCGGACCGCTGGTATTGTTTCTTTTTTCGTGTGCCCGTGTACCCCAGTACCCGTTTAAACGTTTCTAAATCCGCAGGCTCGTGTAGTTCGGGTTCATAGTACCGTCGGGCTTATATGTGCGCGTGTACAGACGAGGTCAAACATATGTTTACACCTTAACACCTTACTCCTTTGTTATAAAGTGCAAAAATGTAAAGATATCTTTGAAGTAGAGTGTACACGTGTATCGGGAGCTCTAGTAACAGGATGTAAAGATGAACGCCCTGGCGAAAGTGAGCGACGCGGTAGAAAAATGCGGCTGTTGGTTTTATGTCAAACCGCTTTTCAGAGCATAACCCATTTTACATGCGATAGAACACACATAAAAAGGAAAATTAAGTCTCTCATTAGACTTGCTCTAACGGGATTGTCCTCTAGTAGCCCTTAATATGATAATGCTTATATTTAACTCACACTAGGTATTTATCTTCAGTTACTTAGTTTAATTTTAGGTAGTATCTGGCTAACCAGATTTTATATTGTTGATTTTGCGGTAATGTTATAATTTTTTGTAAAATAATTTATGTATAAATTTGACAACATAACTGTAAAACCTGTTGTCCTGTAACAATTTTTCAGCCAAATTTTCTTGTGTTTTACAAAGTTGCGGGTTACAAAAATTTCGAGGGGATTACAACAGAATGAAAATGTAATGTAATACAGTGTGTAAATTTTATACGGGCGTATTGTAATGGCGATTAGTATTGGACCTAGGGAACCTATTTACATTTATTTCTTTATGAAAATAAGAATTTTTTTTCATACATAATAATTCAGCCCGCAATGAATTGCATCCATGACAATTAACTTACCGGTGCGTCATGTCAGTTATGTCAGTTTTAAATCAGTTGGATAGCGTACATTGGTGCCCGGTAGGACTTTAAAAAATCATTACACATAATTAATAACACTATTTAACAAAATGATTATACTATACAAGTCCTATTGCTGGATACTATAGGTGGATAAAGTATACGCCCGTATAAAATTTACAGAAATTAACAGTACTTATATTAGATTTGGGGATCAGACCGGAATAATCCTTATCTAAAAAAATGTTTCATTTTGATTATTAATATCAGTTTCCCTAAGAGCTTTGCTAAGATAACGAATTCTGAGTGTGCATTCAGATTTTTCACATGTTTTATCAAAAGTGAACGTTCCATAGACTCCAAGTGCAGTTTTTACCAAAACAATGAATAACTCAATCGATATTAGGTAACGGAATCATTTTCTGTTTGCGCCAACTCGATCAGCCGCACTCGTAATGTCGGGTATTACTTGGAACGATCAAAGATTTTTTACGCTCCACTTGGGTGTGTCCGCGTGTACTCATTCGGAGTTTGCCGATCTGATAAATTTGTTACGTGTATCTGTCGGGGCTCATTGCTTTTATCACAGACAATATAATATTATTATTACCTTTTATAAATAACGTAGATACTACATATATTAGTTATTTCAGGATATTCATGTTTCAATCTAGGTAAAGGTAGGTAAGTGAGCGTAAGATTCGTTTGATGTTTATACGCGTAGGTAGGTACCTACACAACTTTATAAAAACCAATCGTAGGTAACTCTGAAATCTAAGCACATCAAAACCATTTAATACACAGTCTACGTTTTTGGTGGAGTATCAGCACGTTGTTTGTTGTGTAGTTTAAATTAGGTGATAAATTTTGTGTGCGATTATTTTTGAGGTTAATTTCGAGCGCTTGAAAGTCAAAAATCAGCCCCTGGTCGACGTATCCATGCATAAACTTAATGACGCAATGCAAAACCTTTAAGCCCTTGATTTACGGTAGAGAAATTAATTCAATAAATTAACATTCCTATTTAACGTAACTTGTTTATTGTACTAGCATCCAAGCGGTTGCCTTTTACGCTAAAAGCCAAAGACGGCAACAGTTAATGATGCTATTCACGTACAAATGTTTAGACCCTGTTAAACTTGTTTGAGCAAGCTTCCGACCAATTTGTAGTGAAACTAGAGAATGGCTATATTGTCTGTTTCAAAAGTATTCAATCCAGTCATGGTCAAACTGGCGTTTAATATTTTTTTATAGTGTTTGAACTCCACTTGATTATTAGTTATACCTATAATATAAAACACTAATAAAATGGATATGTACCTATGACCTACTTTGTTATGTTATAAGTACCGCTAACAATAAATATTGGTTACGATTCCTACAAATAAATATACGTGTAACGCTTCACAGCAATATGGCCAAATTATTTATTTGACGAATGATATCAAAAAATCGAACTAGGAAAGTTTGACATTCATCAGTTTCATCACAGCTGCTGCACACACAAAACACACCCGGGAAACAACCTGTGTACCGATAGCGCCGAGTTTCCCTATTCAACATACACCCTAAAAAAACAGCACTCGGACGTTTACATAGGTACCTATAGAATATCTTATTTTTTCATATATAATATAACTAGCTTTTGCCCGCGGCTTCGCTCGCGTTAAATTCGGGGTAACATGGTTCCCCTTTCCTGATTGCCCCCCGGAATGCTCCATACAAACTTCCACCCCCCATTTTAGGGAAGTGGGGGGTTAGAAAGATACAAAAAGTAGCCTGTCACTCTCCATCCCTTCAACTATCTCGACTTAAAAAATCACGTCAAGTCGTCGCCCCGTTTTTAGTATTATTATCCCCTCTATTACTAGTATTAGTATCCCCCCATATTAGTATGGATTCCAATCAAGTAGGTAATCGACGTCAAAGATATGTTTACACTTTGTTTCCTCCTTTGTAATAAGGTTCAAAAGTGTAGGTAAACATATCTTTGACATCGACTGTACCTATGTGATTGGAATCACATTATTAAAGTAAAAATTATTACATATTCAATATGTCCTAGTAAACGTCCGAGTGCTGTTTTTTTAGGGTGTGTGTTGTATCGGGAAACTCGGCGCTATCGGTTATACACGTTGTTTCCCGGGGCCGCGATTCAAAAAATAAACACACACACTGGACAGACACAGCTCCAACCCAACTCAACCCAACTCAACTCAACGCTATAACGACATTGACATTTGCTATTCGAACAGATTTTCATTCAACATTGGTCTCACATTGGTCTCACATTGATCACACATTGGACCAACATTGGACCAATGTCGTTATAGCGTTGAGTTGAGTTGGGTTGGAGCTGTGTCTGTTCAGTGTGTGTGTTTATTTTTCGAATGTGTGTTTTGTGTGTGAAGTGTGATGAATGTGTGTGCATCAATAGTGTGCCAAATGAGGCGATGTATACATTTTTAAATCGTGAACATTGTCACTGTTCCAGTACATGTTATCTTTAAGCTTAAGTATTTAGGTGCCATGGCTATGGTCGCACTCACACGCAAACCACTAAAACAGTTTAATCAATTCTTGCCCTTACTTACCTACCGTGAGCGAGCGCCCTAATGAATTTCAAGCCCAAACTTCCAAAGCTCCGTTTAGCTTGCATTTTAGCCAGTTAATCTCACGTATAAATTTACTCTTATGCTCCAAACTGTCTAACTTTGCCTTTAAAAGTTTAGTTGTCCCGCAATAAAAGGATTCATTGACTAGTGTTGCTTTACCCTGAAGGCATAGGATAGCTTTGGGTTAAGGGTCAGGTCGGGTTATATTTAGTTTAAAGAATAACTTGTTTTAGGCATCGTTATTTGTGATACTCGGTTATTTATGCCCTTGTCGATGTCGCTCAAATAATAGGCATGATGATTTTTCTCCATGTATGGTATCGTTTTGTTCTGAGAATCAAATGTCTATTGCGTTATATATATTATATATAGAACCAATTGCGTTTAAGCAACATCTAAGTCAGAAATGAGCCTTATATTTAGTCTGAGATTTGCATTTGTTTCTGAAAACGCTCGCTCCTAACAGAATGCCGTGTAATGAAGAGTAAGATTTTTATTGATTAAAATTATATTTAACTAGTATGTAAAACATATAAATATGTTGGAAAATGAGTCGTTTAAGGAATGAATGGAACAGTTTTTTTTTAATTTTCATACATATTTTTAAGCAAGAGTATCTTTACCTAGAACAATTTTAAGAAAAAATTGTCGATGTTTAGGTGGTATTTTTGGGAATGTATTAAAGTATTACATAACAATTTAAATGTATAAATAAACTTGGCTATATGCTTTAATCAGATACTCTAAAACATATTGAAGGGCATGACAAATAATAATAAAAAAATCAAGCGACACGTTTGCACGAATCCACACTAAACAAGCTCTGCAAGAATTTAGTTTTAGGTATTAAATAATAATAAATGTGGTTCCAAAAGTATTTTTTTGCAATAACAAGACTTCTAGCTAACTTTTTAAATGCATGTCGTGTGCGTTATTTTATTATTGACGATTTTCATTTTCAAATCGTTACCGGACTCTTAAAGTAGGGTTTCCATGACATCCGTGGTTTGAGAGGCAAAACACAAATACCCACTATATGTAAATCGATTCGCTCGAATCGGCTTTTTTTTGTGCCAGTAGTAAACAACAATCTAGATCTAGTTTTAGATAGTTATATTTCCGCCGTACCAAAACAGCTGTTTGGAGGGGAAATCAGTGTTATTACAAGCTGGACAAAGTTACGGGTGGTAGGCAAAATTTAGCTATTTTACGGTGGCCTAAATTCTAACCCCCTTATATCTATATACGTCTCTCAAGTCTTATTCGACTGATAATGGTTTGTCCTGATCTGTCACTTTGTGTGTGGGTTAGAAACAGACAAAACATAAACTAACGAAAATTGAGTCTTGTAAGACGTTTATGACTACACAATCCCGGAGTAAAAGATTAAGTGCCTATTAGAATATTGGACCCGGGGTATGTCCTTAAACTACGTCCGGACCTGGGTATGTCCTTAAACTACGTCCGGACCTGGGTATGTCCTTAAACTACGCCAAAAAGAGAGGTATGGGCACTGCGAATGGCATCTCGCTAAGTGTGGTAGGGCACGTTCAGCGAATGTCATCGCTCAAATCTGGAGCAGAGCCCGACTGGGGAAGTACCTCCACCTTACAGAAAACCACAGCCAAATAGCACTAGACCCTACTCATAGTGTTGTGTTCCTGCTGGTGAGTAAGGTTGCCAAAGAGCTCAAAGAGGACCCAGTGTGTTAACGATGAGGGACCTTCTTGTTCCTTTAGTCGTCAACACAGTGAATCCTCCTTTTTGTAAAGGGTCGGCAACGCGCATGTGACTCCTTTGGAGTAGCAGGCGTCCTTAGGTTACGGTAGCTGCTTACCATCAGGCGGGCCGTATGCTTGTTTGCCACCGTCGTGGTATAAAAAAAAAAAAAAAAGAATAAAGGATTTTATTAGTTTATTGCTAGTAGGCCATTTTTGCCGCTGGTAGTACAAGAAAATGCTCAAATACAAAACAATGTGGTAATTTCTTCTAGGCCGTATTCTAACTTCAAAACACGCTTAGAAAGGATCCAACTTCAATAGAACTTCAATACTTTAAATTAACTACGCAATACAGCTAGCGCCTAAACGTCTGAATCAGAAATAAGCAGTGGTCCTGACATAAAGTAGCAGTGTACAATCTTGTGTATTTTTTAATTTAGTGCTAATTTTGAAGCAGTATATTTATTTTATTAATCCGTAGATACAATACTAATAAATAAAAATACAATTATAATAGAATATGTGAGCATATTTAAGTTTTCGCGTTTTTAATTCAACATACTTTGTAACCTTTTGAACAACATAATTTGTCAATCTTCAATTGACATCCGCTACAATGCCACAATTGTATTTCCATTTTCACAACCCGTTTTATGCTTTTCAGAATTTCATCTTACCAAGAAGCTACATTAATTAACTGTATTTTAGGTAGGATAGTCAGGAAGACTCTCTAATCTAACCTCTGACAAAGATTTTTCTATGGGAGATAATTTTCTATGAAAAAAGGCAAATACATTTAATTAAAAATTACTGTAACTACCTTAAAATGAAGCCAGATAAAAAAGTTTACTATTGAAGAAAGACAATTTATTAAGGTATAAAATAGCTCATCAAATCAAACTATAAGAAAAAACATGTTTTTGAGAAACACCTCAAAAATTCTGTCAGAAGACGCTGTTCAAAAAACTATGTGTATGATGGAATACAAAAGGCGAAAACTTCCAAACGCTGTTTTATTTAAGTATGATTGTATTTATGTTTTGTATGATTGTATCTAGAGATTATTTAAATATAAACACTGCTTCTAAATCGGCACAAAATAAAAAGATAAATCAAAAAAGGCACGGCTACTTTTTTTCCGGACCACTCCTTATCAGAATTTGCTTGAAAATTATTACGATGTAACTCAAATACAACTTCAATATTGGTTGATTATTTGTTATGTGTTGGAGTTATGTTTGAGATAGATTGTGTTTTAAATGTAATATTTAAGTATTTTAAAATTAGAATATAGCCCCTAGTCGTTCGTCATTGTCAGTGTACCTATGTTAACGTTAGTCGAAGGTAACGAGATACCTCCAAATGACACGCTAATGAAAATGGTGCAAATGTCCTTAAAGGTTGTTAGGAACTTCGTGTTAAATGTGGCATTGATCAATTAACAAATTTGTATGGATTAGATATCAGAAACATGTTGCAATATATATTTCATGTAGACAATTGTACGAGTCCTTGCGTAAAATTATACAGCGCAATCCAATTTACTAAGGTTTATAACTAATATCAATAAGTCAGAGAGGTAATTGAAGTTAGGGTGGATAACCGTACATCAAAACGAAGAGACATTATATTGCGAGCGAATTAAAAAAAACTATATGGCAATACTATCTACCGCCAAAACAAAGGGAACTATATTTTCTGCCACCAAAATAGAGATTGCCGCGGCCGACGAGCGCCAGAACCGACTTCTAAAGATGGAGCAATTTTTTTTATGATCAATACTTTTCCTTAGGATTTCAAAATGTTTTTAGGTTATCGTTTTCATAATAGGGCATATGCCCCGGTTTTGGCCACTTTAAGGAGAGTTTGTCTATGCAGACGTCTCTTTATAGTACTGAGTCATTGAAAATATATTACTATATTTATATGAATCTCGGCTGTTAAGATTCTGACATTAGATCTTATTTATTTATTTAATGAAATGTCAGAAAGTGGGCCAAGAGCCAGTTTTGGCTACTTTTTTCCATGGCTCCTGACAACTGATACATTGACAAATGACAGTGCCATCTGTACTGCCATAATTGACTCTTATATTAAATATAAACCATAGACCTGTAAATTTATCTCTATCTTAATAAAGTTGAAAATGGCGAAAACCGGGACAGTGGCCACAAGCGGGCCACTGCCCTATATTGTTTGGAGATTTAAAGTAATATTTTGGTAATCGTTTTGATATTATTTGGCGATAAAATTTTGGTGGCAGATCTATTATTTTAGTGACCAATGTTATTGATTAGGTGATCGTCTTGATATTTATTTGGTGATCCGTTAAATCATACCGAAAAACAAATAACAAGTGAAATGTGAAATATACTTTTGAAATCTTATGCACGTAACTCATTTTCCCGCCCGCAATAAGCCGAATGTGGTCAATTCATTCATACCTGCTTAGTGCTTATATGCACTCAGTTCTCTGGACCGTAGAAGTGAAAACTTAACAACCGCTGTACTGGGTAAATCTAGCGTAGCGTTTGTCAAGTATCAATTTTAAGTACCTTAACAATGTCAATAAACGTAAGTCTAAAATATGCTGAATACACCCTGTACCAAAGGAGTATATAAAACCGGGACTGACTATGTGTAACAAACTCACGTACCTCCAAAATCAAGAAAAATATGGAACGGAGACCTGCTGCCTTAGTGACGGGATACATCGCGCTAAAAGTATTTTTGTGTAGACATTTTATATTTATTAAGATTTTCACCTAAAAGTGACTTCACTTTGACGACTCCTGCATTTATAATCAGTTCATTGAGCACGCAGATAAAATCAATAGCAGTAAGTAAAACAATTCCGGAGATAGCTCTCGCTTAAATTCTTTTACTGGCATTATGTATGCATGTGTTCTAATAAGGATACCGAAGGTGATCATAGGATCTCATTAAAATAACAACGCAACTTCATTGAGTTTGGTTTCAAGTGAGTAGTTAGATGACTAGATAATACTCGTACCGATGAACCCTCGTCTGTGCTTTTATTGAAGGGTTCACGGAAAGAGCATGTGTATACTCGCTTAATGTTCCTAATGTTTACAACTGTAACATAACTCGTGAGTAATAAAATAAGTTCATTGCAAGCTCTACGTTTTTAAATGAAAATCTTTCAAATAAAAGTACAGAAGGCGGTTAACATTCCGAAATATTAGACCAAAATTATTTCTCGACTTACTAACATGCTCCGCTTTTCGACTGATTCTTCTCCACTTTGCCCAAACTTATTATGTGTACTTAGAAAATAATCTATTAACAAAACGTGACCCAAATAGTGGCCAAGACACCGTACAATACATCGACCGTGAGAGCGTTTCGTAACCGCCACAATGCTGGCAATTTAAATCTGCCTTAGACACGCTTGTATATACTTACGTACTCGTAGTTTGCATGTTATGGACTGGTCTTGTTGTTGTTAGGTATAATACTTACGAGTATTTATTTCTAATAATTAGCGTCATAGCTTTTTTATACGCATTCTAAACGCATCGTAGGTATATAGGTAAATCTAAACATAAGTGTTAACTTTTAACCATAGACATAAAATAAGAAGACGTAATCCCACGATAAGATTGTGATTCCATAATAAGCCACGGTCTCGTGCACACACACTCACTTTTGACGTTTGAACCAAAGTCACCGTCCGTCCACAAGTTGTATATGTGTGCGTATCGCGCAACACGAAGAAATCGGCTCATTATGGAATCACAGTTTTGTCTTCACGGCGTTCCGTCTCGTTATTTTATATGCCTATGAACTTAACGAATTCTTGTTATAATTTATTGCTAGCTGACTGCTTATAAGAGCCAGCAATTTACTGATTTGCTCTATTTGAGAAATCAGCTGGAAGATTATTAATGTAAAACCGTTTTTAGGGTTCCGTAGCCAAAATGGCAAAAACGGAAGCCTTGATTGTTTTTTTTAGGAATTGAACAGTATACCTACGCACCAAAAAAGAATCCAGTGTTCCGATTAACTTCGATGTGTGTTGTGATTGGTGGATGTAATATAATGAGTGTTCGGATTGGTCAATTTAAAATGTTTTGTAAATCAGATAGAAGCTAAATGTACTACTTTAGTCCACCTTGGTAAGTGAAATTCAGATTCTAAAATAGACTCCCGAGCGTAGTGAGGGATTCAAGTGTTAACGCCCAAGGTGAAAATAGATTTGCCCCTATGTGACTCATAAAGCTTTTCATACCACCTTAGAGGCAAATAAAAAAATGTTATTGCTGAATCTTATTTATTTTAACTTTATATGTGGTTATGCTCTTCCTGATTATAATGAATCTATCAATCTATCTATCTGGGCCAAATTTTCTATCTCTAGTTTAAGTCGTTTTATTGTACTTAGTTTGATAATTATGTTTTTTTCTTTTTTGTTTTAATGTTTCAATAAATTATAATTATCCATACAATAAGAAATTTGTTTGTAATGACGGCCTGGCTGAAAAAAAACGAATGTTCTAGAACAGAAAAGTGTCACTTTGCCCGTATATGAATATATAATATTGTGAAAATTCTATTTCTACAGTGGTGAATTCTTTTTTAGAGATTATCGTATAAGCGCAACCGACAACCAGTTTTCACAAGCTGTCACGAATAAACTTTTCTTTCTTAAAATCAATTACATGTTCCGATTTCCATGTTCACAAAAGCGAAAACTTTTTACTTAGCTTTTGAAACATTCCTTTATCGTACACGTCAGAATAACAAACTTAAAGGGCGGACCACTGGGAAGCTTGACGCAGCATAATGTGACGCGTTTTGTGCGTCGTATTCACGACACACATTTTGCTGCGTAACGCCACGTCAGTGTGATTTAGGCTTGTGTGTGAATGTGTGTTGCTTGTGGGTTTTTACTACGTAAGAAGGAGACTAACGACTGAGACTCAATTCCGCCATATTTTTTGATATGACTTAAGTATCATCCCATCAAAAACATTACATGTACAAATTTGCCAGTCTTGCAACGCAGTTCTCTTACTGCAACAAGTAATAAGATCTAATATAAAACCAAGCCAGTTTGCCGGAATTTACTAACACCAAGTCATTGTAATCCTTTGAATAGTAGGTGACTATATTTTTATAATAAAAAGAATACCCTGGCTATTGCACGGCTAAACATACATATAGCACAATCCGGCCTATCAATGTTTAATGTATTGGATTATTAGATGATTTATTGTCCTGTGCCATTGCCAAGTCATTCTATTCATTATAAAAATATAGACACCTAATATTCAAATCACATGGTGTTAGTAAATACCGGCACACCGGTTTGATTTTATATTAGATCTCAATAGTTTTTGCAGTAGGAGAACTGCGTTGCGAGACTGGCATTTTTATACATGTAATGTTTTGATGGGATCTCATTCCTTTTTGTAAGTACCTAACCCATACTATCTAATTATGTAGTGTAAAAAAGCTAATTAAAATTTTAGCAACATAATATTTTTGAAATTGCATATATTTTTAATTGGGAATGTTAACTGTGCGGTTTGTTAAACTAGACAACCCGACTGATATTGCGGTATGTTTAATATGGCTTTAAGTCAATTGTATTTTTGTGCATAGCTAATACATATAGCTTACTATAGGGTTGTTTGAGGTGTGCAAGATGATAATCTATTGTTGTACTTACCTATACTACGAGGACTGCTGATCTCGTTACAGTATTTTGATGCGGATACCAATAATGTGTATTTCTCGCTCTTAGAAATTCAAATCGGTACACGAATCGATTGGCACGCAACGCAACGCCCTTAAAAACGTGTATGCATGCCGGTGCCGTAGAAATTGTTCGGCGAGCCGTGTCGCGCGCCGGCGCAGCTTTCTCGACGCGCACAGCATCCCAACGCGGTGTGACGCATTCGCACGTCACGACACGTTTCACTAGCCAACTAGCTATGTGCAGAACTCAAATGTGCTACAGTTTCCAGAACCTATTAACACTTTCCGTACCACCTAGTGCTACGCGCTACGCCCGTAGCCCGTAGCCACGTATTTGTCGTATATAGCGCGTAGCAGCTACGAAGAGAGAACCCGGCAGTCGGGTTCCTGGTCGTGAAAGTGTTAAAAATAGCTACGAGTAGTATGTTATTATTTTTCACACTGCAATTATTTTTCGCATTATTATCATTATTATTCAGAAATAATAGCAATGTGATTTTATTGGTAGTGTTTTTAAGTGTAATAAGTGTAAATAACTAAGCTTTTTCATGAACATAATGTCCGTATTCAGTAACATTAATTAAGTAAGTAATTCTAATTAAACAGTTGTACAAATTTAGGCACAAATTATGACCATAATTATTATGATACTAGCTTTTGCCCGCGGCTTCGCTCGCGTTAAATTCGGGGTAACAAACCATACAAAATTCCACCCCCCATTTCAGGGAAGTGGGGGGTTAGAACGAGACAAAAAGTAGCCTATGTCACTCTCCATCCCTTCAACTATCTCCACTTAAAAAATCACGTCAATTCGTCGCCCCGTTTTGCCGTGAAAGACGGACAAACAAACAAACACACACATACACTTTCCCATTTATAATATTAGTATGGATAGTAGGTACAGGTTATGATCATTCAACCGTGTTTGCACTTCAATTTCTGAAGAAAAATAATATTGCAAAGTTGGTGTACCTATCTTACTTGGTCCTAAGACTTATTGTTGTTCTTGCAATCCCGAGAATAAACTATAGTTTATCAAGGAGAGGCCGGTTGCTCAGCTCACTATGTAATCCTAGGAGCAGGGACCGGAAAATCCCTCTATTAGGTTAATCTTTTTGACAGAGTAACTCCATTAAATGGTTACCCTTTCATTGGGTAACCCTGTACTCCATGTATTCTTACTGAATTCCATGTGGTTTCCTTGTAAATGTCTTAGCAATAGCGATTAAAATAGCTTGATCGCATTCTAAAAACACTTGTCATTCGGGGTTTTTGATTCCGGTAATCGCTTACCTTTGGGTAAGTCAACGATGTATAGTCACCGGCAATAGTATCTTCCTACACGAAGGCCGCAAAATATGTGACATGCTCTTATTTGTAGGGCCAAAACGCTCTTATTTGTATGGCCAAAAGAGCGTGTCACATATTTTTGCGGCCTTCGTGTAGGAAGGTACTATTGCCGGTGACTGTACTTACCAAATTGATAGGATTTTTAAAATAACCCTATCTAATACCCTTTTATTGGTTACCGGTTCCGGTCCCTGCCTAGGTGGTAAATATAAAATAATTTTTCCAGTTTGGAATCCTCTTGCTTAACATTTGTGGTACCTATGAATATTCGCGTAATAAAATACGCAAAAAAAAACAGAATTACTTTATAGCTGCAAAATTTTATTTATGACTGGAAACTACCCTCCACTTCGTTCACGTAGTACTCGTTATTAACTAGTCGTCAATGGCAACCCAAACAAACGGTTAGGTACATACGTTTGGGTTAATAACTGATTTTTGGAATAAAAAATTAAAACTGAAACTACGTTGCTTAGCCATATTGCTGTTGCCTGATAAAATAAAAAACCTTTGCCACTAATCTTACATTTATACACATCACATTACATCGATAATGTTACTATGATATTTATTGTGTTTATTATATCAGACTCACTATTCAAGAGTCGATTTACCCAGAAGATGAGTAAGTGCAAATGCACTTTATTTATCCTTAGGTTTCAACAATCCACAATCTACAAAACCACTTCAGCGCTCGGTCGTCGCTCCGTCGCTCTACAAATTAGTTTGTGAGGTTCAGGCGCAGATAACTGAATATTAATTTGTTGTTCTCCAAATTCACTGACTTCATCTGGAAAACGACAATTCTGTAACTCCTTTCTAATTCTATTTCTTTAATGTAATAAATAAATAAATACTGATATGTATTTTGGGGAGAATCTCATACAAATTCAACAACTCTCAAACTAAGCAAAGCTTGTTCCTACTTTGGGAACTAGACGATGATACACACAGATATTATGATAAGCAGTATCAGCACAGAAAAATGCCCTTGCCGGGATTCCAACATAGGACGTCCAGCTTCGTAGGCAGGGTCACTACCAACTAGACTAGACTACGGAAGCCATCAAATTCTTTGTCGAGGTTTTAATACTAAAAATAAAGGTGGGAATATATATCTAAGTATATTCAGGGTCAGAGGTCAGAGGTGTAAGGTTAGAACCGGTGGTAGTTTTTTTTTCTCGCTGATGTTCATAAGTGCATTGTAATGTGCCTAAATTGAAGAATAAATATCTTTTATTTTTTTATCTTTTTATTATAACAAGGCTTCTGAGCCTTTTACAGGTGTGGCTGTATAAATAACTGCACAACACTAACAATTCCGCTGATCAGTAAAAGCAACGTGTAAGGTGCAGCGGGACTAGACGTGTGCGCCGCGCCAGCGTGGCGTAGCCGCGCCGTGAGACCCACGCCGCCGCCGCCGCCGCGGATTTCAAAATCCACGCCGTTGGCCAAAATTTTAGAAATCGGCAAAAATTTGCCAGCGCCAATAGTCGATAAAGCAAAGTAAAACAGACATGGTGAACAATTAACATCGTATATTAATACTTTAAACTATAAAAACATCTAAGTATACATTGACATAGCTAGGGTTCGGTCAATTCTTTCTGTTACGGGAGATTAATAAACTGTATCTACATTGATAGAAATTTATGAGATGTACTGTATTTACGAAGATAATGCAGAGAAACAGAATTGTTTGCACTAAAACCGCTTTTACTAATTTTGGTTAGATATATAAAATTGTATTAAAGACGTGATCTTGACGAGAACTTCCTTCAACTCTATCCTGCCCCCATCACAACACACCCATTACTTGCTTCACGAAACAGCGGCACCATGTTTTTCTTCTAGCTCAAATAAAGTAGGTAGATATCAGGTTTGCTGAGGTTATGACCAATTCAACACCATTTCCTTGATTGGATCTGCTTCTGTATGACTGTTTACCTGATGGTGACCCTTTATAGCTGAGGGATTTGCGTAAGCATTTGTCCACAAAAACTTGCACTTGATGACATTTAAATTCGTGGATAAATCAGGTTTCACATCTTCTATTTAAGACAGAAGACTTCCACACCGATCCGAATAAGTTATTGCAGCTCTGATTGGTTTCTGCGCACCTCGTTGACTGTTTCTAGTATTCCACTTAGGGTTTGCTCCCGGTACCCGTTTTCTATACAAATCCAGTACCGGAACCGGGATTTCCTGGTTCTCGCCATACAAAATCATAACCGGGAGCATTCCCTAATTCTACCGTTATACACAAAATACTGCTCAAATATCAGAACTTTCATACTTGACCGACCTAGTTCCCTTTGGTCGGCATAGAAATTAAATCAGCGGTGGTTTCTTGCATTTCCGTACCGCTTTGTATAGCTAATAAATATGCTACCACTTTGTATTTCTCCTTTAACAGTGACTTCTACTGCTTTTACTAGATCTTCCCCTTATTCTAAACTAGCTTTTGCCCGCGGCTTCGCTCGCGTTAAATTCTCCATACAAACTTCCATCCCCCATTTTAGGGAAGTGGGGGGTTAGAAAGAGACATGAAGTAGCCTATGTCACTCTCCATCCCTTCAACTATCTCCACTTAAAAAATCACGTCAATTCGTCGCCCCGTTTTGCCGTGAAAGACGGACAAACAAACAAAAAAACAAACACACACATACACTTACCCATTTATAATATTAGTATGGACTAGCACACTAGTATTTCCGTATTTTTATTTTTATTTCTGTCAGAATAAGTGACCTACCTGATTTAAAGTTTTTGGCGTGTACGCACCATGCATTTCGTAGTCCCGCCACACTAGCCAGAGTAAGCGAGTGTTTTCGGTGGCAGGGTTGATCCTTAATGCTAAAACGGTATTTTTAGAACCACTGCGAGTTAAGAAAACGATTTTAATAAATCACATCAACACACATAAACAAAATCAACGACATAAATGTTGTATCCGAAAAGAAGACTAGGCTAAGGCGCACTAGAAAAACACCCTTAAATATGTAAACAACATTAAAGATTTGTTTTATGTCCCGTTTTTAAAAAAACCGGCTAAGAGCGTGTCGGGCCACGCTCAGTGTAGGGTTCCGTAGTTTTTCGTCCGTCACAGTAGGTGTCCCCACTTAAGAGTTAAAATAACACCGCCATGTAGGATATGATATGAGCGTTCTACGTACAGCGACATCTATCGGCAAATTAAGTAAACTATTGCGCGCGAGCTTAAAGTATGGAAGATGATTTTTATGGGATAATTCTTTATTGCGTGAACCGATTTTCACCGTTTTTACTTTATATGAAAGCAAGTCTTTTCATTTTAATTTTGTAGAAATTACAGGTACAATACACACCTGCTTATACGGTTAAATTACAAACTTAGTTCAGAAATAATTTTGTATTTTTTTTTCAAAAACTATTCAACCTATCAAGTTCAAAATAATTTTCCTAGAAAGTTTTTATAAAGGTTTACTTTTTAGATATCACACGTTAGGGTTGAAATGAAAAAAAAAATCACTCCCCACTTTACGTATAGGGGAGGTACCCTAATAAAACAATTTTTCCACTTTTTATTTTACCACTTTGTCGGCGTGATTGATATACATATTAGTACCAAATTTCAGCTTTCTAGTGCTAATGGTCACTGAGATTATCCGCGGACGGACGGACGGACGGACGGACGGGCAGACATGGCGAAACTATAAGGGTTCCTAGTTGACTACGGAACCCTTAAAATTGCTTGATTTTAACATATTTTTTATGCGAGCTATCATACAACCTAAAGTGACCTTGACGCCACGCCGCCAAAAATTCTCGGCGCGCCGCCGCCGCGGTTTTTATGGCGGCGCACACGTCTAAGCGGGACAATCTCGGCTACGGAAAATTTCAACTAAATGAAAATATAGCTATTTATAGTGCCATTTATAGAGCGTAAAACCGCTTTTCTGCAATCCGGATATAGATGGAAATATAGTTAATGATGTAAAACACGTAAGATATTGCGATTTAGTTGAAATTTTCCTGCAGTCGAGTTTTTATATGCTTAAATTACATTGTTTGACTGCAAAACAACTTAGGAAAATATGTTCTCATCTGGCTTATAAGATTTTTTAAAGATGTCTAAATGCTATTACAGGGCTCTTCCTCCATTTTGAGGTAGTGAAAAATTCTAACGGGTGACACCACTGGAGTTGCTCTTAAGAGTCAATCTGTTTCAGCGTTCATACAGGCGGTCATATGTATTAAGAAAAACTTTCGTCCGCCCAGCTTATTGAGATCGAGTGTTGAGGAATTCAAGATAAGTAATGTTGATAATTGACAGCCATATGAACTGGTTTTGATCTAACTCGTTTAACAAGCCTGAGTGCATACTATTAATGTGTTTATTACGCGATACAGAGTACATGTAATGAGCATGTTCCACTACGCAATAAAAGAAAACTGGCTACACCTGATTTGAACAAAAGCATTCGTAACTTTGTTATGGATTGTTTAAAAGAATACTCGATCGTAAGTACAAAAAAGCAGTTTGTTTTGGATGCTTAGTCTCCGAATACATTTCCGTGCTTCTGTCTAATCGGTAGTTTAGTTGCTGAATTATATATTTTTATTTCAAGTAAGTGAGGCTGTTTTCAAGGAAAAGTCAAAAGCATATGTAGAATATTTATTTGTTTTTCTTAACTACTAAAAATAAGAAGGATTCATGAAAGTCAATAAACAATTGCAGAACCGTAAATAGGGGTAAGAATAGCGTGGGCAGTTGGTGTTTGTAAACTATGGTTGTCATATCGCTACGTGAATAAAATATTCTCTTAACAAGTCAAGCTGTTGGAATGTTCATAATCAAAGAGTATCAATTTTAGCAATTTTCCCAACTCACCTCATTCCTATCCATCCCTCCTAACCTCAACTACAGGTGACGTGGGATTTCCAACCATTTTGCGTTTATCGTTATAAATGAATCGACAGATAATCAATAAAGAACTAAAATTAACATCACCGGAATATTTTTTAATTTATAATTGACACCCATGGGCACAATTGCATGTATACAAATAAGTATAATTTTCTTATCAGGTAAAACGTACATTTATTTTGAGACTAATAAATATCTTTTAACTCGATCTAGGATTGTACTTCTGTTTTGTCCCTATACACCCCGTTTTACAGTATTTAAATATAACTCTAGTTTTCCTATCAACCACCACGATAGTTAACATTAACACGCCAACAAACTGTCTCACAGTAAACTTAATTTAAGGTACTATGTATCTGTTTTCTTATTTAAATAAATAAATAAAAAAAATATATATATATATTTTCACCACTCCACCTCGGTAACGCGCACTTTACCCCTTAAAAGCTGTGGGGAAAAACGCATGTTTATACTCATGTAGGGAAAATAATTTGGTACAAGTTTTGACTTGTTTTTTCGCGTTATCTGGCAGGATAGACTTTAAAGAGATGATTTTAAATAATTATATTTAGAAAGCATTCATTTGGTTTCGATTTATTATATTTTTCTTGTGGTGGTGTGGTGAAAAATTTTGTATTATACTCGGCAGCAAAGTTTGTTCAACCTCTTGCCTTAAGGCCATTGTACTCGTACTCTCAAGATTCCATTTTATGAACCACTCGCTACGCTCGTGACTTATTTTTGAAATGTTTCGCTGCCTCGAGTCTCAACGAGAAGTTAAACATCAACTTTGCCCCCTTGTATAATAAATAACTATTTATATTTAGTTTACTAACACAAACTACAATGGAAGAAAAGCAAGAAATTAATGTGTTGAAAAGCTGTGTTAACCTCCTTGCCCGTTTTGCACAGTATGATTGTTTAGGAAGTATTTATAATTTACGACCTTTTACCCAGGTTTTCTCCTTGGAAAAATCGTTAACAAAGAGCAGGTGTAATAGCTACAACTCATAAAAATTTCCACTATACTATTTAACACTTCACAGTTTCTAACTAATGTGGGAATAAAGTAGTAAAACTACGTTAAGTATATGCGTTTATGCGTCCTTATCTAATTTAATAATAATAATAATTGACCAATCATTGATTTCTGCATTATGAATTCTGCGTAACTCAGTAAAGTATACGACCCATAAAACAACGACCCAACGGTCAATGTGATTAAATTAATGAAATGACCTTTCCCTTGTTCCAGATGTGACAGCGCCGCGGTCATGGTGTAATGAAACCAATGACAGGAGCGACTTCGCCGAACATGGCTAAATCTTTATTCGAGCTTTCCGAAACTTTATTCGAGCTTTTATAAATCGCAAGTACTCTGATGCCGTAGAACATTCAATGATACGGTAAACAACAACAAAATAAATTATGGTGCGACGACGTTGGAGGTTTTTTACCATCGCTGCGTTCCTGATTTTCTTAATAAAAGACTCATTGTGCCAAGGTACGTATTAATATTCTACTAAAATAACAAATAACTGACCTAGAAATGCATTGCTCAATCGACTCGTGAAATTTTAAAAGTAAAGAAACATTAAAGTTAGTGGTTTGTTTTTCCCCTTTTAAAGGGTTAGTACTCACAGAACAACTACGAGTAGTATAGGGTTAAAGTTAAATAAGCCCGTGAAACTAAACAATCAAAATTGCTAAAATAACAAAGCGTGATGTAGTTCTGGGTTGTTGATATGTTGTTGGGACTAGTTAAGGCTATTTAGATTTATATTTGCTACAACTAGTTATTTGTGCTGGCTGAGCAATACATTAAAAAATACTGTTTTTATTATATTTTATATTTTGCAAATTATAAGTTTTGCTTTGGCGATTTTTAAGTCAAAGGCTTTAAAATTTTAATGCCAGAGACTCAAATGACCCTAATTTATGAAATAGTGTTCCATCTTTTCACAAACAAAGGTGACTCAAGAAATACAATGCGATTCCGAATCTCGAAGTGAATTTCAGCATATAAGTTGTGACTCTCTTACGTGAAGTTATATTAAACTAGATAAATAGGTGGCGATATGGAAATAGTACACACAAACCGAATAAAAGCGAGTTCATTCTTTTGAAAATGCAGTACAAGTTTGTTTTTAGGGATTGTGGGTAAATAATTAACAAACAATTCTGATTAGAAATATTTAATTTAGTTTAAATACCTGCAACTGTTTCAAGGAATTAACGTGAACCTTAATAAACTATAAAGTATTTTATTTTATTTTATCAATGAATCAAGAGGCCGTATGTCAGAAACTATAAAAGATAGAGATTTGAATGTGGACTTAAATTATGGATAATTAAATGCTCTTTAAAACTCCAATAGTAGCCTATTCATTTTTGGGTTTATACAGGAAATATCACAAAGTTGACAGTTTTTCACGTATTTCTCGGCTAGCTTAAGACACTTGTTGTAGCAAATATCAACAAATACTGCCCTAACTAAAATATCTCAACTACGCGTTGTAAACTTAATATCTAACTTCACTGATCTAAAAGTGCAAATTTCAGTAATAAGGGCATTCTTCATAAGGGTCAGAGGCACTAGAAAACACACATCTTTAAATGCGAAGGCGGAGCAGGAATTCTGTACTGATCTACTATGTAAAAATATAATTTTTGTACCCATTGTTTTTACGTGAACGTTACTAGTATAGGGTTATGGTCAAAGAGATAACCACCTAAGGAGCATGGATTTAAAGGAATAATTTGAGTCACGTTCACGTTGGAATGCCACGTGCTTGCGTCACGTTGCCGTCTCTTTCTGTATTCAAACAGCTGTTTTGAAATGAATTTAATCTAACTATGCTTGTTGAAATAAAATCTGAAGCACTGGTAAAAAATCTTTTATAATAGCTAAGACGTACTCGTAAGGTAAAGGAAATATGCAAAAGTTATAAGATTTTCAGTTATAGTTAGTGTTACTGTTGTACTTTTTGATATATCTTTATTGTCTATGCTTTCATTTGATTTTATTAAATTTGAAGGCTCCTCTGTGTCATATATTATCACCAGTTTACTTATGTTCTTAATGTCAATGCTAGGTTTTCTTGATTTCTTCTATTTATAGACCCATTAATAGCTATCCTCTACAGTTAGTAAACAAACATTATCCAGCAGTGGCAAAAATACACAAAAAGATATTAAATGTGTCATTTTTCCCATGATCCGCACAATCTCGTTACAAATATAATAAATAAACATAGGTTACCAAACTAATTCACCTAAGTGCCTCTGGAAAAGTTACATAGCGCTTGCGGTTTCAATATGATTGGAAAACTCTACATTGTGATACTTTCCGCGGCGCCGAATGCTCCTGCTACATTTTTCATAACAAATACCTAGAATCTAAAACCGGCTAAGTGCGTGTGGACCACTATATCGAAACAAAATATGTAATATCGAATGGTCGTATCTGCCTATGAAATAAGTTTATTGGAGAAAACTCAAAAGCGACTTAGGTAACCGATAATGTTCAAAACAAATTTCACTTAGAGAATATTCAATATCTTCTCATTTTTTTGCATCTCCCGCTTAAAAGTTACGTGGGGGACACAATTTTTTTTACTTTTGGGGTTATTATTTCTGAAAATATTAACAAAATCAAAATGTGTTCAAACAAATTTCAATTTTATTTTAAAGACCTATTGATTGATGTGCAACATGTTGATAAACTTGATTTTTGGTATGATTTTTTTTATTTAATAATTAGTTACCCATACATGTAACTAATTGTTAAATAAAAAGTAAGTCCCCCCTCCTAAAATATGTTTTACAACAATTTTACAACAAAACTAAGTACCTAGCGGCATACAAAATACACCTTATGTCAAAATTTGATTAAGATACGTCTTATAGTTTCCGAGTAATATAGCTGTGACAGTATACGGACGGACGGACGGGGACATGACGAAACTATACGGGTTCCGTTTTTGTCATTTTGGCAACGGAATCCTAAAAACAGGATTGAAACATTGTTGAGAGTATTTAAGCTGTACAAAAGGTCGAGATCGTAGGCGGCGAGGTGGCGAGTCGCCCACGACCCACGAGCGCTATCCGGCTGGCGTTACATATATTATTCACATGTACTAGTCTGTTCGGACAGTATTTCGCAGTTTCCAAGTGATAATGACCGTACTCAGGACCGCTTTCTAGTGTAGCGCTAAACTGAATATACCTAACTATTCACCTCGAATACTTGCACTGTAAGCGGTAGATTATCTAGTTGTTTGATAGTTACAGATAGTTAAGTTAAACAACAGTTGCACATACATTTAGAGCAAACCAAGCAGTTATAAATTTAGTACCTATTCTATACGAAAATTTTCATTGGTAGGGTCTCATAAGGGACGCTTCTACACATATTTTCTGTATTGCATATTTTAGAGCGCTTAAATAGAGTGACGTGACAGCTGATAAAAATAACATAATCCACTATTTTTTCAAGTACTTAGTACTTACCTAACATAGAAACCAGAGAGTATTATATTTAAGAGAGCGGTACAGTCTTTTTGAAACTTCAAGTCTTAAGCGACATCTGAACGAGAGCAACCCAAAGTTACCGCAGTAATACCGTAATAATAGTAATGCTATCAATTACTAGACGGGGTTGCTATCGTTCAGATGCCGCTTCAGACTTGGAGCTTCAAAAAGTTCTTAGATTGTGACGCTCTAATAAATATAATACTCTCTGATAGAAACGAAATGAATTTTGAGAAACCGTTACATTGAAAGCACGTTCGTCGATGGGAGACAGTTATAATTAGGTGCCGCAGTAGAGTCGGCCCGGGATCACTCGGGTAGTCTTTGTCTCAAATGTTTGTAGCTCGTACGTGAGGTGCCTTGCTAATTGAAGATCAAGCAGGATCGCAGCGCTGCCTCGCCCGCCATCTTCACAATTTTTGAAACCCAACTGCTTTTTAAAACCAAAATAAAGCTTAATACCATTCTTAATATAAAAGTAAGAGGTGCCCCTATATATACAGAGTGTAACAAAAATACTAGTGATCCGTTTAAGGGCTTAATTGGTATCATATTACGATTAAGAAAAAGTAGAAGAAACATTTTTTGGACGCGCAAAAAAAAAAGTTTTTAGTATTAGTTTGGTGGATTTTTTTCCTTAATTACAGATGTATAAGTCAAGAAACTAAAGACATACAACTGTTTAAAGCTAATTTTAATAAGTAATTAAAAGGTCATTTCAAAAAGTTGTTATTTTCTATCAAGCCGATTTCGTCCAATCGTACATATATCGGAATGAACTAAGTTCTTTCAATGAATATTAACATATATCTTTTTTACTTTTCCAAAACAAGTAGTTATAGCTAAAAAACAGTTAAAGTAAAGCCAATTTGAACATCTTCGGGTGTTGTCAGTGTCTTAACCTTTTAGAATAAAATTTTATTCTAACTAGAGTGACTACAATTCATCACTTTTTGGTTACTTACTAGGTCAAGCAAATAAGATCTATAAAAAGTGTTTTGAGGAATTAATTCCCAGCAGGCTGGAAATCGTTTTAATACCTTCATGTGGTCCTAAATGCATGTAACCCGAGTTTGCCCAATCCCAAGAGGTGTGCATAACTTTTTAGCGAAGATTTTAACGTGAAATTATATTGTCTTCAACTTTTATTCTATAGGTTTTTCACCAGAAGTCATCTGTTTCAAAGATATGTGGTATGGAAGTCAAAATATGAGTTTTTCAATAAAATGAGACATTTTCCCGGTTTATAACTTTTGATTTCGGCAGTACCGCCGAACCGAATTAGAAGTAAAGATACTCATGCAAGGCAAAATTTAACCCTCTTTAATATTGATATACATGACGTCCGTCGGACGTACCGTTTTCGAGCTACAAGCAAAAACCTGACAAAGAGCAAAATTTTCGCTAAAAAGTTATGCACACCTCTTGGGATTGGGCAAACTCGGATTACATGCATTTAGGACCACGTGAAGGTATTAAAACGATTTCCAGCCTGCTGGGAATTAATTCTTCAAAAAATCTTATTTTCTTGGCCTATACAGCTAATTATTTATGATGTTTGTAAAATCGCTGTTATCATATTATTATCAATGTTGTTGAACAGCAGTACGTCCAACAATGCCAATAACGAAGTATTGTTGCACACAGATCGCTGAGGTGCATGCATAATCAAACATTTCTGCATAAACTTGTCATATTTTTTCGGATGATAGGTTACCTTTATGGTAACCCAAGAGGAGATTTTTGCAGTTACTCGATCGTGTCAGATTAAGATATGGTGATATCTTGCAACCCGTGGAAATCTCCCTCAACCACTTTTAGCCGGCGCCTTTGGTAGTTGGTTGGTGGGGGATTGGTGGGCAGTAAATGAATTGATTGGTGGATTGTGGGTTCGGTCATTTTGATCCAAGTTCCTTAGGAATTATCTTAATCTGACGAATTCAATTTTAATTTTGAGGTTAATGTATGAAGGCCATCTTAAATCTCAATCCCCTCATCCATTTTGTCAGATTATCATACTGCATCATCAGTAACACGTCAGAAGCCTCCAGTTTCAATATCTGATGCGCTGGAACATGTTCGTGTAACCTTTTGTTTGTATAAAATCTTTGAAAGCCTACAGAAGGTACCCCCACCGATGAAAGTATACATTACATAAACTTTTTAGGGTTCCGTAGTCAACTAGGAACCCTTATAGTTTCGCCATGTCTGCCCGTCCGTCCGTCCGTCCGCGGATAATCTCAGTGACCGTTAGCACTAGAAAGCTGAAATTTGGTACTAATATGTAAAACAAAGTGGTAAAATAAAAAGTGGAAAAAAATATTTTATTAGGGTACCTCCCCTTTACGCAAAGTGGGGAGTGATTTTTTTTTTCATTTCAACCCTAACGTGTGATATATTGTTGGATAGGTATTTAAAAATGAATAGGGGTTTACTCAAATCATTTTTTAATAATGTAAATATTTTCGGAAATAATCGCTCCAGAAGTAAAAAAAAATGTGTCCCCCCCCCTCTAACTTTTGAACCATAAGTTTCAAAAATCTCAAAAGTAGAACTTTATTAAAAACTTTCTAGGAAAATTATTTTGAACTTGATAGGTTGAATAGTTTTTGAAAAAAAATTACAAAATAATTTCTGAACTAAGTTTGTTTTAACCGTATAAGCAGGTGTTTATTGTACCTGTAATTTCTACAAAATCACAATGAAATGACGTGCTTTCAAAAACTCTTAAGTGGGGACACTTACTGTGACGGACAGAAAACTACGGAACCCTACACTGAGCGTGGCCCGACACGCTCTTGGCCGGTTTTTTCTTTTTACGATGTAGTCTTCAAAATGGTATAAGTCCTGACGACGCTCGAGTGACTGCCAATTTAGCATCATGGGCTATTAGTAGTTTAGTAATAAGTTTTAGTTAGTTACCAATTGCATAAAAATTGGTAGTCACTGTTGGAAATAAACATATTGTTTATAAATTATAAATCTGTAGGTATTAACTTTACGATTTGACAATGATACGTCTACGTTTGGTCAAAGCATAGTCTATCAAATAATTTTGATATTAAAATACGTATCAACACTATCAGGTATTTAAACAAGTATGTGTGAAGAGATAGGAACGCGCGGATTCTTACTCTTGAGAGTGGTTACTTCCCGACTTCTAGCTTAATATTTGTTCTGTGCAAAATCATTCGCGTCGGGGCTCGTACTTGTTCATGCATTAAATGATTAGTGCAAAATGAGATAATGAATTCGTTCGTAGAACGCTATGGTTAGAAATAGGTTGCAACCAGTTTCTAGCTCATTATTTCCAATTCCGAGGTGAAAACCTTTGATTAGACTAGAAGAAGAAGAGTAAGAGAGTCTAGAAGTAGAATTCTAGAACTCAACTCCATATTCTTTATTTAAAAGCTACCTGCCTATAGTCTAGTTGCAGATTTCGAGGTTCTGTATAGATAAGTGAACGAACTAATTTTATTTTTTCTATCAATAACTTAAGACAAATACCGCCTTTCGTCCTACGAAATTAATAACACTTTGCAAAGCAATTCAAAATGAATCTTAGTTGAATAATTGTGCCCGATTAATTCCGGCCCGAGTTTGATTGACACGGCTGCACTGATGATTAATTATCTCTTGCGAAAATCATAAACTTTGTCGTCCGGTTTTCCGTTTTCCTGAGGCTGCCTTCGAACTTAGCAAATTGATTTCAATTTTATCACATCCTTTTCTCGTAGTTAGTCTCGCTGTGCGAGCGTGGTGTACTAATATCACGATGGATTAAATATGAAAATTATTTGTGTAATTTGAATCTTTACATCTTTAGGTAATTTGTACATACACCGAAATTAAAGAAATTAAAGTGTTGATTTAATCTTACAATTGTAATATCCACTTGGTAGAGTTAGTAGTTTAGGTTTTTTTAGTAATTTAAAAGTATTTTGAAATTAAAATATGATTGAATTTACTAGAGTCGCCTTGAGACGGATGGCGTCTTAAAAAAAACAAAAAAGAACGAATTAACAATCGCACACAAATATTGTACATACGTATGTTGCTATTGCAAGTTGGTAACTACACAAAACTGACTTTCGTGTGATATCAGCGCTATAACCCAGAACAACAGGATTTTTGTAAAATGTCAGCACATGGTCGGCACTAAAACTCACATGAGCAAACCTCACAAAGACAAGTGCCCTCGCTTAGCATGTAAATGTATTGCTACTCGCCCCAAAGCACCGAGCTCGAGCTAAACGTCACGTCCTTTAAACGACACGTAGGTAGTGGCATTTTTTTATTTAATGGTCGTTGTTTATAGCTAAATGGCGCTCAAAAACACGGCTGGCTCTAAACATAATAAAGGGCTTTTAAGCCCTTTCCATGAACATCACGTACGGGAACGTCCCGTAACACATGTGCCTTCCTAATTACCCGTGATTTAGGTGTACGGCTCCGCTCAATTTATAAATTATCGCAGAACTCTGCTCATGATTAATATAGCCTTCGTCTTAAACACAGATACGCAAATTGTGATATAAATATGTGATCACTAAATTTATTGTCAAGTGCAATGGGCTTGAAGATATTTTAACTTTTAGTCAAAGTATATATATATATATTTTTTATACCACGACGGTGGCAAACAAGCATACGGCCCGCCTGATGGTAAGCAGCTACCGTAACCTATGGACGCCTGCAACTCCAAAGGCGTCACATGCGCGTTGCCGACCCTTTACAAAAAGGAGGATTCACTGTGTTGACGACTAAAGGAACAAGAAGGTCCCTCATCGTCAACACACTGGGTCCTCTTTGAGCTCTTTGGCAACCTTACTCACCAGCAGGAACACAACACTATGAGTAGGGTCTAGTGCTATTTGGCTGTGGTTTTCTGTAAGGTGGAGGTACTTCCCCAGTCGGGCTCTGCTCCAGATTTGAGCGATGACATTCGCTGAACGTGCCCTACCACACTTAGCGAGATTATATATTTATGAGACTGTCTGTACCAACAATTTATTGTCTTCCAAAATCGCCCCAAATACTCGCAAATATTTGTCGAGGTTCTTTCTCTACAGAATATTCATGCAATTCGCAAAATTTAAAGGTTAGGAACGTCATCTTGGCAATCTTAAATGAATCTCGATTTTGTAATCAGCATACCAGATACTCTGACATTACACACTACGAGTATACCTACTTTAAAATAAATGGAAGTCAATTCAGTTTTAAAGACGTCTAAACGCAAAACAGTTATATGTTTCTATGGTAAACAAATAGTTACTAAAATAATCTACGTCATTTAGAAACCAAACGGTGAATTGAAAAATGCTAATATCAATATTTGTTAAATAATATAATATGTAATGAATACCTAACTAGTTATTATTAGAGTAGCGTTGGTACCCTGGCGATAAGAAGAGACGCCTGTGCCCAGCAGTAGGATGTATTTAGGCTAACATATAACACACACACACACACACACACACACACACACACACACACACACACACACACACACACACACACACACACACACACACACACACGCGCGCACACGCACACGCACACGCAC
This sequence comes from Pammene aurita, assembly GCA_947086415.1. Classification (NCBI taxonomy): domain Eukaryota; kingdom Metazoa; phylum Arthropoda; class Insecta; order Lepidoptera; family Tortricidae; genus Pammene; species Pammene aurita. The sequence goes on from OX352289.1 coordinate 17,809,869, forward strand.
ACGCACACGCACACGCACGCGCGCGCACAGTAGTTACATATATGTACTTACCAAAATTTTTGTGATACGAACACTGTGTAAAGAGGGTGGGCAAATTGGCCTATATGACCAATAAGGTCAAGCGATATGTCACTGGTTCAAAGTTCTAACACTTTTACTATGACATGTAGCCCCAAATATTTGTGTACAAAAAGTAACGAGGTATAAAAGTAGTTTGAGCTGAAACGTTACGATATGTAGGTTTTTTGATACTAACTTCTTATATCGCTCTACAGATTATGAAGGTTTTATAACTGTCGATGATTATGTGTCATGCTTTGTTTTTTATGAGTTTTCATGGTTTTTTTGTGTCATTCTGGTTCATTTATCACACAGCGATTCGAGATTTTCCGCCATACAAAAAGTTGTAGAATACGAAAAAACCTTTCCAATGATATATGGCTTGTCATTATTGGTTTCTAGGCCAGAGTCCATACAAATTTGCCCATCCTTTAATAAAAATGTATGAACATATAACAAATATTACTATATACTGTATATATGCTTACAAAAAAGTATAAATAAAAAGTTCCATTTGCATTAGTTTTCCCGCGGGTGCCTCGATTGCGTTCTATCTGTTCAATTGACAACATTTCATTTTTTTGAGTGCTACTTTTTATTGTATGGCCCGAAAGAACTCACAATTTTAAGAGACCCATATTTTTAATTTTTGGGAAAATCCATGTTTTTTAGTGGAAAAATCCATTTATATTATTACTTGGGCAGAAAGGGCGTATGTAACAGTCGTCGAAGTATCGGCTAAATGACGTCACATGTTGTGTTTCATACACTGAAAAAAACGTTGAAATAGTTACATTGATTGACATTTACGTAAAAACCTTAGCGTGACCATAGTGCGCTTAAACAGTTCGACATTTGAAGCACAAGATAAACGTCAAAACTAAAATATCAAACCGCTAACTTAAAGATATCTTACGGATTGTTGAAAATGCCTTGCAATAAATATTACCTAATGAAAACTTACAATAGCAACACATCTTTATAGCCCAGTTATTTACTGTTCTACCATCAGCTGAGGGAAGTACTATCTGAGACTATATACAGATGGACCTGAGGAGAGGCCCATCTTGTTGTTTTTGTGCCGATGTGTGTCATTATGATGGTTTGTTTATTATATTGTGTGAGAATGTATATTTTATGCCAGGCCACGGTTCCACCACAGATGTGCTAGGTATATGAAGGTATCCGCCTAATGAATAACTGAACGAAATTAAAATAATTTTATTATAATATAGGTACCTTTTATTTCTCCCCTGATTAACACATGGTGAATTTTACTTCTCCAGTAGTAACATTCTAAGTACAGGAAAGATATTTAACTTATTATTGACAAGTCATCAGAAAGTACTTAAGGACCTACTTAGGATACAGGTTTAAAAATGACAAGTGTTCATACTAATAAAATAAGTACTTTGTTTCCTATAAAATGTTATTTATTTACCACAATCCAAAACAACTTTGGCTCGTGACATTTTAATTGATATAATTTCTCAGTTTTATCTGTAAAGGAACATTTCAACTAGAAAGCCAAATCGTCACAGATTCCGTTTGGAGAAGCACAAACAGTCATCCATTTTATGATTGTTGGCTTCTTGGAGAAACTCTTGAAGATTTGGGACGTCAGCATCACTTCTATACTGTTTTCGTTTACAAATAGTAAAGGAACATGAGGCTGCACTTAATAAAGGCTGCCAGTTTGTACATAAGAACTCCGCGAAGATAACGAAGCTTCGGTACCTCTTGTGCCAGGCAAATTATATTTATTCGAGCTTTGCAAAAACTCACAGGCGGCAAGCTCCTGCTGTCAGCTTTGACAAATCTTTCTGAGTTTCTCGTGTCCGCTTCGACAACGAAGAGGTATTGGTCAATACCCAACCGGGGTATTTTCCGAGGATTCCCTGAATTCCATCGTCAGGTCGTCATAGAAGAAAACAGTCCGAGATCCATGAAAAAGCGAAAATCGTAGTCGTCGTTGAAGAATGCAATCCGGGGTCTGTTAGAAAGCGAGTTGTGGTCGTCGTAGAAGAAAGCAGTCCAGAGTCCGTGACAAATCGCAACACGTAGATAATTAAATTAATCCAAGGAAACGAATTTACAAGCAAATATTCGAATTGAATGAATTAACTGTCAGCTGTCCTGTCACTATCAGTAGTGTTGTAATTGTCAAAGTTGTCAAACGGAAACCCGGAAGATAACGTTTTTTCATAGTAGTAGTATTGAATCAGCCGTGTGACGTCATTTTCCGGTTTACATATTTTGGTGATTTTTCCAAAAATTACTGGAAAAAAATTCAAAAAAAATGGTTTTTGTGTTCTACAAATGTATTTCTCGAAATGGTTATCGATTTATAAAATTTGGAAATTTGGAAATTTTGAAATATTGTCAATTGATATTTATCGGTGCCGATGCCGCTTTGAAAGAAAACTACGAAAATTGTATTGAAATCACGCCGCAGACGATCGTATTTGAAAGACAAAACAATCAATTACTTACTCCTTTTTCTGTTGCCAGTATTCACAATTCAAGATATCTGGGCGCCGAAACTCGAGTTTGCACTTAAGGCTTGTTCCTTTTATTATAGGCACGCCTGCTCGAATAAATATTCCACTTAAACCAGATTATACTGATCTTTTTTTATTTTTATATGGCGGTGGAAAAGAAGCATATTACGGTGCGCCTGATAGTAAAAGTAAGCAACTACCGTAGCCTTTGGACGAATGCAACTCAGAGGTAACACATGCGCGTTGCCGATCCTTAAATCTGACATTGATCTGATCTTGTACCTACATTATAGCTAGGTAATGTATAGGTAGGTACTTAATTTAAAATCTACCTTCTTTATTAAATATGTACCTAATACAAAAAAAAACAGCAAAACTTTTGAAATCCGGGTATGTTTTTGTGCGTAAGGCTTAAAACTTGATATAATTCGGGTAAATTATTTCATTAAAAGTATTTTTAGTTTTTTCAGTTATACCTAATATATGAATAACACTTTCGCATTCACTAAACTTTTATGTAGGTTAGGTGAAGGTACCTCATTGCGCTTGCCGATACGAGTAACACTGAAACACAGACAGGAGAGTGATAGCCAAAAGGCTTCCATTCTATCCTTTGTGCAGCTGGGTGTATTATTTGTTGTTCAGTAACAACCGCACGCCACATGATGCATTTAAATTAAACGTACATAAAGGTACTCCAGTGTTTAGTGGCTTTAATACGTATTATTTACAGTCACGAACCCGGATTGTTGAGCTACTTGTCTTTGTTCGTAATTTAGCCGTGTAACAAATGACCGATGTAACTGCCAGTTGACAGCTAGTCGGTAACATCGGTCATTCATAACACGGCTAAACTACGAACAATGGCAAGTGGCTCAACAATCCGGGTTCGTGTTAGATTCTAAAAGTATGCATAGTTGAGTGTCTTCGGTACAATTATTTTGTAGGTGTACATAGATATCGACGGTGGACAACTTTAAATATAGAATGGCGGAAAGTATGAAGGTAGAAAGAAGGTTTTCATTGTATTGTATCAGCCGTCAGTCAGCCTGTCAGTTTTATTTTTTATTACCTACTATCGTGCCCTTTATGAAACAATGATGAAACATAAGGCTGTTATTTTGCCAACTATTATGTATCGATCGCGCTGCTCCCTCCCCAGAAGTGATGAGGCTCACCTTCTAATTAGGTATATGATCCGTGAGCGAGTAATTTCCTCCAGATTATCTTTCTCAAATGGCCCCGAATCTCAGGGAATATTATAACTATTATAAGCAGTATAGTACCTACTTACACCAAGCTTGTGAAAAGATGGGCACTCATTACGTTTTAATACCTTGATACCTTTCTTTATTCAATATTTATATACGCCCAGATAAGACAAAAAAAGCCCAAGTTTTTTGTAAAAGGAGGACCCAATTAGTAGTAATTAGCTAAGTCAAATAAGACTGTCATTCTCATTAGAATCATGTTATCGACTATCTGACGTTTATTTAGGCACGAAATTTAAAAAGATTTAGCAGTAGACTAAAAAACACCACAAATTCTAAACCCGCGGAGCAAACTTTCAAAAAACCGGCCAAGTGCGTGACGGATCACGCAAAATGTACCTTCAACAGAATAAATAAATAAATAAGAAAAAAGAATAGTCAAAAGGTCGTATCTGCCGTACGGAAGAGGTTTCTTGGATATAACTCGAAAACGCTTCAACCGTTCATGTTTAAAACAATTTTCGTTGAAAGAATATGCAAAGATGTATCTTCTCGTTTTTTTCATAATTTTTGGATCTACGGTTAAAAAGTGTGTCGTCGTCCCCGGACACAAATCATTAAATTTTCAAGGTGTTATTTCTATCAATAATCAATAAATGTTCAAACAAAGCTCAATGTTATTTTTAAAGACCTATCAATTGAGGTCCAACATGTTGATAACTAATAAAAAAAAATACAATTACATACATTTAGGTATGACCCCTTAAAACTTTTTTCAGCAATTTTACTACAAAACTAAGTAGCAGCATACAAAATACACCTTATGTTAAAATCTAATTAAGACACGTTTTATAGTTTCCGACTAAAATGGCTGTGTCAAACGGATAGACTGACATGACGAAACTATAAGGGTTTCGGTTTTGCCTTTATTTCTACGGAGCCCTAAAAACATTATTTGTTTGTTTTGTGCACGAGGCCGTTCTGCAGCCGAGAGTAGTTTGTGCCCTCCAAGGAGTTCCAGCATTATTTACTGGGTACTTTACTTCGGTTGGGATTTTAATAACCCAGCCGTTCAATAACTACAGCTTAATAACACAGCTTATTAATTCCAAGAAGCTGTAGTTATTGCTATAGCAATAAGGGGTTTATTGTGAGAATTTGCTATTGAAACATAATTAATATTAATTTTTTTTTGTATTTTAGCAAATTTATAAAGAAACAGTCAATGAATGTAACCTTAACAACCTTTGTGCACGGTCAATTATGTCAATATGCATAGTATTATGTCATTTGGAAATAGACGTGTGCGCCGCCATAAAAACCGCGGCGGCGGCGCGCCGAGAATTATTGGCGGCGTGGCTGCGCCACGCCGGCGTCAAGGTAGCTTTAGGTTGTATGATAGCTCGCATAAAAAATATGTTAAAATCAAGCAATTTTTTAGGAACGGGACATAAAACAAATCTTTAATGTCGTTTACATATTTAAGGGTGTTTTTCTAGTGCGCCTTAGCCTAGTCTTCTTTTTGGATACAACATTTATGTCGTTGATTTTGTTTATGTGTGTTGATGTGATTTATTAAAATCGTTTTCTTAACTCGCAGTGGTTCTAAAAATACCGTTTTAGCATTAAGGATCAACCCTGCCACCGAAAACACTCGCTTACTCTGGTAAATAAAAATACGGAAATACTAGTGTGCTAGTCCATACTAATATTATAAATGAAAGTGTATGTGTGTGTTTGTTTGTTTGTTTGTCCGTCTTTCACGGCAAAACGGGGCGACGAATTGACGTGATTTTTTAAGTGGAGATAGTTGAAGGGATGGAGAGTGACATAGGCTACTTCTTGTCTCTTTCTAACCCTCCACTTCCCTGAAATGGGGGGTGGAAGTTTGTATGGAGAATTTAACGCGAGCGAAGCCGCGGGCAAAAGCTAGTTTAGAATAAGGGGAAGATCTAGTAAAAGCAGTAGAAGTCGCTGTTAAAGGAGAAATACAACGTGGTAGCATATTTATTAGCTATACAAAGCGGTACAGAAATGCAAGAAACCACCGCTGATTTAATTTCTATGCCGACCAAAGGGAACTAGGTCGGTCAAGTACGAAAGTTCTGATATTTGAGCAGTATTTTGTGTATAACGGTGGAATTAGGGAATGCTCCCGGTTATGATTTTGTATGGCGAGAACCAGGAAATCCCGGTTCCGGTACTGGATTTGTATAGAAAACGGGTACCGGGAGCAAACCCTAAGTGGAATACTAGAAACAGTCAACGAGGTGCGCAGAAACCAATCAGAGCTGCAATAACTTATTCGGATCGGTGTGGAAGTCTTCTGTCTTAAATAGAAGATGTGAAACCTGATTTATCCACGAATTTAAATGTCATCAAGTGCAAGTTTTTGTGGACAAATGCTTACGCAAATCCCTCAGCTATAAAGGGTCACCATCAGGTAAACAGTCATACAGAAGCAGATCCAATCAAGGAAATGGTGTTGAATTGGTCATAACCTCAGCAAACCTGATATCTACCTACTTTATTTGAGCTAGAAGAAAAACATGGTGCCGCTGTTTCGTGAAGCAAGTAATGGGTGTGTTGTGATGGGGGCAGGATGGAGTCGAAGGAAGTTCACGTCAAGATCACGTCTTTAATACAATTTTATATATCTAACCAAAATTAGTAAAAGCGGTTTTAGTGCAAACAATTCTGTTTCTCTGCATTATCTTCGTAAATACAGTACATCTCATAAATTTATATCAATGTAGATACAGTTTATTAATCTCCCGTAACAGAAAGAATTCACCAAACCCTAGCTATGTCAATGTATACTTATATGTTTTTATGGTTTAAATTATTAATATACGATGTTAATTGTTCACCATGACTGTTTTACTTTGCTTCATCGACTATTGGCGCTGGCAAATTTTTGCCGATTTCTAAAATTTTGGCCAACGGCGTGGATTTTGAAATCCGCGGCGGCGGCGGCATCGTGGGTCTCACGGCGCGGCTACGCCACGCCGGCGCAGCGCACACGTCTATTTGGAAATAAATATCGTCCGCTAACTATTAAGGATTGTAACATTCTTGTACAATGAATGTACAGTTAATAAATTAACTTGAAACTTAACTTTGTTTTCAATTGTTTCAGATGAAAATGATTTTTATTACACACCGATAGAAAAAAATTTTGCTCAAGTTCAACCGCCTCTATATCCGAGTCGACCACCGACGTTTTATGAACACGGAGAATCCTTCAGAGTAGCACAGCCACAGCAACCTCTCTACAACGACGGCTATGTCAGGTTCCCGAGCCCAAATTACAATCAGAACCCGTCACCTTTCCAATTACCGACGGGTAGGAGTCAATCAGGAGGGCAATATTATGTTAATCAACCTGATTACAACCCTCCGCAACGCCAAAAGTACAGGCCGGCGCTACCCCACAATTATCAAATCGTACATCCAGCTTCTACAAAAAGACCTAATATATCACAGGTACATTCCATAGCGTACCAAAACGATCCATCAAAACCGGAAACATTCTTAGGTCAAATAACAATAAATAATCCTGACATAGATTATTTGCAAAACACGCGTTTTAAAAATATACCTTTTGACGGCAATAGCCTAAAAAGTAACGGTCAAAGTGGACACATTACGCATGATGAAGATATCGACAATGATAATCAAGATCTTTTTGATCATCATAGGGTTACTACGTACAATCCAAACAAGATAATCCCTAAAATAAAACAAAATGTGAAATCGAGCCCAACAAGGTTTACTCACTATGAACATTCAGAATTAGAAGACGAAAACACTGACTTGGGTAATGTTCCTGGCAAACTATTCACAAGGAACAACAACCTGAGGCTACCAAATTCAGAATCGAGTCTTTATCATGGTTCATCTACCGAATATAAAGGACTTTTAGATTTGGAACCGTTACTGGAAGAAGATATAAGCGATATCAGCTCGTTTAGAGAACTAATGAAAAATACACAAGGTTCGTTTGACGTACAAGTAATTAAATCTAACAATAGCAAAGTCGCAGAAGTGGCGGATGATAGCAAACCAGATGCATCGTCTATGAATGAGGGTAATGTACAAAAAGAAGCTCTAGTGAAGCTATCGTCAACAAAAAGAAATAACCCAACTACAGCTGCAAGTCCGTCAACAACCAAACCTGTCAAAGATAATTTCAATTCGCATGATGAAAATAGTAGTGAGGAAATACAATCTGATTCTGAATATGAGGATGTTTATTATGACGAACCAGAAAGTAGTGAAGTGAAACATACTACAAAACCACCTCAACTTATAAGCCATAATACGGAAACAACAACTTCCAATATTTATGATGAATACGATTCTACTGACGAACCAGAAAATACGACTTATGAAACTAACACAAATGCAACGGAAGCATTTGATGTGTTAGTCATGAAACCAGAGAACAGTACTATGGTCGAAAATGATAATTTTAAGCAATTTGTTGACACTCCTATCCTTGATCAAACTGAAGATTTATCAAATAATCACACTATTGTTAACAACAATATGACAAGCTCTGAAGAAGATTTTACATCTATTGAAAATCCATCAATTCTTGGCCAGGAAGTAGTATCTGTAGTCACAACTAAAAGTGTAGTAAACGGAACAATATCTATACAAGATGTTACATATGCACCAAGTACCAAAAAGATAGGAGCTATTACCGAAAGTGCCCATCTAGCTGACAACAATGATAATGATACATCGATTCCAGTCACTACTGAAAATTGGGTAGTTGTAGCATCAGTACAGACTAGTCGCAGTGTTTCCGGAGCGCGCTTTTTACCATTCCCAACTGTTGAACAAGAAGAGAAAAAACAAGTACTCACCGATGAAAAGGATGATATTGATGAAAGCGAAGAAGAAGACGAGGAAAATGTTACGCTAGATCCAAGAGAACAGATAAGTGGATTAATTACTAGTTCATCTACTGAAAATATTAATGATAAACTTGACAGTATTCAATCAGAACTTTCTAGTGCTGTTCTTTCGGGGTCATTGGATAAGGCAAACAAAAACATTGAATTAATAACCGAGGCCACCACAGAACCGGCAACTACAACTTCTACAACTACGACCACAACATCATCTTTAAATATATTTACTTTGAAGAGCACACAAGTTCCAGTGACAACGGAACGATCAGCACCGGAACCTTTACCAGTTATGATCAAAAAGTTCACTCCACGAGTTACAACTTCAACAACACCTAAACCTAGGAAAAAACCATCTTTGGTAACTGTGATGGACGATTTATCAGGACTACTACCTCCGGGATATAAACCTAGACTATCTTATAAAGACAAACGCACTAGTACAACCACTACCACCACCACAACACCTGTTCCTACCTCTACTCCAGACGAACCAATCGCCAACAACACACAAGGCCGGTCGTCGGGTATAAGTTCTAAGAACAAGGTTATACTTCTAGATATCAAATCCCTGCGTTCTAAGGAATATAAAACTAAAGAAAACAAACCTCAAGAAGATATTTCTAAATCTGTTCCAAACGATGAATTGAGTAAATTATTGCCACCGGGATATACATTGCCCGCAAGTGAGGAAAGCGCGAGTAGAGAATCTAGCAAACCAGATATTTTGGACAAGGTTCAAAAAGTAGACATTTCTGCATTTTTACCTAAAAATTTTAAATTAAATACTTCGACTGACGCCCCTAAAAATCAACTGCCTGTAAAGGCTACGCCAGTGGCTATAGCGGCGTTCTTACCACCTGGTTTTAAATTAAACAATACGGATACCGATAAAAACGGTAACCCATTGGATAGTATTAAAATTACAGATGTTTCTAATTTACTTCCTCCTGGCTACAAATTGAATAACACTGAAGAAACTGGGGCACCCAGTTCAACTATGAAAGCTCCTGGGGGAATTAAGCTAGTGTTCCCATCAAGGCCAGGAAGCAAACCCGCACGAAAAACTACGCCCAGACCAGCTGGCGAGAGTGGACCGAGTCCAGTTACTCCAAAGATCCAGAAAGGTTGGCCAACAAGGTAATTAAGTAAGCTTTTACAAAAGTATGATACCTACTGCCCAGCGAAGGTAAAGCCTGACCAGAAATATATGACGCTATTATTCTCATTTATATGGCAACAGTACAATATAGTCGGGGAGCGTATTAGGTATTCTCTATAATATCATAATATGGTGACATCTTGATTTGTTTACCTGTCAGCTATGATTTTATTTTTTAAATGTTTCACAGTGAAATAGTTTCATTTTCTGAGCGTATTATTACAGCAGTTTATTATAATAATATACACTATTTCCGCTCTTGACTATGATTTTTTTTTTCGGTTATTATTTAATATTCAACACTACTATTATTCAAATAAACCACCGCAATGACACTGACAACAATGACAGCTTATCACATGCCCTCACACATGCATACCATCCTGCCATTAAAATTATTGCCAGAGTAAGAAATTAGTTCCAATGAAATTCCGTAACACGGCGCATGATCATTATATTTCTGGTCAGGCTTTATATACGAGTAAACTAGAATTTAAAAAACATTATTTATTTTCGAAACACTAATAAAAAAGTTAACTTCACTTTATGAACAGATTCTATCTGCCCTTGGAAACGTTACTCCATTTTCATGTATATCCTTCGTATCTTAGGGCATCAACTGAGTTTACCGGCTGGCCTACACCATCCACGACACCGTTTTCGATAGAGAAATTGCTAGAGGCCCAGAGGAACGCGACAGCCACTAGTCCTTCTCCCGAGTTGAGCACCGAGCCGACCACCCGCCGCGTCTTTAGCACCACGACCACAACTCCCGCGCCGCCGCCCTCTACCACTCCCGGCGTGTGCCGCCATGAATGTGACATCGCTGCTACTATCAAAATTGTTTCAGGTATATGGGTATACATTATAGGTATAAACTTTTCTGCAAACCAAGAATGAAAGTTACAATGCATAAGTTTGGACTTGACAGATTTTTTATCCATTTCATATTCAACCATAACGAACAAATGGTCCCATGCGTTCAATGTTGATTTTATGATTATGATCTCAAGGTAGAAATCCAAATGCTTGAAAATTGTCGGTCAATAGCATATTGACGTTTACCTTATGTTTTTTATTTGAATCTTAAGTGCTTAAAAATGAAATTCGCTTTCAAGGGTGCAGTGTAAAAATGATTTATTAATTATCTTATATTACGATGTCTTACCCAATTAGCATACAATTAAATGTATATACATATAATGATCCACTGAGCTGATCTTCTTATTGCTACATTCTACCCGAAGAAAAAGCCTCATTTATATTATAAATAGTTATGCATAGAAACTTTCACTCTTGACCTTCATTAAAATAAATTGTTAGTTTCATAATACCTAACTGATTTAATTTGATCTTGACAACTGCATATTCTGTATTGCAAATCTTGCAATAGGTACTAATAAATACTGCCAGTAGCAATGTGACCCCGTTTAATTATGCTATAATTTTATTACAGGCGTGAATTGGGTACCAGAGTTATTAGACCATCATACCGAAGAATGGCAAAGACTAGCTGAAGAAGTAAAACAAGAGGTAAAGTTAATCATAATTCATAACTGCTCACTATTTATGCTCCACTTACTTTAAAAGGAACATAATAGTAAAACAACCTTGACTGATTTAAAATTTCAAAATGAGATATGATCCATAATATCATACAATTTACTTTAATAATTATTCATGCTTCGTGTAAGTTACATTACAACATTTTATTTAAAGTATGTTTCTAAACAGAGTAAGGAAATGCCTTCTCAAATTTTATATAAGCTGTGTAAATTCCTAACATTCAAGGACATTTTCTTGCAGCTCAATTCTGTTTACTCGAAATCTAACCTTTTGAGCAAATGGTACAAAGGAATAAGGATTGACGGATTCAGTAAGGGGTCTGTTCTCGTGGACTATTTCATCGAGTTGGATGATGTAGAAAAGAGAGTTGATACCTTGGAATTGAAGAAATTGTTTCATAAATCTCTACATGAGGCCAAGCCCGGTTCTGTCTTGGAGAACGTTCCTGAGGAACCACAGGCACTAGACCCCGATGTAATGCTGGGCGACCAGCCCGATGAAGATAGAATGAAGAAAAGCAATGAAAAGATGACTAAAACTATCGATAAATCTGCCGGCAAGTTAGAAATTGGCAAATTCGTTATGGACCCTGCGTACACGGAATTCATAGGTTTGTATAATACCTATATAGTTTTAATCTTAAGGGATTTACTATAGTTGTCTTAGTGATTTCAATCGAAATTGCAAAAAAGTGTGAACGGTTTATTTTACGTTTATTACTTCTAGTTCTGTAATACACATTTTTAGGGTTCCGTAGTCAACTAGGAACCCTTATAGTTTCGCCATGTCTGTCCGTCCGTCCGTCCGTCCGCGGATAATCTCAGTGACCGTTAGCACTAGAAAGCTGAAATTTGGTACTTACACGAGTATGTATATCAATCACGCCGACAAAGTGGTAAAATAAAAAGTGGAAAAAAATGTTTTATTAGGGTACCTCCTAGGCTTGCAAGTCGGATATTTCGAATAGTAATTTGTATGGAATTATCCGGATAATATTCGTATTATTCGGATAATATCCGGATAATTGCAAACCCTACTTCCCCTATAAGTAAAGCGGGGAGTGATTTTTTTTTTCGTTTCAACCCTAACGTGTGATATATTGTTGGATAGGTATTTAAAATGAATAGGGGTTTACTAAAATCATTTTTTGATAATGTAAATATTTTCGGAAATAATCGCTCCAGAAGTAAAAAAAAATGTGTGTCCCCCCCTCTAACTTTTGAACCATAAGTTTTAAAAATATGAAAATAATCTCAAAAGTAGAACTTTATAAAAACTTTCTAGGAAAATTATTTTGAACTTGATATGAGGAATAGTTTTTGAAAAAAAATTACAAAATAATTTCTGAACTAAGTTTGTAATTTAACCGTAAAAGCAGGTGTTTATTGTACCTGTAATTTCTACAAAATCACAATGAAATGACGTGCTTTCAAATACAGTAAAAACGGTGAAAATCGGTTCACGCAATAAAGAATTATCCCATAAAAATCATCTTCCATACTTTAAGCTCGCGCGCAATAGTTTACTTAATTTGCCGATAGATGTCGCTGTACGTGGAACGCTCATATAATATCCTACATGGCGGTGTTATTTTAACTCTTTAAGTGGGGACACTTCCTGTGACGGACGGAAAACTACGGAACCCTAGACTGAGCGTGGCCCGACACGCTCTTGGCCGGTTTTCTAATCAATATGATCAAAGTGCATGCAATTTATTTTAGTAAAAATCTACTTGTCAATTAAGTTCTTTAACCTTTTTTTAGATGCCTTAGAACTGTCGCTCAAAATAACATTGAAACTAAGAAACTAATGGCATGATTATTTGTATTACAGTATTGCCTAAACGAGAGGAACCAACGCTCATTGTCCCGGACGAGGAATCCTTTTTGCCGCAGTGGGGTATAGCCGTTATTGTCATAGCGATGGCATCATTGCTTTTCGTCATTATTTTCGGCGTCACAGTGGTAGGTTTAATTTTTTTCTATTATATTATAAATAAAAGCATTTCCTTATATTTATTACAATCAGTGTTATTAAAAATATCGCTCTTGGCCCGCTGACAGTCCATTGTGGCCCTAATGAGACGTGTAGGTTTGAAATGATATAGTATTTGTGGGCTGTCGGCAAACAACTATGGCCTATCGCTGTAGCATTTGACGAGTTTAGGCCACTAAAGACTTGGTCCGCTAGTCCGCCGCATTGAAAATAGTTTATAATAAGTAAGTTTTTAATGTTTATTTATTTATTTATCGTATGGCTACATGTCACTGTTCTTCCCTGGTGTAGTAGTAGTGGGAAAGCAGATGATAATGAAAATCTAGTCTGTGCTGCGAGGTCCAGAGGGGACAGTGGAGCTGCCAAGTTTGTTACTCTTTTAGCACCACCCAGGGATCACGTGTAGGGTTGTCTAAGGCGTTTCCTACGGACGCAGAGTAACATTGATCCCCAGTTTTTAATGTGATGTATCATGATTTTACTGTTATGGATGTACCAAATATAATTCAACAAAATATCGTAAAATGCTTAAAGGCATAAATTAAATTTAAATTAATAAAAATAAAGTAACCGTGATTTTTGTCAAATATTACGTACCTACGAGCACATAATTCGAGCATGTACTAGGTATTACCTAAGTATTTATTATTAGTCAGTTTAGGTATCTATCATACACGCCATACTTAATGTATACGTCTTTAATTTGTTTTCTACTAGCTAAAAATTGCTACTTGAAGACAAAAAAAAATACTTTAAAATAAAATAAACTTAATTTTTTTAAAGACGCTTTTTGTTTTAATATTTTGCACTGTCTACGTACTTTCCAGGTCAAATGTTTATAAGTTTATGCATTTAGAAATAATTAAAATTCAAGCTATCATAAGTACTTAATGAATAAATCCTTCTTCGTATTTCAGCTTGTGAATCGTCAGAAAAGCTCCAAAGCGAAGCAACCCATACCGCTTAGCGAGGACATGCTCCGCGAGTTGGATAAAAGCCACATGGGAGGCTTCGACGACATGCACCAAATGAAGGAACGTGACCTACCATATTTGCCTTCAGGAAAGGTTAATGCCAAAAACTTATTATATTCTTCAGATTTCTTCTTAGAACCGACTTAGTTTTTTTGCGACCTGTTTTAAGAAAAGATCTACAGTATTTTTTTTAGTAACATAGGAATTATAGAAAAACACAATAATTTTATACTGTCCGTATGAATGTGTAGGCACAGTCAAGGTCGATGTGATCTATACTCAAAGATGTGTACATTTTGTCCAAAAAATTAAATCAATATTTTAGTTAGACCTTGATTATACAATATGCTCTAACACAGTTAGCGCTATTAAGTATTTGGCACTTCTTACTAATTATCTGAATAAAATCGCCCTACTGTGTTGTCAGCTGTGACTTATCATTATCAAGTATTTAATAACGTTTTACGCTACACATTATGAAGGGAATGATGAATGTGGTGAAAGAAAAAGGGGTTCGGAAGGGTTTGCGAAGTGAGTCAGTAGTCTCGGGCTTTTTCATAGCGTAATTACCTACTCGTCACGTAGGATTATGAATTATTAATTTAAGGGATTACGGGGTTAAAATTATTCTCAAAATATATCGAGTATAAAATAGTATCGGTTGGTGAGAATAGCACGGGAGTGAGGAAATAACCAACCAACCCACATTTTAGCTAAGCACAGCAGTTAGTTACCGAGTGAATAGAAACATTATTATTAAGGTATCATTGTTGTTATCTATCATTATCAGGACGCGTATCATGGTTGTCATTTTATCACCTATCACGTCATGCATCACTTTCGCACTTTCATACTTGTTGGAACGTGACCGCTATCGTGACAGGCGATAAAAATCCGACCATATTAGGCTAGCAGTATAACAATATTTTTTAATGACAGCGCATGTCGACGGCGTTTATCGAGCAGCTGGCGTTCCCTACGCCAGGCGACTCGTGGCGCTCCGAGTGGACGCCGCAGCTACAGAAGTACATGCAGCACTACACGCCCGACTCTGGACGCGGTTCGCAAATCTATGGTGCAGGGGGCAACGCTTACGGGTACGTGTAGGAAAAATATCATCCTATATCAATATTTCTTGACAATATTGGAGCGCCGCACTCGGCGAGATAATTTATATATCTAAAGACAATTATAGAGTCCAAAGAGTAGGTTAGAAATTATCTTCATAATTGTATTTTTGAAACTAATAAAATTAAACCCAAATTAAGTTTTTTATTTAAATATATAAGTATACTACACTGTTGATGTTTTAAAATTGAATATTGAATAGAACTTGCAACAACGTTACTCATTTCTTTACCAATTTCGCATTATCGCTTGAACAAGTCAGACTTTTTATAAATTGAAACATGTTCCCGCTATAGTTTGCTTTTTTTAAAGATTACAATCTTTGGGTAGGCATAGGCGCTAACCTGCCCTTTGAATGTTCGATTAAAACAGACCGCACTTAAACCACCAAACAATAATTAACATGATCAAGAGTTCACTTTTGTAAATAAAACATACATTGCAGACTTAATAATCCAAAACAACAATTAAATTACAATCACTTTTTGATAATCACTATCAGTATTATCACGTTACAGACATGCATAATACGTATAATTTACAGTTATAATATAAGGTACGTTTAAAAACCGAACCTTCGTTTCATAGTGTCTGCTTCTGTAGGTTTTTGTGCAGCATTCACAGGAATCATAATTTCAGTTATTAACAAAAAAATGCGTTATTATTAAATATTCATAAATTTAATTTAAATAAGTTTATAACATTTTGTTTGTTCGTATAGTAATAATGTAATAGCTTTCGTAACAAACATTTTAAAACATAAATTGACAAATTACCCGCAAAACGTGACTGATAAAAACCTCATTCTGTGAGGTTCTTTTTAATGCTAAATAGAGCTAACTATAAGAGCCAGTATCGGACCAGACTAAATACAGATACGTTAATGTTAAAGCCAACAGGTATAACTTCACATTGGACCGTCGTAACGAGGCGACAAAGAGTCTGAAACGTTATTTTGTTGGCAGCTATGGCGGCGGCGGTGGATCGCAGATTTACGGGCAGACCGGCGGCTCCCAGGTGTACGGGTACACGGGCGAGTACCCACGCTCGCACCACTCGCGTCGTCGCTCCGACTACGACACCAACTTCTAGAATGTCTCCCCTTTAGCCTCCTTGAATATGTGCTCTCACTTGACTCAATCTTGACAATACCCTTTCAATGTATCGATCACAATCACACTGATTTTAAGTTATAGCAAGGATAAGTGATGTCTACTATGCAGGGAACGTCAAAAAACCAACATGACGTTCCCTTTGTCAGTCATTATTTTTTATCCCGTCCCATAATAACCGCTTTATTTATTATAATCATCAGTTTCAGGCGGTACAATTTATCCTAGCACCGGACTCAACCTACTTCAAGAATACTAAATACTACTATTTAAAAGATTTTACAGTACGACTTTGGATATAAAAAATAAGCTTTTTTAGACCGGCCTATAAAGTGTTTAAACAGTGCCACGAATATAAAATTTAAATCACTTTTGAGGTAATATATTTAATCGATTAATAAAGAATTTAGCTGCCAAATTTTTCGTAACTGTATTATTACGACTGATTGTGAAATGTAAATAAGTAGCATAAGTACTCACCACGATAAATAATGTAAGTAAAGAAAAGGTGTAATAACGAAATTATTTCTGTAGATATCTCTATGCATACCTATATTTGCTCAGACTCGTAGTAGAGACCCTGTGGATAGAATGTAAGCGTGAAACGCATAATTTTGTGCCAAATGTTCGTGAGACGTGTGCTTAGAATGACCTTATAAGTGTTCACTAGCACAACCTGTACGCCTGTTTTGTGCAGTCTGCGCTTGAGCTTCGAGGAATCGTTGAAAAGTTCCTCTTCTGCTAAAGGCCTATTTACACATTGATTAGTGTTAAGTGCGAGTTCATACATTTGTTACTAAACACAAGTAGCAATTGTATGAACTCGCACTAAACACTAATCAATGTGTAAATGGGGCCTTGCGCCACCGCATCCAGTGCACGGCGCGGCGCTTACCCTCCCACTTCATCCCAAAATCATCGAAGCTGGCGCGCAGACTTTGTTGATGCGGTGTCAACTACGGCCTCAGCCCGACGAGCACTTGTTTCGAGGAATTTACTTCTATTCACAACCTAGTTAATAGTGTTCACTGTTTACCCTTGATAACAGTCAATTTTAAAAATTGTTATTATCAAAATGATAATTGTTCGTACCTATTCATCGATCCCATTACTTATTGTGTACCTACTGCCTAACTAGGTATTCATTGACATCGGTTATTCGTAAATAACTTATCAATATTCGTATTAATATTTTAAAACTAAGGTTTCCTTGATATTATGTGTCTCAATGTTATAATGTCATCGTATAAATGTTTATTCTAAATCCATTTTTATTATTATTGTTATATTTTAGAAAATTGGGTACGCACTTGCATTAAAATTGATGTATATAAACCATTTTTGTACATGTAGTGTTTTAATTTAGTTTTTTAGAAATAGATACAAATTTAACCTCTAAGACCCCGAGTATATAGAATTAATAAATATGAAAACTTATTTATTTGTAATCATTTACCTAGTATCTACTTTCAAACCGTTGAATTACGTTTAGGAATATAACTAGGGTGGCCGGTCAGGAGACGGATGAAATGATTTCATGCATGGAAATGGTAATTAAATCATTATTAAGAGTCATATCAAATAATTTTAAACAAAAAATAACCGACTTCACTTCCTTTCCAAAAGCAAATGCTCGAGCTGCTGTAAAAAATACTCAAATCACTATAAGTTTGCCTATAATAGTTGAAGATCCCTCGATTTCTTCAGATCCTGACCTGGTTACAATGGGAACAGCTGTGAAGTATACTCTTTCAAACAAAAAAATAATTTTCCAAATCGGTCCAGCCGTCTTCGAATAATCGGTGAACATACATTAAAATAAAACAAAGATCCCGACGAATTGATAACCACCTCCTTTGAAATCTTGAAGTCGGTTGAAAAGGCACGGCTGGTTATTTTATAACTATGGTAATAGTTATGAAATGCTTTTTTTTAAAGGTGCAATGTGCCTACCATTTCCATTAATATATGTGGATAATCTTTGGTTTGAAAGGCTATTGTCAACCGACTTCGAGATTTCGAAGGAAGAGGGTATCAATTCGTCGGAATGTTTGCTTTTGCTATTATTATTATTTTATTTGTATGTCTTTCCCGACCACGAAACGATTGTGTTCCGGACCTTTGGGAGGCATATGCGGAGCCAAAGCCGACGCGCAGAGGCCCTTTCGACAATTTAATGAAAGGTGAGGGGTACCCGTGTCTTGGGACGCACGCAGAGGCAGCACCCGCCATGGTGTAAAGACTATTGAGAGATAATGGAGTCTAAAATGTACTAGGCTATTGGGTGAAAAGTATTGACTAACTACTGGGCTATTGGATGAAGAACCGGACGCCTGCCTGATAAAACGGTAGGTATCCAATTTTATTTCCAGCAGACGGTGACTCGCCCGCCGCAAGATGGGCCCCCATAAAAAGCGACATCAAAGATGGCTCAAGGGCAACACCGGTGCGTGGGCTGGGGGTAGAGAGGTGTCACTGGAAATTAAAACATATAGTGGAGTACGGGAACGCCTTTTGAACCTACAAAAATGACATAAATCACAAATCCGATTTTATTTTGTGACCTGTTAGAATACGTTAAGTACTAATAATAAAAAATATTTTCTAACAATTTGTTAGCATTGCGCTAGGTTATAATACATGTATTTGTTTGCTACACATAGAAAAGATTATGTAAGTTTTATTTTTCTCCACCAGGCTATCGCTTTTTACTATTGCAACATAACTTCACATTTTATAACGGTTTTGTCAAGAGCATATGTCGTCTTAGCCATTTGTAATTCGTTTAGAATTCAAGGTCACTTATATTTTGACAAATTGTTTTCGATTATGCTCACATAATCTTTTGACCAAACTGTTATAAAATGACAGATGATGTTGAAATAGTTGAATGCAATAATATCGTAAAGGAAAATATATCTTGTATAATCTTTTCTTGTTGTTATTAACAAATATCTATATAATACCTAGCGCGACGTCAAAAACTGTTAGAAAATATTTTTTACTATAAGTAATCAATAATCATATCATTTTCTCTAACTAAAAAAGAAAATCGCACTCGAAGGTGAAAACTGTTCGCGTACTGTACTAATATAGCCAACTCGCCACTTAGGTTTCCACATCTACCCTCGAGAACGCAGATCTAACGACCCCACTCTGGACAGCCGGCTAAGGCAAGCCTGAGGCTGGGGACCTGTCCCACCCATCCGACAGGGCATTTTTTTTTTTTTTTTGTATGTTCACCGATTATTCGAAGACGGCTGCGGCTGGACCGATTTGGAAAATTCTTTTTTTGTTTGAAAGAGTATCACACAGTTAACACACACACACACAGTTCACAGTTGGTCCCATTGTAACCAGGTCAGGATCTGAGGATAGGATCCTGGAGAAATCGAGGGAACTCTTCAACTATTATAGCACACCTATACTAATTTGCAATTTTTTTACAGAAGCTCGAGCATTTGCTTTTGAAAAAGGTGGAGGTGGAGGCTAAGTAAAGTCGGTTCTTTTTTGATTAAAATTATATTACTTATCTATCACTCACACATATATTATGTTGGTCGCATTATTATTGTAAATAGGATTTTATAATGATAACATGGAAAAATTGGAGGAACTCTTAATATATTACTCACGAGTAGTCGTTGCAGTGTCGGATAGGGTTAGGGGGTCAAAAGTTCACAATCACTCTATACACAACTCACACAAAACCACACGAGAAATAAAAATCTTAACAACAAATTCACTTGTAAATATGTTAAAATGACAATCAAGAAATAGACTTTGGTTTCTAGGTAAGTAAGTAATTTAATATATTTTACGTTAATCATATTAATATTATTTTCTTGCATCGTCGCAGAATAAGTTAAGTACAAGTTTAGAAAATTCTCCTTCCTGAATTTGACATTTAGCTACCGAAACGAAATTAGTAACTGTCATAATGTCATAATATAAAAAAAAATAGGCTTTTCAACAAAGGTTTTCATTCATTTCGCACATGGTTTTGCCACGGTTTTGCATACATTCCGTAATGCAGAAAATGAATCAGTATTTTCAACGGAATTTTAAGTAGGTAAAGCCTGACCAGAAATATATGATCATGCCCCATGTTGCGGAATTTCATTGGAACTAATTTCTTACACTGGCAATCATTTTAATAATAGGTTGTCACAGTTGTCAATGTTATTGCGACGGTTTACTTTTTGGTTTATATCTCTGAGCTTTTTAGTATGATTTCTTTGATAATTAAACCAACCGGATGCGAGACGCGCACTAATTTCTATCAGAAAAGTCTGCCAATTTCGGCGCGCACACAAATACTGTTAACACTAATGCATTTTCCATTGACGTCGCTACACACGCACTCGATAAAATTATCAAACACTAGCATAAAATATACTCACACAAGTTTAAACACAGACACAGACAACCTGTCCGTGAACGAGATAATGTCATCTTTAAGTAAACGTAGACAGTGCGAGGAACGCGTCGATAATAATATACTTAAGTATCGATATTTGTGACGTTTTCAAGTCAAAGGTACATCATTGTCGGTTGTTAATAGAGTTAATTTCTAAATGATTTTTTTTTCATTAGTAACGCCTTATTGACAACCGATAATGATGTACCTTTGACTTGAAAAGGTCACGTTTTATCGTAGATTTATTTATCGTATGCCTACATGTCACTGGATATAGATAGGCATTTCTTCCCTAGGGTAGTGGGAAAGCTGATGATGAAGAAAATCCAGTGAGTGCTGCGAGGTCCAGGTAGGACAGTAGAGCTGCCAAGTTATAGTCTGGCCAGCCAACGAACGTAGTAGCAATGTACAGCGAACAAAAGTATGACAACACTAATAATCAGTGAAAAAAGCAGCAATGATCAACAAATTTTATGTTTTTAATTTTAGTTGATATGTCCGCCCCTTTCATTAGGTGACATTTACGGTGTATGAAAAGGATACGGATATATTTCGTCGGATCTGTCATCAACTGCAACAGATAATCTGGTTGAGGCAATTGTCATATGCCTTAAAAACGATTTTAAATTCAATGTAGAGCGTTGCAGAAGTTCTATCTCACTCGCGCTTAAGATGAGAGAGTGAAATGTACTAGACACAAATTCAATGTAAAAGAAATGTGAATTGAAATGTTCGTCACGAAATACGTTATCTCATCACAAATGGTTGCCACATGTACGTATTTTGAATTTGCCGCGTTTGTCTACTGACAGAAATGGTTTGCCAGACTACAGTAACTCTTTTAGCACCACCCAGGGATCACGTGTAGGGTTGTCTAAGGTATTTCCTACGGACGCAGAGAAACATTGATCGTAGGTTAGTTATATATTTTTGTTTCTTTACCAAGTATAAGGTTTAGCTATTGATACAATTATAATGTTAAGTTGTGATTAAATATCAAGTTTTTCTACCAGAATATTACTAACAAAGTTAGTATTCTACGTAAGTTAGTTTGTCTATTTGTTCAGGACAAATCTTGCAAGCTGATTTAGAATAACTTTTATATTATCAATTTAATATTTTGATGTGTATTTGCTTTTATATTTAGTGGAAAATACTACAAATTGGAAACAAATAACTATTACGAAGAAACAATGAACTACAAAGAACTCTGGAACATCACGGGATTCGAACCCACGTGTTTATATTACCGTTCCAATGTGCTTCCAATTACACTAGACGTTCCTCTATTCACCTCAGTGAATTTTTCACTGTAATGAACAATGATGAATCAGTCTCTAGCGATATTGTGATGTTCCAGAGTCCTTCGCAGTTGATATTTTGATTGTAATGGGCATCTGTTTCCAATTTGTGTTTCTATTTCTATTATCTCTTCTTCATTTTCTATTATAAATAAAAAGTATAACATACTGCTAATGTTAATATCGACATTTATTTTTGTGCTGTCCCATCACTAAAACTTACCTGTTAGGTACAGTGATACCAGAATCAGAAATTAAAAGTGCCTATTTAAGGGGATAAGTGTGTATAACGTATTACCTAATAATAAATAAAGTATACTTAATACAAAATTAAAATGCTACATAAAATGTATGGTGAAAATAAAGGAACGAATTAATTTCTAAACAGGAATATCGTTATTTCAAGCATCTACAAATATATTTCACTTAAGGGGCGCCACACATTAGAGCGGAATTCAGTGCGAAATTCATTACACTAGCTGAAATTTGTCTATTAAAACGGAAATTTGTTTATGGTAGCTGTATTTTTGAGACCATAGACAAATTTCAGCTATTTTGCCGTACAGCACACATACGCTGAGTTTCTTATGCTGGTTCTTCTCATTTGGGGCTCCTTTCCGAACCAGTAGTAGTTTATTGCCCTTCCCATAATACGGTTTTAAAAAGATTTGAATTCAATACAACCAGTTGTTAAACCACTGTTTATGTTTTATTTCATTACCGTGCGTCCGTGCGTAATGTGCTATAGGCTAGGTTATCCTTATAGTGTCAGTTTTTTGAGTTCCAAACCACCTTACTGCCCTGCCCTCGGCGGTCCTCGACGACATATATAATTTAAAAAGCTATGCGTGTGAATGAGTTCTACCTTTGAAGTACTGACGTTAATCTTTTCATTTTTTCAATCTGTAATTTGAATAATTAAAAAGTCGATTAAAATATGTTTAGAAACAATTTAATAACAACACACACACAGAGACACACTGCTTTTTTAACAGAGCAATGCTTTACAATTATGGCTGTATGCCGAATGGGTATCTGCCTAACCCACGGAGTATCTTTCAAGTGTATTGCCTAACCTGTCATAACAATGACAATGAATGACATAATGGCGGACGTATTTCTGCCGCACTGGAGTCGATTACTCTTGTTTGCAATATTTCACTTACCTCCCTCGATGTAATCGTGTTCATAATTGCATACCCAATTTATGAATTAATTAATTGATAAATTGGGTATGCAATTATGAACCCGATGGTACAATGTACTATGAAGAGTCAAGTTTAAAAATTACCCTAAAGCAGATATAGTACCATTAAGTGGCAACACTTTTTGATTGATAATATTTTTTAGTTTTTTGCTAATTTCGTGCACCATTTGATGATATTTAGACGTAATTGTACTTACAGATGAAAAGAAACGTTATCCTTCTGTAAACTAAATAATTCAGATCTTTTCTTACATGAAAACACGCAGCAATTCGGCATTTTTACCTCGGATCGTTCCGCGCTGACTGACATTTATTGAATGGCGTTTGACGACAACTAGTTTTATATAACCGCTACGACCAGTGGTCTTGTACTTATGGCAGAGGGGGACGCCTGACAATTACCACTCCATTGGTTTATTTCTCTGAGTATGATTTACTTGAATCTAAGATTTGAATAATAGTAACGTGTTGAATATTAAATAATAAATGACAAAAAATGGCAAAAACTATTCATAGTCACGAGTTAAACATTGCAAGAAATAAAACGGTCGGGAAATGAAACTATTTCGCTACGAAACATTTTCAATTTAACATCAGAGCTGACAGGTAAACAAATCAAGATGTCACTATACCATAGAGAATAATATACTTTTTGCCATTTAAATTTGAATAATAGTAGGGTTCTCTCTCAGTATAAAAGTGAAAAAAATTGTGCGCATCGAGGAAAAGTTGTGAATTTTTGGACATAGATAGAGTGCTACTACTAAAAAACATTCATCGTGGGGCACTCTATCCATGGTCAAAAATTCACAACTTTTCCTCTCAGAGAAATAAACCAATGGAGTGGTAATTGTCAGGCGTCCCCCCCGTCCAAAAGTACAAGACCACTGGTCGTAGCGGTTATATAAAACTAGTTGCCGCGCGTCAAACGCCATTCAATGAATGTCAGTCAGCCCGGAACGATCGGAGGTAAAAATGCCGAATTGCTGCGTGTTTTCATGTAAGAAAAGATCTGAATTATCTAGTTTACATAAGGATAACGTTTCTTTTCATCTGTAAGTATAATTACGTCTAAATATCATCAAATAGTGCACGAAATTACCAAAAAACTAAAAAATATTATCAATCAAAAAGTGTTGCCACTTAATGGTACTACATCTGCTTTAGGGTAATTTTTAAACTTGACTCTTCATAGTACATTGTACCATCGGGTTCATAATTGCATACCCAATTTATCAATGAATTCATTCATAAATTGGGTATGCAAGCGTAAGAAACTCAGCGTATGTGTACACGGCACAATAGCTGAAATTTGTCTATGGGCTCAAAAATACAGCTACCATAAACAAATTTCCGTTTTAATAGACAAATTTCAGCTAGTGTGCTGAATTCCGCTCTAATGTGTGGCGCCCCTTAAGTGAAATATACTTGTAGATGCTTGAAATAACGATATTCCTGTTTAGAAATTAATTCGTTCCTTTATTTTCACCATACATTTTATGTAGCATTTTAATTTTGTATTAAGTATACTTTATTTATTATTAGGTAATACGTTATACACACTTATCTCCTTAAATAGGCACTTTTAATTTCTGATTCTGGTATCACTGTACCTAACAGGTAAGTTTTAGTGATGGGACAGCACAAAAATAAATGTCGATATTAACATTAGCAGTATGTTCTATTTTTTATTTATAATAGAAAATGAAGAAGAGATAATAGAAATAGAAACACAAATTGGAAACAGATGCCCATTACAATCAAAATATCA
The DNA here is from genome assembly GCA_947086415.1 of Pammene aurita. Classification (NCBI taxonomy): domain Eukaryota; kingdom Metazoa; phylum Arthropoda; class Insecta; order Lepidoptera; family Tortricidae; genus Pammene; species Pammene aurita. The sequence continues at coordinate 17,835,196 of OX352289.1, forward strand.
ACTGCGAAGGACTCTGGAACATCACGATGTCGCTAGTGACTGATTCAGCATTGTTCATTACAGTGAAAAATTCACTGAGGTGGATAGAGGAACGTCTAGTGTAATTGGAAGCACATTGGAACGGTAATCTAAACACGTGGGTTCGAATCCCGTGATGTTCCAGAGTTCTTTGCAGTTCAATGTTTCATTGTAATAGTTATTTGTTTCCAATTTGTAGTATTTTCCACTAAATTTAAAAGCAAATACACATCAAAATATTATATTGATAATATAAAAGTTATTCTAAATCAGCTTGCAAGATTTGTCCTGAACAAATAGACGAACTAACTTACGTAGAATACTAACATTGTGAGTAATATGCTGGTAGAAAAACTTGATATGTAATCACAACTTAACATTATAATTTTATCAATAGCTAAACCTTATACTTGGTAAAGAAACAAAAATATATAACTAACCTACGATGTTGAATGTTTCTCTGCGTCCGTAGGAAACACCTTAGACAACCCTACACGTAATCCCTGGGTGGTGCTAAAAGAGTTACAAACTTGGCAGCTCTACTGTCCTACCTGGACCTCGCAGCACTCACTGGATTTTCTTCATCATCTGCTTTCCCACTACCCTAGGGAAGAAATGCCTATCTATATCCAGTGACATGTAGGCATACGATAAAAAAATCTACGATAAAATGTGACATTTTCAAGTCAAAGGTACATCATTATCGGTTGTTAATAAGGCGTTACCATAAAAAACACATTTAGAAATTAACTTTATTAACAACCGACAATACTTTGACTTGAAAACGTCACAAATATCGATACTTAAGTATATTATTAATTATTATCGAAGCGTTCCTCGCACTGTGTATGTTTACTTAAAAATGACATTATCTCGTTCACGGACAGCTTCTCTGTGCCTGCGTTTATACTTGTGTGAGTATATTTTATGCTAGTGTTTGATAATTTTATCGTGTGCGTGTGTACCGACGTCAATGGAAAATGCATTAGTGTTAACAGTATTTGTGTGCGTTTCCTCGTCCCCCGCGCCGAAATTGGCAGACTTTTCCTGATAGAAATTAGTGCGCTTCTCGCATCCGGTTGGTTTAATTATCAAAGCTTTTTCTCGATGCGCACAATTTTTTCAATTTCAAGCTCTGCTATAATAGCGCCCTATTGATAATCATATATTTCTGGTTAGGCTTTACATCAATTACTAGTAAGAAGATATTTAGTTATTTTATTAAGATATTTACTTACAATATTTAGTTTATGTTTAATATTATTATATTTTTAAGGATGCCTGATTGTTATGGATTTATATTTTAATGCATTAACTATAGGTTTTAGATAACACAAAAGAATCTTAAGAGTGATTGACGCCATGCCGATATCATGCGATATGATACTGCAGTTTAGGATTCTATTCTGTGAGATTCCTGTTTAACGAAGGTTAGTTTTTAGTATTATGGTGATCTACTCGTACTTGTGTAACGATTATTGTGGCTAGCTATACGTAGGTACTGTAGCATGACGCTACGTTTATCGTACGACATCTGTCGACTTTCTTTAGAACTTCCGTGTCTAAGGAAGGTCTAAGGCTAGGTCACGGTTGATATATAAAAAGTCATTGTGATTCACGGCATTACGGGTAGATGGCGCTTATATCAGTCCACATTTTGTGATACACGACTGGCAGTTATAACCTCGTAACGCCCAAGAAAAAAACGCAAGTTTTTTTTTTACCACGACGGTGGCAAACAAGCATACGGCCCGCCTGATGGTAAGCAGCTACCGTAACCTATGGACGCCTGCAACTCCAAAGGAGTCATATGCGCGTTGCCGACCCTTTACAAAAAGGAGGATTCACTGTGTTGACGACTAAAGGAACAAGAAGGTCCAGTCGAGGACAAAGAGATGTATACACTTTTGGACCTTATTGCGTTGTAATAAGGTCCAAAAGTGTATACATCTCTTTGTCCTCGACTGTCCCTCATCGTCAACACACTGGGTCCTCTTTGAGCTCTTTGGCAACCTTACTCACCAGCAGGAACACAACACTATGAGTTGGGTCTAGTGCTATTTGGCTGTGGTTTTCTCTAAGGTGGAGGTACTTCCCCAGTCGGGCTCTGCTCCAGATTTGAGCGATGACATTCGCTGAACGTGCCCTACCACACTTAGCGAGATGCCAAGTTCAGCTAAACGCCCAATGTGCAATGTATAAGCCAATATGTTTAAATATAAAAATGTCATTTCATAAGCTTTTAAGTACAGCGTACTGTACACTGGGCGTTTACCTCATTTTTATTTTTTCGAAAGTCTGGGCGTTAATGCTGAGTGTTACTTTGTACACTCTATTGCACATTGGGCGGCACGAGGATAAAATTGAGATAATATTCGCGCTAATTTTGAATATGAATTTTTGAGATATTCCAGATTGTCAAAAAAGAAAAAAGTTGATTTTGATTTTGATTGGAAGTGTCAGATCGACGGAGAGATTTTTTAAAGAAAAACACAGGAATTATCTGTAAATTGTCCTGTGCAAATCCTTTTTTTGTTCCCGGAAAGTGTTTACCACAGTTGCTTAATTCTCTAGAAGAGGGTGGCCGTGGGTGTAGGTTTTCCAATACCCAGTGCTCCCCTTCGGCCGTGTCTGAGGGTGCGGGTAGCGCCCGCCGAGGCCGCCAGTGGACCGTCTGAGCCGGGAGGACTCCGGGAGGCGCTTGTGGGTGCCGGACTTGCGAGACGATCTGCAACCGCCGCGTGTTCCGCGTGGTTCTTCACCGTCGTCGGAGAATTAGAGCCCGCATCCAGCGTGGCTCTCCAAGTGAGACAGAGGGTTCAGCGAGCTGTTGGGTCCGCCTAAACCAAAGGGGGCGCCTGCCCACGAACTTATTTTAAATTCAGTTACAGTCTTGACCATTTCCTGACTTTCGAGAATATCATTTTATTTACATTTTTTTTAAACGTTATAAATCCGATTCCTTTTTTTTGTATCCAGTGTTTTTGTGCCATAATAGCTTTTTTTTGTTGTTTTGCCAAAATCTTCCCGAAATTCTAATTGCCTCATTTGACGGGCGTACAAAGACCTGGCTCTTGAATTTAGGCTACGTTCAGCCAGCGAATCATCTGTCACCATCCATATCACCCGCCTCATTAATCCATTATTTTCCCGCAGCCAAATTACCAGCCCAGTCTTTATTTGTACTTACTAGTTTTGCTAGTACTCCCTCTTTTTTATTTTCCTTTTGTGCGGAAAGTAGACGTTTACGATACTAAGGTAACTATTGAATGTGAAATATCTTTATATAGATACCGTTATCGTCATTTTTATGTGGAGTGCTAATATTAAATATTCTGATTATTGTAATTTAATTACATACTAACCACTAAGGAAGTTATTGAATGTGAAATATCTTTATATAGATACCGTTATCTTCATTTTTATGTGAAGTGCTAATTTTAAATATTCTGATTATTGTAATTTAATTACATTCTAACCACTAAGGAAGTTATTGAATGTGAAATATCTTTATATAGATACCGTTATCGTCATTTTTACGTGAAGTGCTAATTTTAAATAATCTGATTATTGTTGCTAATTTTAAATAATTTACTCTATCTTCAAAATTAAACGTGTTAATGCAATTATAGAAGTGTTTTACTGCAAATTGGCGCCCGATAAGGTAAAGAACTCTGGATTTACTTTTAATAATTGTAATTAAATTTTTTTTGTTTGGATTTGTGAGACGGTGACCGTAGACCGGTCGCGGTTCTATTAACCTTAATTTTGGTTTGTTTCAGCCTGCTGCCTCCTTACGTCCCATCATTAACCCGAATTCCGTCATATTGAAATATTGCTTTTATTAATGTTAAAAAAAAACGAATTTATCTGTTGACCTTTACTTATGCCTTTTTCTCAATTACCCGTAACATATCCCGAATACCTTATTTCATAGTTTGAGTCCTGTAGGTAGAGCCCGTAGACGTTAGGGAATTCGCAGGTAAGTCAGACATAGAATGTATGATTTGCGTTTTGTTTTTTTTTTCAGAAACTGAACTTGTTTTTTGTTTTAATTCGAACTCTAACTTAGCATTTAGACTTCGAGTGTTATTTTCTTTCTTTGACTTAAGCGCTTGGTTTAGACCACTGATATACTCGAACTTCGGATTTTAATTTTGAGGCCGATTAACTTTATTTTTTTGTTTGAACTTGCAACGCAAGACAACATTCGACTTTTCGCCATGTCGCACTTAAGTAATGAAGGATCAATTGCTGAGACGCCTCATGCACACTCGTCGTTAAACTCGCACGATCCGAGGATTTTAGAACCAATGGCAAACGATGAAGAACAGTTTTTTGATTCTGAACCACGACCCCAAGTGATGCATATGTCCGGACTTCCCCCGCCTTTTCCTTTCAAAGATTATTCACTTACGAAATGGAACTTGAACTTTTCCGGGGACACTTGTGTTCGCGAATTTTTCATTCGAATTGAGGAAGAAGGTATGGCGCGTAACGTCAATCCTTCATATGTTGTCAGACGTTTCCATGAATTATTGTCAGATAGTGCCTTGAAACATTTTAGGGCAATCAGATATCCGGGTCTTACTTACGCGGAATTAAAGTCTGAATTCGTTAAAACCTTCGACGTAGCCGATTTCGATTTCAAGCTTGAGAGCCAACTTCGCGCTTTATCACAGAAGGACAACCAGTCAGTGGTTGATTTTGTTATTCAGGCGCGCGATCTAAACGCAAAGCTTCGTACACCGGTTTCCGAAGACAACCTGTTTAACATTATTAAATATGGAATGAATCCTAGATATCATCCTTGTCTTGCAACTAACGTGGTTAGGGATATTGATGGTTTGTTAGAAGTCGCGAAAAATTTTGAAGCCTTTCAAGGTTCACGTCCAGCACGTTTGGCTATTGCACCGATTAGTGCTCAAGTTGTAGGTCAACCCAGTTCTATAGTGTGTATGAAGTGTGATGCAACTGGTCACAACTATCGTAATTGTCCTTACGTTTCAGGGGCAGTGTGCTTCAAGTGTAAGCGTGTTGGTGCAATCACCCGCGATTGTCCTAGTTGTAATTCTGCTCCGTCAAAAAACTAATTAGTGGCGCACTGAGAGGTCCATCGGTGTCGCCCGTTTATATGAATAATTCCCCGGATAATAGACTTTTTATTGATGTTTTAGTTGCTGGCTCTTCGGTAAGAGCTCTTTTGGACTCTGGTGCTCAGGTTTCACTAATTGATATATCCCTCCTATCGGAGCTCGGTATAACATATCACGAGGATATCCGGCCTTATGTTGTCTCCGCCGACAATTCTCCTATTGAAATTCTAGGCGGTTTGGATGTCCCCATTCTTTTTAGTGGTATTCGCGTTCTGCACCCCTGTCTAGTGAGCAGTAATCTTCCTACTGCATTTATTTTAGGAATTGAGTTTTGGAATGCTGTTGGTCTCATTGACATTTTAAAGAAGGCATTCCGTGATGGTTTGTCAGGTAAGCTTTACGTCGCTTCACATCATGTTCCTGTCGCAGTCCCACGAGTAGGTGAGGTTCGCTATGTCCACCCTCGTACGGTGCTTGCACCACTGCAGGAATCAAAACTCCAATCTGTTATTGACGAGTTTGAGGAGATTTCTTCTGATAAAGCTGGATTAGGTTATACTTCGTGGCTTTCGCATAAGATTGAGACTGTTGGTTCGCCCATCCGCCAACGTTACTATCCCTTATCTCCAGTCAAGCTCAAGATTCTCAACGAAGAGATCGACAAGATGTTAGAGTCAGGCGTCATTCGTCCCTCACGATCACCCTGGGCTTCCCCAGTGGTGATGGTTACCAAGAAAGATGGTAGTGTCAGGTTTTGCGTGGACACTAGGAAGTTGAACAGCGTTACCATCAGGGATTCATACCCTCTCCCGCGCGTCCAGGACATCCTTGATAACCTACGAGGTGCCAAATATCTAACTTCGTTGGATTTTAGGAGCGCCTTTTGGCAAATCCCCTTAGCTGATAAGGCCGGTTGTGAGAAAATGGCCTTTATTGTACCCAAAGGGGCCTCTTTGAGTTCGTTCGTCTCCCTTTTGGTTTAACCAACGCTGCGTCCGAGATGCAGAGGCTTACTGACATGATTGTCAATTTTGAATATACCCCTGAGTCTGAGGATTTTATCTTCGGCTATGTTGATGATTTGATTTTGGTGTCTCGTGATTTTGACAGTCATATGCGGCTTATTCGTAAGGTTCGTCATAGGTTGAAAGAAGCTGGTCTTACGGTTAATTTAGATAAGTGCAAGTTTTGTAAGTCTGAATTGAAGTATCTCGGCTACATCGTCAATGAGCGTGGTCTTCAAACTGATCCGAAGAAATTAGAAGCTATTAGGGATTACCCTACCCCTTCTTCTGCCAAGTCTCTACGTGCTTTCATTGGTATGTGTTCGTATTATCGCCGTTTCGTGGATGGTTTTTCTTCGATTATTGCTCCTCTGACGGCACTTATCGGTAAAAGAAAGGGACGTGATCCCATCGATTGGAACGATAGTGCTAGTGAAGCTTTTTCTAAATTGAAGGATGCCTTGATGAGCGCTCCGTTGATGGCCTGCCTGGATTTTTCGAAACCTTTTATCCTTCAATGTGACGCTAGCCAGGTTGGCTTAGGCTCGGTCCTGGCTCAAGAGTTGGACGGCGTTGAACATCCAATTGCTTATTATTCTCGTTTATTCACTAAAGCTGAACGTGGATACGGGACAACCGAACATGAGCTTCTCGCTGTTGTAGATTCCATAAAGCATTTCCGCGGGTATCTCGATGGAATGAGGTTTAAGATCATTACTGACCATATTGCTCTTAAATGGTTGATCATCCTTGATAATCCTACCGGGCGCTTGGCTCGTTGGGCAACTTTGATTTCCCAATATAACTTTGAGATTGAACATAGAAAAGGTGTCCTTAATGTTGTTCCTGACGCCTTGTCCCGCGCTCAGGTTGGGCTTATCTTATTTGCGCGTGGCGTGGCTCCTTCTGGAGATCCTGGGTATGAACGTATTTACCAGGGAGTTTTAGACAGTCCTCAAATGTTTACAGCATTTGCTCTTCGGGATGGTGTCTTAATGCGCAGGGTATCTATCGAAAACCCTTTAGCACCTAATCCGTGGCGTATACTTCTTCCTGCTTCAAGGACTAGGAGGCGGTTGCTGAAATTCATAATGGATTTCCCAACGTTCATCCTGGTGTTATGAAGACGTATTTAAAAGCTCGTGATGTATATTATTGGCCACATATGTACCGTGATGTTACCAGGTTCCTTTCTGAATGTCAGGATGGCAAGTCTTTTAAAATTGCAAATTAACAACCTCGTGGCGTTCGTTTGTTCCCTCGTCCTGTTGCTGCTCCAATGGATCTTCTTTCCATTGACTTAATTGGTCCATTACCTGTTAGCCGTAGTGGTTTTCGTTATATTTTGACTTTGGTTGACGTTTTTACCAAATTCGTTTGGTTGGTTCCGTTAAAGTTGGTGAATGCGGGATCAATATCGACGGCATTAGAGTCGGAGGTTATTTTGCGGTACGGTGTTCCTACTAACATTCTCTGTGACAACGCTACAGTTTTTCATAGTCGTCAATTTCTGGATTTCCTGGCGAGCTATAATATTCCAGGTCCGTGTTATACCCCATATTATTCGCCACAACCGAATGTTGTGGAGAGATATAACCAGGTCGTGATTACTACTTTGAGCATTTTAGTTGAAAATGACCAACGCAGTTGGTCGGGTCATTTACATCGGGTCGCTCTCTATTTGAATTCTTGCATAAATTTGGCTACTGCTTATACACCGAATTTTTTGATGTACGGCCGCGAGTTGTCAATGATTCGTGAACGTGTTGAGAATCAGGTTGTGGACCAAGATGTGGGACTCAGCCGGATGGAACGCGCTTCGAATCTTCAGACACTTCGTGAGGTGTACGATAAAGTTTCTGATTCGATGGCTTTGGCCTTTCATCGTAACGCCGCCAAGTTCAACACGAACCGTTCTTCGCCAAGAATCGTTGGTGACCAAATCGTTTGGCGTAGGAATTTCCAGCGTGGCTCCGCTGATCCTTTTCGAGGCGGTAAATTCGCTCCACGTTTCGTTCGGTGCCGTGTGGTTAGACGGGTGTCTCCACAGGTATATGTACTGGCTGATACCGATTCCGAGCACATCGGTACCTATCATATTAAAGATATCTTGAAATAGTTTCTTCTTTCGGCCCGTTCAGTTTTCTCAAAATTCTAAAATGCGCTTTAGTCCGCTCTTCCCTTATCGGTAATCCTTGCTTGATTCGTTTCTTATCGTTTTTTTGTTTTCGTTTGAGCATTTCCTTGCTTCTTTTTCCAGATTTGACCTTTCTTTTTACCGTTGGTGCTTAAGGCTTGTTTATCTTTCCCGGTCTATGATAGCCTGGTTGTATAATTTGATGACTCGATGTGAGGGATTAAGATCTGTGGCCAGGTGCTCCAGTTTCTGTCCTATGCCGGCCGTCACGTCTTGGACCGCGTGACGCGTTGGTTGGCGTTTTGTCATCTTGTTAATCTATTAGGTTAGTCTTTAGGGGTAATGTTAATACCTGGTTGGTTTTGTTTTTTTTGGAATTCGTTTAGGGTTATCTTGTTGTACCTTTTTTTGGCCTTAGCATTAAGTTGTGTTTATTGTTGCTTGGGGTTAGTTTTCTTGTGCTTTCTTGTGTTGTTGTTTGTTTGTTTCTTTGTTTGGTAAAGAGATGCTGTAGCATGACGCTACGTTTATCGTACGACATCTGTCGACTTTCTTTAGAACTTCCGTGTCTAAGGAAGGTCTAAGGCTAGGTCACAGTTGATATATAAAAAGCGTACATTGTGATTCACGGCATTACGGGTAGATGGCGCTTATATCAGTCCACATTTTGTGATACACGACTGGCAGTTATAAAATTGAGATAATATTCGCGCTAATTTTGAATATGAATTTTTGAGATATTTCAGATTGTAAAAAAGAAAAAAGTTGATTTTGATTTTGATTGGAAGTGTCAGATCGACGGAGAGATTTTTTAAAGAAAAACACAGGAATTATCTGTAAATTGTCCTGTGCAAATCCTTTTTTTGTTCCCGGAAAGTGTTTACCACAGTTGCTTAATTCTCTAGAAGAGGGTGGCCGTCGGTGTAGGTTTTCCAATACCCAGTGCTCCCCTTCGGCCGTGTCTGAGGGTGCGGGTAGCGCCCGCCGAGGCCACCAGTGGGACCGTCTGAGCTGGGTGGACTCCGGGAGGCGCTTGTGGGTGCCGGACTTGCGAGACGATCTGCAACCGCCGCGTGTTCCGCGTGGTTCTTCACCGTCGTCGGAGAATTAGAGCCCGCATCCAGCGTGGCTCTCCAAGTGAGACAGAGGGTTCAGCGAGCTGTTGGGTCCGCCTAAACCAAAGGGGGCGCCTGCCCACGAACTTATTTTAAATTCAGTTACAGTCTTGACCATTTCCTGACTTTAGAGAATATCATTTTATTTACATTTTTTTTAAACGTTATAAATCCGATTCCTTTTTTTTGTATCCAGTGTTTTTGTGCACTAATAGCTTTTTTTTGTTGTTTTGCCAAAATCTTCCCAAAATTCTAATTGCCTCTTGAATTTAGGCTACGTTCAGCCAGCGAATCATCTGTCACCATCCATATCACCCGCCTCATTAATCCATTATTTTCCCGCAGCCAAATTACCAGCCCAGTCTTTATTTGTACTTACTAGTTTTGCTAGTACTCCCTCTTTTTTATTTTCCTTTTGTGCGGAAAGTAGACGTTTACGATACTAAGGTAACTATTGAATGTGAAATATCTTTATATAGATACCGTTATCGTCATTTTTATGTGGAGTGCTAATATTAAATATTCTGATTATTGTAATTTAATTACATACTAACCACTAAGGAAGTTATTGAATGTGAAATATCTTTATATAGATACCGTTATCTTCATTTTTATGTGAAGTGCTAATTTTAAATATTCTGATTATTGTAATTTAATTACATTCTAACCACTAAGGAAGTTATTGAATGTGAACTATCTTTAAATAGATACCGTTATCGTCATTTTTACGTGAAGTGCTAATATTAAATAATCTGATTATTGTTGCTAATTTTAAATAATTCACTCTATCTTCAAAATTAAACGTGTTAATGCAATTATAGAAGTGTTTTACTGCAGTACCTAAAGTTAGAGGTTATAGCTACGACAACTAATTGAACTATGGAGATGGATGGAAAACATCGATTTAAGGTTCATGACATGAAACAGTTATGTAACTTATGTACCTAATTACGTTAGAACTTCACGTAAGGTAACATCGTTTAAAGCATTTGTATTTGAAGCAGGGACCGAACCGGTATAACTAAAAATCGAAATAGCATCTTGCATTTGCAAAGTTTAGCCAATATTTAGGAAATGACAATAAATTATTAGATTACTAGCGGACCCAGCAAACTTCGTACGCCCAACAATTTTTTTTTTCTCCAATATTTTAATAGTTACTTATTCTGCTATTTGGGGCGGAGCTAAAAATAATTAAAATCGGTTCAGCCGTTCTTGAGTTATAAAAGCTGTAACCGATACGACTTTGTCATATATATATTCAAGCAAAATTTAAAAACATGCATTAACAACCGAGATACCGAAATTGAAAACCAGTATATATTGGGTAGGTATTCGATCCCTGATTTGAACTTGTTCCAATTTTTTTTCTTATATCATCGTTAAGTGTTTACAGGTGAATCGCAAATAATAATGTATCATTTTTTTATTCATATTGAAACTGCGTTATTAAATGAGTAAAATCATTTTTTTATCTAGTTTTTCACTAGATGGCAGCACCGTGGTGAGAGGTCTAGTAGCTGTCATAATTTAATAATTTTTTTTGATTGGTGGATTTTAACAGCTGCTGTCAAAAAGACCTCTCGTTATGGTGCTGCCATCTAATGAAAATCTCGATCGCGCAAACTCTCATTGCGGGAAAGTAATTTTGTATTTATATTAGTCCCTGGTGTTAGATGCTCCTTGATTTGGTATGGCGATGTGACATTACTGCAGCCACTAGGCGCTTGAGCATCCTCATCATTCATCATCTCCTAAGCCATGAATTTTGTATATTTTTTTTTATTGATCTTAAAGTTGATATCGCAAAATATTGCAATTTTTGGACCCACGCCCACGGTTCAAAAGTTAAAAGGAGTTCCCCATTTAGAACATTCGGAGCTATTATTTACGAAAGTGTTGGTTTTATCAATAAATTGTTGGCCCTTATTATTTTTGAACCAAAAAAACACTCCCACTTCATGCGTAAGGGAGATACCCTAAATAATAATAATTGTATGTAACATTTTTGTTCAGTTTTTTTATGTAACGTTCCTTGTGCCGTTCATATAAATCCGTCCCACCCAAGTAGTAACTTATTAAAAATATATACCTACCTATTTATTTATTTAAACTTTATTGCACAATACAAAATGGTACGGTCAACCAATTTGATTCCTAGGCCACTGTAGAGCCTCGTCGTAATGACAGTTGCCCGTGGATACCGATACGTATAAACTTAACCTATTCGCTACCAAACTAGCTATTGTGACAAGGTTCTAGAGTGGCCTATGAATCAAATTGGTGGACTGTACAAATCGCGGACCTAATGCCATAAGGCATTTTCTACCAGTCAACCAATGAGCTAAACTGAAAGGTTAAATAGGTGCAGGGTCTGTTAAATATGACAGACATATTAAGCTATATTCATAAACTTACCTACACATATACAAATAATAATTTTGGACAAAGAACTAGTTGACGGAACTGCTCGTAAATAACGACAGGCGCTTACGTTTGCGGTAAAAAAATTAAGCCTACTAATAGTCTATTTGCCTATATATATTTGCTATATATATATATTGTTATCTTAAAAGGAGAAGTACATGTATCAAATAGTTTCTTATGTGAGTACCTAAGTACCTATTTGATACAGGGAATAATCTAAATATATAAAAGGAGAAACTGACTGACTGACTGACTGATTGACTGACTGACTGACTGACTGACATATCAACGCACAGCCCAAACCGCGGGTTCTAGAGATTCCAAATTTGGCACGTAGGTTCCTTATAAGGTCTAGGGGTGCACTAAGAAAGGATCTTTCAAAATTCACCCCCTAAGGGGGTAAAATGGGGGTCCAAAGTTTGTATGGCGAATCAAGATTTGGTAGATTATTTTATTCGAAACTTCACAGGAGTATTCCTAACAATGAAAGAGTAAACACGTGTTTCAGGTTTTTTGAAAATTCAACCCCTAAAAGGAGCAAATGTGGTCACAAAGTTTGAAAATCAACATGGGTATCGTATCCTTTTTGAGTACTTATAGTACGCGGGCGAAGCCGCGGGAAAAGGCTAGTGTTCCTATAAATGAGTATTTATAGGAACATTATTTCCTTTTTGACAGTTCGCTGGCAGTCCGATTCTTTCATGTTTATTATGAACGCTGTTTGACCTTAGTACTTTTGCCACTTATAAAAGCTTTTTTCCGTACCCCACTCGCATTAATATAAATTCTCTTTTCGATTTGTGTAGCATCTCGCCCAGCCGACTTCGTCGGGGTCTTATATTTAATACCTATGCCTACGACGGAATATATAAATGTGTTTGTAATGAATGGCCGCAGGGAGATGCTTCTAGCCATAATAAATACTTATAGATTATTGATTAGAAGTTAATGTCGGTCCATTGTGTTGGTTTTAAATTTAACTTACACGCCTACTTAAAAGCAAAAGCAGCGCAAATGTCCTAATTATGCGGACGAGTTTAGTGTAAGGGCCCTCTTTTTCGATTTACAAGGACACTTTGTTATTTCACTAACAGATAGCATATATTGTGTAGATTTAGGAAGTACTAATAAGTCCATATCTTCAAAGTGGGAACCTTTGTCCCTGGACTGCAACATGCCTATGACTCATTTTGACGAATCCACTACTTTATTGGTGTAAAGTAGATATGTATAATGCAATTGACAAATTGATTATAATGCAAACAATATCCAATTCAATTCAATTCAATTCATTTATTGTAAACATAGGTAATAGGACTGTTACAGTGGTACAAAACATAACAACAGAAGAGAGAACACACTATGTTTCGCCGATTGGCATACAAATTCAAACTTAAAACTAGGTAGTTAAGTAGGTATATAAATATACCAATTTATAACTAAACATACTGAGTTTGAAATTAAAAAATTAATTAAATTACAGGACATTAAATTACGAAAATTAAATGTCATGTCATGAGTATATTAATGTGATTTTTTTTAAAGGCATAATTGTTACATACATTTATTATCATTAGTCAATACAGTCTTAATCTACTTATATCTATGTATGTAAATCTACTTATATCTATCTATGTAAAAGAATCAGACGCGAGCATGAGGTGGCCGGTAGATAGTAAAACAGTCAGGAAAATTATTAACACCATGAGTGCAAAAAAGGCACCCGGGAGTGACCTCGTACGCATGTCTGATTTAAAATTGTTAGTAGATAAAGTGAGCCCAATTATAGCCAAACTTATTAATCTGTCAGTAATAAATAACAAATTTCCAAATAAATTAAAAGAAACCATTATTCGTCCAATACATAAAAAGGTGACCGTAAAGAGTTTTCAAATTATAGACCAATAGGAATTTTATCGAGTATAGAAAAAAATATGGAAAAATGTATCATTAATCAGGTTAGTAACTACCTTCAGTTCAACACTATTCTTAATAACTGTCAGCATGGGTTTCAAAAAAGTAAAGGCACACACTCTACTAGCAAAGTTCACAAATGAAATCAATACATATCTAGAAAACCAAAAATTAGTTGCAGTAATTTTCTATGATTATAAAAAGCTTTTGATACACTAGAAACGGGAACGCTTTTAAATGCATTGGAGGAATGTGGTATCAGGCAGCCGCTGAACGCATGGTTCAGCGACTACCTGACGTCACGGACCTATCGCGTGAAGGTTGGCGATGCGCTCAGCGACGAGGTGGCGGTTGACTGTGGGGTGCCGCAGGGGTCGGGGTGCGGACCAGTGTCCTATCTGATGCATGTTAACAGCATAGGTGGCGTCATACGTCACAGTACACCTTATATGTTTGCGGATGATTTGTGCACTGTGAGTGCCGGAACCGACCTCGGTGATATGAGCCGAAACATACAATTAGATATAGATGCTATAGTACAATGGTCTCACGACAACGGTATTTTGTTAAATTCAGATAAAACCAAACTCCTTGTAATTCACTCACCTCATTTACGTATACCAAATCATACCTTTCGCCTAATTGCTCACTGTTACCAATGCTTACATAACAAACGAATTAACTACCAATGTAACGTCATTGATCATGTAGATTGTGTAACCTATCCAGGAATGAAAATATATACTCGTTTTTCCTGGTCTAGTCATATTGACTACATTAGTACTAAGTTGAGAATGTTGCTAGGTAAATTTTACCATCTAAGTTACAAAGTCCCTATAGGTACCCTAAAATGTTTGTACTTTGCATTGGTAGACTCTATACTTGGATATGCTCTTGATTGTTATGGTTTAACATTTAAATCTTATTGAGATAAATTAGAGTCACTACAAATTAGATTTTTAAAATTTCTCGTCCCTAAAAAAATTAAGAACATGTACAAAAATAATTATCATAAACTGTTTAAAATTTGTAAAATCCTTCCAGTCGGCTTAAAACATAAATATATTTTATAGCTATTAACAACCATGGCAATCGGGAGCATGACCTGTATAGAGCTACCCACGACCATGTTACAAGATCGGTGACCACAGGTAAATTTGAAGTGCCTAGGATTAATAATTATTTCGGAGATAGAACCTTAAGAAAACGATTGCCATACATACTCAATAGCTTACCTGAGGACATCCGCCTTGAACAAAACCTACCTATTTTTAAGAGAAAGCTAAAGTATTATTTATTAAACACACTGCCATAGTATACATATATGTGTATAAATATATATGTATATACTTATAATGTGTAGAACTAAGTATTTAAAAAAAAATCTGTTTATTTTTTAACACTTCCTGCAGTCAAAATATTGAGATAGTTTTGCAGGGTCTCTGTCTGTAATGTGATTTTGTTGTTGGATTAATAAATTAAAAAAAAAAATAATAATAATAAAACAATTTAAAAAAGTTTTGGATTGAGACAAACAAATTGAATCCTAAGGCGAGTCTTCCAGTGTCAGTAGGGGGGTTAGATGATCCTAAGCAAATAGCCAACCTGTTTAGGAGCCGTTTTCAGGTCAAAGCCAGACTAGCTGGGGTTCAGGAGGGACTGGATGCTGAGCACAGTTATGCTCGGGAACCTATTCTTATTACCGCGAAAGAGGTCGCGTTAGTAATTAAACGCATGACGAAGGGTAAGTCACCCGGGCATGACGGGCTCAGCATCGAGCACCTGCAACACGCTGGGCCGCATATTTATAGACTCTTGGCCATGTTATTCACCTTTGGCCTTAGGCACTCGTATCTCCCAGCGGATCTTATAAAAACTATCATAGTTCCCATTATTAAAAACAAGACCGGAGATGTCGCGCAGGTGAATAACTATAGGCCAATATCGCTGGCTACCATTGTGGCAAAAGTACTGGATGGTGTGCTTGAACGTCGCCTTAGTGGATACGCCGGACTGCATGACGGTTAGTTCGGTTTTCGGTCCGGGCTATCAACTGAGAGTGCAATTTTAGTTCTCAAGCACACCGTTCGATACTATACCGATAGAAGCACACCCGTGTATGCCGCCTTTCTTGATTTGTCTAAGGCTTTTGATCTGGTGTCGTACGAAAAGCTATGGACCAAACTGAAATCAGCAGGTGTTCCATTAGAGTTCATCAGGTTGTTCAGCTTCTGGTATGACAACCAGGTCAACTGCGTTCGATGGATGGACGGATACTCAAACGGCTATAAGGCCGAATGCGGAGTTCGACAGGGAGGCCTGACATCACCGTTACTATTTAATATGTATATGAATCAGCTGATCGTTGAGCTCAGTGGCACCAGGGTTGGGTGTTCTATAGGCGGTAAAATGGTAAATAACATCAGCTACGCCGACGACATGGTGCTACTGGGCCCAACGGTAGGGGCAATCAGCAAATTACTTAGTATATGTGAGGCATATGCAGATTCCCACGGGCTCTGCTATAATGCGAAAAAAAGCGAGTTACTTATATTTCGGGCGGACCGCAAGAGTCCTTCGGTAGTGCCGCCAGTAACTCTTTGTGGAGTTGCTTTGAATAGGGTGACTCATTTCAAGTATTTAGGGCATATTGTCGATGAGGATCTCACAGACGACGCTGATATTGATCGGGAGCGTAGGGCGCTGGCGGTAAGGACGAATATGTTGATCCGCAGGTTCGCATGCAGTACGGTCGAGGTGAAGCGAATGGTGTTCAAGTCGTACTGCCAAACATTTTATACATGCAGCCTGTGGATCAAATATACGAAGCGGGCTTACAGCGCCCTGCGCGTTCAGTTTATATAATAACGGTTTCAGGATGCTGTTGGGGCTGCCTCGGTTTTGCAGTGCCTCTGGGATGTTTGCGGAGGCACGTATGGATGACTTCTACGCCATAATGCGAAAACGCATAGCTTCCCAGATGTACCGGCTGAGAGGCAGTACCAACAGCTTGCTGGCCGAAATAGGCAGGAGGCTTGACAGCCCCTTTTTTAAATACTGGGCCTCACTGCATGTCCCGGTGTATCGGTGTGTCAAATGATTGTACATACATACCTATAATTTATTTAGTATTTAAGTTTAAATTTTAGAATTGTACTAACATAGTAATAAGTTAATTTTGTTTTGTTCTTAATATACTAACATGGATCATTGTTGTCTGCAATAAACTTACAAATAAATAATAATCAAATTATCGTTAAAAAATGTAGCACTTGGAAGTTAATAGTTTATTTAAAGTCATTTTTGAACAAGTGCAATGGTTTCAGTCTTAAAGCTAAGGGTACCCAATAAGGGTATCCAAGGGTCCGGATATCCAGGGTCCAAACACCTAATAAGTGTTTTTTTTTACAAGCAAATGTTAAGACCTCGATACACAATGGCCCATCATGGGCCAGTCTAAGGGACACAGCTATACGACGGAAGGAGATCGCAATATCGTTAGCTCCCTCTAACGCATAGCTGCGTCCCTTAGACTGGCCCATGATGGGCCATTGTGTACTGGCAGCTTAACAATAAGGACAATACCCACTACGGCCACTACCCAGTCCTACTTTTCTCGATTCAATACCTTACCTCGTATTCCCAAGATTATTCCAAAAATTACAAACTTAAATAGGTAGATGTCAAATACAAAGGAAAAAGTGACCAAGGCCTCCGGTGCCCAGGGTTAATATTTATTAAATGATTTGATTGGTTATCTAGTTGTGCAGAATTTGTTTGCTTTATTTGTTATTACGGCCAATCGTCTATTTTTTAGAGAAGGAAAATTTTTGCAACATCGAAACAGTTCGCAGCTATTTTCACTAGCGCTTAATTCCCAGAGGACCCTTACCTTTTCCCTATTTTTCCACTATCTGTGAACCAAACTCGGGAACGATCCCACAACAAACGTTGCAAATCAACTGGAAGGTTACGTAAAACTTACCTTCATGTTTACAGCTACGTCTCTAATTGGAGTAAATATACGTATTACATTACGTTTACTGGCCTCTCTTCGGATTATCGTATTTTCTTAGCCACTACCCCTTTCCACAGTCGATGTCATTACGATAAAGTATAGAGATAAGGAAAGGATTGTTGCCCTACCGGAGCGCGGGATAAATGCGGATGTTAATATAAAATATTGAGAGAACCGTTTCTGGGGTGGCAACGGAAAAATATTTTCGTAAGTTCCTATCTTATATGTATACGCACACAAATAGTTACGTAGCCGGATATTCACATACACAGGGCTTCTATATCAATACTTGGTCTGTTTTTCGATTGGCTCGATATTTTCATTGGAGTCTTAAAATTGGGGGAATGTTGAATAAATAACAGGGTATATATTATTTAGTAGGTTAGTATTCAATTCATTAAGCACGATGTTTTCGAACACATGACAAATAGAAACGTTCCACAACGTCGTTACTTTCGGTACCCCTGACAAATGATACGTAGGTAGTAGTTACGCTTTCGGCGTATACGTATAGAGGTGGGTAGGAACAAACGATAGGCGTCGAGGGCAATAAATATCGGCACGTCGGAAGCCGGGATCTGAGGCCAAAGGTCGGTCAAATGTTGATGACGAGCGACACATTAGCATTGCAAATGCCCCACGCCCCACGCTGCGTGTATTGATAAGTCAAGAGCTAAACTCTCCTGAATTATGTCAGCCCTAATGCCAATGCCACTATGTGACAAATTGTAACAAACAACTGCCGAACGATGGCCTATTCCAAATGAATTATGCGGCCTTCCATGGCAGATGTAAGTAGTCGAACTGTTTTTACCGAGAAAACTTCATCAACAGCCATTATTACTTTGTAAAGTGCAGTAAAAGTAAGTAAAGCGGTCATTAGTCGTAGCAATAGCTATTATGACTCTAAAAGACATTTCGAAGGCATTCCAAAATTTGGGCTACTCGACACTTATTTTCCGGTACTTGCCTTATAAATAAGTGAGTTAAATCATTTACATAAAAAGTTAATGGAGGGATTCTTAAAGTATTTGAAATTGGTCTTAAGAATTTGATATCGATAATATAATTTCAAGAGAATCCTGTACTACTGATTGGGTTGTTGAAGACTTAAATATTGAAGTACTTGATCGCTACAGCACTTGAGTTGACTAATAACTACCGGGCACTGCGTTGAGATTATTGCTCCATTTATGTATTAGATTAGACTAAGAAGAATTATTACGAAGTGAAAATTATATTTTTTGTTAAAGGAAGTTAGGTCATATTTTTCTTTGATTTTACTGTTACTAAGGGTACTCTGTTTTAACAAGCTTTTGTATCTATACAAATCTAGAAAATTAAAGGTGATGATTTACAATATTCGAATTTTTATTTTCTCTAATTTACTGTAGGGATATCTATGTAGGTACTTTTATTGTATCTAAGTTTTTTTTTAATCAAAATTGGTACAGAAAGAGCCTGGATGTTGCTCTCTTCTCTTTTGTAGTCAATTTACCCAGTCAGTCACTCAAAGGGTAAATTGGCAACAAAAGGGGAACTTAACTTCCAAAAAATATATCGAAGTTAATAACGAAACTCGATTACTAAAAGAGTAATCAATTCTTGTTTGATAACTAATTACGAAGCAGCGAAAAAAAATCATATTTCGTAGCCAATACAGGCGAAAACAGAAAAAAAAATCTTATTTCATAACCAGTTACGAAACTCGATTACGAAACCAGAAAGTAAATTCTTGTTTGATAATTAATTATGAAATAGGAAAAATTAATCTTCTTTGGCAGCCAGTTACGAAAATCATAGTTATGAAAACGGACCAAAGGAATAATTCGTCTACAAGTGAATAAAATCTTGTACGTTATAATGTCGTGTCTGCCTACAGGGTAAATAATCCATACTAATATTATAATTATTTTACATGTTTTTAAAGTGGGTATTCCACTCATACATTAGTATGTTATTCAATCAAATACAAACATTGAAAACATTGAAAAAATAATCAACCCAGTTGGACATGAACCAACATCGATACGCCTTACCGGGGCTCGATATCGCTTTACCAATTAAGCTATGGGTTCAGTTACCGAGCTGACGAAATTCTCAATGCCTTCAATCATCTTTTTGCATTTATTTTTACATCGACTTTATAGCAGCCGTAAGCGACATCTAGGTGCCAACCACTAGAGTTAGATACCCTTCCCGCCGACCCTTTTACAAGTGTCACAACGGAAATAACAGATGGCGCCTGCTATCAACTCATAATTATTTTACATGTTTTTAAAGTGGGTATTCCACTCATACATTAGTATGTTATTCAATCAAATACAAACATTGAAAACATTGAAAAAATAATCAACCAAAGATTATTTTTTCAATGTTTTCAATGTTTGTATTTGATTGAATAACATACTAATATTATAAATGGGAATACTAATATTATAAATGGGAAAGTGTATGAGTGTGTTTGTTTGTCCGTCTTTCACGGCAAAACGGGGCGACGAATTGACGTGATTCTTTAAGTGGAGATAGTTGAAGGGATGGAGCTATAGGCTATTTTCTGTCTTTTTCTAACACCCCACTTCCCTAAAATGGGGGTTGGAAGTTCGTATGGAGAATTTAACGCGAGCGAAGCCGCGGGTAAAAACTAGTAATACTATACAGTGACGTCTCACTGTGACGTCACGAATCGTGTTGTACCTTTTTAACGCATGACAAGTTCTATATCTCAGAATTCTCAGATAAGAAAAAGTACTACATATGTTGTCAAACTATTTTTTTTGACACAGTTACACACCCTTGGTATAGGTATTTTCGTAGGGAGCAGCCACATAACAGCCGTGTTGAGATATAAAACTATCGCCACATTTTAAATTTAGGATTCCATACTCCATACTATTTCGACCTGTGTGTGATCCCCGCCTCTCTATAAATTTGAATAGGTAGCTCTATTATGGGCATTATTAAAACTAGAACAATACAACTAACATGCTTTGAATCAGCAAGTTATTATAGTGGGTTTTTTAGGTACTTTATCCACTAAAGTCTTGATAAGTGCGTCTAATAATAATAACTCTTCTATAATAGTAGTTTATGCAACAGTTGTATAATAGGGGTCAAAAAAGGTGAGTAGCGTGGGTAACAATTTGAGCCGTAGGCGAAAATTGTTAAGAAAAACGCCACGAACATTTTTTTACCTACTTATACGACGTTGCATACAATACTTTTTCTACGAATACACTTACTTTTACATAAAATGCGAAATTGAAATCTTCATGGATATCGCAGTTATTTTGTCAACATAATCAACAATCATTTAAGTTTTACCTTTTAAAACACCATTTTTCAATAATACTAACATTACTAACACAAATACCGTCGTTATTTGATCAATTATTAAAGAGCTACAGAGATTAGTAAAAATACCTAAATTACTTTCAAAGTTTGCAATTCGCCCCAACAAACGAACGGGAAACGTAAAAAACTACGAAGTAGGTCTGTGGTTCTTATAATTTTTTCTTTTTTAAAGTTTTTTTTTTCTAAAAACGCTGCGTTTATTTAGGTTTCTTAGGTTGGCAGTAATTTATTTTATATTAATAGCCGTGTTTGCACGCGATTCCGCGATACTATTTTGGCGCTTTTATAGAACAAGTGTTATTTTGGGGAATAGACTAGATAGACTTTTCATCGAGTGTATTATCTATGTTCTTATAAAGGTGTTAACGAATGTATAAATGACAGATAAAAGTACAGGAGTAGAAAAATAATTAATTACCAGGAGCCTATAAATAACGAAATATATAATGATAAAATAATTACGTAGATATTTTATCAACGACGACGACATCTACAAATGTATCGACTGTATCTACTCCATTATGACATAAGTCCTGTTCCTTATGTTATTCGCCCTCGACCGTCTGATCCCTAGTTAGTACAGTCGCCATCAAATATATCAGAGCAGCCAGGGTACTCAAAAACATCTGAACATGGATTTTATCGCCTTGACAATAGAGGCGTTGTTCAGATATTTGTGACCACCTTGGCCGCTCCGATATATCTGATGGCGACTATATTGGTAGACGAAAAGTAACACAAAGGTACGGTAAAGTAACATTTCTACCATACTGTACTGTCACCGGCAATAGTATCTTCCTACACGAAGGCCGCAAAAACATGTGACACGCTCTTATTTGTAGGGCCACAAGAGCGTGTCACATATGTTTTGCTGCCTTCGTGTAGGAGGATACTATTGGCGGTCGCTGTACTTAAATTATAATTGCATAAACTACGGGCCTGAGAAATGTTTTTATATGCTTAAATATTTCATTTGCACCAAAATGGCAGTCAAAACTAAATCGTGTAAGCTCGCTACAATCCTACCTTGATGAGGATTTAAGGTAATAATGGGCTAGGATTTGCTGCAGTAAAAACGCTTTATAGTCGCCATCAGATATGTCGGAGCGGCCAAGTTTGTCACAAATATCTGAACAACGCCTCTATTGTCAAGGCGATAAAGTGCATGTTCAGATATTTTTGAGTACCCTGGCCGCTCCGATATATTTGATGGCGACTGTACGACACCGCGATGCCGGCGCAAAGTGAAATTAATCTTTATTCTGCAGCATATTCCACAATACTACTAATCCTGCAATCGTCCCGCCATTGTACTTTCGTAAAATTATCATGTGGTCTGCAAATATCCTGTATTATGTAGGAAAACCACCATGCTCCAGATTTATCATTCTCATTAGATTGAATTATCTTGAATATTATTAATGACGGCACTTGTAATGTAAGGTTCGAGAAATCGGTAAATTTAGTTTATGGTTAGTGTGTACGTGGTCCATTTAAGTTACAAAATATATTTTATATAAATGACTTTCGTTAATTATTTTTCTTTCCATGCATACGCTCTAAAAATATCTAATGAGAGTCGATTATCGCCCGGGCTATCATTTTCTCATCACTTCACACATGTGGCGGCCAAAGATTAATCACGGTTTTTACGTAACCTCTTGGCGCGGAGCTTTTATTCGGATCTAATTTCAGGCCTGTTTGTTCGCTGAATACGACTCTAACGAGACTTTCATTAACGCTGGTTGTATACTTCATCCATCATATAGTAAATGAATACTAAACTACTCGTGTTTTACTTTGCAGAGAGCTCGCGCTTACGTTCCTTTTGTTTCTAGATAAAACCTCGAGGTCTGATCACGGTTCAAAGTAGAGAAGTGATGATTGTCAGTAATAATCAGAGATCGGACTGATTTGGCGTTATTGTATTGACATGATTTATAATATTCCGAGAACGTCGTACAATGACGCTCATCGTCCCATATCTGGGAATTATAATAGTTGTATGATGAATATACGAGAATCAACTAAACATATTTACTTTATTTCGTATAAAATTCACAAAGAGAGTGATACAAATGTAATTATATTATAACTAGGTACTTAAAAAATAATAACGATTTGTTTTAACTAAATTATAGTAAATGTAACTGTGGTTTTCCTAAATAACTTGATATTTATGTGCTATATGAATAGCGCAAATATGATAAAAAATACTTAGCTAAATAAAGCATCACTATTTTAAAATCTTATTACAGATCATATTTAATACACCTAACTATTGTAAAATTTATTATACAGGGTGATTCATGAGACGTGAGCAGGAACAACCCTACACACTTAGTTAACGATAATGAATTGGCCGCCATCATGTTTAAGTGAAACAATAACGCCGTTCAATTTTTTTTACCTTTTTGTTTCGTAGAAATTTTGTTCTCTATAATCATGGTCACCCTACATAAGCAAATCAATAAAGCTAAAACCTCTTTAACAATCATGACAGCACTTTGAATATGAAAAAAATAAGTGTCAAATTAAGTGAAATACGATGTTTCCAAAGTAACCAACAATCAATTTCACACAATTAAATTTTTGTGTCAATTTGACACATATCACAGAAAAACAACAGAATATTCTAACATCAGTACTCGACGGAGAATTCTAATTGAAGAGTGACCATGCGTGTCGTAAATAATTTTAAACTTTTTATTATTACTTAAAAAATATTTTTTTGCGCTTATCACACTAATACTAATATCAAACAATAGCTTATTATTAACTTAATCCGTAGTGTTAAGCCTGCTCACGTCTCATGAATCATCCTGTATACACAGATAGGTTATACCTAGCGAAACCACGAATTAAGAGCCATGGATTATGTTGGGCTTTTTATATATTTACGAATGCCGACTCGTGAAACATATTCATAAACCTAATAATGATTTCAATACATTAAATCACGGTCACGATTGGTTCAGGCGAGGCATTGCCTGAGTCCCCGGAGAGCGTTTCTCGTATCCCTTTGATGGAAAATGTATGTTGCGGCCGGCCCCCAGTTACAGTACAATTAATTTGTGCTAAATTTCTCACCGCTGAATAATTCACGGACCACACCAGCGACTCGGCGAGCACAAAAACGGATAACGACGGCGTATTGAGCTTCACAACCCTAGTAACTAACTCTTATTTACAACATGTTTTTAATTTAACATACCTATTTGCTGGTTTAACCTATTGGCCGCCGGACCTAGTCCGCAAAGACGCTTAGGTACTCACACGACAAAGCAAATTTTAAGTAAACAAGTTAAGCAACTAATAGGGGTTGCAAGTAGTGATATCGATATTTAGAATCGACGGTAAAAATCTTCTGAATTTGGCTTTGTTTTTTACCAACTTTAATTTCTTTCGAAAATGCCAAAAATATACATATTTTTACACACGACAATGTTAAAAAAGAAGGTCTTTATCATAAAAACTAAACCACTTAACCATATCGATTTATGACGTAATATCACCGCACTAGGCTGTACGAGAAGTCGCCTATACACGACAGCGGCGCACAGGACTTGTCTGGAGTGCAGATCGACAAGGACTGTTTTCGCGCGGATTAAGTAATAATAGTCTCTAGGTCAACCGCATAAGCGCTTGTCGGTACGTAAACTTATTAAGCGTGTCTCGATAATATAAATGTACCGGAACAGTGCCCTATTTCTCGAAGCTTATTAGACTAATAATCAGAGGGCGGAATTGCTCATGGCAAAAATCAAACGTCAGTAGAGTTGGAACGTTTAATTTTATCGACTTTTTCAGCTAAATATTGATAAGTTCAGTCACCTTTTATATTTCTGACTTTAACATTAACCTCTTTGATTAGATTAAAAGTAAATTGCATGGTAGTTAACTGTCATTTCTGCCACTAGTCTTTTTGCAACTAAAAAAATATTGAGTTGAAACTCGCTTAACGAGTAAAACATATTCACCTGAGTTTAAAGAGGTAAAGAATGATAATAGTTTTTATCTAGATTTAATAATATTTCTCGTTTGTTGCAACATTTCATGGAAAAATAATAATTAATAATAATCCACATGTTATTCCATAATGTTCATATGAAGTCTAATATTGTTTGCTTTTGGATAAGAGGTTTAGTTTTGTTAATAAATAAATAAACATAGTATGTTACCCCCTCAGCTGTGGGAGATTAATAATGGCCGCTCCGCTTCGTCTGTGGCAGCCTGCGGGGTCTGCCCCACAGACAGGGTTTCCAGGTCCAAATGCAGGTGGAAAATTACGATTAATTCCGTTCTGTACAATGTTACAGTCCATAATTTGTATTTTTTCTGCTTTTTATTAAATTATCTAAGTGTAGCTTGAAATTACGACCATAAAACTAGCATCAAATAACTGTACAGGTGGGTTCATTATAAGGGTACCGAAAGTTATCTCTTATTTTCGATAATAATTAAACAATAAACGGTTTTGAGGCTTATCTGTTGCTTTAATAATGTATATAATGTAATTATACACATAACAAAATCATAAAATGTCAGGCTTATTCATAAAATGTATAATATACACCATTTGAAAACTTTATCGAAATAATGTCTGCCCCAGAAATGGCGTACTAAGTGGGTTTCGAATTACATGCATTGTGGAGTACTACTACACCCTAGGTATTAAATTTATAGATAAACAAGAAACTAAAGTTGTCAACGATCTGTGGCCAAAGCAATACTATTGCAGGTGTAGTAGTTATAAGGTAAGATATGTTTAAAAAATGCATTTATTTATTCATGCAAAATGATTGCCCACAAAATGTTGAAAAATCTCAGCAACCAGCAGCCTTTATCCAAAGAAATTCAATTTCCCAGGATATTAATAAAACAGACTTAAATACAAAATAACTGCACTTGCTCCTATTGAACAAAAAACACCTAAAACTTGATCTGAAAACAAGACAAATATAGACCTAATCACATATATATGGTTTGATTAATATGGACATACCTAGATCGTGAAAGTCTAGCATTAAAGGGATATTTCCAAATGTGTGAAGAGTAACACGTTTGTTTTTAGAATATTTGTATTATTATCTGACATAAATCTATAAATATTATAAAAAGATACACTTAATCTGTTAGTAAGGTCTCAGAATACTTTTACAAGTCTAGATACGAAAAATATATAAATAAATTAACAAAAAACGTCGATGCAACTGACAACATAAATCTCACAGCAAAAGACAAGTAACAAAAGGATATCTATGCCTTTGAGATTTTGATTCACATGATTAAAACCTGCTTCTTAGTAAGTGGAATGTCCATGCTATGCAAACGTGCGTTAGTAACATGACTGCGCCGTCTGTGGCGACACCCTCGCAGGTTCTCGTCTAGTCTGTGGCGACAGCCTTGCAGGTTCTCGTCCAGTCTGTGGCGAAGCCCGAGAGGTCAGGTGTCGGCCATTATTTAGTTTGTGAGCTATTTATCACTTTTAACAGATTTTAAACTAATTTAATTGTATTTATTAAAACATATTTGAATTACGTCATATAATGATTGTTTTGAGACATAGTAAAACATAAAAAAATAACAAGAAATCGAGCATGAAAGTTCCGGCTATGACTTAGCATGTTGTTTTCTTCACAGGTTTAACACCGATATTACTCAAAAAACACACTCGAACATAATAATAACAAAAGTTTACATATATTTCCCCAGATTTCCAAAGGTTTCACCATAAAAATCAACAATTTTAACTTAAACACACATAATAACTCACTCGTCCAAGTGACTGTTTTTGACTGACGAAATTTAACGTATTTTTCCACCGTTGAACATTCAAATGTTCGCTTGCTAGCTGTCTTGCTTCGTTCACTCCACGATGAAATAAGTTAGAGTGAGGCAAACATACGTTTCACTGATAGATAACAACAATTCTAAACGCAAATGCAGCGAACCTGGCAGGTCGAGCCACAGATTAACCGCCATTTTTATGACCGCCTGAGAGGCGCTCCCACAGCTGAGGGGTTAAGTAAACGTATTACGCTAGGTAAATATAATTTTAGTTTATTCGATAGTCGATAAAATTCAACGTTCCAACTCTATTGACGTTTGATTTTTGCCATGAGCAATTCCGCCCTCTGCTAATAATATTAGCCCATGAGCTAATATTTTTTAACAGTATACTAGTGTGCGTTTCTCGAAGCTACACTAGTAAAGTATTAGCTATTAGTCAGCAATTAATAAATATTAGCTAATATTACACTAAGAAATTCAGTTTTGTTTCACAAAGGAGGCCAATGACAATTACACTTGTAAATTGGCACACTTGGCTTAGACAAAAGGGAGAGGACCCCCGCTCTGAGTCGTTTCTGTGCACAGGCTGTCCATCGCGGTAATGCCGCGAGCGTTATGGGCACTTTTGCACCGGAAACGTCAAGGGACGGTAGTAATTATTGACTGTAGCTTTTAGGTTTAATAAGTATGTGTCTGTATTTTATTTTATTTGTCAATATAATTTTGAACTTGTTAATTACACGTGTAAAGCTATTAGTCTCAAAGATCATTTTTATATCGAAAAATCAATAAAACGCAGTTTAATTTCACATGTTCTAGAATAACAAAACATTTATTATTTATCATAGAATATTTCTACATAGACCACCACAATGGCAGATTTACTTGTCTGAGTTTATACTATTTACATCAGCTGAAGAAGCTCCCTAAACTTCAGCTATAGTAATGCCCCTGTCTCTAGTTTTACGTATTCTAGTTACTCGTTACCACCAATTGCTAATTAACAAGTGTTCAAATGCTTAAATAAAACCGTACTTGCGATTTGATATTTATTTTGAATATTCTCATATCGAGTAAACATTATCATATCGAGTAAACATTATCATCCCTAGCTGTCGTGTATAAACGACAACGGCGACGAGGAACAGGAAATTTTTGATAGCCTTATTATGACATAATGGATTTATAAATCTGCCTTAAATGCAAATGTTTGAAAAAGTAAAGACCTAAAGCATTAATATGAGTATAAAATAAATTACAATTATCATTTTTTTCTTATAAGTATACCGGGCGCATGAGTTTGTGTCTTGTATACACGACAGCGGTGCCAGTGTACCGTTCTATCGTTGTCGTGTTACATGCCAACGGCGGCCAAAAGGTTAAAATTCAGATACATTGACACCTCCCGACCTCCCTAGTTCAAGAGTTCTAGTTCTAAACTGTTTATGTTATTAGGTTATAAATGTATTCCTTTAAGTAACATGTTTAATATCTTTTTCGTAATATATAGGCAAATTAGTTTAGCAATTCAATATGTCATTACGAGTATTTCATTATTAACATCTTTTTCTTCTTATAGGTCATTTCTAGAAATTATATATCTGGACTATTTTAATCCGGAAAAACTCGTTCTTAAAATAGAGATTGTCTTGACGGTTTGGTTTAAAAAAAGTGATTTACCTAACAGTTTCGTAGTGCAAAATGTCTCGAGGTAAGTAGGTATGTACCTATTTTACGTGCAAAAGACTTTTAATAGTGCTCATTTTAAAGCTTATTTCAAGCACTACAAAACCCTATTGTATTAGAATGCATAAAATGCATCTGCTCGCCGCTAGATGGCATTGACCACATCGATTAAATTTCAGACAAAATAAAAAACGGCTTTGATCTTTAATATCTAGCTTAATATTGCACTTAGAATACTTTATAAAAAACCAAATTGTTCACTGTTTTACCTGCTACAATTTTGTTTTTTATAAAATTTTCGATAAAACGTATATTTTTGGAGATATTTGCAAGAAACCGATGAAAAACGTGAAAAAATTGCGAATTTTCAATTGCCAATAACTTGAAAAGTATTGGATTTTTTGAAAAACTTTATAGATGATTTTTTGCTTAAAATTAGGCCTTCTATTGATATCCGAGGTTATTTTGAAAAAAAAGAAATTCACCCCCGAGAAGGGGTGGCAACCACCCCCAGGGTGGTTGCGGAGTTCAAATCATTTTCACTTTTGAAGTTAAGGGTAAGATGAACCTAATTCCAAAATTGTATGCAATTCGGTTCACAGTAAAAAAATTCGGAGCAATAATGCTTCAATGACTGCACTACTACTGCTTGTTCAGCTTCCGATTTGAATGCCTTTATCGAAACCGTTAACCGCTCAAGCCTAAAATAAGGGAATTCCGTTCCTCTGGTTGATCCATTTGTCTCAGAAACATAATATTTACTACATACTAGCCTCTGCTTGTGGTTTTGCCCGGATATTCATATATTTACCGCTTTAATTACAAAATAAATATATAAAGTTTTGACTTCTCTACGATATTTAAACGAAATATATTTTAACGATGTTCATGATGTGCAAAGTGTCAGTATTTTTATAATTATAACTAACGGAACCATTTTATATAATTATAAGTACTTACCTACTATAGTTACAGATAGACAGAATATTTTGTAGGTAGGCACCTAAATGTATGTAACCATGTACTTGTAGCTCCACCAATGTTCATTTACCTACAGATGGTTTATAAAATAACAACTATCAAATTAAACTTAAGTATAAAGTAAACAGTAACTAAGTATGTTACGAAATATTGTTTAACGCTGCTGCAACATTACGTGCGTTTAAATTGAGAAATACACTTTTGATGATGATGACAACTTGATGACTTTAGGTACTTGGAAAGTATATAAATATTTTTGTTTAAATCAGTTAATTTAGAAGAGTCTAAATAGCATTAAAAACGGATAATTTCATTTGCTATTTTTGGTTTACGAACTAACTATTGCTCTTTAAGCCTTGCGTTAATATTTTACAGCATGCTTGGAAAATACAAGCTGTAAAATATTACAAACGTAATCAAAATGAATGATATTCAATATCTATTTATTATTTACAATCACCGCCTAAAAGCAAATCCTACGAGCTTAAATACGCCTGTAAAACAAGTTAAAACTTGTACCAAATTATTTTCCACTCTAGAGGATAAAACGTAACTTTCCACACACTTATTAAAGGCGCTTTCCCGAGCAGGTGTGGTGAAAAATACTTTTCTAAATTTTAAACAAGGGTTTAGCTACGGGTCACGGGCAGCTACATGGGTAGGTAGGTACAGAAAACACTGATGAAATTAAATCGTATTCCTAGTAATTAGTTGAGCAAACCTTGTCCTCAGAAATTAGAATCCTGATCACGCTCGAGGACGAGTATTATCATTCCATTATGGGGTCCCTGCGATGGTGTGGAGGGCTTAGCGGTAATTACCGGCACGCACGTGATCCTACCGAATTCCTCATATTTACTTTGCTTACATGATACGAGTTTAATTAGTTTCATCGAGCTGAAACCGTCCGCTCACAAGTACGTTTTAAATAATGCCATCTGTTCAAGTGCTTAATTGGTGGAAAGCGAATTCATCGCTTAATATGCTTTGAGTAAATATAGCGTAAACTGAATGGGGGCGTTTCGTATAATCTTGTTATACTTTAATATTTGACGGTTGGGTTGTTGTTTAGATTTAGCGTCTGGTGTCTGTAGAGATACATATCAAGTAGGGCATATAAGTGACAGATAAAGAAGTGGTAGACCAAACGTCACTTTTTACCTGCACTTTTTAAAAAGAAACGAGATGCTTTAACCAGTCAATGTCGGGATAATTGCTTAAATGTTGGTTAATATATTAATATTAATGCAACCTGGGCCCGATTCGACATGTCAAACTGCGAGACGTGGCTCTCACACTTGTCTCGCTAGGTGATAGAGTGAAATCCATCTGTCCACACGTATCCACACCTGTCAATTTGTCAGTAGGTCTCGCTAGAGCGTTTTGTCTATGGCTATGGCCACCATTTTAGATGTCACTCTTGAGTGACTCCACCCCAAATTTCAACTGTCACAAAAGTGTGATCTCATAGTTGTCTCGCTAGCTACTGTCAGTTATGCCATGTCGAATTGGGCCCTGGACACTGCTTATCATTTTATTTATTAGTAACTTTCTTTATACCTATTTATTGTCCTAAACCCAGTGGTTTACGACCAGTTTCCACTATATGCCTATGAATGACATCTATACACACTCCTGAAGATTAGAAACGGGTGATGTTGTATGAAAACGGTCCTACAAAGTAGCCCGCTTTTATTGCTTCCCAGTCTACCTATATATGGAACAGAAAATACGAGTTGGTTTGATACACAGCTGTAAGAGTTTCCTGTTCAAAATTTAAAGTGCTCTTGAATACTGCATCACATGAAACGCCGCGTAGGTATTCACTTTTGTGAAAACCCGTATTATATTATAACGATCTGTGAATACGCACATGGTGAATTTTGTGATGGACAGCCAAATTTGGACAGTCAGTAAAATTTGGACACCTATGTACTTATGTATATACTCTGCTTTTGACTTAAAAGATAAACAAATTTGGTGGAAATGACTTTATTTTTAATATCACGGAATAAACAATAGCAAAAAGAAAATTCAGTAAGCTTACTTACTTACTTATTAATCCATGTTTAATAGTAACTATTTCATACAGATTTATTCCACTCATCGCCGCCCCGAATGGAGTTAGGTACAGTCGCCATCAGATATATCGAAGCGGCCAAGGTGGCACAAATGTATGAACAACGCCTTTACTATCAAGGCGATAACGTGCATGTTCAGATATTTTTGAGTACCTTGGCCGCTCCGATATATTTGATGGCGACTGTACCTCACCCCGTAGCACCGTAGTCTCATTTAGCAAGACGTGTTGCGCGTGCGTCGAGCTTTCATCTTCAGGTTTACTTTCGAGTGTTTTCATCTCTGCTAAGTGCTGTCGGCGGCAATGCCTCGCGACTTGCGCGGATATATTTATATGGCATTCAAAACATGTTGTGTTTAATTTAAAGGGAGTTTAACTGCGTTTATTTTGTTTTAATAACATCACATTTGAGCTATCACAAACACGTTAAAACTGAGCTAACACGTTGGTATTTACAAATAAAAATGTGTTTTGCCAAGATTAAATGCGGCTCCACGTCATTAATCACCGAAAGGACTTCAGAGATATTGTGCTGAGTGGCGGGCGTAGGAAGGCTATGTATGTATGTGACTCGACATGAGAAATGTTATTAAAGCTTTATCTGAAATCTATTTAAATAATCCTCCAAGTTTTGTCCGTAGAGCTTTTAAATTGATATTAGAGGTAAATATTGTGCATTTCATTCCATACTTACATTACCAAGGCCAATACGTAGGGCGCTTTGAGCGCTCATTGCGCACCAAACATGAAACTAGGTAGGTACAGTCGCCATCAGATATATCGGAGCGGTCAAAGTGGTCACAAATATCTGAACAACGCCTCTATTGTCAAGGCGATAAAATGCATGTTCAGATATTTATGAGCCTACATTATTTAGTCAGTTCATCGGTTGCTGTCTTGAAGCGGAACGCGGACCAGTAGACACTACTTTAACTATATTTCCCTGACCTAAGTTGAACCTTATTACCGAGCAAAACAGTAGTTTATAGGAGAGTAGAAAAAGGATAAGTCCATGAAGGTATTATTATAAACTGGAGTATAGTCTGTCAAAGTGAAGCCGAAGGAAAGAAGGGAGATGTGTCTCGTTTTGACTAAGGAAGTAATGACTGAATGATGAGGTCAATATGTCAATTTTGTAACAAGTGCGAGTGAGACACCGCTCCCTATATTATGCTTCCTATCGGCCCGTTTTTACTTCTTTTTACTAGTCACCTATGAAAAGCCTATGAACTACTGTTTTTCTTGGTAATAATAAGGTTTAACTGTGGTTACGGAAATAGAGTAAAACTACTCTCCGGTATCCTTCCTGGTCAGTGCATAAGTCATACGCTAGGACAGTCGTCATACATATAATTTTAGAGAAAAAAAAACCGACTTCAATGAGGGAAGCCGGTGAAAGATTATTTATTGTAGATGGTGTACTCTTAAACTCCATACAATGAAATAACTTGCTTAACAAACACAGCGAAGAGGACAAATCGTCAAACATGAACCATTTCATCCATCATTTTGGACCTGGGTATGTCCTTAAACTACGCCAAAAAGAGAGGTATGGGCACTGCGAATGCCATCTCGCTAAGTGTGGTAGGGCACGTTCGGCGAATGTCATCGCTCAAATCTGGAGCAGAGCCCGACTGGGGAAGTACCTCCACCTTACAGAAAACCACAGCCAAATAGCACTAGACCCTACTCATAGTGTTGTGTTCCTGCTGGTGAGTAAGGTTGCCAAAGAGCTCAAAGAGGACCCAGTGTGTTGACGGTGAGGGACCTTCTTGTTCCTTTAGTCGTCAACACAGTGAATCCTCCTTTTTGTAAAGGGTCGGCAACGCGCATGTGACTCCTTTGGAGTTGCAGGCGTCCATAGGTTACGGTAGCTGCTTACCATCAAGCGGGCCGTGTGCTTGTTTGCCACCGTCGTTGTATAAAAAAAAAAATTCAAAATCAGTTCAGACATGACGGAGTTATGGAGCGACAAACACAAAAAAAAACATACACGCCGAATTGAGAACCTCCTGTTTTAAAATATTGAAGTCGGTTAAAATTAGTCAAAAATGTAAACAAAAACGGCCGCTAAATTAAGTATTACACAACAAGCGCCATTTTAGATTTATGATTACACACACAAATTAAGCCAAATGTGCATTAATAAGTTAGTACTAATCTTTTAAAATATAAAGCGTACAAAAGTATTCCAAAATATTTTGCCTCAAATAAGAATTTCAAGGCCATATTGTTTTCACACCACCTGCTCGACAATGCCAAATTATATATCATGCAAACCTCACCGAAAGCAAATCATTATAGCCCTTGGCTTTAGCCGGGTTATAATGTTGTACTAAATCTCATTATAACCCGCTGGTTAATAATGTGATTTCACTTCCCATAGTTCTTATTGTTATGTGCTTAAAGTCTAATTTGGTAAAGTCCGCACGGTGCACAGCCCCGCGACGCCAGCCGGGGCCCGCGCCGCCGCGTCGAACTGATTTGAAAATCGAATTTATTCGGAAAATCGTGCTGGCCACCTTTTTTAATACCTAAAACAAATGCCGCGAGTGTCATAAGACGCTTTAGTATACGGAGTAAAACTGCAGGTTCTATAAAAATTGAAGATAAAATTTGAATAAAATGGACTAATGTATCAAGAATAAATTTTTAGGGTTCCGTAGCCAAATGGCAAAAAACGGAACCCTTATGGATTCGTCATGTCTGTCTGTATGTCTGTCCATCCGTATGTTACAGCCATTTTACTCGGAAACTATACGACGTATCTGAATAAAATTTACACATAAGGTGTATTTTGTATGCCGCTACTTAGTTATGTAGATTTGAAAAAAAAAAATTAGGGGGGGGGCGCTCCATACATGTAACTATTTTTTTTGACTAAATATCAACATGTGACACATCAATGATAGGTCTTTAAAAATAACATTGAGGTTTCTTTGACCATTTTGTGATTAAGTGAATATTTTCTGAAATAATCGCTTCGAAAGTCAGAAAAATTGTGCCCCCCCCCCTGTAACTTTTGAACCGTAACTCCAAAAATATGAAAAAAATTGAGGAGATGCGTCTTATCATATACTTTCTACGCAAATTGTTTTGAACATTATCGGTTTAGCTATTTTTGAGTTATCTCCAAAAAATCATAGGCACCAGATACGACCTTTTGGTATTAGTTTGGTTCCATTGAAGGTACGGAACCCTCCTATGTGTGGTCCGACACGCACTTGGCCGGTTTTTACTTTTGATTTACTTTAATAAAAATCCGTTTCTAGTAGCCTTAGCTATTTTATTGTCTCGCAAGAGGTGAGAAAAGTAGAGTATACTCCTCGGGGATAAAGCTGTTTTTGTCACGGGCGCGCTTGAACCCCTCACTGCACTCAGGACTCAGTCTTAATTCCCTCGCTTCGCTCGGGAATTAACTCATAAACCCCTCGCTACGCTCGGGATTAAAATCTGGAGTCCTTCGTTACGTTCAGGATTCAATATTGCGCCCGTGACATAAAACAGTGCTTTATCCCCTTGGTGTACAATCTACTATTGAATGCCTGGATTGCAATAATACCAACCAATGGACACCAATTTCTAAGCGCCATACTAACATTCATTTTCACTTGCATCATGGTTTCATAAAACCACACATTGTATTTTTTTAATAGTGAATATATCGTACGTACAGACTTCATCAAATATATCGGAACGGCCAGGGTACTCAAAAATTTCTGAACATGCACTATATCGCGTTAACAATAGAGACGTTGTTCAGATATTTGTGATCACCTTGGTCGTTCCGATATATCTGATGGTGACTGTACCTAAATGCAGAATATACCGTTTTGGAAATTGAAGCAGGCAATTACGAAAATGGATGGCTAGCCGAAATAACCACATTCACAGATGGAGACAACTTGTCATGATAGGAATTTTGATCATGAATAATAGGTTATTCATTCACTCCTTGATAGGTCAAGAGCTAACAGTGTAATAAGAATGAAATATAATTTTTCAAAATAACGTAATTAGATACCTATTGAAACCAGCCAATAGCATGTTGGGCTATGCTCTGTATGACGTTAAAGATATGTTTACACTTTTGACGACTAAATATGTAGGTATATCTTTGATGTCGACTATACCTCTAGGATTCCATAGTTTCTTGATCGTCACAATAGACGAGCTTAGTTTTTTTTGTATCTTGATGTGGACAAACAAGGAAAACAAACGGCATCGGCATCTACGTCGTCGTCTCTTTTTGATGGTATAATACATTATTAAGTGTAACAGATCACGTTTGAAAAAGCTTTCATTGATAATAAATATTAATTAAGCCTCACTTCTTCTGAAGTAAACAGATAGTATTGAATTAAAATACAAAATACATAAGTACCTCCAGATGCGGAAAATATGTTTCATAAAATAAAATTTTCAGATTGTAAAAAGAGTTATAACGTTTTCGAGTGGCCTACTTTATTTGTCAACTTTTTCGTACACAGAAAAGCCATTTTCAGCCAACATTTATATCTGCCATTGACGCTGAATGTAGCTTTGGCACACAGGACTTTTTGGTTTTATATGCGGTAACTACTTATTCTCGACATACGGCCCGCCTGATAAGCAGTTACCGTAGCCTATCAACGCCTGCAACCCCAGAGTTACCTACCCTTTAAGAACCTATACATTCCTTTCTTGAAGAACCTCATACTAGCCCGCTGGGAAAACCTCGGCAGGGTTCATTCCACGGCCGCAGCGTTCGTGGGAGGAAATTCCCATTTAATTGATTTTGTTTATTGCAGAAACAACAGAGGTAAGTACGTACATAATAAGATACAGTTTAGTATATAGTACATTAGGTGTATACCTACTTCATTCTCACTGAGAGATTTACATTTAGCTATATAAATGCTATGGTAAACTAACTTATTCGTTAGTTCATTAAGATTGTAGCTCCCGAGAAAAACTGTTACAAATATGTTAGCTAGAGTTAAAAATACATCCCTCGGCACTTGTGTTCACCGGAGGCTCAATCACAGTATTAAATGGATTTTTCTCTTTGTCGCCGATCAATCATTAATTGATTTCTAAAGACAGAGTAGCGTCCTCGTAAACAGTTCTCTGTTTCCTTGACAAGGAATAATTTGAAATTCGTAGCTTTAAAGAAAGGTATTTATTGGGGAACATATATTTACACAATAAGACTACATATAACATACAAATAACAATAAACCTATGTAAAAAACGAATATGTACCTTTTAAAATAAAATATGTTTCCTAAGTCGCTTTCGTGGGTTATGGTACCCAAAAGGCTGGCAGCATTACCTCTTTCGATGGCCAGGCTTATCCTTTGTCCGAAATAGCTGCCAGCCGTCTGGTTACCTGAGGCATTGACGAGGTGCTTGGAGAGCTCCTTAAAAAGCGTCTTTGCTCTGGGTACCCACGGCCCCAGGGTTTAATATAATTCTTAGCTTTTGTGGTTGATGTATTATAATTAGTTCGGTAACATACAAAGGTTTTTCTTCTAAAAAAGCTCAGTCAAACTGTAACTATTCAATCCAATTTTCTTATTAAAAAAATACTAGGATAATAAAAGTTCATGAATAACACTTACTTATCCAATGTTCATGAATAACACTTACTTATCCAATGTATAACATTATTTATGAATGATTGTTAAGAGGCTGTCTTCGATTCGTTTAATAGTTTTTCAATAAGAAATTAACGTTATGAGTGTATTAATATTTCCTTATTTTTGCAGTATATGTTCACGTCTTGTTCTACGCTGGAAATTTGTGTATACGGTCACGGTTTGGTCAGGTCGGTTCGGTTCAGTTTCTAATCAATCACCTTGTGCATGTATCGTTATTAAGGTTTTGTTTTGGACCCTTTGTGATATTTATTTACCTTTTTCTGTTTAGCCCTGTGGTTGACTGGTAGAGAATGCCTTTAGGCATCAAATAAAATTAATTTGTATGGTTAAATTTCTATAATTTGAAGTACAAATACTACTTGACTTATGTTATTAATAATTTTTAAGAAAAAAAAACCGACTTCCATGGGGGTAGCTGGTAATGCATTATTGTAGATGGTGCACTTAGACTCCATACAATGAAATAACTTGCTTAACAAACGCAGCGGAGAGGACAAATCGCCAATACAAAAGTCACTTTATGTATGCCTTTAAGATTTGAGGAATTCCCTCGATTCCTTATGGAACTCATCATCAGAACTTGAGCTTGACGAAAATTGGTCCTGACAATCTAACTTGCTTAACAAACACAGCGAAGGGGACGTATCGCCAAACGTGAACTATGCGTCGTTGAAGAGTTCCGTTCTGATCATCATCAGCAGTTCCACTTCATCAAATGTCATTCTTTTGAATGAAAATGCTTGACTTGTTGATAAAAATACAAAAATCACTATGTGTAAGCCCTTAAGATTTGAGGAGTTCCCTCGATTCTTCATGGATCCCATCATCAGAACTTGAGCTTGACGAAAATTTGTCCTGACAATTAAACTTGCTAAACAAACACAGCGAAAAGGACAAATCGCCAAACGTGAACTATGCGTCGTTGAAGAGTTCCGTTCTGATCATCATCAGCAGTTCTACTTCATCAAATGTCACTGTTTTGAATGAAAATGATGGATTTGTTGATAAAAATATAAAAATCACTATATGTATGCCTTTAAGATTTGAGGAGTTCCCTCGATTCCTCATGAATCCCATCATCAGAACTGCGTTTTGACAAAAACGGGACCAATCTGTATATATATACTTTCAATCAAAAAAAGAATTTTCAAAATCGGTTCAGACATGACGGAGTTATGGAGTAACAAACATAAAAAAAAAAAAAAAAAAAAAAAAACATACACGCCGAATTGAGAACCTCCTCTTTTGAAATCTTGAAGTCGGTTAATAAATGAATAAGCTATAATAGCTACGAAGGAAAATATGACATGACAAACATTACTCAACTAAGGGATATTTACACGCTTTATGTATGGTGATACGTAACTGCCAGCGTAAGAATCTGCCAGCTAAGATTTACATAGCCGCCACGAAATTTATTTTATTCCCTCTTTATCTTTGTTGGGAGCTAAGCCATGGAAAGAAATTCTAAACGGTCATTAATCTGATGTCAACACACATGTTCCCGAATCAAACGAGCCATGTTATGTATTTGCTTCCACTTTTTCGCTGACAGTAAATCTTTAAATCAGGTAGTAGGTACTAATGGCTCAATAGTAAAATATGACAACGAGATGTAGTCCAAATATGAACTTTATTTTTATTTACACGTGTAGAAGAAAACACAGTAAAATCATTATCATTATATTGGTTTTTTGGGAAAAAATGATGAATAATTTTAAACATAAAATAACCTACTTCACTTAGCCTTTACCTTTCCAAAAGCAAATGCTCGAGCTGAGGTAAAAAATACTCAAATCACTATAGGTGTGCCTATAATATTTTAAGAGTTCCCTCGATTTCTCCAGGAACCCATCATCAGATCCTAACCTGGTTACAATGGACGCTTCACAAAGGACGCTGTCTTACCCACAAGCCCCCAGACAAACCCGCGCAACTAGGAGATGCTGATACTATTCCTCGCCAGTCTGCCTACGACCACGAGCGTTACGGCACACTCGAAACGTCAGGAAAATATAAAAGTAAGTGTACGCGATTAGGTCCCGTGTTTGACAATAGTAGTTTTCGATACAAGTGCGAGAAGTATGTCATTTTGCACGAGTACCGAGGTTACTTGGCCCGAGCCGAGAGGCGAGGGTCAAGACTCGGGACGAGTGAAAATGACACTTCTGCACGTGTGTCGAACAACGTTTTTTAATACAATTGCGAAAAAACTACAATGAAATAATAGTAGATTGTTTGACAAGAGTCTAAAGTAGGCCATATTACCACCAGGTGGTTATTTTCCCGACCGATGTTTGGGAAAATTGTTCGAGTGATAATATGGCTTTTAGACCAGAGTACCTAATGCATACAATGTTTCACTTCGATTGCGAGATAATATCATAAAAATACTTATTATTTACGCACAACAACTAAACTAAGGTGAAATTATGGTATAACTTGACGATCTTTTAATTTTTTTAACTTCTTTGACATAGATACAAAATATCAATACCGCGAATAAATGCCACAGACGACGGTATAATTAGCTCTTTTTAAAACGGCTATTACACATGGCAATTTGTAGGGCCCAACCTGTCGTGTCCAACTCCTGTCGGCGTTGGGCCCGTTATTACGCTTTCCCTACAAATCGTCCCTACAAACCCTACCTCACCAACAAATCGTCCCTACCAACGTTTACAGAGATGCCTTCAAAACATCTAAAAAATGTATTGGTGAAGCACGGTGATAGTACTCATAACAGTATACATTAAATAAAAGAAGAAACTGTTTTTATTATTATAGATATTTAAATGACCGCTCGAGCTGGCTGAATCTAACTTCATCTGCCCAACCCGTCTATTATTTAAATACAAAACTAGATAAATATATTAATTACCAGCGAATCTACACATTTTAACTTTTATTTTAAATAAAAAACCAGACGGAATGTGTAGCAAATGGCTACACATTATAAATAAAAAATGTAAAATAACTCTAACGACCTCCATAAACAGCTGCGGGTGTCGGGGCACTGCCGATCGCCCCGATCGCCCTAGATCGGGACTCCTACTCCCTAGGTGCCATTACACCTACCAACCCGACAGGTTGGGCCCTACAAATTGCAATTTCTAATAGCCGTTT
This sequence comes from Pammene aurita, assembly GCA_947086415.1. Lineage (NCBI taxonomy): Eukaryota > Metazoa > Arthropoda > Insecta > Lepidoptera > Tortricidae > Pammene > Pammene aurita. Next base: position 17,875,587 of record OX352289.1, read on the forward strand.
AAACAGTTTAAACACACTTTAAAGCGTTTCCCAAAAAATTAAATCTTTTTTTATGATTGTGAAGTAGGAACTAAAAAACACCTCATATTTTGAGAAATAAATTGCGTTTCCTGATTGGTCGATTTTAACATTGCTGTATTCTGATTGGTTGATATTAAATACAATGTTTTTTAAGGACTTAAATTATTTACACAGTATACGCACCAAAAAAGTATCTAGCGTTCCGATTAACTCCGATATGTTTTGTGATTGGTGGATTTAATATAGTGAAGTGTTCTGATTGGTCAATTTAAAATGCAATATATCTGCAAATCGTGCGTAAAATCAAACTTTACGCACGATTTGCAGATCAGATTACTTTTTAGCACTAGTGCATAAAATCAAACTTTACGCACGATTTGCAGAGTCAACTTTTTGAGCAATTGTATTAAAAAATAAATAACAATATTTCTACATTTGATTTCAAATTAAGAACTAAATAATTAGTATCATTACACACTACCTATTATGTAATTAAGCAGTTATTAAACCTATTTATGTGACTTATGGCCTGTTCCACGATCTCCAGTTAAAGCATATCTGTCAGATAAATGTTTGCTGTCCTTTTCTTTTATATGACTGGAGAAAAGGATAGCAATAATTTTAACTGCCTGATAAGTTTATCTGGAGATTGTGAAACAGGCCCTTAGTACACTAATATGTGATACGAACATAACTAACTTATCCCCTGATCTTTTACTTGGTTTTTATAAGTAGTTACTTAAATAGGTTAAATATCATAGATTAAACCTAGCAAGATTTTCTTCTGCACTTTTATGAAATTTTGAAGCTATTGAGTTTAAAGGCTGCCAATGAAGCGGGACAAATCGAATTTAAGTCATCGGGGAAGGAGCAAATGGCAGTAGCGTCGAAGCCTTTAAGTCTAATATCAGGGCTGATTAGGTTGTGGATTGGCTTTCAACGGTTATATATATAAGTATTAGTTTATGTAAAGCAAGGCAAGCACTCTGCGAGACATGTTGCAAATTGTAATTAAAAGTATAAGAGTCCGATTAGCTGCCTAGATTATCACATTTATCACCGAACTAAAGCAATGGGTTTTGGATTTTTGGTAGTAATTATTTAAGTACTACTTATATATGTGTACTTCAAATCGTAAAGAAATTAATTAATAAGTACGCCACAAAATCAATTTTACGCTTATTTTCTAAGTACACGAAAGGTTTCTAAAAGAGAGAAAGCGTATACATATTACTCTGAAGAAGTTAAACCCTTTCCTCGCATAATTAAACGTCGGTCGACGGTAACGCGTCGTCCACTTCCACTACAGTTTCATACATTTGAGTCCCCCGATTTATCGTGACGTTATCGTCTATATAAGGTGCTAACAAATTAGTCACGGATATTTTTACCGCTGATAGTACTCGGTTCTCGGAGAATATTTAAGTATGAAACATCATAGGTTTTGTTATGTTTTTTGGAGAAAACTAGGAAACAAATTTCCTACGTTAAAACATCCTGTTAATAAGATAATTAAATGAGACCTCTTTAGACCCGAATCATAATGACATTTAAGAATAAAAACTTTTGACGTGACATGACAGACAGTGTTAAACATCTTGACAGGTACATTATAGGGGATGGTTATTTTAAAAATTAATTATAATTTTTTTTTGTTCGGTAAATGAAAACAAAAAATAGATATACAAAGGTTCCTTAATTACAGTTAAAAGTTAATTGTTTTAATGTAATGTATTATCTCTTAGAATATCCGTGACTGATTTGTTAGCACCTTATATACGTCCCCGGTAATAGTATTTTATACAAACGTTGACATAATGAAGAGCTTTTCAGTGGAGTACCGTGCTTAGGCACTGGTTTAGGCCACGAAACTTGCTGAGTGGCATAAGTAAGTTACGAGATTTAAAAGCTTAATTATATCACTATTGTGACACCTACTCAAAATAGGCATGTCGGTAAAAATTGTGTTTTTTAACATTGTTAGATGCACCAAATTAATATGAACAGTTTACGTTTTTGGTGGAGTTGGTGGAAATAATCGTACCTAACAATATTTTTAGTGTCATTTCGCAATTGTATTAAAAAACGTTTGATGTGCGCGCGAAAATGAAATGACATTTTTGACTCGTCCCCAGTTTTGCCACTCAGCTGTCTCTCGTAGCAAGATATCTCGGCGAAGTGGAATAAGTAATTAATTAAATTTGCCAGAAATTTGCTGAGCTTATTTCCCTTAACAGTTTAAATGTCGTAAGTAGATAATTATCTCAAGTACTCATACTTTATACAATTTAGGTCGACGTCAACGTCTATTTGAATTTTTCACCCTCTTGCAACCTACATAATTCTATTGTAACATCGAAGTCTAACAAAATATCCTTTGTCATGTTCGAAGCGAATTTGTTGAGCTAAATAAATGTTCAATTATACAAGCATGGGGAAATAAGGTGAGGGGCACATAACACAACACGAATCTCGAATAAAATTTACTCTCGGGAAGAAAACAAATTTATTTTTCTCTTTATCCTTTGAACATTTTCGGCGTAAAGCTGAGATAAGTCATCAAATTTACGAATGCCATGTTGTTTACCAATTGTTCCTAAAACGAGTCACGTCTCCATACTAAAGATAGGCGGAAAAATTGGACCAATTTAAGTAATTCCCCCGTCCTTCTAAACGAATTCAATCGATTATATTTCATCGTCTACAGAAATAAAGACATATACAGGTTGACCAAAAAAGAACTATATTCTCGTTGGCTGTAAGGTTTTGGAACCCAACCAATCCTCCCTAGATAGATTTGGAACCTATTAGATTGATTTGATGAGCGGCGGTGGGTAAAAAAACAAAAATCAAATCAATCTGAGAGGTTCCAAATCCATTTTGGGAGGATTGGTTGGGTCCCAAAACCGTACAGCCAAATAAAGGAATATAGTATTTTTTTGGCCACGCTATATACATAGATCCGGACTTAATTATCCTTATGAGTTTTTAAATAAACGACTTGAGTGGGTACTTTCAAGTTGAGGTCTCTCTTGAAGAAATCCAAGAAGGTTATTAAGAAGAACATGTAGGGTACCGCCGAGCTGTGTATAATAAAGTTAAATCATTAAAAAAACTACAGAGACACTTTATCGTTTAAGACAAGTATGAGTGATGTTTGCTGTTGTACTTAGCAAGTGTCATTATATAACATAAAACCTTGTAATATTGAGCCAGCGATTTGTCAAAAGTAAAAAAACATGTAACATGTCATCATGTCATGTATAAATATCATAAATATATTTCAAAATTTAGAAAAGACATTTCGCTGACCTGATATTACAGGGCATAGTTTCACTTTTATCGAATTGAATTTTGAACATTGTCATAGTGACACTAAGTCTAAAAACTACCCTGAAAATGTAACATAAAACTAGGGTTTGCTCCCGGTACTCGTTTTAATTTAATTAGCTTCAGAGGAAATAACGAAGTATTAGATAAATTGGGTGCAGTATTATGTTATGTACCTTGAGATCGAACAATGCAAAGTGCTTTCAGTATCAACATCATATCAATGTAAACAATGGTCCGACTGTTCGCCCTACGATAGATGCACTTTTGAAATTGAGCCAGCAAAAAATGTCTTCACAGAAATTCGCGGAAATAAATTATAGCAGAACGCGTATCATGGTTGTCATTTTATCGCCTATCACGTCATGCATCACTTTCGCACTTACATACTTGTTAGAACGTGACAGCTATGGTGACATGCGATAAAAATCCGACCATATTAGGCTAGCAGTACAATTTTTTTACGGTACGGCAAATAAATTATAGCAGTAAAAATATAGCCTGCTAGTATTACTTACACCTAGAGATCGAAAAACGCAAAGTGCTTTCAGTGACAACATCGTGTAAACAATGGTCCGATTGTTCGCCCCACGATAGATGTAGTTATGAAATTGAGCCAGAAAAATATGACTTCAGAAAAAATTTAATAACTATTTGAGAAACTGGATGCAAATAAATTATGGCGGTGCAGATTTTTTGCTTCAAAATAATAGCCTGCTAGTTAGGTACTTATCTACACTTGAGATTGAAGAACGCAAAGTGCTTTCAGTAGCAACATCATGTAAACAATGGTTCGATTGTTCGCCCAGCGATAGATATACTTATGAAATTGAGCGAGCAAAAAATGTGTGAGCGGAGCGTCGAAATTCTAAAGCAATCCATTATGTGAAGTAAAAGCGAATCCCACCGAACGATGTGCAATAAATTCCGCCACGTTGACAGATCTCACGGCCCAGCCGCTCGGACGCGTTGTTTTAACACTTTAAAAGGAAATTTAAAATACAACCTGATTTATACGGGATTTATTATATTAGGACTCTTGTCTCTTGTTATGAGGCTTCGTTTTAGTTTACACCCATTGATAGAACAAGAACCCACGACACTGAACCTAATTCGATAAGTCGCCTAGATGAGATATGTATAATTAGTCACGTCTTTAATGGGGGAACACGAAATGCCGATGCTGCAATGCAAAAAAGTATTTGAAAAAAAGTAAAGTCCGGTTTCTAGTATGATAAGTCTCCTAGATTTCCTATGTTCCTCGAAGCAGTGGAAGGGTAGGGCTACACGATAATTCGGTGCTGCAAGCCCCCGTGTGTGGCCTTGTCAGTGGCAGCAGCATCAAAAGATTGTAGATGTATCCCAAAACAAAGCGCCTGATTTTTTTATAACAGTAACAAGATGTTATGTAACCTAAAGTTAGCGCCTGAACTGCAACAAGATGTTACGTTATTATTGTTATTAAAAAGATCAGGCGCTATGTTTTGAAATACATCTACAAACTTTTGATGCTGCTGCCACTGATAAGGCCACGCACGGGGGCTAGCAGCACCGCATTATCGTGTAGCCCTACCCCTCCCCTACTTCGAGGAACAAAGGAAATCTAGGAGACTTATCATACTAGAATTTTTTTTTTTCCAAAAAACTAATTCAAATACGTCGCCATTTTTTTTGCATTGCAGCATCGGCATTTCGTATTCCCCCATTAAAGACGTGACTAATTATATATATCTCAACTAGGAGACTTACCGAACTAGGTTCAGTGTCGTGGGCTCTTATACTACGAGTGCAACTGTACATTTTAAATCACATGAAAATATATTTATACTGTTAAACCATGGCCGCTTTGGTGTGAAAAGGTACGTTTACAAGTCTATTAAAATTAATAAATATGATTAATGTTCTCCCAATTGCTTAAAGATTATTTGGAAGGGATCCCTTATACGGATAAGTTCTCCTTTGTACTTTGTATTTTCTTGTATGAAGATTGAATTTTAACTTATTTTGTGTACAATAAAGTGTTTACGTACATAAGTATAAATAGACTATTTGAAGTTGCTCCTTAATGCATGTAGTTGTAACCCATTCAGTGTTAATAACGACACGATGTTGTTACACCTCGAAGCCTTTTTTTACATACCGGGAAAACTTTGCTACAGGATTCTACGTAGTGCTACGAGCGTAGCATCGAGGGTTGCTACTTATATATCCGGAAACAAAAAAACAAACAAACGTACACGGCTGAAAATGGTTTTATTGTTTTTCAAAGTATTCCCCTTGATGATCTATGCACTTTTGCATTCGCGTGAACCAATTTTTAAAGCACTTCTGCCACTCCGCCTGAGGTACTTCCATAACGTGTTGTTTGAATGCGTCGACAGCATCTTCAGCGGTCGAAAATCGTTGACCGCGTAATTTATTCTTTATATTTGGAAATAAATAAAAATCGTTGGGTGCCAAGTCAGGGCTGTACGGCGGATGACCCGTTAATTCCACATTTTGACCCTCCAAAAATAGAGTTGTTTCGCGTGCCGTATGACAGCTGGCATTGTCATGATGAAGAATGATTCTTCGTCGCTGGTTAGTTTTACGAATTTGTTCAAATACTTCCGGTAAGCAAATGGTCGTGTACCACTCTGAATTAACCGTTCTACGGTTTTCTAGTGGCACTGTAGCTACATGGCCATTAATACCGAAGAAGCAGGCCACCATTTGTTTCAATGTACTTTTTGCACGAGTAACTTTCGTAGGGTTCGGCTCATTTTGAAACACCCATACCGTTGATTGTTGCTTCGTTTCGGGATCGTATGCATAGATCCAGGATTCGTCACCTGTATAGATGTTATAAACGGCTTTTGAGTCACCACGGTTATATTTTTTTAACATTTTATTGCACCATTCGACGCGAGCATCTTTTTGCTCTTTTGTTAAGTTGTGGGGTATTGTATTGTATTGTAGTACGGGCAGGTTTCCGCAACTCGACGTCTAGCGCCTATTTTGCGTAAAGGGGGAGGGCGGCTAGTCCAGCCAGCCCAGCTCCTCGAGGAATCCTATCAAACCTTTGATGTTGAGTAGGACCTCGGGGAGATCACCTGGGGATCCGAGGTGTTTTGCCCTGTACGGGGCCACTCCGTTGCACTCCAGCACCACGTGAGAGGCTGTTTCTTCTGTCTCCATGCACCCACGGCACAGGGGTTTGTTAAGTTGTGGGGTATCCAACGCGAACAAATTTTTTTTACAGCCAAATAATTATGTAATATGCTATTAATGCTGGTCATAGAAATACCCAGAGTCGCCTCTATCTCGCAGTACGTAACATGTCGGTCGTCCATTATAAGTTTTCGCACAGCCTCGATATTTTATTGTACAACGACCGATTTCGGGCGACCTGCCTTAACTTCGTCCGTAAGCATACTACGTCCACGATTGAACTCACTAAACCAGTGATACACAGTAGTTTTAGATGGGGCTTCATCACCAAAAGTTGAAGTTAGTTGATCTATGCACTGTTGTTGCGTTAAACCACGCCGAAAATCATAATAAATCATAGCACGAATATTTTCACGAGTGAGTTCCATTCTTGCTGCGAGATGACATTTAAAACCCGTCAAAAACAAAACACGAGCGTTAATAAGAAAGAAAAAATATACCGGCCAGTACTTAAAAAAGTTCAAATTTTACCATGGAGGTCAAATATGCTATTTAAGAAGATTGTAATCCCGGTTTCCGGATATATAAATAGCAGCCTATAGATTAGAAGTAAGTGAGCTAAGGAAACAAAGTAAGTTTATTCAAAAAAATTAGATACGAGCACGCTACTAGCCGGCAGGTGCCCTTATAGTCTAGATTCTATTGCGGACACGCTCCGCTTTCATATAATGGCATAAAAGTCACCATGCGTTTCTAGGCAACCATCCCGGAGGCGTTGCAGGTAGGGACACAGCCAACACAATACTATAAACTTTACTATACCGGACGGTGGGGGGCATTAGTAAAGTACCTACACGCTTCTTACCGTAGTTAAATCAGCGAGATGTTCGATTTTTTTGATTACTCTCCGTCGCGAATAGCATGATAACTATCAAAATATTGGAGAAATTTAAAATATATTGAACGTGGTGAAGTAAGTCAGTTAATAGGAGTAGCTGAAGACAATGGGATAGGGGTGTGAGACGGTGAGACTGGCGTAGGATTCCGTGCATCCGTATGTTACATACTGGTGTTACTATCCGTATACGTGTAGGTATGCTGCCGCTGTCTACCCAATCATAGTTGCTAGTTGCTACTTAGCAAACAGCAAACGGGAGGATGAGCAACTCGCATATTGTGTAAGTTGCAAACCGCTAAACAAACAGTACAATATCGGGATAACGTTGGTCGGCATGAACTTAGGCACGTGCAGTCGGATCGTTCGGATAATCCCCTTCACAAACGTTAATTTACACGTGTCCATGTGCCGGATTCCAATTTTAATAAACATTAACAATACAATAATAACACAACCTATCTCAAACATAACTCCAACACACAACAAACAATCAACCAATATTGGTTGTGAAGTTGTATTGGAGTTGCGTTGGAATATTTCTCAAGCAAATTCTGATATTTCTGATTCAGATGTTTATGCCGTAGCTGTATTGCGTTGTTAATGCATTGGAGTTGGATCGTGTTTGTACGTGTTTTAAAGTTAGAATACGGCCCCATAGGTAGTGCTAACATTTGTATTGGTATTCTTAAATGAATTGTAAGTACTTACATTTTTTATATTTGGGAAATTTATGTTACTCATAATAATAAAATAACTATATAAATTCACGAGCCTTTTCATTCTAATACGAATAAATCATATAATAAAACTTATAGCATTAGAACCCTAGGTACTCATAATGTTGTGTTCCTGCTGGTGAGTAAGTTTGCCAAAAAGCTCAAAGAGGACCCAGTGTGTTGACGATGAGGCAGCCTTTGTTCCTTTAGCCGTCAACACAGTAAATCCTCCTTTTTGTAAAGCGTCAGAAACGCGCATGTGACACTTTTGGAGTTGCAGGCGTCCATAGGCTACCGTGGCTGCTTACCATCAGGCAAGCCGTATGCTAGTTTGCCACCGTCGTGGTATAAAAATACGAATACAAATATAAACAGGTTTCTTAGTTAAATCTTCAATTATAAATAGAGCTCATTCGGCAGTAAATAAAATAACTACCTCACAATAAATAATTATTAATATGTATGTAATTTATTGACATTACTGTACTAATCTACATTTAGGTTTAAAATCAGCAAAAAACAAGTCTATTTTAGTCAACCATAATAGCTTAGCCCTATTTGAAGAATCATCCTAATACCTGTTGCATCATCTGCCTACCTAATGGTCTACCATTAGACAGGTCGGTAAGCAAGTTACTCGATGGAGAGGGTCCAAACTGCACTTCGAGCCACACATTATCGGAGCTACGCAAACACCTGGCCCCGTGCGGCTTGAGTGGAATTGCTTTTCTAATATAGTTTGACATACATAACTTCAGCCGTAATGTTGTGCACGACATTTCCAGCATCTGAATTGGCTTTGTCATGCAGTGATTGTGACCGTTATACGATAGTACATTGTTGTAGAGGCTTGAAAGTAAGCTATAGGTGGATCGAGTTAGTTCGAGGGCCGACCCGCCAGGGGAGGCCCTCGAAGATACGAGTCCACCTATAGCGCTTTCGGCCGAGATATTACGTAGTGCTTTTCACGACTACTGTGAGGAAATTAAAAAAAAACATTTGTCATAATAATATATAAATGCTTTAGTCATCGACATATGCTTTAATAGAATATCCAATTCAGTATTCCATTCCCGCCTTTATACTTTTTTTTTCACTTTCAAGAAGCGTTTTTCTGTTGTTTACTTCAAACCGACTCATTACTTAGAGGCGTTTTTGATAGAAAACCACAAACAGCTAAAAAAGTAAAAACGCACGACTTTGGTCTTAAGCGACCTGCGGGGCGTCCGGCGGTGCGGAATTTAGAGCGGGGCGGCGAGCAGGCCACGTACATCGCAGTAGCCGCGGCGACTTCGAGCGGATGGGACGTACTCGGGTGTAGGGGCCAGCTAGCCCTTACACTTGCTTGATGTGGTTGAGTGTGTTGAGATGAAGATGAAGTTGAGTTCAAGTTACACTAGTTTATTAATTGTATAAATGTCACAGAGTTAGGAATACTATTTAGCCGTTCCTTCTGTTGATGTTAATCGTATGCACTGTCGTCGCTTTACCTACAATATAGTGCCAAACAGCGGGCTTAAGTAGGCCGCTACGTAAACGGAAAAATGTACAGTAGTGAGACTGTACATCGGGTGACTCAAAATGTCTTTGTCGAAAGTGGCCCTTCAGTGCCTCGAAAGCATCTCCTATTTCATGGGAGCCATTTTAAATATGAGAGAAGGTGTGCACGTGACAAATAGACGACGTTATACGTTGGGCAAATTCCGGGCATTGTATGAAGAATACCGACAGAATCCCCAAAAGTTTTATGAATACACACGAATGAGTGTGGAAACTTCTGATTACTTGTTAAAACACTCTATGGACATCGCGCGCGGATAATACAATAAACTTTGTTCTTAAAATCACCGCCCGATCCGTGCCGCCGCTAAGACCGGTCGCACCGCACTTAGTCGTGGCCGCGCGTTCGCGCGCCTTGTCTTTGTTCGTTCCGCCCGCCAGTCCGCTGCCCGCAGACGCCGGTCGCTCGAGTAAATCCGCGCGTCTGGTCGCCGGTGCGGAAGTTCGTGGCATCTCTTCTTTTCCGCGCTGTTTTTGTATTATGCGCGATCCGCTAGTCGCCGCCGCCGAAGCAGGTCGCGCAAAGCCGTGGCCAGGCGGTTAAGGATGAATAAATGGTTTGACGTTTCTTTTTTTTTTTAAACAGGTAGTTGGCCCGATATACAACATAAATGGACAATTTACTTTCCAACTAATGACATTTCATCGCTACTATTGTAGCTACATTGCTGTAGTACATTGCTGTACTACAGCGTGCTTTCCAGCTTGGATTTTGACCATCTTTTGTCACATTTCCGAACAGTAGCGTGAAAAGGTTGTTATTTATTCAGTTGCACGCTTTTACCACCTCGCTATACCAGAACCATCTAACCTATCAATCAGGCATCGGAATCCGCGGTCACACCAGGAAAGGATGACTCACCGCCCGCGTCCTACACTTTCCGACACTTATGTTTGTATAAAGAACACCACGTGACCTTCGAGGATCACGTGACGCTTTCTATACAGAATGAGGTGTCGGAAGTGTCTTGTAGGACGCGGAACGCTACAGCGTGAACCATCCTTAAGTTGTTTTGTATTTAATTCTTGTTTTCTCTTTCCTATATTACTTTGTCGGAAATTTTAATTACAGCAATAAAAAAATAAAAAAATAAATGTTTATTTCGAACAGAGTCCATATACGAGTAGTATTAATAATTAATTACATAACACTTAAGCTTTTAGTAGGGTACAAATCAAGCAATGAAATCACATTACAAATTTTATTTGCCATACTGTTTTTGCTTAGTATTCGTTTTTATATAGGTAGTAACATAATAAAAAATACGACAAATTTCTTAAATCAAAATTCTAGTCAAAAAACGTCATTGAAACAAAAAGCCCGTGTATTACGTTCCACTCTAATCTTCTGACATCGCTACTGTAAATCACTTGTCCTATATTGCGATATCATGTGCTAGCTAACTCTGTAAACTATCGTCCACAAATCCTCGATGTAAGTCGAAGCTGGGTCTTCACCTGTCCCATTATTCCGCCCCGCGTTTAGGAGGCTTTACGGATTATGTCACGGCAGAATTCCGCGAAAGTAGGCAGATGCTCGTTTATCCACTGACAGATCTTTACTTTGTTTTACTTTTCAAGTCACGCCTCGAGCCCACGTTCGTTTAGCTCAAGGTTAATACCAGCGCTTTCTGTTGACTTGACAATATTTTACGGGATGCCTGAGATTTTTTGATGCAACTACTAGTACACGTTGTCATCGATATCTACAGGTATGGAAATAATATGCCCATAATAAATATCAAAGAAGCTTCAACCGTATAAATGTGTACCAGTTAATTAATTAAGGTTTAAGAATTTCACAATGTACTTTGCTTTGTTTAGCCAGTCTTATGAAGTATTTCTATCCCCGGCCGGAAGTTCATCATGATTTACTAAGTACAAATTCGAAAGTTGACAGCTATGTACCATTATCTGCGCCAGCCTCGATGCATTGACTTTTTCAGAATCATAACTCTCATAGTTTAACATCAAAGTCATTTCCGAATTGCTGTATATTTTTGTGCTTTGAAAAAGAGACGTTTCAGTTAAAATAAAAAGGAGTGCACGTACACGGCGTGAGGAGGACTTTTGGACTCGATAGATAGATAAGTATCAATGCCAGTTTTCTCACTATTGGGTGGATTCAAAAGTATAGGTCAAGTCAATGGAACTTCAGATTTCGTCCAAAATGAATCATTTAAATCATAAACATTCTTTACTTTCGAGGTTACTTTATCTTACTAACATTAAATATAAACGAACCTACGTAAGTTAGATACTCATAACAGTTCATATCATGAAAGATTTTCTCATTCACTCTTAATTGGATCTTAATCAACTTAATTGACTCAACAAACTGCGCTCTCAATTTTTGTTTTTCTCGGTTCACACTCGACAGCGTAGTTTTAACTCACTTGTTCAGGCTTTAATTAACTGCGTTAGTCATTTACGTAAAGTTGCCGGATTGTTCGCGAGCCCAGTCCAGTAAAATATATTCCAATTTTAACGAACAGTGGTTATATGAATTCTTGTGGGAGACGCGTTCGTAGATGATATATGTTCCGTACCTACCTATTACTCCAGGGTCTAAGTACTAATGTGATTTATGCTTGAAAACTTTACAATGTCGAGAATGAATGCCTCAATGTTCACTTATTTGCACTATAACTTATGTAAAAAGTAGATTTGTGTTTGCATATATGTAAGTAATTGTTTAACTATTCTTGTTTTTCAAATTTGATAAAGCTTTCATAAGCCTAATTAATGATTCTAGTTTGAGCGAGTAATCCACGCTTCGTTCGTGTCCCCAACGATAGCAGAGAGTAAACAACCAAACAACGATGTAAGCTCTTTAAGCCGTCTTTGCCGCACATTAACTGCACTAAACTTCACCTTAAATCACAGTAATGGTTTTACAAGCAGTATTTTCTCCTGTCTTAACTGCTGTTGTAATTTTCAGATTATAACACGTGTCTGTCAAATCAAAGGTACATCATTATAGGTTGTCGTTTCGTTAAGGCGCAAATTCTATTATGATCTTTTGACTTTGAAAACGTCACAAATAATAACGCCAACTAACACTTTTACTGATGACGCCTTCAGGCAGTTTTAAATAAGACCAATATATCTATATATATACTAAAATTATATATTGACTGCGCGTTTATCACCAAACACCGTGTAGAATACTCGTAGGTGCGTACACTACGAACAGTCGTACAGCGAATAATTAAATCTAAGCGCATACTCGTTTCAAAGGAAACTCGTACCATAATGGAAATACTTTGACGTGTGGTATTAATAACTCAAATTGCATTAGTGTAATTACTAAATTAGCTTGTGATAGGTTAAGTCAAGTTTAGTTTATTAGGATGGATAATATAATAAAAAGTTAAGTATTATTATAATAACAAAACCGGTAGATAAGATTTTTAGATAGAATAACCGAATGAATTATAATTTTTAATTTTACAATGTGTAGATCCAATATGAGAAAAAAACCAGACAAAGGATTTCAAGTGTAATCACTAATTAATTAATTAAGTTCTTTCATAAACATGTTTCAAACCTCATTGAACTAAATAATCGTTATCGTTAACTGTCTGTTTGACAGTTGTCTTTGTTAAAAACCTTTGAGAATTCAACTGACCGGAGTCGCCATTGACAGGCGTTCCCCTCTGTCAAAAACATATGACCAGTGGTCATAAACATGTATGGACTGGCGTTTATCTGACGTAGCTATTTGTACGTTACGTACGAATAGCCATACATTAACGTTCCCCTCCCCCGCAAAAATCGGCAGACTTTTTTTGTAGAGAAAATGACAGACATGGCTACTCCATCCGGGTTGGATTCTCTAAGTTAAAAAACAGACAAAACGTAATTTAACTATGTATATATATATATGTAAATGAGGTCTGATACACCTTTATGAATAAGCGGGTAAGAATAGTTTTGGACGGGCCTTGACGGTCACGTAACTTTTATTTTCTGGTATATTCAAAGCCTGCTAATTCTCTCTAAAGACTAATGAAATGACCTAATGATTAAGTGGTTTCCGAGCGCTTGTATTGTTGTTTGTTACACTAGCTTAATGCGTAGCTGTATCGTAAAAACTTTCTTTGTAAATATGTATGTTTACTAATTTAGGTACTGCCATTATACTATAAGAATCGAAAATCGGAAACTAAAAACGGTTTACACGCTGGCTAGTAGAAAAGTATCTATCCAATTATGGCTGCCTCGCAGTCTGGTCATAAGAAAACAATTTTTACTTTTACGTTTAGTTTTGTTATAAATTTCTTAATATATTTTATGTCACATCTGGCCATAATGTGAATTTTACCGCACGCTACGCGTCCGGTAAAACTCGCATTGTGTACCTACTCACCACGGGCAGTAAAAAAGAAAGCCCTCTATCGCATATTTACAACCCTCGCCTGCGGCTCGGGCTTTCTTTCTTTTACAGTCCTTGGTAAGTAATGTACTATTGTAATTTGGTTGAACGGCCGAATACATTGAATGAACCAATTATTGTAATACTGAAATGCAATTATTCCCATCAAGCTATGAAATTGTTCGTTACTTCAATTATGTTGCAATGATATTCGTAGTCAGCAAAATATGTGTACTGATTTATTGATGCCAAATCTATTATTAAATATCCAGCCAGCCAGCCATCATGATTGTTAAAGCTACACAATTTAAGTTATTAACTCTGATTGAACCACTGGAGTAGCGCATCGCAATATAGCCTCTAGAGACCCGTTTGACATTGTTTTTTAATGCGCTTCTGCAAGTACGCTCGCCATTGTTGCAGTAGCATTTGTTTTTTCAGCGCGGAAGCAATAAAGGATGACACGAATGAGCTTTCACGGCGCGCTGTGGAAATACACAGAAGTATCTACTACTGACTATCTGCTTTTTAATGCAGTATACTGATTATTAGTATAGGGATTTAGCTATTCACATGTAATTAATATAATAATAATAATAATAAATACTCTTTAATGCACACCTCATACAGTTACAAGCACAAATTTTACAATTAGATAAATTTAGGTAGAGGTAACAACAGGCGGTCTTATCGCTAATGAGCGATTTCTTGCAGACAACCTTTGGGTAGTGGAGACTAGAGAAAAACAATAAGCAGTAGGTGGTGCATAGAAACAAAAGAGACGAAATAGATAACACAGCACATTCATATGAATATACATACTTAAATAAATACAAAATAAACATACATATACGTACATATATACATATATAATACACACAATAAGAAACAACAATAATATGTTAATTTAACAGTACGAAATTTCCTCAATGTAAATTTTTACCTATAAAATTTACAACAGCAGTTGTGTTTTTCATGAAGTCGATATATGGGGCCGTATTCTAATTTTAAAACACGTTACGACACGATCCAACTCCAATTATTTAACTACGCAACGCAACATTAACTACAAATAAGTATTGGTTGATTATTTATGGTGTTCTGGTATTGTTTTAGGAGTAGATTGTGTTTTTAAAGTATTTCACCCATAAAAATAAGGTTGTGCTCATAATATTTTTGTACTGGACTGTATGTAACTGGACTAAAAAAAAGTACGTGTGAAAGGTTTTATTTTTCAACCCAGTCACGTAATTATATTAAATATGCCGCTAAAGTTGCTAATGTCGACTGCAGTCAATGTGCAATAATGTGCCATCGCACATAATATAAATAAATTTCACTTCTTATACTCGTATCGTTCATGTTCATGGATAATTGTAAAGTGCATAATATATATATTAAGCTCTGACTGAAGCATGAATAAAAATCATATTTTAAGACCTCATTGCATTTTAGTAACAAAGCCGCAATAATCATAAGATCAGGGTTATGCCATCCGCTCAACCCTTCGGCACAGCCCCGCCCCGCCCTTCACGCAAGATCAAATGTCTAATTCAATTGCAATTTTAAATGAGATAAATTGACTATAAAAATATGCGTACGTTTATTTTTCCACCCATCAAAAAAAAACATAGTGTTAAGGCGAGCAAAAGTACTAATCGAACGAGCGTACGAAGAGAAGTGAATTCTTACATTTCACTTCTGTTGCTAGCGGCACGTCTCTACATTTCGAAGTTTTTTACCGAGCTTGGGTGAATTAAGAGTTCAAACAAAAGTGCTCTCCAGTGATGATGCAGTGACTAGGTTGTCGTTGTACTCACCTGTGCGCTCGAACTCGAAACCAATACCGACGTTGTCTTTGAAACGTTTAGTTGAGCTTGAGAGTCTTAGTCATGTAATCAAATAGCCTGAATTAGTTCACACACTAACCGCAGATCCCTTTAATCTCACTTCACAATACCTACTACGCTTCATATTGCACTTTGAAGCTTGCTGAGTGGCGTAAGTATAGTAAATACGAGATTGTAAAGCTTAATTCTGTCACTATTGTATACAATACTGGCCTACCCTAGAGGGATCTATACAAGTTAGTAACTTTAATCTCCCAGTGGATTGTAGCGACGATCGGGGTCATGTTATAATATTGTATGAAAATCCATTTCAGCATAGTCGACGATGCTAAAATGTGCGACCATAAAAGCTCCATCGAAAAGTATGCGCCAGCAATTCGGTCTACAAAGTCTCAATATAAGAATTATAGTTGATGAGTAGAATAAAAAATATTCATGCTCTCTCCATACATTGTCATTTCCAAACTGAGTGACTTACCGTGGTCTGACTATATCTTAATTTGACGACTATCCTTTCTTGATTCTGTCTATGGCCTTTGAGTCTGTAACAGATTACACAAGCAGTGTCGAGACGTTTTTAGGGTTCCGTATTCAACTAGGAACCCTTATAGTTTCGCCATGTCTGCCCGTCCGTCCGTCCGTCCGTCCGCGGATAATCTCAGTGACCGTTAGCACTAGAAAGCTGAAATTTGGTACTAATATGTATATCAATCACGCCGACAAAGTGGTAAAATAAAAAGTGGATTTTTTTTTTATATTAGGGTACCTCCCCTATACGTAAAGTGGGGAGTGATTTTTTTTTTCATTTCAACCCTAACGTGTGATATATTGTTGGATAGGTATTTAAAAATGAATAGGGGTTTACTAAAATCATTTTTCGATAATGTAAATATTTTCGGAAATAATCGCTCCAGAAGTAAAAAAATATGCGTCCCCCCCCCCCCCCCTCTAACTTTTGAACCATAAGTTTTTAAAATATGAAAAAAATCTCAAAAGTAGAACTTTATAAAAACTTTCTAGGAAAATTATTTTGAACTTGATAGGATGAATAGTTTTTGAAAAAAAATTACAAAATAATTTCTGAACTAAGTTTGTAATTTAACCGTATAAGAAGGTGTTTTTTGTACCTGTAATTTGTACAAAATTACAATGAAATGACGTGCTTTCAAATAAAGTAAAAACGGTGAAAATCGGTTCACGCAATAAAGAATTATTCCATAAAAATCATCTTCCATACTTTAAGCTCGCGCGCAATAGTTTACTTAATTTGCCGATAGATGTCGCTGTACGTGGAACTCTCTTAAGTGGGGACACTTACTGTGACGGACGGAAAACTACGGAACCCTACACTGAGCGTGGCCCGACACGCTCTTGGCCGGTTTTTTTCTGGCTGTGTAAGTCAAACTGTTATGTACTGATGTTTATAGTACCATCACATAATTAAGACTATGAACAGTATGAACGAGCTATGTGAAACCTCATATGTGCACGTTCTTGTTTATCGCGCTACCCACATCAGCAACCTGGGACATGGGGCCGACGTATCAGGCCACTGGCGCAGATAGCTAATTGATATATCCCGCGCTATAATCTGAGGGATTACGGTGTCCGTCATTATCATTAACCAATACTGCTTGCCCATATTACAAATCCTGCTGTTATAGAATTCACTAGTTTGATATGTAAATAAGAGGTTTAATTCGTTCACAAAAAACATTATGAATGAATTCGGTGTAGTAAACGCTTGTTTGGCACCCGGTGTATTTTTGTTTCCTGTGAACTACAGCTCGATTTTCTCTATAAGAAAAGTAGTTTTTTGATAGAACCTACAACTGCAACTATAGGTAACATGTCGTTTTGGAAAGTATTCTTTCACATCACCTGAACACATCTCTCTTTCGGACAAGGGATTTACCTTCCCTGCTAGGAGGGAGCGATGTGGCACTTCAAGACTTCATACAATTTTATGCGTTTGTGGCCATTATCATAGTTTCGTGGTGCTGGTATGTTGATGAAGATGCCTGGACCGATTCTGACCGGAACCAACCAGTCCAGACCGAATGATAATAACTTAACGATTAGTGGTCTCTAATTAGTAATTATTGTTATAGTTAGGTAGTGAAAAACAGTGTACCTATGTGTCACGTGGTAGTAAAAAATGTGCATTTCGGGCATTAACAGTTGAATCCACCCTACGCTGAGAAATTTATCTTAGAATTTTTCGTTACGCACGGGATTCTGTTGTACAATGCTTCCCTCCGTTCTGGATTCAATGTAAGTACACCCTTACCGTAAATATGTCATTTTATCCCTTATACCTCGTCTTTCTCTTTTTTAATATCGTTATCGTCTTTATATTAAGTCCTTACTATATCAGAAATATTTTAATGAGTTTCTTAAAGACTAGTTGAAATGTGGTCGAGCGTTAGATGTCAAAGTAAGACAGCAAATCAAACGTTTTACGTTACCCGTTGTAGCAGTCAGATTTCCACAAAGAGTGACGGAAAAAGGTACTGTGCCGACCCTATCCCGATCCCTAAGTACTTAACTGGGATGAGGGCAAGGAAATGATGAATCAGATTGCGATAATTTACTTTCTCATTACCTATTTTATACAATGTTTTGGCGTGTCAACCATGTCATCTAAGATAATATTATGATAAATATCTCGCCGAGTTTGTTTGTCTGTGTCTTTATCTGTCTACGTTTTGTTGGTATAGAGACTCCTTCGTTTTTTGAATATCAAAATATGGAATAGGGTTTTATATTTACTGTATTCGTTTTTGAAACTTAATATAAATTTATGTAGCGGCACTGAGACGTCTGAGAGGTCTTTGGTAAAACTGTTTGGGTTTGTACTTTTAAAGCTCTTTCTCTACTCCGTCTTGGTAAACAAAAAACATAAATCCTTTCGTATTCAAATTATTATTTGAAAATAAGTTAAATATGACAAACTTCAAGAAATTTAATTTAGATGCGGCGTCAGAGAAATCAGAGCGCAGATTCCCATTTATAGATTACTCTCAGGTCATTGCTTGCGAGTTTGCTCTAAATTATGATAAGCTCGGCTTTTCTACTTATGTATATGTACTCAGACACTCAAAAATTAGTTGCCTAAAAATTCGTTACCCTGAAATATATCTCAATCGTTTGATGTAACATGATGCGGGTATAAAATTCATTATCTCAAATTTTATATAGGGCGCGTCATCTTCGGGGGTCTTGTACATGTCGGGGGTGGCATTAATCACTTGGACGGGGATATCGGCGAGCATTAAATATTTTACTGCTGATATCGTGATCCTGGTCCATAAATCCGCGTCACGGAAACGCAACCAAATTGACAGCCATTCGATTACCGTCAGGGCTTCCATTTATAATCAATAATCATCTACCTGAAAGGCTGAAACCCATTAAGGCTGGCACGGCATTTTCATTGCACCACTGTTTGAACTACTGTGATTGTGCCCAGGAATCAATGAACCTAATTTATCATCACATTTGACAAATACGAGTAAATCCGGTGATTATTAGATTTCTGTTGTAGTAGTGTTTGAATGACATGAAACTAATAAGCTTAATCGTTAGTGTTATTTGACTCTCATTAAGGAAACAATTTATACAAGCACTTCTATTGCAGAGTGCACACAAACGAATGCAAGAAAACTTACCTATCTTTTCCTACTGAGGAACAAAATTAAGACTTCCTTCTCTTCTTCCTTTCTTAATGATATTTACCGAGCGCTCCTATGTTGATGGATTGGTTTATAGGATGATTTAAAACATTAAATTGTATGGCCTACTTTTAATATTGTTAACACCGATAAAATAAAAAACCGTAAAGCGTTTTTTTTATTACAATAATTATTGTAATAAAAAATTGTTGTGATTATTTGTAAGTTTTTGCCCTTTTTTACCACACGCTGGAACCCGTTTTATAAAACTACAAGCCCCAAGTTTGCATCTGTAAAACGACCGAGATTATGTTCACATAATCGACCTATTTATACAATTACGGCCGAGAAATTCTTGTGTTAATTTATTAGGATGTTTAATAAAATCACCAATATAATATTTTAGTCCGCACCCATGAAAATGGGCGCATTATGCTTCTGTGTTTTATGAATTTACATTAAAAGTGCCAAACATTTGGCGATCAAGAGAGTTCTTGTTTTCCACAAAGATTTGTCATCAAGTACCTAAAGACTTTAATTTGACTATAATTACTGTACTTTATCGATAATCATTACCCAGCAATGACTCAACAAATGTACGTAGGTGCTTGAAATGTATCATTCATTCCAACATAAAATAACTTAAAAAATACTTTTTATTAGTTTCCTTAAAAAAAGTTCCGGGATTATAAGTGGTTTTCTGATAACTTGTTATCAAAGCCTAATAATTGTAATAAAAGTACATAAATATACCTTTAGTAGCTATGTACGTTCAAATTTCGCTGTCCTAATATTAGCTAAGTATTTATTTTATCATCATTCACATCACGCCTAACCTACCAGAATTCCGGATGTACCTAAAACATTTCTACAGGGAAATTTTTACAACCCAACGATACTCGTGCGTGCGGTAACAAAAATTTTGGAATTAAAAAAATATGTGTGCGAGTTCATAACGAGAAGTTATAATTATAAAATGTTCGTTGTGTATTGACTTAGGCCCGCTACTGAGCACCATTCGCTATATAACAGAAATGTCGGTGTATAGCTTTGCTTTTTAGCTTCGAATGTAGAATTTACTTTAAAATAAATGAATGCTTTAGTGTAACGAGTCCTGTTCTGATAGTTGCTCAGTTCAAGATGTTCAAAACACCAGACAAGCACTATTGCTAGCAAAAACAATGATGTCGAATTAGTTGATGAAATGTTGAGTCTATATTTTGCAAAGGAATTTTCTAAATCAGCTGATTAATTTGATTATCTAGCTTATTATTTTATGAAATGCGTATTGAATCGGGCAGCAACTTGCAAAGCGTCAAGCAAGCCCCGCAAATTAGTGCCTGAGTGCTATTCATGCATATGAATTCATGTCATAGAACTTATAGAAAACCATATCCCCGCCTGTACCTGTGCGGGCTAATAGACGTAGAGGCTAGCTCTACCTCAGATATGACACAATAATGCGAGTAAAGGAACCCCTCTAGTCAATCAAAAAGTCATGTTTATTTCTAGATCTGGACATCTGGCAGCTGTAAAGTGGTGGAGGTCAAAAATGCAAACCACTTCAAGAAAACAAATCCTAGAGTTCTGGGTTTGATGCAATATTATGAGAAATTATATAAATAATTAAATTATATCATCGCCAAAAGCTTCTCTTAGGGGAAAGTAGTGTCAAACGACGTATAATATAATTCATAGTTTATCGCCTACTGTTTTTGTTTCCGTAGTAATACGCAATGTTTTTTGTTCTAGTGTTAAAAAATAGCCCCTGTCCTTTTATAACTGAGACAACTTCGGCAGTTTTTATCTGTTTTGGTTGCAATATTTTCCAATTGAAAAATTTTGCTTGTTGTCACTCAGACCTCCACCGATTAAAAACTGCCAGATGCCCAGATCTAGCAATAAGGATAGTATAGCAATCTAACGAGACGGGTTTCGTTGCTCTCATTATTGTTTCATATCTGACGTGGCCAGCTCTTAGTCCATAAATTAATATTTTCATAATTTGTCTTACCTATTCTAAAAGATCGTATCTAATACCTAATGAATAAAAGTGAAATATTTTGTAAATTATACTTTACGATTCATTACTGAAAGTACCTATTAGATCAAAAGCTTTTTACATCTTTGCAAGCCGCGGGTCTTGTTAAAATAAGTATTTAATTTAAATAATAAAAATAAATGTAATAATCTATAAGATAATTTATTCATTAGAGTGCATCGTTTAAGGACGTGTACGAGTATAAGCAATTAATTACTGTTTATTATTAATTAATGCATTACCTTTTGATTACGAGCGAGAGTCTAATTATCATTGCTTAGATCAAGAGTAGGCCGTAGGCAACCCTACCTCATCGAGTAGCAGGCATGTAGCTTATGTAGGGCAACGCACGGTAAAATATTATGTATTTTAGTACCTTGTAGCCTGGATATATATATCTTTAAACTATTTCATCGACTAGCCAGTGGGCACGTGACCTATTCGATCGTGCTCATCGAGAAGTGCCAAAAATTGTAGTAGCAACAGGTTCTTATTTTTTTTTTCCTTAAACGCATCAATGCGTTCCTTCGAATGGCACAAGTTTTGTCATCTACAAGGTCAATTATTTCAATATTTTTTAATAAGGTGAAGTTGTCAGTTTCAGGCAATACAATGATTTATTTTTTGGCACTTTTTGATAAACAAATGGGTACATTTAAAACATCCCGTGAACTCATTTGCACTTCGTACCTACTTGCATTAGTCGAATTTTACTTTAAAACAAAACTTGACTGAATAATAAAAGCTCCAGGTTTAATGTCGGCTACCATTTTTTGTATTTACCAGGTTGGTTGGTAGGTACTAAAGTAAGTAATGGCATAAGGTTCATTTTGCTACTCGATGAGGTAAATTTTATAATGATGTTTTTGCTGACTGTACAAAATGCTCTAAGTTTAGCTCAGGCTACCAAGTCCTAAAATACAAACATTTTCACCGTGCATTGCCCTACATAAGCCGAATTCTGCTACTCGATGAGGTAGGGTTGCCTATGGCCTACTCTTGATCTAGTGTGGAGGTACATATCACTCCAAATATTAATGGAACGCTCTAATTGATTTGCATAATGAGAAGTAGTAGGTGGTGCACACGACAACAAAGGGCATAATACGGATTTCAGTGATGATAGGATCTCCTTTTGCATAGTGAGACTTTAGGACCCATAGGCCATTTTAGGAAGCAGAGCCACCTAAATTTATGGTGCGGTGGGGGTAAAAAGGGGGGGTTAAAATTTTCGCGAAACATAGATTGAAAACTGTAAGTTTTAGCAACATACTTCAAAGGCAAGAATTGTAGAGAATTTTATGAAGAATATTTCCTTCATTGAAAGTTTTGTGGTAACTTCAACCGTTTTTGTAAAAAAAAATATGAATGTTCCTACTTTTGTGGGAAGTGGGGAAAATAATTGTTATATTTGTAACACATTATAGTGCAGAGTTTAGATTTGGCTTGAAAGTCTCGTATCCAGGCCATAAATAAAATAAGTAAAATAATTATTTTCTGTTGTGACTAGATACTATTAAAATATTATTATTGGTATGGTATTTATGGTACACCATGTATATTTGAGTTAGGTAAACACCCCGTTTCTAATAGTACTTAAATTAGTATGTTATACGTCGTATATAAACGGTTTAATTGAAAATAATGATGCAGGTAATGTACTCAAGGCTAAAATAATCGATAGGTCCTAGGTACCATTCAGCACACCACTAGCGTAGCGTACCTAACTTAAGTTCATATATAATATAATGATATTAGACGTTGTCCGTTGATAATCTACCGAATTATTTTTATAGCTTTTTGTACATTATCTATAGCATTGTTCATTTTCAATAAAAGCTTTTGATTCTACTCAAACAATACTTATTTTCTTTTCAAGTGGTTATGTTACTAAAACTGTCTAAACTCCGCTTACTTTATGATCCGCAATGCACTGTGTTCTACTAGTAAATCCCATTTTATACTTGATTGAGGGGGTTGTTAAGAAATATGTAATACGTGGCATTCTGTAGCGGCAGCCATCTTGGATTTACAATGATACTGAATCTATTAAAATGTAATTGTCATCAGAACTTAACGTGTGCACCAGATATCGGATCAATTTGTCAACAGGACGAGGGTAAATTTTCAACCAAAAATTATGGAGATGTGGGATGAAGCATGTAGATATGCAGACTTGCATTTAGTTATGTAAATATTAATTATAATAAATTAACAAATTTTCAAATAAGTTTGTGTAATGTCTAAGTAGGTATAACACAAAATTGTTATGTTTATTTTAGAGCGCACTATTCGCCATCAGACTGTCCTCAGTTGAAGATGTATACCTAGTCGGTTACTAAGTTCTGTTACTATAGTTTTCACTAAATAAATAGGAATAGGTAGCACCATTTTAATTATACACGTACATAATTTAAAAGCTTATTTAATAGTCAATAGATTACAATATATTGAATTGAAAATTATTGTCGCAGATTTTCAGAATTCTTTATAACACTAGGGAAAAGGCGTGAAAAATATACGTCCAAATTACGCGCCTTGTTCATGTTGATTTTAAATCCTTTTTATTATTATTCACGTTTAAGACGCATCAGTCTTACACAATTCGGTAGCTATATTCTTTAGCTTCAATTTGGTATATGTATAGTTCACGTGGGTTTATCCGATAAAATACTAGACTATACGTTGCAAGTCTGCTTGTTCCATAGCAGTCTAAATCTATGTCTTTAGTGAAAAACTTCTAAATAGGCAATGTTACTAATGGGAATATCCGTGGGATAAAATCGCAAGAAAATGAAATGGTGGTCACGCAATTACCTCTAATAAACAGGTTTCTTACAAACAAGCAATGGAACCTTCTAAACAAAGGTGCAATATTTATTTGATGCACTTTTGTAAAGTGTAATTTTCTTAAATTTACCGCGTGTTGTCGTCTTCAGGCAATCTTGTGCTTTACAAGGATTTTCAATAAATTTCCCATCTGATTTGTATATTATTATACCATATTATGTTCATTAGAAATTAGGGTATTAAATAATTACTTTAATTTTTTTATTTAAAACTTTATTTTATATTTTATCAGTCAGAAATCTGGTAACAGAACTTAGTAACCAACTAGGTACCTACCACTTAAGTTTTCTCTCTAAAAAAATGAACGGGCCCTTATTGATAATCCCCAATGATGTACCTTTTACTTGAAAACCCAACTAGATACTCGTAACAGGGACCGGAGAACTCTACTATTTGAAAATTCTTTTCGATAACCCTATCGAAACATTATTTGATCACAAAATTATATGATTACCCTATATTCAATGTTATGTCCCTGTCTAATGTCTTAGCAATAGAGATGAAATTAGCTTGATAGGTAAACGTCATTTTGGATTTTCATTTCGGTAAGCGCTACATTATCATTATTAGCAGCAGCAGTAGCAGCCAGTATCAGGCCCCTCCCATGGCACGCCACTGTGCTCGATCTTCTGCTCTCCTCCTCCAATCCGTACCCGACAAGCGGTTACCTTTGGGTAACGCAATGATGTGCTTACTAAATTAATAGTTTTTATAAATAACCCTACCAAATACTCACTCGTTCTAATACCCCTTTATTAGTAACCGGTTCCGGTATCTTCTAAACGATCTCTTTATTTTACTTACGGATTATAACAAGCGTTTAAAATGGTTGACGTCCATTTAGTTGTGAAAGATATAATTAGACAAGCATTAGAGCTCAAACCACATCGTTTTTCCTACATAATTAGATTGTGGTTGATAACAGGCCTATTAATTTTTTTTTTTCGTTAAAGATATTATAACCTATATAAGATTTATATACTTTTTTTAAAGGGGAATAACAGGGCTTTATCAAGAAAATATATTTTTCATGTTACGACCATAAATAAAAAAAATATCAAGCATTGATTTCAATTTTTTGATGTTTTCTCAGTTTTCTTATATGGAAAGGTATAAATAAAATACCAAAAATGAATTCAGCATCCTTGCTTTACACGAAAATGATATCAAACTTGACTATATAGCTCTATTTTATTTTTAATTAATTATGGGGGGCACCCCCCACTTCGTCAAAAATTTGCATCAGAAATTTGATTGGCTCCCCTTCTTAAATTAATCTTAAGGCCTAAAGGATTAGCTCTGCAAATGGAAATTCCATCATCATCATTTTCCGTATAAATAAGTGTACACCACCGACTAAAGCTTATAGATTAAAATGTGTTCTTGACGCATTAAGTTTCCTTCGGATCAGCCTTGAAATTATAGGTATATGTAACTAGGTAATAAGGTCTGTCCACGATAAAAAGTGGTCAGCATTTAATAAAAAAATAAAATAAAATAAAAGACAACTGACATCTGTCACTTTGATTGTTAGATAGCGGGAAGAATAAACTATCGTTTAGGGCTATTTGGAGTTTATAAATTCGTAACATTTATAAAATGTCGTCTAGCCAACTGGACATCCGAAAAAAGATCGTGTACACCTACAACCAAAATGTTGGTATATCGCAAGGAAAGTTAGCCAAATTATTAAAAGTTCCGAAGTCAACCGTGCAAAAGGTATTGGCTAATTATCAGTCCAGATTGTCTGTTTCAAGAAAAGGTGGTTCGGGTAGAAAACGCGGTCCTGCTGATAAAACTAAGGCAAAAAAAGTAATCGAGCATTTTAAGAAGAATCCAACTCTCTCTGTCCGCGACGTCGCCAGAAAATGTAAGGTATCGAAATCGTATGTCCAAAAAATCAAGCAGCGTGCAGGTTTACGATCGTACAAGGCAACTACAGTTCCTAATCGCGATGCTACAAAGGATAAATTATGTAAAACCCGGGCTCGAAAGTTGTATACAAAATATTTGACGAAGTTTGGTTGTATTTTGATGGACGACGAAACATACGTAAAAGCAGATTTTAAGCAATTACCAGGTTTGCAGTTCTATGTGGCAAATCAAAGAGGGAATGCCGATAAAAAATTTACAACAAAAAAACTTGATAAATTTGCAAAAAAATTCCTTGTCTGGCAAGCCATCTGTACATGTGGTCAAAAAAGCAAATCGTTTGTTACTACGGGTACGATTAACCAATCCATTTACACGAAAGAGTGTTTGAAAAAACGTTTATTGTCGTTTATAAGAAACCACACCGAGCCTGTCATATTCTGGCCTGATTTAGCGTCCTCACACTATGCCAAATCTGTTTTAGAATGGTACACTGAAAATAATATCTCCTTTGTGCCGAAATTAGCAAATCCACCAAACTGCCCAGAACTCCGGCCGGTAGAGCATTATTGGGCAATAATGAAAAGAAAATTGAAAAATAGTGGTAAAATTGCTACAAATGAGCAACAGTTCAAAAGAATGTGGGATACGACATGTAAAAAGGTGACCGAAAGTGATGTACAGAGATTGATGGAAGGAGTCCGAAGCAAAGTCAGGGCATTTTACCAGTGTTAATTTGTGAAACAAGAGGTTTATTAATTTTAAAGAACACTAATAAAAATGTGACCGGGTGGTCTAGTGGTCAGGACGTCAGCCGCGAAAGCTGATGATGCCAGTTCAAATCTGGCCTCGGACACCGGAGGGTTTGGTCACTTTTTCTGAAGTATATGACATCTATTTTCAACACTAATAAAACTTTAATTTAAATAGCCCATGAAATTGTTATTCTTAGTTTTTTTTCTAATTTGTCGTTATAACACCGACCACTTTTTTTCGTGGACAGGCTTTATTACACTCGTAGATACCTATTATGCAGTGTAGTATATAGGTCGTGTTTCTATCTAGCTGTCTAATGTATTTTTAATGTCATGCTTATTACTTATCCAACAACTCTGAATTAAATGTATCACTATAGAGTTCATTAATGTTATAAGGAGCTTTGGTTTCAAAATCACTATGCCCGTGTAGTCTTAGCACTGGAAAATTCGCATGCTGATATTGTCGCTAGGGTCTTCCTGCACTCACTTCAAATGGGCCAGTTGTATACGAAGGGCTTGTTGTTGTTTGTTGTGAATGCATCATGTTTAATGATATAAATATTTCTGCAGGTAGGCTAGTAACAGTATACATAAAAAAGTGACTCATACTTTAATGATACCTACTGATACATGAAACTATGTATATATATATTCAGTGTCATCAATCTTAAACCGTTATTGTCTGAAACAATTGAAGGGATGTTTACAAAAACAATATAACTAAAAATTTCGCGGATTTGTGGTTTTGATATCATCATGTAGTCTCCAATGTAAAGGGGCTACGAAAGGAGAGAAAATGTTTGTCCAAAAACTATTTCATGTGTCAAAAAAATTACATTCAAATTCCTTGCATAGTATAACTTATATCCTTAAAAAGTGACGATACAAACAGTGGAATTCAGAATTATAATAAAATATAAATTAAGTATTAACGTTAAAATAAAGAAATTAAGTAGATGTAACAAAAACTTTCTATAAATAAAATAATTTAAAAATACAAATGCGTTTATTTCATTACTTTTTACAGTTGTTCTTAAGGTATAGAGGTTAGGCACCTAAGTAGTCGTTAGTAGTTATAAATAGTAAGGTAACAATTTTAGGATATGAATCATATTTTATTTAGAATCATGTAACGAAAAAGGCGCGGGTACAGCTTGCTGGATTTCGACCCGCCCTTGGTCAGCTAATTGGAGAGGTATTTAAGTTACGTTAGAAATTGTATTGTTAAAATGAAATAAAAACCATAGAAAAGAACAATAATTAACAGTTTCCTTACGGGGTAGGTATTAAGTACACGCAAGAACAGAATAATAATAAAATACTTACTTATTGCACAAAAACAACATAACTAGCCAAAATTTAACAAAATAGCATAAGTGACAAAGTTTGTTTTATACCTTTTCCGAAAAATAAAGAGCCTTCAAACAAATTCCTAACTTTGTAGCCATATATGTTTATTGTCCCTGAAAATCAAAATTTAATCTTTATTATTTAAACAGCAATTTAGTCTTATCGATCTCCTGGAAAATCATGCCCAATGTAGTTACATTGTTTATGTAAACATCCCTTCAATTTAAATTACGACGCAAATCCGACTTAAATAGGTGGCTTACGATATGAGTAGTGGAGAATCTTCTGATCTATGTATGTAGATATGGCTGGCGAAATGGTGCAAT
The DNA here is from genome assembly GCA_947086415.1 of Pammene aurita. Taxonomy (NCBI): domain Eukaryota; kingdom Metazoa; phylum Arthropoda; class Insecta; order Lepidoptera; family Tortricidae; genus Pammene; species Pammene aurita. The sequence goes on from OX352289.1 coordinate 17,904,361, forward strand.
TATTTCGTACAGACGTTGTTGCTTTGATTAAGTTCCTATATTTGTCGTTTAAATACCTTTAGGTGCCCTCGTCCTTATACTACAGACTGATTGGATACGCTCAATTACTTGCTCCAAAATCGGTTGAATAAATTTACCGTGAAAACGTCAGAACCACTCTCACGTTTATAACGAATTAATTGACAAGTGAATTGTAGGAAAGTAAATATAGTATGTGTTTGACAAGAGCGTAACCGGGACCTATTTCTCGAAGCTTATTACTCTTGTTAGACTGGCCTGTTTCACAATCTCCAGTTAAAGCATATATGTCAGATAAATGTTTGCTGTCCTTTTCTTTTATATGACTGGAGAAAAGGATAGCAATAATTTTAACTGGCAGATAAGTTTATCTGGAGATTGTGAAACAGGCCCTATTAGCCCATGAGCTAATATTTTTCACAAGGTTGCGTTTCTCGAAGCTACACAAGTAAATTATTAGCTAGGGCCTATATCTCGAAAGGTATTACGAGTAGACCAATATTATTAGTCCACGAACTGTCAAATCGTATGGGTTTCCATACGACCACAACACACTAAAAATATTAGTCTAATACCGTTCGAGAAATGGGCTGGTCAGCAACTAGGGCACTGGTCCCATCAAGAGCGAGTAAGCGAGTAAAGTTAAGCGAGTAGCATTACATTGCGGTTTGCTGAGGTATAGAGTGATCGATCGACCTTTCAAGGCCCGCGATGTAATGCTACTCGCGTAACTTTACTCGCTTACTCGCCGCCGCCGGTGGGACCAGTGCCTAATAAATATTAGCTAATGTTACACAACTACACTATACTCTCCGCGATATCGCGTAAACACGATGGTGACGTCACAGTTGACATCCCCACTCCTAACTTGACGTTTAATTTCACGCACGTTTTCAACTAATATTAATAATTAATATGTTACATTACCTAATAGTTCATAACTAATACGTTATTGTAAGCAAATTATATTATATATATTTAGTATCTTTTTATTTAAATTTTTAAATAAACAAAAATTGTTTATTTCCTAAAATGTTTTCAAACATTTCGTTAAACGAAAAACCGATATCAAGTCGCCGGTTGAACGCGCATTCAATGAGGGTTTCCGCGATTGAGATTTTCACTAGATGGCAGCACCGTGACGACAGGTCTTTTTGGCAGTAGCTGTCATAATCCACCAATCAAAAAATATATGGTTAAACGTGATTGGTGGATTGTGACAGCTAGACCTGTCGCCACGGTGGTGCCATCTAGTGAAAAACTCGATCGCGGAAACCCTCATTGATCAACACAAGCATTTTGACAACTGACCGCTCATTCTAAGTATAGTTCCATCTCGTTCTAATAGTTTGACTAATCGCTTACGTCTGTAGGCCGCTTCACATAGCCGTATTTTCATTTCCTACTCATAAGTTTTAAGAATGCAATTTATAGCATTCATTTCTTCCTTAGTTTTTTTATCTATGTTTATAGTTGATTTGTTATATGTTTATAGTACTGGGTCTAAGTTTTTTAAGGCCCAGCGGAGCAACAGAACCAAAAGGCTCTCTGACTCCACTCAGAAACTCATCGAGGAAAGGAGAGAAATGGTTCTGCAATCCTCAGCAGATGCGTCATATACCGGCAGCTCAATAAACGGATCTCTAAGTCCCTTACCCGTGATTTGCACCAATTCAATACAAATCGTATTGAAGAGGCCATTGAGCAGAATAAGGGATCTAAAGTTTTTGCAAGAGATTTGTCTATTGGGCAGAGCCAGCTCGCCAAATTAAAAACTGAGGATGGTAATAGAATCGTTTCATCCAGACCCGAGCTTCTGGGGGAGATAGAAGACTTTTATGGACAGCTATACACATCAACTAGCAGACCTGAAGTTGATCTGGCGGAAGACCCTAGAGCTAGACTGACCCGACACTATACCGAAGACATCCCGGACATCAGCCTGTACGAGATTAGAATGGCTCTTAAACAGCTCAAAAACAATAAGGCACCTGGTGAAGATGGAATCACAGCCGAACTTCTGAAGGCGGGTGGTAAACCGGTCCTTATGGCCCTTCAGAAGTTGTTCGACTCCGTTTTACTAGAAGGGAAAACGCCTAAGGCATGGAACAGAGGTGTGGTGGTATTGTTCTTCAAAAAGGGTGATAACGCGTTACTGAAGAACTACCGACCCATTTCACTTCTGAGCCATGTCTATAAGCTGTTTTCAAGAGTCATTACGAACCGTCTCGCACGCAGGCTAGATGACTTCCAGCCTCCCGAACAAGCCGGTTTCCGAAGAGGCTTTAGTACCGTAGACCACATTCATACGCTCCGTCAGGTTATACAGAAGACTGAGGAGTATAACCTGCCCCTCTGCTTAGCGTTCGTGGACTACGAGAAAGCCTTCGACTCGATCGAAACCTGGGCTGTACTACAATCTCTCCAGAGGTGCCATGTGGACTATCGCTATATCGAAGTGCTGAAGTGTTTGTACGAGAACGCCACTATGTCAGTTCGACTCCAGGACCAGAACTCGAAGCCTATTCCGTTGCAGCGGGGAGTCAGGCAAGGAGATGTTATTTCTCCTAAACTGTTTACCGCTGCACTGGAAGATGTTTTCAAGACTCTGGACTGAAGAAGGCTAGGCATCAACATAAACGGCGAGTACATCACTCACCTTCGGTTTGCTGACGATATAGTAGTCTTGGCTGAGACCATGGAGGATTTGAGTACGATGCCCGATGACCTCAGTAAAGCCTCCGAGCGAGTTGGTCTAAAGATGAACATGGATAAGACGAAGATCATGTCAAATACCCATGTAGCACCAACTCCCGTTACAATCGGAGACTTTACACTCGAAGTTGTGGACGATTATATATACTTAGGATTAGGACATACTGTCCAGTTGGGTAGATCCAACTTCGAGAAAGAGGTCAATCGACGAATCCGACTCGGTTGGGCAGCGTTCGGGAAGCTACGGCACGTCTTTTTGTCCAATATTCCGCAGTGTCTCAAGACGAAAGTCTTTGACCAGTGTGTGTTGCCAGTGATGACATATGGTACTGAAACGTGGTCGCATACTACTTACTCCATAATTTTATGTGACAATACATGTTATCTTATTTTTATTCATACATACATGGTTTAAATCTAATAGGGATGATAATACATGTAATGTTGAATTATGCATTAAAATTTAGTTGATAGGATGAAACATGATCAGTATATATCAAAATAAAGTGAAAATTAAAAAAAATCTATATAATTGGTTCAGGTATTCAAAATTTAAAACTTTAAAGATTTGTTAACGTACAAAAAAAACAATAATACTATTCGATTTTTAAAATTTTACTGTGTAATAAATTGTATGGTAAATAAACACATTTATAAACGCAACATTTCACTGTAAAAATAGCAGTTTCATAATTTTTCTATACCTTAAACAAAGCGACTATTCGATCGTGACGTCACTTTAGCACGTCATTTTGTTAGGAACGTTTTGGGAAACAAATTCAAAGTTAAGATTAGTCTCATTTCAGATTTTTGTGTTTTTTAACGCTATTGGCATCATACCTCCTGCAAATCCTCACAACAAAACGAATCGAATGACACCATACATAAAAAACATCATGCCTATTAGTGATTTGAAATTAATGATAAACATCTCAGAAAAAACAATAATACCTAAGAATATCAGGAAATTAAATCAAGATTTCCATTTCGATAAAGTCCGATACGATAACCATGTTAGTAGCACATATGTGCGGTACTGAAGCGGCCGAGAGGGCGGAGGTATCGGTGGCATTTTCGCGCTCCACTGGAGTCACTGAAAAGCGGCCATTGCAATCTCTAGCCACGCTTGAACACTTCGCCGCGTGCGTTTATGTTTTATGCCTCCTTGTACGCGTAACGTGGCATCTATCGCTATTATTAATTATACCTAGGTATAATTATTAATACGTATGTATAAGTACGCAAAGACGTAAGACGTAAAATCTAAGTAAAACCCGAAAATACTGTGTGTTCATTCATAAAATTTAAACAAAATCAGCTCGTTTTCAGTACGTTTACGATGTAACTGTTGAATTTTTTATTTAAAAACTACTTTTATTCTTGAATATGAATCTAACTATCTTTTGTGATATCCAATGGATTTACACACTGTATACTGATTTATACTCAGATAGCGCCTGATTCTATGTACAAAAATAGATGCTACAAGGTTTATGTTATGAGACCCTATCCGCACTTAACAATATACTTAATTAGTAATTGTACAGATTTTATTGCCATTAAATTTCATATTACATAAAATAGTCAGACAGGAACGTTGCAAGACTTGTCAAGTGACGATGTGTGGCGAGCGTGCTTTAATGATGATTCACACTGTAACGTTCCGCGTCCAAGACGAAGCTTCCGATACTTCATTTTGTATACAAAGCGTCACGTGATATTTTCTATACAAAATTAAGTGTCGGAAGTGTCGTGTATAGGACGTGGAACGTTATAGCGTGAATCATTCTTCAAACGTCAAAGTCGGTACCGTAGTTGGCGGTCCGTTACACTAAACACAGTTAAACGTGGGTCTGTATATTATGATATTTATTATCACTTACGTTCTTTTATAAGGAATGGTTAAATTTTTTGCAATAACTCACAAACGGCTGAACCGATTTTGTTCAATACATTTTTCATTGAAAACACTTCTTAAGCCGCACTTACATGATTTTTTCATATTTTTTGAACACCCGGTGCAAAAGTTAGAGGGAGCATTAATGTAGACCTTCGGTGCAATTATTTCCGCAAGTATTGATTGATTGAGTATTGAACAAATTGTGTTAGGAGACATCGATCCTTTTTTATTTTAAATACCTATCCAACGACATTCCGCACAACTATTTCACTTATCCAGTGTGTATCATAGGCAGGTATAAATAAATTAAAGTCTCTTTTAGAGAGGGTCCAGTTCCAGTAATAGAGGTGAAAACATAAGTTATAGAGGTACAAATTTTAAATATATTAACATATCGTGTAAGCAAACATGTGTTTTAGTCATTATCAGTAATCATAAAGAGTATTTTACACAATTGTGACATAATGAAGAGCTTTTCAGTCGAGCACCGTGTTTAGGCACGAAGCTTGCTGAGTAAGGTACGAGATTGAAAAGCTTAATTACGAGTATGTCACTATTGTATACAATAATTTAGTAACTTCGGTCTCCCGGTGGATCGTACCGGCGGTCGGGGGGAGGACGGTACTCCGGACCGTTGTATAATATTGTATTAAAATCCATTTCAGCATAGTCGACGATTATAAAATATGCGACCATAAAAGGTAATAGAGCTTTTACTCCATCGATAAGTATGAGTTAGTAGTTCGTTCTACAAGTCTTAATTCATGCATTATTGTCGAAGAGTAGAAAAATTTAATAATCTTATCAATCACGTTTTTTTATAAACAGTATGAAAATTAACACAAAATGCGTTATTCAAAAAATCTGCAATTATCGTCAGGATTTCGGAAGTATCGGCTACCTATGTTTAACTTCAGCTTACACATATTATAACCGATTTAAGCCTTAAAGTTACAGTTATCCAGGTTTCATTGTACTTATTTAGCGACCGACAGCTGCCAAACTAAGTTCCTTTACATACAACAGCCTGTCAAACTTCCCATACAATTAAATTTTAACGAACGTAACTTTAAACAACCTACCCTTAGCCGCGAAATTGCGTTTCCTGCGCTCAATAATGGTCTATTCTTATTCCAAAATAAAGGACTATAGTATAACTGGGTAATTATAAAAAATATATATTTTCTGGCAAATTGTATAAATAATGCTTATTTTTACTTTATAGAGTTTTTAATATTTTGTAGTTGGTACTTTTTTGCTTTAAATTAGTATGTTAAACAAACGCCACCCAGAACTATAGGTACTCCAATTTTGATAAAACTAGAAAAACTACATCAACTTGCATCTCGCTAGGTTTCTTTAATACCAAAAATAATTAGTCATGTTTGTAGGCAAAACAAATGATATTTAATATTATACATTTGGTCTAAAACGTTCTAGGTACCTACAGTCGACGTAAAGGTAGGTACATACGTATTATACGTATTTTTTCTAGGTACGTACCAGTATCAAAAGTAAGAAAAGTTTTTTATTAATTCGCTAATAAACCTGCTATCTACTGGGAAAATGTCGCATTTAATTGCAAACTCATATTTAGGTTCATAATATAAATAAGTACTAAGTTAATAAATTAAATTTAACAGGGCATAATAAAAACAATTAATTAGAAACTAAACTAAATAAGAATTAAAATTACCTATGAACTTAAAACTAGCACTACAAAAACTAAAACTCTAAAATTGGCCCCTGTGGCATTGTGCCGAGGACGCTGGCAGCATTTCCCCGCTGTATAGCAACGCTATCTACTTATATTGTAGCCCTGAAACGTAAAAAATCGAAAATACGTCAGGCGAAAATACGCCCCATAAAAAGCGCGAGGTGAGTTACGTCACCCGGCCTCCAAGTTAAGAAAAATTGTTCGGAAGAAATAAGTTTTTGGATTCTTTTTGTTATTTTAGGCTTGAAAAATGCTTTTAGGGATATAGGTATGTAGTTGCTATATTTTTTTTTTGTTAGAACACAAGTGATCGAATTAAGATTTTGAAATATTTAAAGCAATGGTGCGTAGTTTTAGTGACCGCGCGGCAACCGGAAGGCTCGTGGTATTTAAGCTCCCGAAGTGATGAGGAGCCGCCCTATGCAACCCGAACTGACCCAACTTGGACTGGGTGGGGACTCCAGTGGGTGCAAATTTTTTTTTTTATTGCGAGGCAACCTATTGAAACAGCGGTTGCCAGAAATGTATACGCTGGTTATATAACAAAATTTTAATGCCATTCCTCCTGGTTGAACTGGCGCCCTGTACGAGAGCGAAGAAATAAATATTGGAAGGCAACCGTTTAAAAATTAGCATGCTTGTTCTTCATCACATACAGACACCGGAAACAACTGTAACGTGACTATCAATATTGCAGTGGCAACACGGTGCTTAATGTCATAGTAAATGAATGGATACGTCACTATCGGTCAGTCACCGTTGACAGTTGACACTTCGGAACGAGGCGTCTGTGTGTAAGGTCGGTAATGCTTTTGATTATTATGTAACAGCTGAATATTTGTTGAATAAACCTTTAATTGATAACGTATAATACAAAACTAGCCTTTAACTTTGAAATGCCGTAACATTTCAGAAGTGGGATCTTACTTGACTTTTATTGAATTCAAATCTTAAAGAAAATGATTTGTTATACAAAAATATAAGCGAAAATAGAAAGAACTAAGATATCTAGTCATACGTGGTAGCGCATATTTCAAAAATATCTCATTATTGAACCGATCCACATGGATTTTAAAATTCGGTTTCGGCCGACATATTTTGTTTTTCTTGTAAATCGGTAAGTAATTACAAAAATATAGGTGAAAAGTTAAATAACAGGACAAATTACATGAACTGAGTGCTTCTATTCATAATAATTTTTAAGAAAAAAAAACCGACTTCAATGGGGGTAGCCGGTGAAGGATTATTGTAGATGGTGCACTTAGATTTCATACAATGAAATAACTTGCTTAAAAAACGCAGCAGAGAGGACAAATCGCCAAACGTGAACTATGCGTCGTTGAAGAGTTCCGTTCTGATTATCATCAGCAGTTCCACTTCATCAAATGTCACTCTTTTGAATGAAAATGCTTGATTTGTTGATAAAAATACAAAAGTCCTTTATGTATGCCTTTAAGATTTGATGAATTCCCTCGATTCCTCGTGGAACTCATCATCAGAACTTGAGCTTGACGAAAATTGGTCCTGACAATCTAACTTGCTTAACAAACATAGCGAAGAGGAAGAATCGCCAAACATGAACTATGCGTCGTTGAAGAGTTCCGTTCTGTTCATCATCAGCAGTTCCACTTCATCAAATGTCACTCTTTTGAATGAAAATGCTTGATTTGTTGATAAAAATACAAAAATCACTATGTGTAAGCCCTTAAGATTTGAGGAGTTCCCTCGATTCTTCATGGATCCCATCATCAGAACTTGAACTTGACGAACATTTGTTCTGACAATTAAACTTGCTAAACAAACACAGCGAAGAGGACGAATCGCCAAACGTGAACTATGCGTCGTTGAAGAGTTCCGTTCTGATCATAATCAGCAGTTCTACTTCATCAAATGTCACTGTTTTGAATGAAAATGATGGTTTTGTTGATAAAAATACAAAAATCACTATATGTATGCCTTTAAGATTTGAGGAGTTCCCTCGATTCCTCATGGATCCCATCATCAGAACTGCGTTTTGAAAAAAACGGGACCAATCTGTATATATATACTTACAATCAAAAAAAGAATTTTCAAAATCGGTTCAGACATGACGAAGTTATGGAGTAACAAACATAAAAAAAAAAAAAAACATACACGCCGAATTGAGAACCTCCTCTTTTCAAATCTTGAAGTCGGTTAAAAATAAAAGATGATTGAATAAATAAACATGGATTTAATAATATCTTTTTAAAATTCATCATATTTCGATGAAATATAAAAATACATGTAGTAATAGAAAGAATAAATGTTTCTAAGAACATACTGTAAGTTTAATGACGGAAATAACAACACATGGAGTGGATGAATAGGATTTATAACATACATTATGTACGAGCGTACATAAGAAGTGAAACGAAATACGGAGTCGCATAAGTTCATTGGTTAAATGCGTATGAAGTGTCGGCAAGAATAAAGTACATAGGCTGCTATTTATATATCCGGAAACCGGGATTACAATCTTCTTAAATAGCATATTTGACCTCAATGGTAAAATTTGAACTTTTTAAGTACTGGCCGGTATATTTTTTCTTTCTTATTAACGCTCGTGTTTTGTTTTTGACGGGTTTTAAATGTCATCTCGCAGCAAGAATGGAACTCACTCGTGAAAATATTCGTGCTATGATTTATTATGATTTTCGGCGTGGTTTAACGCAACAACAGTGCATAGATCAACTAACTTCAACTTTTGGTGATGAAGCCCCATCTAAAACTACTGTGTATCACTGGTTTAGTGAGTTCAATCGTGGACGTAGTATGCTTACGGACGAAGTTAAGGCAGGTCGCCCGAAATCGGTCGTTGTACAACAAAATATCGAGGCTGTGCGAAAACTTATAATGGACGACCGACATGTTACGTACTGCGAGATAGAGGCGACTCTGGGTATTTCTATGACCAGCATTAATAGCATATTACATAATTATTTGGCTGTAAAAAAAATTTGTTCGCGTTGGATACCCCACAACTTAACAAAAGAGCAAAAAGATGCTCGCGTCGAATGGTGCAATAAAATGTTAAAAAAATATAACCGTGGTGACTCAAAAGCCGTTTATAACATCTATACAGGTGACGAATCCTGGATCTATGCATACGATCCCGAAACGAAGCAACAATCAACGGTATGGGTGTTTCAAAATAAGCCGAACCCTACGAAAGTTACTCGTGCAAAAAGTACATTGAAACAAATGGTGGCCTGCTTCTTCGGTATTAATGGCCATGTAGCTACAGTGCCACTAGAAAACCGTAGAACGGTTAATTCAGAGTGGTACACGACCATTTGCTTACCGAAAGTATTTGAACAAATTCGTAAAACTAACCAGCGACGAAGAATCATTCTTCATCATGACAATGCCAGCTGTCATACGTCACGCGAAACAACTCTATTTTTGGAGGGTCAAAATGTGGAATTAACGGGTCATCCGCCGTAGAGCCCTGACTTGGCACCCAACGATTTTTATTTATTTCCAAATATGAAGAATAAATTACGCGGTCAACGATTTTCGACCGCTGAAGATGCTGTCGACGCATTCAAACAACACGTTATGGAGGTACCTCAGGCGGAGTGGCAGAAGTGCTTTAAAAATTGGTTCACGCGAATGCAAAAGTGCATAGATCATCAAGGGGAATACTTTGAAAAACAATAAAACCATTTTCAGCCGTGTACGTTTGTTTGTTTTTTTGTTTCCGGATATATAAGTAGCAACCCTCGTAGTAGGTAATTATAATATTACCGGTAAGTCCGCTAATCCGAAGCAATGTAAGCTGTAAGTAATTATGATAGCCGTTGATGCCCTACACTGACAAAAGGGTTTTGATACAGGTATGTTGAATTGCCATTCAACATACAACTATACTATACCACAGATTTGAATTTGATCATGAGTTTTGTGGTTGGTTTGCACATTTTGGTATGATCTGAATGTTCCTGGATGTGTTTTAGATGTACTGTACCTAACAAATGGGTAAGGTAGCATAAAATATGTACATTGACATATTTGTGCTAATAATAATACCTATAAATGTTGGCTTGGTGTGCGGTGTGTTTGTATTTAAGTTCCAGATAAGAGATTACAACAAACCTAAGATAGAAAGATATTGGACCCGGATATTCACCCATCATCCAGTCATCGGTCAGCAATGAACTGACTGAAATTCTATGTTTGCTGTGTCCTTTACTAAAAGTCTAGAAATACATAAATGACAAGAAACTGAGCAAATACAATAAGGTCCATACTTAGCATTAATAAGGGTTTGCTGAAGTTCAGCGGAGTGACCGGAGTAATAACTGACCACTCAACATGATCAACCATACCGCAAGTATTGAAATTCATACTTAATAGTCAAATGGTTCTAAATGGTAAGACAGGAATAATTATGTTAAATTAGCTTCTGGTGACGTTCAATGGATGTGATTCCTGCTCTAAACTTGTTTCAAGCAAAAATAAAAATAGAAATGATTAATTTTATGATGAGAGTAAAGTTTGTGAAAAGTAAATTAAGTAGAATCTACTAGCAATCTTTATTTTGATAGAATTTTAAATTGTCATAGTATCACATAAGACATAACCATCCAAGTTTCAGTTGGTATAATGATGTTGATGATGATTATTGCTAAAAGTAGCTACAACACATTGTCTTTTAATTGAATAACAGTAGTATGATGGGAAGGTAAGGTACAGTGTACCTATGTATAGAATGGAATTATACTGTTTCTTATTGCTGTGTGTGTTTTTATTAATATGTTCACAGATTAAATATTTGTGATAAAATATTGTATGTCTGCAACTATACAAGCATTAAGTTAATAGCTGCTTGATGTTATAATATGAAGTGCACATGCACACAAGTTGGATGAAAATAAAATGAAGTTGTGATATTTGTTATGATTACCAGAGACGAGTTGATAATATAGACTGGCAATACAGTTTGTAAAATGTAGAATGGGGACTCACTGTTTCTTATTGATTTGTGTTGTCTGTGTGTTTATACTATGTTCACAGATCTTCATATATAAATTACTTGTGATTTCTTCAAATAATACAAACAACGTTGATAGCGGTTCGGTTTTATCATATGAAGTGCACGTAAGTTGGGATAAAAACAAAATGAAGATGTGATATTTGTTATGTATACCAGAGACAAGTTGACAATAAAGACCGATAGTACAGTATGTAAAAGTATGAAGTGGTGACTAATTGTTTCTTATTATTTTGTGTGTGTGCTTATATTATGTTCACAGATGTTCACAGATAAAATATCTGTAAAGCAATGTTGTTTTTTGCAAATGATACAAGCATTATGTTAATAGCTGCTTGATTTTATAATATGAAGTCCACACAAGAGGAAGTAAAGACAAGCAAGATATGGTTATTATTATGCGTCTCAAAGACCAGTTAACAATGAAGACTGACAAATGAGACAAGAGTATCATTTTATTATGTGTACCAAAGACTAGTTAACAATGAAATCTGACAAAGGTATAATTTTATTATTTGTACCAAAGACTAGTTAACAATGAAGACTACAAAGGTATAATTTGATTATGTGCACCAAAGACTAGTTAACAATGAAGACTGCAAAGGTATTATTTTATTATGTGCACCAAAGACTACTTAATGATAAAGACTGCACATGAGGCAAAGGTATCTATATATATAACTCACAGGTGACTGACTGACTGACTGACTGACTGACATAGTGATCTATCAACGCACAGTCCAAACCGCTGGTTCTAGAGATTCCAAATTTGGCCCGTAGGTTCCTTATAAGGTCTAGGGGTGCGCTAAGAAAGGATTTTTCAAAATTCATCCCCTAAGGGGGTGAAATGGGGGTCCAAAGTTTGTATGGGGAAACATGATTAGTTAGTCTATTTTATTCGAAACTTCACAGAAGTATTCCTAACAATAAAAGAGTAAATATGTGTTGCAGGTTTTTTGAGAATTCAACCCCTAAAAGGGGGAAATGTGCTCAAAAATTCTGAAAATCAACATGGGTATTGTTTCTATGGTTTATCGGGTCGTTGGTTACGAAAACAACAACGATTTTAAAATCCGACGTGGCGGACGTGAAATACCATCTCCCCTGTTAGGGTACAATGGGGTTGAAATGACTAAATATCCATATGGGTGTCGTTTTTGTGATTTTTTTGGGACGTTAATTAAGAAAATGGCATCGATTTTGAAATTTAATATTGTGGACACGAAAATTCTTGAAAGTATTTGTGCCAAATTGCAATCTTCTTCTAAATATATAAAAGAAGAAACTGACTGACATATCAACGCACAGCCCAAACCGCTGGTTCTAGAGATTCCAAATGTGGTACATACGTAGGCTCCTTATAAGGCATAGGGATGCACTTAGAAATAATTTTTAAAAATTTACCTCCTAAGGGGGAAATGGGGTTCAAAGTTTGTATGGGAAACGAAATTAGTTCAACTATTTTATTCGAAACTTTACAGGAGTATTCCTAACGATAAATGAGAAAACAAGTGTTTCAGCTTTTTTGAGAATTCAACCCATAAGGGGGAAATGTGGTGACAAAATTTAAATATCAACATGGGTATTGTTTCTATGGTTTATCGGGTCGCTGATTACGAAATCAACACTTATGGGGGTGAAATGGGGGTTGATAGTTTGTATGGGGAATTTTTAAACGTTGAACCAATTTAGATGAAACTTGGTATAGAGATAGTTTGTGTACCGGGAAACGACTTGGGACAGTTTTTAACTCGAAAATCAATCTTCAAGGGGGTGAAATGGTGGTTGGAGGTTTGTACGAAGATTATTTACCGCGAACCGATTTAGATAATTTTGTTGTGGATATAGTTTGAGTCCCAGGAAACAATATAGAATATTTTTTAAGCCGAAAATCAATCTTAGAGGGGTAGAAAACATGTTGGTAGTTTGTATGGCGAATTATTAACAGCTGAACAGACGATTGAAATGATACTTGGTACATATTATATAGATTGAGTCGCGGTAAACAATATAGGATAGTTTTTATCTCAAAAATCAACCCTCGAAACGGGGGTGAAACGGGGGTTGAAAGTTTGTATGGGAAATTAATAACCGTTGAACCTATTTAGATGATTTGGTATGGAGATATTTTGCGTTCTGGGGAAGGATATATAATAGTTGTTATCCCAGAAGTCATTCCTTAAGCGGGTAAAAAGGAGGGTGGATTACTAATTCCACCCAAATGAAGTCGCGGGGAAAAGCTTCTATTCAAGAGTAGAAATCTGTATTAATCATAATCTCTCAGTAGTAAGTCGTAACAATTAAACAATTATTGCAATAATTTCTTTAAAATAGAGTTGATGGCGTAACAATTAAACAATTATTGCAATAATTTCTTTAAAATAAAAAATGAGGGAACCGCCGTCTTCAAAACGTGGTATACCGAAACCTCCAGAATGTAACGAATACTTTTCCGAAAACCGCTTCTAAATCAGTTCAGCGAAACGCAAGATGATCGCGGACAAACATACATTCCTACATACAAACATACGAGTCTAACCGAGAACCTAATTTTTTAGTACTTTTAGTACGCGGGCGAAGCCGCGGGAAAAAGCTAGTAAATTTATAAAGGTAGTTCATGTAAGGTGAGATTGTATAAAGCCTTATGTATAATAAAGGCGTATGATTGTTAGAGTTTGATAATGTTCAAATATAAATGAAATAGATTCGATGATAGCTAGTAATAAAAAAAAATATATGACACTTCGTATAATTTTCTCAGATTTGAATATTAGGCCATGATGGGGAGCGGTAAATGTTTCATAGAAGTTTTATGGGACTTGTATAGTTTTTCACTGGAGCCACAGAGTTGTATTAAGGGTGAACCTAAGCCGTTTAAGAAGATACAGTATGAGATAATAAGAAATGGAGGTACTGTTTATTATTTACTGGCAGTTTCCTGTGTCTGAGTGTGTGTGTGTGTGTGTGTGTTAACATTATGTTTACAGATAAGGTATTGGTGACAGTAACTGCTTTGTCTTAAGCAGTAAATGATGCAACCATGACTAGTATGTAGTTGGTATTGGCCGTATAAAGTTGACACAAGGGAAAATAATAATCTAATGGACCACTACCTGTGTTTAGTATTTTTCACATATGAAATAAATTTAACAGACAGGAATAAATGGTAAGAATGTGATACAGACTTTCGGTCATGGGCAATTGATAAAGGTGAGTCCTTATTGATCTGGTTTTGATTTACAATCTGCAAAGTTGTCATAAATGTCGTCATGCATGATAAATGATAGTAGGTTTACAAGGGTAAGTGTCCCAGTATGTGGACTCTACTTTTGACTCCATTGATAAAGAAAGGGAAGAAGGTTATGTAAAGGAATGTGCGAGAGAAATTACTAATGATAATAAAAGTAAATAGCAAGTGATTTTTACATAACGATTGAATTAATTTCCTGGTTGATTTGATTAAATGTTTGTTTTACAAAGAAATAAATTATTATTATGATTAAAGCATGCAATATAACAGGAAACGCTCTTAAAATAAAAAGTTGAACTTCAAGTAACAACAGTAGTATAGTTAACTAATGGGACCCAGTCACGTACGACTGGTATAAAACAATATGAATCTGCATAAAGCCATTGATGGTATATGATGACATGAATCAATTTACTGTCTTCAGTAAATTTTCAAATAAACATGCGCAAGTATGTCGTGTGTTTGGCATGTTGCTGCTGGCGAAATATGCAACCAGCGCGTGGAGAAGCAGTATGAAAAATCAGGCGAGTGGTCGGAGCGCGAGGACATGGCTGCGGTGGTCAGTGAGATGAACTAAGCAGTAAGCCGATAAACCTGAGACAGCAGCATGGGATAAGCCTGTAGTCACAACGCCGCCGTGCAGTGATGTTTTTATTCATGACGTTTTATGCTGTGATGCCTTGGGATCACGTCGCCTTCGAGCGGTGATGTTATGCTGATTGGTGTACGAACTCACCGCCCAGGAGTGGCTTCAAACATTGCAGATATTGAGTCGGGCAGGATTGGCGTATGAACTCGCCGCCCAGGAGTGGCTCAAATCTCATTTGATGACTCTTTGACTGAGAAGTGAATAGGTAGACACTAAGGGACAGTATTTGGAACCGGGCATGATTGGCGTACGAACTCACCGCCCAGGAGTGGCTTCAAACATTGCAGACATTGAGTCGGGCAGGATTGGCGTATGTACTCGCCGCCCAGGAGTGGCTCAAATCTCATTTGATGACTCTTTGATTGAGAAGTAAACAGGTAGACACTTAGGGAGAGTGTTTGGAACCGGGCATGATTGGTGTACGAACTCACCGCCCAGGAGTGGCTTCAAACATTGCAGACACATGACAGTATGGCAGTTGGAGAGAATAACTCTCATACTTCATGTCAATAATCACAATTATTTTATTATACTTAGTTATGTATTTGATAGATAAGTGTACGACTCGAAATTAACTAGTATTATGATTGTAACGGACTTGGATAAATAGACTAAGGCTCAGAACGAAGAGACTCGTTCCTAAAGGATGGCCGACTGTAACGTGACTATCAATATTGCAGTGGCAACACGGTGCTTAATGTCATAGTAAATGAATGGATACGTCACTATCGGCCAGTTACCGTTGACAGTTGACACTTCGGAACGAGGCGTCTGTGTGTAAGGTCGGTAATGCTTTTGATTATTATGTAACAGCTGAATATTTATTGAATAAACCTTTAATTGATAACGTATAATACAAAACTAGCCTTTAACTTTGAGATGCCGTAACACATATTGCCATCCGCCCAGGCCGAATAGTTATCGAACCATCAGTGTTGGAAGGCGGACGCAAGGTGAATTTTTCTATCGGTGGAGGAGAACATATTGGGCATAACGTTTTCCACATCAGCATAATAAAAAACTCAAAAAACAAATGACATCCGATTTCAATTATTGTAAGTGCGTTTTTAGGGTTCCGTACCTCGAAAGGAAAAAACGGAACCCTTATAGGATCACTTTGTTGTGCGGCCGTCCGTATGTCAAGGCTCTTTTTCTCAGGAACGCGTGGAGGTATCAAGCTGAAATTTATAGCAAATACTCAGGTTTACGGTCCCTTGGAGTTGTGAAAAAATCACACATCTAAGCCAACGTAATCAAAAGATACAGCCGTTTATGCCGCATATTTCCGCAAATTTTCGAAAGTCGCAAGGGAATCAAAACCTACAGGGTACTTCCCGTGCTGAACTCAGAATCTTGAAATTTGGTACGAAACAACGTCTTATAGCACAGATACAGGAAAAATTGCGAATTTTTACTCTCATCAAGTCATCATATAATAAAAATATGTTTAATAATTTTAAAGTTACTACCCCTATAAACCTACAGGTTTGTACGCGAGTGCGCGAGTCCAACTGGCACTTGGCCGGTTTTTTTTCCTAAGTTAACCTTTGAGTCCTCCACCGATCGAAAAATTCACCTTGCGTCCCGCTTCCAACTCTGATGGTTCGATAACTGCTTGGCCTGGGTGGATGGCAATTTATTTCCGGTATCTGTATGTGATTGCTAATGCTAATTTTGAAGCGGTTGCCTGACAATTAAGAAAAAAATTCTTCACTCTTGTATAAAATTTTTCACACATTTTCTCAATTGGAATGGTTTTCAAAATTATTCACTTTGCTGGAACAGTAATTTGTTTTTATTATGTTAGTTGACTTCATTAATACCATATATTAAGACTACCTATCGTTTTAATTGATCACGTACATACATTTAGCCTAATATATACGTTGTAGGTATGAGTTTTATGACGGCGTTTTTGTACTCGTTCCGAAACTCAAAATTGTTTACTTATATAACGTAATGTTTTCCACTTAGACTTCTTCTTCCTACTAGCATTTTTCCAGGCTTGGATCCCCTTGACAACCTACCTAACCCCATGAATAGGCGTAGGCACTAGATTTTACGAAAGCGACTGCCACCTGACCTTCCAACCCAGATGGAAAACTAGGCCTTATCGGAATTAGGTCCGGTTAACTTACGATGTTTCCCTTCATCGAAAGCGACTGGTAAATACCAAATGATACTCCCTACATAAGTTCCGAAAAACTCAGTGGTACGAACCGGGGTTTGAACCCGAGACTGAAAGTCGGACGTCTTACTGCCAGGCTCCCAGCGCTCTGTTTTACACTTACACTACGAATTCATAAAATAAAACCCTCGTTTTGAAAGCTTTCTATCAACACATCTGTTAATTAATTGGGTAAAATAAACTGATAGGAGAACAAGCAGAAGTTTGTTAATTAGTAGGACTTCTTTGATGTTCGTTAGAATGTTCCTTCTAACGCGAATCCTTAAATTAGCAGAAATGTTTTTCTATAATACTTTTGTTATTGCTGAGTTACAGCGTAATTGTTTGATATCTTTTTATTGACTCACATAAGACGTAATAATATAATTTCTTCCCTAATATGCCTAATATGTACAGCAGTGGAAATTTCTTAATAAATATCCATCAAGGAAATATCAGACGTTTCATAAAAGATAGTTCCGACAAATAATAGACAAGTTGGAAGTACGAGTGTAAGGTGTTCTACTAAGTTTGATTTATGCAGTTTCTTTGTTAAATAAGTACTGTTTTTTCCTTAAGATTCTAAAATAATATTTTACATTATAATTTATAACATTATACAGGCTATATTCCTCATGTTAAGTATATGAATAATAAATTCGAACGGATAAATGCACATCGATTTTTGCAATTAGCTACCAATATAAATAATAGGACTTACAGGCACCTAAGTATTTTAAATCATCTTTTACTTTCTTAGGCTTACAATTTCCACGTAGCCAACGTTGTAGTATGTAATACGTATCCTCGACACCCAAAGCTTGCTCGTGTAAACGCATCAATCGCGCCGAATGAGATTCAAGCACGAGTACACATCGCTGACTTACGGCTCTCGCGGAGTTATTTCGAAAGCATCGAATATTTCACTTGCACAAAAAAAGGAATTGTATGCTGGACAGTAACTTTATATGTACGCAGCGATTTATATTATAAGTACAAATAGGAAAGCAGGGGACCAATTCAACAAGAGAAAATTGATAGTATCTAGTGAGACCACCTCGTACGCACGCAGTACAAGATCAAACAAGTGGTGATCTCAATCTAATTAGTGAGACCACTTCGCAATCACGTATTTAGTACAAGTGTCAAACAAGTGGTGATGTCTATCTAATTAATGAGACCACTTAGCAATCAGGCAGTACAATGTAAAAAGAAGTGGTGATCTCTATCTAATTATTGAGACCACTTCGCTATCACACAGTATAAGTGTCAAACAAATGGTGATCACTAATGTAATGAGTGAGACCACTTCTTAATCACGCATAGGCCAAGCAAATAAGATCTATAAAAAGTGTATTCATGCCAAATTTAGTCTTTCAAAATGACTGAATTTGAAAATTGAAATGTCTATATAACGTGAAATTATATTGTCTTCAACTTTTATTCTATAGGTTTTTCACCAGGAGTCATCGGTTTCAAAGATATGTGGTATGGAAGTCAAAATATGAGTTTTTCAATTAAATGAGACATTTTCCCGGTTTATAACTTTTGATTTCGGCTGTACCGCTGAACCGAATTAGAAGTAAAGATACTCATTCGAGGCAGAATTTAACTCTCTTTAATATTGATACATATGACATTTTCCGTCGGACGTCCTGTTTTCGAGCTACAAGCAAAAACCTGACAAAGAGCAAAATTTTCGCTAAAAAGTTATGCACACCTCTTGGGATTGGGCAAACTCGGATTACATGCATTTAGGACCACATGAAGGTATTAAAACGATTTCCAGCCTGCTGGGAATTAATTCTTCAAAAAATATTATTTTCTTGGCCTAGCAGTACAAGTGTCAAACAAGCATTTTGAGGCTTTCAAAAGGTGCTTAAAATGGTCATTTCAGCGTTGGGCTCAAAATCACAGATTCATTCTGAGGATTCATTAGAGCATGGTTTATCCGTTTCTGTTCAAAACCGATTTTCGATATGTTTTGTCATTTTTCACTAAACTGCCCGTAACTCAGGAAGTAAATAGAATCGACAAAGTGGTACTTACTGACTGATTCAGATGTTTATGCCGTAGCTGTATTGCGTTGTTAATGCATTGGAGTTGGATTGTGTCTATGCGTGTTTTAAAGTTAGAATACGGCCCAAGGTCACTCACATTTTTGAGCCATTGATGGAGTTGCGTTTTAAATAGGTTGAGTCATACACATTGTGATAACAGTTTTTCATAAAAAGGAATGTGTTCGTAACAAAATCTGATACAAGTTTGTCGGGGTATCTACAGTCGCCATCAGATATATCGGAACGGTCAAGGTGATCACAAATATCTGAACAACGCCTCTATTGTCAATGCGACAAAGTCCATGTTCAAATATTTTTGAGTACCCTGGCCGCTCATATGTTATGGCGACTGTACATGCAAGGTAGTGTTAATATTTGAAAGCCGAATACCGCTACAGTATATGGAATCGCAGCATATTCTCCAAAATAATCAATTTGGGTTTCGGTCAGGCCGTTCTACTGAAGATGCGGTACTGGCTTTTACTTCAATTGTAACATCGCACGTAGACAATGGTGATAAATGTGTGGCGGTCTTCTTGGACTTGCAAAAGGCGTTCGATACCGTTTCAATACCAATTTTGTTAGCTAGACTACAAAATATAGGAATTCGGGGAAAGCCTTTAGCATGGTTTCAAAGTTATCTCCAAGATCGCACTCAAAAAGTACGGATTTCCAAATACACCAGCAATCAAGCTACTTATAACTATGGTGTCCCCCAGGGGAGCACGTTATTTCTGGCTTACATAAATGACCTTTGTAAAACTAAGATAAATGGAGCTAGACTTTTAATGTTTGCTGACGACACAGTGTTGGTTTTTCATGATAAAACTTGGGAAGATGTAAAAGCACGAGTAGAATCAGGTTTAAGAAAAGTCACAAGCTGGCTCGAGGACAGCCTTCTCAACCTAAATATTAATAAAACCAAATACTTATGTTTTAGTAAAACATCTGCAGCAGAACCTAATTCGGCGTTTGACACTATAAAAATTCATACCTATCCCTGCAACAGACAGACAAACGACGGTAGAGTAATTACCAATTGTAATTGTGGTGTACTATCTAGAGTAACTACAGTCAAATATCTTGGTGTTATCATAGATGACAAGTTGCAATGGGGTCCCCATATTTCTAACACTGCCAATAGAATTCGAAAACTAATATTCATTTTTAAAAACCTGCGATTGGTAGCAGATCGCGTCAAGGTGTTTTGACCTATTGTATATGCTCTTGGGGAGGTGCTTGCAAAACGCATCTTATTCAGCTCGAGCGCGCACAGCGAGCAGTTTTGAAGGTTATGTTTTATCTTCCATATCGATACCCTACTGAGCTGCTCTACGGCATAACTGAAGTTTTAAGCGTACGTAAACTTTTTATATACCAAACATTACGAAGATATCATAGATATATAGCTCCTACTATAACTACTAGTAATAAACGGATAGTTTACTACCCAGTTCCACGTTGTAGCAGTGCATGGGCTAGGAGACATTTTTCTTTTATAGCTCCTTTCTTATACAATAAAGCCAACAAAACCCTGAATATACACAAGTTAAGTAATTACCAACTAAAAAGTAAAATTAAAGATTGGTTAAAAACCTTAAATTATTCCGAAACAGAAGAGCTCTTACAGATTTTATCTTAAAAAAAACACACACACACACACACACACAATTAACATACAAGCGCGCAAAACACACACACACACACACGCATCACATAATCAGACATACACACTACACACTCACGCCGCATTTCTTTATTTATTTAAGTAAATCTTGTTTTGTATTTAGTTTATTAGAAATAATAATCTCTCACTGTTTTAGTTATATTATAAATGTCTAACATTGTAACCTTATGTAATGCCTGTAATCGGGAAGGAACTGGCTCTTGAGACACAGGGAAACCTAGTTTGAGAGCCAGGTGCCAATCGTATCAATGTACACCTAAAGTTGCAATAAAGATTGTTTATTTATTGTTATTGTTGCTTTACAAGCTTGTAAAACTTATTCCTCCTCAGGTTTGTCACTGTTTAGGGACACGTGCAGGGTTGTAGTTAGTTATCTCCTGCGGACCCGAATAATATTTGTTCCCCAATAATACAATACAGTCCACGCTGCTAATATCATTTAGCTCTGGCAAATTAAAATTAAAGATACGTATAAAAGTTGAGTGAAGGCGCAAAATACACATAAGTGAAATTCAGCGACAAAGTCAGCTGGAAGTCAGAGATTTGTCTATGATTTTTGCATGAACGCCTATAGAAAACTCGGCCGGAAGTTGGATTTTTCCGCCTTTTCATCTATAATACTCGTAGCTGAATTTCGCTCAAGTGTGTGTTACACCGAGTCTGTTGAGGTAATATTTAATTTTGTAGGATGCTGCTCTGTTGCACATTGCAATTCGTAGCGATTTACAAGAAAGATTGCATGATTATATGCGTAGTCATCCGACGTTTCGAAATCGATATTGTCCTGGTGATGGTGGTCCCGTAGAAAGACTTCCGTTCTTTTTTTTAGAGCCATTATATTATATTCGAGGTTAAATCTCGTTATGTTTGCATTATTTAAACTAGAAAAGCTTTACATTAAATACTTGAACTTGATGAATTTGATGATGCTGTTTTATACATGGTTGCAAATAATTCTATGAAACATGAATACTTATGGTACTTATGGTAAATTATCTCGCTACTAAGTACAGTTGTCGTCTAGTTAGCCGTCTTTAGGCCGTATATCCCTTTTCAATATTTGACGATCATATCAAAAGCACCCCAACCCAGTCAAGAGAGCGGGTGAAGCGAACAGTAATGCCCGTTTCCACTTAATGCTTCGATGAATTGGGGAGCCTTTCGCGATAGGAACTCACGGGAAAAACGTTAAATGGAAATTCGACCGATACAACACATATATTACGGTGCGTACGTCTTTTTTTGGTGCGGCCAATCAAACTCTTGTAAATCTTTACGCTCCGATTCCCGTTAGAAATGTATACGCGATTTTATTTTTTGAAATTGATTCCGTAACGTTGCTTTTAGTGAGATTATACCTATTTATAATCCTTTATAGTCGGTGGTGCACACGACAACAAAGGGCATTATACGGATTTTAGTGATGATGGGATCACCTTTTGCACAGTGAGACTTTAGGACCCATAGGCCATTTTAGGAAGCAGAGCCACCCAAATTTATGGTGCAGATGGGGTAAAAAGGGGGGGTTAAAATTTTCGCGACACATAGATTGAAAACTATAAGTCTTAGCAACATACTTCACAGGCAAGAATTGTAGAGAATTTCATGGAGAATATTTCCTTTATTGAAAGTTTTGTGGTAACTTCAACCGTTTTTGCAAAAAATATATGAATGTTCCTACTTTTGTGGGAAGTGGGGAAAACAATTATTATATTTGTAACACATTATAGTGTAGAGTTATCCAATAAAGATTTGGCATGAAAGTCTCGTATCCAGGCCATAAATAAAATAAGTAAAATAATTATTTTCTGTTTTGACTAGATACTATTAAATTGGTATGGTATTTACCATGTATATTTGAGTTAGGTAAACACCCCGTTTCTAATAGTATCAAAAATATCAAAAATATCAAAATAGTTTATTGATGCAGGGAGACTTATAAAATAAAACATGATTAAGCTAAATAAACAAATTAGATCTCAAACACTGCTGTATGTTAGTACATGAATATATTGCCCGTGTCACCTGCACTAGGCTATGCCTGTCTCGCAGGATGGCACATTTACAGATTGCCAGATTTACGTTCGGCGCTAAAGAAATTAATTACTACAAAACTATAAACTATAAGCTATACGCTATAAAGCTACTTACATAATTATACACTAGGCTAAATACATTAAAGTAAGATAATCCAAGTTAAGAATAATCGAGGTACCTACCGATCGATATTAGTGAATTTGCGTAGTAGAAAGAATGTATGTGTGAGTCTGTCTGTGTGTGTGTGTGTGTGTGTGTGTGTGTGTGTGTGTGTGTGTGTGTGTGTGTGTGGTGTGGTGTATGTATATTATTGTGTTAATATTTTCTCTGTCTCTCTATAATCCAAGGTGCTTAGCCATATTTTGATTTTATATTTAGCCTCTGTAACGGAACAAGTCTTAATATCGCAGCTATTGTTTACTATTCTATAAACTGATAAATAATTAAATAAACCGAATCTTTTAGCAAAATGAGTCTGAAGAGCTGGTAAAGGAATTATAAAGCAGCGTTTCCTCAATAGATGTTCATAATTTGGCATATTGCGAACGTGTTGGTGAGCTATAATAGAGCTCCGCAAGATGAACAGTTGGCGAACAGTAAGAACCTCGCTTTCTTTATATAGGCTTCGAGTAGGGAACCTTCTCGGTTTTAAGAAGATAACCTTAAGTAACGACCGTTGCGCTCTCTCCAGAATTAGCATGTGAGTGCTTGCCGCACTGCCCCAAACAGGGATACAGTAGGTGATGACGGATTGAGCTAAAGCAATATAGGTGGTTCTGAGCAGTGATCTGTCCATTACATCGCGTAAGTTTTTAAATATATAAATCAATTTTCTGACTCGATTGGCTGTGATCCGTATGTGTTCCGTAAAATTGAGTTTCTCGTCTAGGATAACACCTAAGTACTTTATAGAGGAAGCTCTATCTATGATTTTACAACGACATGAGGCTGGGTTTCCAATGCACGAGTGAGCTTTTAACACATTTAAAGAACCCGGAGCTGAGGCAGCTGTTTTATGGAAGCAAAGATACTTCGTTTTCTCTGCGTTGAGGGTTAGTAAGTTGTTTTGGAGCCAATTTGAAACTTTAGCCAGACCTATTTCAGCGGCGGCATTTACAGTATCCCATGAAGTACCTTGAAATATGATGGCCGTGTCATCCGCATAGCACACAATGTCTGCGTTCGATAATGTCATGGAAGCCAAGTCGTTGATATAAATCAGAAACAAAGTTGGTCCAAGAATACTGCCTTGAGGCACACCAAAAGTTATTTGTCTAAGATCACTCACTTGTTCATTAGCTCTAACACATTGTGTGCGATCTGATAAGTAGCTAAACATCCATTTTAGGGGTGTGCCTCGTATCCCTGACATCTCCAGTTTCCTAGTTAGTATTGGAAACGACACTGTGTCGAAGGCCTTAGCAAGGTCAAGGAACACTCCGACACAGGCCTTTCCTTGGTCTAGATGCTCAGCAATCTTATCTGTTAGTTGGGTTATTGCACCTTCAGTAGATTTTCCATTTCTGAATCCAAATTGATTGGGAGAGAGTATGCTGTGTTTTTCTAGGAAATTAACTATACGTTTGTTAACAACTCTCTCCAAGATTTTTGACAGTGACCCCAGTAACGAGATTGGCCTATAATTGCTAAAATTACTTTTATCCCCGCTTTTGTAGACCGGAATCACCGCTGCGACTTTCCATGTATCAGGAAATGTGCCCTCTGAAATACTTAAATTACATATATATGTGAGAGGCATGACAATCTGATTTTTTGCCATCTTCAATAGTGAATTTGTTACACCATCTAGACCTGGTGCGCTATCTGATTTGAGTTCCAAGATAATTTGTTCGATTTCTGATTGATCAGTTGGATTAATAAACAGAGAAACAGATGGGCTATTTTTCAACTTTGTCCTATTAGCAAGATCAGTCTGACTAGTGTTAATTTCGGAAATAATTCTGTTAGCCAAGCTCGGGCCTACATTTGTGAAGTACTCGTTGCAGCTGTCTAAAGAGTCGCGTTCCGTATCCTTGGTTTTAAGAAGTTCAGTACATTTTGGTTTGGGTTTATTACTATGTGTAATTTTCCTTATGGTGTTCCAAAGCTTTTTGGTATCATGTTTATGCTGTCTTATAATTTGTGATTCGTATGTAGTTTTGACTTGTCGCACTAAATCAATATAAAAGTTTCGGTACCGAGTATAGACAGTTCTGGCAGTTATATCGTTCGGATTTTTTCTTGACCTTGCGTGCAATATATCTTTGTGTTTAGAGCATCGTAAGAGACCTGGAGTCATCCAAGGTTGAATTGTAAATTTTGATCTACTTACAGTTATATTACGGGAATTAGCTTCTATAATATTGCCTAACACTGCATTGAACTCTGCTGTGGCTTCATTTACAGAAGTTTTGGAGGTAACAATTGACCAGTCGATTTTTTCGAGGTCGCTTAAAATTGCTTGGTAGTCTAGTTTATTCCTAGTACGGAGTTTTTTGGCACGTTTAGTATTGTTTAAATTAACACCGGCAAGAACAAGATCGTGGTCAGTAATATCCGATTTACATATTATAGATTCAGAGTCAAATTTTGAAGAGATATTGATGTGATCAAGACAAGTATCCTTTCTTGTAGGCTTGGTGACTGTGGGAGACAAGTTATGTTCAGCCAGTAGGCATAAGTAGCGAGCACTAATATCCAGTCTATTGTCAGGGCATATATTAATGTTAATATCGCCCGTAACTATTTTACAATGATTATTACTATAACCTTTAAGATTATTATCCAAGGAATCAATAAAAGGATCAATGTTAGTGAAGGAGGGAGAGCGGTATATAGCATACAGAATAATTTGTTTGTTTAGGTTTACGCAAAGGCAGTTGGCATCATTGAAATCAGGCTCATTCACTTCGCACTCCCACCGATCGTTAACATATACTACGACGCCACCAGCCTGATTAATAAATTTCATTGTTCTGTACGAAGTGTAACTGTTTATTTGTGAGATTGTGGAGTCGTCATGTATCCAGCACTCAGTAAGAACGATAATGTCTATATTAATATTTAATCGGGCAAAAAGCACTAGAAAAGCATCAAAATTTTTATTTAAGCTTCGTATGTTCAAAGTGAGTACCTTGAGGGTAAATTTATTCATTATGTTAAAACAGAGATCAGGAGAATCTAATGTGTGGCATGGGATTTCAGTTAAATCAATTTCTTGTAAGATGCTAGGATCTACAGACGTACCCATTATATAACGTAAATATGTCAATCTGAAAATATTCAATCCAAATTATTGAAATTCCTGCCACACAAAACGAGAGAGATACCTTTTGAGAGTTAGAATTAGTGTAGAATAGTGCGTATATGTAAAATAGTGTAATGTTCAGTGTAAGTACCTCGTCCATCCATGATATTAAAATGAGTTTCAAACCAGAGATAACACTAAGTGATAGATTATCCGCCTGTAAGAGACGTTGTCGACTGCTCTTATTCTTTGTTGACGTCCATTCCAAATATCCGATCAAGGTCATCTGAACTTTTAATGGGAATTGCTTGGGAGCCAGGACCTCTGCCTTCGTGTCTTCGGACGTAAATTGTTCCACTGTTTGTCCAACAGTGTTTAAAATTTGCCTCGGATGCTCGGGCTCTACTTTCACGGAACAAGGCTCTATTTTGTTGTGTAAGCCGTTCGTTAAAGTAAATTTTGGCAGCAGGACCATTGATACCAATGTCATTAGAATTAAGACGTCTTGACCTTGCCGCTTTATAAAACTTATCCCGAGTGCGCCTTGTGGTGAAGCGTACGATGAGAGGCCTTGAGCTGGTGCCCTCCCTGCGACGGCCTGCTCGGGAGACGTACTCGACGTCCGTGTCTTGGATGCTAAGGCCGATTTTTGCAGCAGTGACCATAATAATGTGTTGCGGACTCTCGCTCTGGTTCTCAGGGATGCCAATAATTTCGACCTCATTCCTAAGGGATTGTTGGGCCTGATGATTGAGCTGGATCTCCAGTTCAAATACCTTATTTTTAAGTACTAAGACTTCTGCAGCGTTTTCCTCAGCCGCTTCCAAGCGACTTTCGAAATCAGTAAGCTTGCTCGTAACTTGATTTAGTTGATTTTCGCATCGACTTATCGCAAGGACCGCATTTTCCAATTTCGATTTCATACAGGACACGTCTTCCCTCAGCAGCTTAATTTCTGTGGTAAGTGCGATGAGCGGGTCACTAGTAGCAGCGGGATCCTCCCCTGCCGTCGGAGCGCTGATTTCCTTCTTTCGTCTAGTCACGTTGTCCACCGGCAGGTTACCTCGCACGGGCGTAGTAGAGTTATCTCCGCCCTTCTTCTCAATGCTTCGACATTCCGGACAAATCCATTTGTCTCTGGCTTCCTTGGTTAAGGGAGTGTGATTGATACACTGGCTGCAGTAGAATTTTTTACAACCAACTGAGTTACAGCTGATAAAAAGTTTATCTGTAATTTTTTCCCTACATCCAGCACACGTGTTTGAAGTTAATTGTTTACTTCCGTTCATTTCAGTGACCTCTGTACCACGAATTTTTAAACTGTCGCAAAATTATCGCGAGTATCGTGGTACGAGGGCGCTCGTTACTCTGCGCGGCCGGCGACAGCAGCTATGACTCACCGGACGGCTAAATCGCGCGTATTAGCTTTGCACGGTAGTAATTATGTTAAAATGAGTTTCCGAATATTCGCTTAACAAAGCCACTTAAAGACGCACTGTTTTCGACACTGTAAACTTTATACAATTGGTAATTACAATGATTGTTTTTTATGCGGAATATATCGTTATAACTAAACTTTTAGATTAAATAAGCGGAGCAACAATGAAACGATGTTGATTCTTTAGCGCGCAGCGCCTACCTCCGTAGCGTAGTTAAATTAGTATGTTAAAAATCGTATATTAAACGGTTTAATTGAAAATAATGATAATAATGACGCAGGTAATGTACTCAAGGCTAAAATAATCGATACGTCCTAGGTACCACTCATCACACCACTAGCGTAGCGTACCTACCCTAAGTTCATATATCTTATAATGATATTAGGCGTTGTCCGTTTATAAAAGATTCAAGCGCCCCACGATTTTAGTTTTTGTCTTTTCACTCTTCTCATCAATGTAGCTAGACCATTGTCTAGCTACATTGATGAGAAAAGTGGTGTGCTGACTGGTACCTAGAACCTACCGAATTATTTTTATAGCTTTTGTACATTATCTATAATCATTGTTTATTTTCAATAAAAGCTTGTGAATTTACCTAAACAATACTTATTTTCTTTTCAAGTTGTTATGTTACTAAAACTGTCTAAACTCCGCTTACTTTATGATCCGCAATGCACTGTATTCTAGTAATAGATCCCTACGAGTATCATGTTATGCTTGATTGAGAGGTTTGTTAAGAAATGTGTAATACGCGACATTCTGTAGCGGCAGCTATCTTGGATTTACAATGATATTGAATCTATTAAACTGTAATTGTCATCATAACTTTAGATGTGCACCAGATATCGGATCAATTTGTCAACAGAACGAGGGTATAAATTCAACCACAAAATTATGGAGAAGTGGGATGAAGCATGTAGCTGTAGATATGTAGACGTGCATTTAGTTATGTAAATATGGAGGCCTAGGTCACTTTTTCCTTTGTATATGACATCTATAATATGTATAAGTTTATGTAAATATTAGTTATAATAAATTAACAAATTTTAAAATAAGTTTGTGTAATGTCTAAGTAGGTATATCACATAATTGTTATTTTTATTTTAGAGCGCACTATTCGCCAACAGACTGTCCTTAAGGATGTCAGAAGATTTATACCTATCGCTTAAGTTTTCTCTCTAAAAAAATGAACGGGCCTTTAGTGATAACCCGCAATGATGTACCTTTCACTTGAAAATGTCACTAGATAACAGGAACTGGAGAACCCCTCTATTTGATAACGCTACTATTTGGTTACAAAATTATATGGTTACCCTATATTCAATGTTATGTCATATCCCTGTCTAATGTCTTAGCAATAGAGATGAAATTAGCTTGATAGGTAAACGTCATTTTGGATTTTCATTTCGGTAAGCGCTACATTATCATTATCAGCAGCAGCAGCAGCAGCCAGTATCAGTCCACTGCTGGACATACACCTCTCCCATGGCACGCCACTGTGCTCGATCTTCTGCTCTCCTCCTCTAATCGTACCCGCTAAGCACTTACCTTTGGGTAACTCAATGATGTGCTTACTAAATTGATAGTTTTTAAAAACTACCCTACCAAATACTCGATCTCTCGATCAAATATTGGTAACCGGTTCCGGTAACTTCTAAACGAACTCTTTATTTCACTTACGGATTATAACAAGCATACAAAGGCAAGGTAAATAATAGCGTTTGAAATGGTTGACGTCCATTTAGTTGTGAAAGATATAATTAGGCAAGCATTAGAACTCAAACCACATCGTTTTTCCTAATACATAATTAGATTGTGGTTGATAACAGGCCTATTATATTATTATTTTTTCGTTAAAGATATTATAACCAATATAGGATTTAAATACTTTTTATTAAGGGGAATAACAAGGCTTTATCATGAAAATATATTTTTCATGTTACGACCATAAATAAAAAAAATATAGGTATTTATTCAAAAAAATATCAAACGTTGATTTCATATTTTTTATGTTTTCTCCGTTTTCTTATATGGAAAGGTATAAATAAAATACCAAAAATGAATTTGGCATCCTTGCTTTACACGAAAATGATATCAAACTTGACTATATAGCTCTATTTTATTTTTAATTAATTATGGGGGGCACCCGTCAAAAATTTGCATCAAAAATTTGATTGGCTCCCCTTCTTAAATTAATTTTAGAGACTAAAGAATTAGCTCTGCAAATGTAAATTCCATCATCATCATTTTCCGTATAAATAAGTGTACACCACCGACTATTACGGTTTAATGTAGCATAAAGGAATAAAAGAGACAACTAAATGAGAAAGCAACGTAACACTCCTGGAGTTGTCGATATCCATAGACTGAGGTGACTGCATATCATGTAGGTAATGTATATTTGTTTCTCAACAAGCGTACCTGAACTATTTATACATGTGTAGATTTAATAACTCAGTATTTTTATGTTATAGCAGCACAGTTTTATTACAAGCTTTTATTTAACTCGCAGTGTTTGTTATTTAAGTAGTTTGTCGTTCAGGTAAAATCCTGCAAGTAAAATTTGAACTATTGAGCTGAAATTTAGCATACCAACTTAAATGACAATACTATATTTTGGTACCGTCGAGCTGGTCTGATGATGGAAACCGGAGGTGTTCATAAGAACTCTATGATAAACAATGGAAGCTCATTGGTCGCTTTTATACTTTATCGTGACGTACCACGGCACAATAAAACTCTATGGTTTCGATTAGTGAAAAGATCATATTCGATTCATACATAGTGAAATATCTGTAGCCTATGATCGATTTATGAATGAAACAATAGAGTTTTACCATGCCATGGCACGTCACGAGAAAGTATAAAAGCGACCATTGTGTTTGGGTTTCTTAGAATCATCTCCTTGAGCTGTAGATGACTTTAGCTACAAAGCTTGTATAAAGAAATTTTGTTTTTACAAAAACTTGTTTTAAATATACATAGTTGTGTCCCAAAATACACGGTCTAATACATAATAGGACACATATATTAATTTACTTTATCTACACTAACACTGTAAGTCCTCTCCTAAAATGTGTTCAAAAACGGTAGTTTTTTTTCTGTGGTAGTAACATAATTTTAACATTACATGCTCAAATATTGTTAAGTAATGAGTTTCAAATTTGGAACATTGATTTTGGTAACGTAATGAAAATTCAACCCTCCTCCCCGACTGTTCACACAATCGAGTTGGCTATGGCGGTGCAATGGCGGTTATCTAATGGTCACGTCATTTAGGATTTAGAGTGGTCCGGAAAAAAAGTAGCCGTGCCTTTTTTGATTTATCTTTTTATTTTGTGCCGATTTAGAAGCAGTGTTTATATTTAAATAATCTCTAGATACAATCATACAAAACATAAATACAATCATACTTAAATAAAACAGCGTTTGGAAGTTTTCGCCTTTTGTATTCCATCATACACATAGTTTTTTGAACAGCGTCTTCTGACAGAATTTTTGAGGTGTTTCTCAAAAACATGTTTTTTCTTATAGTTTGATTTGATGAGCTATTTTATACCTTAATAAATTGTCTTTCTTCAATAGTAAACTTTTTTATCTGGATTCATTTTAAGGTAGTTACAGTAATTTTTAATTAAATGTATTTGCCTTTTTTCATAGAAAATTATCTCCCATAGAAAAATCTTTGTCAGAGGTTAGATTAGAGAGTCTTCCTGACTATCCTAGCTAAAATACAGTTAATTAATGTAGCTTCTTGGTAAGATGAAATTCTGAAAAGCATAAAACGGGTTGTGAAAATGGAAATACAATTGTGGCATTGTAGCGGATGTCGATTGAAGATTGTCAAATTATGTTGTTCAAAAGGTTACAAAGTATGTTGAATTAAAAACGCGAAAACTTAAATATGCTCACATATTCTATTATGATTGAATTTTTATTTATTAGTATTGTATCTACGGATTAATAAAATAATTATACTGCTTCAAAATTAGCACTAAATTAAAAAATACACGAGATTGTACACTGCTACTTTATTTCAGGACCACTCCTTAAGGCGCTAGGCGCTGATTGTGGCCGAAAACTGTTACTTTCTAAGGGATATATCTCAATAACGGGTTATTCAAAAATTTTGAAAAAAATATATGTTATTTACTATTTCATGTACAACATTGTCAACGTTTTAATAACTCGTGTAACGTATAGTTTCTCCGTTATGTAAATGTAACGAAAAGTCGTTTAACGGTTAATTTTGCTTATATCTACTGAACGGCTCATTCGATTTAAAATATTGTTGAACTAAAAAATATGTACTACAGAATACTACAAACTCAACGTAGGATATTTAAATTGATTAAATTTTCTTAAACAACTTGATCATAATTCCACATTTCGTGCGTTATTAGCTCGAAAACGGCGTTGCTGGCAGTCGTGAGCTAGCTTTGAAACGAGGAGGCTGTGTCGCTCGTCGCTCCGTGCTTCCCTTGTACTACATATACTTGTGCTTGGCCCGTTAGCAATAATATCGGACTTACTGTGCCTAAAGACTAAATAACTGCAGAGGGTTCATACGGTGCGGATATAACGTGTCTTCCCGGAATCAATAATGTATAGACGTTTTATCTTTTAAGATAATGTACTCGTATGCATGTTTATGTACGTTCGTATAAAAAGTGTATTTTATTTAGATTATAATACAAGTAAAAAACAAATGAAATAAAACAAAAATCATGAATCTCACATTGCTCTGAAAACAAATTTGGTCATGTAAGTAAACTAAAATTATTATGTTTTAGTAAACGCATGCATCACGCAAAATAGGCATTAGTCGTCGAATTGCAGAAATCTGATAGTACTGCAATACAATAGACTAATAATTAATTTAATAAAAAACTCCAAAGAACCGAATTTATTTAAACATATTTATTTAAGAATACCGTGTTCTAAACGAATGTAATATGCGTTTTATTTTAAGATTAAAAACAATCTTTAATGTTGTACTTTATACTAATTTCTCAAATCTAGAAATTGTGAAGTAAACTGCAAAGGATTGCAGATAAACCGGCCAAGAGAATATCGGGCTATGCTCAGTGTAGGGATCCGTAGTTGCCGGTCTGTTACAATACATCCATTCAAAAGGTAGTCTATAAAGAAATATTTTGTAGCACTTACGTTATTTTACTATAGGCGTAACTCAAAATCGGCTCAACCGATTTTATTCCCTATAGTTTTTATTGAAAATACGTGATAAGTATTTCAATGGCCTCACTTCCAGGAATTTTCCCAATTTTTTTGGACCCACGGTTCAAAAATCAAAGAGCTTTTTAACTTTCGAAGCTATTATTTACGAAAGTATTCGTTTCATCCAAAAGTTGTTTAAGGCATATTCTTCTTGAAAGACCTATCCAACAATGGGTTTCAGATACTTATTGTTTTACCACTTTGTAGGCGTAATTAAAACACATAATTACTCATACCAAATTTCAGTCTACTAACTATCACTAAGCAAAGTCTGATTGAGAATCTAATAAAAAATTGCTGATATTTAAGAGTTCAATGTTTGTAAGAATAAAGGAAAAAAAGATTTTTTTTATACCACGACGCTGGCAAACAAGCATACGACCCGCCTGATTGAAAGCAGTTATAAAGCCTATGGACGCCTGTAACCCCAGAAGATTCACATGCGCGTTGACTACCCTAAAATAAACTTTACTATGTCGGTGAAATGCAAATAAATACAAATTTTATATTAATTATCAACACAAGTGAATAAATAAATTACTACTAAGGGTTAATACTCCTAACAAATATCTTTAAAATACCGGCCAAGTTTGTATCGGACCATGTATAATGTAGGGTTACGTAGAAAGTAGATTCTTGGAGATAACTCAAAAACGGATGAACCGATAATATGTGAAATAATTTTCGTAGAAAATTAAGTACTAACCCTTCTTGGTATTTTTTCATATTTTTTAGACTTACGGATTAAAAGTTAGATGTGGGCTATTATATTTAGACTTTCGAAGCAATTATTTCTGAAAATATTGACTTAGTAAAAAAGTTTTAAAAATACTCTTTATACCGGGTGTTGCCTGTAACATGAGCAATAAATTAAAATGTAGATTCTACTCCTCAAAGTAAACAACCTTTGTTCAGCGACTGAAAAATAACTTGTGGTCTAATTTTTAGTACACTTTAAAGTTTATTCGAACACGCAATGTATTGCGAAATTGATTATGTCTGTAAGGTGACAAGACTGACAAGCAATGTCAATGAGAAGGATTTTAACGTACATTGAAAATACTATTTAGTTTGTTTAAAAAAGAGACAATCTAAAGACTACATATTTTTTTAAAGTTGTTGAACAAAAGTTGTAGTTGTAGAATCTATGTTTTAATTTATTGCTTGTGTTATAAGATATTTTTAAAGCCGTATCGTACAACATGTTCATATTTACAAAAAAAAATATTTTTGACATTTAGTTTGGCATTGTATGTATGGAGTGCCTCACCTAAACGATTTTTTTAGCAATTTAGCCAGAAAACTAAGTAGCAGCACATGAAACACACCTCTAGATAAAATTTCAGTAATATATGTTTTATTATAAAAATGGCTGTGACATACGGACGGACAGACGGACACGTTTCAAAAAACTTTTAAGGGTTCCGTTTTTACCATTTTGGCAATGGAACCCTAAGAAGTGTTTGCGCTGTGTTATATTTTAAAGATCTAAATTTAATGGGCTTACAGCTCTCATTTATATGACGATTTCGTGCACAAATACCGCTCCTTACATGTGCATTTTTACTATTCGCAACTCGCAACAGGCTTAGTTTTGTTAATTTATCGTAATGAAGTGAATTTTTACGGTTAATATTTAAAATCGCAATAAAAAAATAACCATCTATTAAGCTCACTTGCACAGCAAAAAAAACCAAATTCACATGAAAACACCGCTTTGATGTGCATTCAGTTTTTTTTGCTGTACTAGTCAGTATTTTTTTAATTTTTTCTGATATGCGGAATATTTTTAACCATATTTCGTAAATTCATAAATATTTTGCCGCTCACTGTACTTCAAATTCAAAATCTAGGTTTTCATTTTTTACATAAAAATCTACTAATCGAGATCGTTATTACTTATCTTATTTAGTAGCATTCCTAAAAAATGTCACCGTAGTTCTTAATCACAGTATTCAAATCACAAAACATCCACAAAAGGATTAGGTATGATTATTATAAATCTGCCCGCGCGCCTCTGAGTAAAGTCATATTCTTTGAACATTATTGCGGTGCATCGCGGCGGATTTACGCACGATCGCAATGAGAAGGGTACGCGGGTGGCGCGGGTAGAGAGCGCCCAAACGCTCAAGGACACTCCGGCGACAATCGTCTTAATATGTGTGTAAGATAAAGCAGTGTATGCAATTGTACGTAATTAGGCCTAAAAACACTCGTGTGATCATATTATGAAACTTGCCTGCTGATCGTTTTATAAAACCACACTCGTATTTTAGGGACCCTTAAAACGTAACAGATACAAACCTACATTTGAACCCCAATAGGCCTGGTGTGTGTGGGGCGATAAGACCGCATGTTTGTTATCTCTACCTAAAATATGATTGTATAAGTTTACCTGTACTTTAACTATAATAGAACATTGTATAAAAAATGTCTTGTTATTTTACTTATTGTATCACTTTATATCATTGCTGCCAATGGGCAGAACGAGTAAGTGAATAAGCAGTGATAAATTGGTATCAGGCAACCGGTAGCCTTGAGCTTGTTTACATCACCGAGTCCGCTCCGGCGCAAACAAAAACAATCGCACCAATCTTGAACTGACATTTGCACAATGGATTAGTATTACATTTTTTTTTTTTTTTTTTTTATACTACGACGGTGGCAAACAAGCATACGGCCTGCCTGATGACATAATGTGTTTACGTAAATATTAGCTATTTTATCGTGTTAATGTCGATTATTGAAGTTGACTATTATAGTAGACGGAGAGCTGGCCACGTCAGATATGACACAATAATGAGAGCAACGAAACCCCTCTAGTAAGTATGCCTTACTATGCTTATTTCTAGATCCGGACATCTGGCAGCTGTAAAGTGGTGTATGTCAAAGAATGTAAATAACTCGAAGAAAACAAATCCTATAGTTCTGGGTTTGATGCAATATTATGGGAAATGATGTAATTAATTAGATTATATCATAACCAGAAGTTTATGTTGGGGGCAAGTAGTGCCAAATGATGTATAATGCAATTTTTAGTTTGTCGCCTTCTGTTTTTGTTTCCGCAATAATAGACAACGGTTTTTAATCTAATGTTAAAATATAGGCCCTGTCCTCTATAAATGACACAACTTTGGCAGTTTTTACCTATTTTGGTATTACTTTTTTCCAACTTAAAAACTTTGTTAGTCTGTCACTCTGACCTCCACCCGTTAAAAGCTGCCAGATGCCCGGATCTAGCAATAAGGATGGTAAAGCAGTCTAACAATACAGGTTTCATTGCTCTCATTATTGTGTCATATCTGACGTGGCCAGCTCTTAGACCATAGGTATTAGGTACACACAGAGCATTCCACCAACCAGAGCGGCCATTGACAGGCGTTTCGCACTCCCGAAAACATATGATCAGTGGTCATTTTTATTGTATGGATTGACGTTTATCTGACGTTACTATACGAATGGCCAATACATTTGACGTTCGCCTCCCCCGCAAAAATGGGCAGACTTTTTTTGTCTAGAAAATGACAGACATAGCCGCTCCGGTTAGTTAAAGTATCTAAGGTTTTTAAATTACGTTACGTACTTACTTAGAGAATTCAACTAACCGGTGTCGCCATTGACAGGCGTTCCCCTCTGCCGAAAACATATGACCAGTACACATGTATGTGTCGCAGGGAAATGATTAAAACAGACATTTGAACAAATCTCTAAGGGATATGATCAAATTAATTAAAGGTTGTCTGGAAGAAATCGCTCATTAGCGATAAGACCGCCTGTTGTTACCTCTACCTAAATTTATCTAATTGTAAAATTTGTGCTTGTAACTGTATGAGGTGTGCAATAAAGAGTATTTATTATTATTATTATTATTACGCAGGATGTTAAAATGGGGACTCCATATTATCATTTCCCTAGAAAATTTCAGTAATTTCACCAAATCACTGACTCTGTTTAGTGGGAAGACAAAATCGGCCAAAAAACGCGACACGCTTTTTCATTTCACTAGATTTGTTTAGGAATTTGACAAAATCCCTAACCGCTACAGTAAGTTGATGAAACGAACTCAAAAAGTCGACTAGTTTTATCATTTCGCTAAACAAGTTTAGTGAAATGATAAAGTCTCAACTGAAAGATGGTATATGGTGATTTGATTAAATCTCTGAACTGGTTGAGTGAAATGACGAAAGGAAGTACCGAATACAATATTTTACTTTACAGTTAAGCGATTTTATCAAATCTCTGACTATATAACGTGAAACAGATATTAAATCAGAGATTTTAACAAATCTCTAAGGGATATGGTCAAATCACGCAGGATGTTAAGATGGAGAATCCATATCATCATTTCCCTAGAAAAATTTAGTCGTTTCACCAAATCACTGACTCTGTTTAGTGGAAAGACATAATTGGAAGGTGCGTTATTTGTGAAAATCCAGTGCATGCTCACGGTCACTATAAGATGTTGTTAGATTAGCTAATTACGTAATAACTTAAGACAGAAGGTCCCTTAAGTAGGGACTGAATAAATAAACCGACTTGGTATTAGATGGATCTCACAACTTTTTACGGTAGAAGAACTGGTTGCGAGACTTGTTTTTTTTTACAAGTTTTGTTTTTGATGGCATAAACGACTTTGATACCTACTTTTGACATTTTATGTAACAATTTCACGTAATCTAGTCATCTTCAAGTCATATCTTCAATCTTTCTTTAGTATATATTCAAAAATTTTGCTGCATTTTCCCTCTCAGCTCTAATATTGCTTTCTTTTTGACAAAATTGGCATTTAACAACTAAGCCTTAACCTTCCTCTCCAACAGTACTCCCACATGTTGCATGCACTGGATGTTCACAAATACTGCACCGGCCGATTTTGTCTTTCCACTGAACAGAGTTAGTGATTTGGTGAAATGACTGAATTTTTCTAGGGAAATGATGATATGGATTTTCCATTTTAACATCCTGCGTAATTTGATCATATCCCTTAGAGATTTGTTAAAATCTCTGATTTAATATCTGTTTCACTTTATCTAGTCAGATATTTGATAAAATCGCTTAACTGTAGAGTAAAATATTGTATTCGGTACTTCCTTTCGTCATTTCACTAAACTAGTTCAGAGATTTAATCAAATCACCATATACCATCTTCCAGTTGAGACTTTATCATTTCACTAAACTTGTTTAGCGAAATGATAAAACTAGTCGACTTTTTGAGTTCGTTTCATCAACTTACTGTAGCGGTTAGGGATTTTGTCAAATTCCTAAACAAATCTAGTGAAATGAAAAAGCGTGTCGCGTTTTTTGGCCGATTTTGTCTTCCCACTAAACAGAGTCAGTGATTTGGTGAAATTACTGATTTTTTCTAGGGAAATGATGATATGGAGTCTCCATTTTAACATCTTGCGTAATTTGATCATATCCCTTAGAGATTTGTTCAAATCTCTGCTTTAATCATTTCCCTGCGACATATGGACTGACGTTTATCTGACGTAGCGATTTGTACGTTACGTACGAATAGCTATACATTTGACGTTCCCCTCCCCCGCAAAAATCGGCAGACTTTTATTGTATAGAAAATGACAGACATGGCTACTCCATCCGGGTTGAATTCTCTAAGCGTACTTACGTAGACATTTTATGTGTATTTCTATCCCAAGTGGCTTATTTAATAAAGGTAAAAGTGACAATTTACAAGCGGAAGTCTCTTTGTAACCCCATGTGTTAGAAAGATATACCGCTTGTAAATTGTCCCTTGTAGCTTTATTAAATAAGCCACTGCCCATTAAAATATTTGTGAAAATAGATTATTCATAGCTACAGCACGGGGGCTTGCAGCACCACATTATCGTGTAGCCCTACCCCTCCCCTGCTTTGAGGAACAAAGGAAATCTAAGAGAATCATACTAGAAACCGTTTTTTTTTGGATTGCAGCATCGGCATATCGTGTTCCCCCATTAAAGACGTGACTAATTAATTATACATATCTCATTTAGGAGACTTACCGAACTAGGTTCAGTGTCGTGGGCTCTAGTCCTACAACCATTTATGGTATGAATAGAAATCGTTTAGGGTGTATTTTCTTTAGGCATGTAAATAATTGAATTTGGGTAGCTATAAAAAATAAAAATGGGTACTAAAATTAATAGGTTGGCGACTAATTTAGGGCCGTACATTATTTCAATATGGGCTGTTTTTTAATGTCTTAATAGCCATTGTTTAACTATAGGTAGGTATCAAATAATTATATTGAAAACTGAATTTATAACTGGGAAGCATTTTAAGAAGCCTTTTTTTAATCGAAAACGATTACCTATTAAATTAAAAATAAGGTACTTTTAAAATATTTAGGAAGCAATTAAAGTGAATTACATATTCAATATTAGTACAACCGGCAACTTAACACGAGCTGTAATTATAAGATAAAATGGATTCTTAAAAAGTTACTAGGGTCTATGAATATTGGTAGGTAAGTATCTATAGTCAGATATCTAGAACCAAAATTCATATGCCACATATGATTTTGAAAAAATGAAAGGTGCCTTTTGTATAGTATTACCAAAATACCAACCTAGTTAATCGAGCATAATGAATGGTTCCTTTTGTGTAGGTATTACCTAAATACCTACCTACCTAGTTAATGGAAAATATGAAGGGTGCGTTTTGTGTAGGTATTACCTAAATACCATAGACATAAACAATAAAAAGGAAGATGAGTGACGTTCATAGTAAACAAAACTGAAATGTGGTCCAGCACCTACACATTTGTAAAATGCTACACACCGCTATAATGTATGTGCATCATGGGCAAAAGAGATGAACCTATGTATACAGCCTGTAATTTTTATACGGGCGTATACTTTATCCACCTATAGTATCCAGCAATAGGACTCATATATAGGTAGTATAATCATTTTGTTAAATAGTGTTATTAATTATGTGTAACGATTTTTTAAAGTCCTACCGGGCACCGATGTACGCTATACAACTGATTTAAAACTGACATAACTGACATGACGCATCGGTAATTTAATTGTCATGGATGCAATACATTGCGGGCTGAATTATTATGTATGAAAAAAAAATTCCTTATTTTCATAAAGAAATAAATGCAAATAGGTTCCCTAGGTCCAATACTAATCGCCAGTACAATATACGCCCGTATAAAATTTACACACTGTATAGTTAACACGGGTATGCAAGGGGGACCTCCATATTTTGCGCATTGCACAAAGTGTGACTGAGAGACTGCCACACAACTAATTCTATATAGGTCCCGGAACCTAAAAAAACTATTTGATGGCACACAATCGAGCGACTGGTACCATATCTCCCTTTTTGTATAAATCAATGCTAAATACCTACCTATACTTCCTTCGATTGTTATTAAATCAAATACAACATTGAAGACATTTTTAAATCGAGCGATTGTCATAATTTTCCCTCATAGGGCTGAAAAAAAAGAAACATGGGCGAAATGGTTACGACCATTGCCTAACCAACATGCATACCGGTCGCGCAGACAATTTTTTTTATACCACGACGGTGGCGAACAAGCATACGGCCCGCCTGATGGCAACTAACAATGACCCTATGGTTTGCAAAACATTCTATTTAATTTTCTTAATTACCCCCTTAAAGCACCAGGGGACATACAACCTACAAAAGCTTCAGCTCAATCGATCTACCAATTTCGGAGCTAATAGACATTGTGACAAGACAGAGTAGTACCTACATGCTTCCTTTTAAACCATTTTGGTACGGAACCTTAAAAAAATTCCAGTTTCCTGAAATTTTAGTGCTCCCGTAATTAAAATGATACCAGCAATTGATACCCAAAAAATGGTTAATTAGGTAGAAACAAATAGTTGGCAACAAATATTTAAACCAAGCCTGCTTTGAATAATAG
Source organism: Pammene aurita (assembly GCA_947086415.1). Classification (NCBI taxonomy): domain Eukaryota; kingdom Metazoa; phylum Arthropoda; class Insecta; order Lepidoptera; family Tortricidae; genus Pammene; species Pammene aurita. The sequence continues at coordinate 17,945,405 of OX352289.1, forward strand.
ATGCCAAGTTAATATTTTTGTTGCCAACCTATTATTTCAAGTTCCCGGTTAATTTTTTGGTCAGCTATATATTGCTGCCGTTTTTCAATAATATGATGCCACATGTTTGAGGCTTATAAAAAAATATTGTCGCTAAAATATTAATTCACGGCCAATTTATATTATTATATGCCTTAGAAAAGTTTCCGATTCATGTTTTAGATACCCGGAAAATTATAAGCCTTTTCTTTATGCAGGCCCCCATTTACCACCTATCTTGTAGTACTCTATCAAATATTCTTTTTCTCTCTTCTTAAACATTCAACCTTACCATTTTTGGTATAAATAAAAATCATTCAGTGTGTATTTTCTTTGTGCATGCAGTTAACTTTATCGATACCCCTTATGTCCGCCCCAGTCCAAGTTGGGTCAGTTCGGGTTGCACAGGGCGGCTCCTCATTACTTCGGAAGCTTAAATACCGCGAGCCATCCGGTTGCCTCGCGGTCAATGAAACTATGCGTCATTGCTCTGAATAGTTAGTTAACTGTCATGCGCTTATCTATACTAATATTATAAATGGGAAAGTGTATGTGTGTGATTGTTTGTTTGTCCGTCTTTCACGGCAAAACGGGGCGATTTTTAAGTGGAGATAGTTGAAAGGATGTACAGTGACATAGGCTACTTTTTGTCTCTTTCTAACCCCCCACTTCCCTAAAATGGGGGTGGAAGTTTGTATGGAAAATTTAACGCGAGCGAAGCCGCGGGCAAATTCTAGTAAAGAATAAAGTAGGGTTTCCAACGTGCTTCGTATATCCGTGCAGAGACATACCTATATCGTTATGTTTTTTTTTCGACGAGTTTGAGACTCCGGTTTGGCCTGTCAAACATTTTTAAAAATCAAATTGTTCACGCAAATCAGCGACCTCTAGTTGAAATGCATTCAAATCTAATCAATGAACGGGTCGCTCTTATTCCGTTCACTCCGCGAGTCATCTCACTCTGTTCATCTGGCAGCCGTCTCGGATGGACGTGCCATCATTAAAGCCAAGATTGTTGAGTGTCAAACCAGTATTTTAGGTTAAGTCGAGTGAAATATACGTGTAAAGTGTGCCCGCTGTTTCTCTTCAAACAACCCATCCGCCATTACCACAGCAGACGTGGCGGCGTATCCGTCTACAAAAAGGACGGTGGTGGCCCTAGGAAGCTCTCTACAGCAGCGTGCCGGAGCGACTCGACAGCTACAGAGAAGTATGAGATGTACCTACCGGCCTACCGCGGCGATTAGGCTAGTATTGTGTACACAAATACTAAACGTAAAGGCTTTTTGCATGATAACAAACTGTAAAAATAATTTTAAAAATAGTAATAAAAGCCATGGAATTACATTTCATAGGTAAGTAAGGGCAAAGATTGGTGTTACACTAATTTAAAATATTAATGTTGGCGTCGCGACGCCATATTCCTTGGCGCACAGATTCATGTCGCAGAAGTAACAACATATGTACCTACACTTGATTTACCTACATTATTTGTTTAGTGGTCCTCAGCATAAACATATTTACGTAATGTACATATATTATTTTAAATAAGTACGGGTAATATTTAGTTCATTAAACATTTATTTTATTCAAAAATGTCCGGCAAGGTTGACTTTTACGGTTAAAAACTAGGCGGCGAAGTGCCTAGTTTATGGTCAAATAAAAATTAAAAAGTTACGGAAATTGCAGGCTCGATTTCGCGACATAAATGTTGCATACAAATTCCATTTTTGTCGAGGTACAAACTTTTAAAAAAGTTCAACAGCCATACAAAAAGAAAGGCAAAGGTCCTAAATAGCCAAAACACAACCTCGGTATTTGTTATTTATAATGTTGGTACCACGACTTTTTAGTTATCTCAAATAGCTTACGGTAAATTCAGAAGAAAAATACACTTCAAACTTTTTAATAAAAATATATAAAGGCGGCAAAGCTGAGCGTGTACCGCGAACATAAAAAATTGTAGTTTCGAATAAATCTGTCTCTCTCACTCAAAATGAGAAGCGATGGAGATGGAAATAATTATAGGATTCGAATCGAAATTCGATGCTCGCGGTAGTGGTCATTCTTTTAACCTAGAAGTTATCCTGAATATATTATTTATGTCAATATTGTTTGTTGTTCATCAACGTTGGCTGTTTTGCATTAATTTTGAATAAAGCACTATATTGGACTCGGCGTGAAGGGCCATTGCTGGCTTCGTATTAAATTAAACGGACTCCTAAAGTCGTCCGTTTAAACGTAATACTCAACCATCAATGTGCTACTTCACCTCCTCGACAATAATGTACTATTATTTTACAACAAGGGCGAATTTGCTAAAATTGTTAATGCGAGTAAAATACATAGAAAAGATTTTTATGATTTTAATTTAAAACTTAAATATCTAAATGTCATCCATGTTATACCTAAGTACTTACACAATGTTTTTTTTCATCCGTGCGAGTAAATCAATGTCATTTTAAGTAAATATCAAGGAACAATAACCCTCAAAGTTCGTATTGAAAGGCGGTTGTCGGCAAAAGTAGTTCGTTCCTTAAACACGGAGCAAAATAAACATTAGATACAAATAAAACAATTATTTAGTTAGTTACGTTTCCCTACAAAATTGGTTTAGGCAGAATATGAATTAAGTCAAAACAGTGTCACGTCTTTTTTGTTAAAGCTACTCTTTGATTCAGTGACAGCTGTCAACCGCCAAACATGGCGTACAAAATTTACATAATACATCAATGTTTCTAGTATTAAAATTATGTATATCACAGTTCGTTCTAAAATTAACAACAGGTTTCTAATGTACATACGGCCTCCTAGCCTAGTCGGTACTGACCCTGCCTATGAAGCAGGAGGTCCCGGGTTCGAATCCCGGTCAGGGCATTTATTTGTGTTTTTATCGCGGATATTTGTTCCTGAGTTATGGATGTTTTCTATAGTATTTATCTATATCTATCTATTATATATATCATCGCTTAGAACCCACAACACAAGCTTTATTGAGCTTACTGTGGGACTAGGTTGATTTGAGTAAGATTGTCCCATAATATTTATTTATTCATTTACATACACAATATTTTCGTAGATATATTAGATTATATTTTTATAGATTATGCACTGTCATTATATTAATGTCCTTAAACATATCTCTAACTGAGGCTCGATATTTCATCCTGTATATCTCTCGAATAGCCTTCTTCTGCAGAACTGTATTAATGTTAATCTGTGAAGCACTGCCCCAAAGTAAAATATCATATGACATAATACTATGAAAGTAACCAAAATATACTAATCGGGCTGTTTTCACGTCTGTTAATCGACGTATTTTGCCCACTGAAAAAGCTGCAGAACACAGTATATTCGAAAGATTATCAATATGGGGGCCCCATTGAAGCTTAGAGTCTAACCAATAAAAACGGTACTATCAACTATTATATTCAGTTCCAATTCCTCGCCTTTCACAAGGATACTATTCTCGAACGCACCCATAAGGTGATAAGCGTTGTTCCAATCCAACCCTTTCCTTTTTATGCGGTAAGTGCATCGGTAAAAACGGATACAATGGAGAAGGACATAGTGAAATCCTCCTGATATTGATCAAGAATATACAAGTAGTGCAGTAAAACACAGCGTAATTTGCATTAACACGTTTAATTTTGCAGATTAAGCAGATTATTTAAAATTAGCAATTTGGTCCTTCGACCCGGATAGAATGTAATTAAGAACAATAATCAGATTATTTAAAATTAGCACTTCACATAAAAATGTTTACATTAACACGTTTAATTTTGCAGATTAAGTAGATTATTTAAAATTAGCACTTCACATAAAAATGTCGATAACGATATCGATATAAAGATATTTCACATTCAATAATTTCCTTATTATCGTAGACCTGGATAGAATGTAATTAAGAATAATAATCAGATTATTTAAAATTAGCACTTCACATAAAAATGACGATAATGATATAGATATAAAGATATTTAACATTCAATTATTTCCTTAGTATCGTAGACCCGGATAGAATGTAATTAAGAATAATAATCAGATTATTTAAAATTAGCACTTCACATAAAAATTACGATAATGATATAGATATAAAGATATTTAACATTCAATAATTACCTTAGTATCGTAAACGTCTACTTTCCGCACGAAAGGAAAATAAAACGAGGGAGTACTAGTAAAACTAGTAAGTACAAATAAAGACTCGGCTGGTAATTTGGCTGCGGGGAAAGTAATGGATTAATGAGGCGAGAGATATGGATGGTGACAGATGATTCGCTGGATGAAAGTAGCCTAAATTCAACAGCCAGGTCTTTGTACGCCCGTCAAATGAGGCAATTAGAATTTTGGGGATTTAGGGTTAATATAAAAATGCGCATCGCAGATATGTAAGAATGGTAACAACAATATGGAACTAAAGCACGGCAAATAAAATGCAAAGTCCCCAATTAAACTCTAGAACACTTCACGGAGGGACACGCCGCTTTCGCCTGGTTAACCATGCGCAATGCGGGCTCAAGTCCTTCGGAGGCGACTGGCGGCCGTGTCCTAGAGCGACACTCCGGTTTCACCTGGTGAGCCACGCGTAATGCGGGCTCGAGTCCTTTAGAGGCGACTGGCGGCCGTATTCCAGGGGGATACGCCGGTTTCACCTGGTGAGCCACGCGAAATGCGGGCTCGAGTCCTTTAGAGGCGACTGGCGGCCGTATTCCAGGGCGTTACGCCGGTTTCACCTGGTGAGCCACGAGTAATGCGGGCTCAAGTCCTTCGGAGGCGACTGGCGGCCGTATCCTAGAGCGACACTCCGGTTTCACCTGGTAAGCCACGCGAAATGCGGGCTCGAGTCCTTTAGAGGCCACTGGCGGCCGTATTCCAGGGCGATACGCCGGTTTCACCTGGTGAGCCACGCGAAATGCGGGCTCGAGTCCTTTAGAGGCGACTGGCGGCCGTATTCCAGGGCGTTACGCCGGTTTCACCTAGTGAGCCACGAGTAATGCGGGCTCAAGTCCTTCGGAGGCGACTGGCGGCCGTATCCTAGAGCGACACTCCGGTTTCACCTGGTGAGCCACGCGAAATGCGGGCTCGAGTCCTTTAGAGGCCACTGGCGGCCGTATTCCAGGGCGATACGCCGGTTTCACCTGGTGAGCCACGCGTAATGCGGGCTCGAGTCCTTTAGAGGCGACTGGCGGCCGTATTCCAGGGCGATACGCCGGTTTCACCTGGTGAGCCACGCGAAATGCGGGCTCGAGTCCTTAAGAGGCGACTGGCGGCCGTATTCCAGGGCGTTACGCCGGTTTCACCTGGTGAGCCACGCGTAATGCGGGCTCAAGTCAAAATTGATGCGAATATCCTCTTTTCTTAGTCGTCAGCTTCTATCAAAATAAAAAAAGACACATGATATGCTGATCATATTTTGATATCGGCGCCACCTATCTATAAGTAGACGAACCACGATCTAATCTACCCTGACTCGCGCTACTTGGCCGGTAAACAAAGTAATCGCACGGATAGTCCCAAGCTTTTACCACGACTCAAAGCATACTGGGGTCCGCTTAGCAACCTAATACCAAGATTTGGCGTAGACACTCGATATTTAAAAACGCTAGTTTCTTTTTTTTATGTTTAGAAAAAAGATGAAAGAACGATATATGGGGTTCTTTATTAGGCACGATACATGTCACAATCACAACTGTCAAAGTGCCACCGCCGCCATTAAAAATACTTACTTAATAGTTATTTGTATTAATAGTTAAGCCCATGCCTACGTATTTGTAAATGTTATATTGAAGACATTGAACAATATATTGATAGTATTTATTTGCACAAAATATTTTATTTTTATCATTGTTAATGCTCTTAGACGGAGAGCTAGCCACGTCAGATATGACACAAAAATGAGAGCAACGAAATCCTATTTCTAGATCTGGACATCTGGCAGCTGTAAAGTGGTGGAGGTCAAAGAATGCAAACCACTTCAAGAAAACAATTCCTAGAGCTCTGGGTTTGATGCATTCTTATGAGAAATTATATAAATAATTAGATTATATCATGGCCAAAAGTTTCTGTTCGGGGAAAGTAGTGACAAACGAGTCAAACGACGTATAATGTAATTCATAGTTTGTCGCCTACTGTTTTTGTTTCCGTAATAATACGCAATGTTTTTTGTTCTAATGTCAAAATATAGGCCCTGTCCTATTATAACTTAGACAACCTCGGCAGTTTTTACCTATTTTGTTATTACTAATTTCCAATTCAAAAATTTTGCTAGTCTTTCGCTTTAACCTCCACCCATTAAAAGCTGCCAGATGCCCGGATCTAGCAATAAGGATAGGTTAGCAATCTAACCAGACGGATTTTGTTGCTCTCATTATTGTGTCATATATGACGTGGCCTAGCTCTTAATACATCTTGTGAATGTTGCACATGCACAATAATAAACCTAGATCAGAAGAGGTTCGAAACCGATGGTTCTATTTTTAAATATTTTCTTGCGCCATCTCATCTGTCATTCGTATCTCTCAGCCATACCGGGAGAGTTTCTAAAGCTTATTTATGGTGATTATTATTTAAGTACCTAATGGTATTTGCTTGCTCTATTATTGTACGTTTGGTTGGAGGGTTATGGAGCAATCACAGGCAAGCCCGAATGGCATACAACAACAAAAGCCACTTCGTAGTCCACGAAATCTTTTACCTAAGACATATTATGATTGTCAATTAAATAATTTTCGTGAATACTGATAAAAAAACTAGACGTTCAGTTTTCGTTTTAGAAAGTACGTGCCTCACTGTCAGTTTTTCAATTTTCACGTGTCTCTAAAGTGATAATCAAAACGAAATTGTGTTTTTATTGTTGTGTTGGATTAATTAATCTGCAAATTATGATCTGTAACTTATTTACAAATTTGAACTCTTAATCATGTTAACTAATCGTTTGTTGGTGTGTTTGCAGTGTGTTTAAATTGGACATACAAACAGAACAGGTTAGAACAGGTTGGCAGGTGGTTTTTATGTTTACTCAATTTGTAATCTCAAAAAAAATTAACTACAATATTGACATCTGACCTTCATTTCGTCAAGATTTTCCATTTTGTCAAAAAGCGACTATTCAATATCAAATGATATTTATAATATTAATATAACATATTATAATTTTCATTACAAGCATATTTAATAAACTTAACAAACCGGTGCGTCATTTTGTAGCGGTGCCTCAAGCCACAAGAATAATTTTTAATTCAGGTTTACACAATCGGAAAGTTCTTATTAGGTAAAAATTAACTACAGATTATCTGAAAAAAAAAGGAATCTAATTGCATATAATTAGGATATTGTGTCTCAAAATAAAATACTTCATAAATTATTTACTTTGATAAACACGGGCATGTTCTGATCAAATAAGGAAAAATCTCGTCATAGAAATGAATATTGTTTACCCTTAAAGAATTGTTTTATCAAATATTCATGATTCATGATAAAGGCTGTGGGTGACTAGCCAAACGAGTAATGAAAACAAGCTAGTTACACATCATAAATTCTATTGACACTATTGACTTTTTTAATTTTTTTGCATTTTTGGCATATTTGATATTTTTGACACTTTTGACACTGTTGACACTATTTACACTATTGACATTCTTGACATTTTTGACATTTTTGACATTTTTGTCATTCTAGACACTTCACATTTTTGACATTTTTGACACTATTTACACTATTGACACTATTGACATTATTGACATTTTTGTAATTTTTGACACGAAATTTTTGAAATTTTTGAAATTATTGCCATTTTTCCATTTTTGAATTTTTTGAAATTTTTGGCACTAATGACACTATTGACACTATTGACACTATTGACACATTTTACACTATTGACAGTATTGACACTAATGACATTTTTGACATTTTTGACATTTTTGACACTTTTTACACTTACTTTTATGACATTTTTGACACGTTTGACACTTTCTACACTTACATTTATGACACTTTTTACACTTACATTTTTGACATTTTTGACATTCTTGACATTTTTGACATTTTTGACACTTTTTACACTTTTACTCTTACATTTATGACATTTTTGGCACGTTTGACACTTTTTACACTTACATTTTTGACATTTTTGATATTTTAAACACTTTTTACACTTACCTTTATGACATTTTTGGCACGATTGACACTTTTTACACTTACATTTTTGACATTATTGATATTTTTGACATTTTTGACACTTTTTACACTATTGACACTATTGACACTTTTGACATTTTTGACATTTTTGACATTTTCGACACTTTCTACACTTTTGATACCATTGACATTCTTGAAATTTTTGACATTTTTGACACTTGACATTTTTGAAATTTTTTCCATTTTTGACACTTGACATTTTTGAAATTTTTGATAAACTTGACACTTTCTACACTTTTGACACTATTGACACTATTGACATTCTTGACACTATTGACACTAAGCCCATGCCTACGTATTTGTAAATGTTATATTGAAGACATTGAACAATACGAGGGTTGCTACTTATATATCCGGAAACAAAAAAGCAAACAAACGTACACGGCTGAAATTATCAAAAACCAGTTGATTTAAAAAATAAACAAATCCAGAATCTGAAAAAGAAAAACAAGAGATTAGTGAAAAGAAATACAAATTTAAGAGAAATAGTAGCAGACTTAAAGAAGAAACGGCTTGTGGATGAATCTTTGAGTAACGATTTAACAAGAAAAATTGACAATTCGAATGCTATATTGTCAATTTTTTTTCATCAATATATATGATTCAAGTCATCGATATATTGACTGCAAAGAAAAAAGTTAGCTTTGCCAAATATCCCCCGGATCTTCGAAAATTCGCATTAACGCTGCATTTTTACTCACCAGCGGCGTACAAATATTTGCTCACAATCTGCCACACCCCAACACACTATTCCGATGGTATCAAAATGTTAATGCGCAACCTGGTTTTACAGAAGAGGCTTTTTCGAGACTCGCTGATAAAGCGAAATTGTCTTCTGAACCACTCTCATGCAGCTTAGTGGTTGACGAGATGTCCATTAGACACCAAAAAGCCTGGACTGGACGAAAATTTGAAGGTCTTGTGGATATGGGTATGCGACACGATGATTTGGATATAAAAGCAACTCAAGCTTATGTTTTTGTTGTAGTATCTCTAAACCAGAATTGCTTACTTTTTTATCCACTCTTTAACTGGGGAAATGAAGTCCAATATGATATTACTTGCACTTCGAAAATGTCACGATATAGGAGTCAAAATTGTCTCTTTGACATTTGATGGTTGTAAGACCAACACAAACTGCATGAAAGCTCTCGGTTGTGATCTCGAGAATCACGCCAGTATGAAAACCACATTTCCTCACCCGTGTGGTGGTGATGACGTAGCCGTGTTTTTAGACGCTTGCCATATGGTAAAACTGATGAGGAATTTGCTCGAAGCACAAAGATGCATTTACGATGCTAACAATCAGGAAATAAAATGGGAGCTAATTTTGGCCTTACACAATCTCCAGGAAGAGAACAGTTTGCATTTAGCCAACAAACTGACCCTCAGGTGAAAATTTTCCTCATTTTCATCTTCATGCCGCAACCCAACAGAGGTGTTATTTATATTGGTAGTTGACTCACCATTTAAAATAGGGAGGTTTTCTAGTGGTAAGCAATTACCACTGAATTTTTTGCTGAGTTCTAAATGAGACAACAGTTTTTTATATGCCGATTTGAACTGCCGTGTGTTGGGATTATTGTTGTGTCAACCCAGGCTTCTGATTTTGCCGAAGAATAATTCGACATGGTCTTGACGAAGTTTATATGTCATTAAAAATTTCATCTTTTTGGCCTCTATTAATGTCGAATATAAATAGTGGAGGCTGTTAATGCACGTGAGCAATCCTAACGCGCCTGTATTTGCCCTGCATTCGTGTATGGGTACTTGTTTGCTCTCGTACACAACTCGCTTCTGTTTATTGATTGTTTTAGTCTTTTTGTACATAGCTTTCACTGTCAATGACAGCAAGTATTGTTTGGCATCAGCACACAGTTGAAGAATTTTTGCCGCATTACTTTCATTAAGTGGCGTGCTGTAGCCAAAGTCTGCCAAATTTCTTGAATTTAAGACGTCAAACAGATCATTTATAATCTTAATGAATTTGACTGTGGCATCTGAAGCGGCAAAAGATTCAATATGTAATTGTTTGTCGCAAAATTCGATGGCTTTGGCTACGCTGTTGCTCAACAGTTGCGTCGCCAATTTCACATTCATTACTTCATTGCGGAAGTGTATGTGCCTGAAAAATAAAAATAAAATATTAATTCCGCAGTTAGCTTACGAATCACATATTATATGTTTATTTATTAATTTTCTTTTCAATGCCCGGATTGGGCCACGAACTTGCATATACAATTATTATACAGGTTATATATCTTAGAATTATTTTAACCAATTTAACTATTACTTTTCTGTATTTAATTTTCCCAATGAATTTGTTGTTATATTATAATACAATCATAAATGAAATCAGCTTAGAAATGTAAATATGTTCTAAAGTCAAAATAAGGAAGATGTATCCTTGGTCTAAAGCAAGAACATTTATTTGTTTTTTCTTTGCTTCAGACTACGCATGCATATACGCATGTTCGCGATTATCTCGCGCTTGGCTGAACCGATTTTAATGCAGACACCCTTCCGCCCCTACGTAAGAAAAATAATAATAATAATCCTCTCTGCAGTAGAAGTAAGACATGGTCAATTCTTCTCCCCCCCCTAAATCGTGTTACGTAATAAATTAATACGTAATTACACTGTTAGTTGTCTTCGCCTTAGCGAGGGCACTGCCGTGCCCCCAGATTAAAAAGGCATAAAGTATGCTTAAAATAATAGTATTGGGACGACAAGAAAGGCCACCACACTCAACAGTAGTCGTGTAATTTTAATAAATAGTAAGTTTAGATTTTTTTTTATTTTACCTTTTAGTCGCCTCTTCAGAAATATATTTCATCAAATTTATTAAAAGAGGTGCTTATTTTTTGAGATTTGAGCGAGATGACATGCGCTAAACGTGCCCTACCACACTTAGCGAGATGCCATTCGCAGTGCCCATACCTCTCTTTTTGACGTAGTTTAAGGACATACCCAAGTCCGGACGTAGTTTAAGGACAAACCCCGGGTCCAAAATTATTAATTCTATTTAACCATATATATTAATAATCTATATATTTTAAATTAAAAAATCTATATGTTTTCAATTTAAAAGATATTCAAAAGTTGAATTCACCCCTAGAGCGCTTATAGAGGGGGTGAAAGTAATAAGTCTCACACACAAAATCAATGTTTTATTACTCATCATAAAATACTACTAGGCGTTGTCAGGTATAGCTATCGATCAATTCGGGTATAATGATGTCAAAAATTTCAAAAATGTCAAAAACGTCAATGTCAATAATGTCAAAAATGTCAATACTGACAATAGTGTCAATAGTGTCAAAAATGTCAAAAATGTCAAAAATGTAAGTGTAAAAAGTGTCAAACGTGCTAAAAAAATGTCATAAATGTAAGTGTAAAAAGTGTCAAAAGTGTCAAAGATGTCAAAAATGTCAAAAATGACAAGAATGACAAAAATGACAAAAATGTCAAAAATGTCAAAAATGTCAATAGTGTCAAAAGTATCAATAGTGTCAATACTGTCAATAGCGTCAATAGTGTCAAGTGTCAATACTGTCGATAGTGTCAATAGTGCCAAGTGTCAATAGTGTCAATAGTGTAAAAAATTTCAAAAATGTCAAAAATGTCATTAGTGTCATTAGTGTCAATAGTATCAATAGTATCATTAGAGTAAAAAGTGTCGTAAATTTCACTAAATGTCAAAAAATGTCAATAGTGTCAATAGTGTCAATACCGTCAATAGTGTCAATAGTGCCAATAGTGTCAATAGTGTAAAAAATTTCAGAAATTTCAAAAAAAAACAAAAATGGCAAGTGTCAAAAATGACAAAATGTCAATAGTGTCAATAGTGTCAAAAATGTCAAAACTGTCAATAGTGTCACTAGTGTCACTAGTGTCAAAAGTGTCAAAAATCAAAAATGTCAAAATAATAAAAATTGCCAAAAATGTTAAAAATGTCAAGAATGTCAATAGTGTCAATAGTGTCAAAAATATAAAAAATATAAAAATGTGAAGTGTCTAAAATGACAAAAATGTCAAAAATCTCAAAATGTGCCAAAAATGTTAAAAATGTCAAGAATGTCAATGGATATTATTGAATTTCATTCAAGTTGAATAAGTTGTTACAATTAATTATAAAACATACTAATAATAAATCTTAAAATTAAATTAACTATAAATAAAACTACTTAAAAATAAATAAATTAAAAATTTAACTGTAAATTTGGTCCTCTCGGTAAGGTGCCCATTATGCAGGCGGCATTCCCGCGCTGAATTGCGATAGCAAGTCTTTGCGCAAGAAAGCCGCCTGCACGAGGGTCAACTGTAGCCTCTCTGAGGCGTTTGCTGAGCGCCATGTGGAGCCCTCGCGCCCCCCTCCCCCACGGACCAAGTGTTTCGACGCCAAAAGCTACGAACTCGTAGTTGGCGCCGAGACAGCTATTTTTTTTAATTTATACATTTTAATGCTTGTCGCTGGAAGATAGGACGCCGCCAGCGTGTCGGTACAGAATGTCAATAGTGTCATAATGTCAAAAATGTCAATCGTGTCAAAAGTGTCAATAGTGTCAATAGTGTCAAAAGTGTCAAAAATGTCAAAAATTACAAAATCTCAAAAATGCCAAAAATGTTATAAATGTCAAGAATGTCAATAGGTTCAATAGTGTCAATAGTGTCAATAGTGTCAAAAATGTCAAAAATGTCAATAGTGTCAATAGTGTAAAAAGTGTCAATAGTGCCAATAGTGTCAATAGTGTCAATAGTGTCAATAGTGCCAAAAATGTCAAAAATGTCAAAACTGTCAATAGTGTCAATAGTGCCCATAGTGTAAAAAGTGCCAATAGTGCTAATAGTGTCAATAGTGTAAATAGTGTCAATAATGTCAATAGTGTCAAATGTCAAAAATGTCAAAAATTCCAAGAATGTCAAGAATGTCAATAGTGTCAATAGTGTCAACAGTGTCAAAAGTGTAGTGTCAAGTTTATCAAAAATGTCAAAAATGACAAAAATGGCAAAAATTTCAAAAATGTCAAGTGTCAAAAATGTCAAAAATTTCAAGAATGTCAAGAATGTCAATAGTTTCAATAGTGTCAAAAGCGTAGAAAGTGTCAAAAATGTCAAAAATATCAAAAATGTCAAGTGTAAAACATGTAAAAAATGTCAATAGTGTCAATAGTGTAAAAAGTGTCAAAAATGTCAAAAATATCAAAAATGTCAAACGTGTCAAAAATGTCATAAAAGTAAGTGTAAAAAGTGTCAAAAATGTCAAAAATGTCAATAGTGTCAATAATGTCAATAGTGTCAATAGTGTAAAAAGTGTCAATAGTGTCAATAGTGCCAATAGTGTCAATAGTGTCAATAGTGTCAATAATGTCAATAGTGTCAATAGTGTCAATAGTGCCAAAAATTTCAAAAAATTCAGAAATGGAACAATGGCAAAAATTCTTCGATTAAGTATGGACTAGATACCGCATGCAATTCAAATCTAAGCGAAAAACGTGGCAGATTGGAGGCGGTGCTAAGTTGCAAGTGTGTGCGTACACCCACACACTTGCAAACAAATCTAAAATACGTCATGTAATAAAAGCCACATATTATTTTACTTTATATACAACCTTATTCTTTAACAATACCGTTTTATTTTGAACGCCGGCAGTTTGGCGTTTATGACCTTACAGAATGAGCGAATCGCGTAAGTCGTAAGATTTATTACCGGCAGCGGCCTCGGCCCGTACGCACAAATTATTCTACCCGTTAAGTCTAGCGCAATTAGGTCGATTTTAGTTTGCAATGATTGATACTCGAATTTTGTTTACGTTTGGAACAGATATCGTGGAGTCGTGAAAAAATATTTAGTCGTGACCACTAAATATTTTTTGGTGAACGTAGGAATAATAAATAGGGAGTATTGAAGCGTAATCTTTATCACATACATGATATTGCACACTTTATTTATGTTAGTCCCTAAGGTATATATGAGCCGTTGCGCCCATTGTTGCCTGGAAATATGTGTTAAAGATTTTATATGTTAATTTTTATACGTGATTTCACCACATGTTTAACAGCCAGTTTTTTAGTTAGTTTTAGACTGGTGTGGTGTAGGCTAGGCTTAAAACTATGTAAATACTAGCTTCTGCCCGCGGCTTCGCCCGCGTTAAAATTTTATTAAGTATCATATGTCTCAATCCATATTATTGTACTGTTGTCTACCTCTAAGTTTTTATTTAAGAGGGGTGGCGGTCACGTGGTTACTCCGCTTTTGACACTATTGACACTATTGACATTCTTGACATTCTTGAAATTTTTGACATTTTTGACACTTGACATTTTTGAAATTTTTGCCATTTTTGTCATTTTTGACATTTTTGATAAACTTGACACTACACTTTTGACACTGTTGACACTATTGACATTCTTGACATTCTTGGAATTTTTGACATTTTTTACATTTGACACTATTTACATTATTGACACTATTTACACTATTGACACTATTAGCACTATTGACACTTTTTACACTATGGACACTATTGACACTATTGACATTTTTGACATTTTTGACATTTTTGACACTATTGACACTATTGACACTATTGGCACTATTGACACTTTTTACACTATTGACACTATTGACATTTTTGACATTTTTGACACTATTGACACTATTGACACTATTGACATTCTTGACATTTATAACATTTTTGGCATTTTTGAAATTTTGTAATTTTTGAAATTTTTGACATTTTTGATATTTTTGACACTTTTGACACTATTGACACTATTGACACTTTTGACACTATTGACATTTTTGACATTATGACACTATTGACATTCTGTACCGACACGCTGGCGGCGTCCTATCTTCCAGCGACAAGCATTAAAATGTAAAAATTAAAAAAAATAGCTGTCTCGGCGCCAACTACGAGTTCGTAGCTTTTGGCGTCGAAACACTTGGTCCGTGGGGGAGGGGGGCGCGAGGGCTCCACAAGGCGCTCAGCAAACGCCTCAGAGAGGCTACAGTTGACCCTCGTGCAGGCGGCTTTCTTGCGCAAAGACTTGCTATCGCAATTCAGCGCGGGAATGCCGCCTGCATAATGGGCACCTTACCGAGAGGACCAAATTTACAGTTAAATTTTTAATTTATTTATTTTTAAGTAGTTTTATTTATAGTTAATTTAATTTTAAGATTTATTATTAGTATGTTTTATAATTAATTGTAACAACTTATTCAACTTGAATGAAATTCAATAATATCCATTGACATTCTTGACATTTTTAACATTTTTGGCACATTTTGAGATTTTTGACATTTTTGTCATTTTAGACACTTCACATTTTTATATTTTTTATATTTTTGACACTATTGACACTATTGACATTCTTGACATTTTTAACATTTTTGGCAATTTTTATTATTTTGACATTTTTGATTTTTGACACTTTGGACACTAGTGACACTAGTGACACTATTGACAGTTTTGACATTTTTGACACTTTTGACACTATTGACATTTTGTCATTTTTGACACTTGACATTTTTGTTTTTTTTTTAAATTTCTGAAATTTTTTACACTATTGACACTATTGGCACTATTGACACTATTGACGGTATTGACACTATTGACACTATTGACATTTTTTGACATTTAGTGAAATTTACGACACTTTTTACTCTAATGATACTATTGATACTATTGACACTAATGACACTAATGACATTTTTGACATTTTTGAAATTTTTTACACTATTGACACTATTGACACTTGGCACTATTGACACTATCGACAGTATTGACACTTGACACTATTGACGCTATTGACAGTATTGACACTATTGATACTTTTGACACTATTGACATTTTTGACATTTTTGACATTTTTGTCATTTTTGTCATTCTTGTCATTTTTGACATTTTTGACATCTTTGACACTTTTGACACTTTTTACACTATTGACACTATAGACACTTGGCATTTTTGACATTTTTGACACTTTTTACACT
The DNA here is from genome assembly GCA_947086415.1 of Pammene aurita. Classification (NCBI taxonomy): domain Eukaryota; kingdom Metazoa; phylum Arthropoda; class Insecta; order Lepidoptera; family Tortricidae; genus Pammene; species Pammene aurita. The sequence goes on from OX352289.1 coordinate 17,961,621, forward strand.
TTTTACACTTACATTTATGACATTTTTTTAGCACGTTTGACACTTTTTACACTTACATTTTTGACATTTTTGACATTTTTGACACTATTGACACTATTGTCAGTATTGACATTTTTGACATTATTGACATTGACGTTTTTGACATTTTTGAAATTTTTGACATCATTATACCCGAATTGATCGATAGCTATACCTGACAACGCCTAGTAGTATTTTATGATGAGTAATAAAACATTGATTTTGTGTGTGAGACTTATTACTTTCACCCCCTCTATAAGCGCTCTAGGGGTGAATTCAACTTTTGAATATCTTTTAAATTGAAAACATATAGATTTTTTAATTTAAAATATATAGATTATTAATATATATGGTTAAATAGAATTAATAATTTTGGACCCGGGGTTTGTCCTTAAACTACGTCCGGACTTGGGTATGTCCTTAAACTACGTCAAAAAGAGAGGTATGGGCACTGCGAATGGCATCTCGCTAAGTGTGGTAGGGCACGTTTAGCGCATGTCATCTCGCTCAAATCTCAAAAAATAAGCACCTCTTTTAATAAATTTGATGAAATATATTTCTGAAGAAGCGACTAAAAGGTAAAATAAAAAAAAATCTAAACTTACTATTTATTAAAATTACACGACTACTGTTGAGTGTGGTGGCCTTTCTTGTCGTCCCAATACTATTATTTTAAGCATACTTTATGCCTTTTTAATCTGGGGGCACGGCAGTGCCCTCGCTAAGGCGAAGACAACTAACAGTGTAATTACGTATTAATTTATTACGTAACACGATTTAGGGGGGAGAAGAATTGACCATGTCTTACTTCTACTGCAGAGAGGATTATTATTATTATTTTTCTTACGTAGGGGCGGAAGGGTGTCTGCATTAAAATCGGTTCAGCCAAGCGCGAGATAATCGCGAACAAACATACATACATACATACAAACATACGGGTCAAACTGAGAACCTCCTTTTTTTGAAGTTTTTTTTAAGATTACTGAAGCCGCTCAGAGTGAGAGGGAGCGATAGTTAGAATGAGACGAAAGTTTGACATATCAGTAGTGGTGCTATAACTTCGCGCGTTCAATCTACGATTAGATATGGGCTTTTTGTTTTACGAAGTTTTTGGAATAATTTTAAGAAATATATAATTATGTTTATTTATAAATTTTATTCAAAAAATAATACAGAATAATTTGCTTACAAAAGCATAAAAGTTATTAACTATTAGGTAACGTTTTAATATTCGTTGGAAACGTGCGTGAAATAAAACGTATAGTTAGGAGTGTAGACGTCAATGTCGTATTGACAACATATCGCGGCGATTATAGACCCCCTTACGTTCGGGAAGTTTCCCTATTCAACCACCTGGCAACACCGCTACTATGAAGTTAATAGTTTACGAAATTACTGATTTTTAATATGATTACGCAATGAATTGTTTACTTAACGGTGAAAAGTTACCCCATCCGTTTTTTTCTTTCGACCGGTGGCATTTCTGCAGCATTTGACAACGCACGACTGCATATTTCAATTATTTTTTAACAGCACTTGACTGCATAGACGTTTGGGAACGACTGTCGGGGGAGCGGCTCATTATTGTTGTGCGTATGTGTGTGTAGTGCGTAACGACGAGGGCACTGGCTCTTTATGGAATCACAAAATTTTGTTAGCCGCACTCCATCTGATAATTATATAATCTATGGTTTGAAGGGCATATACAAAACGATCCGTCGTATCGTACGCTCTATCTGAAAGGATATCATGATTATGATAGACGATAGATTGCTCGAAGATTTCCGTTCACACACAAAATGAGTGGTCATTGCGATCGATCGATACAGATTCGCTACGCTCGGGATTCTAATCTGGAATATTTTTCTCCGCTCAAGATTCAGTCACTCACCTTCGATATAATATAGCATTTTACTCCTCAGTAATACGAGTACAATCTATTACTCGTATTTCGAATCATTTCCTAACACTGCGGACTTACCTAACCTATACCCCTATTGTTACACATTGTTGTATCAGACGCGTAAACCTGCCAAATCATTTGACACTTCATTCGTCAAAGTCAGTGAAGTTCAGTAGTCACAGGATAAGAATCAATGAAGTATAAATACCAAAAGCGCGAAACATCTTCAATTATTCGTTCGTCTAGTTGGCTCTCTATCGCGTGAATATTACCGAATATTCAAGAGCGATAGAGTCAATTATACGCGAACAAACGATCGAAAAGTGATTTTTTTATTTCAGCCGTTTGGAAACATCCCGAATCTGCAATGAAGAATACTTATGATTTATTATGTATTCTACTAGATGGGGTAGTAACTATGTAGAATACATTTTGTGCGCCATGTTTGGCGGTTGACAGCCGTCATTTCAATATCGAATAGCGAATACATACAGCGTGTCTTCGACCATGGGGTTTTAAATGTAAGTATCGATTAATATCAAAATATAAAAATATATGATCATGCGCCATGTTGCGGAATTTCATTGGAACTAATTTCTTGCACTGGCAATAATTTTAATGACAGAATGATATGCATGGGTGAGGGCATGTAATAGGTTGTCACTTTTTTTAATGTCATTGTGACGGTTTATTTAAATAATAGTAAAGTGTTGAATATTAAATAATAAACGACATAAAAATCACAAAATGATTCATAGTCAAGAGCGAAACATTATAAATAGTGTAAGTAATAAACTGTTGTAAATAATACGCTCGGAAAATTAAAATATTTCGCAGTGAAAGTATTTTAAATAAACGTCAGTGCTGACAGGTCACAGAGAACCTCCTATAGAGTAATAATGTTGCTCATTTTGTTCGCGCCGCGAGTCACCAAGTCTTGCGGAAGACGTGAGGGGCAGGTGGGTGATAGCGGCGCTGCGATTGGTCGATTCAAGGACCGCGCGCTTTCACCACGCTATCACGTGGTTGCGTAGTGATGGGACATGTGTACTACAAGTAAACGGGACTGTACCGTACCGTACCGTAATTTGTTGTTGTTAATTGAGGTATTTACTCTTTACTAAATTGGTAACAAATAACAATAATGCAATATGTATTTGCCTACTTTAAAAACGTACCAATAAATTTTACCTAGTAGCCTTATAGACTAATCTGAAAAATACCTTATCTGTGCATTGAAAGTACTTTTAAAAGCAACGGTCATGAGACACCCCTTAAAAATCTGAAAGCAACTCCCATGTGACACCCATTGAAAGTGTCTTCTAGAAGCAACGCTAATGTGACACCCATGAATAGTTCCTTAAAGCCACTCCTATGTGACACCTATTAAAAGCGCCTTATAGAAGCAACGCTCATGTGACGGGTGTCACATGAGCGTTGAACTTGTCTCATAGCAGTAACGCTCATGTGATACCAATTAAAAGTTCCTCAAAACAACTCTCATATGACACCCATTGAAAATGTCTCATAGAAGCAACGCTCATGTGACACCAATTAAAAGTTCCTTAAAACAACTCTCATGTGACACCCATTGAAAGTATCTCATAGAAGCAAATGTGGCACTCTTAATACCCATATTTATTATAACTATATGAAAAAAAAACTACCGACGGAATAAATCTTTAAATTCTACCAACTACTCAAACTAAAGGAAAAAAAGAAAATAAAACAAAGATCTCCTGTTTTCCATTGTATTTCGTAAATTTGGTAAGTCAAAAGTACGTGGTGCCGGTATATAAGTCCGGTACACATTATTCGCACGTCACTATCGTAAAGACTGTGTACGATAAAATCCGGACATGTATGATCTGGTATATCTTTTTTTCGGTACCACATATTCAAGCATTTCTTTTACTTTAATAATCTGGAATTGTAGTAATATATACTAAAAATAGAATCATAATACAATTGTATGGGCTTGTGTGAGTTTTTGCCAAATATATTCCATCATATCTTGAATTTTTTGTCCAGCATTTTTTGATAATCTTCACTCACTTCCTGCTACAATGCCACAATTCTATTTATATTTTCACAAGCTGTTTTAGGCTCACTAGAATATTATCTTACAAAAAAAATACGATTTGAAAGTCTTTTCTACTTGAGGCAGTCAGGAAGACTTTCTACTTCAAGTACTAAAAGTAGTTTTTATATGGGAGGCATATTTTTGTAAAAAAGTCAAACTCACCAAAGCTAGAACACCTCAGAACTATTTACATCTAAGTCCAATTAGAAAAATGTAAGCTATTATGAAAAGATAATGTAATAAGGTATAATTTGGTTTATCTAGTTAAAAATAATAATAAAAATTCACAGGAAAATTTGGTAAACACTGTCAGAACACCGTGGACAAAAAAATATACGCACTGTGGAATATATAGTGATCAAAGTCACAGATAACGTAACGTTATATTATGTTTGTAATTTTATTATGTAGCTTGATGACCACAAATTATTTAAAAGAAGTGTTTCTTGAATATGTGGTACCGAAAAAAAAGATATACCAGATCATGCATGTCCGGATTTTATCGTACACAGTCTTTACACGTGCTTGCGTAAGAAAGGAATACCACACTGCATTCTTAACACGACAAAAAGAGACGGGCATACTAACTACTTCTCAATTGACTAATTCAAAATGAACTCCGCTGGCTAGAAACATATTTCAGTAATAAAATGATTTTGAAGTAAAAGTGGAATGTAATTCCAACTCTTTTGATTCTTAAAGTTTAGAAACATTTGCCACACCACGTTACACTACAATATGCCAGGATTTTGAATAGTTTTCATACGTAATCAATTTTTTTTCTTGCATACACGCAAACTACGTGCAGGTTTAAAACATGGACGCAACTGAACGGCACGGCGACGACCGCGCAATTTATAAGTCGTTTTACTCCAATGAGTGGTGACCTCAAGTCACCTTATAAGGCTTATTAGCTAGTGGTTACCCATAGATATAAAATGGCGCTTGTCTGTGGTTACCTTATCTGTGTGACAGGTAAACAAATAAAGATGTCACCATACCATAGATATTAACACGCTCTATGATTGTACTGAACTATTTCCATATAAATGAAAATATTACCTCTTGACAATAATCATACATTTCTGGTCAGGCTTTACACAACTATTTAAATAATAGTACATTATTGTCGAGGAGGTGAAGTAGCACATTGATGGCTGAGTATTACGTTTAAACGGACGACTTTAGGAGTCCGTTTAATTTAATACGAAGCCAGCAATGGCCGTTCACGCCGAGTCCAATATAGTGCTTTATTCAAAAATAATGCAAAACAGCCAACGTTGATGAACAACAAACAATATTGACATAAATAATATATTCAGGATAACTTCTAGGTTTAAAGAATAACCACTACCGCGAGCATCGAATTTCGATTCGAATCCTATAATTATCTCCATCTCTATCGCTTCTCATTTTGAGTGAGAGAGACAGATTTATTCGAAACTACATTTTTTTATGGTCGCGGTACACTCTCAGCTTTGCCGCCTTTATATCATTTTATTAAAAAGTTTGAAGCGTATTTTTCTTCTGAATTTACCGTAAGCTATTTGAGATAACTAAAAAATCGCAGTACCAACATTATGAATAACAAATACCGAGGTTGTGTTTTGGCTGTTTAGGACCTTTTTAAAAAGTTTGTACCTCGACAAAAATGGAATGTGTATGCAACATTTATGTCGCGAAATCGAGCCTGCAATTTCCGTAACTTTTTAATTTTTATTTGACCATAAACTAGGCACTTCGCCGCCTAGTTTTTAACCGTCAAAGTCAACCTTGCCGGACATTTTTAAATAAAATTATTTATTGATTTTATTTTTTCATCTATATACTATTTTCAATGTACGTCAGCCAATAAAGCAATTGACATTGCTTCTCAAATAAGTTTTTAACTGTACAAATCCAGTTATTTTGAAGTAATATATATATATATAGAATAATAAGTAGTTCAGATTTATGAGCAAAATCAATCCTTACATTTAAAGCCCCATGGTCAAAGGCACACTGTATATTAAAACGGATAACTCACGATTTCTAAGTCGAATATGTTTCACTCCATAACGAGAAGGTTTTTCACGGGTCCTTCGCTCCGCACTCCTTAAAGGCCCTCATTATAAAGCAAAACATATTGAACAAATTTTCGATTTTTAAAACGTAAGTTACATCTTTCACTTAATTTAATATATCTGAGTTTCATGCACACCTGCCTGTATTTAAGATTTCATTAAGTAGGTACCTATTTTTTTTACAAACTTTTATCTATGAATTTAAATAATAATATAATTCATAGACAAGAAAATGATTAGAGTAGATCATTAGATTTTTATTAGATTATTTGAATTTGTATTCTCATTCAGAATCGTTAAAGAAACTCTGATAATAAATAAGTGCCTCATGTTTTTATCGCAAATTGAGTTTCCGGTGCGTCACGAAAACGAATAAAATAATTCTCACTAAACCTTGTTTTATTAATCGGAAGTTCTGAATCAAAGTCCAAAGCAAATACATTCTAAGAAGAAGAAACATGTAGAGAATAATTATGTTCATCGTAACATGTTAGAGCTCTTAATTATATTTATCAACCGACTTCAAGATTTCGAAGGAGGAGGTTATCAATTCGTCGGGATCTTTGTTTTTGCTATTTTTTTTTTTTTTTTATGTATGTTCACCGATTACTCTGAGACGCGTGGTCCGATTTGAATAATTCTTTTTTAGTTTGAAAGAATATACTTCCAAGGTGGTCCCATATTAATCTGATGCTGTTCTGATGATAGGATCTATGACGACTTCAAACATATCAGTTTGTCACTCATATAAATAATATAATATTTTATTTTGTCCTTTTTGAAGTCGGTTTATCTTTTTTTGGAAAAAGTTTTTATGTTATAACTAGAGAGCGGATTTGAAGTAGCGATCTCAATATGGATATGACTGCTATAATTTATTATTTTTTCTACATACAAAAATAATGTAACTTATCGGAATAAAAAAGTAAAAACCTTTTTGGAAGCTTTTGTAAATATTGGGCAAAAATTATGATGATAATAAATAAAAACATCGTTTGTTAATTTTTGAAATAGTTTATTTTTAAGTTTTCCTTTCATATTTCTTCTGCACAATGCACAGTAAAAAAAATTACGACTCAAAGAAATGAATAATGAAAATAATTCGCTTCCACAGTGCTCACAGAACAATTCATTAATTTCGAGGTAGTTTATTGGTTCTTCCTCAAAATCGTTTGCAGATCAATGGTTTTTGAACTAAAATTGCCAAGAAATTTAAGTATAAAACTGTTTTTACAATCGTTACCATCGTGGACGGTAAACATAATGGATGAAAATGTATTTTTCGACGGTGTATGCTTAAAATGCAGTGTAAGTGAGTATCATTATTGCTTTGACTTGGTTTTTGAGGAAAAACCAATAACCTACCTCGAAATTAATGAATTGTTCTGTGAGCATTGGGGAAGCGAATTATTTTCATTTTTCATTTCTGAGTTGTAATACATTTTTTTACTGTGCATTGTGCAGAAGAAATATTAAAGAAGAACTTAAAAAATAAACTATTTAAAAAATTAACAAACGATTATTTTATTTATTATCATCATAATATTTGCCCAATATTTACAAAAGCTTCCAAACAGGTTTTTACTTTTTTGTTCCCATAAGTTACATTATTTTTGTGTGTAGAAAAAAACAATAAATTATACCAGTCATATACATATTAATATTGAGATCGCTACTTCAAATCCGCTCTCTAGTTATAACTACTTATAACTATGCGAATTAAAATATCACTCATAGGTTCGTTCAATTTAAATTGCTGCTAACTGGGTAAATTTATACCGACTAGTCTTCTCTGTAATGTCAGAGCGTGAGGCAAATGACGGTGGTTTCCCGACGCGCAATGCACTGTATAATCTAGTTTGCGAGATTTATTCCTTCAATCTTCACTACTTTAGCGGAGCGACGCAGTCCCTCACTCTAATGGGGTAATAACTACTCTAGAACGTGCCAATTTGTACTAGATTTTTTTCGCTAAAAACATTTTCCTGTTGCTACGCTTTGAGGCTGCGCCGTAGTGTTGGGTCGCTGCGACAAAATATTTGAAATGTTGTGTTTCATTATTTCTGAGTTTATTTACCTTATGGTTTCATTAAAGTTATTGCTTTTGCTGTTTAATTATATAGGTATCTAATGTTTGAATACTACCCCCTACGGGAAACAGTTCAGAGCTAGCAACCCTCACCAACTTTTTATTGGGCATAGTAGTTGGACCCCAAAACTGCCTGCCTAATGACGTCATCAAAATGGCTGCCTCCTCGTTTCTAAAAGTGCAAATTACATCAAAAATATGCATTATATATAGATACACGTGTCAAATGAAAGCTGATTAAATTTGCTATATTTTATTTATACATTATATTCCAAAATATATTATAGTTTTACCTATAGTATAGCAACTATTCCAAAAAAATAAAAAATGAGGTGAAACAAGATGGTTATGTGGGATTTACGACGAAACTAAAAGTCAGACGTCAACTTAATGTACTACAATAGTAAACAGAACTGGTTTAGCGTCATATTAATGCGAAAATAAACAAAATCCAATAAAAATGTAAGTTATACTCAAAACAAAAGTTAGATACCTGATAGAATAATTGCCTACGAGTGAAAAAAAAAATTGCGAAATATCTAGAATACCTGCTTAAGCTTCTAGTATATTATAAAGCCATAATCCTTGTACCCTAAAAATGTCGGAAGATCATTTCTAAAGTTTCTGAGTTCTAGATAATGACGTCACAAAAGTGAACACTGCCGAAAGTAAAATGTAAAATTTTGCTATACCACGAGTCATACATACTATTTGTGTAGCATCAACAAACAGCTTAATAAATATACTATATTTCACTACTACATTTTTTCTAACAATAAATTATAGTATAAGAGCTATGACCAAAGATATGCCAACTTTTTGTAAAATGAAATGTAAGTATCACTTTTTAAGCCGAACTAAAAATTATACATAAGATTGCTATATAACAACAATAAGATCAGTTATTCCACTTTACGAATCATTAAATTTAATATATTCGACACAAAATATAGAAGTTATTCTTAACAAACCAAAAGCGCGCCTACAATTCTACATACAAAGCTCCTTTTATATACAGGTTGGTACATTTAGATAGGTCAATATGGACAAGTCTCTAACTATGAGACATACGAAGATCTGTTCTTAGGAACCATGTCATCGATTTTAGGGACAAGAAAAACTGCATACATAGATTTAAAAAAAAACTTGTTCTCAGTAACTAAACGTTTTGAGAAAGTAAAAAATATAGAAAAAACTTTGTCAATTTTGAGACACGATTACACGATTAGACGAAATCGGCTCGATAGAAAATAATTCCTAAGTTACATTTTAAAATTAGTTTTAAACAGTTGTATGTCTCTAGTTTCTTGAATAATACGTCTGTAATTAAGGACAAAATTCCACCACACTAATACTAAAAACTTCATTCTTTATTTCTCAATTAATGCGTATTTTTTATTCATCCGTTTGCAAAATTTGCAATGAGCTCCCATACTAATCGTAACACAGTGTTTCTCTTTCACTCGCGATAAAAAAAGGGATGGAATTTAGCTGTTGTCAGCCCCTTAAGCATAACTTTTATATTTTTGTCGAATATTTTAAATTTGACATGATTCGTAAAGTGAAATAACTGATCTTTTTATTGTCCTATAGCATTCTTCTGTAAATTTATTAGTTCGGATAGAACAAAAAATGATTGATATTTGCACTTTACGCAACGCGGAAGCAGCCATTTTGATGACGTCATTACGCGGGAGACTTTCACCTAAGTCACCGTTTCCCGGTTGTTTTGGGATCCCAGTAGTTTGCTCAAGAAAATACTAAAATTTGGTAGAGGTTGCCAGCTGTGAACTATCTCCTCGGTCATTTCCCGTAAGGGAGTGTAGGTACTGTATTTATAATTAAAGTAAAATATGCGAATTACTTACATGACGAAAATTACTATGCTTAAGAGTCCGATAACGATTTAAAAACGAAAATCGCTAATAATGAAATAACGCACATGAATAGGCATGATGAATTTTTTGCATGTATGATATCAGCCGATTCGATTTGTTGTGAGGATCAAATGTCAATATGAGGTCAATTGCGTTAAAGCAACACAAAAGTCAGAAATGAGACTTAAAGTCTAATATTTGCATTTGTGTCTCAAAACGCTCCTGACAAAGTGACGTCACAATCAAATAGTCGCCCTGTTTAAAGTATGTAAAATTTATGAAATTGCTATTTTTACAAGGAAAAGGAAAATTTTTACAGGACGTTCCATAGCCAAACGGAACCCTTATAGTTTCGTCAGGTCCGTCTGTCCGTCCGTCCGTATGTCACAGCCATTTTACTCGGAAACTATACGATGTATCTTAATAAAAATTTGACATAAAGTGTATTTTGTATGCCGCTATTTAGTTATGTAGGTACTTAAATTTAAAAAAAAACAAATGTCAACATGCTGCACATCAATGGTTAGGTCTTTAAAAATAACATCGAGGTTTCTTTAAACATTTTGTGATTAAGTAAATATTTTCAGAAATAATCGCTTCGGAAGTCAGAAAAATTGTGCCCCCCTCTAACTTTTATTCTATAACTTTTGAATCATAAGTCCAAAAAAATGAGAAGATGCGCCTTATCATATACGTTCTACGAAAATTATATTGAATATTTCAGTAATTTTTGAGTTATCTCCAAAAAACTTCCTCCATAGACATCAGATACGACCTTTTGGTTTAGTTTGGTTCTTATTCCATTAAAGCTACGGCATCGTCAATTATGCGTGGTCCGACACGCAATTCGCCAACTACAACTACAATAAAACTACCTACACTACTATACTAAAACAAAAATAAAATATTTGTTGCTCTCATTAGTGTCATATCTGACGTGGCACGTGGCCAGTTCTTAGTCCAATATTTCGACATAGGTACCATCGGGTTCATAATTGCATACCCAGTTTATCAATGAATTCATTTATAAATTGGGTATGCAATTATGAACCCGATAGTACGTACAGTTACGAACCCGGATTCTTGAATCATTTGCCATTGTTCGTAATGTAGCTGTGTAATTAATGATCGATGTAACTGACAGTTGACAGCTAGTCAGTAACATCGGTTATTCATGGGTTATTCATAACACGATTAAGTTACGAACAATGGCAAGTGGCTCAACAATCCAGGTTCGAGACTGATATATAGACAGTACCTATGTTATGATATTGCCATATAAAGACTGATTGGCACTTGGCACCCTTGGGTACAGATGGCCGACAATAAATCACGCCTTCTATGAGATAACTGTTGATGCCCGCGCCACCTTAAAGTCGATTTTATGTAGATAAGAGCGCTAACTGCGTAGAAAGGCAGTTTACGCATTTTATAAGAAACGTTTACGGTGTATAAAATACAATGAAAATGGCCCCGAAGCCCCAGAAACACAATTTCTCTCTCAGAAGTCACTGTACGCGTGGTCAAGCGCGGTCAGGGTACGGTCACGTCTGAAAATATGGATATATTCTATGATATATAATAATGATATATGGGCTATGCACGGCCCAAAAGCGAAGCACTTAAAATGAGTGAATTAAAACAATTGTCTCCAGTCGCGCACCAGCAAGCGAGAGATGCGGACGTGCCATGAGCTGCCGTCACCCGCATGAGAAAGAGACAAACTGTAATTTTCTAACAACGAGAGGGACAAGGATGTAACAATAGTCAATATAGATAAACATAACAGAATCATTGCTAGGTTATGAAATGAATTTGCAAGTATTTTTTGTGCACATTATGTTAGAGTATAACCCATCCATAGTAAAATATCATTGAATACATTTAATGTGACAAAAACATGTACCTATCCAAGACTTTACGCCTTGGTAATAGTGTTGTGGCTACATATTTTTGTCACGTTAAATCTATCCATATTTTCAGACGTAACTTTACACGCACTAGGTACAAGCGCAGATTTAATGACTGAGTTTATCGTTTGCCCCTTTAGGACTATCAATAAGCCCTTCGGCGTGCAAGGGATCATTTTTTTAAATAATAACAGAAAGAAATGATTTTTGGCCTTCAGTAGTAAATATTGTTACCGACATCTCCGAATGACTCTAAATTGTCGTTTCATATAGTAAGTAGTTGTAGATTGTTCGTTGTATCCCAATCAACAAAAACAAGCTCTTTATTAGTTCAAATGATGCTTCATAAAAATATCTTGCCTTCTGTGAAAATTGATGAGCGTAATATTTCATTGAAGCATGGCTTTATTCGGTATTCTCTGAACCATTTATTTCCAACCTGAGTTGTTTGTTACTCAGCTCGCCGCCAATATTTGTAACTATCGTCAAGAGGATCTTATTTGTAATGAAGAATGTCAATCGAGAAGCAAACAAATAAGTATTTGGGCCCTTTTTAAGGTTCCGTTGTCAACTAGGAACCAGTTTCGCCATGTCCGTCTGTCCGTCCGTCCGTCCATCCGTCCGTCCGTCTGTACGCGGTCTAGCCCAGTGACGGTTAGTACTAGAGAACTGAGATTTGGTATTCATGGGTATGTGAATTAATCGCGCCGATAAAGTAGTAACATTAAAATTGGAAAATATTATTTTTGAAGGTACCTCCCGTACACATGAAGTGGGCGGCGAATTCTTGTTGCATCCAAGCCTATCGTGTAGGGGGCTCGTTAGATAGATCTTTCAAAAAGAATGGGAGCTTCTAAAATAATTCTTGGATAAATCAAATAGTTAGTAAAGGGCGAAGTCTAGTCCTCATGAGGCGACAACTTTATCCCATCAAAAACATAAATGTGAAAGGCTGCCAAGTTCGATACTATGGGAATGCTTCGCCTATAAAAGAAGTGAGATCTGAATAAGTACCAAGTTCCATAAAAATACCTCAAATCATAAATAGTTATAGGAATGCACACTTGATTTCCAGCAGTATTTAAGGTACATTTTGAATAAGTATCACATTTATTATTATTTTCAGTACTTTTTAATGATGTAACTTGGCAAGTTTTAATAGAAAATTATATACTTGACACATCGCATTGAAAAGGTGTGTGGTGTGTGAAAACTTGCCAAGTAACATCATTAAAAAGTACTGAAAATAATAAATGTTATCAGGAAACTGCTAAAAAAACCGGTGTGCGTTTCTCTGACTATTATAATTTTAGGTATTTCTATGTAACGTGATACTTATTCAAAATGTACCTTAAAAACTGCTGGAAATCAAGTGTGCATTCCTATAACTATTTATGATTTGAGGTATTTTGATGGAACTTGGTACTTATTCAGATCTCACTTCTTTTATAGGCGAAGCATTCCCATAGTATCGAACTTGGCAGCCTTTCACATTTATGTTTTTGATGGGATTTCATTTATTTTTGTTAGGTGTAGGTTCTTTATTATTTTTTTATCACTTTTGCTTTAGGAAATGTCTCATTCCACTTAGGTATGTACTTTATACTATAACGTCTATAACCCTTTATACTAAGCGTCTAATTCTATTTTACTATTTATTTATAGGTGATTTTTACAAATAAACTGGCTCCCTACACCTATAAAATGTACCTACTTACATATAATTACATACATCAATAACGTACTTTATTCTGTTTGTAAGTACGCTACCTACATAGATAATTAATAACTTGGTAATACCTACCTACCAGTAGGTATTATAATTGGTGGCCTATTATGTAGCCCTAGAAGTGCACCATCCCATCTCATCCCGTGGCGTATCGGAGGGTGAGATGGGCAGAAGTATATATAATTTCATCTTAGAGTATATATGATTTCCAAGTTCTTGAATCTGCGATTTTATTAGTTGTAAAATTAGAAATTATTTAGACTATGCGAGAAAAAATAGTCTTTTTTCATTTTTGTTTGACTGATTTAGCGCACCTAGTGTACCTAGTGACCTGCTTTGCACTTCGTAAATCGTGGGTTCGGTTCCCGCAACAGACACACACAGAGTGGTGAACAATTTTATTGTTCTTGTCTTTAAGACAAACATGTATTGTCTTAAATTGGTATGTACCTAAATTTAAATAAGTCTTATCTCATTTCCACTCCATACCTACTTATAGTAGAACAAAATTACACATTCGTTGTTTTCGAAACTGACTCACACTTGGCCGTTTTCAGATTATTACTTTATTTCGACCTAAAGACAAACCTTCGAGCCAAATTTCAGGTCGGTACGACCATTGGAAGATAGACCCATTTAGTTCATTATGACTTCATAGTAGAACAAAGTTACACCTTCGCTATTTTTAAAACTGACTCACACTTGGCCGTTTTCAGATTTTTCCCTTTACTTTGACCTTAAGACCTATCTCCATGCCAAATTTCAAGTCAGTACGACCATTGGAAGTGGTCTAGGTTTTTGATGAGTCAGTGAGTGAGTGTATAGTAAAAATATCGATTTTCTGACGTCAATATCTCAAGAACTGCTATAGGTAGAATAATGAAATTTTGTATTCTAGACAATTAAGGGGATGTCAACAGACACTCGAAATTTCATATGCGTAGATAAAATATGTTTTGAGTTATAGGGTGGTCGAAATTGGCCCGAAATGGTTCGTGTAATATAACCCACGGCCGGTGTGTCGCTTTTTTTTGCTCGAACTTGGCGGACACACTGCCGTGTGTCTAGATTGGAGCGGTCATGTCTCAAGCAAATGCAAGCGGTCATGTCAAGTCTCTGGCAGAGGCTGGAGTGGCAAAGCGCATATTTTATTCCGAACTGGAGGAGGGCAAGCGTAAGCATGGCTGACAACTCCTGCGATACAATGATGCGCTTATTAACTGTCACATGAACTGTGACCTCAATCCATGCCAATGGGAAGATCAGGCTACCAACGGTCCAAAATGGAGTTCACTAAATCAGCAGGAAACTGCTCACCTTGAATCTCACCGACTAGCAGAACTGGCATGTTCGACGAGATGAGCTGAAAGCCCGGCCACCTGCGGTTATCAAATATGACTACCAAGATGGTGTGCTCACATGCCCATTATGTGCAACGAGCCTTTGTAAACAAAATTGGCTACGTGAGTCACACAAGGGCGCACAAGCGCCAGCAATTCCGGAGTTGAAGCAGTTGCCGTGACCGAAGCCGGTTGGGAGTATATATTGCGTACGTAAATAATGTTTTTCTTGACATACAGGAACCTATTGAATAGAACCTGGCTATACCACTAATAAATTAACGGCAGCTACCTACCCTTCCACCGCCTTTATGTTAAACTATACGTAATTTAGCGTAGTTGTTGCGAGAGGTATAATATTATTATTTAAATATTGCCGGAATATTTGCATGGATATTCCCCACATTAACGTTGAAGGGTGTTAAGACAAGTATTCTAATGAGAATGCAAATCGTGGCGCAGTGCAGTCTGTGTTCCGTTCGACACAGCAGCGTAATTTTGGCGACTTGTTAGCTAATATTTGTTTGAGGAATATTCCGCTAATGAACCACTGCATATATTTAATGCTACACTTAGAGATCTTACATGAAGGGACAGGGTGCTTACATAGGAAAAGCTACAGATGTGGTGAACACAATCCTTTCCCATCATGAAGAAACGATTTTTAAGATGAATACCTACAAAAAAAGTTTTAGCCAGAGTGCTATCCCATTTCCCTCATTGAGAAAAGAACATTACCTAATTAAAATCAGTATATTGATTTATATCTAATCAATAACTAAAGAGGGTAGGTAATTTTTACGTCTGATTAAGCCTCATTAGAACAAATCATAAAAATATAATTTAACAAACGACAAATAACAAGTAGGTAGTGTAATCTCGATAGGTAAAATTCGAGCAAGGAACCCTGTAATTAAACTTATGAATGAGTATTTTAATATTTCCATATGAAAACTATCCACGAAGATCTAAAATCCATAGCACCTTACTAAGTATTACTTGTTTATTCAGGTGAAATTGGCCTCAGTCTAAATTCATTCAGACTGAAGTCACTCTACCCCTACCTACGGGTATAACAAAAGGAGCCACGCCTGAATCCTTGAAGAAAACAATACATCTTAAACAAAGACTACACACTATCCTTAAATATCAATACAACTGGTAAACGGAACAAGTATTTTAAGAGGCTGATGACAACAGTGACAACACCCGATGACCTTCAAATTGACTTTACTCAAACAGTTTTTAACTATAGCTACTTGTTTTGAGAAAGTAAAAAAAAAGAGTTAATGTTCGTTATATTTGGAAGAACTTCGTTAATTCCGATACACGATTGGACGAAATTGGTTCGATAGAAAATAATTCCAAAGTTACATCTTCGAAGGTTGTATGTCTTTAGTTTCTTGATTTATACGTCTGTAACTAAGGACAAAATTCCACTACACTATTACTAAAAAAACTTCGTTGTTTTATATTTTTCAATTAATGCGTTTTCATAATTCATTATTTTGCAAAATTTGCACTGAGCTCCCATACTAATCGTTTTTTTTCTTAGCTCTCCTATTACAGGGAACCAGCTCAACCAGGAGGGATGGCATTAAAATTTTGTTATATAACCAGGGTACATTCTTTCAGACAACCGCTGTTTCAATCGGTTGCCTCGCGATAAAAAAAAATTTTGCAACCCCCCCCCCCCCCCCCCCTCTATTTCCGCTCCAGTCCAAGTTGGGTCAGTTGTCGGGTTGCACATGGCGTTCCTCATCACTTCAGGAGCTTAAATACCGCGAGCCATCCGGTTGCCTCGCGGTCACTGAAACTACGCCTCATTGCTCAGAATAGTTCACTCCTACTGCGTCTGCAATAAGGCCTTCTTCATCATAAGATAATGTTATTGTGAAACAATGAAATCGTGTATTACGACTGAGTAGAATCACACAAAAACGGCTGGCCGGGTTTGAATGAAAATAAATTGCCGTTTCATATATGGAGGCCCGGCCTGGCCAGAAAGTCGTAGTACAAGCAAGAAACTCCTAACTGCTAACCCTAGTTCTGAGGATTGTATCATCATCCTTCTTAGATTTGACAGCGACCAAGTGCATTCATACGCGCGTGTGATTTGATATAGGGTACGAACCATATAAATGTGAAGTAAATGACCTAAGTAATAAGATTGGCCACTAGAATAATAGATAACGTTTCCGGAAAATTATATGTATCACCAAAAGATATATCTCTGATACCAAAATCGGATCTCCGAACAATATGAAAACGATTACTTAAAAAACATATTGGTCACTAAAAAAATTTGCTCCATTTTTAAAACTCGGTTCTGGTTGGTTTGCAGTTCACCTAAATATTTCGCTCGTCGTCGCACCTATCGTTACTCTGTTTTTGTAACATTTCTTTTTTATTATTTGGTGGTAGATCTACTATTCTGGTAGCACAAATGTGTTGATTATAGTTTTATATTGGATATAAAAATATCCATTAATTTGGTGTCTCAAAGTTTGACGTTTAGATTTAAATGGTCACAGATATATTTTTTAGAGGCAGATATTATAATTAGGAGATACAAATTAGGTGGCAAATCTAAATTTTGGTAGCAGTAAATATAGTCGCCTATCATTTAAAGTTGTATCCTCCACTTTTTATTATATTTGGAAAGTTTTAGATGATATCCACTCAGAATGACGAGCTCTTTCGATCGTAGTAGGACACAGAAAATATGTGAATTTATTTAGTACTACGCCCGACTCCTTTTGTACCTTGTAAGAGCAAGATGGTGCCTACCTTCCTACTAATTTTCACAAATATTGTTTAACAGTATCGGAAAAGAAGTAACAATAATAGTTTGATTGATATAGCGTTGGTAGCCGTCCGGCTTTCAATCCGGACGTCTCGGGTTCAAACCCTGGCTCGTACCAATGAGTTATGCAGAACTTATGTACGAAATATCATTTGATAATTACCTACCAATCGTAATTCGGTAAAGGAAAACGTCGCGAGGAATTTGCATACATCCACGGAGAAACTTAGCGGTGTATGTGAAGTGCCTAACCCGCTATAGGCCAGCGTGGGGACAATAGCCTGATCCTTTTCGTGCTTTAAAAGAAGCTTATGCCCAGCAGTGGGGCAAAGAAGTTAACATATTATTATACAATATAGTCTATTATATTGCACGACGGACCTTTGCGAAAATGGGAGGTAGTTTTGCCTTACCACTACATTTCCCCCATAGAAACTATGTAAATATGTGTAACCGTGTCCATCTTATAGCCTTTTAAACATTCACGCAAAAAACTACTTTTTGCTAACCCTTAAACAGGTGACTGGGTCAATGAACTTACTTGTAAACATTATTTAGATGACAGGATTAATATGTTGTCGTACATTCTTAGATCCGCTTGCAACGCTGTAAAAATAATTGTAGCATTTTCGGACGCGATTCTCTTTGTGGCTCCACCTCTTCAATTTTGGGTAAAATTTATTAAATGAATCTTATTTCAAACCACAAAAAATATTTAGTTTAAATGGTGACATTGACAACCACTCAAAAGTAATCAGTCGTCAATTAATTATATATTTTCGAATAAATTGAAATTTTGTCCTGGTTGAGCAGGTATATTTGTATGCAATATGTTTTACATATTATTTATTTATTTGATTTAAAACGTGCATGCGTTACTTCAAATAGGTACTTAGAACCAAAACCTTTTTAATAAATAGCGAACCTCTTTGCGTAGTTGGAAATCGACAAGAAGTGTGATGTTTGAAATGAAATTGTCATTAAACTTACTTTGGATGGTACAAGAAAGATATAAATCTCTGTTACAAAAGTGTCCGTCAAAATGCGATAAACTGATGGCGCCACAGTGATATTAAGGCGCTAGGCGCTGATTGTGGCCGAAAACTGTTACTTTCTAAGGGATATATCTCAATAACGGGTCATTCAAAATTTTTGAAAAAAATATATGTTATTTACCATTTCATGTACAACATTGCCAACGTTTTAATAACTCGTGTAACGTATAGTTTCTCCGTTATATAAATGTAACGAAATGTCGTTTTATGGTTAATTTTGCTTATATCTACTGAACGACTCATTCGATTTAAAATATTGTTGAACTAAAAAATATGTACTACAGAACACTACAAACTCAACGTAGGATATTTAAATTGATTAAATTTTCTTAATCAACTTGATCATAATCCCACATTTCGTGCGTTATTAGCTCGAAAACGGCGTTGCTGGCAGTCGTGAGCTAGCTTTGAGACGAGGAGGCTGTGTCGCTCGTCGCTCCGTGCTTCCCTTGTACACATATACTTGTGCTTGGCCCGTGAGCAATAATATCGGACTTACTGTGCCTAAAGACTAAATAACTGCAGAGGGTTCATGCGGTGCGGATATAACGTGTCTTCCCGGAATCAATAATGTATAGACGTTTTATCTTTTAAGATGATGTACTCGTATGCATGTTTATGTACGTTCGTATCAAAAGTGTATTTTATTTAGATTATAATACAAGTAAAAAACAAATGAAATAAAAATGGAGAAAAAACAAAAATCATGAATCTCACATTGCTCTGAAAACTAATTTGGTCATGTAAGTAAACTAAAATTATTATGTTTTAGTAGACGCATGCATCACGCAAAATAGGCATTAGTCGTCGAGTTACGGAAATCTGCTAGTACTGCAATACAATAGACTAATAATTAATTGAATAAAAAACTCCAAAGAACCGAATTTATGTAAACATTTATATTTAAGAATACCGTCTTCTAAACGAATGTAATATGCGTTTTATTTTAAGATTAAACACAATCTTTAATGTTATACTTTATAATAATTTTTCAAATCTAGAAACTGCGAAGTAAACTGCAAAGGATTGCAGATAAACCGGCCAAGAGAATATCGGGCTATGCTCAGTGTAGGGATCCGTAGTTGCCGGCCTGTTACAATACATCCATTCAAAAGGTAGTCTATAAAGAAATATTTTGTGGCACTTACGTTATTTTACTATAGGCATAACTCGAAAACGGCTCAACCGATTTTATCCCATATAGTTTGTATTGAAAATATGTGATAAGTATTTCAATGGCCTCGCTTCCAGGAATTTTCCCAATTTTTTTGCGGTTCAAAAATCAAAGAGCATTTTAACTTTCGAAGCTATTATTTACGAATGTATTCGTTTTATCCAAAAGTTGTTTGAGGCATATTCTTCTTGAAAGACCTATTCAACAATGGGTTTCAGATACTTATTGTTTTACCACTTTGTAGGCGTAATTAAACACATAATTACTCATACCAAATTTCAGTCTACTAACTATCACTGAGCAAAGCCTGATTGAGAATCTAATAAAATATTGCTGATATTTAAGAGTTCAATGTATGTAAGAATAAAGGAAAAAATCTTTTTTTTATACCACGACGCTGGCAAACAAGCATACGACCCGCCTGATTGAAAGCAGTTATAAAGCCTATGGACGCCTGCAACCCCAGAAGATTCACATGCGCGTTAGGGTAGTAAATATTGGCTTAATAAAAAAGTTTTAAAAATACTCTATATATATCTATATATAAGACTAGCTTTTTCCCGCGGCTTCGCTCGCGTTAAATTCGGGTTAACACGATTCCCCTTTGCCCCCCGTAATGCTCCATACAAACTTCCACCCCCCATTTTAGGGAAGTGGGGGGTTAGAAAGAGACAAAAAGTAGCCTATGTCACTCTCCATCCCTTCAACTATCTCCACTTAAAAAATCACGTCAATTCGTCGCCCCGTTTTGCCGTGAAAGACGGACAAACAAACAAACAAACACACACACTTTCACATTTATAATATTTGTATGGATATTTTTAAAGCCGTATCGTACAACATGTTCATATTTACAAAAAAAATATTTTTGACATTTAGTTTGGCATATATACGTATGTATGGAGTGCCTCACCTAAAAGATTTAGCAATTTAGCCAGAAAACTAAGTAGCGGCACATGAAACACACCTCTAGATATAAATGGCTGCGACATACGGACGGACAGACGGACAGACGGACATGTTTCAAAAAACTTTTATAGGTTCCGTTTTTACCATTTGGGCTATGAAACGCTCGGCTGGTGATCTACTAGTTTACCTGACACATCGTTGGGCGCAGGCGATCGAGACAAAGGGTGAAGCATTGGCAGTTAGTTTGGATATTGCGAAGGCCTTTGATCGGGTATGGCACAAAGCACTTCTATCGACTTCCTTCTTATGGGTTTCCCGAGAAATTGTGTGAATGGGTCAGTAGCTTTCTTGCAGACAGACGCATCAAGGTCGTAGTTGACGGTGAATGCTCTGACTCCATGTCTGTGAATGCTGGTGTCCCTCAAGGCTGCGTGCTATCACCCACGCTGTTCCTTCTGCATATCAATGACATGCTGCAGATTAGCGACATTCATTGTTATGCGGACGATAGTACGAGTGATGTCTACTACACCGGCCGAACCAACATTTCTCGGGAGAATGTCATTGAGAGCCGGGACAAACTTGTGTCTGAAGTTGAGACTTCCCTTAAAGAAGTTTCAAAATGGGGTCGTATAAATTTAATCCATTTTAACCCTACCAAGACACAGGTTTGCGCGTTTACCGCAAAAAAGCTTGCGTTTGTCGCTTCACCTCGTTTTGAGAGCACTTCCTTAACTGCCACTGCCAGTGTCCGAATCCTTGGCGTCGACATTTCGAGTGAAGTCCAGTTCCGCGGCCATTTAGAGGGTAAGGCCAAGTTGGCCTCAAAAAAGCTCGGTGTGCTCAACAGATCGAGACAGTATTTCACTCCGGCCCACCGCCTCCAGCTTTACAAGGCACAGGTACGCCCACATATGGAATACTGTTCTCATCTGTGGGCGGGAGCGCCCCAGTACCAACTTCTCCCTCTGGACCGCATCCAACGGAGAGCGACTCGAATTGTCGGCTGCCAGGATTTTACGGATCGGCTTGACTCCTTGGCGCTGCGTAGAGATGTAGCCTCGCTCTGCATCTTCTACCGCCTCTATCATGGAGAGTGCTCCGAGGAATTGTTCGGATTAATCCCTGCCGCCTCTTTCCGCCATCATCCTACGCGACAGCATTACCATCATCACCACTTAGATGGTTGGCAGTCCTCAACTGTGCGTTTCTCGAGAAACTTCCTGCCTCGCACAACAAAACTGTGGAATGAACTGTCGACTGCGGTATTTCCGGACTGATACGACCTTCAAACCTTCAAGAAAAGAGCGTATTCCCATCTTAAAGGCCGGCAACGTGCTTGTGACCCCTCTGGTGTTGCGGGCGTCCATGGGCGGCGTTAATTGCTTACCATTAGGCGATTCGTCTGCTCGTTTGCCTCCTATTTCATAAAATAAAAAAAAACAAGAAGTGTTTGCGGTGTGTTATATTTTAAAGATCTAAATTTAATGGGCTTACAGATCTCATTTGTATGACGATTTCGTGCACAAATACCGCTCCTTACATGTGCATTTTTACTATTCGCAACTCGCAACAGGCTTAGTTTTGTTAATTTATCGTAATTAAGTGATTTTTTACGGTTAACATTTAAAATCGCAACAAAAAAATAACCATCAATTAAGCTCACTTGCACAGCAAAAAAAATCCAAATTCACATGAAAACACCGCTTTGATGTGCATTCAGTTTTTTTTGCTGTACTAGTCAGTATTTTTTATTTTTTTCTGGTATGCGGAATATTTTTAACCATATTTCGTAAATTCATAAATATTTTGCATAAAAATCTACTAATCGAGATCGTTATTACTTATCTTATTTAGTAGCATTCCTAAAAAATGTCACCGTAGTACTTAATCACAGTATTCAAATCACAAAACATCTACAAAAGGATTAGGTATGATTATTATAAATCTGCCCGCGCGCCTCTGAGTAAAATCATATTCTTTGAACATTATTGCGGTGCATCGCGGCGGATTTACGCCCGATCGCAATGAGAAGGGTACGCGGGTGGCGCGGGTCGAGAGCGCCCAAACGCTCAAGGACACTCCGTCGACAATCGTCTTAAATTTGATTAAATTAATTTTGAAATAAAAAAAAATTAAATCCAAAATAATTATTTGCGGAGATGAAAAACACTCTGAATATTAATTTTATTTAGAAACTCATATAAGTATTAAATATCGGTAATTCATTTCAAGTGCTGAACTATACCTAGCGCCACCCGGAGATATTTGGAACTATTGTTTAGTGCTTACCGCTGGACACTTTTTCGACCGTTTTCCTATAAGAGAGTTCCATCCTTCCTATACCATCCATAAAACTTACTTAATGCCATATGTCATATTATTCAAATAAAAATGCCTTTGAATTATTTTAATTTGCTAGTTTTATAAATGAGACGCAACTACATTGCGGTTAAAAGTTTACGACGACAAAAAGAAACATATCGACCACCGCATCCAACTGGGCATAGGAGAATTATACGTGCTTTTTATCGTGTCACCAAAAATCAGCCCATTGTACATCTAGGAATCTGTAACGGTTCTCGGACAGGCGATTCGACGACGGGCTGTTCGTCGACAGAACTTTTAAATTTTTTTTTTTCGCCGACAGAACTTTTCATCTTTTTTTTTCGTCGACAGAACTTTTCTCCGACGCACGTTTCGCCGACAGAACTATTCATCTTTTTTTTTCGTCGACAGAACTTTTCTCCGACGCACGTGTCGCCGACAGAACTATTCATCTTTTTTTTTCGTCGACAAAACTTTTCTCCGACGCACGTTTCGCCGACAGAACTTTTCATCTTTTTTTTTCGTCGACAGAACTTTTCTCCGACGCACGTTTCGCCGACAGAACTATTCATCTTTTTTTTTCGTCGACAGAACTTTTCTCCGACGCACGTGTCGCCGACAGAACTAATCATCTTTTTTTTTTTCGTCGACAGAACTTTTCTCCTACGCACGTTCCGCCGATAGCACTATTCATCTTTTGATTTTTCGACGACGAACGTTTCGCCGACAGATAATTTCAACTAACGCGCATCACATATTTGAGAGGAATTATGGACATCTTAGTAAAAGTGGGAAATTTGTGTATTGTAGTGAAATTTTTGTATGGAACCACAGACAATTTGCAGCCGGATATCCGTCTTCTGGCTGATTTTTCTCTCTGGTAGCTGGAACCTGAAGTGTGTGGAGCAACAAAAACTGTGTTCAAAACTTAACGTATGGCACCGGCATACGTCAAATTAACCAATCGTAAACGGAGTTCATCCGATTGAGTAACCGTACCCGGCAGTTTGTCTTCGTAACGTTTGAGCTCAGAATGACCAACGTGGAGGATCCGTTGTTCAACTTGCGGTTAGACTAGTGAAAGAGTCCTGCAAGTTCAAGATCTGAGGGTCGATATTTCGAAATGAGTCCTACAGTACCTACTAAAAGTTCTTAAGCATGCGCCTTCACCCTTTCAAAATACCTACAGAGGTTTTAAGTTTTACTGGCTCGAGATCGTCCTATCCGCGAAGCCTACTACTGGTGATTGTTATAAAAGATGTTTTTGTTTTTATTTTTTTTATTCAGATATTATTTTACAGCATTACGGCTAGGGGCGCCAATGCGCTGTTAAATTAAATGTGTTGTTAAATAAAGCTATACAAATTAAATTATGTTTGTTATGAATATGACAAAAATAACTTAACTAAACTATTATGATGATTGCTATGTTATTGTTGAAATGCGTTGCAAAAATGTTGAAGAGCAGACGCTATCTATTCTCATGTGCATCGACATCGTGTCTCGTGCACGGATTGCAACAGCGTGCATTGTAAGACGCGGAGGAACATTAGAATGCCGTATGTGAAGATAGTTTAAGTTATAGCGATTAGTAATAAAGTAATTTATTAATATTTTCGCATTAGATTTTTTGACATTTACGCGTTAATCAATTTAATCATACATCAGTGCGATTACGTCAACGCTCGGTAATAAGCTTAAGCTCCGATCCGAGTTTTCCCGATGGCGATGACGTAATCTAGCCGTGAAGTGCAGATGCAATAGGGTCATCACCATAGTAAAAAAGTAGTGAATTTGGATTTATTATTTTTTACTTAATTCATGATTCTAACCATTACAAATCTACTGTATATCACTCAAACGATACTATATTTCCGGGAAGGTCTGTTGTCAAAAACCACCCGTGCTTCGAAGTTCGTAGAACGAATACTCGTTAATTTGCAGTTAAGATAGGTAATACTCCGTATTTTTTTTAATTAATAGGAATTTATCAACTAAAATGTCCCATTTTTAGGGTTCCGTAGCCAAAAGGGCAAAAAAGGAACCCTTATAGTTTCGTCATGTCCGTCTGTCCGTCCGTCCGTCCGTCCGTCCGTATGTCACAGCCATTTTTTTCGGAAACTATAAGACGTATCTTAACTAAATTTAGACATGAGGTGTAGTATGCCGGTATTTAGTTATGTTAGTAGTGAAATTGCAGAAAAATATTTTTTCAGGGGGGGCGCTCCATACATATAACTAACTTCAATCGATAGCTCTTTAAAAATAATATTGAGGTTTCTTTGATCATTTTTTGATTAAGTGAATATTTTCAGAAACAATCCCTTAGTTTGGTTCTTACTCCATTGCAGCTACGGAACCCTCCATTATGCGTAGTCCGACATGCACTTGGCAGGTATTTTTTACTAAAATACTCAGAGTCAGTATTAAATTTGCCCATGAATTTAAAGTGGATAAACACGGATAACCAACGGTTGGGATTTTATCGCCGAGAACGAAAATTCAATTAAAATTGTATACTCGTAAACCTCATATTTGCAGCAAACAATCGACACCATATGAATATAATCATAATGAAACACTACGGAATAAATTGCTTGAGAATATTCGTACAAAGTTGAAATGCGTGTTTTTGTAAAAGGATTTTACTCCTGCCTGATTACTTTATGTGGTGTGTATTTAAATAAGCTATATGTATAATAGTTTGCTCGCGCAGTATTCAATCACACATGCTTGGAAGAGGATATTTAACAAGCAATAAGTTAAATTAACTTAACATCTCCTACGCGAGTCATAGTTTATTGTCATAGCTTTTATATTACGCTGTTGTTCTGTCTGACCATCTGTCCGCTTACGGTCACATGATGGCTATAATCAAGAGTCGTAATTGGTTGACTTTTTTTTTCAAAAAGTATTTTTCATTAGCGATAACCTCACAACTTAAAAAAATACATAATTGAGTGATGTAATAAAATTTTAATTTTGGAACCCGCGTAATATCTGTATTAATAAATAATAAAAATAATTTTAAACAAAAAAGAACCGACTTCACTTAGCATCCACTTTTCCAACAGCAAATGCTCGAGCTGCTGTAAAAAATACTCAAATCACTATGTACCTATAATAGTTAAAGAGTTCCCTCGACTCATCCAGGATCTCATCATCAGATCCTGACCTGGTTACAATGGGACCAACTGTGAAGCAAACAAAAAATAATTTTCCCAATCGGTCCAAGCCGTCTTCGAATAATCGGTGAACATACATAAAAAAACCGGCCAAGTGCGAGTCGGACTCGCGCACCGAGAGTTCCGTACAAACCTATAACAAGCAAAAGTTGTAGTATGTTTATTACTTATTTAAATTTAATACCTCTACGCGTTTACGAGGAAAAAGGTAGTAACTTTAAAATTTCAAAAAATATTTTTTGTATGATTTTACTAAAAATGTCTACTTTTCGTAATTTTTCCTTTGTCTGTGCTATATGAAGTTTCTTCGTGCCAAGTTTCAAGTTTCTGAGTTTACGGGAAGTACCCTTTAGGTTTTGAGTTTCTTGCGAGTACTCAGTTTCAAAATATGCGACTTAAATTGCTATTTCTTTTGATTGCGTTCACATAAAAGTTTGGTTTTGCTACATCGGAAAGGTCCTATAGCCCTGAGTATTTAACATGACTTTCAATTTAATACCTCCACGCGTTTACGAGGAAAAAGGTAGTAAGTTTAAAATTTCAAAAAATATTTTTTGTATGATTTTACTAAAAATTTCTACTTTTCATAATTTTTCCTGTCTCTGATATATGAAGTTTTTTTGTGCCAAGTTTCAAGTTTCTGAGTTTACGGGAAGTACCCTTTAGGTTTTGAGTTTCTTGCGAGTACTCAGTTTCAAAATAAGCGACTTAAATTGCTATTTCTTTTGATTGCGTTCACATAAAAGTTTGGTTTTGCTACATCGGAAAGGTCCTATAGCCCTGAGTATTTAACATGACTTTCAATTTAATACCTCCACGCGTTTACGAGGAAAAAGGTAGTAAGTTTAAAATTTCAAAAAATATTTTTTGTATGATTTTACTAAAAATTTCTACTTTTCATAATTTTTCCTGTCTCTGATATATGAAGTTTTTTTGTGCCAAGTTTCAAGTTTCTGAGTTTACGGGAAGTACCCTTTAGGTTTTGAGTTTCTTGCGAGTACTCAGTTTCAAAATAAGCGACTTAAATTGCAATTTCTTATGATTGCGTTGACATAAAAGTATGGTTTTGCTACATTTGAAAGATCTTATAGACCTGAGTATTTGACATGAATTTCAATTTAATACCTCCACGCGTTTACGAGGAAAAAGGTAGTAAGTTTAAAATTAAAAAAAATTTTTTTTTGTATGATTTTACTAAAAATGTCTACTTTTTGTAATTTTTCCATTGTCTATGCTATATGACGTTGCTTCGTGCCAAATTTCAAGTTTCTGAGTTCACGGGAAGTACCGCGTAGGTTTTGCAAGTGCCGAAAAACTCTAAAATTTGCAGCATAAACGACTGTATCTTTTGATTGCGTTGGCTTTTAAGTTTGATTTTTTCACAGCTTCAAGGGACAATAGACCTGAGTATTTGATATAAATTTCAGCTTGATACCTCCACGCGTTCCTGAGAAAAATGGTCTTGACAGACAGACAGACAGACAGACAGACAGACGGACAACAAAGTGATCCTATAAGGGTTCCGTTTTTTCCTTTCGAGGTACGGAACCCTAAAAATAGCAAAAAAACAAAGATCCCGACGAACTGATAACCTCCTCCTTCGAAATCTTGAAGTTGTTTGAAAAGTCTTTATTAATTCCTTGTTGGACACATAAAAGGAAAATAAAATATTTTTTATACGATATTGTTATAGAATATGACATGGCCTCGCTTAGGGACTTTTCCCTCCTGCATCCGTTTCCATTTTTTCGGTCTAGTGCTTTTAGCAACCAGTCTCTATTTCTTTGTATCTCGTCAATCGAGCGGTATTTAGTCTTGCGTACTCCTCTTTTTCCGGTAGAACCTGTCCATTCGGTGACCCGTTTTGTCCTCCTATATATATATATATATATATATATATATATATTAGCTGTGCCCGCCGCTCCGCCCGCGTGGAATTCGGTCTGTGTCAGTAATCGGCTAATTCACCCCTAATTTCTCTCCCGCTACCCTGGAGGCAGAACTTGAAGTAAAGTTGACAGATGGATACTCTAGAGGACAGTAGTCCTGATAAAATATTTTACAATTACCACTAAATGAAACTACACTCAAAAATCATTTTTTTGTCCTTATATATTTTTTTGGCATGATTTAGTGTAGTTGCCGCCCCGTTACAAAACATCCGTTCAAAAGGTCGTTTATTAAGGGATATTTGGCGGCGCTTACGTCATTTTACTATCCGGCACTTCCTTTCACTATGCGTTTTTGACCAACAATTCAAAAACGGCTGATCCGATTTTATTCAATATAGTTTTTATTGAAAGTTCTTATCAGGCCTCACTTCCATTATTTTTTTCTTATTTTTTCGGACCCACGGTTCAAAAGTTAGATTTATAAGCGCACGCACTTGCAAGAAGTACGGTGTCAAATGTAAAAAAACCGCAAGACTGATACCGCTAATTTGCGGAAATTTGCTGCATAATACTTATGCATAATATGCAGCAAATTTTCGAAACTCGCAAGGGAATCAAACCTACAGGGTACTTCCCGTGAACTCAGAATCTTGAAATTTGGTACGAAGCAACGTCTTATAGCACAGATAAAGGAAAAATTGCAAAAACCGTAATTTTTTAGTTACATAAAAATATTTTTAATAATTTTAAAGTTACTACCCCTATAAACCTACAGGTTTGTACGAAACCCTCGGTGCGCGAGTCCGACTCGCACTTGGCTGGTTTTTTTCTAGCGGTATCAGTCTTGCGGTTTTTTTACACTTGACACCGTACTTCTTGCAAGTGCGTGCGCTTATAAAGAATGCCGTACGTTACATTTTTTGCGGTTGCGGACCCGCTTTTTAAAAACCGCAGTGCTTGCTAAGCCTTAAAGATACAAAATAATGCGTACCTAGTTCAAAAAGACATATATATAAAACAGCTTGAGAGACAGATAATGTACCTACTCTTTAATTATAAAGAAAAATAAATCCGAATCTGACTGCTTCACAAAACGTTTGATATGTTTTCCTACCTACCCAAGTAACACAGGAAGCATTATAACATATGAATAGTTAACTTATTTCGAACTTAAGGACCGTATAAACTCTTATATACGTTCACCGAGCAACTTGTCGCATTATATGATGCTTTGAGCTGTATAACGGTTGTATAATGGCATATCTAAATGCTTTTGTAAAGCCTTTAGCTTTAGTGCAGCAAACCACAACGCAACTGTACAGCTTTCGACTGTTTAAAAGCACTTAAGTGCTTTAGGTTCTACAATAGCATTATATAATGCTTTAAGCTGTATAACGGTTGTATAATGGCATGTATAAATGCTTTTTTAAAGCCTTTAGTTTTAGTGCAGCGAACCAAAATGCAACTGTACAGCTGAATGCTGTAGAGTTGCGTTTTGGTTTGCTACACTAATGCTTCGGTGTGGTTTAGTGCCTTAGGTTCTACAATAGCATAAATAAATGCTTAATGCTGGTTATGAGCATGAATATTAGCCATTATAATGCCACGTAAATCCAGTATACAGCTTTCAGCTGTTTTTAGTGCTTTAGGTTCTACAATAGCATTTTATGATGCTTTACGCTGTATAACGGTTGTATAATGGCATATGTAAATGATTTTGTTTAGCCATTAGTTTTAGTGCAGCGAACAACATGCAACTGTACAGCTGAATGCTGTACAGTTGCGTTTTGGTTTGCTACACTAATGCTTCGGTTTGGTTTAGTGCCTTAGGTTCTACAATAGCATAAATAAATGCTTAATGCTGTTTAAGAGCATGAATATTAGCCATTATAATGCCACGTAAATTCGCTATACAGCTTTCAGCTATTTTTAATGCCTTAGGGTGTACAATAGCATTTATAAGTAGGTAATACGTTCCTAATGCAGTATAATAGCAATAATATAAACCATTATAAAGCCAAGTAATTCACTATAAGGGGCTGTTCATAAATTACGTCATTTCAAATGGGGGGGGGGTCTGGACATCGGATGATGGTAGCATGACGTAGGAGGGGGGGGGCGGTCATTCCGAAGATCACATCATCAATGTGTAAAAAAGGAATGAAAGTCGTGTTTCTATACACTTTTAATGCTATAAAATATTATCTACTAAATAGTTTTTTATTTTACAATTAAGCTTAAAACGCATTTTTTTTTAAAGACGTCACTTTATTTGGCAGCTTTACTATCAAAAATTGATGACTTAATTTATGAACAGCCCCTATACAGCTTTTAGCGGTTTTAGTGCCTTAGGTTCTACAATAGCATAAATAAATGCTTAATGTTATTTAATAGCATAATTATTCACGTGTAATGCTGTAGGCATAAATAAGGCATTTTTTAAGGGTCACTGAGCTGCTATTGGACTAAGACCTAGCCACGTCAGATATGACACAATAATGAGAGCAACAAAACCTGTCTGGTTAGATTGCTATACTATTCTTATTGCTAGATCCTGGCATCTGGCAGCTTTTAATGGGTGGAGGTCACAGTGACAGACTAGCAAAATGTTTTAATTGGAAAATAGTAATACCAAACTAGGTAAAAATTGCCGAAGTTGTCTCAGTTATAAAGGACAGGGCCTATATTTTAAGGGGCTCCCTGGCGCCAACGACCTTAGATCTGATTCCCTTAGTTTTCTAATTATTTATATAGCTTATCATATTATCAGTAACGGCTTTAAACAATATAGTATCCTATATTTACTTCAATATTCATTGTCTTCGAGATATTTGACATCAAAGTCGAACCGGTTTAGGCTAAAAAAGTGGTTTTATGGTCATAAATTTTGTTTTAATTAGTTAAAAATTAAAATCTCTCTACAGTTTT
Source organism: Pammene aurita (assembly GCA_947086415.1). Classification (NCBI taxonomy): domain Eukaryota; kingdom Metazoa; phylum Arthropoda; class Insecta; order Lepidoptera; family Tortricidae; genus Pammene; species Pammene aurita. Next base: position 17,992,910 of record OX352289.1, read on the forward strand.
TAGAGACATCAAAGAGGAACCCTAATATGTAGATTACGTATATGTAAGATTCTTTACACCATTCGAATATCGATAAAAGTGTTTTTTTAGACCATATTTTAAAAATATCATAAAAAATAACGGCTCATTTATTTCAAGATCCGGCTCTACAGAATGGAGATAAAAGATTTAAAAACCGATAGTCGTTTGCCTTATAATTCTATCTATAGTGAATATGTTGGAATATCGACTCAAAACTGGTCAAAAAAAAACGTTAGACCAAAAAATATTGTGTATTCTTACCATACATCGGGGTTTTCGGTGCGGGAATGTTTGACATTAGCCAAAGAGTAGGCATTAACTTAAAAAACAGAATGTACTCTAGCACGTTTCTACCTAATGAATAATTGATCGAAAAAATCATAGGTATATACAATTTATATGAAATAGCTGACTATTATGTATATATATTGTAGGTACATATACCTATGATTTTTTCAAGTATTTTTTTATTAATTCATGTAGTGACTGATCATTGTCAACCTCTTCAGTTAATCAAATAGTTCATAAATATCGGACGTCAAGATTAATATTTGACACTTACTATACCGTGTCTTTGTCTTAGGTAGATCTAGTTAATAAATTTCGGATATGCAATTGCATTTTTAAAATACTAAGTATATAATAGTCAATACAAACATGCCTCTAAGAAAAAAAGCTCGTATCATAGTGTGTAAGCTATTCACAGAGAGGTAGTTATTCATTAAGCATAATATGATATTTTCTCAGACTAACTCTCAACCTATCTGTTTATCTCTACTCTTTCTCAAATCGTTCCCGCACCGAAAACCCCGATATATGATTATTACGGAAACAAAAACAGTAGGCGAAAACTATGAACTATATTTTATTATACATCGCTTGGCACTACTTTCTCCCAACATAAATTTTTGTATAATTTGTCTTAATATTGTATAGTATTTGTATAGTTTCTCATAATATTGCATCAAACCCAGATCTCTAGGATTTATTTTCTTGAAATGGTTTGCATTCTTTGACCTCCACTACTTTAAAGCTGCCAGATGTCCAGATCTAGAAATAAGCATAAGATACCAAACTGACTAGAGGGGTTTGGTTGCTCTCATTATTGTCATATCCGACGTAGACGTGGCTAGCTCTCCGTCTATATAGACCAACGCCATTTTGTAAATAATTAATAACCTAAAAATAAAATCATGCGGACCTATTTATACAAGGAAAATACCTATATAATAAAGAAATTACTTAATTTAAGACTGCTCAACCAACACTATTGTGTGAATAATGCAAAACTCGTTCTATACGAGGATTACACAATTGTTTTGTTTATTTGACGCATATCTTTTTATAATATTTTATAGCAAAACCACAATAAATCAAAGGCGCGTGAAAATTTTCAATGAAACTTATATACACATTTACAGTAAACTACATTGCGCAGTCATATTTGAAGGATATAATAACGTAAAAGTGTCAAAAACTTTTATAAATTTTGTTAGGATGCAAACAAATATGACGTGTCACTCATTCAGTTTTTTGTACCGTCTTCGTCCATTTTATATTGCGAGACAAAGCAGTTAAATCACAACGTTCATTGTATTATAACATTTGTTCCGTCGGTATTAGAGACGTTTTTGCATTGACGTAAGGTTTATTTTACTACACTCTTATGCTAGTATAATGCGTTTGTATTGCGATTGGCAAGTTAATCGATAGTACTTATGCTTCTTTACTGCGATTAGCAAGTTTTTTGGCCGTATTAAGGCTTCTTTAATGCAGTCGGCAACTTAATAGAGCGTACTAATGCTTCTTTGAGGCGATTGGCACTTTCCATGACAACGATAATGCTAATAGCGCAGACATAATGCGCCTGCAATGCTATTAAATGACCTGTATAGGATCTCAAGCTGGGTAATTTGTGCCCATTTAAGACCTATATCAGCACTATAAACGTTTATTAAACGTTAAGCTACTATAAAACGAACTCAAAATGCTAAAAGCATACAGATATGCTGTAAGACGGCCGTTATACTGCTTTGATGTGTTACTTGGGTAAACGGTGTCCTATACATGTTAGATGATTTTGTAGTAGTTTCTGGTTTGGGCCATACATCTTTGTCCGTCATATATAGTCCTCGACCTGCAATAACTCTTTGACATTAATGACATTTTCAAATATTTCTTAAGAGCGGGTAAAGGTAAATGGGTAACTTGTTATAAATATGGACACCTTGACCAAAAAATTACAAACTATTTCAATACCAAATTTCATCTAAGTACGTACAGCGGTTATTGGTTGTTTCTTCCCATGTAAACTTCCACCCATTTTGCATCCTCTTAAGGGATAATTTCTGAGATAAAACTATTTTATTTCCTTTTCCAGAGCTCAAATTATCTCTATACCAAATTCTATCTAAATCGATTCTGCGGTTAATAATTCCCTATACAAATTTCCAACTCCCTTTTCACCCCTTTAGAGTTGATTTTCGGGGTGAAAACTATCCTTTGTTCTTTCTTGAGACCCATACTATCTCTATACCAAATTGCATTATCAGTTCAGCGGTAATAAATCCTCATACCAACTTCCAACCCCCTTTTCACCCCCACAAGGGTTTATTTTCGGGATGAAAACTATTCTGTCGTTTCTCGGGACTCAAATTATCTCCATACTAACTGCTATTAAAAATTCTCCATACAAACTTTCAACCCCCTTTTCACCCCCTCCAGGGTTGATTTTCGGGATTAAAACTATCTATTATCCTTTCCCGGGACTCAAACTATCTCTATACAAAATTTCATCAAAATCCGTTTAGCCGTTTTCACGTGATGCGCGGTCAAATAAACAGACAAACAGATAAACAGACAAAAAATCTAAAAATTGTTGGAACGTGTTCTGTTATCGATTCTAAGTATCCCCAGCGAACTTTTTTTCGAATATATTCCATGTACAGACTTTCGACCCTCTTCAGCTTTATTATATGTATAGATATAGATAGATAGATAGATAGATATATATATATATGTATATGTATTAGGTACACTTGGCATAATAAAAGCTGACATTTTACGACCCAGTGTGCGCCCAAATTATCAACTCAAATAAAGTTACAAAATCTGCTGAAGTTTTGGTCAACCACAACCATGCTGACTTGCTGTCTTGTTCATTAGAGTAAGTTGCCGACAGTCGAAATTTTAATATGTAGCGTGTATCTGTAACTGATCGACATTTATCAATTTTATCATACGTAAGTACCAATATATAAGTGGGCAGTGGGAAATACCCTACATACAAGGTTGCCCGTCTCACAAAAAAATGGAATTTGTTGTCAGGTGTGGAAAGCCTAAGCGTGCATGAATGTGGAGTGCGCTGCTCACGCACGCTGGCGCCGGTTTGCGCGCTCGTTGCGGTTGGCCCTGCGCGCGACGTCCGCGTCTACCACAACACTTGCCATCTCAATAAAATACGGTGTCTGCTAAAGAAGATATTCATTGGTTTGTAGAATGTTAGCTTGATGTACACCCTGCCCAATAAGTTCGAATACACATCTTTTTGCGTTGACCCTCAAGGCATACAGGCTGCAGGCTATCCATTTATTATATTAATCTAAAGAATAAGTTAACTTGAACATAATGTAATAGTAAAAAAACGGCCAAGAGCGTGTCGGGCCACGCACAGTGTAGGGTTCCGTAGTTTTCCGTCCGTCACAGAAAGTGTCCCCACTTAAGAGTTAAAATAACACCGCCATGTAGGATATGATATGAGCGTTCCACCTACAGCGACATCTATCGGCAAATTAAGTAAACTATTGCGCGCGCAAATTAAGTAAAGTATGGAAGATGATTTTTATGGGATAATTCTTTATTGCGTGAACCGATTTTCACCGTTTTTATTACTTTATTTGAAAGCACGTCATTTCATTGTGATTTTGTAGAAATTACAAGTACAATAAACACCTGCTTATACGGTTAAATTACAAACTTAGTTCAGAAATTATTTTGTAAATTTTTTTCAAAAACTATTAAACCTATCAAGTTCAAAATAATTTTCCTAGAAAGTTTTTATAAAGTTCAACTTTTGAGATTTTTTTCATATTTTAAAACTTATGGTTCAAAAGTTAGAGGGGGGGGGGACACATTTTTTTTTACTTCTGGAAGCGATTATTTCCGAAAATATTTACATTATCAAAAAATGATTTCAGTAAACCCCTATTCATTTTTAAATACCTATCCAACAATATATCACACGTTAGGGTTGAAATGAAAAAAAACATCACTCCCCACTTTACGTATAGGGGAGGTACCCCAATAAAACATTTTTTTCCACTTTTTATTTTACCACTTTGTCGGCGTGATTGATATACATATTAGTACCAAATTTCAGCTTTCTAATGCTAACGGTCACTGAGATTATCCGCGGACGGACGGACGGACGGACGGACGGGCAGACATGGCGAAACTATAAGGGTTCCTAGTTGACTACGGAACCCTAAAAACGCCAAGGACTTGTTATTTATTTATTTATTTATCTTTATTGCACTGTATAAAATATACAGTTACAAAAGGCGGACTTAATGCCGTAAGGCATTCTCTACCAGTCAACCTTTAGGCCAAACAGAGAAGCATCATTGGTGCAGGGTATGTAAAGAACACAGAACTAATAACTAAAAATAACAAGAACATTATCTAATATAAATAAGCATTTAAATAAATATATATGAATAAGATATAAAATATACACAGATAGTATAACATATACGTAATAAATACAAATAAATAAATATATATGCATAAATAAATATATTTATACATTTATTTGTCTTCACTCCTCAATGAACATTTCTCCTCAACTTTCGATGAACTATTTAGTACAAAACTTCGTAATGGCGACTGCTAAGGTGTTTCACATTTAATTTATTTCTCACAAAATTGCAAACGTTGTTCAAGCTTTGAGAAAAGCTAATTTCGATGATTATATTGCCGAAAGTAAACGGCCACTCCATTCTCCAGATTTGCGTTTATTGCATTAATTTTGTATATTTATAGCATTAATCTATATATATAAATGCCTTTGTCCTGACTGACTGACCGACTGACTGATCCACGCAGAGCCGAAACTACTGAAGTTAGAAAGTTGAAAATTTCAGCTCTGGTTACATTTGTAATGTGTACAAGTAATAAGAAGCGATTTTGAAAAATTCATTCCCTAAGGGGGTAAAAAGGGGGTTGAAAGTTTGTATGGATGGGGCTTCAAATTTAAGGTTAGAGGTTTGAAACTTTGTACACTTCCTGATAATTAAAAAATAATAAAAATGATTTCAGCGTTTTTTTAAATTCAACCTCTAACTGGGTAAAAAAGGGGTTAAAAATTTGTATAGAGATTACAATTTTTTTTGTGACAGACTTAAAATTTCGTTTGCAGGCTACTAACTTAAAAGCAAAAAAACTGATTTCAGCATTTTTCTAAATTACACCCGAGAGGAGTTGAAACGGGGTTGAAAAGTTTTTATTAAAGCGAGGCCGTAACAACTGAAGCTAGAAAGTTGTTATTTGCAGGTCGGGTTACATTTATAACGTGTTTAAATAATAAGACGCGATTTTGAAAAATTCATCCCCTAAGGGGGTAAAAAGGGGGTTGAAAGTTCGTATAGATGGGGCTTTAAATTTAAGGTTAGAGGTTTGAAACTTTGTACGCTTCCTGATAATTAAAAAATAATAAAAATAATTTCAGCGTTTTTTTGACATTCAACCTCTAACGGGGTAAAAAAGGGGTTGAAAGTTTGTATAGAGATTACAATTTTTTTGTGACAGTCTTGAAATTTCGTTTGCAGGCTACTAACTTAAAATGAAAAAAACTAATTTCAGCGTTTTTCAAAATTCCACCCGAGAGGAGTTGAATCGGGGTTGAAAAGTTTGTATTAAAGCGGGGCCGTAACAACTGAAGCTAGAAAGTTGGAATTTGCAGATCGGGTTACACTTTTAACGTGTACAAATAAAAAGAAGCGATTTTGAAAAATTCAACCCATAAGGGGGTAAAAAGGGGGTTAAAAGTTTGTATGTGTAGGATTTTAAATTTTAAGTTAGAGACTTGAAACTTCGTACGTTTTCTGATATTTGTAAAAATTAAAAAAAAAATTTCAGCGTTTTGGATCATTCCGCCCCTGAGGGGGTTAAATAGGGGTGCAAAGTTTGTATGCGGAAAACTTTTTTCTTTGAGCTAGAGACTTACAACTTTGTAGGAATATTACTTATTAGAAAACACAAAAAGTACTCTTAGCGTTTAGGATCATTTCACCCCTGAGGGGGTTAAAAAGGGGTGTTAAGTTTGTATCGGGGAAATTTATTTTTTTGAGCTATAATCTTTTAACTTTGTAGGAAGATTACTTATTCAAATACAATAAAAGTACTTTAACGTTTTGGATAATTCCACCCCTGAGGGGGTTAAATGGGGGTTCAAAAGTTTGTATGGGGGAAATTTATTTTTTTGAGCTAGAGACTTTTAACTTTGTGGGAAGATAACTTATTAAAATACAATAAAAGTCCTTTCAGCGTCATGGAAAATTCTAACCCTGAGGGGGTTAAATAGGGGTTCGAAGTTGCTATCATACGCGGACAAAGTCGCGGGGCGGAAAGCTAGTTTTGTATATTTTTACACGCCTGTAGGTCACATTATTATAAAATAGCAAATATGAACAGTAAAAAAAAAGATATCGAGCATTTTTGGGACGAAATAACCTTGAAAACGGGGAGTGCCGCGTGAGATTGAGTTGAAAAATGTAGTCAGCTACTAAAATAGGTAAGAGGTGGAAGTTAGTCCAAAATATTTGCAACATATGTTGTACTAGCTTTTGCCCGCGGCTTCGCTCGCGTACTAAAATTACTAAAAAAGAAGGTTCTCAGTTTGACTCGTATGTTTGTATGTATGTTTGTCCGCTTTTATTTCACGTTTGAATGAACCGATTTGGTGCGGATGCGGTTTTCGGAAAAGTGTTTATTACATTCTGGAGGTCTCAGTATACCACGTTTTGGTGCAGGCGGTTCCCTTACTTTTTTAAAGAAATGATTGTTATCATTGTTGAATTGTTACGCTAGCAACGACTTACTACTATTAAGAGATTATGATTAATACAGATTTCTACTCTTGAATAGTAACTTTTCCCTGCGACTTCGTCTGCGGGGAATTAGTAATCCACCCTCCTTTTTACCCGCTTTAGGAATAACTTCTGGGATAACAACTATTATATATCCTTCCCAGGAACTCAAACTGTTTCCATACCAAATCATCTAAATAGATCTGAATCTAATTAATCGGTTCATAATTCGCCATGCAAACTACCAACCCCTTTTCTACCCCTCTAGGATTGATTTTCGGGACAAAAACTGTCCTTTATTACTTGCCGGGGCTCAAACTATATCCACAACAAATTTTATCTAAATCAGTTCGCGGTAAAAAATCTCCATACAGACCTCCAACCCTATGCCCTATGTCGTTTCCCGGGACTCAAACTATCTCTATACCACGTTTTCCCCATACAAACTTTCAACCCCTATTTCACCTATTTAAGTGTTGATATTAGGAATAAGAACTATCCTTATCCTTTCCTGATACTCAAACTATCTCTATACCAAGTTTCATCTAAAGCGGTTCAGCCGTTAAAATTTTCCCATACAACTTCCAACCCCCTTATAACCCTCTTTAGGGTTGATTTTCGGGATGAAAACTACCCTATGTCATTTCCCGAGATTCAAACTATCTCTATACCAAGATTTATCTAAGCCGGTTCAGCAGCTTAAGCGTGAAAAGCTAACAGACAGACACACTTTCGCATTTATAATATTAAATTTATGTACGAAGTTTCATCGTCGTCGGTTCGGCGGTTAATATTTCGCCATACAAACTACCAACCCCTTTTCTACCACTCTAGGATTGTTTATCGGGATAAAGACTATCCTATATTATTTCCCGGGACTCAAACTATATCCATACCAAATTTTATCTAAATCGGATCGCTGTTAATAATTCTCAATACAAAACTCCAACCGCCATTTCACCCCTTTAAGGGTTGATTTTCGCGATATAAACTATCTTATATTCCGTCCCGGGACTCAAACTGTCTGTATACCAAGTTTCATATAAATACATAGGTTCATGTGTTAAAAAGGGGTTAAGGGTTGATTTTCTGGATGAAAATTGCCCTATGTCATTTTGTTCTATGCATATACCACGTTTTGGTGAAGGTTATTTTTTTAAAGAAATGATCGCAATAATTGTTGAATTGTTACGCCAGCAATGACTTACTACTATTAAGAGATTATGATTAATGCAAATTTCTACTCTTGAATAGAAGCTAATCCCCGCGACTTCGTCTGCGTGGATTTAGTAATCCACCTTCCTTTTACCCGCTTAAGGAATAACTTACACACGCTTAAGGCATGGATAACAACTATTATAAATCCTTCCCCAGAACTCAAGCTATCTCCATTTGTCAGTCATAATATGTCAGTCAATCAGTCAGTTTCTTCTTTAATATATTTAGATTAGATTGCAATTTGGCACAAATACATTCAAGAATTTTCATGTCCACAATATTAAATTTCCAAATCGATGCCATTTTCGTAATTTACGTCCCAAAAAACCATAAGAACATTTGATTTTTAGACTTTGTCACGCATTTCCCCTTTTTGGGGGTTTAATTCTCAACACACCTGAAACATTTGTTTACTCATTTATTGTTAGGAATACTCCTGTAAAGTTTTGAATAAAATAGTCCAACTAATCTTGTTTCCCCGTACAAACTTTGGACCCCAATTTCACCCCCATAGGGGGAGAATTTTGAAAAATCCTTTCTTAGTGCACCCCTAGGCCTTATAAGGAACCTACGTGCCAAATTTGGAATCTAGAACCAGCGGTTTGGGCTGTACGTTGATATGTCAGTCAGTCAGTTCGTTCTTTTATATATTTAGAAGAAGATTGTAATTTGGCACAAATACTTTCAAGAATTTTCTTGTCCACAATATTAAATTTCAAAATCGACGCCAATTTCGTAATTAACGTCCCATAAAACACAAAAACGACACCCATATTGATATTTCGACATTTCAACCCCATCGCACCCCAACAGGGGAGACGGTATTTCACGTCCACCACGTTGGATTTAAAAATCGTTATTGTTTTCGTTATCAACGACCCGATAAACCATAGAAACAATACCCATCATGATTTTCAGAATTTGTGACCACATTTCCCCCTTTTAGGGGTTGATTTTTCAAAAAACCTGAAACACGTGTTTACTCATTTATCGTTAGTAATACTCTTGTGAAGTTTCAAATAAAATAGTCTAACTAATCTTGTTTCGTCATAAAAACTTTGGACTCCCATTTCATCCCTTTAGGGGGTGAATTAAGAATAATCCTGAAACACGTATTCACTCATTTATTTTTAGAAATACTCGTGTGAAGTTTAGAATAAAACAGTCGAAATTGATCTGGTTTCCCCATACAAATTTTGGACCCTCATTTGATCCCCTTGGGGGATGAATTTTGTAAAACCTCATCTTAATGGATACTAACGTTATAAAAATTACCTATTGTGAAAAATTCAGCTCCCTAGGTCCAACGGTTCGGGCTGGGCGTTGATTTAAGTGAGTCAGTCAGTCAGGACTTTTACGTTTATATATATACTAGCTTTCCGCCCCGCGACTTCGTCCGCGTATGATAGCAACTTCGCACCCCTAAATTTTCCCGATACAAACTTTACACCCCTTTTTCACCCCCTCAGGGATGAAATAATCCTAAACGCTGAAAGTACTTTTTGTGTTTTCTAATAAGTAATATTCCTACAAAGTTGTAAGTCTCTAGCTCAAAGAAAAAAGTTTTCCGCATACTAACTTTGCACCCCTATTTACCCACCTCAGGGGCGGAACGATCAGAAAACGTACGAAGTTTCAAGTCTCACTTAAAACTTAAAATCCTACACATACAAACTTTTAACCCCCTTTTTACCCCCTTATGGGTTGAATTTTTCAAAATCGCTTCTTATTATTTGTACACGTTATAAGTGTAACCCGATCTGCAAATTGCAACTTTCTAGCTTCAGTTGTTACGGCCTCGCTTTAATACAAACTTTTCAACCCCGATTCAACTCCTCTCGGATGGAATTTTCAAAAACGCTGAAATTGTTTTTTTTTTTCTTTTAAGTTAGTAGCCTGCAAACGAAATTTCAAGTCTGTCACAAAAAAAATTGTAAGTTTGTATTCTCTATACAAACTTTCAACCCCTTTCTTACCCCGTTAGAGGTTGAATTTCAAAATACGCTAAAATTATTTTTATTATTTTTTAATTATCAGTAAGCGTACAAAGTTTCAAACCTCTAACCTTAAATTTTAAGCCCCATCCATACAAACTTTCAACCCCTTTTTTACCCCCTTAGGGGATGAATCTTTCAAAATAGCTTCTTATTATTTGAACACGTTATAAATGTAATCCGACCTGCAAATTACAACTTTCTAGCTTCAGTTGTTACGGCCTCGCTTTAATACCAACTTTTCAACCCTGTTTCAACTCCTCTGGGGTGGAATTTTGAAAAAAGCCCCGTCCCTACAAACTTTCAACCCACTTTTTACCCCCTTGGGGGATGAATTTTTCAAAATCGCATCTTATTACTTGTACACATTACAAATGTAACCAGACCTGAAATTTTCAACTTTCTAGCTTCGGTAGTTTCGGCTCTGCGTGGATCAGTCAGTCAGTCAGTCAGTCAGGACAAAGGCATTTATATATATAGATATATAGATTAGTATAGCTTTAATAAAACAAGCTACAATACAGCTTAATACAGACTTCACTATAATAACTATTCGTACAAAAAAATTATAAGGCTTCTAAAGTGTATTCGAACTTTTTGTACACGGTGTATACTGAGACTTTACCATTGCTTGCAGGCTCTGTTTTCTAGCCAAAAATTTTTGAAACTTTATGCCAAAAACTTTAATAAATACCCATTATGTTATGATACCTTATTAAAACTACGATTGCAAAGTTCTAGTATTCCCATAAAGTAATCGATTTAAAATTATACGAGCTACATCATATAAATACATTATTAGATGCATACAATCTAATATGTATATTTCGTCGGGTTAAAGGCAGAACCGACAATTTGGATTTAATCCTATTAGCAGATTTCCTTTGAACCCGCTTTTGCAAATATGTAGTTCATATGAAAAAACAGACCCAGTTCAAGTATAGATCGCACCATTCGCACCCCGAGGGTTTGCGCATTACATGTTTTTCTCATTTTCTTTGAGGTTACCTAACAGTGAGAAATAAGGTTAACCAAGTGCGAGGTTTCCTGCTCATTCAGGTTCCTGTGCATGCCTAAATACTTAGTCGGCTCATAAGTTCTGTCACTAGGGTTTTGACTGGTAAAATAGGAACTGTTCGAGATTGCGTATTATTTGAATATATGGTTAAAAAGCCTTTTTAAAAGTGATCAATTTACGATATTATTTAATGCAAATAGTTGTGGCAGTTGTACACAATTCCTTGTAACATTCGAAAAAGCGCAATAAAAACCACGTGAAAAACACGTGCCCTGTTCGAGTTGATTTTGACTCTAATTATTTTGATTCCGTTTTTAGGGTTCCGTAGTCAACTAGGAACCCTTATAGTTTCGCCATGTCTGCCCGTCCGTCCGTCCGTCCGTCCGCGGATAATCTCAGTGACCGTTAGCACTAGAAAGCTGAAATTTGGTACTAATATGTATATCAATCACGCCGACAAAGTGGTAAAATAAAAAGTGAAAATTTTTTTTTATTAGGGTACCTCCCCTATACGTAAAGTGGGGAGTGATTTTTTTTTTTCATTTCAACCCTAACGTGTGATATATTGTTGGATAGGTATTTAAAAATGAATTGGGGTTTCCTAAAATCATTTTTCGATAATGTAAATATTTTCGGAAATAATCGCTCCAGAAGTAAAAAAATATGCGTCCCCCCCCCTCTAACTTTTGAACCATAAGTTTTAAAAATATGAAAAAAATCTCAAAAGTAGAACTTTATAAAAACTTTCTTGGAAAATTATTTTGAACTTGATAGGATGAATAGTTTTTGAAAAAAAAATACAAAATAATTTTTGAACTAAGTTTGTAATTTAACCGTATAAGCAGGTGTTTATTGTACCTGTAATTTCTACAAAATTACAATGAAATGACGTGCTTTCAAATAAAGTAAAAACGGTGAAAATCGGTTCACGCAATAAAGAATTATCCCATAAAAATCATCTTCCATACTTTATGCTCGCGCGCAATAGTTTACTCAATTTGCCGATAGATGTCGCTGTACATGGAACTCTCATATCATATCCTACATGGCGGTGTTATTAACTCTTAAGTGGGGACACTTACTGTGACGGACGGAAAACTACGGAACCCTACAGTGAGCGTGGCCCGACACGCTCTTGGCCGGTTTTTTAGAGGCATCATACTGCATTATCCTGATCCTTTACCTTAATTTTAATACATAATTAACATGGGTGTGACTGACACGAAGGCTGGTATACATAATTTTGAAGACTACCTTGATGTAAAATCATCGTGTTTTGCTCATAACTGAAAATACGTTAAGGAGGAGAATAGCTGAAGCACAGACGTGTAAGTCTACTAAATATAGGGTCGAAATATTCATTATTCTTCTACTTTAATAAAAATACAAAAAGTTGTAACTCCTGGACAAATACAACAATGATCTTCACCAACTTTTGTGAAGTATAATTTTGATAAATCATTGGCGTGTTTAGGACTGACAACAATCTTCAAGTTTACAAGGATCTATAAAATACGCGATCTGGATTTTAAGTTATTCAAAGTATATTTTAATCTGTATGAAATAAGCTTTCTAATCGTGTCGCATGTCATTTTTTGAATAAAAACGCTGTATTATATATTATTACCCAAAACTCTTGTGACAGAACTTATCTTGTGATGAACTTACGAGCTAAGTACTGTAAATATGAAGCAATAATAATATTATTTGATAACGTTATTAACGTTGACTTAATAAGTAGTTACAGTTGTACAAATTCCTGATTATACCTGTGGTATAAAGAACAGGCCAGAGAAAATAATGAATGGTCGAAGATACGTCGACAATTCTATAATGGGGGCCAGAAGCTTGTGCAACCACTCATGCCCGACACACTGCACTGACATCTACGACCCAGTGTGCGCCCAAATATACGACCAAATTACAAAAAAAAAACGTCAACAAATTTTGGTCAACCACTGCCACGCTGACTTGCTGTCTTGTGCATTACAACAGAGTAAGTTGCCGACAGTTGAACTTATATTAATAAGTAGGGTGATTTCTGGATCGTGATGCAGAACCTCTTTTTCTCAATATGTATTATAAAAACAGAATTAAATAGTTTTTTTTCTAATTTGTCAAGTAATATTACTCTTAAACTACGAGTATCATGGTCACCCTTTGACTTTTGACATAATGACTATCGAAATTATAAATACTACTTTGGTAACGTTTTAATAAAACCTATCGATAACAAACTGTACTGACCTTCAGTGCGTTAACATGACAGATCACATTCGACGTGCCGCATACATCCGTCTCGTTCTACCTATGAGACGGATGTATGCAGCGCACTAAACGTAATCCGACATGAAATGTCAGCATAGATCGTTTGTATGTGTTGCTGTCGAAACTGAAGGAAAACGATTCGAAGCCCGATTATTCGTTAACGCCTATAGAAAAATATTCAGAATTTTCTACATGACTCGTGGTAGAGGTACTGGTATATAGTAATACAAACGTTAACAATTTTTTTACAAATTAATGTCGATATGTGCATCAGTATATCAGCTTTGAACGATATTATTTGATTTTATCTTTCATGGATTCATGTTAAAGTTACATGTATTGTAATTTGCGTACTTAAAACGCGCAGAGTGCTAGTGGAGCCCAAGCTGATTAGGCATACAGACTTATTTGGAGAACGAATACTAATTATTAATTAAAATCGTATTATAAACGAAATGTTTTATTTTCAATCGAGACATGTCTATGTCTCGATTGAAAATAAAGTAGGGTGACCATATTGTACGCTAAAAATATATCTCAAAAAGAATTAAATATATTGGTGACAAAAAAATAAAGGCCAATAATCTCCTTAGGTTCATTTTTAAATTAAAATATCATGCCTTGTTCTCTTGCCCCTCGACCCGGAAATCACCTATAGATATGTAATTATTAAATCACTACTAATAAATTAACTGTCTAATAATCATTCGACGGTTAATAGTCTTGATGTTATAGTGTAAAATTTCCATCTACCTATAAAATTCATCCCAATAATTTTAGTATGAAAAGGTTTAAATAATGCCACTTTATAATTTTACATTATACAACAAAAAATTACTTCTATGCCCAGATAACGTTTCTAGACTAAACTATTTTATTTCTACTATTTACTTAATATTTTAATGTGTAACATCTAACCAATTAATTATAGCGTTTTCTAATAAGGGCGGGTCGATTATAAAATGCAACAAAACAGGCTATGTGTAAGATATTAATTACTTTTTAATATTATTTGAAAGGCCCATACGTGCTATTTTTTGTGAAATATAATTGCGCACGTGTAACGTAAATAAATGTAATATAAAGAGTCTAGAGAGAAGAGATTAAGAGTCAAGCCTTACTTTATTCCGCCAGTAACTTTTTGTGGATCAGTATTAACGGTAGTAGAGATCTTTAAAGATCTGGGTCATATAGTTGCGAGTGATTTGAGTGATGATGGTGACATAGAGCGGAAGCGGAGGGCGTTATCAGTGAGAAGCAATATGTTGGCACGCAGGTCTGCGAGATGCTCCGCTGAAGTGAAAGTAACGCTATTCAAAGCTAATCGTTCTACACAAGTGGCCTGTGGTTTCGGTATACTAAACGAGCTTACAACGCCCTTCGCATCCAATACAATAACGCCTTCAGAATGCTGTTGAGACTACCAAGATGGTGCAGTGCCTCAGGAATGTTCGCGGACGCTCACACGAACGGATTCCACGTGATCATAAGAAAAAAATAGCATCGTTGATGGAAGAGTCTGAACAGCATTTTGAAGGTGTTAGTGTATAGGTACAGCTGTCTAATCCTTTGTCACTGGTTGGCACAGTTCAGGACATTAGTAAGGTATATTCAATAGTAGTGATCACGCCATCTAAACCTGAAGCTTTGCTTTCTCTTTAATGTCTAGGTAGATAAATAAGTTCAGTTTAAGTTTGCTACTAATATTTTTTTCACACCACCTATTCGTATACGGGCTTTTTCTTCCCTGCTAGGAGGGAACAAAGTAGTACTTTTCTGTTCTAGGACATTCGTTTCTTTTCCCAGTCCGTCATTACATCCAATTTTTTTATTAAATTAATAGATTCATTATAATCACTAAGCACACTAAGCACACAAGTTAATATAAATATGATTCAGCAATAATAATAAAATCTCTATTTACACCTTGGGCGTTAACACTTGAATCCCTCACTACGCTCACGAGTCTACTTTAGAATCCCTCGCTATGATTTGGATTCAATTATGGACTCCATCACTTCGTTTGGGATTCAATACACGCCCCCGCCATCAATATTTCATTTTGCTCCCTTGTTACACAATCTACTATTACTGTAACTAACCTGATATGGATCCGGAATTATCCGAAATAAACATTTTAAATACATTTTTAATTTTGTCTAACATGGCAGCTACGTTTTGGGATTGGTAAAAAACAACGGGGTGCACTACGGGAGTGTCGGCAGAAGTAAAAACTTGAATAGTAACATTTTGCACGAATTGCTTTAATTATCAGTATAAAAGTACAATCATGTATGTGGTAAAATACAATATTCATTTATTGCGCTATCGTACACAAAACATGACAATTTATATTTCAATAAAAATTTTATACTTCAGAACTATTACAATTATTTATTCGATCAGGTCACGTGTCCGTCTTACGAATTTCCAATCTGACGAATCTGTCGTTCACGTGACCTGTTGCGAGTTTAACATTTTTTAACCATCACAAAAAGTGCACAGCGCCGCTAATAAAGAAATTTTCAAATCAATAAATAAATAAGTTTTCTCGGGGCTGTATCTTTCTAATTTTTTTTTTCAGGGATTATGATCATTCCTAAGATTGATCTTAGGGATGATGATATTTCATCAATATTTATCCGAAATATAAGTATTTAATACATTTTTAATTTTGTCTAATATGGCAGCTACGTTTTGGGATAGTTAAATAAATAAATAAGTTTTCTCGGGGCGCGAGTCCTGTATCTTTCTAAATTAATTTTTTTTTCAGCGATGATGATCATTCCTACGATTGATTGTCTTGGTTCAATGACTCAGTTTGCCTATAATGCAATGACACAGGCCGCAGTATTAAAAACATTGGGACTCATCACCGTTTGAACTAAATAAATAAATAATAAATAAATATATTTTTTATTCAGTTTACAAATACAGTTTTAGGTTTACAAATATTATACATATTGATATAGTCTTACGGGACATGGCCGAAGACATAGTTCAGATCTGGCAACCCTTACCAATTTTTAGTAAATAGATAGGCATAGTACTGGGCACCCCAAAACTGCCGGGAGAAGGTGACGTAGGTGAAAGTCTCTCTCGTGATGACGTTTTCAAAATGGCTGCTTCGTCGTTTCGAAAAGTGCAAACTACGTTCCAAACTATGCATTACACGTGTGTGGTATCAAACTAAAGCTATAATTTGCAACATTTTACTTGTATTTTATATTCCAAAATATATATCAGTTTTGCAGCTATTTAAAAAAATAAAAAATGATGTGTAAAAAATATGGATATTTTGGATTTACAACAAAACTAAAAGTGGGAGGTCAAAGTAATGTATTACAATAGTAAAGGAAAGTTGTTAGAATAATAATAAAAATAAAAAAACCGGCCAAGTGCGTGTCGGACCACGCACAATGGAGAGTTCCGTAACTTCAATGGAATAAAAACCAAACTAATACCAAAACGTCGTATCTGATGCCTATGGAAGAATTTTTTTGAAGATAACTCAAAAATGGCTGAACCGATAATGTTTAAACACATGTTTGTAGAAAGTGTGTAAAAAGGAGCATCTTCTCAAATTATTTCATATTTTTGAACTTACTAAGATAACTCAAAAATGGCTGAACCTATAATGTTTAAACACATGTTTGTAGAAAGTGTGTAAAAACGAGCATCTTCTCAATTTTTTTCATATTTTTTGAACTTACGGTCCAGAAGTTACTGGGACGTAATTTTTCTGACTTTCAAGGCGATAATTTCTGAAAATATTAACTTAATCACAAAATGTTGAAAGAAACCTCGATGTTATTCTTAAAGACCTATCGGTTGATGTGCAACATGTTGATATTTGGTAATTTTTTTTTTGATAATTAGTGACATGTATGGAGCGCCCCCCGTAAAAATTTTTTTTTCTGCAATTTAACTACATAAAATACACTTTATGTCCAAATTTTATTAATATATGTCTTATAGTTTCCGAGAAAAATGGCTGTGACATACGGACGGACGGACTGCCGGACGGACGAAAGGACAGACGGACATGACGAAACTCTTCAATTGGTAGTCGTAGTAGTGTAATCGGGTTCCGGGTCTGGGAGACCAAAACACCGATGTAGGCGCCGCAGCATGAGCCAAGTAGAATACGAGTTTTGATTCAACCCCAAACAATTCCCTAGAAAATGTCCGAGATTAGCCATCACACGAACATTCCGATTTAATCATGTGACTGCGACATCCGTAATTACGTATGTAACGGTAGTAGGTACAACAGATAGTGACCTCGGGGCATAATTTAGTTTCCACTGATGTGGTAGTCACAAGATAAGAACGTAGTAAAATAAAACGCTTACACAGAATAGAAACTAAGATTAAATTGTTTTTAGGAATGTTAGGGAAAGGTTAAATTAATAATACAAAACACTCACCCAATCCGAGGAACCGTAGATACGTAAATTAAGATAAATGTAGTGTCTTATTGCAGAATATTTCAATAATTCAGTAATATAGAGGAAAATGTTATCAATTCCATTTACAGAAATCCAATCGTCAATTGTTTATTTTCTAAAGATAAATATCATAACGTCGCTGGCATTAGTTGGCCAGCACAAGACTCGTAGCGCGAGCGCGAGCGCGTGACAAAAGAGGTTTGTGATACCTAGGAGAAAAATAAAACCGTTACATACCCCCCTTTTTAGGTTAGGATTTTTGCTAGGTAAATCCGCTATCTCAGTTAGAACTTAATGGATACACTACAACTTTCAGACTTACACAACAACATTCAGGCCTAGAACACAGCATACATCTCCTAACAACAAACATACATATCGCAGACAAATAAGCAATAAACACTTTAGAATTGTGTTACTGCACTCTGGTAGACTGAGTAATTTACTATAGATAACGTAAAATACTCTCATATATCTATTAATGGGTAGTACTTAAATATGTCTAATTGTAAGCCTCAGATGTGAAGTTGTTAATGCTATCTTTACTAATAAGTTTTTGATCTTTTTAGAAAACCTAAAAACCCAAATATAAATAAAAGAGCTCATAACCCGGTAGAGGGTAATGATAATTTCAAGTCTTTGTAGAAGACATGACAACCTATAGATAATTGGTAAAGATTTCATCAACCGGTAGCGGTTAATGAAAAAGAGTATAGAATATGACAGGAACTTAAAATAATAATAATATGTTACAAAATAGACAGTAGATGAAGAGATAGCAAAAATGATAATTAACACTATTACTGTTTATAATTAGTGATTTAAAAATCTTTTCACACCACCTGCTCGACAATGCTAAATTATATATCATGCAAACCTGACCGAAAGCAAATCATTATAGCCCTTGCCTTTAGCCGGGTTATAATGTTGTACTAAATCTCATTATAACCCGCTGGTTAATAATGTGATTTCACTTCCCATAGTTCTTATTGTTATGTGCTTAAAGTCTAATGTCGTAAAGTCCGCACGGTGCACAGCCCGGGGCACGGGCCCGCGCCGCCGCGTCGAACTGATTTAAAATCTAATTTATTCGGAAAATCGTGCTGGCCACCTCAATTTTATAGTACATTGTGATACAAGTGTGCTAAGTTGATCATTACATACGAAGCGATATTTTGCGCACGAACGCACGTGAGTGCGTTAAGGAAGCTGAGCTATGGAATGTTTCATACGCGTTTCATACGACGTTTTTCAACACACTTGCGAGGAAATAACAGAATAGTGTAGGTACTTAATAACTTTTGATAAATACATTAATTGCCAGAATGTTTACAGGATAGAGGTACTTACGAACCTAAGATAATTCAATTTAACTAACCTTTTTTGTAATGTTATTGACTACTAGCTGTACCTGCGGCTTCGCCCGCGTGTGTGGGAGGTTTTGTCATTTTCATTTACTATCCAGGCCATTAGTGTAGAATTTACGCGTTCTACATATAAATCTATCTAATTTTTTTTAGTTCATCCGTGATAAAGATAACTGAATAAAATGCGTGCGTCGAGACCTGCGAATGCTAATGGCCGAGTTCCTGCAGGAGAACATGCTTCGAACACAGGGTCAAACGCTGAAGGTATTTATGAGCGCGAGGTAGCGTGTGAGCAGCAGTCCAAAACCATTAGGTTTAAGGCCAAAGGCAGCAAGAATTGTTTCAGCAGGAGCATGAAAGGGTCCCCAGAAAACTCAATGGTCAAGTTTTTTGGTGAACCCGAACGCCGAAGTCGTGACGCGGTGAGCGGCAATATCGCGAAAGCCATAGGACGAGTACGCCGCAGGACCCAGGCCCGGAGGATCGCAGCGAGAATTGCTTCAGAAGCAGCATGTGAGAGACCAGACTGCGGACACGAGGGTGAGCGAAAATGTATGTGAAAGTCAAAGGCCGAGTACCGCGTAAAGTCCAAGCTCGGAACATCGCAGCGAGAACTTCTTCAAAATCATCATGACAGGGACCGGACATAACTTAAAGGCGAAGTGTCTTAGCGAACCCGAGGGCCGGGGCTCGAGGGTGAGCGGCAACGTCTGAGAAAGCCAAAGGCCGAGTACCTACGGTCAGTGTTGGCCGTTAATTTCAATTAGAATTGAAAATTGATCAATAAGATTGAAGATTAATTCCGTAACTAATCAATTACACTAACCATCAATTTTTACTAACGTAGTTCGCATTGATTTCGTGACGTCGTTAATTACACTAACCGTCAATAAGAATTAACCTGTTAGTTACACTAACGTCTTGAAAATTTAATAAGATTAACAGTTAATTAGATTAACGTTAGTGTAACTAAATTAATCCTGTCTTGTACTAATAATTAATGTTAAAACTGCATCTCGGGTATGGAAGTTTGTGACCAATATCACAAGATGGAGCTCATGCTGGACCCTGGGGACACCTACTGGATCTCGGGTTTGGCGCAACATAGAATCACGCTGTTTGGGCTCATTCGACTTGTACTGATGAGCAGATGGTACCGGTTTCTGTTACCGTTGACCGTTACCGTTACCGTTTCCGTTACCGTTTCCGTTACCGTTCCCGTTCCCGTTCCCGTTCCCGTCCATGAGCTCCAGATTTTGATACCGGTGCCATCTGCTCATCAGTACAAGTCGAATGAGCCCAAACACCATGAGTTTATGATGCGCCAAACCCGAGATCCAGTAGGGATCCCCAGGGTTCAGCATGAGCTCCAGATTTTGATACCGGTACCATTTGCTCATCAATACAAGTCGAATGAGCCCAAACAGCATGAGACTATGATGCGCCAAACCCGAGATCCAGTAGGGATCCCCAGGGTCCAGGTCCAGGTCAGCAGCAGTACCATAACAGGGGACCGGACATAGCTCAATGGTGAAGTGTCTTAAGGACCGAGGATGAGTGGCAATATCTGCGAAAGCCATAGGCCGAGTACCGCGTAGGCCCAAGCTCGGAGCGTCGCAGTGAAAATTTCTCCAGCAGAAGCAACATGATATAATCCGGACAAAACTCAATGGCGAAGAATCTTAGCTAATCTGAGGGCCGGAGCCCCGAAGGTGAGCGGCAATGTCTGCGAAAGCCATAGGCCGAGTACCGCTTAGGCCCAGGCCCGGAGCGTCGCAGCGAGAATTGCTTCAGGAGCAATAGCAGCAGCATGACAGGGACCGGACATATCTCAATGGTGAAGTGTCATTAGGCCCGAGGGTGAGCGGCAATGTCTGAGAAAGCCATAGGCCGAATACTGAGTAGGCCGAATACTGAGTAGGTCATATAGGCCGAATACTGAATAGGTCCAAGCCCGGAGCGTCGTAGCGAGAATTTATTCAGCAGCAGCAGGCAGCATGACAGAATCCGGACAAAACTCAATGGCGAAGAGTCTTAGCAAATCTGAGGGCTAGAGGCCCGATGGTGAGCGGCACTGTCTGCGAAAGCCATATGCCGAGTACCGCGTAGGCCCAGGTCCGGAGCGTCGCAGCGAGAATTTCTTCAGCAGCAGCGTGACAGCTAGCAGCTTGTAATCAGCTTTTAAAGCGAGATAAAACATGTTGCTCTCACAAACAGTAGGTACAATTTTTACTGTCGGGTAAATCGAAATTGATAAATCTTAACTACCTGTTTTGTTTGTTTTACGTAATATTGTAAGTAGGTTTCATGTATCGATAAATAGATTATTTTTACGTTTAGAATAAAGTACCCCCAGGTATTAATGGATATACAGCGCCATCTGTGACCACTTTTGAGAACTATTTTTTTATGAAAATTATGTTTTTAATACTGATTTAAACTTTCACGGTTTTTACACATATAGATCTATTTGTAATAACGGGACTTAACCTCTTCTTCGGGACCCCGGGGACAATGTCGTCCTCGAAACGTCGAAGGTAATTTTTAGAAATATATACGCGGTTAAGTCCCGTTATTACAAATAGATATGTTTTTAATAAGCAGAATAAATACTACCCTATATGTTGCTCCGGAGTATAAACTGTTACCAGGGATGTTACAGAGCTCCGGTTCCGGTTCCGTTAAGTCGGAACTTCCGATTGGTTTTAAACATCCGCTTCGGTTCCGGTTCTGTTACTTTCAAAACAGAAGTCATATCGGATGTCACAGCAACGCAGCGGGGGGAAATGAGCAGCGTACATCAAAAGTTTATACCTGTCATTTGCTTCCCCCGCTTGCCACGTGCTGCTATCACTCGGGCTCCGATTCTGGTTCCGCTTCCGATTCCGTTTCTGGTTCCGATAAACTAAATTTGAAACATCTGATTCCGCTTTCGGTTCCGATAAAACCGCATCTGTTACATCCCTGACTGTTACTATACAAAATTTCGTGAAATTCTGCGCAGTAGTTTTTACGTAGTGCGCGGACAAATTCACAGACAGACAGACAAGAATTCCAAAAATCACTGAAATGTGTTTCTAAAATATCTTCAATGTACATTTTTTTTCTCCTTACGCGTTTATTATATGTATAGATTTGGAACTATTTTTCAAATCATTTCATAAAATTAAAGACTTCACATTTATTGCGAAATAAATTATAGTATTTTTTTCTTACGTATTGCTCACTAGATTTTAATGAGAACATTTTACTAGTATGTATCACAATTTTGAAATATATCCAGAGGTTAAATTAACGCTAAAGTTGTCTTCTTATTCATTGAAAATATAATTTGTTTAAATTAATAAAACACAACGAGAAAAATCTAACAAATAGACAATGATTTGAGGTTAACTTATAAATGGCGCGCAATTTTCTTTTTTGGATGTGCGTGCAGCTTGAGGCAAAGGCGCGGACGTATAATGCCAAACAGCCAATATTAAAACAGACAATTCGTGTTTGAAACATAATTTATTGTGTATTACGAGTTGAAATGATTCTTTTTTCACAATCAGGATTGCATAATTTTGTATTCTATCGTAAATGTATATATTTTTAATATGTTATTTACTTTTTTAGAATGTAAACTCCTAAAGAGTTAAAAAAAAGTAAAGGTAATACCCGACTAAATTACAACGATTCGTCTGCGTACGTACAACTTGGTACTAGAGTACGTCACTTGATCGGATTATTAAATTATTGCACTAGTTCGATAATTATTGTAAAATGCACACGTGTTTAATATCTGGAATTATGAGCATAAAAGCGGTGGAATAAGAACCTCGTTACGAGCAGGTGTGTTGAAAATATTTCTATAGAATTAAGTAAACATTATTCGTCTAGCTTAAATACCGTGTTAAAAAATATTGTGCGATATTGTTTCGTGACAAGAAATATTTCAAAGTTTCATATCTCCGCTTTCAATTTGCAGAGGATTCGTATTATAAATAAGGACAAGTTGCGCGTGTGACGGCAGCCAGGTGGCACACTCCAAATTAAATTACTCAGACAAAAACGGAGCGCCTGGTGTTTATGATTACTCGCAAAGTTACAAGCCTCGAGTGCGAGTAAGATTTAATACACGTTTGAGTTGTAAAATTTACACGATTCCGAGACCAAATGTTTACAAAGTACAGTCATCTGCAATAATATAATTTCACAAAGATGGGCACATAATTATGTGACACTTGTGACACTCTCTTATGGCTGTACAAAGTAGGTACGTAACGTCGCACGTTCTGGTAGATATTTTACATAACTGTATTATTGCAGGTTGTTGTACTGTTACCTCTACACATTATATATAAATTTATCATGGAGAGTATTTCGTCGTTTCCATGGTTCAATCGATTCTTATATGAATAAAATGGAAAATATTATTTTACTTAGATTTGTTTGTATCACTTACGATGTTTAATTTCTAAAATGTTCGTTTGCGATCAAAATAAAAGCAAGATCAGTAGGTACAGAGTTGTAAACGCCTCTAAGCAGCTGTCTGACTGGCAGCATGAAAGTGACTGTGAGCATAGGAGTAGCAGAGCGTTCTTAAAACACGTGTTGAGAATGAATATGAATACCTATTTTATTATAAATAAATAAATAATAAATAATATTTTTTTTTTTTTTTTATAAATAAATATTATAGGACAATCTTACACAAACCGACCTAGTCCCACAGTAAGCTCAATAAGGCTTGTGTTGTGGATACTAGACGACGATATATATAATAGATAGATATTGATAAATACTTAAATACTTAGAAAACATCCATAACTCAGGTACAAATATCTGTGATAAACACACAAATAAGTGCCCTTACCAGGATTCGAACCCGGGACCTCCTGCTTCGTAGGCAGTGTCACTACCGACTGGGCTAGGAGGCCGTTGAAGTAAATAATAATCATATTAATTGTACATTCTCAAACACGGTGAAAATTGTTTTTAAATAAGTGATAAAGTTAACTAAAATAAACTTTATTCTGGATGAAAGAGAAAAGGAAAGTCAAATTATCTCCTTCTTTCCTACGAATATTTTCAAGCGTCTTTGTCTATTTTCTTGTGCAAGAAATATAATGACTAAATATAGTCCCGAGGTAAATAAAAGCGAAGCATACATACCTATTTACTTATATTAATATTTGATCGCTAACTGTCACGCACGATCAGTGAGAACTTTTTCTAAGAGAAAACACTCACTGGCGAAGAAAAACTCGTAGACGGAGAGCTGGCCACGTCAGATATGACACAATAATGAGAGCAACGAAACCCCTCTAGTTAATTTGCTATACTATGCTTATTTCTAGATCCCGACATCTGGCAGCTGTAAAGTGGTGGAGGTCAAAGAATGCAAATAACTTGAATTTAAAAAATCTAGACTTCTGGGTTTGATGCAATATTATCGGGAATTGTGTAATTAATTAGATTATATCATATCCAGAAGTTTCTGTTGGGGAAAAGTAGTGCCAAATGATGTACAATGCAATTTTAGTTAGTCGCCTACTGTTTTTGTTTCCGTAATAATAGATAATGGCTTTTAATCTAATATTAAAATATAGGCCCTATCCTCTATAAATAACACTACTTTGGCATTTTTTACCAATTTTGGTATTACTTTTTTTCAACTTAAAAACTTTATTGGTCTGTCACTCTAACCTCCACCCATTAAAAGCTGCCAGATGCCCGGATCTAGCAATGAGGATGGTAAAGCAGTCTAACTAGACAGGTTTCATTGCTCTCATTATAATAAACTTGTTCGAGATCACATTTACTCCTACACAATTTGGTCCTTGGGATCTGATAAGACATCATTTATTGAAAATGTTGTAATTGCTTATAAAGATTCTCCCAAAAATACATTATGCTTTGTTTAAATAAACTTTTAATTTATTTTAGCTTTAATATAGTAGTTTATGTAACTGTTACGTAATAGGGATCGTTAAAATACGAGTGTGGTTTCATAATAAGATCACACGAGTGTTTTAAGGCCTAATTACGTACAGTTGCATACACTGCTTTATCTACACACATATTGTAAATCCTAAATAAAGTGTTCGGTAACCATTAGAATGACCGCCATTGCACCGCCATGACCAACTCGATTGTGCCGGCGGTCGGGCGGGCGCGATCCGGCGGTCGGAGAGGAGAGCAGATTTTCATTACGCTATCGTAGGTAACGAATTTTCATACGTTTTTACCACACTGTCACAGGTAAGACACTGATGTTACGTTACTGGTTGCAATAATGGTGGTAATTACATACGGTTTCCGAACGCGGAATAGAGGATTTATGATATTAGTGTAGATAAATTATATTATATTACATAAGATCAAAAATTCACCAGTAACTTTACAATCTACTATATTCCATATAAATGCTGGTACCACATAGGTACAAATATAAACTATCCACAACTACGGTAGTACTATTAGTTATTCTGTGCCACAACAGTATCTAAGAAGCGAGGAAGGGCATAGCGTAGCGTAATAAGGTGCATAGTTGCATACGTACTAAGAAGAGTAAGAAGAAATATAGAGGATGGAAAAGATAATGTGCTCATTTTATTTATTAGTACTAAGCTATGTTTTTATGCGCATTGCGCTCATTCTTAAAATTATTTTAATATATTATGTGAAAGTGTAATTCGTCATAATAATAAGGCAGTTGTAAGAACTTCCTTCTTGCCAAATTTCATGGTTCTAGGTCTATGTGAAGTATAGACCCCTATAGGTTTTGAGCCCCTGCGAACAATTAGGAAATAAGGCTGAAATGGCCGTATTGGCCGTATCTTATTTGGATTGCGTTGACTTGCTTGATTTTTTACAGTTTCAACAGACTGCAGACATAGTATCAGACATAGACAAGTAATTGATGTTAATTTCGACGTGATACCCTCCACGCGTTCTTGAGAGAAAGGGCCTTGACAGACAGACAGACGGACGGACGGACAACCTAACTGATCCTATATCCTATAAGGGTTCCGTATTTTTTTTCCTTTTGAGGTACTGAACCCTAAAAACGTATTCCAGCATTTTCTTTAGTATTTCCAGTGATCGGTTTCCACACTTACAAGAACACGAAGTACCGCAATTACGATGCACCAAGTCTTAACTTTTTATTTACTTCAATTTGTATGTTGTGCTCGACTTTAGTTGGATAGCTTTACAAATAGTTTCGTCCAAACTTCTCGTCTCCCATGCGGGTTATCACAACTACTGACTACCCATAAACATACTCGGAATCCCTCGACAAACACATCAACAACTTTTTACAACACTTTACGTCCCTGTACTTCCCTGCGAATCCCTATCCCTAGTAACATTAAAAATGCGAAAATAACTATGTTTGTTTGTCTACATATTACCTCTTCACGATTAAACCTCTAAACCGATATACGTTAGATCAAATTAGATATAGAGATATGTTTGAGTCCCGGGGAAGGGCATAGGATATTTTTTTACAGCCTTTAATAGAGTGAAAATGGACTAATTTACTGTGGAAGTGTAATAATTGATTCATCTAAATAGTTGCATATTATATTGCGTTTTATAAAAAAGCTACGCGAAATACAAATTGTACGCACAGTCGCGGGTATAAGCTAGTTTTTTAACAATGGCGCCATCACTGTTTACGGGTTAACAATTTCCATGCGCATTATGTGAGAACACGAGTCTCGCGTATAATGCATTAGTAGCGATAAACAAATACATATTTCCTATAAAACTACGATATTATGAATATAAATCTGGTAACAACGTGATTCATATGCGACCGGAACATCAAAGAGAATTACTAAGATAAGTACTCTCTATCTCAAATCAAAACATTTCAAAGGCAGAATCTCAAATAGTTCTGGATCGTGGATCAAGCAAGAGATCAAGACGTGATACAGAAAATGGACCTAATGATGTTGGTTATTTTATTTATTACAAATATTGTTAAAGCAAGACATTTTTGGATACAAGTTGGTCACCCTACTCAATGTGACGTCTTGTCGCTTCCCCTACAGTGTTATATAGTTATAACCAGACCTAGGAATCCGTGGGGCAAATTTTGTTGAGAGGTAGGGACTTCCTATATGGACAAATTAAATTATCGGTGTTCTTTCTATATACTAGTGATCGCCCCCAACATTGTGTGTATTTTTGATCTATTGTTCAACATAGCATATTTTAAATAATCGCTAGGTTACTTATATAAAGGTAGGGTGTAATACCTATACACTACAAAATAGTTAATAATTATAAGATTGAGATAATTATAATTATTAACTATTTTGTAGTGTATATATACAACTAGAGTATAACTGGGGGTTAATTAAAATCCATGTAAAGGTTATGCAGCTTAATTGATCATCTACACCCTAAAATTGTTTGCACCGATACCTTTAATTCAACAACGTTGCTACCAAATTGCCTGGTAATTAACGATGTTTAATTATTATTCGGTGATGAAGACTAGTTCGCTGGAAGCATAATAATTATGGTTACATTGAAATTAGCCTAATTTTTACCTAGTAATGATATCGAGCGACGATCCGTTCACTAACAGCTGATTGAATGATGTGCATGCGTAATAAGATAGTCGCATACATCGTACTAATATTATAAAGCTTGTGTTTAGTTTAGAAGAATAATAAGTAGAGAAGCGTAATCATCGCTCAAGAGTACCAGCAACAAAATAGTGTTACCATAGGGGGTGGAGCTAATTATCGTGGTGCCCTAATGGCATGCCAAACCTTTTGAAATTGTCATGTTGTGATTATATGAGTTTTATCTAGCCAAGACATTTCGATAATATATCGTTATTATAATGCCGGATTGCACCGTGTATTGATGCAGAATCCACAATTCAATTGTTTTGTTTTATATTGTAATTTATTATTTATTTCATTAAGTGGATATTAACTGTATCTGTAACTATCTGGTGTATTTTATCTTACAAACGTTTTGGTGTCAACTGTAAGCCTGTAAGATTTCTTTTTACAAATAAAGAAATAGGCGCCAAATTGTGTACCTAATGGGTAAGTAATTTGCGCATAAATATGTTTTTCATTTCGAGTTTCAATCATGGTCAACCTATGACTTTTGACATACACTGTAGGGGATTTCAAGCTTCCATGGTCATTTACATTAGACCTATTATCTTTAACGACGTATGCTAGAGTTTTTGAGCATACCGTTATAACCAGACCTAGGAATCCGTGATTTTGTTGAGAGGTAGGGACTTCCTATATGGACAAATTAAATTATCGGTATTCTTTCTATATACTAGTGATCGCCCCCAACATTGTGTGTATTTTTGATCTATTGTTCAACATAGCATATTTTAAATAATCGCTAGGTTACTTATATAAAGGTAGGGTGTAATACCTATACACTACAAAATAGTTAATAATTATAATTATCTCAATCTTATAATTATTAACTATTTTGTAGTGTATAGGTATTACACCCTACCTTTATATAAGTAACCTAGCGATTATTTAAAATATGCTATGTTGAACAATAGATCAAAAATACACACAATGTTGGGGGCGATCACTAGTATATAGAAAGAATACCGATAATTTAATTTGTCCATATAGGAAGTCCCTACCTCTCAACAAAATCACGGATTCCTAGGTCTGGTTATAACGGTATGCTCAAAAACTCTAGCATACGTCGTTAAAGATAATAGGTCTAATGTAAATGACCATGGAAGCTTGAAATCCCCTACAGTGTATGTCAAAAGTCATAGGTTGACCATGATTGAAACTCGAAATGAAAAACATATTTATGCGCAAATTACTTACCCATTAGGTACACAATTTGGCGCCTATTTCTTTATTTGTAAAAAGAAATCTTACAGGCTTACAGTTGACACCAAAACGTTTGTAAGATAAAATACACCAGATAGTTACAGATACAGTTAATATCCACTTAATGAAATAAATAATAAATTACAATATAAAACAAAACAATTGAATTGTGGATTCTGCATCAATACACGGTGCAATCCGGCATTATAATAACGATATATTATCGAAATGTCTTGGCTAGATAAAACTCATATAATCACAACATGACAATTTCAAAAGGTTTGGCATGCCATTAGGGCACCACGATAATTAGCTCCACCCCCTATGGTAACACTATTTTGTTGCTGGTACTCTTGAGCGATGATTACGCTTCTCTACTTATTATTCTTCTAAACTAAACACAAGCTTTATAATATTAGTACGATGTATGCGACTATCTTATTACACATGCTGTGACATATTAGAGAACAAGCACGACTAATTAATTGTACATATACAACTAGAGTATAACTGGGGGTTAATTAAAATCCATGTAAAGGTTATGCAGCTTAATTGATCATCTACACCCTAAAATTGTTTGCACCGATACCTTTAATTCAACAACGTTGCTACCAAATTGCCTGGTAATTAACGATGTTTAATTATTATTCGGTGATGAAGACTAGTTCGCTGGAAGCATAATAATTATGGTTACATTGAAATTAGCCTAATTTTTACCTAGTAATGATATCGAGCGACGATCCGTTCACTAACAGCTGATTGAATGATGTGCATGCGTAAGAATAAACAGAATCATAAAATATCTAAAAATAGGTTTTGTTGGATGTCTTATCTAATAATATCTTACCTCTGAAAGATTTCAGTGCGACTTTTGTTATAGTGGCACTAGAATGGCTGGGTAAAATAAACGTCAAGTTACAGCTGCGCGAATTATAGCATAACACAGATATTCATTCACGTCATGTCACATTAGCCATGTGAAATCTCCGGCACCTTCTCCGAGGCTTGTGTTTCAACAATTCTCGCTACACGCACCTATGTTGGCTATACTATAAGTAGGTATTCTATACATTATGTGATAGATTACGCGCGTTTGACAAGGGTCAGCGGTACGAGCTACCTTAAAACGTTCGATTCTGCAAACACGAGGAGAGAAAGAGGTCAAATTTAAAAAGCCAAGAGCCAACCTCGTTTTCATACTATCCCTACTTTTGTCAAGAGATAACTCACCTCACGGACTTATAATTAATAATTTTGATACTTTATAATTTTGATATTTTGATATAAATACATATATCGTCAGATGACAACCAAAACTCATTAACGAACATCACGAGTTTATAGCCATAATGAACCGTGTCTGTAACAAAACAAGGTTGATTTTCGTTTATTTATTTTTTTCAAATAGTGAGTTTTGGTTGTCACCTGACGATATTTAGGCTTAGCTTACCATTGATTTGTTAATTAAATATTATAGTTACTTAAGTACAGACAATGCAATAAACAATCCAAACGTCATTCTCATACACCCGCTGCAGGGGCAATATTGGATTTTGACACGTAATTGGCTCCTTAATGGTGCAGGGCAGTATTCAGATTGAGCGTGCGGCAAGGCGGCAGGGTCGCAAGACCTTCCTAGCTCCCTAAATTGTATCTGCCGCCCTGCTAGATTGCCGCATGTGCGCTACACATGAGGCAATTTCTCAACAACTATAATTTAATAGTTAATTTTATTTCGTGACAATACTGGCGCCATTCTCAAGACGTGCGTTCAGAGGGACGTTCACTCACACACTGAATGGCGGGCATGTGTGTGCAAAGAAAATTCCGAAAGGCCCCGACTGCCATGCGCCCGATATTTTCCCTGCGGCAGGAGTGTGAATAGCCGGCTGTAGGCTTAGAACCGTTAGAAATATGAAAGAAGTAGGTGATATAATCAATGAACCAATATTAATAAATAGGTAATTGATTCTATTTATTTATTCATTTTGGTTATATATAATGATGACGATACCTGTTGTGGATGCTTTATTTTATTAGTATTTGTTTTTATATTTCTTGTATAATCAATTACAGATGGTAACTTTCTTATCATTTGACCAAAACGGCGACAAAAATTTGATAATTATTTTAATACGAATATTTTCTACACTTTTTAAAAGTATAGACTTAATCTTTATTTTTAATTTATGTATAGAATATTTAAAAGTATAGATCCCAGGCATACGTTATAGAAATACGTACACGGAAGCAAATATAAGTATTATAATTTTAAGCTAAGTATGTATCACTTATGTGCAGACTTTGTATAGGTGGACTCAAGTTACAACAATACAACCATAACCATACCCATGAAATAAATGCATACACGACGTACATTTTATATATTAAATGACTACGGAGCTAAAATAGCTT
This sequence comes from Pammene aurita, assembly GCA_947086415.1. Taxonomy (NCBI): domain Eukaryota; kingdom Metazoa; phylum Arthropoda; class Insecta; order Lepidoptera; family Tortricidae; genus Pammene; species Pammene aurita. The sequence continues at coordinate 18,024,583 of OX352289.1, forward strand.
ATTCAATACAAACATAGTACTTATTGTAGCATGACGCTACGTACCGTACAACATCTGTCGACTTTCTTTAGAACTTCTGAACTTCTGTGTCTAAGGGAGGTCTAAGGCTAGGTCACGGTTGATATATAAAAAAGCGTACATTGTGATTCACGGCATTACAGGTAGATGGCGCTTATATCAGTCCGCATTTTGTAATACGACTGGCAGTTATAAAATTGAAATAATACTCGCGCTAATTTTGAATGTGAATTTTTGAGGTATTCCAGATTGTCAAAAAGAAAAAAGTTGATTTTTGATTGAGTGTGTCAGAGCTACGGGGAGATTTTTTAAAGAAAAACAGATATTCTGGTTTTGTCTGGGGGTTTTGCTATAATTTGCTTAGTTGCATCGTGGTGAAGTGCGATTTATTTCTCTAGATCTTTGCATTCAAACATTATATAGCAAGTGCTATTAATACATTATTGGAGCAAAAACAAAACCACGTCCCCGGACCGCCTGAGCCGGAAGGATTCCGGAAGACACTTGTGGGTGCCGGACCGGCGAGACACTGCCGCGTTTTCCGCGGGATTCTTCACCATCGTCGGAGAATTAGAGTCCGCATCCAGCGGGCTCTCCAAGTGAGAAAAGGAGTTCAGCGAGCTATTGGGTCCGCCTAAATCAAAGCGGACACTTGCCCACGAACTCTTTTCAATTTAAAACTACAGCTTTAGCCATCCTGCTTTCGAGAATATCATATTATTTACATTTTTTAAAATACGTTATAAATCCGATTCCTTTTCTTTGTATCCAGTATTTTTGTGCCAAATAGTCTTTTTTGTTGTTTTGCTAAATTTCCCAAAATTCCAATTGCCTCGTTTGACGGGCGTATAAAGACCTGGCTCTTTAATTTAGGCTACGTTCAGCCAGCGAATCATCTGTCACCATCCATATCACCCGCCTCATTAACCCATTATTTTCCTGCAGCCAAATTATTACGAGCCGAGTCTTTATTTTTACTTACCAGTTTTGCTAACTATTGAATGTGAAATATCCTTATATAGGTACAGTTATCTTCATTTTTAAGTGAAGTGCTAATATTAAATATTCTGATTATTGTAATTTAGTTACATTCTAACCACTAAGGTAACTATTGAATGTGAAATATCCTTATATAGGTACAGTTATCTTCATTTTTAAGTGAAGTGCTAATTTTAAATATTTTTATTATTGTAATTTAATTACATTCTGACCACTAAGGAAGTTATTGAATGTGAAATATCTTTATATAGATACCGTTATTGTAATTTTTACGTGAAATGCTAAATTTTAAATAATCTGACTATTGTTGCTAATTTTAAATAATTTACTTTGTCTTCAAAATTAAACGTGTTAATGCAATTATAGTGTTTTACTGCAAAATGGCGCCCGATAAGGTAGAGAACTCTGGATTTACTTTTAATAATTGTAATTAAATTTTTTTTTTTTTATTTGTGAGACGGTGACCGTAGACCGGTCGCGGTTCTATTAACCTTGATTTTGGTTTGTTTCAGCCTGCTGCCTCCTTACGTCCCATCATTAACCCGAATTCCGTCATATTGAAATATTGCTTTTATTTATGTTAAAAAAAAACGAATTTATCTGTTGACCTTTACTTATGCCTTTTTCTCAATTACCCGTAACATATCCCGAATACCTTATTTCATAGTTTGAGTCCTGTAGTTAGAGCCCGTAGACGTTAGGGAATTCGCAGGTAAGTCAGACATAGAATGTATGATTTGCGTTTTGTTTTTTTTTCAGAAACTGAACTTGTTTTTTTTTTTAATTCGAACTCTAACTTAGCATTTAGACTTCGAGTGTTATTTTCTTTCTTTGACTCAAGCGCTTGGTTTAGACCACGGATATACTCGAACTTCGGATTTTATTTTTTAGGTAGATTAACTTTATTTTTTGTTTGAACTTTCAACGCAAGACAACATTCGACTTTTCGCCATGTCGCACTTAAGTAATGAAGGATCAATTGCTGAGACGCCTCATGCACACTCGTCGTTAAACTCGCACGATCCGAGGATTTTAGAACCAATGGCAAACGATGAAGAACAGTTTTTTGATTCTGAACCACGACCCCAAGTGATGCATATGTCCGGACTTCCCCGCCTTTTCCTTTCAAAGATTATTCACTTACCAAATGGAACTTGAACTTTTCCGGGGACACTTGTGTTCGCGAATTTTTCTTTCGAATCGAGGAAGAAGGTATGGCGCGTAACGTCAATCTTTCATATGTTGTCAGACGTTTCCATGAATTGTTGTCAGATAGTGCCTTGAAACATTTTAGGGCAATCAGATATCCGGGTCTTACTTACGCGGAATTAAAGTCTGAATTCGTTAAAACCTTCGACGTAGCCGATTTCGATTTCAAGCTTGAGAGCCAACTTCGCGCTTTATCACAGAAGGACAACCAGTCAGTGGTTGATTTTGTTATTCAGGCGCGCGATCTAAGCGCAAAGCTTCGTACACCGGTTTCCGAAGACAACCTGTTTAAGATTATTAAATATGGAATGAATCCTAGATATCATCCTTGTCTTGCAACTAACGTGGTTAGGGATATTGATGGTTTGTTAGAAGTCGCGAAAAATTTTGAAGCCTTTCAAGGTTCACGTCCAGCACGTTTGGCTATTGCACCGATTAGTGCTCAAGTTGTAGGTCAACCCAGTTCTATAGTGTGTATGAAGTGTGATGCAACTGGTCACAACTATCGTAAATGTCCTAACGTTTCAGGGGCAGTGTGCTTCAAGTGTAAGCGTGTTGGTGCTATCACACGCGATTGTCCTAGTTGTAATTCTGGTCCGTCAAAAAACGAATAAGTGGCGCACTGAGAGGTCCCTCGGTGTCGCCCGTTTATATGAATAATTCCCCGGATAATAGACTTTTTATTGATGTTTTAGTTGCTGGTTCTTCGGTAAGAGCTCTTTTGGACTCTGGTGCTCAGGTTTCACTAATTGATATATCCTTCTTATCGGAGCTCGGTATAACATATCACGAGGATATCCGGCCTTATGTTGTCTCCGCCGACAATTCTCCTATTGAAATTCTAGGCGGTTTGGACGTCCCCATTCTTTTTAGTGGCATTCTCGTTCTGCACTCCTGTCTAGTGAGCAGTAATCTTCCTACTGCATTTATTTTAGGAATTGAGTTTTGGAATGCTGTTGGTCTCATTGACATTTTAAAGAAGGCATTCCTTGATGGTTTGTCAGGTAAGCTTTACGTCGCTTCACATCATGTTCCTGTCGCAGTCCCACGAGTAGGTGAGGTTCGCTATGTCCACCCTCGCACGGTGCTTGCACCACTGCAGGAATCAAAACTCCAATCTGTTATTGAGGAGTTTGAGGAGATTTCTTCTGATAAAGCTGGATTAGGTTGTACTTCGTGGCTTTCGCATAAGATTGAGACTGTTGGTTCGCCCATCCGCCAACGTTACTATCCCTTATCTCCAGTCAAACTCAAGATTCTCAACGAAAAGATCGACAAGATGTTAGAGTCAGGCGTTATTCGTCCCTCACGATCACCCTGGGCTTCCCCAGTGGTGATGGTTACCAAGAAAGATGGTAGTATCAGGTTTTGCGTGGACAGTAGGAAGTTGAACAGCGTTACCATCAGGGATTCATACCCTCTCCCGCGCGTCCAGGACATCCTTGATAACCTACGAGGTGCCAAATATCTAACTTCGTTGGATTTTAGGAGCGCCTTTTGGCAAATCCCCTTAGCTGATAAGGCCAGTTGTGAGAAAACGGCCTTTATTGTACCCCAAAGGGGCCTCTTTGAGTTCGTTCGTCTCCCTTTTGGTTTAACCAACGCTGCGTCCGAGATGCAGAGGCTTACTGACATGATTGTCAATTTTGAATATACCCCTGAGTCTGAGGATTTTATCTTCGGCTATGTTGATGATTTGATTTTGGTGTCTCGTGATTTTGACAGTCATATGCGGCTTATTCGTAAGGTTCGTGATAGGTTGAAAGAAGTTAGAAGAAGAAGTCTTACGATTAATTCAGATAAGTGCGAGTTTTGTAAGTCTGAATTGAAGTATCTCGGCTACATCGTCAATGAGCGTGGTCTTCAAACTGATCCGAAGAAATTAGAAGCTATTAGGGATTACCCTACCCCTTCTTCTGCCAAGTCTCTACGTGCTTTCATTGGTATGTGTTCGTATTATCGCCGTTTCGTGGATGGTTTTTCTTCGATTATTGCTCCTCTGACGGCACTTATCGGTAAGAGAAAGGGACGTGATCCCATCGATTGGAACGATAGTGCTAGTGAAGCTTTTTCTAAATTGAAGGATGCCTTGATGAGCGCTCCGTTGATGGCTTGCCCGGATTTCTCGAAACCTTTTATCCTTCAATGTGACGCTAGCCAGGTTGGCTTAGGCTCGGTCCTGGCTCAAGAGTTTGACGGCGTTGAACATCCAATTACTTATTATTCTCGTTTATTCACTAAAGCTGAACGTGGATACGGGACAACCGAACATGAGCTTCTCGCCGTTGTTGATTCCATAAAGCATTTCCGCGGGTATCTCGATGGAATGAGGTTTAAGATCATTACTGACCATATTGCTCTTAAATGGTTGATCACCCTTGATAATCCTACCGGGCGCTTGGCTCGTTGGGCAACTTTGATTTCCCAATATAACTTTGAGATTGAACATAAAAACCGGGCAAGTGAGAGTCGGACTCGCGCACCGAGGGTTCCGTACAAACCTATAACAAGCAAAAGTTGTAGTATGTTTATTACTTATTTCAATTTAATACCTCTACGCGTTTACGAGGAAAAAGGTAGTAAGTTTAAAATTTAAAAAATATTTTTTGTTTGATTTTACTGAAAATGTCTACTTTTCGTAATTTTTCCTTTCTCTGTGCTATATGAAGTTTCTTCGTGCCAAGTTTCAAGTTTCTGAGTTTACGGGAAGTACCCTTTAGGTTTTGAGTTTCTTGCGAGTACTCAGTTTCAAAATATGCGACTTAAATTGCTATTTCGTTTGATTGCGTTGACATAAAAGTTTGGCTTTGCTACATCTGAAAGGTCCTATAGCCTTGAGTATTTGACATGAATTTCAATTTAATACCTCCACGCGTTTACGAGGAAAAAGGTAGTAAGTTTAAAATTTAAAAAAATATTTTTTTGTATGATTTTACTAAAAATGTCTACTTTTTGTAATTTTTCCATTGTCTATGCTATATGAAGTTTCTTTGTGCCAAGTTTCAAGTTTCTGAGTTTACGGGAAGTACCCTTTAGGTTTTGAGTTTCTTGCGAGTACTCAGTTTCAAAATATGCGACTTAAATTGCTATTTCTTTTGATTGCGTTGACATAAAAGTTTGGTTTTGCGACATCTGAAACGTCCTATAGCCCTGAGTATTTGATATGAATTTCAATTTAATACCTCCACGCGTTTACGAGGAAAAAGGTAGTAAGTTTAAAATTTAAAAAAATATTTTTTTGCATGATTTTACTAAAAATGTCTACTTTTTGTAATTTTTCCATTGTCTATGCTATATGACGTTGCTTCGTGCCAAATTTCAAGTTTCTGAGTTCACGGGAAGTACCCCGTAGGTTTTGCGAGTGCCGATAAACTCTAAAATTTGCAGCATAAACGACTGTATCTTTTGATTGCGTTGGCTTTTAAGTTTGATTTTTTCACAGCTTCAAGGGGCAATAGATCTGAGTATTTGATATAAATTTCAGCTTAATACCTCCACGCATTCCTGAGAAAAATGGTCTTGACAGACAGACAGACAGACAGACAGACAGACAGACAGACAGACAGACGGACAACAAAGTGATCCTATAAGGGTTCCTTTTTTTCCTTTCGAGGTACGGAACCCTAAAAAGGTGTCCTTAATGTTGTTCCTGACGCCTTGTCCCGCGCTCAAATTGGGCTTATCTCATTCGCGCGTGGCATGGATCCTTCTGGAGATCCTTGGTATGAACGAATTTACCAGGGAGTTTTGGACAATCCTCAAATGTTTACTGCATTTGCTCTTCGGGATGGTGTCTTAATGCGCAGGGTATCTATCGAAAACCCTTTAGCACCTAATCCATGGCGTATAGTTCTTCCTGCTTCAAGGACTAGAGAGACGGTTGCTGAAATTCATAATGGATTTCCCAACGTTCATCCTGGTGTTATGAAAACGTATTTAAAAGCTCGTGACTTATACTATTGGCCGAATATGTACCGTGATGTTACAAGGTTCCTTTCCGAATGTCAGATTTGCAAGTCTTATAAAATTGCAAATTCACAACCTCGTGGACTTCGCTTATTTCCTCGTCGTGTTGCGGCTCCAATGGATCTTCTTTCCATTGACTTAATTGGTCCTTTACCGGTTAGCCGTAATGGTTGTCGTTATATTTTGACTTTGGTTGATGTTTTTACCAAATTTGTTTGGTTGGTCCCTTTGAAGTTGGTGAATGCGAGGTCAATAACGATGGCATTAGAGTCGGAGGTTATTTTGCGGTACGGTGTTCCTACTAACATTCTCTGTGACAACGCTACAGTTTCTCATAGTCGTCAATTTCTGGATTTCCTGGCGAGCTATAATATTCCAGGTCCGTGTTATACCCCATATTATTCGCCACAGGCGAATGTTGTGGAGAGATATAACCAGGTCGTGATTACTACTTTGAGCATTTTAGTTGAAAATGACCAACGCAGTTGGTCGGGTCATTTACATCGGGTCGCTCTTTATTTAAACTCTTGTATAAATTTGGCTACTGCTTATACACCGAATTTATTGATGTACGGCCGCGAGTTGTCAATGATTCGTGAACGTGTTGAGAATCAGGTTGTGGACCAAGATGTGGGACTCAGCCGGATGGAACGCGCTTCGAATCTTCAGACGCTTCGTGAGGTGTACGATAAAGTTTCTGATTCGATGGCTTTAGCCTTTCATCGTAACGCCGCCAAGTTCAACACGAACCGTTCTTCGCCAAGAATCGTTGGTGACCAAATCGTTTGGCGCCGGAATTTCCAGCGTGGATCCGCTGATCCTTTTCGAGGCGGTAAATTCGCTCCACGTTTCGTTCGGTGCCGTGTGGTTAGACGGGTGTCTCCACAGGTATATGTACTGGCTGATACCGATTCCGAGCACGTCGGTACCTATCATATTAAAGATATCTTGAAATAGTTTCTTCTTTCGGCCCGTTCAGTTTTCTCAAAATTCTAAAATGCGCTTTAGTCCGCCGTTCCCTTATCGGTAATCCTTGCTTGATTCGTTTCTTATCGTTTTTTTTGTTTTCGTTTGAGCGTTTCCTTGCTCCTTTTTTCCAGATTTGACCTTTTTTTACCGTTGGTGCTTCGTTTATCTTTCCCGGTCTATGATAGCCTGGTTGTATAATTTGATGACTCGATGTGAGGGATTAAGATCTTTGGCCAGGTGCAGTTTCTGTCCTATCCCGGCCGTCACGTCTTGGACCGCGTGACGCGTTGGTTGGCGTTTTGTCATCTTGTTGATCTATTAGGTTAGTCTTTAGGGGTAATGTTAATAACTGGTTGGTTTTGTTTTTTTGGAATTTGTTTAGTGTTCTCTTGTTGTACCTTTTTTGGCCTTAGCATTAAGTTGTTTTTTTTTGTTGCTTGGGGTTAGTTTTCTTGTGTTTTCTTATGTTGTTGTTTGTTTGTTTCTTTGTTTGGTAGGGAGATGCTGTAGCATGACGCTACGTACCGTACGACATCTGTCGACTTTCTTTAGAACTTCTGAACTTCTGTGTCTAAGGGAGGTCTAAGGCTAGGTCACGGTTGATATATAAAAAAGCGTACATTGTGATTCACGGCATTACAGGTAGATGGCGCTTATATCAGTCCGCATTTTGTTATACGACTGGCAGTTATAAAATTGAGATAATACTCGCGCTAATTTTGAATGTGAATTTTTGAGGTATTCCAGATTGTCAAAAAGAAAAAAGTCGATTTGTGATTGAGTGTGTCAGAGCTACGGGGAGATTTTTTAAAGAAAAACAGATATTCTGGTTTTGTCTGGGGGTTTTGCTATAATTTGCTTAGTTGCATCGTGGTGAAGTGCGATTTATTTCTCAAGATCTTTGCATTCAAACATTATATAGCAAGTGCTATTAATACATTATTGGAGCAAAAACAAAACCACGTCCCCGGACCGCCTGAGCCGGAAGGATTCCGGAAGACACTTGTGGGTGCCGGACCGGCGAGACACTGCCGCGTTTTCCGCGGGATTCTTCACCATCGTCGGAGAATTAGAGTCCGCATCCAGCGGGCTCTCCAAGTGAGAAAAGGAGTTCAGCGAGCTATTGGGTCCGCCTAAATCAAAGCGGACACTTGCCCACGAACTCTTTTCAATTTAAAACTACAGCTTTAGCCATCCTGCTTTCGAGAATATCATATTATTTACATTTTTTTAAAAACGTTATAAATCCGATTCCTTTTCTTTGTATCCAGTATTTTTGTGCCATAATAGTCTTTTTTGTTGTTTTGCTAAATTTCCCAAAATTCCAATTGCCTCGTTTGACGGGCGTATAAAGACCTGGCTCTTTAATTTAGGCTACGTTCAGCCAGCGAATCATCTGTCACCATCCATATCACCCGCCTCATTAACCCATTATTTTCCTGCAGCCAAATTATTACCAGCCGAGTTTTTATTTTTACTTACCAGTTTTGCTAACTATTGAATGTGATATATCCTTATATAGGTACAGTTATCTTCATTTTTAAGTGAAGTGCTAATATTAAATATTCTGATTATTGTAATTTAATTACATTCTAACCACTAAGGTAACTATTGAATGTGAAATATCCTTATATAGGTACAGTTATCTTCATTTTTAAGTGAAGTGCTAATTTTAAATATTTTTATTATTGTAATTTAATTATATTCTGACCACTAAGGAAGTTATTGAATGTGAAATATCTTTATATAGATACCGTTATTGTAATTTTTACGTGAAATGCTAAATTTTAAATAATCTGACTATTGTTGCTAATTTTAAATAATTTACTTTGTCTTCAAAATTAAACGTGTTAATGCAATTATAGAAGTGTTTTACTGCATTATGTAGTGCTCTTCTCATATTGAATTCTCTTTGTGCGTGGATATGGCAGAGCTACTACTTATGCTTAGTGGCTCTACAAGTGACTACAATTAAATATCCCATTAAAGACAGGATCTACTCTTGGTAAATACTGGAAAGTAGAGCCTACTTTATTCAGCTTCGTTACTTCGTTAGGTACAGCCTTGTGCTACGTGTAATATTCCAACTTTAAAGAGGCAAGTGGGATTATAAAAGGTGCTCATTTTTTTAAACACCCCCCTGTACCAGGCAGAAAATTTTAATTAAAACTCCAGATTGGCCGTTTAGATAATGGAAGGCACCATCAACTGGCTCGCCTACGCTCAGATTACAAAATTATCGTTCAACCCTCTCTGTGGTGACAATTATATTAAACCGGCAGAATTAGGACCATTTAATTTCGCTGAAGATGTTGCGAATTATTGCGGTACTTATCTATTTACTGCCTGCAGTAAATAGGAATAAATTTGAAATACGGATTCGTCCCAGAAATGAATGCCTACTTAGGTGTAAACCTTTTGATTTGAATCAAGTACCAGTAATCAGTATGATGTACTTGGTAGATCTCCCATAGAAGCGAGGCCGTGCGAAGCATGCAAAACCTTTAGGTAATACATATACATATGTATGTATTATATACCATATTGTGAAATAAGTTACTTTTTATTATACTTTAAAGCACCCGACTAATTACATCATCTTAATATAATTAAAGTCTGAACCATTGTCAAAATCCAAACGAATCTTAAAACATCAAAGTTCACACTCAGTCCGCGTTTCTAATATGGCAGATACACTATGGGAAACTATAAAGGCTCCTTTTATAATTAAACAGTAAGTGGGTCAGATAAAATTCATGAGAATATAAAATAAAAAAAACTCTTTTAATATAAATCTTATTACTCAAAGGAAATACCATGCTCCGGTTTCCATGTTCTGTTTTAAACAGTATAGGTAACTAACTACGTTCACAGGAAAATACTCCTTTGAAAAGAAAACAAGAATTTCGCATCTGACTTCAAACGATAGAATAATATAAAAACTTAATGCAGAACATGTGATCGTTACGGACAAAGTAGTTTATTTCATTAAAATACGTACGAGTACATTCGAAAGTATAGACACTATAGAGATAGAATAGAACATAAAGGCATTATGTAGGTACAGTCGACTACAAAGAGATGTATACACTTTTGGACCTTACTACAACGCATTAAGGTGAAAAAGTGGATACAACTCGTTGTAGTCGACTGTACACTTGTACAGTCACCTGCAATATAATCTTGCACAACGAAGGCCGCAAAAATATCGGACACACTCTTTTGGCTCTAAAAACAAAAGAGTGTCAGATAGTTTTGGGGCCTATGCTGTGCAAGATATTATTTCAGGCTCGTACCAATCACTTTCTTTGGACCCACTTTCGGTGAAGAAAAACATCGTCCGGAAATCAGCCTTATCTCAACCGTCATTGGATTGCAAGGTCACAATGGCAATCCCTTCCGAAAAACAAATGCCTTCACAAGTTCTGCGGATTAGGTTGCCAAAGAATGTCCCAGGCTCCTTTAGGACGCAACTGGTATAACGGTGATGATGACAGGCAAAAGAAATGTTTCGGGAAAATTCGTTAGTATTTTCCTTATTTTGTGAAAGGAAAAACGAGTCTTTATTTAGCACAAAAGTAAGATTCAATAAAGTTCGTTTTTTGTGTCGTAAATTGTAATTGCGCATTAATATTCAACAGTTATTCGACCAACATTGAAAAATGTTTTGTAAATCGCGTTGCGGAGGAAAGTACTAGGCTTTGATGGCATATCTTCCTTTGCTGCCGCTGTCATAGTAAATATTAATATAGAGTATAATATGGAACAACGTCTAACGTGGCTGACGTGTGGGTGACGCTAACATGACGACTAACGTTATAAATACTATTGCAATTTGGGTACAGTTACTCCAAGATGATAGCGCAAGCCAACTGTGCCGAAATATCGGGTACTCCAAAACACAAAAATACAAAAGGTACATGGTAAATACCCCGTTTCTAATTGTAATTATAACGCCTAACTTGTTTGGCTGTAGTTCTAAGACATTCCCATGATTCAGCTCCATGCCCATAACTGAACCATTATCCTGGTTCAGAATGAGTGGAGCATTAATTGCGGCCGCCTCAAATGAGCGGAGGGCATGCCGAGGGCTAGCCACCCGAGGGCCTGTCAGACGCAAACGGTGCTTTTTTTATTAACCCGCTTACAACATCCCTAATTTAATGCTTTTTCTTTTAGTATATTTAATATAATTCATGGATAAAAGATTTATTTTTAGAGCATGATGGCTTTATTTAATATTTTACGTCTACTTCAATTTAAAGATTGATAATTCTTATGAAAGCTACTTTCAAGAACAGCTTGAAGCAGCGTTGAAGCTATCGATAAAACTGTCTGGCCTAATCTCCACCATCGACCTACGTAAGTCCTTTGCTTCACACTTCTAGTGGTCTAGTGTAATTCTTACTTATACTCGAGCACAATGAAAACGGGTCACCGCGTAGGTATACAAAGTGACCCGTGGTCATTGGTCTTGATTGTATACATAGGTATAGGTTACTGTTAATATTTTTTTCTGGTGTGCGTCGTATGTTCAGTCACAAACTTTAAGAGCCATTTACGGTTTGTAAAGTAAACCTTAGATGTCTCAACAATTAAAGTCCGTGAAGGTACATTCAAATGTTACCTTTTTGAAATTTATGGACAAAGCATTGACGGCTAACTCTACTCGGTAACCACGGCTGTAAATCGGATCGAGCCGACGCATTTATCACGCTGCCTAGATTTACAGACCAGCTAACTTCTACGTCAGGTGTCAAAGCGCTTAACCCGTTGACCAAAAGTCTATTATCGTTTAATTTAGATTACAGATAAATTGGCGGGCCAATAGAAACCCCTGGACACTTTATAAGGCTTGGCAAGTATCAAAGACCAAGAGTAATTAAAAAATCATCCTTTTAAGCTGACTGCCCTTTATTTGACCTTAATCCGTGACTGTGTAAAGTTCTTTTTTGTATCATGCATGTATCATTTCTCAAATGGATCTTTTAAGGAATTAATCCTTCTTACTTACTAGACGTTTAGTTTTATGCCATTCTCATGCCAAAATAGACATTAAAACAATGGAAGGTTTTTTAAGGCATTAAATATCTCAACCACAAATCAACCTCTTCTAAGATATCAGTATATAGATATCCGCATCCAGCATGCTTAATTATTACAGCAGCAGATATCCTTTTTTTATACCACGACGGTGGAAAATAAGCATACGGCCCGCCTGATGGTAAGCAGCCACCGTAGCTTATGGACGCCTGCAACTCTAGAGGTGTCCCTTGCACGTTGCCGACCCTTTTCAAAAAGGAGGATTCACTGTATCGACGACTAAAGGTACAAGAGGGTCCCTCGTCGTCAACACACTGGGTCCTCTTTGAGCTCTTTGGCAACCTTACTCACCAGCAGGAACAGCACACTATGAGTAGGGTCTAGTGCTATTTGGCTGTGGTTAGGTGGAGGTACTTCCAGTCAGGCTCTGCTCCAGATTTTAGCGCGATGACATTGTCACGATCTCTAGAGACTGGAGTCCTACTCTAGCTTAATCTAAATTATCGCCAGTTACCTTATGTCCTTGTACTTGAATCTTCGTGAATTGGCCAGTGATCGTCTATTCTCTACGTTGTGTCCAAAGTATCCCAGACAAACACAGTAAAGAAGGCTCGTCCGCGCTCCGCCCGTCCCTCATCATGCTTCCTCATCGACCTCCTGTTTTTTAAAGATTGTATGACCAAACGGCCATTAAGTACCTACCCCTAGACCTATATGGGAATATTTTCATGAAGATTGTCTTTGAACGATGTCAGTTAGTCCGAGTAAGTATAGAACAATGAGCTTAAAGTAGGAAGGGTACGTTCAGTGTGTCGAATTGTCTTTACTCAGTCCTTTTAGCTATTTGTATTGTATGTCATAAAACCTAGAATTGATGGGCCCAGTAGATGAATACCTATCTCATTGATATCAAATGCTGTTATTATTAAATAAGTATATATAGGTCACATCTAAGTATCATCATTATACTACCGCCGTCTATATATAGTTGTCTTGCCTAGTTACAAAGTCTGAAATACCGGATTCGCAGAAAGTCCACTCTCGCACTCAAAGGTCAGTAAGGACTGAAGTTAGGGACACAGGGAGGGACTTTAACATTAGATACACACAAACACATCAAATAAAATAACTTTGGTAAGGCGGGACATTATAGTATTTAAAACATAAAGGTATAAGAATACTTAACTTTCTTGTGGCTGAAGTCTGCATGTAATCCCTACTGCACATGCTCCTAGTGGTTTCACATCCGGTTTTCCTAAGCTGCACATTCTAACACCTCAGTACTCATAATTATTTTTAATAAAATATTTTTCTGGTGCAACACGATCTTGTATACTTGATAAATTTGACAGTTGTTATAAACAAATTCCAATGTCAGTGGTTTTAAATTTGAAATTCTGAGAGTATTCATTATTCTAAGGCATAGACTACAGTAGAAGTAAAAAGGCAGATATACACTATATAACCAACCAGTTCGTAGTCCTTGAAAATATAAAGTAAACCTAAAATATAATTTAACAATTATAATTATTTGAACGGGTACGGACGGCCCGTTACAACATTCGCAGTACCCATACCTTTTGGACATAGTTTAAGGACATACCCGGGTCCGGACGTAGTCTAGGGACATACTCTACAGCTAATAAAGAAAAGCAAGGCTTTTTACTCTCTGCCAGGGTAGATGAAGGTACCCACTAAAAAGATCGATTATAATATAAAACCTATTTTTTTGTTCCATAAAAGCCGTACTAATACATAACCTTGGAAGCACGATAGCTCGAGGTAATCATCCGGCACTAATGTTTTCTAGGCCTGCAATGTTAATGTGCCTCCGTAAATCAGATAGTCCTTGCCCAGTGCGACCCTCCCTATACGATGGAATAATTTCCCTCTCCTCCCAAATAAATAAAATCCCCCTGCCCAGACCAGCATTCATTTATTGCACAGTAGGTATGAGAATTTAATTAAAAATGATGTCATAAATTTCTTATTTGCTGCGAACATTATAAAGTTATAACAGGATCAGGTTTTAGTACCGACTTCGCATCCATAAAACTCATGTATATTTTCTTGAATCACCGTTTTTTGCTCCGAGTGTATTTTCTTACAATAATGCAAAATTCTTAGGATAGTCGTAGGTATTGCATAACCGATAACTGAAGTATGTATATCATCTTGACACACACAAGTCCTAGGACCGTATTCAAACTTTAAGACACGATCCTACTTCAGTACAACTCCACTGCATTAACTCGCAATACAGGTAACGCCTAAACGTATGAATCAGAAATATCAGAATTTGCTTGGAAATTATTCCGATGCAATAACTCCAATACAACTTCAATATTGATTGATTATTTGTTGTGTGTTGGAGTTATGTTTGAGATAGATTGTTTTTAATGTATTGTTTACGTATTTTAAAATTAGAATACGGCACGTAGTCGAACTTGTGTGCGGCTCGACGTTTTTAATTAATTACTAATATATTAGTAATATAAAAAGAATGGTAGTACGGCTACGTTCAGAATAGCATAGGTACCTACTTAGTTTAATTAATAAAACTCTTTTGATCCGTAATAAACTTTATTAGTTTATCATATTATTTAAATACTACAAGATATACATTATCTAATGTTATTTCTACTTACACACAGTACTCATCGACGGACGCATCATCAGATTTTATCTGCGTCTCATTCTTACTCGATAACGAGAGAACGAGACGCAGATATAATCTGCTGATGCGTCCGCCGATGTGTAGAACTATCATAATAAGTGCTCGTTCGTGTCGTTATTTTGGGTACATATAAGTGCCTACATAGTGAACCTACAACTTGGTACTTGGATACATCATAAGAATGAGTACCTATGTAAGTAAATCAATCACTTCTATAAACCGTGTATAAAAGAGTGAAATAAGAATAAGAGTTGGTTATTATCTGAAACAAAGCATATTGTTATAAATAAATAATTATAAGACCTACCTACCAGTGGTGGAGCGTCCATAGAACTCGATTCATGCCGGCTTTCCTAATTTTTAGACACTTGAGCACTTTTTTTACATCTCACGAAGAAAAGGAAAGCTAGATTTGCTCGGGCTTGCCAGTGCTACCTACTTTTTATATTTCACTTGGATTTCGACCAAATCTTCTTTGTAGTGCAGACTGAAAATGTTTATAGACTCTAGACGCCTGTCAACCGCTCAAAAAAATATTACAAAATTCGTACTTACTTAGGTTAAATAAATATGGAAGACGGAAATATGGTTTGTAATAACTAGTAATAAGATTATTGCTAATAGAAATTGCGTATATCGTACATACAACTTTGAAACAAGCAGCGTGGCCCTTTTTCTCTGCAGCTGACCGTACAAAAAATATGCTCTCTTACAGGTGGTTTGTTAGTTATTTAAAATGTATTAATTTATCTATTAACTTGAAAATGAGTTGTAAGAGATGCCCTATTATGTATCATTACATTATCATTATAATTTATAATACACCTATTATTGTTGTTTACATTCAACTCCCTTAACAAAGACACATACTTAACGCAATACCTGATAAAATACGACTCTCAGGTCGTCACAGATAGATTATATAGATACGCATACGTAGGTACATACTGCCCGTTATTTTTTTGCTACTTTGTGGATTTCTGAAAGGCAAGTTGGCATAGAAATGATCTCTCGCCGCCATGCATAAAGAATTATGCCTACCCATTAAGATAAGGACACGCACACGTAGCTCTACATACATTTTCTATACACTTGACTGAAGCTGACGAGGTTACTTTGATAATGTTACAATACACTCTTAGGCATCAAAAATTTTCCTCGTTTTTCTTCGCACATATTACGTTAATGCAATGACATCATTAAAGCGGAACGCTCAGCAGATCCAGGAACCAGGATAGAAAGAATGGACGATATTTTAAATACTTACAGAACGATAGGTCGCCATTGTGATCGGACCAAACTTTAGCGCTGTGAAATATAACGGCTTTTGAGATCTGAAAACAAATGAAGTGAATTTATTATAATAATAAAAAACATAATAACGCGGGCGCGGTCATATCATAACACTGGCACCGCAACCGGATGGGTGAACGAGGCGGCGCTATGCACATATAGAGCGTTATCTCGCTCGCACACCGTCGCCGCATCCGGAAACCGCAGTAGTGTGATAGCCGCCTAAGTCTATATTCCAGGCCCCGTAGCCAAGCTGACAATCGTTTGCAGAAAACGAAACGAATCGCTACATGCTCTCGCTCACTCTTCATTACTGCGATAGAGAGACATAGCGTTTGGATTCGTTTTCTGCAAACGATTGTCATCTTGACTAAGCCCCCAGAGATGTTAAAATTTACGTTTATCGTTGGTAAAAATCCCTAATAAAGGCAAATATTATATTATATTAGCGGTCCTCTTAAGAGGCCTTATTCCTAAACGCGCGAATTTCACGAAACGCTTCATTTTCTTCGAAGGCTATGGCTAAAATACTTAGTGTTTTTAATCAACTCTTAATCCATATAAAATCTTTATTTAGACGATCATTGCAGTAAATATTACGCAATAAAGGTTCTGTTCTAATTAAATTAGAATAAAACTCAATTAAGTATATAAGAGACGGATAATGAAAAAAAATCAAAGATTCATCTTGCATAATAGACAAATAAATACCTTCTAATTATATGCCAGTTTTTTGATGAAAACAGGATTAAATTTCATGTATTCCACGAATACGCCGTAAATATTTAGTTATAAATACCTACACTTCACAGGACACTTTCTGTAAGAATTGTATTTTTATATACTTAATAATAAAATAATAAATATGTATCAAAAGTATTTTTTTGCATTACAAATACTTCAAACTATCTTACAAAGAGCATTTTATATGGGTTTTTTCATTAATAGTGTTTTTCGACATTTTAGGGAATAAGAGCCCTTAAAATGATACTGACGTTATGACGTAAGTGAAGCTCTGAGTTTGGATAATGGATACAGAAAGCAATACGATAAGCATGTCTCCCCATAATACAAGTATTTATTTTACCAAAAAATTTCGAAGAAGTACTTAATTAAAACATTGAATATTCGATTCAATATCAATTTCAATTTTATTTAAAGATCAGCATTTTTGTTCCAAATTGTGGTTCTAAACTTGTTTTATGAATATTCTATGCAAAATTGCTCACCCTTTGAGTTAAATAACAACCCCATCGCCTTACGCGGTTCGATATCGTACCAGTTAATTGGCTCGTTTGACTGAGCCTAAATAGTATTACTCGTATCATACAGAATTAGGCTCGAATATATACCATACAAAATAAGGGCGTTATTTCATTGCGACTGTTATTTTTACAACGAGTACCGACTCTTATTAATTAAGTTCAGTTGTGGGCGTACTCGTGCCGCGCGCTTACTTGTAAATAGGCGTAGGTATTTCAATCATATTTAATAATTATTAGTAAGAGTGGTTAACTTTGTCTAAATAATCAAGGAAAAGTATCCTGATTTAGAATTTCGGCATCTAGATCTTTTGTCATTATATGGCATATAATATAATCAAATTATAATTCTGAGGAAGTCTGAAATCTGACTTAAACTTGAAAACAAATAAAAACCGGCCAAATGCGTGTCGGACCACGCATAATAGAGGGTTCCGTAGCTTCAATGGAATAAGAACCAGACTAATGCCAAAAGGTCGTATCTGATCCTATGGAAGAAGCTTTTTGGAAATAACTGAATAATGGCTAAACCGATAATGTTCAAAACAATTTTCGTAGAAAGTATATGATAACTTATTATTATTATTATTGTTGCTGTATTTATAAATATCATGTCTGTACAACATACCGTAACCTGTTTAAATGTACGTATATAAAAAACGTAAACTGCGCAAACACAGTAAGTACTATTCGATGTATTTTGAAAGGTTAGACACCACAAAAAAATATCAAATTATACTAATACTGTTGGTCCCAATACCTAAACCCCTTTGTTTTGTTACATCACCGACGACACTAATGCATAACCCTGGTACTCATTACATAATAGTATTTTGTGCAACAGTTACATAATAAGGGTTCTTAAGATTCGAGGGTCGAAGTTACAAAATGAGGCGAAGCCGAATTTTGTAATAATAGACCCGAGAATATTAAGACCTAATTATGTACCGTTGCACACGAAACTTTTTCTACGACAGTAGCAAAAACGTAATTAATAAATAATTTTAAAGTTCTTAAGTATCACGAGTACATAAATCAATTTTGTTTTAAGATTTTTTTATCAACTAATATCTCTTACTTGTGCTCTATCTGTACTGTGCCGAAGTCTTCGAATATTCACTGTGAAGTTTTCTTGTCACTTATTTTATGCAAATTAACATAAACTTCTTGATATTAACGTAATATACGAGTTTAAATACAAAAATTAAGCCGTACATTGTGTTGAAACTTTTTAAATATTAACTTTTTGACTAAATGTCATAGACAGACCACGAGTTGGTTTACAATTGCAAAAAAATATGGCTTCGTTCAAGTAGCTCTCAATGCAAAAGTTTACATTAAAGTACTATTATGCTTTTCATAAACATGGAAACTAAATTATTTAAAATATTAATACTTTTAAAAAGACATGATAATGTTTTTATCATAGTTTGTGCAAAAATAATTTCAAGTATATATCAATTTGAAAATATAATTTATATTGTAAACAAGAACGAACCCTTTTTAGACATGGCACCTGGAAGTCGGTGTATTAAAAAAACAAAAACAGTTGCACAATATGTTTTGTGCATAAAGCTCTATAAATGGAGTACGCTTCGCCTCATCTTTCCAAACAAAAAAGTCTGCCAAAATCTGAGGGGGGCGAGGTAGCACGCATGTGAAGTTTTCAAGTCAAAGGTGCATCATTGTCGGTTGTTAATACAGTTTATTTCTAAATGAATTCTTATGGCAGCAACGCTTTATTGACAACCGACAAAGATGTACCTTTGACTTGAAAACACCAAACATATTTGACATATTCTTTTTATACTTCATAACACAAGTCTTTGGAAATGTCAAACAAAAAAGCCAAGGATCATTTTTGATTGTATTTTCAAACAAAATATAGAAGACAGCAATCCTTAAGCGCGTCAAATATGGAGAAGTGTCAAACGTCAAATAGTTACTGCCCGTCAGAAAGAAAACGATTGTCTTTGAATCGATTCTGTAAACGAAGCTTGATTTTCGATTTAGGTTAAATCTTTTATTACGAAAGTAATGATAAATAAAGTAAAACTGTACTTACATCTGAAATGGTATTTCATCTTTTTGTAAACTAGACGAAATATTAAATTTTTTTACATCCAAAAACAGCGCATAAGGGCATTTTCACGGAGCTTGTTATCCATTGACAGCGATGACGAAAATGGCGTGACATCGATTATTGAAATAGTTTTTATAGATGTACTAGATTTTCCGCCAATACTTTTGACAGAGGGGAAATGATACTCAGGGCCTCTCCTGGTTTAGAACTCTCTGGTTTTGTGTGACTGCTAGCAGTTATAGAAAGTACCTATAGACAAATAGACTTTAGCGCCTTCACTTAAATGATGTAGTTTTAGATACCACTATCAGTCATTTAATTGGCATATAGAAGTGCTGGAGTAGAAAAACATCTGTTTCATAATAGCTATATTTATTTCTAAGTTTCCTTATCGCTCATTCCTTAATTTACTCCACATTGCTAATTCGAGTCAACCAATTATCACCCTTAATGCAATAAATATAAAACTTATATTATTTTGTTATGAGAAAAAAATAACATACGAACACTCAACTAAGCGTATTGAACAACTATTAACATTGTTATGCCATATATCACATGTTACAAACGAATTTTATAATATTGCAAGTTATTTTTCTTTAGTAAATACTCAATTTATTACCAAATATTATTTTATCGTATATAACTATAAACATCGTATCGAGACCTTCTCGGAAATATTCCGAAATTTCTTCACAAATATTAGACTAATTCTGATAGTTAATTGGTTCTTTTACAGTGAATAACACTACCTACTCTAACGTAAGCAGTAAGCTTAATATTTATTACCAAAATGTCCGTGGTCTTCGTACCAAGTGTTTAGATATATACAATAACATACTTCATAAAGACTACGATTTAATATTTTTAACCGAGACCTGGTTACAGAGTGACATTTTGGACTCAGAACTTTGCGATTTCCGATACGATGTACTCCGGTGTGACAGGAATCTCCAACTAACTATTAAGTGTACGGGCGGCGGAGTTACGGTGTGTGCCCGTCGCAATCTTTGTGCCGCGGTGTACCGTGAGTGGTCATGCGCGGGGATTGAATCGCTGTGTGTAAGTATACCGGGCCGCGCTCTCGGCGCCCCTACGGATTTAATTGTTGCATTAGCATATTTACCACCTGTTGAGGAAAATTTGCCTTTAAACTTAGATGACATAAAAAATAATATGACACGTATGATTTAAACGTTTCCCTCGTGCGTTTTCATCTTTTACTAGGAGACTTTAACTTACCTTGTATATCATGGAATAGTAATGTGGGTTTCTCTTTGTTAAACCAGGGCAGGTTGGATTATCAAAACGCTGCGTTATCTTTTGTTGAAGACATGCAATATTTAGGGTTAACTCAGTACAATTTTATTACGAACTCATGTGGCAGGATTTTAGATCTGTGCTTTGGTAATCTGCCTATGCTCGTGTCTCATTTTCTAAGTTAGATGTTTACCACCCACCACTCCTAATTGATATCTTAGATTTGTTTATGACACCTTTAAAACATAATACGACACCTCGCTTTAACTTTTTCAAATGTGATTATGTCAAAATAAATGCATACTTAAGTAATATTGACTGGAATACAATTTTAGACACAAGCGACGTAAACAAATCTGTTGATATCTTTTATAACACGCTAAACGATTGTTTTGTTAAGCTCGTACCTATTTCGTACCCTAAAAACGAATCATACTCTATTTGGTACAGCTCCTCGCTCATAAAGATAATTCATGAGAAAACCAAAGTTCATCGAAGGTGGAAAAAGTTTTTAAACCCACGCGATTACGACGAATTTTCTATGCTTAGAGCTAGGCAAAAACGTGTACAGGATGAATGCTTTCAGCGTTTTAAGAACAACACGGAAACTTACATCAAGCGTAATCCTAAATTCTTTTGGAAATATGTAAAATCTAAACGGGGAGGCTCTAATTACCCTAATAGTTTCAGTCTAGGTAGTAATCACTACAACAGTGGCGTAGATATCTGTAATGCATTTAATGCGTTTTTTGAAAGTGTATTCGATACTACAAACTCCTCTTATAACCCTAACAATAGTTCTATGAGCAGCAATCAGTGTGATGTAATGTCCGCAATCGATGTAACTAGCGAAATCGTGCTAAGTTTCTTAAAGCGCCTAGATAAAACTAAGGGACCTGGTTGTGACGGCGTTCCACCTATCTTTTTATCCTCTTGTGCTGAAAGTCTTGCATGCCCACTAACCATTCTCTTTCAACATTCATTAAAAGACTGTATTTTCCCCTCCATCTGGAAAAAGGCCCATATAATTCCTATTTATAAAAAGGACTCAAAGTCCAACATTGAGAACTATCGGCCTATCTCCATCCTCAACACCATAGGAAAGCTTTTTGAATCTATAATTTTTAAACATATTTATCCCCTTGTGTGTTGCGGGATCTCTGATAAACAGCACGGTTTCTTAAAGAGACGTTCTACAGTCTCGAACCTAGCTTGCTTCACGAATCATGTCTTAACAGAAATGGAGGGTGGCGGTCAGGTTGACGTCATATATACAGACTTCGAAAAAGCTTTTGATCGTGTCAACCACGCTATACTGCTCATGAAGCTTGAAGCACTAGGTATCCATGGAGACCTGCTCAGATGGGTCAAATCATACCTCACTAATCGTTCCCAAGCTGTAATTCTTGGCGGCTTCATGTCTAATTACATCGATATCCCCTCTGGCATACCCCAAGGCTCCCATCTTGGTCCTCTCTTTTATAATGCTTACATATCTATCTAAATATATAAAAGAAGAAACTGACTGACTGACTGACTGACTGACTGACATATCAACGCACAGCCCAAACCGCTGGGTCTAGAGATTTTAAATTTGGCACATAGGTTCCTTATAAGGTCTAGGGGAGCACTAAGAAAGGATTTTTCAAAATTCACCCCCTAAGGGGGTAAAATGGGGGTCCTAAGTTTGTATGGCGAAACAAGATTTGTTAGACTATTTTATCCGAAACTTCACAGGAGTATTCCTAACGATAAATGAGCGTGTTTCAGGTTTTTTGAAATTCAACCCCCAAAAGAGGCAAATGTGGTCACAAAGTCTGAATATCAACATGGGTATCGTATCCTTTTTGAGTGCTTATAGTACGCGGGCGAAGCCGCGGGAAAAGGCTAGTACGATATAAGTACGTGTTTTGTCACCGCACGCCATTTGTTATATGCAGATGATAAAAAAGTTTTCATGCGTGTTAAATCTTCAGCGGACTGCGAACTCCTGCAAAATGATCTCAATAACCTAATCGAGTATTACTCCCGTAATATGATAACAATTAGTGTCACTAAGTGTCAGTGTATAAGTTTTACTCGAAGTCCCAAGCCAATCAATTACTCTTACCACTTCCATGGAGTTGCGGTGAACAGAGTCGATGTTGTGCGTGACCTGGGTGTAATTCTAGATTCCAAAATGACAATGATAAATCACGTTGACTCCATTTTTAACAGATCATATCGCAGTCTAGGCTTCGTCCTGAGGACCTGTAAACCTTTCCAAAGCCTGGCATGTCTGAAAGTCGTATATTATGCATATGTGAGATCCATCCTTGAATATGCATCACCTATCTGGTCAGTTTACTACGCTGTTCATAAAGACCGCATCGAAAAAATCCAAAAAAAATTGTAGCTCATTTAAATTTTAAATTTAAGAAAACATCTGCTGGGTACAAAGGTAATTGCCGGGAATATAACCTCCTTTCACTTGAGGATAGGCGCAAATTGGCTGATATGAGTCTACTTTTCGATATAATTAGAAATCGTTTGGACTGCCCTGAACTATTATCTGGCCTATCTGTCTGGGCCTATCTGTCGTACTCGGCACACAACCTTGTTTCATGTTCCTTCCACCCTACTCATTATGGTTCTAACGCCGTGTTATCACGGATACCTCACTTATATAATACCGAATTCTGCGCTGTTGATCTTTTTGTAGGGTCTAAATATACATTTAAAAATATATATAAATTCCATTCTGTTGAGCGAAAACGAAACTTAAAACAAACAAGTCTTTTTCTTTCTTTTTTTAAATTATTCTACTACGTAATTAACATTTACCTTTAATCTCAGTACTTATCTACTGTTAATAACTCGTTTGTTAAGTACGTTATATGTATTCTCATATATCTTATTATAATTTACAATTTATTAGAATTTTTCTGAGTATTTAAGTATATCATAACCTTCTCAAGCTATGTGTTTCTGGGTGCCTGGGAAGTGCAAATAGGCAAGTACCTTCCTAAAAAAAAATTCCTAGTTATTCTACTAATAATAAAACTTCGGTTCGAAACTTCGAATACTGGGACGTCTGTTTGGTTTGTTTATTTTGTGGTTTTTGGCTGGTGTCTGACTTACAACTACTTAATGCAATTGTCATGGGTTTTTTTATCAAAAGTAAGTTATTAAGGTTAATAAGATATTTATTTAAACATGTTTATGTAGTAAATTCAAATAGATTACTTAAATACTTTACATATTTAGTTCTTCTTGCGTATCGACCATTTGTGTGTATTGTACATTCTCATTGTTTTCGTATATTTGTTATGTTTAATCGTTACATAATGTAATCCAATGGATGACTGTTATTGGCCTTATTTTATGTAAGCATTTTATGTCCTAGTTATATTTACAGCTGTTGTTATCCTGAATACCAATAAAATAAAAATAAAAAATAACGCGCATCTTCTGAAAATTTTTCATATTTTTTTGACTTACGGTTCAAAAGTTACAGTTGCGATTTTTCCGACTTTTGAAGCGATTATTTCTGACTATTGACTATTGACTTAATCACAAAATGTTCAAAAAAACCTCAATGTTATTTTTAAAGACCTATCGATTGATGTGCAACATGTTGATATTTGGTATTTTTTTTTTATTTAGTTACATGTTTTGAGCGCCCCCCTGAAAATATTTTTTTCTGCAATTTCACTACATAAATAGCGGCATACAAATTACACCTTATGTCTAAATTTTGGTTTACTAATATGTGGCCGAAAATTTTATGGCAAATTATCACTTCCCAAACTATTTTTCCCATAGTTTCATTTGGCAGAATCAACAGATGGCAAACCAATTTTTCGCATATTATAGCATATCGCAAATAATTATTTAGAATATTATTATTTGGCAAAATATTTACTTGGTCATGTTTCAAAATGTTTTTTATTGTTTTGACGAATGAATTGATTGCCATAAGTTATTTTTCTCATAATATTATGATGCATAATACCCTAATCTTGTAGTACTTATGGTGCAAATTACATTAGTATTATATTTCGTTATGTAGGTAGTTTTGCGTGCTGTGCAGTTCAATGGAGGTAGTACTTTTGTTTACTACATTCCATAACAATTTCAATCATTCAGTTTATGTGTGTCAATGTGATACGTAACGAAAGTATTACATCGTCTGGATTTGTATTATTTAAAGTGTACTTTGTACTTCTTTGTTGTGATGAGTGAGTCAAATTATTTTGAGGTAAAAATTAATAACACAGCTTCACTTAACTCGTACGGGTACTTTTCTGGTGAAAGTGAGGTCTGTGGGGATCGCAGTTCTAATCTAACCTAACCTACTCTTCTGGTGACAAGTCGTGTCTATGGGGGTCACAGTTCTAACCTAACCTAACCTACTTTTCTGGTGACATGTCGTGTCTGTGGGGGTCGCAGTTCTAACCTAACCTAACCTACGTTTCTGGTAACAAGTCGTGTCTGTGGGGGTCGCTGTTCTAACCTAACCTAACGTACGTTTCTGGTGACAAGTCGTGTCAGTAGGGGTCGCAGTTCTAACCTCACCTAATCTACTTTTCAAGTGATATGTCATGTCTGTGGGGGTCGCAGTTCTAACCTAACCTAACCTACGTTTCTGGTGACAAGTCATGCCTGTGGGGGTCGCAGTTCTAACCTAACCTAACCTACGTTTCTGTTAACAAGTCGTGTCTGTGAGGGTCGCAGTTCTAACCTAACCTACTTTTCTAGTGGCATGTCGTGTTTGAGGGGGTTGCAGTTCTAACTTAACCTAACCTACGTTTCTGGTGACAAGTCGTGTCTGTGGGGTTCGCAATTATAACCTAACCTAACCTACTTTTCTAGTGACATGTCGTGTTTGTGGGGGTTGCAGTTCTAACTTAACCTAACCTACGTTTCTGGTGACAAGTCGTGTCTGTGGGGTCACAGTTCTAACCTAACCTACGTTTCTGGTGACAAGTCGTGTTTGTGGGGGTCGCAGTTGTAACTTAACCTAACCTACTTTCTGGTGACATATCGTGTCTTTGGCAGTCGCAGTTCTACCCAAAACTAACATATTTTTCTGGTAACATGTCTAGTTTTTGGGGATCGCAGTTCTAATTTTTTTAAACCCTACTTAGAAATATATATGCAGAGGTGCCAAGCTGATAGTTTTGGTGACTGTTAGTTAGAGATACGTTTAATAAAAAATAGCCACAGTAGGCTTCAAAATGTCCATGGTAAGTATGCGATGTTTAAATTTGGGCAAACGTTATTTACAATAAATAGTAAGCTTTAATGAAACATTTACTTAGTGATTAATTGCCTTAATGAATCTCTGCTAAATATTCTTGTAATCAAATAAAAAGTATGCGAAGTTTAAATTTGGGCAAAGGTTATTTGACAATAAATAATTAGCTTTACTAAAACATTTGCTTCTTGACTACTTTGCAACATTACTCGTGGTAAAATGAAAATCTGCTAAGTATTATTGTGGTGAAATAAAAAGTTTGCGAAATAATAATATGCGAAGCATTAGTTTGACAAGTAAAAGTACTGCAATAAGTTGGTTGGGAAATGAAATTAGGCGAAAAATATTTCGGCGAGATAGCAGTACACCCTAAATTTTATTGAGATACGTCTTATAGTTTCCGAGTAAAATGGCTGTGACATACGGACGGACGGACAGACGGACATGACCATAACTATAAGGGTTCCGTTCTTGCCATTCTATTCTAGCTACGGAACCCTAAAAAGGATGACCTGAATAAGCCAAACGTCAGTTCAGATTTCAGGTTCAGTCCTAGTCGGGTTCATCATCAAATTGAAATCAAAATAACAAATGATTGTCCCTTAGAAAAGCTGCCGATTTAAATTTTAGCTGCCCGAAACATTATAAACCTTATTTGTATGTGTGCTCGCCTAATTTAGTGTCACCTTTGTATCAGAACGAGAAGTGCTAGACGCGCGCGTGCGCCGGCGGCCCACCAGCCGCTCTCGTACACCGCGTCCGCGACCCCCACGCTCTGTGAAAATACGATTTATATATAGACGCGCACTCTGTGGAGGACCTAGTCCTTAAGGCTAGACCAAAAGGGACGCCTCAAATATGTACATAAAGATTGGTATTTTATGGATTTAATTTAAGGTTGCGTAGCTTTTATATTAAATAAAGTCTTTAAAGATTATTTCAATTGAATTTACTTTGCCGCCAGTCTAGCTTAATTTACACTGAAGAACATAAGTTAAGTGGGGTACCTAAGGAGTGGTCCTGAAATAAAGTAGCCGTGTACAATCTTGTGTATTTTTTAATTTAGTGCTAATTTTGAAGCAGTATATTTATTTTATTAATCCGTAGATACAATACTAATAAATAAAAATACAACCATAATAAAATATGTGAGCATATTTAAGTTTTCACGTTTTTAATTCAACATACTTTGTAACTTTTTGAACAACATAATTTGACAATTTTCAATCGACATCCGCTACAATGCCACAATTGTATTTCCATTTTCACAACCCGTTTTATGCTTTTCAGAATTTCATCTTACCAAGAAGCTACATTAATTAAGTGTATTTTAGCTAGGATAGTCAGGAAGACTCTCTAATCTAACCTCTGACAAAGATTTTTCTATGGGAGACAGTTTTCTATAAAAAAAAGGCAAATACATTTAATTAAAAATTACTGTAACTACCTTAAAATGAAGCCAGATAAAAAAGTTTACTATTGAAGAAAGACAATTTATTAAGGTATAAAATAGCTGATCAAATCAAACTATAAGAACAAACATGTTTTTGAGAAACACCTCAAAAATTCTGTCAGAAGACGCTGTTCAAAAAACTATGTGTATGATGGAATACAAAAGGCGAAAACTTCGAAACGCTGTTTCATTTAAATATGATTGTATTTATGTTTTGTATGATTGTATCTACAGATTATTTAAATATAAACACTGCTTCTAAATCGGCACAAAATAAAAAGATAAATCAGAAAAGGCCCGGCTACTTTTTTCCCGGACCACTCCTTATTTAAATATTTACTTGTAAAAATATCGTCATTTGTTGTATTTGTATGCATTCGTCTTAACACAGTGACAAGAACCCGCTCTCTGTTCGTAGCCACTTTCCCCTACACAGCGGAAATACGCTGGGCGTAGCAAACTTAAGAGGAGAAGCGCGCACCTTAAATATAGTTGTGTGTAAAGATTGTCTGGTAGAGATCGCTTTTTAGCGATAAGACCGCCTGTTGTTACCTAGTTTTATCACTGTATCGCTGTATATATTCCTCTTTTCGCATGTGGTGCACAATAAAGAATATTTATTATTTTTCACTTCTCATGCTCAAAAAGTGTGTCATATTATGCTTACCAAGGCGGACTAAAGTGGTACATTTAGCCCCTAGGGCTAGTATGTATACATATTTGTGATTTACAAAACATTTTAAATTGACCAATCGGAACACTTCACCATATTAAATCCACCAATCACAACACACATATCGAAGTTAATCGGAACGCTAGATACTTTTTTGGTGCGTATACTGTGTAAATAATTAAAGTCCTTAAAAAAACATTGTATTTAATATCAACCAATCAGAATACAGTAATGTTAAAATCGACCAATGGGGAAACGCAATTTATTTCTCAAAACGTGAGGTGTTTTTTAGTTCCTACTTCATAATCATTAAAAAATATTGTAATTTTTTGGAAGCGCTTTAAAGCGTGTTTAAACTGTTTAAACGGCTATTAGACATGGCAATTTGTAGGGCCCAATCGGTTGTGTCCAACTCCTGTCGGCCCCAACGCACGTTATTACACTTTCCCTACAAATCGCCCCTACCGACCCTACCTCACCAACAAATCGTCCCTACCGACCCTAGCTCAACGTTTACAGAGATGCCTTCAAAACATCTAAAAAATGTATTTGGTGAAGCACGGTGATAGTACTCATAACAGTACACATTAAATAAAATCTGAAACTGTTTTTTTTATTGTAGATATTTAAATGACCGCTCGAGCTGCCTGAATTTAAATTCATCTGCCCAACCCTTCTATGATTTAAATACAAAACTAGATAAATATATTAATTACCAGCGAATCTACACAATTTAACTTTTATTTTAAATAAAAAACCAGACGGAATGTGTAGAGAATGGCTAACATTATAAATAAAAAAGGTAAAATAACTCTAACGACCTCCATAAACAGTTGCGGGTGTCGGGGCACTGCCGATCGCCCTAGATCGGGACTCCTACTTCCTAAGTACCATTACACCTACCAACCCGACAGGTTGGACCCTACAAATTGCAATGTCTAATAGCTACTTTAAAGAGCTAATAATACCGTCATCTGTGGCATTTATTCGCGGTGTTTATATTTTGTATCTATCTCAAAGAAGTTAAAAAAATTAAAAGACCGCCAAGTTAAACCATAATTTAATCTTAGTTCAGTTATTGTGCGTAAATAATAAGTATTTTTATCTTATTTTCTCGCAATCGAAGTGAAAAATAGTATGCATTACTCTGGTCTAAAAGCCATATTACCACTCGAACAATTTTCCCTCACTTCGTTCGGGAAAATAACCACCTCGTGGTAATATGGCCTACTTTAGACCCTTGTCAAACAATCTACTAATTATTATAGTTAGGGTAAACCGGATCGCAAGGCGAAGGATTAAACTGAGCATTTTGTCAAATTCATAGCATTGCGGGGCCTCGATTCGAAAAATAAACACACACACTGGACAGACACAGCTCCAACGCAACTCAACCCAACTCAACTCAACGCTTGGTCACACATTGGTCCAATGAGACCAAATCAATGTGAGACCAATGTTGAATGAAAATCTGTTGGAATAGCAAATGTCAATGTTGTTATAGCGTTGAGTTGAGTTGGGTTGGACCTGTGTCTGTCCAGTGTGTGTGTTTATTTTTCGTATCGCGGCCCGGGTTGTCACGGACAGCCAATCAGCGTCCCGCCAGGGTTGAGTTTCACCTCCCCGCATGCTGCGATGGAGGCCACTTCTTTTTTGCATTTCGCCCTGCTATCCACTATGATTCACCCTAACCTAACCTGCAGGTATAGTATGGGTGTTAAGTGCACAACCTCAAATTTTGATGCACAAGTATAAAATTTGGCACAGTTGTTTCTTGTCCCAAGACAACCTGATTAAGATCGGTACTCCAAGGTACCACCCCTTCTGGCACCGGGGAGGGGGGGTTACTCGTAAAATACCACTCCACCCGGTTTCATTCAAAAAATTCTAACTGTTCACGTTTAGCTAATAGGTCAAGTTTGGTATCAATTTCGGATAAAACGACCACGTAGAATTAATTTCTGGTATTAAAAAATGCAATTTACTGAGTAATATTTAAAAAAAACTACGAAAATTGAAAATCTCAACTAAATTTTTCATATTCCAGTCATCGTATATATTAATTTGCTAGTTATTTTCATACACAAAAAATTCAATATTAATGCGTATTTTATGTAGATTAAAAAATATATAACATTTGAGACCCTTTGCTAACAGTAAATGGCATTTTTTTAAAAATTGCGTCGCGCGTCGTGAAATTATTTTTACCGCCGTCGGCATCCGCGGTCAAAATATCCAAATAACGCACTGTGGATAGGTACCATGTAAATTTGTTATTTATCACGACATCCGAGCCCGAACCAGCGCAGCTTGGTTTAAATAGCGAGAGGTCACTGTAGTCATCTGCGATCGCAGAATTCCGCTAAGACTGAAGGGGCTAGTGTACAAGTGCATCATCCGACCGGTCTTAATATATGGAAGCGAGACGTGGCCGGTTCGTGGAAGGCATATTCAGGAGCTTTGCGTTACAGAAATTAAGATGCTGCGGTGGATGTGCGACCTTACACGTGCTGATCGCATTTGTAATGAGTACATACGCAGCAGCCTCGCAGTTCGTGACGTAGCGGAGAAGCTCCAAGAATGTCGCCTTCGTTGGTTCGGTCACATCTCTCGCAGGCCACCAGACTACATAGGGATCATATGCCTTGATCTAGCCCTGGACAGCCCTCGACGCGGTCGCGGAAGACCAAAGAAGCGCTAGCTGAATGTCGTGGAGGCCGACATGAGTGAAAACGGACTCGTAAAAGC
The DNA here is from genome assembly GCA_947086415.1 of Pammene aurita. Classification (NCBI taxonomy): domain Eukaryota; kingdom Metazoa; phylum Arthropoda; class Insecta; order Lepidoptera; family Tortricidae; genus Pammene; species Pammene aurita. The sequence continues at coordinate 18,055,475 of OX352289.1, forward strand.
AGATGCCCAGGACCGCGCAAAGTGGAGGAAAGCGAGTAGGAAAGCGGACCCTGGCAATAGCCGGGATAACGCTAGGAAGAAGAAGAAGAAGTACTTCCGGCATTCATTTAGTGTTGAGCAGAGACTCGGCCTGCAATAATATGAGTAAATTAAAAACGTTTACTTGTACTCGTAGTAACTTGAACTCTTCAATAGGTCGCTTACTTCAACTACACAATTTTATCGCATGCCACTCTATTAGGTAAGAGTATTTTGTTATAATAGCCATACATTATTTTATAGTTTATATAAAGCGTCAGTCTTGCCCGTGTTCCATGCCTTCACTGGATGCGACACAGTATCCTTATTTAATGGAAGAGGTAAGAAAAGTGCCTTTGAAGCTCGGAACGCCTTTAACCCGCGGCCACATAAGAATTTAAACTACTTCAAGATGGAGCAATAGCAGAAGCCAATAGCATTCTCCAAAAATATGTGATGATTTTGTATGACAGGTAAGCGACTTATTGAAGATATATAATGACTGACGCTAAGTAATACTATTATACAAATATAAGCACCAATCTTCCTACGTTACCTTTTTTAACAGAAGTCCACATTTCTTAAATTTAAATAAGTAACGGTTTTTTATTCTTATTATAAATTGGCTTATTTCAGCACAAGGAAAAGAGGTTGCGCACTCTAATCCTATACTAAAAGTCCCTTTTCTGAGGGAAGGCCACATTCCTTCAGGTACGGTTTTTATTTTCGTTATATATATATATAATCGATTTCAATAAATAACAAGTTTACATGGTACCTATCTACAGTGCGTTATTTGGATATTTTGACCGCGGATGCCGACTGCGGTAAAAATAATCCCATCAAAAACATAAATGTGAAAGGCTGCCAAGTTCGATACTATGGGAATGCTTCGCCTATAAAATAAGTGAGATCTGAATAAGTGCCAAGTTCCATAAAAATACCTCAAATCATAAATAGTTATAGGAATGCACACTTGATTTCCAGCAGTTTTTAAGGTACATTTTGAATAAGTATCACGTTACATAGAAATACCTAAAATTATAATAGTCAGAGAAACGCACACCGGTTTTTTTAGCAGTTTCCTGATAACATTTATTATTTTCAGTACTTTTTAATGATGTTACTTGGCAAGTTTTCACAAACTTTTCAATGCAAAGAATCGACACCTTTGGACTGCAATGTGTCAAGTATATAATTTTCTATTAAAACTTGCCAAGTTACATCATTAAAAAGTACTGAAAATAATAAATGTTATCAGGAAACTGCTAAAAAAACCGGTGTGCGTTTCTCTGACTATTATAATTTTAGGTATTTCTATGTAACGTGATACTTATTCAAAATGTACCTTAAAAACTGCTGGAAATCAAGTGTGCATTCCTATAACTATTTATGATTTGAGGTATTTTTATGGAACTTGGTACTTATTCAGATCTCACTTCTTTTATAGGCGAAGCATTCCCATAGTATCGAACTTGGCAGCCTTTCACATTTATTTTTTGATGGGATTTCATTTATTTTTGTTAGGTGCAGGTTCTTTATTATTTTTTTATCACTTTTGCTTTAGGAAATGTCTCATTCCACTTAGGTATGTACTTTATACTATACCCTTTATACTAAGCGTCTAAATCTATTTTACTATTTATTTATAGGTGATTTTTACAAATAAACTGGCTCCCTACACCTATAAAATGTACCTACTTACATATAATTACATACATCAATAACGTACTTTATTCTGTTTGTAAGTACGCTACCTACATAGATAATTAATAACATGGTAATACTTACCTACCAGTAGGTATTATAATTGGTGGCCTATTATATAGCCCTAGAAGTGCACCATCCCATCTCATCCCGTGGCGTATCGGAGGGTGAGATGGGCAGTAGTATATATAATTCCATCTTAGAGTATATATGATTTCCATGTTCTTGAATCTGCGATTTTATTAGTTGTAAAATTAGAAATTATTTAGACTATGCGAGAAAAAATAGTCTTTTCATTTTTGTTTGACTGATTTAGCGCACCTAGTGTACCTAGTAACCTGCTTTGTACTTCGTAAATCGTGGGTTCGGTTCCCGGAACAGACACACACAGAGTGGTGAACAATTTTATTGTTCTTGTCTTTAAGACAAACATGTATTGTCTTAAATTGGTATGTATCTAAATTTAAATAAGTCTTATCTCATTTCCACTCCATACCTACTTATAGTAGAACAAAATTACACATTCGTTGTTTTCGAAACTGACTCACACTTGGCCGTTTTCAGATTTTTACTTTATTTCGACCTAAAGACAAACCTTCGAGCCAAATTTCAGGTCGGTACGACCATTGGAAGATAGACCCACTTAGTTCATTATGACTTCATAGTAGAACAAAGTTACACCTTCGCTATTTTTAAAACTGACTCACACTCGGCCGTTTTCAGATTTTTCCCTTTACTTTGACCTTAAGACCTATCTCCATGCCAAATTTCAAGTCAGTATGACCATTGGAAGTGGTCTAGGTTTTTGATGAGTCAGTGAGTCAGTGAGTCAGTGAGTGTATAGTAAAAATAGCGATTTGCTGACGTCAATATCTCAAGAACTGCTATAGGTAGAATAATGAAATTTTGTATTCTAGACAATTAAGGGGATGTCAACAGACACTCGAAATATCATTATTTTGAGTTATAGGGTGGTCGAAATTGGCCCGAAATGGTTCGTGTAATATAACCCACGGCCGGTGTGTCGCTTTTTTTTGCTCGAACTTGGCGGACACACTACCGTGTGTCTAGATTACACAACGCACGACGCAATTTTTTTTTAATGCCATTTACTGTTAGTAATGGTTATTAAATGTTTTTTTTTAATCTACATGAAAGATGCTTTAATATTGTATTTTTAGTATATGAAAAAAACTAGCAAATTAATATTTATGATGACTGGAATATAAAAAATTTGTTGTGATTTTCGATTTTCATACACTTTTTTTAATATTACTGAGTAAATTGCATTTTTTAACACCAGAAATGAATTCTACATGGTCGTTTTATCCGAAATTGATACCAAACTTGACCTATTAGCTAAACGTGAACAGTTAGAATTTTTTGAATAAAGCCGGGTGGAGTGGTATTTTAACCCCCCCAACCCAGGCGCCAGAAGGGGGGGGGAGGTACCTTGGGGTACCGATCTTAATCAGCTTGTCTAGGGACAAGAAACAACTGTGCCAAATTTTATAGTTGTGCATCAAAATTTGAGGTTCGACGTTTTTATGTCGCTAAACAACCCCACTAGTAATTTGAAAACGTGGACGTGGACGGAACCCATCGCGAGCGATATATCCCCTATCCTCATTTCTAGTGTTAAGATAAACTTATAAACAAAGTTTAATTGATGTACATCATTTGCCTCCAAACTGACATATGTGGTCTTATTTTACTTGTAGTAATATACAAGGGCTGCTATTTATATATCCGGAAACCGGGATTACAATCTTCTTAAATAGCATATTTGACCTCCATGGTAAAATTTGAACTTTTTTAAGTACTGGCCGGTATATTTTTTCTTTCTTATTAACGCTCGTGTTTTGTTTTTGACGGGTTTTAAATGTCATCTCGCAGCAAGAATGGAACTCACTCGTGAAAATATTCGTGCTATGATTTATTATGATTTTCGGCGTGGTTTAACGCAACAACAGTGCATAGATCAACTAACTTCAACTTTTGGTGATGAAGCCCCATCTAAAACTACTGTGTATCACTGGTTTAGTGAGTTCAATCGCGGACGTAGTATGCTTACGGACGAAGTTAAGGCAGGTCGCCCGAAATCGGTCGTTGTACAACAAAATATCGAGGCTGTGCGAAAACTTATAATGGACGACCGACATGTTACCTACCGCGAGGTAGAGGCGACTCTGGGTATTTCTATGACCAGCATTAATAGCATATTACATAATTATTTGGCTGTAAAAAAAATTTGTTCGCGTTGGATACCCCACAACTTAACAAAAGAGCAAAAAGATGCTTGCGTCGAATGGTGCAATAAAATGTTAAAAAAATATAACCGTGGTGACTCAAAAGCCGTTTATAACATCTATACAGGTGACGAATCCTGGATCTATGCATACGATCCCGAAACGAAGCAACAATCAACGGTATGGGTGTTTCAAAATGAGCCGAACCCTACGAAAGTTACTCGTGCAAAAAGTACATTGAAACAAATGGTGGCCTGCTTCTTCGGTATTAATGGCCATGTAGCTACAGTGCCACTAGAAAACCGTAGAACGGTTAATTCAGAGTGGTACACGACCATTTTCTTACCGGAAGTATTTGAACAAATTCGTAAAACTAACCAGCGACGAAGAATCATTCTTCATCATGACAATGCCAGCTGTCATACGTCACGCGAAACAACTCTATTTTTGGAGGGTCAAAATGTGGAATTAACGGGTCATCCGCCGTACAGCCCTGACTTGGCACCCAACGATTTTTATTTATTTCCAAATATAAAGAATAAATTACGCGGTCAACGATTTTCGACCGCTGAAGATGCTGTCGACGCATTCAAACAACACGTTATGGAGGTACCTCAGGCGGAGTGGCAGAAGTGCTTTAAAAATTGGTTCACGCGAATGCAAAAGTGCATAGATCATCAAGGGGAATACTTTGAAAAACAATAAAACCATTTTCAGCCGTGTACGTTTGTTTGTTTTTTTGTTTCCGGATATATAAGTAGCAACCTCGTATCACGATAGTGGCAAGTAATCAATGGCATGCCAATAAGTGGTCCTCGCATCGCCATTAATATCACAACACAACATAGGTATTTCTCTATAGTGGCGTTATACCTAATGTAATTACTATGATTCGTTTTTAGGGTTCCGTACCTCGAAAGGAAAAAACGGAACCCTTATAGGATCACTTTGTTGTCCGTCTGTCTGTCTGTCTGTCTGTCAAGACCATTTTTCTCAGGAATGCGTGGAGGTATCAAGCTGAAATTTATATCAAATACTCAAGTCTATTGTCCCTTAGAGCTGTGAAAAAATCAAACTTAAAAGCCAACGTAATCAAAAGATACAGTCGTTTATGCTGCAAATTTTAGAGTTTTTCGGCACTCGCAAAACCTACGGGGTACTTCCCGTGAACTCAGAAACTAGAAATTTGGCACGAAGCAACGTCATATAGCATAGACAATGGAAAAATTACAAAAAGTGGACATTTTTAGTAAAATCATACAAAAAAATATTTTTTTAAATTTTAAACTTACTACCTTTTTCCTCGTAAACGCGTGGAGGTATTAAATTGAAATTCATGTCAAATACTCAGGGCTATAGGACCTTTCAGATGTAGCAAAACCAAACTTTTGTGTCAACGCAATCAAAAGCAATAGCAATTTAAGTCGCATATTTTGAAACTTAGTACTCGCAAGAAACTCAAAACCTAAAGGGTACCTCCCGTAAACTCAGAAACTTGAAATTTGGCACGAAGAAACTTCATATATTACAGACAAAGGAAAAATTACGAAAAGTAGACATTTTTAGTAAAATCATACAAAAAATATTTTTTTAAATTTTAAACTTACTACCTCTTTCCTCATTATTAATATAGGTATTAAATTGAAATTCATATCAAATACTCAGGTCTATAATACCTTTCAGCTGTAACAAAATCAAACTTCTATGTCAACGCAATGGGTGAACTTTTACTTATATACCTACAGGTATGTACGGAACCCTCGGTGCGCGAGTCCGACTCGCACTTGACCGGTTTTTTATTTTTATTTAACTTTGTTCTACATTTAAGTGAGAGAGAACTTTTCGTGTTGAAAATTTTTCCGTTTATCATAAGTAAATGAGGCAGTTTTCAATGCAAGCCCGGGAAACGCACAGAAAACACTTTCCTTGGAATTACGTGTAAAACCGCGGCGCAACAGAATAAACCGCTACACGTTTGTGAATAAATCCTTTGTACTACGCATTCTGTAATTCTACGCATAGCACAATGAAATAATGCCGACAATACGCGGTTGCAATTGTTGCAAATAGTTTGCGTGTACAGCATTATGTAGCGGAATTTCACTGCGAGGAGAGGAGGTACGTTTTATATTGTGTTCAGATTCTATAATCAACAAGGGATATCCTTTTAGCTTTGCTATCGGTCTGACTATATAGGTATACCTATATATTTTTATCAAGCTAACCAAATCATCAGTAGTTCCACTTCATCATATAGTACGTGTCGTTTAGCAGGTCCGTTCCTAATGTAAATGAGCGCTCAAGTCCATTTGACCATTTTATATGTATTTTTAATAGTAGTTTATGTAACTGTTACGTAATAAGGGTCCTTAAAATACGAGTGTGGTTTTATGATAAGATCACACGACTGTTTTAAGGCCTAATTACGTACAGTTGCATACACTGCTTTATCTACACACATATTATAAATCCTAAATGACGTGTTAAGAAACCATGAAACCATTAGAATGATCGCCATTGCACCGCCATGGCCAACTCGATTGTGCCGGCGGCCGGGAGGGCGCGTGCCGGCGGTCGGGGAGGAGGACTGGATTTTCATTACGTTTGAAACACGTAACTTAACAATATTTGAGCATGTAATGTTAAAATTACGTTACTGCCACAGATAAAAAACTTATAATAGTAAAATCGGTTGTTGTAATGCCATTGCCTACCGTTTTTGAACACATTTTAGAGGACTTACAGTGTGAGTGTAGATAAATTGTATTGTCTCACCGCTCGAAATACATCATCAGCGTACGAACAGAGTATTCCAACTTGCGTAATCGCCGCTCCCAAATAGAATTTGTTACTCATTTCCATCCAGGGATCTAGTAGCTAAAATTACACAAAATGTCATCAAATATAATATAGGTATGCGTATAAACCAAATATCAGTAATATATTTATACAAATACATACTTGATCAGGTAATATAGGTATGCGTATAAACCAAATATCAGTAATATATTTATACACATACATACTTGATCAGGTACAATATATTTATACCTAAGTATTACGAAATCGGCACGCAAGGTTTCATACTATATGTAGATAGTGCATGCTACTTCTAGCTTAAAAGTTGTTATGTCTGTTCTGTGATAACGTTGTCCAAATCCAAATGGGTAAATATATCTTTCAGTACCTATAGGTACCACACGTGATTTATCGTTAAGGTTTCATGCCAAGCAGTGTCTTATTATCATTTATAATATGTGAGTAATTAGCCCACTGAAAACTTACAACTATGACGAATACGACGCAGCATATGTTAACAGAACTAAGCAAAACGTTGATTAAATTGAGAAATGAGAATGCTTCCTCCAAGTCATTGCTGTAACTGTAACAAATAATTTATTGTCTGGATTGTACATACTGTATAAATGTATTAAAGTTATTATAAACATGGTTAAAAAAAAACGAAATTTAAACTCAAAAAAATAAACATATTAGATTTTTATTTGCTTGGGTAAGGCAAACTTATGTAGACATATTATTAAAAATATGTACTTGAAAAAAGTGACTAATATCTAATATAAATACGCGGCTTACTTCATTGATAGTATAGTACCTAGTTGGTTACTAAGTTCTGTTACCAGATTTCTGACTGATAAAATTTAAAATAAAGTTTTAAATAAAAATTTAAAGTAATTATTTATTAGCCTAATTTCTAATGAACATAATATGGTATAATAATATACAAATCAGATGGGAAATTTATTGAAATTCTTTGTAAAGCACAGGATTGCCTGAAGACGCAAACACGCGGTAAATTTAAGAAAATTACACTTTACAAAAGTGCATCAAATGAATATTGCACCTTTGTTTTGAAGGTTACATTGCTTCTTTGTAAGAAACCTGTATATTAGAGGTAATTGTGTGACCACCATTTAAATTTCTTGCGATTTTATCACACAGATATTCCTATTTGAAACATTGCCTATTTTTAAGTTTTGCACAAAATACATAGATTTAGACTGCTATGGAACAAGCAGACTTGCAACGTATAGTCTAGTATTTTATCAGATAGACCCACGTGAACTATACATATACCAAATTGAAGCTAAAGAATATAGCTACCGAATTGTGCAAGACTGATGCGTCTTAAACGTGATTTAAAATAAATTGGATTTAAAATCAACATGAACAAGGAGTGTAATTTTGACGTATATGTTTCACGCCTTTTTCCGAGTGTTATAAAGAATTCTGAAAAACTGCGACAGTAATTTTCAATTCAATATATTATAATCTATTGACTATTAAATAAGCTTTTAAATTATGTTCATAAATAATTAACCAATATAGGCCAGAGTCAGAGAGTACTTTACTCTTTGGTCCCTACTTTCGAAAATGATCGCTCCGAATGTGCAAAAAGGTATCCCCTCCCCTTACCTATGTCTTTAGAAGTATCATGGATACTGGCCCGACCACGACACGATAATGAAATTAAATGATTGCACAAATTCATCATTTTTTAGGTGCTATTTAGTGATACTAGTCCCATGAATTTGTGCCGCATAGTTTTGAAGTTATCGCGGTACCGTTGTGGTCGGGCGGGGGTACAGGATCCTGGCCCGACCACACCCCTTCAACGAGATTTGGTGAATGCACAAATTCATCGTTTTTTAGGTGCTATTTTGTAGTAGGTATACGTACCTACTACAAAAATCCCATTTTAAGAGTGTGCATACGACCGGCAACTATGGAGCCCTACATGTTATTGGCCGCCTGTGTATCTTTACCCTTCCATGCCTACCCTACCTAATGAGCCTTTGATGAACTTTGACAAGTTTCACGATGTCACCGTAGCAATCAATGTACGCGAGTGATGATCTCGTGGACCCGGAGTCTGGGTCGAGGGCCAGCTGCCGGATTTTCACTTGCAGCAAACGAAGCAGCATGCTGATATGGCTTGCCATCGTCGTGAACATCATGTCTGAGCTCAGCATGCCCCACACACAGCATGTACCTGCCGAGTTGCCGAGAGTAGGAACAGCTGTAGCAGTAAATTCTTTCTAATCGTGAAATCGCGGATAATATGGATGGTACAAGGAGGATGGAACTCTCTTATAGGAAAACGGTCGAAAAAGTGTCCAGCGGTAAGCACTAAACAATAGTTCCAAATATCTCCGGGTGGCGCTAGGTATAGTTCAGCATTTGAAATGAATTACCGATATTTAATACTTATATGACATTCTAAATAAAATTAATATTCATATTTTTCTTCTCCGCAAATAATTATTTTGTAAATATGTATGGATTTGATTTTTTAATATCAAAATTAATTTAATCACATTTAATATCACTGTGGCGCCATCAGTATATCGCCTTTTGACGGACATTTTTGTAACATAGAGCTTTATATCCTTCTTGTACCATCCATAGCGGATAAGTTCGTGTTTGTCATACTTTTTAGTCAATTTAAGTTAGGAAGTATAGGGAGTGGTTACTACTCAATTCAATTTAGATAAACTGAGTAATAATCACTCTCTATACTTCCTAAACTTAAATTGACTAAAAAAGTATGACAAACACGAACTTATCCGCGAGTTCAAATATATCCTTAGTGAATGTCTATTTACTTTAATACGACTCTTATTTGCAGTTTTTCAATTGAGGTCGAACGCGGTGGTGAAAACATACTTAAATATCTATGTGGTACAGTAACGTCACCGGCAAAAGTATCTTCCTACGTGAAGGCCGCAAAAATATGTGACACGCTCTTATTTGTAGGGCCATAGGAGCGTGTCATATATTTTTGTGGCCTTCGTGTAGGAAGATACTATTGTCGGTGACTGTGCCTCAAAAGTTTATTTTGACATATGTACCTTTCAAATGAAGTTTTACGTTTAATCATTGTAGAAATATCAAACTATTACGATAATTTATGGACATCAACGGCGTTCGGAAGATTTTGTGTATTCAGAGTTTTCACAACCGCATAGCATTTTGCACGAAATCAAATAGCTAATTTATTTTTAAATAATTATATCGATTATATAACTTAGTAAAGAAGTAAGTATAGTTACTTCAGTGTTTCTATCAGTAGACAACCAGGGCCTCGTTTCGACATGGCATAACTGACAGTCGCTTGCGAGACAACTATGATATCACACTTTTGTGACAGTTGAAATTTGGGGTGGAATCACTCTAAAATATCTCTTATATCTAATCTATCTGTTAAAAATTATGTCAATATCTGCTACTTACTCGTAAACTGTCGTGACAGACTCAGACACTACTGGTCTAAATTATATTTTAGGTTTTATACTCTTTATATTAATTTAATAACATCTTTATTTCATTGTTTTACACTGTGTGCATATTTACCTTAAGTACTAACATATTAGTCAAAACTTTGCTGGATTATGATCTACCTATTTGTATGAACTTTATGTATGTTATATGCTGTTTGTTTTCCTCAATAAAAAAAAAATAAAAAAAAATGGTGGCCATAGCCATAGACAAACCCCCTCTAGCGGGACCTACTGACAGCTTGACAGTTAGGTGTGGACACGTGTGGACAGATGGATATCACTCTATCCACTAGCGATACAAGTGTGACATCCACGTCTCACAGTTTGGCATGTCGAATCGAGGCCCTGTAACCACTTTTATTTGCGTGATTACAGTATTTCTGAATAATTGGTAATATTTACGTGATAATGCGCTTCCATTTGTAACAAACCATTATATAGAATAATACTTAATCTACTAGATGCATATCTAAACACAAACTTACCTGAAAATGCTTCGAACGCGTAGACAAACTCATGGTAAATATCCTTGGTCTTATCAAATGGATAGGCTGCGTGCCATACGTAGCCTAAATCCGAAGGTTGACTTCGGATTCTCCGGTAAAGATGGAAACCTATAGGCGTTATGTTATACATAACCACACCAAAAACGTTGAAAAACGTATACCCTAGTAAAAAGAGAAACAAATTAATAGATCATGCAAACTAAACTAAGTAAGTGTTGAAGTCTGGTTATAAATGTATGCTAAAACTGTGTATTGGTGCAGGTATAAGCAAAGCTAAACTGCTTTCGTATTCGTTGGGTACTGTTTAGTATTTTTACAAAAATAAGATGAATGAATGAAAGAATGAATGTTTTATTGCACACTTCAAAAAATACAACACAGTAGAATAAATCCCATCAAAAACATAAATGTGAAAGGCTGCCAAGTTCGATACTATGGGAATGCTTCGCCTATAAAAGAAGTGAGATCTGAATAAGTACCAAGTTCCATAAAAATACCTCAAATCATAAATAGTTATAGGAATGCACACTTGATTTCCAGCAGTTTTTAAGGTACATTTTGAATAAGTATCACGTTACATAGAAATACCTAAAATTATAATAGTCAGAGAAACGCACACCGGTTTTTTTAGCAGTTTCCTGATAACATTTATTATTTTCAGTACTTTTTAATGATGTTACTTGGCAAGTTTTCACACACCACACACCTTTTCAATGCAATGAATCGACACCTTTGGACTGCAATGTGTCAAGTATATAATTTTCTATTAAAACTTGCCAAGTTACATCATTAAAAAGTACTGAAAATAATAAATGTTATCAGGAAACTGCTAAAAAACCGGTGTGCGTTTCTCTGACTATTATAATTTTAGGTATTTCTATGTAATGTGATACTTATTCAAAATGTACCTTAAAAACTGCTGGAAATCAAGTGTGCATTCCTATAACTATTTATGATTTGAGGTATTTTTATGGAACTTGGTACTTATTCAGATCTCACTTCTTTTATAGGCGAAGCATTCCCATAGTATCGAACTTGGCAGCCTTTCACATTTATGTTTTTGATGGGATTTCATTTATTTTTGTTAGGTGTAGGTTCTTTATTATTTTTTTATCACTTTTGCTTTAGGAAATGTCTCATTCCACTTAGGTATGTACTTTATACTATAACCCTTTATACTAAGCGTCTAATTCTATTTTACTATTTATTTATAGGTGATTTTTACAAATAAACTGGCTCCCTACACCTATAAAATGTACCTACTTACATATAATTACATACATCAATAACGTACTTTATTCTGTTTGTAAGTACGCTACCTACATAGATAATTAATAACTTGGTAATACCTACCTACCAGTAGGTATAATAATTGGTGGCCTATTATGTAGCCCTAGAAGTGCACCATCCCATCTCATCCCGTGGCGTATCGGAGGGTGAGATGGGCAGTAATATATATAATTCCATCTTAGAGTATATATGATTTCCATGTTTTTGAATCTGCGATTTTATTAGTTGTAAAATTAGAAATTATTTAGACTATGCGAGAAAAAATAGTCTTTTCATTTTTGTTTGAATGATTTAGAGCACCTAGTGTACCTAGTGACCTGCTTTGCACTTCGTAAATCGTGGGTTCGGTTCCCGCAACAGACACACACAGAGTGGTGAACAATTTTATTGTTCTTGTCTTTAAGACAAACATGTATTGTCTTAAATTGGTATGTATCTAAATTTAAATAAGTCTTATCTAATTTCCACTCCATACCTACTTATAGTAGAACAAAATTACACATTCGTTGTTTTCGAAACTGACTCACACTTGGCCGTTTTCAGATTTTTACTTTATTTCGACCTAAAGACAAACCTTCGAGCCAAATTTCAGGTCGGTACGACCATTGGAAGATAGACCCATTTAGTTCATTATGACTTCATAGTAGAACAAAGTTACACCTTCGCTATTTTTAAAACTGACTCACACTTGGCCGTTTTCAGATTTTTTCCTTTACTTTGACCTTAAGACCTATCTCCATGCCAAATTTCAAGTCAGTACGACCATTGGAAGTGGTCTAGGTTTTTGATGAGTCAGTGAGTGAGTGTATAGTAAAAATAGCGATTTTCTGACGTCAATATCTCAAGAACTGCTATAGGTAGAATAATGAAATTTTGTATTCTAGACAATTAAGGGGATGTCAACAGACACTCGAAATTTCATATGCGTAGATAAAATATGTTTTGAGTTATAGGGTGGTCGAAATTGGCCCGAAATGGTTCGTGTAATATAACCCACGGCCGGTGTGTCGCTTTTTTTTGCTCGAACTTGGCGGGCACACTGCCGTGTGTCTAGATACATGATAATGATAAACATAAAAAGAGGCAAACAACAAGCTGTCTTATCGCTAATAAGCGATCTCTTCCAGTCAACCTTTGGGTAGCGGAGAAGGTAATGCAGAAAAAGTCAAGATGACTTATTCTCTTAGCAAGTCAATCAATCAATCAATCATTTTTATTTCATCATCATAAGAATAAAATACATTAAGTACCGGTGACAGGCTACAAGCGGTAGTACTATTAGTTATTCTGTGCTACAAGTTTACAAAGTACTAACTTATGATGTGACTTTCGGTATATGATAATTTAATTAGTTGTACAAATCTTACAATGCAATTATTAGGCACCTTTTTCGTCTCCGGTACTTTTATTTGCCATTTATATATTCATGATGATATATGTATAAGAACAAGCATAATTGATCTGAAGGCAAGTCTATAATCTATTCCCCAATAACGCATTGGTGCATACACGACGTATCGTTTTGGCAGTAAACAACACGTAACAACTATATAAATTGCTACCAACCTAAAGAAACGCAGTGTTTTTAGAAAAAAAAACTTTAAAAAACAAATTACCAGAGACACAATTAGGCGATTTTACGTTTTCCGCTTGTTCAGAGAGAGATATCTATCTCTCTTTACTCATTTGAGTGAAAGAGATGCCGATAATCAAATTTTGATTTCAAGGTTCGCTTTAACCCCATTGAAATTTAGTTTGTTATATTTCTTTGTATTTGAGCTAGATTAAGACTTTTTGATTTAGTATAATTGAAATATATTGTTTTAAAGGGTGAAACTTAAATTATTGTTGTTGTAATATTTTCAATAGCCAAAGAGGTGAGCGAAAACTGATTGTTTCTACAATTTTATATTTTATGTAAAATTGAGTATGAAGTCGTAGAAAAAGTAGTGTAAGTAACGTTGTATAAGTCAAAAAATATCCGTGGCGGTTTTTTAACAATGTTCGCCTGCTGCTAAAATTGTTACCCATGCCACTCGTCTTTTTTGTCCCCTCTTATACAACGCATGCATAAAATACTATTATTAAATAATAGTAACTAACACATATAATACCGATTTAGTTAACACAAAATAAATACATAATAAAAACGAATATTACGTCAACGGCCAATTAAATAAGTGTTCGTAATATAATAAGCTTCCGTCTTTCACAGAAAATGGAAGGTAACAAACTGTTTATTTTCAAGTTCAGCTCGTTAGACGGAGTCTGCGTTAGTAAAATACTTACGTATTTAATCGTTAATTAATGCAAAATCCTGGGGACTGGGCGGAAAAGTGTGTATTTAAACAAAATAGTTAATTTCCTTCTGGAATAGGGAAAAATATAGAGGTATGATAGTCCGCACGAATTTATTGACGTTAAAAGAATTACTTTATTTATTTGTTGACGAAACAACGTCTTCGGCGAAAACGAAGCTTTTTGTTCTTTAGCTATCGGTTTCATTAAATTGTCACACAAGGACACTGTAATTGGTAATATTGGGTTCCCTAACCCAATTATAATTGTCAGTGTTCATTAAAGCTCAGAGATTTTAAGTTAAACAGTTCTTACAAGATTGTCCCAACCGAAGTGCTTTTAAGCTTTCCTCCTTAATTTTATCTTCTTCCTTATCTTTGCAGGTTGCCGGCCAAATCTCTGCCAAATCAATTAACAATTTTCTAAACGTATGTCTTTTGAACCACAGAGTAAGCAGCTTACTCGTACCTGCAATGTAATCAAAAAATTATGGATGGTATATGGAGGATGTCAATCTCTATGTTACAAAAGTGCCCGTCAAAAGGCGTTAAACTGATGGTGCCACAATAGCATGAGCATACATTTCTAGCCCGGTCGGTAGCGACCGTGCCTAGGAAGCAGAATGTCCCTGGTTCGAATCCCGGTCAGGGCGTTATTTTATTTTATTTTTTAAGGGATATTTGTTATGAAGTATATTATAATTTATGAAATTAAAAATATAAAAGTCTATAGATAATTGTAAAATAATTATTTGCGGAGAAGAAAAACACTCTAAATATTAATTTTATTTAGAACGTCATATAAGTATTAAATATCGATAATTTCAAATGAAAAAAGTGTCATAGGGAAGCGTATTTAATGCAGTTTTTGAATATTAACATTTTTAGGCACTTACTATATAAAGTTATTTCTTACGCTCAACTATACCTAGCGCCACCCGGAGAGATTTGGAACTATTGTTTACTGCTTAATAGCTGGACACTTTTTTTACCGTTTCTCTATATGAGATACCAATCCTTTTACCTCTATTATCCATGCAAAAATACTCTTTGGTCACCTTTATACTTCACTGTGGACGTCAACGATATGGTCACGATATATTGGAGAGTTCACATGTACACGTCTGGCGGGCTGCATACATCTGCCTCAAATAATGAAACCAAACATGTAAACGCACCATTATATTGTAACGGTATCATCGATATCGTCTTCAACAAAGTATAAAACCGGCCATTACGTAACAGCAGCACATTACGATACTTATAACACTCTGTAACTGGGTACAAAGAGCTTAAAAACTTTCTTTTAAAGCAAGTTTTCCCAGTGGAACCGCGACCTTAAATGACGGTAATAGAGTCTCATCAGCGAGACGTACTTTATTAATGTCTTTATAACACCTGCAGGGCCACTCTGCCACCCAGTAAATTTAACGAGTTATCCTTTAGGCTCTCTACTGCTTAAAAATATACTTGGCCATGCATAATAAGGTTTCTACTTATAGACACTATCGAGCATTACAATGAATTGAGATATAAATTGAAATAAATGTCATATACGACTACCCATTTATTTCAGTTCATAATTTATATAAATAGAAGTGTTTCTACTTAAAAATAACGAATCATAATATTTAAATAAATAATTTAATTTTACTCTAGTTATAATAAATAGACATACTTAAGTACGAAACGCTTTGGGGTATTTGCTTGCCTATTCGTATGACTAAAAAAATACTTAGAGAAATATTAATAATTAGATAACTGATGTATTTTATTAATTACTGAGATCACAATAATGCTTTGATATATCTACTCAACGTCTTAGAATTCATCTTCATTAACGTTATGTTACTATACGCAGTAGCGTACCGTTAGCAACCACTAAGTAGTTAATTCGTTATTTCCATAAACGAATCGGGCTACGTGTAGCGCAAAATTATTTATAAGCAATTAACATTAACTTTGTTGTCCGCCACCTACTCATCAATCCGTATCCAACAATATGCAAGCTCGCCACGAACTCGGCGACGTTCGTGGTGTTGACGACGAGGCTGGCGACGTAGGCCAACTCGGCCACCACCAGCATCGCTGCCGCTAGCGCCGACACCGCGAACAACGCGTTCTGGCGCGCGCGCGCCCACGCGCTCGACGGCACGGGGTCCGTGAACGACAGCCCGATCATCCGAGTACAATAATTACACAATTGTAACGTTTTATATATCTCGACAAGAGCACACTCGTTCGTATCCATCGTTTGAAAGTATAGCTACTAAGAGTAACGAAAAACAACTCATTTACATATTTTCCAACCCCCGGGTTAACCCTAAATTGCGCAACGGGCCGTAATCGCGCTTCGAATTTTATAAAAGTATTTAATCAGGAAATAGGTCGGTGCCAAACGAGGTCAATTATAACGTAATAATTTGCTACAAAATACAAAGATTAGGGGCTGGGATTACCTACTTTGAATATTCAATTGGCTTAAAATAATATGTTCTTGTGTCTAAGAATTAGACAGAATTTAAAAATACTTTTAGGTGTGGTTTGGTTCGGCTATGTGGAAAAAATAACAATATACCAAATGCAAAAGCATCAACAAATTTTCTTTTTAAACAATACGACGATATTAGTATGTGCTAAAAGTTGATTCTAGAAAGGGTCACACAAGATACCACTGACTATATTACAAATTCATTTATTCGTTCATAAACTAATTCAAAAATGTTTCATATAAAAATATTACAGTACAATAAGTACAGATAACCTATACCAAGACTATTTTAGGGTTGAGATTACAAATAATATTTTCGGCAATAAATAAGTTTTATCAGGACTAAAGAAAATAATAGGTTTCGCATTGATAAGTTTGTAATGAGTATATTTACTTATTAACTTTCTAGTCGTCCGTCCTGTGATAACCCTTTTGGGTATTTTATATGTTTAGGTTCCGTATTTCATTTTATAAGCTGAGTATTCATACTACTACTAAGAATGATAAAAACAATACCCATGTTTGATGAATTCGACATACCAAATTAATTACTTATATATAATGACTATTGAATTCATCTACCATACATGTTTCATTTTGAAAATTTCTGAAAAGTAAAAATCATATTTACGGGCCTAAAGTGAATCCGCTTGGATTGAAAGTCAGTCCGGTTAGCAATCCCTATGCACAACCCCGTAACATGGCGGGTACATACATAATCTACTGGGCGGTTAAGGCAGGCACAGGCAGCCAGTACCGTTCTAAAGGCAGGCCGCAGGGAATTATATTTGTCTAATATATCTTTATAATCTAGTTAGGTCGCCACACTATCCGTTCAGATAGGCGTTAAAAAGGCGTCTTTTTTTTACATCTCAGAGATTGTCCTTAACTGATAGCAATAGCTGATAATGTATAACGTGGAGGTGTCATCCATTGTAATTGATACAAATTGAGGTAACCTGCTGCACTATATACTTATTCTCTGACGAACTTTTACTGTTACAAGCCAATTTTATACTTCCTATAAAATTGTATAAGTGATATTTTCCCCATTCACCACATAAAATGATTCATGTAACAGCAACAATTTCTCAATTTGTTATTTATTACAAGGGGAACCCTAAAACGTAACTTTTAAAGAAAATTTTCGTTCGAGGCCGAAATAAAAGAAATTATCATTCAATTGAATAATGTTGGGTGAAGTATAATTTATTCAAGCATTGACTAGGAGGTGGCCTAAGGGATTAAGGTAATTTTCAGGGGAGGAGTAGTTCATATTCCATACACTAGTGTATGGTCTAATTGAGCTTAAATATATTATAACGGCCTCCTAGCCCAGTCGGTAGTGACCCTGTCTACGAAGCAGGAGGTCCCGGATTCGAATCCTGGTCAGGGCATTTATTTGTGTGTTGATCACAGATATTTGTTCCTGAGTTATGGATGTTTTCTATGTATTTAAGTATTTATCTATATCTATATATTATATATATCGTCGTCTAGTACCCAGCACAACACAAGCCGTATTGAGCTTACTTTGGGCCTAGGTCGATTTGTGTAAGATTGTCCTATAATATTTATCTATTTAACATTGTTTTAAGAATTTTATACTTATTAATTTATAAAAACAACTTATCATGAATAAGACATAAAATTTATTTTCTTGAAATCTTTATTCATATTTTATTCTTTATTTTTGGTTAAACGCAAATTATAACCGCCCCCCTCACTTAGGAAGCAACCTTTTATAAGTGAATAGAGACCACCAACGTTGTAGGTAATTATTTCATTCAGTCGTGTTTGTTAATAAATACGTAACCAATAATCTACCGTAGGAAAACCGCATTCGTCCCCTTTATCCAAATACGAAGAATAGAGTTTCAGAAAAGTAGAGATAAGAAAAATTAAAAGATTTCTACGTTCTGTGAAAGTACTTTTAAAGAAAAACGTTAAATATTTTAAAATCGTTATGATCTTCCTTCTTGTTACGATTTTCGCCAAATGTATCGTCAGAATGTTTATTTTACCCGACCCGATACGTTAGCACGTACCTATTTGGAAATGACAATTTAATATGATGTCAACAACTCGCGACTCGGTTCGAGAGCGCAGCAATAAATTGTCGAATTCGTTTCGTATTCGACAGGTTATTATTTTCTCATTCCACTTAATAATAGATTTGCTGAATTACGAATATGAAATGGAATTGAAACTCATTGTAACCTTTCGTACCTGTAATCATAACATATCTATTTATAGGTTAGGTATTTTTTATTTTGAGGTACAAAACTTAAGTTGCTTGCTTTGTGATCGATTATAAACAGTTCGAGGTGTCAGTAGCTGCGACCTACTTGATACCTGAGGGTGGCTTTGCGCCCGTTATATTATGAAATCGCGACTAGGCTTTCAATTCAGTACGTAGATTTTCCCGACCCCGAGTTTACCCATAGTAGGTATTACTCGTAAACATATCAAATAGCCGACTATGTTTAGCATCTATTCTGTTATAAACGTGTTACCTAGTTATAAAATTATAACATCAACCATAAAAGTAGGTACAGTCGAGTTCATAAATATATGAGCAAATCCGAAGCTTCAAAAATAAATGAGCATAGAAAGGTACATATGCATCTGAACAGATTTACCAATCAAAAATATGTGTACATATCACCTGTCATATTAATCTGAGCAAGTCTAACAATAATATGTAAGCACCTGAAGCATGTATTGGCACATAAATATATGTACTAACGTTCTACAATTTTATGTGAACACGTGGAAGTTCATAAATATCTAAACAAACATAAGACTTAAGTAACAGTTTGACAATCATCAAATCATACATTCGTCTCTTTCACTTTAAGTGTAACGTCATAGAAGTGTCATTAGTATTCGATTGCAGCTTCTTACCCATTTTTGCTGTTTGCGATTTATGGTCCACTTAAAAGAGGTTGTTATCAACTTTGATGACTGGCCACTAACAAATTTTTAAATGATAAGCTGTTCTTGAATTGTTGATCATACACAGATAGTGATTCATGTTCAGTCGCCATCAGATATATCGGAGCGGCCAAGGTAGTCCAAAATATCTGAACAACGCTTCTATTGTCAATGCAATAAAGTGCATGTTCAGATATTTTTGAGTACCTTGGCCGCTCCGATATATTTGATGGCGACTGTTCATTGCATTGAATATTGAATTATACATTTTGTGTAGGTATTTGTGTACTTTCACTTGGTTAAATAATTTTGAAAAATATTAGTACAGATATGAGACTTGCTCAGATGAATATGACAGGTGATATGTACACATATTTTTGATTGGTAAATCTGTTCAGATGCATATGTACCTTTCTATGCTCATTTATTTTTGAAGCCTCGGATTTGCTCATATATTTATGAACTCGACTGTACCTATGTGAATTAACATTAAACGGGTTAGGCTAAATTGACTAATTTTAAAACTAATATTACAAGAATGAAATATCAAGATGGGCCAAATTAAAACATCACTTAAATATTATTGGTTCACATAAATTAGCAAGGAGAAAGTTTTCCAATAATCTTTAGCTACCATTTCCATTAAGAGCAAAAACATTGGGAGCGGAGTTTTCGTGAACTAGCCTATTGAGATTAGCTAACTTCGACCCACAACAATCGTGTTAGCGACTTGCCAGTGTATATTGGATTGCTGTGTCACTATTTATGGATTGATTTCGACCCGCACGTTGTTTTACTAATTAAATTAAGACTGTTTTAGGGTCCCGTATGAGATAAAGTAAATGTGTTTCAACCGCCTATGTCAGCAACTGAATTAATAGGCTACGGCTAGGATCTAGGCCTGTAGCAGTTATAATTCAATGTAATGCACGGTACATTATACAGGGTATAACAAAAATAGTGGTGATCCGTTTAAGGGCATAATTAGGGTGTTATCCACGTTAATCACCTGATCCCGATCACCCAGGTGATTGTATTTGACGATTTTGTCTTCTGAGATCCCCCAGGTGATCCTATTGGACGTTAGGTGGTTAGGTTAGGTTCGTTAGGTAGCTTCAGATGCCCGAAGGGCAAACCGCCCAGAAATAGGAGCCCCGCAAAGCGGGGCTCCGTCTAGTTAAGTTGCGGAGGAACTGTTTTTTGGAAAAGAAACACTTATGAATAACGTAAATGGATCACCTGGAGGATCTCAGAAGACAAAATCGTCACTACAATCACCTGGGTGATCGAGGTCAGGTGATTAACGTGGATAACGTGATAATTAGTATCGTATTGCGACTAAGAAAAAGTAGGAGAAAAATATTTTTTAATACAATTGCTCAAAAAGTTGACTTTATGTAGCTGCAAATCGTGCGTAAAGTTTGATTTTATGCACTAGTGCTAAAAAGTAATCTGATCTGCAAATCGTGCGTAAAGTTTGATTTTACGCACGATTTGCAGATATATTGCATTTTAAATTGACCAATCAGAACACTTCACTATATTAAATCCACCAATCACAACACATATCGGAGTTAATCGGAACGCTAGATACTTTTTTGTTGCGTATACTGTGTAAATAATTTAAGTCCTTAAAAAAAACATTGTATTTAATATCAACCAATCAGAATACAGCAATGTTAAAATCGACCAATCAGGAAACGCAATTTATTTCTCAAAACATGAGGTGTTTTTTAGTTCCTACTTCACAATCATTAAAAAAGATTTAATTTTTTGGGAAACGCTTTAAAGTGTGTTTAAACTGTTTAAACGGCTATTAGACATTGCAAGTTGTAGGGCCCAACCTGTCGGGTTGGTAGGTGTAATGGCACCTAGGGAGTAGGAGTCCCCATCTAGGACGATCGGGGCGATCGGCAGTGCCCCGACACCCGCAGCTGTTTATGGAGGTCGTTAGAGTTATTTTACCTTTTTTATTTATAATGTTAGCCATTTGCTACACATTCCGTCTGGTTTTTTATTTAAAATAAAAGTTTAAATGTGTAGATTCGCTGGTAATTAATATATTTATCTAGTTTTGTATTTAAATAATAGACGGGTTGGGCAGATGAAGTTAGATTCAGGCAGCTCGAGCGGTCATTTAAATATCTATAATAATAAAAACAGTTTCTTCTTTTATTTAATGTATACTGTTATGAGTACTGCACCAATACATTTTTTAGATGTTTTGAAGGCATCTCTGTAAACGTTGGTAGGGACGATTTGTTGGTGAGGTAGGGTTTGTAGGGACGATTTGTAGGGAAAGTGTAATAACGGGCCCAACGCCGACAGGAGTTGGACACGACAGGTTGGGCCCTACAAATTGCCATGTGTAATAGCCGTTTTAAAAAGAACTCATTTTACCGTCGTCTGTGGCATTATTCGCGGTATTGATATTTGATATTGATATTGATATATGAAGTTAAAAAAATTAAAAGACCGTCAAGTTATACCATAATTTCACCTTAGTTTAGTTATTGTGCGTAAATAATAAGTATTTTTATGATATTTTCTCGCAATCGAAGTGAAACATTTTTTATTTTATTTTATTTTATTTTATTTTGTATGAAACATTGTATGCATTACTCTGGTCTAAAAGCCATATTATCACTCGAACAATTTTCCCTCACTTCGGTCGGGAAAATAACCACCTGGTGGTAATATGGCCTACTTTAGACTCTTGTCAAACAATCTACTATTATTTCATTGTAGTTTTTTCGCAATTGTATTAAAAAACGTTGTTCGACACACGTGCAGAAGTGTCATTTTCACTCGTCCCGAGTCTCTCGCCTCTCGGCTCGGGCCAAGTAACCTCGGTACTAGTCCAAAATGACATACTTCTCGCACTTGTATCGAAAACTACTATTGTACGCGAAAAAAAAATTTTTCAACACACGTCATCCCAGCCGGCCGACCCTCCGTACAAAACCAATTTTTTTTTTCGTGTGAAATATATTTATAGAAATATAGTTTTTCATAATTAGAATACGATACTAATACTTGCCCTTAAACGGATCACCAGAATTTTTGTTACACCTTGTATATACACTGGAGTTATTTTATAGGGAGCATACAAAAGTATTATATTAAATGTAACTATTGCGTTTTGTTTAAGAAATAATGAAATTATCACCAAGGCCTCCAGTGGCCAGTGCCGGAATCCAACCAGCGTCTTCTACATTTAGCGACAGACATCATAGACCTTAGTGCAGATCATAACCGTAGCTTATATGTATATATAGAATATATCAGATATTTATACTCAGAATGAATTAGTCTTTAAATATCAAAGTTTTTTTGCGTATTCGGCAGTTCTTGTTTAGATTAGCGTTGAGCTATAAGTTGACTTGAAATTGCGTAATATTATCTCTTTTTCAATATAAAAACCCTACCCTTCTCAGTTGTACGGTCAGCTGTAGAGAAAAAGGCCCACACTGCATACAAAGTTTGTATGCAGGGGGTCTTTATCTCTGCAGCTGATTGTACTTAGCTGCTTTTATGCTTTACAACAATTTAATAAATAAGTACTTATACTTACCATAAAAATATAAACAGACAACTGCCTGTAATACAAAAAAAATATTGTATGATGTCATTGTTTGATTTACAACCTCAGGGCAGATTGTGCTCGTTCCGAATGTAACCGAATATAAATAATATTCCCGTTACAAGAACGTACCTAACATAATTACCTACGAGAATAATATTTCACGACATATTTACGGTCTTGTTGGCAGTCCCTACTCACGCTGCCAAATTGTTTGCATATTCAATGATTTTAACCGGATAAATACAAGTGTTGAGTTTTAAACATAAATTGACTAACCCGCAAAATAGGTAAAACAGTAACAAATAACATCCCAAAAATTGTATTGCGTTGATTCAGGCAAGATAAACATAAATACCTGCGTACCTACTATATATTTGTCGAGAAGCCTTATTTGGATTGGCGGTTTTCTTTGTTTACCTACCCTAAACGGTATTGTGTGGCGGCCGGGCCGAACAAGATTTCGTTAACTTGTAGGTCACTCACGAACCGGCCGTAAGCCGTAACAGGGGTAACCGTGACCGCAGTACATTCAAGTGCTCTCTAAGGAAATGCTTTTCTCGGCTAGAATTCGTAATTTGTCTACCGCCCGGAATGATTTCCCCACTGCATTCACGGACGAGCAGCCACTTACAAAAGTTTCCAAGTCGCCGTTTTGATTTGATAGAAAATACACCCTCTTTCCTCGTCTCAATTTTATGAACCGACCGAATATTTACCATCTTACTCTCTGGCTAACCTTACTAGTCAGTTAGCTTTTTAGAAAATATCCGTTAATAAACGACCTTTTGAACGGATGTATTGTAACTACGGAACCCTACACTGAGCACGGCCTGACATGCTCTTGGCCGGATTGACTCGATAAGAAAAAAGTGCCTCACATATAAAAAATAGAATAATAATAATAATAAACCGCGGGGGCAGCTTGTGGCGAGCTGACGGTGAGTGGCGACACCGCGGACCCCTATTCCAGAGGGCCCTTTCCATTTGGCCCTCGCCTCTGTGCTTGCCTTAACTGGCCGGCCAGAGTGGAGTCGCAAGAGCGGGACCTATGCTCCAGGTTGAACGGATTACCGGGATCTGGCTACCGCAGACTCACCTCTCGACAACCTCACAGCCCACGCACCGGTGTTGCCCTTGAGCCATCTTTGATGTCGCTTTTTACTTGCGGCGGGCGAGTCACCGTCTGCCGGAAACAAAATTGGATACCGTTTTATTAGGCAGGCGTCCGGTTCTTCATCCAATAGCCCAGTAGTTAGTCCATACTTTTCACCCAATAGCCTAGTACATTTTAAGAGTCCATTAACTCTCAATAGTCTTTACATCATGGCGGGTGCTGTCTCTGCGTGCGTCCCATGACACGGGTAGGGGCAGCATCCGCTTAGTGTACCCCTCACTTTTCATTAAATTGTGGAAAGGGCCTCTGCGCGTTGGCTTCGGCTCCGCATATGCCTCCCAAAGGTCCGGAACACAATTGTTCCGTGGTCGGGAAAGACATACAAATAATAATAATAAATATTTTTTATTGTGCACCACATGATAAAGAGGAAAATATACAGCGATACAGTGATAAAAACTAGGTAACAACAGGCGGTCTTATCGCTAAAAAGCGATCTCTACCAGACAACCTAATATCTCCACGACATTCATAACGCATAGGTACCTACTCTACCTAGCTACTTAATGATAAATAGAACAAGGGAGAGAAACCCAAAACATATTGACTTACATAGATACTATTTTAAATTCGCCTTCAATATTTGAGGTTCTATATAAAAACAATTGTCAAATTAAGCACAATTCCTCAACACTTTAGCTTTGTGCATTAGGTATATTTATCTTATCAGAAATTATCAGGTAGGTACTGATACTATTTGTAACAAAGTAACAGTACTCGTAGCTTTTGTTTTAATATCTCAGAGGGGCGCATACAGACGACGTCAAAGATATGTTTACACTTTTGAATCTTACTCCGTTGTAACAAGGGGCAAAAGTACATTTGACATCGACATACAGTACGTAATAGTAATCCAATTTATTACATATCCCCGATCGTCAAGAAGTACTTAGCAACAGACTCTTATCGGCAATATTTTATTATTCCTCATTCCAAGTTCACATTTATCTTTTTCCAATAACCATTTGGATTGGAGCTGAGCTATTATTTAGTGTCTCATGCAGGGAAAGAAACAAGACCTATATATTGTATTTATGACAAATGAAATTGTGTGACACGCGGCAGATCTCATTCTTGGTGATTAATCGAATGTTATTTTCTGGGGGAAAAGAGAAAGAACAAGTGTAACAGGGCTCGATTCGACATGCCAAACTGTGAGACGTGGATGTCACACTTGTATCGCTAGTAGTGAAATCCATCTGTCCACACGTGTCCACACCTAACTGTCAAGCTGTCAGTACGAGTAGGTCTCACCAGAGCGTTTTGTCTATGTGGCCACCATTTTAGATATCACTCTTGAGTGATTCCACCCCAAATTTCAACTGTCACAAAAGTGTGATATCATAGTTGTCTCGCAAGCGACTGTCAGTTATGCCATGTCGAATCGAGCCCTGCATATGTAATTTTCATCAGGTAATATTCTTTTAATGAGATTTTCTTAACTTTGATAACAGTTGTTTGTATAGTAAGTAATACATTGAGTACGCACGGTACCTCTCCACGCGGGTTCGCGCTGTTCATAGTCGCTTTCCTCTACAAAACGGGAAACCGTTAGAATCGGCTACGAGCGTAGCGGTATAAAGGTGCCAAAGCTTACTGTTTTAACATAATTATCAGGAATAGCTCGCACGCTACCTATTAAAAGTAAGGTTATAATATAAGTTTCGTAATCAAGATGGCTGTAATACTTAATAAGCACATCTACTTTTTAACTTTACAGAAGTTTGTTAAAGTCAAAGGAAAACTTTGATCTATTTCACTGTAGAACACAATGGTTAATAGTTACGACTAGATACTGTTGTAGAGTTGTAGAGCGACATCTGATAATAACTTTTAACAATAGTTCATTTCTTGCTGTTTGGTGAGCTTTGTACGTCTTAAAGTATGTTTTTAAAGTTAGTTCTTATAATTTCAAATCATTTAGGTTTTATAATATTATGAATAAAAGAGAAAATAAAATAGTTTTGAGACTTAACCTGCTCGTGTCACTACGTTATAGTAAAAGAAAACTATATCTTTAGTTGAGAGAAAATAATCAACATATTAAGGCTGAGAATAGTCCTTCAAACCAACTGACCTAAAGTAGTTTTTTTATTTTATTTAATGGTTTTTAGACGGAGAGCTGGCCACGTCAGATATGTATGACACAATAAGGAGAGCAACGAAACCCATGTAGTTAATTTGCTATACTATGCTTATTTCTAGATCCGGACATCTGGCAGCTGTAAAGTGGTGGAGCTCAAAGAATGCAAATAAATTGAAGAAAACAAATCCTAGAGTTCTGGGTTTAATGAAATATTATGGGAAATTATGTAATTCATTAAGTTATATCATATCCAGAAGGTTCTGGTGGGAAAAAGTAGTGCCAAATGATGTAAAATGCAATTTTTAGTTAGTCGCCTACTGTTTTTGTTTCCGCAATAGTAGACAATGGTTTTCAATCTAATGTTAAAATATAGGCCCTGTCCTCTATAAGTTACACAACTTCGGCATTTTTTACCTATTTTGGTATTACTTTTTTCCAACTTAAAAACTTTGTTGGTCTGTCACTCTGACATCCACCCATTAAAAGCTGCCAGATGCCCGGATCTAGCAATAAGGATAGTAAATCAGTCTAACTAGACAGGTTTCATTGCTCTCATTATTGTGTCACATCTGACGTGGCCAGCTCTTAGACCATTTGTCCCTCTGCACAGAGCAATGGGAATTTTACCAATGTCGACGTTAAAGGTTATTCACACTTATTTATTTTTAACAAAATATATGCAAAGTTGTTCCGTAGAGGCCTTGCTGATTGTAAGGTGATAGCCTCTCTAAAAACACGTGTTTGGCCGAGACCCCGGATAACCGTTTGTTCAACTAAAGGATGGTTACGTGCGTTTTTAGACAAATTTTTCACTAGCTGCACACTTGTTCGTTAGGTCACCGCACAATAAGCAATCAATATTACACACTGAACTACGTAAATGAGCAAAAAACAAAAAACTATTCTAAAGACGTCGCAGCCATCTTGAGCTCAAAGGAATATCCAAGTAGTATTTTTAATCTAAGACAGTAATTTGACAGCTTTTGCCATACTTACCTTAACACATTCAGTGCCACCTAGTGCTCGTAGCCCGTAGCCACGTATTCCGTATGTAGCGCGTAGTAGCTACGAAGAGTGAACCCGACAGTCGGGTTCTCGGCGCTGAATGTGTTAAAAACCACTTTGTATGGTAAACGCCTTCAGATTAGTGTCTGGAATTAATAATCCTGCTTTAGCAAAGCTGCTCTTAATACCACTGCATCTTTCAATGGGCCACTTTCTAATAGAGAAATTTAATAGCTTCGTAGCAGTCATGAAATAAACTTTTTCTACTCGACAAGCTTAATGCTTGTATTGAGACTTTGTAGGCCGAACTACTAGCGCATACTTTTCCCATGGAATAACTTTTATGATCGCATATTTTGGCATCGCCGCCTATGATCTTATGGATTTTCATACAATATATATAGCACACTCAATGGCGGTTACTAAATTGTATAGAGGCAGCAGATTTTAAGGCATTTTCCTAACAATTTTTTTTTCTTCCTACATTACCTTCCACTATTTCCCACACCATTTCCCACTTTTTCCCACTATTTTCTATCCCATTCCTGCCAATCCCACCGACATCGACACTCAATTACTCTCAGTTTCTAGACGAATCTAAATTACTTATCGGATTTAATATTTTTAGTTCTGTTTCCCCCAAAACTGTGGTACTAATATATAAATGATCAAAAAGCATTTTTGGCAAATAATGGGTTTGGGCATATATTAACGAAGGTGAAGGTAATTTTTTCCGCCATAAACATATCAAATTGCTCGAAATTCTTAATAAGGACTTTTTCTTTAGTAAGCCTATATATTTGTACATAACTAACTAAATAAGTATAGTACAGTCATCATTATTTTATAAATTCAAATAATGATTTAATAAAGGGGGCATAATTAGACGATTTCGCGCTATTGACAATCATCAAACTGTCTGTCAATCAGTCGGCTATCTCGTCCCCAATAAATCCACGGAAATAAATTATTTCTACAATCTCATCACGCCGAATATGTCATCGAGAAAACTGAGTAGTCATCCATCAAAGCTGGAAGGACGGAAGTGGTGTTCACGCGCGGGGTTCGTTTTTGTTTGTGTTATTTATTACGATTTCAGTGCACAGAGCGTTGTGAAAGAGGAAGGAGAACCTACATTGCCATATGAAAAGACTACAAAATAATATGAAGATAAGGGCGCAGAATAAATAATATGATGTCATATAAAGGAAAGTACCTAACGTGACAGAACAAAAAAATGGGACAATTTGTTTAAATTGAAATATTTTCAATATTGTCGACAATCCACTAAGGTGACTAATAGACACTCATTTCAACTGAATTTAGCGCTGAAATCAACATAGAAAAATACAGCTCGATACCTTAATTAAAAATTAAATAGTGTGCTGAAAATGACTACTTCACAAAGGTACATTTTCACGTTTACATTAAGATTTAATGAAAGGGTTGAGCATTTAGATTGTTTCACAATTTGAGTGCGGCTTAGCCCCGCCGGGCGCTCGCACTTTGCCGAACTCGGTACGGCCGCGGCCCGCGCACCTCGAAGAAACAGCCGCGCCGTTACGCACAAATAACGACGGGATTTTACGACCGGGTAAAAGCCACATCCCTTTGTAGTCTTCCGCGGCGGAAGGCGGCTCCAGCCTTGCCCTAATAAAAAGCCCAACAAACATCCATGATGCTATCGAGTTCCGCCCGACTTTTGTCAATCACGCCTTAGATAAGATTTTAAAATCGTCTTTGAACACTTTCCGAGCCTTTGTTCCTCCGCTGTTCCTCATTCTTATTTATGAGGTCAGGGCACCTTAAATAAATCCTTATAGCTTCTGTTTGTGGCCTAGTTTGCTCCGTGGTTTGCTCATAAAAAGGAATTGTTATTTTTGTGCCTTCTTCTCGGTTTGTATAGAAAATCCTACACAAATGATTACGAACATCAAAAAACTTCTCAATTATAATGACAATGTGATTGTGGGACTTGAGGATTGCAAGAAAAAAGGAACGACTACTCTCAGTTTTCATATATTTTTTGTAGATTTGGTCTTGTTAAAAAACTTCTCAATTATGATGACAATGTGATGACTTGAGGATTACAAGAAAAAAGGAACGACTTTCATATATTTTTTGTAGATTTGATCTTATTAATGGGTGTCAGACAATTATCATATACAGGTTGTCCTTAAGTTAGCGACTGATTGCACAAAGCTGAAACCTACATATGCATTAGGGTATTTAGAACCAGTCTACAATGGTTACAAACTTACTTTACTTACTTTTCTTTCTAAGTAATGAATACATCCTCATTGAATAGAATTAATGAAACCTTCTTCGTCCTTTTAATTATGTATGGCACTAATTACAATGTGGCAATCTAGGTGTGATCATTGCAACGTGTAGCCTTATGAAACGTGCACTACCTATAGGTATCGCCACGATAGTTGAGGTCCCACAGACAACGTGTCATGGAGATTTTGAAATTACTGTTCTTTTTTCGTACCGATAGCAAGTTCAACAGTGAACTGCAAGATTTACACTAAGTGACAAATTTCCTTTTAGGTATTACTGTAACATTTTTTGAGGATAATACCTATATCTCATTTATAATAAACAGATCACTCGTATTACTGTATAATTTAATGTTCGTAATGATATTCGCAACATTTCCTGTTTCAATTCGTTTTATTAAATGAAGAGGTATCTGAATAATAAATACAGGTTTGATATTGGTTTATTGTTTGTTCTGCCTTAATTTCGGTTTTTGTTTGTCGTATTTTTAATTACATTTACATTCATGTCACTCATTCATTCCACTCATTCATTTTTTTGCAATCAGTACGTAATGTAGGTGTGTGTGTAATCATTCACCTCAACATTCGCGTGGATACCTATACTTTTATTAGTAAATACTGTAGAGGTTGGACAGAAACCTCTACAGTATTTACTACATTACTGGTTGTTTTATATCAAATATTCTTTATTCAAATTAAAAGTCAATGTAAAGAATGAATCCAAAATGAAAATCAGTCGCCATCGAGGCTCCCAGCCTCGTGGCCACGCGCTCGTTCCTTAAAACAAAACCTGAATAAAATCAAGTATAAGAAGCTCTACCCCTGTGTTTTTCTAAAGCTATTTGGTGGAGTTGCGGGGTAGGGGATGGCCGGGTAAAGCAAACACCCCAGGCAAAGCGAATACTGCCTATCAGACTCAAAATATGTGCGGTAACCGCCGAGAGGACCTATCGCAGCGCGTTGCCGCGCGAAGTTAAAAATAAATGTTTTTGGGGAAAATTCTCGATTTCGAAGATATGAATGTTGATTATTATTTATTATACTATAGTAACATTCTTAGATTCTGGTTTTCTTCTGACTACGGTTTACTTCTTCTATAATAAAGCAACGGTTTTTTTTAACAGGTTATTTTTGTAAACGGAGAAATCGGCCAAAGTGAATCGGATAAAGTGGATAACATATTCACGATGATGTTAGTATACAAAAAAAAACTAAAAAATGTTAACCGAACTAAATCCTAAAAGACGACTGAGGAATTTAATAATACCGTGTACCTATTTTGTGGACAAATGTACATAAAATAGGATGGACAACCAACTGAAAATTGGATTCGCTGTGATAAATGTTTCTCTTTTATAATGCCAATCTTTTATTTTTAATAAAGTCTAATATACAAAGACTGATTACAGACTTTTGTTTTATTTCTTAGTTGTACATATTTTTTATAATTTGCGAACAAAGGTAAAGGTATCAACTATGCCCTAGTGTCTGTTCCCCGTGATGTCGAGCGCGTGAGAAGAAAGAAGTGTACATGCGATGCGTATTTCGACCCTGTGATGTCGAGCGCGTGAGAAGAAAGAAGTGACGGGAATAGAAAATTATGAAGATTTCGAAGCGTGATTCGACCCCGTGAAGTCGAACCAAGAAAGGAGATGTGTTCGCGGTGTGATTAGTCTCACATTGCGAGCAAGCGGAAGGCACAGGGGTAGAGCTTCTTATTCTTGATTTTATTTCGGTTTTATTTTAAGGAACAAGCGCGTGGCCTCGAAGCTGGAAGCCTCGATGGCGACTGATTTTCATTTTGGATTAATTATTTACATTGACTTTTAATTTGAATAAAGAATATTTGATATAAAACAACCAGTAATGTAGAGGTTTCTATCCAACCTCTATAATACTGATATGCCTGTTAAGAATATTTAGAGATTTTTGTATTTTCTACATATTTATTTGGTAGTATTTTCAACGATTTTAATTTGAGACTCATAAAAGGGTCAAGACGTTTATGGATAACTCTAAGATTTTGATTTTAAGAAATCAATTTAATTGATATTTTTGTAGATAATTAAAGTTAAGTATTAAAATGTTATCAAAACGGGTATTTTGCAGGATACTTTGTATGGTGTATTAATTATGGTTATAGATAGAAGAGAATTATTATATTTGTGTGTGTTTTCTATATTTTATTATTAAGTAGATGATCGTTTGCCATAATTATAGTTTAGGATACATTTACTTTTCTAAATATGTTTTATTTCACATTTTCCTTAGCTTACTCGATTTGGAGTTACCTTCCGGACCTACTACTAGTACTACTAAGACGATTGAAAAAAGGGTTGATAAATACAACCCTATTGTTTATTTCGTATCGTAATCGAGTTATATCTACAATACCGTCCCTTTTTCCAATTCAAATGAAGTAAAACGACCGCGATTCAATTACCTGCGGTCCTGCGGTGACACAAATACCCAGTGATTGCAATTACACTGTAATGGATGGCTTCTTTTGTTCCAGGGGCCTCACCTGCTTTTCTAAATAAAACGACATTTACTGTAAAACAGCCTCCACACTGGCGTCTCCCGAGCGTCGGTGTCTAGCCAGCTCTATCGGCCTGGCCACGACATTGCGCGACCGGCGGTGGCGACGGCGCCGAGCGGCGGCCGTCGTACTTCTAGGCGGTGGCGACGGCGACGAGCGATAGACGTAAGAGTCATACTTAAAAATTTGTCATCAAAAATATATTGTTGATTGCTGCAATCTCACACTCTTTTAGTAGACGTGTTTAGTTCAACAGCTCAACAGATCTAACTACCTATAATAGAAATTGTAAAAAAAACATTTAATCAAGGAAATGAAATTATGGATTAAGTACTTTCTTTGTAGATTTCTTCTTCTTCTTAGTCGTTTGTATACTCTTTGTAGATTGTCGATTACAGATGTTGCTCGTTGTACAATTTCTCGCCATTTAATAATTATACATACAGCAGACTTGTTCAAAATGTCGATAATCAAAGCCTCCAAGGTCATTTTTAAAACTTTGATTCCGTGTGACCGCGCGGCGCCCAATCCATCCGCGATAATTCGCTGTCGTGGCATCTGCCCCTCGCGCGATGCGTTTGTTTCGGTTGGGGCCCGGGGCCCACGCCGCGCGCCGCCGCCGCAAGTCGCTCGTAAAATTCGCGCGCATCGTCGCGCCACCGCTAAGGTCGTGGCATGCTTCCGCGGGCTTTTGTTTTCGCAGCGATTCGCTCGCCCGCCGTCGCCGCTGCCGGTCGTGCAAAGTCGTAGCCAGGCCGTGGCAAAAACCGTCGCGTCGCCGTTGCGACAAGCCGCAGGTATAAAGTTGGCTAGACACGGACGCTCTGGAGATGCTAGTGTGGGGGCTGTCTTAGTCACAAGGATCGGTCTCGTCAGTATGCGTTGCCTGGCTCGCCTGCCTAATGAACCGCACTAAACGTCTCGTTAGTACTGCTTGTCTACTGATGAACCAAAGGATAAGCTAGCTGAACATTCGTAGCTATAGGTAGGCGTGTATACATATATGTATATGTCCATGATGATTGTTAAATATCTACACCCGTATCATAACTTCCCTATAATACTTATGTTCAGAAACGATAAGCTAACGGCCTATATTAAGAAACCTATATCTGTGGTGCATCGTAAAGTTTACTTAATAATATCGATTACTAATAATTTATACTGATTAATTGCTGTATGTAATTAAAGTATTGGTACTTATGACAATCTAGTTGATCATAGTTTGAAATTTAGTTGGCCATGGAGGTGCAAGGGCGGTCATTCTAATGAATCTCAATACGTTATTGAGGATTTATAATATGTGTGTAGATAAAGTAATGTATGTATGTAAGGCCCTTCGCATCATTATGTAGCACTCACATAAACTACGATTAAGTCCAAACATTCCACACACACACACACAAACACACACACACACACACACACACACACACACACACACACACACAAACGCACCCAGAGAGAGAGCGAGAGCGAGAAAGAGATAACAAACTCCTACAACTAACAAACACGGTGATGTTAGGTGATACAGTAACTTTAACGGAGACTACAATTTTTATTTTGTATTGTTAATATACTCGAAATTTCTGACAAATACTTACCTACATATATCCCAGTTTAAAATGTATGTAAGTAGATATCAGAGTAACAAGTGAAATAGTTGGGAAAAGTAAAATGGGTTCATCATAGGAAACATCACAATGAACGTATTATTTTCACATGAATGACCTGCGCGTGCCGCTACATGTTGGCCAAGCTCTCTTTGGTTAATTTTTTTCAATATAATAATAAGTAACTAAAAATTGTAACAGGTGTAAACTCTTAATTAAAAAAAACCGTACCTTTAACGGAATAAGCAAAAATAATTATCAATAGGTCGTATCTGCCTATGGAGGAAGTTTTTTAGAATTAACTCGAAAACGCTTTAACCGATAATGTTCAAAATAATTTTAATTGAAAGAATATGCAAAGATATATCCTCTCAAATTTTTTCATATTTTTTTAAACCCCGGTTCAAAAGTTACGGGGAGAGGACACCATTTTTAAACTTTCGGGTGATAATCAAAAAATGTTCAAACAAACCTCAATATTATTTTTAAAGACCTATCGATTGATGTAAAACATGTTGATATTTGGTAAAAAACATTTTTTTGACAATTAGTTACATTTACATGTATGGAGTGCCCCCCAAAATATTTAATACATAATAACTAAATAGCGGCATATAATATACACCGTTATATAAAAAAAATATGGGTTCCGTTTTTGCCATTTTGCCCACGGAACCCTTTTCGTCTTATCAATATTTTTAAGTGTAAGTATCTATTTTTGATATACGTCGACGTCGTGCCGTGCAAACTGCCAGCGCCTAAGGTTATTGCCCTGGTTACACCTACCGAGTGCAGTGGCGAGTCAGTGCTCTCGACCGAGTGCTCGCTAAGTGTAAACACATCGCCGAGTACTCGGCCGAGCGCTCGGCCGAGTAAATGGGCGAGACAGTCACTCGCTCCCCAATCTTTTTACTAGGCCGAGTACCCACCCCCGCGCTCCCCGCACTGACTCGTCGATTCGCTCGCTGGGTGTGAACAGTGCGCTTGCCCTGCGCACTCGCCACTCGCATGCTACTTCTGTTACACATGTAAATTTTAACGTATATCCACTTCTTAATTCATAAAAACCATCTAGTTACGAAAATAGTATGGTTAATTGAATCGTTTCAAATTTTAAAAGCGCTATACTATAACTCAAAATGTTGTCAATGTGACTAGACATGTTCTTTCCATGTACCCTTCATTTGTTGTTATAGCGGCCACAGAAATACATCATCTGTGAACATTTCAACAGTCTACTATCACGGTTCACGGTTTGGTGACAGACGGACGGACAGTGGAGTCTTAGTAATAGGGTCCCGTTTTACCCTTTGGGTACGGAACCCTAAAAACTTACTGAGTTCTTGAAAAATAGTATTTGTAGCGCCAAGATCAGGTCCAAATACGATTTTTCTTCTGCTCTAACAAGTCCATCAATTCCTCTATGAGGAGTTTTATTAGCAAGTTTATATATATTCGAATGATATTTTTGCGATTCATAATTGGGTAAGCTCACCTTCCGTGCACTTCGTTACTGAACACGCTGACTGACTCGCCACAAAATTCAAAAACGCGTGTAAACAGTCACTCGGCCATTTTACTGTCTCGGCCGAGTGGCATTTTGCTGTCTCGCCACTGTACTCGGTAGGTGTAACCAGGGCATATGCCTCTGTCCGGACGGGTCTCATTAAGCGCTTCCACACATACGAGTACATTTGCCCAAAGTCGGGATTTTCCCAAAGAATTTCTTTTAACCACCTCCAAACAGGATCATCAGATCAGCTCTGGGTCAGGTATTACTCGTATCGCATTTGAATAGTCATTTCAATTAATAAAATGTATCAATTTTAAATTAAATAAGTGTACCAAGTTTCAGCTCAATCAGACAATGGTGTGCGGTTAATGAGGTTCAAATTGCTAGATTTGACCAACACAAAACATTCCAAGGCCAGTCTTAGAAAAACGTTTAATGAGGAACATCTCGTATTTGCATTTAAAGCCCCGGCTAGAGCATTTAAATACCTTGAGAATTCTTAAACTTCAGTGGTTCTTAACTTTTCACTCTTTTCAGTGATAAAAGGATCACTCGATACGAGTAGAATTTGTTATTCGGCAGGGATCACACCAACTGTTTGGATGTGAAATGTAAAGAACGTATGACACCTTATCTCAGGCAAAAAAGATAATAGAAATAGATCAAGAGACTCAAACTAAATTCACTACATGTCTAGTATAACTTGACCTCCAGATTCCTAGCATTCACGCTTATTAGGTAATCTCGCATATGCTGGTTTTATGTTAATGATAAAATAATTCTGGATAATCTAATTATTTATTTTCATTTGATATGCGAAGTCGTGGTAGACGTGCTAACGATCCCATTGCACGCCCTTAACGACATGGACGGAAACGCCGCTGGGTTTTAGTGGGTATTTCCCTCCCATATGGACGAGGGGCGAGTCCTCAGTAAGATCTCTGGAAAATGGGGAACTTTGCCAACTGGAAAAAGAAGGAAAGGAAGGTCGGTCGCCAGGTACCGAGACAACTGGAGGAAGCTTGTGAAGGCCAATGGATCAAGTAAGTAAGTATTGAGCCGTGGTTTGTCACAATAACTATCGTAATCGCTAAGACAGCTGTAATAGACTATAGTAGTTTATGTAACTGTTACGTAATAAGGGTCCTTAAAACATGAGTGTGGTTTTATGAAACGAGCCGCAGGCGAGTTTCATAATAAGATCACACGAGTGTTTTAAGGCCTAATTACGTACAGTTGCATACACTGCTTTATCTACACTCATATTATTTATCCAAAATGCCGTATTCGGAAACCATAGAATGACCGCCATTGCACCGCCATGACCAACTCGATTGTGTCGGAGAGGCGCGTGTCGGGCCGTCGGCGGATGCGCGGGAGGGTGCAGGTGTACATTATGTTATCAAAACTCATAGCACATCAATATTTGAGCATGAAAAGTTAAAATTACGTTACTGCCACAGATAAAAAGCTTATCATAGTAAAATCGGTCGTGGTAATGCTAGCCATTGCCTACCGTTTTCGAACACGTTTTATAGAACTTACAATATGAGTGAAGATAAACAGTATTTTAGCTTCAACTTGCGTGGAAACCGCATATCGAATTTATATTTTTCTTTAAAATTGCAACTGAAATGCAGGCGATCTCCGTCGGCCTAATTAGGTAAGGTATTGGTGGACTAATAAGTACATATAAGCAGCTACTGAACTGATCCTACAATAATAGGGCATGTATTTAACGCTATAGACTACCCAAATAGGGGAAGCAGTCAATTACAGACGGCATAAAATATTCGTCCCTCTCTAGCAATAAACATGCAAGAAGGACAAATACTTAATGCCGGCAATAAATTTGCTACTGGGGCTGATAGCTCCAGTACTTATTAGCAAGTTTATTAGGCCCATCCTTAACTTTTGAGACGTACATATAGATAGGAAGCTATAAACTTGAAGATTTCATACTCATTTTCATGACGAATATATCCTTTATTGAAAGTTTTGTGGTAACTTCAACCGTTTATGTAAGAAATATAAATGTTGCTACTTTTTTGGGAAGTGGGGAAAACAAATTTTATATTTGTAACACATAACTTAGTGCAGAGTTATCCAATAAAAATTTGGCTTGAAAGTTTCATATCCAGCCCATAAATAAAATAAGTAATCTGTTTTGAGTAGGTACTATTATAGTAGTTTATGCAACAGTTGTATAAGAGGGGTCAAAAAAGGTGAGTAGCGTGGGTAACAATTTGAGCCGTAGGCGAAAATTGTTAAGAAAAACGCCACGACCATTTTTTTACCTACTTATACGACGTTGCATACAATACTTTTTCTACGAATACACTTACTTTTACATAAAATGCGAAATTGAAATCTTCATGGATATCGCAGTTATTTTGTCAACATAATCAACAATCATTTAAGTTTTACCTTTTAAAACACTATTTTTCAATAATACTAACATTACTAACACAAATACCGTCGTTATTTGATCAATTATTAAAGAGCTACAGAGATTAGTAAAACTACCTAAATTACTTTCAAAGTTTGCAATTCGCCCCAACAAACGAACGGGAAACGTAAAAAACTACGAAGTAGGTCTGTGGTTCTTATAATTTTTTCTTTTTTAAAGTTTTTTTTTCTAAAAACGCTGCGTTTATTTAGGTTTCTTAGGTTGGCAGTAATTTATTTTATATTAATAGCCGTGTTTGCACGCGATTCCGCGATACTATTTTGGCGCTTTTATAGAACAAGTGTTATTTTGGGGAATAGACTAGATAGACTTTTCATCGAGTGTATTATCTATGTTCTTATAAAGGTGTTAACGAATGTATAAATGACAGATAAAAGTACAGGAGTAGAAAAAAACTATTATTATTGGTATGGTATTTACCATGTATACGTAAACACCCGGTTTCTAATAGTAGCTAAATTACCATAAATAATAAACGACAAACAATTCCCAAAATTATCCATATTCAAGAGCGAAACATTGTAAATATTATATATTATAAACTGCTGCAAATAATACACTCGGGAAATGAAACTATTTCGCTGTGAAACATTTTCAAATTAACATCGGAGCTGACAGGTAAACAAATCAAGATGTCCCTTTACCATACACAATAATACGCTCTATGACTGTTGCCATATAAATGAGAATAATAGCGCCCTCTTGACAATAATCATATATTTCTGGCCCTGTAGCCAAGATGACAATCGTTTGTAGAAAACGAAACGAAACGCTACACGCTCTCACTCACTCTTCCATATTAGTGCGATAGAGAGACGGATATGGTCATCTTGGCTAAGGCCAAATTTTTATTTATTTTGACATATTTTATTTTAGGGACCAATGTTGGAGATGTCACTTTGACGTGCCTCTTTCCTATAATCTGTGACAACTAATCAAAAAACTGTTTGACCTAGTATGTATCTCTATGGTTTACAATATGTGCTTGTGCTGCACTCTGGCGGCAGAATATTATTATTATTATTATTTACTAAGCAGGCAGGGCAGGCAGTTATGACAACTGATATTGCCTGTATCCAGTGGTCATTACGATAGTTATCATTAACGAGTAGATGTATGCTTGTCTAATTTATTATTGACCTGGTTCACGTTTTGTTCCGTAATCACGTCTTTTGGGAGTTTGTTCCAAGCCCTCACTACTCAATAAAAACACTAATATTGCAGTAAAACCCCCTATTCATAAAAGTGAGGCCTAAAAAGGATTTTCAATTAAAACTATATTGAATACAATCGGTTGAGTCGTTTTAGAGTTTTAAAACTCAAAAACGCCAAGTAAAAAGGACGTAAGTGCCCCAAAATATCTTAGAAAAACAACCATTTGAGGTGGTGTATTGTGACGGTCCGCCGGTAACTACGGAACCCTACGTTGAGCATGGACCGTCATGCTCTTGGCCGGCTTGAACTGCTCGTGGTTAGATGTCCTTAAATTTCAGCTCTGAATCGTAGGTACGTTAATATAATTGTCCCCATTCCGGCCAAACGAGCACGAATTAATTTGAGTACAATTAACATAATATTATGTACTTACATAGTCGTTAATACCGAGAGCAATCGTATGTAGTTTTAGTTTGATTTTAAAGTGGTATCTAAAAACTAGTTGCAAATAAGGCACATGATAAAACTAGTGAAACCGCGTTTTAATCCACGCGTTCTAACGAGGAAATACGTCTTACTTTACTTAAAACCACTGATTTATACAAAAAATTCACAGATTTCGTGCCTCACACGACTATCGAGCACATTGGAAATGAATCTACGGAATTCGAAAAAATATTGTCGCTGAGCAACGAGAAAGTCGGGATAAGGAAAATGTTATAAAATAAAACTACAACGTTGAATGATAATTATTTTATTCTTAGATTAACAGAAGTATCCTCAACATAACGCCTGTGAACCAGAGTTGGGCAAAAATTAACGTGATTGAAACTAAAGTAAAAAATGAGAACGATAATCTGATTGACCACCGGCATAAGTAAATCATGTCGATTTTTAGTTTCACTCATGATTAGCTGAAGTGATTACATTAGTAAGACAGTATGCTTAGTTAAACTAACGATTTAGTTGATTAGGTGATTAGATTTTGCGTAGCTACTAGCTCCTTCACTTTTTTCCCTGGCGAAACAGAGGCGGTACCTAGGTGAGTATAATATACATTTAGGATAAATGGCTATTTGTGACAATATTTCTAAAGGTAACATTTGGCGGTTGGCGCTTACGTCTTAAGTTGTATAGTACAGATTCAATATTGAGCAATAAAAGCGTAAATGCCAGCGGCAAATGTTACCTTTACCAAAACATCGACAATTTTTTTGTTAGTTTTTGGTATGAGTGTACAAATGAATGCTCCCATTTAACTTTGAAACGGCCTGTTCGGTTTTATTGCGGTTTTCGGCTACAGTTAAGGCAGCTATCACACAGCTGCGGTTTCCACATGCGCTTTTCATTTTCATTCTCATTCTCATTCGTATTCTCATTCGCATTCTCGTTCTTATTCTCATTCTCATTCTCAATCTCATTCTCATTCTCATTCTCATTCTCATTCTCGTTCTCGTTCTCATACTCATACTCATTCTCATACTCGTTCTCGTTCTCGTTCTCGTTCTCATTCTCATGCTCATTCTCATTTTCATTTTCATTTATGATAATTAAAATTTCTACATATGTATGTATCTGGTTCAATATGTGAAATTCAGAACAAACGCCTTATTCAAGTAATAATATAAATCAGCTTAAGAACACTCTAATCATACTTTCGTCAATCACATTGAACAAGTTAATTGATTAGCGTTAATTTAGTTTCAATCAGCGCCCGTCGTTAATGATTTACTCATGGCGAAATTACTTGATTGTTTTGTGTTATGTTATGATGTAATCACAATCAGCGATTATTCAATCAGCGATGATTAGTAATCGATCACCGATTTTAATCAAGTGTGCCCAACTCTGCTTAGATTTGACTTGGCCAGTTTTTATCAGAATTAATATATATATGTTGAATAACTTTATAAAATGACCGATGTAATGAAAACTGGCCAAGTCAAATCTAACCTACTTTAAGATCTCACATTTTTAAATAACAGCAATTGTTATAGGTGTCCAATAAAGCAAAGAAATAGAGTTTAATACTTGTTCATAATGTTATTTTGTTCCTATAAATACATATTTGGATTTTGCATAGAACTTGGCACTCATTT
This sequence comes from Pammene aurita, assembly GCA_947086415.1. Classification (NCBI taxonomy): domain Eukaryota; kingdom Metazoa; phylum Arthropoda; class Insecta; order Lepidoptera; family Tortricidae; genus Pammene; species Pammene aurita. Next base: position 18,096,794 of record OX352289.1, read on the forward strand.
AGATCTCCATTGTTTTTGCGGCGAAGCCCACAGCCAAGCATAATTTTTGTATTAAACTTGGCTCTCCTTTTTTAGGGTTCCGTAGTCAACTAGGAACCCTTATAGTTTCGCCATGTCTGCCCGTCCGTCCGTCCGTCCGTCCGCGGATAATCTCAGTGACCGTTAGCACTAGAAAGCTGAAATTTGGTACTAATATGTATATCAATCACGCCGACAAAGTGGTAAAATAAAAAGTGGATTTTTTTATTTTATTAGGGTACCTCCCCTATACGTAAAGTGGGGAGTGATTTTTTTTTTCATTTCAACCCTAACGTGTGATATATTGTTGGATAGGTATTTAAAAATGAATAGGGGTTTACTAAAATCATTTTTCGATAATGTAAATATTTTCGGAAATAATCGCTCCAGAAGTAAAAAAATATGCGTCCCCCCCCCCCTCTAACTTTTGAACCATAACTTTTAAAAATATGAAAAAAATCTCAAAAGTAGAACTTTATAAAAACTTTCTAGGAAAATTATTTTGAACTTGAAAGGATGAATAGTTTTTGAAAAAAAATTACAAAATAATTTCTGAACTAAGTTTGTAATTTAACCGTATAAGCAGGTGTTTATTGTACCTGTAATTTCTACAAAATTACAATGAAATGACGTGCTTTCAAATAAAGTAAAAACGGTGAAAATCGGTTCACGCAATAAAGAATTATTCCATAAAAATCATCTTCCATACTTTAAGCTCGCGCGCAATAGTTTACTTAATTTGCCGATAGATGTCGCTGTACGTGGAACTCTCATATCATATCCTACATGGCGGTGCTATTAACTATTAAGTGGGGACACTTACTGTGACGGGCGGAAATCTACGGAACCCTACACTGAGCGTGGCCCGACACGTTCTTGGCCGGTTTTACATTTATGTTTTTGTTGGGATACGTATTTCATTTTTGGATTAATAAGCAGGATATAATAACGTTCACAGTACAAGAAAATTATTACATTACAAATCCGTAGTCAACTCGAGAAATGGTAGCCACATAGCTAAATAATTTTTAAGCAAAAAAAAAACAGACTTCTTCAAGCCGGTGAAGGATTATTGTAGATGGTGAAACTCTATACAATGAAATAACTTGCTTAACAAACACAGCGAAGAGGACAAATCGTCAAACGTGAACGTCGTTGAAGAATTCCTTTCTCATTTTACATTTTACATGTTTATGGCATCAGCCGCAGTTCCACTTCATCAATATGTCACTGTTTTCAATGAAAATGCTTGATTTGTTGATTTAAATACAAAAATCACTTTATGTATGCCTTTAAGATTTGAGAGGTTTCCTCGATTCCTCCTGGATCCCATCATCAGAACTTAGCTTGACGAAAATTTGTCCTGAGAATCTAACTTGCTTAACAAACATAGCGAAGAGGACAAATCGCCAAACGTGAACTATGCGTCATTGAAGAGTTCCGCTCTGATCATCATCAGCAGTTCCACTTCATCAAATGTCACTCTTTTGAATGAATATGCTTGGTTGTTGATAAAAATACAAAAATCACTATGTGTTTGCCTTTAAGATTTGAGGAGTTCCCTCGATTCCTCATGGATCCCATCATCAGAACTTGAGCTTGACGAAAATTTGTCCTGATAATCTTACTTGCTTAACAAACACCGATGTGTGTTCGATAAGAGGAGGAATCGCCAAACGTGAACTATGCGGCGTCGAAGAGTTCCCTTCTGATCATCATCAGCAGTTCCGCTTAATCAAATGTCACTGTTTTGAATGAAAATGATTGATTTGTTGATAAAAATCACTACATGTATGCCATTAACATTTGAGGAGTTCCCTCGATTCCCCATGACGGAGTGATGGAGTAACAAACATAAAAAAAAACAAAAAAAAAAAAAAAAAAAACAAAATAAAAAAACATACACGCCGAATTGAGAACCTCCTCTTTTGAAATCTTGAAGTCAGTTAAAAAAAAATAATGTGAAAAATGTCGTTCTAACTTTTTTCAAAAAGGTTACGCTACAGCGCAGACCTTTAAACCGATCGTCTTTTTTAGGGTTCCGTAGTCAACTAGGAACCCTTATAGTTTCGCCATGTCTGCCCGTCCGTCCGTCCGTCCGTCCGCGGATAATCTCAGTGACCGTAAGCACTAGAAAGCTGAAATTTGGTACTAATATGTATATCAATCACGCCGACAAAGTGGTAAAATAAAAAGTGGAATTTTTTTTTTTATTAGGGTACCTCCCCTATACGTAAAGTGGGGAGTGATTTTTTTTTTTCATTTCAACCCTAACGTGTGATATATTGTTGGATAGGTATTTAAAAATGAATAGGGGTTTACTAAAATAATTTTTCGATAATGTAAATATTTTCGGAAATAATCGCTCCAGAAGTAAAAAAATATGCGTCCCCCCCCCCCTCTAACTTTTGAACCATAAGTTTGAAAAATATGAAAAAAATCTCAAAAGTAGAACTTTATAAAAACTTTCTAGGAAAATTATTTTGAACTTGATAGGATGAATAGTTTTTGAAAAAAAATTACAAAATAATTTCTGAATTAAGTTTGTAATTTAACCGTATAAGCAGGTGTTTATTGTACCTGTGATTTCTACAAAATTACAATGAAATGACGTGCTTTCAAATAAAGTAAAAACGGTGAAAATCGGTTCACGCAATAAAGAATTATTCCATAAAAATCATCTCCCATACTTTAAGCTCGCGCGCATTAGTTTACTTAATTTGCCGATAGATGTCGCTGTACGTGGAACTCTCATATCATATCCTACATGGCGGTGTTATTAACTCTTAAGTGGGGACACTTACTGTGACGGACGGAAAACTACGGAACCCTACACTGAGCGTGGCCCGACACGCTCTTGGCCGGTTTTTAGGCTTAAATTGTAGCTGACTAAATTGTCCAGAGAAGTTCTTCCCTAATTTTTGATATCATTCTTCGTTTCCAAAATATCGAACGCCAAAATAAAAAATTTGGAAAAAATATTTTTTTTTTTCACATTCCGGCCATAACTTTTTTCTTTTTTGATTTTCTCGAAAAAATTTTTTTGCATCTTACAGCTCTCGTAAATATGAGTCTTTTGAGCCATTTTTGAATATCGCACTTTTTCGTGAAATCGGGGCCTATCCTGCAACGAACGAAAAGACATTTCCAATGTCAAAAGGAGGTACGGTACCAGGCGCTCGAATGTGTGCCATCAAATCAAATATAGGTTCCGAGACCTACATATATTGAATAAGTCGTGTGGCAGTCTCTCAGCCACACTTTGTGCAATGCGCAAAATATGGAGGTCTCCCTCGCATACCCGTGTTAACTATATTTAGGTTTATCTCTTTTGCGTTACATACATACATTATAGCGGTGTGTAGCATTTTACAAGTGTGTAGGTGCTGGACCACATTTCAGTTTTGTTTACTATGAACGTCACTCATCTTCCTTTTTGTTTATGTCTATGCTTAAAACGCTTGTTTAGTGTCACATCATGTTTATTAGTTTTGGGATGTGAGAATATTCTTGCTTATGTTATATTATTTTGCAGTAAATAAGACAATGCTGTCAAATAAATTGACTGTTTACATAGATATCTATAATAAACAAAATCAGCCATAGGCGCTCCAAAAGTGAAGCCATCAATATGAGTGAATTCTAACAACTCTCCATTAGTAGCGCCCAAGCCAGCGAGAGGAGAAGACGTAATTAGCTTACCCGCCAACGCCCTGTGATGTGATACCGTTGTTAAAATGGTTTCCTGCGACTGAGATACTGCACAACCCACGCGGTGACGCGTGGGTTGTGCAGTGCGAAATCGTCGAGCGAAATCATCACTCCTAAATAAGCTGGAATACTTACCTACTTACTTTTTGAGATTGTAGGTGTGTGTATAACAATAAACAAATTATCAATGTGTGCTACCGTGATATTGGAAGTAATTATTTCTCTCGTCATGTTTGAGTATCATGGTCTGTAAATATTTATTATACGTCATAGACTGTTAGCCGTCTATCCTAATACTACGATACTACTTATTCGTATACCGAATTTAGAGTCCGAATAATGCCTAATTCACCCTATAATACTTGAAACACACTCAACACCATAGAACCAAACTCATATTTAATCTCATCAACCGTTCAGCATGTCTGTTTAACTGCACTCGGATGCATAATGCATTTAACCCCGCAGTATATCTGGACTCCCGACGAATTTGGTGACGCAGCATTGGTCTCTATTAGCGATACGACTGTTAGGAGCGATATCATCTGAGCGACGAAGGCTCTGCATCTCCGCTTCAATTTGCGAATCGGACTCCGCCGAATTAAATTACAGCTATCTAGAGGGCTGTACCTAGTTTTCAGCGGAGCTATACTGAACAAATATTTTTATGGTACCTTCTCACTAGGAAGTGGCCGACTAAGAGGCCAAGGTACAATTTTTCGGATTATTCCATACGAAATCAGTTTCAGCAAGTAAGTTGTACCGTCCATTATGCCACTAGAAATATGTTTCAATTATGTACTTTTAGAGAGCCGTTGTACAGTCGAGGACAAAGAGATGTATACACTTTTGGGCCCCTAATTGCGTTGTAATAAGGTCCAAAAGTGTATACATCTCTTTGTCCTCGACTGTACTCTGCTGAGTAGGTACCTACTCTTTTGGGTAGTATGCACCAAATCATCTATCATCGTCAAAACGTTCGCTAAAATCCTTTTTATGGGAAGTTTCATAGTTCCAAATAGTTACTTGCTGAGTTACGTAGAGCAGTCTGTCAACTATGATTGGTGCAACTTACCCTTTGAGTCATAAGTTTTTCTAATGCTGCGTTTATGAACACTAATACGTCACTGTACACAATAGGACATTTATTCAAGAAAATAGTAAATAAAGTGTATCGTATCGTCAAGCGATTAAATTTCAAAAAGTTTCAGCACCCCCGGTAAGCTCATATTTTGATGATGCTGCTGGGTGTAGTGTACCTTATGTCTATTCCGAATATTTGTGTCCGATCCCCATGAACACAAAGTTAAACTATACAGTTATTAAAGTGTAGTGTATATCCATAAAGTTGAAACATAAATTCTGTTAGTCAGTGTAAAGCAGCTTAAGTGCTCTAGTAATTATGAGGGCAATCAGGAACGGCGGCGTGACAGCGGCGGAGCCGCGACTTCATTAAAGTGACGCCTGCATCGGGCGTGCTATTACCGAACGCGCGCTACCTGTTTACTTACCAAATACACCGTGTATTTTAGATTGGCACTTTTCTCGTTCCGAGACACTCATAGTGGAAGTCTACACAAGCGGGAGAGTAAAACTATCATTAAAAATTATATGTGAAATATAACAAAAGCATGACCGTTCTTTGTGGAGATCCTTGGGGGAGGCTTTGTCCAGCAGTGGACGTCTTTCGGCTGAAATTATGATAACAAAAGCATTGTCCAAAGTATATGAAACATACAATAGTTAATGACATAACAAAAGAATTCTCCAAAGTCTCTCCTACCTGAGTAAATCGTTTTTGTTGAATACCTGCATTTTCAAAATTAGATTCGGTAGAAAATAAACCATAAATAGGTTTGGCTTGTTTAAAAAAATCCTCTAGAAGCAATACAAAAAAAACATAAACAGCGATTATTTTGAAACACTTTCACAGACATGTCCAGTTTGCAGAAGTTGATTTATGTGATGATGTTTTCGATTTATTATCTGATAGAGGAAAATAAAAAAACTAATAAGGTAAAGGACCTGTCATCAAATAGATCCAATCAATCAAAACTAAAATTAGGTACAATGCTTCCAAGGACGTACCTTAGGCCGATCGAAACGCACAATTAATATCATATTCAGTTTGCAAGTTAAAAAGGAATTCGATTCTACTTAACCAAAATTAGTGGGACATGTGTAATTTAGGGGTGCCCTTTTGGAAAGTATCAAATTAACTTTCATTAGTCACAAACACAGATCACCTCCCCACTATATAGCTCACCCAAAGAAGGCCCAAACACTATCAAATAGGGGAAATAATCAGTCTGTGAACGAATTTTGGTGTATTTGTAGGTAAAAGTGTCTTAAACAACGTAACTAAGAAGATAGAAGAGAATTTTATGAACATAGAAGATTACGTATGTATCAGAATAAATTTTACTATGGTCAACTGATTACGTAATTTAACAAAATTTACTCCGAAATTTTCTTTACATATAATTTAGCAAAAACTAAACTCAAATGAACTAACTTACAAATACTAAAAACAATAATCTATCTCTAAAATTGACCCCTGTGGCGTAGTGCTGAGGGTGCTGGCAGCATTATTCGCTGAAATGCAATACTTATGCGTTGAGCGAGGAAGCTGCCAGATCGTTTGTCCGAAAATTTATATTTCCAAGATAACATAATACCATAGAGAATAATGTACTTTTTGACTATACTGAACTGTTGCCCTATAAATGAGAATAATAGCGCCCTCTTGACAATGATTATATATTTCTGGCCAGGCTTTATATATAGTCTGGCAAACCATTTCTGTCAGTAGAAACGCGCGGCAAATCCAAAATACGTACATGTGGCAACCCTTTGTGATGATCGAGACACCGTATTTCATGCCGAACATTTCAATTCACATTGAATTTGTTTCTAGTGCATTTCACTCACTCATCTTAAGCGCGAGTGAGATAGAACTCCTGCAACGTTCCCAATTAAATTTAAATTCATTTTTAAGCCATATGCCAATTGCCTCAACCAGATTATCTGTTGCAGTTGATGACAGATCAGACGAAATATATCCGTCTCCTTTTTACACACCGTAAATGTCACCTAATGAAAGGGACGGAAATACCACCTAAAATTAAAAACATAAAATTTGATTATCATTGCTGCTTTTTTCACTAATTCTTAGTGTTGTCATACTTTTGTTCGCTGTACATTGCTACTGCGTTCGTTGGCTGGCCAGACTATACTTACAATATATGATTTCAAGTTAAAATGGTCATTAATATACATAGACATGCATGGTTAATACCCCGTTTTTAACAGTAGTTAAAACATATAATTAAATTTGCGAAAATGCACGGTAATAACCAGGTTAAGCACATTTATGCGCTTTCAATTATTTTAAAATCAACAATTACTTATCCACGTAAGGCCCAGTCTATTTCTAAAAATAGTACATTGTTTTTGAAATTTTCAGCTTCTGGATTTATCATAACATAATATAAAGTAACGTCACAGTTTTAAGTCTCTCGAAAAACATACATAGTACATATATAGTAACAAATTGTTGTGAGTTTTCATAAAGAGATTTGACACGTTTAGAAAGTAGCCAATATTCAACGATTTTCTGTTATGGGGTAATCGTAGTTCTTAGTTCTTATTACAACTAAGTAGGGTAATTGCGTTCACTTGATTAAACTGCTGCAAATAAATGAGAATAACTTTTTAAGGTAGTTTATATTAAATTTATAGTTTATTCTTTAGTAGTTTTTTTTTAATTTTAAGCTTTTATTTTGGGTAAAGCTTGAAAATAAACATATAAATAAGTATGGACGGAAAACTGACAAGAGTGGACGAAAACTAGCACAATCTCCCTACCTACCTACATAATATAGCGGCTCCTGGCGTAGTCCCTATAAATAAACGCTGAAGAGCGTCTAACAACCGTGAGTCTTCATAAACCCTTCAAAACGCTGTCTCCGGGATGTAGTCTTGGGTCACGTCACGGCGTTTAGGGCTCAAGCCGGTCGGTGGAAAGTGAATAAGTACGCCTGGAGTACTCTTCACTAACGAAGGCTATTAGAGGCGGTGTCGAATGGCGGGGCATTAGGCCAAGTGTTTCTTATCAACTAGCTGAGTTGACAAATTCAATTAAAAGGGCGACATATATGTCTATCCATTAAAGACTGATTGTAATTCAGTTCGGATCAGGTTCCTAATTTTACTGAACATTTAATTCGACATAATGGTGACGTGGCTGCATAATTATTGTTGATACCAAATGCCTAGCTTAGCGGTAAAAAAATAAACAGCATTTCATAAAATATTCTTGGTCTAAAGACTATACGAGTAAAGAAACTTTCTTTGAAATAAAAAAGTGCTACTTTCCCGTCCAGGTTCAGTTTACCGTCCACCTGATAAAACTGCTACAAATATATAGGAAAAACCAATTAACGAAAAACCAATCCAAACAAAAAAAATCGTTTTGTTCCTTATAAAACAGGTCATACAGGCTAGAAGTAGCCCGTTTCGGGCGCAGTAGGAGGTAGGCTCCAGAGGCCTGTCTAAAGCTATAGTCTGGCTAACCAAAAAGTGGAGTAACAGTCGAAGTAAATAATAATCTATAGGTACTTATCCCTTTTTTAATGGTGAGGGTACTAGCGCATGAAAAAGACATTATTTTCTCTGTCTATGCTTAAAGTAAGACAGTCCCTGGCCAAACTATAATTAGCAGGCTACATAAATCCGAGGTTAGGGCCCGAAATTAACGCTCTGATATTTTTCAGCATCTTTCAGTCCCTATATATAGAGTCTGGCTATTAAAATATTACCCAAATTTTTGGCGGGAAATTCAAAAAATCTTGGGCTGGTCACACCAGGTGTAGTAGGAATTATAGTTTTGATACTAGAAAATATTTTTGATTTTCTGTGCACACGTAAGGTACCTAAACAGACAGAAGTCAAGGAAGTAAACATGCTTCACAGGGTGTTAGAAAGATCATAAACCATTCAATCAGAAATTAAATTCCCCAAAACATGAATGAAACATGTTCAGAAGCAAGTAAAAACAATTAAATAACTACCTATATGTACTCGACTCGAGTTCCCTATTTACAAGTTTAAGGGATGGTTTTGGTTGGTTTACATACTGTATAGACATGTTTCGCCAAGATATTTTCATATATTTTAATATCAAATTAAGTCTGACCAGTCACTCCACAGATTTCTTCACTGATTGGTTTTCAGTAACTTCTTACGTTCCAATGTTTTGATTGTATTGATATTTTCCAGAACTTCTAGTTTATCTGTTTCTTTTCACCCTTGTCCTATTTATGAGATTCAGGTATTAATAAATTCACGTACTTACTTAATGAAAGTTATAGGCAAATGTTAGAACTAGTACAGTCAAGTGCAAAAATACGTATCGAAAAAATCGTCTCATAAATATGGTACTACGCACTTATTACAACGGAATAAGATACTATGGGACATATTTTTGAGTAAGATGAGTACACCCATATGTTTACACTTGGCTGTACTTAAAGTATCAACATATTAATAGAGCACCAACCTACAAAATTGATGACGACTTGTAAACATTGTAGTTTTTCGTTATACAACATACAACACGCTTCACGTCAACTTCGCACATTGTCGTAATTATTTAAGAGCTTAAATAATAGTTTACGGACCTCACTCGATATAGTTATTTTTAATATTATTTAAAATAAACCCCTTATAAACCGTGAACAATTTGAATGAATGACATAAATTTGACAACAGAGTTTTAGCTTTTTTTAAATCATAGACAATTGGTGATACAACAAGGAAATATCTATCAACAATATTTGGCTAGCCAAACTCTAGCTTGGCAAACCATTTCTGTCCGTTGGAAAATGCGTCAAATTTGAAAAAAACACGGGTTGGCAACACTCTACTTGAATAATTTGGGCAGTCTTTGATTTATCTTTGTGTTAGGTCCCATTTACACATTGATTAGTGATTAGTGCGAGTTCATACAATTGCTACTTGTGTTTAGTAACAAATGTATGCACTCGCACTAAACACTAATCAATGTGTAAATGGGGCCTTATAAAATGTATCTATGGCATGTAACTTTAAAAAAAGTTAAGTTTTTTTAGGATTGAATTGTAGCGCAATTCTTTTGGATTGTAAGAACATCAACATCAGTACATGTAAAACTACCTATTGTGGACCTCTAATGCGCATATTTTTGAAAATTACAAATTTGAAATATTTTTTGACAAGAGTCATTACTCAAGGTTTGACACTGTTGACAGCACTTGACAGTTAAGACAATGACTTACAATAGTTGCGTTTCGTTATAACTAAACTAAATAGTTTTCCACAAGATAGGAGGATACTCAGATGTTTAACTACAGTGATTTTCCGAAAAGCTTTTTTTTTAATTTACTAGTACCACAGAATAACTATATAATCTAGTACTAGACTAACCGAGATAAATAAGTTCGAGGCATTGAGTAACAGGAGGGTCCCTAAGAATTTTTTTGTCCCAACCCAAAAGTTGTTGTGAAAATCACTACAAGTCTATACTACTCTTTGATTCAGTCATAGCTGTCAACCGCCAAACATGGCGCACAAAATTTGTTCTAGATGTGACCATCTAGTACAATACAGCAATCTGATTTATCATATCGTGATTTAGAAGAAACGGTGCTAGGATATTTTCATAAGTTCAGTTGACAATTCAAATCTTCTAAGTGTGTGTTATGTGTATTGTAATGTCCTTGACTTTTTCTCTTATTTCTTGTTGGCTCGTCAATACATACCGCACGTCCGCCCTCTGTCACGATCGGGCGCCTACTGCCATATGTACTCGAGACAACTATACAGTACATCCCTTTCTTGTTTTTTTTTTTTTTTTTTTTGTAAATTTAAATAATAGATTAACATAGTTTTAATTTGGATACATGTATTAACGTAAATACAATTCACATACTTTGTGGATTATCCAGATTACTTTTCCTTAACACAATCATCACAGTGTAAATACTCCATTTCTCTAATTCTTCTCCATATCGATGTCACTTTTTCATCATTTTTATCACCGTCGTCTCCGTTTACGACACTCCATGTGCCGTGTATTTTATTTTTATGTGGACTACGTCCTTACAAACTGCTTTGAAATCACTTGCGATTTTTTACTATAGTTATTTTCAACCAATATTGGCAATGGTAATGGAAACATATAGCATTAAGCTAAGCAGTGATATATGATACTTGTATTTATATCAACACGTTAAACTATCCTTCAACTAAGATTAACACTGGATTTCGGTAGCTTGACTGCTCCTAATTTTGTTTATTCACAATTGCCCAGGTGTTGACCTGGCAAACTAACATACTCATAGGGCTTAGCGTCTCATCCTCATTTTAATAATGTAGATAAATTCGAGTACGTGAAATGTTGAACGCTTCACGATTTTGCGTGTTTTCCCTGCGCAGGGAAGTAGGTAAATGTACTGATGTAGCAAATACTCTACTATTAAAAAATGGTTAAGAAAGACCAAGAGTCTCAAGTACTTAATTTATTGCAACTCATGTTTCCAATTGTTCACTATATTTAATCAGAAACAACCCAATACTGGTTTTATGCAAACCTTAGATTTAAAAGCACTAAAAACTTCGATGAATGAGGTGTTTGTTAACCAGAGACTGCTTTGTTGGCACTCTTTTCTGTAGCAAATAAGGCACCAGTTCTGGGCAAGACCGTTTAGATTTCAGGTTTTTTGAGGGAGTTCGCCTGTAGGATCTGAAACTCCCGTTCCAAACCATTAGAAGATAGTTTTAAGAGCATTACATAGTATGTGTACTCATGATGTCTTAACCATTCAAACGAGGTGTAACGAGTATGTCTTTTTTAGTAATAACAGATTAAATAAAGTCGTTGTGTGCTCATGGCAATGGCAACACTTGTACACGGATAGATCACAGAAACATGTTATACTACTTGCAATTTTTTTATAATACCAAAATATTATAAGTAGAGTCTCAAAATATTTACAAGTAAGTTGCCAAACCTTTGTAGGGGCATTTTTGTACATTTCGGTTTTCAACATGCCTGCCTACGCAGCAGCATGATAGTTTCCCTGCATCGAGGACAGGTTGAAATATCAATTCATTATATGCTTTAATTTAATCAGTTATATTCGGGAGGCCGAACAATGGCTTTAACCTTTTCACCACCATGACCACGTTATATGATAAGCAAAAGAAAATGTTATGCATGCAACGTTCAACTGAAGCTGTAAACATGGTCGTCGGTTAGTTCCGACTGTGACGTATAATGGGTCGACTTTAGACTGCTTATCTGCAGATTAATAATGATTGAACAATACACCTTACGCAGGTTAGGGTCTTTTGCCTTTTACATACTTCTCATTGTTGATGAGGTCCAATTACCCCGAAAGTAATTTGTGAATAGTATTTCTCTAGCTATAGGCTAATGAGGATAAAAACCCTTAGCTTATAAATGGTCCATATTAACTGTTATTTTGGAACCATTTCTGACGCTTTTCTGAGGTCTAGTCTCTAGAGACTCGGTAACATAGACTGTATGGATTTGAAATTTCCAAACCATAACCAATGTGCGCGTTTATCCTCATTGCCCAACCAAATTATAAATTTACTAATGTGCCTTGCGAAAGCTGAATATTATACCAGTTTGTCGCAATAACTAAAAAGCAGATTCCAAATAATAATGATATGACTATCATATTTTTATACACCTTTGCGCAGGCGTCATGCCTATCTTATCATTAAAATTTTACTAGAATACTGTCTAAAGGGAAATATTGTACTTCAATAGCACTTATGAGAAATACTCGTTTTAAACGAAACTTAAGAACTGTCGCTCTTGTATACAGTTGCGTATCAAGCATGTATCAAGTTAATAAGAAAGTAAGTAACTCGTATCAAATGTTAAAGGATAAAACCGTACAGTACGGTTACTTGTAAATCAATACTTACATTATAGTAATTATAACATTTACAACTGCATACAAGAGTATACTTTTCTTAACAATCTCAGCATACTAGGCTATCGTCGCCTAGTACCCACAACACAAGCCTTATTGAGCTTACCGTGGGACTAGGTTGATTTGTGTAAGATTGTCCCATAATATTTATTTATTTATTTTCTCAACACAATATAATGACAACAATTTTACCGTTATAGATTTGTTACTTAGCTTGTGTCTCTGAGAGTAGAAATACAAGAGCTTTAAAGGGAGCTTTATCAACTCTCTAGCGTATCCACACTTTTTAACAAGAATATTTTTGGGCCACATATTTGTAACCTCAACGGTAATGTGCGTATTGATATCCCGATCCTCAAGTTCAAATATTTTTCCAAGTATAAAATTGAGGGTATGTTCCTCACACTTAAAATTTTGATATAATTTCCTGCCATATTTAAACAATTAAGTATCGGTAAATAACGTGATCTATGTATGTAACACCAATGAAAGTCATGTCATAATTTAATTAATGATTTTTCGGAATTTAAGGTTTTACACGTCTTGAGAGTAGTGCGATACGCAATTTTACTTGTAATATCGGAAAATATATCAAATGTTTTTTTTTAAATAATATATTGAATAGGATAGCCGCGATGAGGCGCATTTAAATTACTTGAGTTTATTATCACTTCACTATTTTGGATCGGTTCCTAATCCTATTTGAAACTGTTTTTCAAAGTATAAACCAAATAGGAACCGTATTTACTGTGTGTGAAGTAGTATTATAGTTAAGACTTAATTAGCCGAAGAAGGGGTTGACTTGAGGAAATATGGTAAATTAGATACTTTAATAAATTTAAAACGGTCACAATGTTTGTTTTATGATATTTGTTTCTTGGAAATCTTAGATATTAATAATAATTATAATATTATAACCGTGACAGCTATGCGTTCGTGATCCGAGGAGATGGGCAAAAGAGCTGTCAAAGTGACAACCACCACAGACAACATAATTTTAAATAGTTGTATTTCGAACCATCACTACAACACACCATTGAGTAACAGGAGATGACATCCCTAAGAATTTTTTTTTTCGAAAAGTTGTAGTGAAAATCACTACAAGTCTATACTACTCTTTGATTCAGTCACAGCTCTCAACCGCCAAACGTGGCGCACAAAATTTGTTCTAGATGTCACATCTAGTGGAATACATAATAAATCAATGCAATGTGTTGCTTATGTGTGCATAAGCTGCATCATTTTGAACTTTCTTCATCTGTTTAGTTAAACAATTATATTTCTTTCATTCTTGTGTGTTACGTAAAGTGCGGCGAGAAAAAGTATATTATAAGTATTATAACGGAGGAAAAGGACAAATTGGTCCCTCTTTTACGGTAGCCAACTTTTTCAATTTTTTGTTAATTTCTCTAGTACCAAATTCTCCATTTATTTCACTTTTATATTTCATACCTATTTGGACCATGCCATGTGCCTATTTTGCAAGTCTGTTCAATATGCTACGTATGAACTTATATTTTTCTTTCAATAGGAGTTTAATGATAATAAGTTAATAACAGACACATTTAACAATTGTTTTTCAAAGTGTGAATTATTATACAGACATTTAAGTAAATATGGTCTTTGTCTTTGCAACTACAAGTATTTGCTTTATAGTTTCCAGATCATAAAATTCATTAACATGTAGGTTATTATAAGACAGTCTGAAACCCCAACTGCACAGCAACAACTTATTTATCAGCAGCTCAAGCAACCATGTGGGCAGTTATCTCCCATCTCGCTCGTTCATAACATCTATCACTTTTTAATGTCCAGATCGTATCATATGATTTAATCGCGCACGTTAAAGAGGTTTTTTTTTCGATACTAAACAATACAATTTAATGTCTAATTGTTCAGTATTATCGACCGCTTGCGATGTTTAGCTGCATTTTGGTATGTTATTGATGGAAAAACACAGTTTTGTACCCCCCTAAGGGTTCATTAAATACCATAAATACTCCTTTACATCGCGCTTTGGGTTAACAGGGAATATTCGTTTTCAATTGAATTGCGTATTAGTAATTAGAAGGCATGCGAATACGAACCACAATTCGAACAAGACAGGGTTTTCCGTTACTGTAAGTAACATCAAAATCAAATGCTAGGACCCAAACGAATCATGTGGTAAGTTAGTCTTAACTAGATAATTAATACTCGATCGTACTCATTTTGAGTAGATTTCAAACCACGAAACATTTTCTTAAAATGGGAAATAGATATTTTCCCCTCAGCAGCAGGAAGGAGGGTTCTTCGATACCTAAAAAGAGTGAGCAAAACTCAATTTTGCTGCGAGCGTGAGACAAAATGACCTTGAAGTGACCTTGGAATTACAAATATTACAATGCCAATTTCGCGCGCGAGGTCTAATACAAATTCGAAATACTCGGGTGTCTATTCGCGTTCTCTTTTTCACCTCGTTAGTACATAGAGAGAGACAGAAATATTTTAAATGTCATTCAATCTAATTTTATTTTATTTTAATTCGTATTCCAAACTTCCGATAGCAGACCCCTGAAACAGAGTCGGAACGTAACGTTCTGAAACACGCGCACAAGTACTCATTTGTATATATCATTTATACAAATTTTAATTTTTAAATGTTTAACCATACTCCACTTGAAATAATTTACGTTCTTAATTTCAAAATCAAATAAGTATAAACGAAAAAAATACAAGATTATCATGTGAAAAATATTATTACTTACAACAATCTCTCGTATTGTGATCAAACAGTAGTTACCGAACGCAGATAAAAAAAAGTTGACAAAAGTCAAAATGGCGGTATAGATATTTTAAAAATATTTAATTTATTTTGATTATTTTTTGTGTTATTAAATTATTATTGAGGTTTTTGAACTCAATTGTAAGAATATTATAATAAATACGAGTGAATAACGTGACAAAGAAGGATTAAGCATCACCCAGGTTGTATTTTTCCATGTCTTCTTGCTGCTGAGGTGAAAAATAGTGTGTTCAACTTGAGAATAAAGTTATTTACATCTTGTGCTTTTGAGTCCCTCTCTACACTCAAGATTCTAAATTAGAATCACTCGCTACGCTCGTGATTCTATTATAGAATCTTTCGCTTGCTCAGGACTCAAAATTAGCACTCGAAGTAAATATGAACTTTCTTCTCTTGTTGTACAAAAAATATAGTAGGTAGGTAGGTATCTAACCAGACACCAAATAATCATTTTAATAATACCTACATTTTTTTTAATGTGTAGTCAAGATGAAAATCGCTAAATACTAAAGACATTAAAACACCAATTTTCATGTTTATTTGGGGCAAACCGCGTTTTTTAATCGCGACGTTGACGCGCTTTTTTAGCGATACATAATTAGTATACCTAATACACATGTAAACTGCACGCTTGTCAGACGCAGCTTGTAGACCTTTGCACACAAAATTTTATGAACATGCCGTAAAAAACACGCAGGTGACGTAAGCAAACTGCTCCGTGGAATGAAAAACGCGCCGTTAAAACGTGGCGCGTTAATGTTAATAAACGCAGTGTGCATATATAGGCTCTTAATATTAAAGTGAACAATTATATAAAGCGATTATACTTCTAAGACTAAACTTATACCTGCTTAAAAACTATACACCTATATAATTTTATCAATGTATAAGCATTTTTTTGTGTTGTTGGTGTTTGCTGCCAGGGCACTTTGTCCAAGTCAAGTAGGTACAAAAGTTATCTGAGGCGTCACCTTTAAAATTAGTCCATGATTTTGAATTTAAAAATAATATAATATATATAATCAAGTATAAGTATATCAGACTCCGGTTAAATTAGCAGTCGATACCACGATCCCGCTCACTCGCCGAATGAAAAGGTCCTCGTATTCAAATGTACACAAATCCCACTGGCCTACATGTAAATCATACCAAATAGGACGTGCGCGGAACGCTGAGCACCGCTCGCTGCCGGCGCGCGGCGCGGCGTTGGCCGGTAAATGTATTGGTAATTCTGTTCAATATGGAACTGGAAAAAACTGAGAAGATCTATCACATAGACGGACGTTTATTCATTTATTTATTTAAACTTTATTGCACATTACAAATGGCGGACTTTATATAATTATTGCCATATAGACGATACACCTATTATACCATATATTATATCTTCTAACACTTCCTGAAAGGAATGTTACATCACCTCAGCACACCTGCTCCTCAATTTGTCCAAACGTTTAAGCTTAACGATCCAATAGAAAAACGTAATAATAAACTTATTTGCAGTTAAATATCACAAAAGACAAGTTTTATGTTAAATCTGTCCGGCACTAAAGATAAGTTTTCCGTCCAATCTGAACACATTTATCACATTTGCTAGAAGCTTTTAAAGAACGTAGCTTACATAAATTCTATTCATACTTAAACATAAAGACCTGCTACTTATCCCTTGGACCGTTAATGCCTATTTGCGTTCTACACATTTTCATATAGGTCATTGTTATACATCTGAACATAATATTACAAAGCGCCCACGAAAGTTATTATAATCTGAAGAGCCATCGAAATGAAAGCTGGCCTCCCGGGATCGGAGGGCGAATAAAGGCTGTACCGTATTCGGAGACTAAAATGCGTTATCAGTTTAATGCCAATACTTTGCTAATATCAGAGCATCGTTGTGATGTACAGCGAGCGAGCCAGCGCAAGCAAAAGGTTTTCAATATTATTTTGATACCACAAATGCGTGACTGAGAATGAGGTCCTTGCGATACGCAGGCCACCCGGGGGACGGATTGAGTGTCTGTCCTTCCTTACGCGTCTGATTTAGGGCACAATGCGGATTTTATTATAAAAGACTTCTCTACGTCCATTAGTTGACCCAAAACCATTAGTTTTGATAGCATGTGTACCTATATTAGTATTTTGCAAACTTCAGACCACCTCGTAACTTTATAAGTAAACGATCTTCGGTAAAATATAGTGTCACATTGAACTTAAGTAATGAGTGGTCCCCTGGTCCCGAAATAAAGTACCCGAATATTATGTTTATGGTTTTTTTCATGCTGATATTTAAGCAGTATGTTTTTTTATAATCTATGGTAAAAATAGCATAAAATAAACCTGAAGTGTATTTATATGTATCAGCGTGAGTACATAAATGACTTTACAACGCATATGTCCTGAAATAATTGTTATTTGTATTAAATCAGATTAAATTATGTCTATTCCGCAAAGTTATAAATAAAAATATTGTTGCTAATTTTTTTCTCAAATATGTTTCAAGTGTAATTAGAATAGAACCACTGCCGTACAACACGCATGACCGCGCTCCGCCTTGTTAGGTCCGGTCCAAACTAATGTTAAAAAATTACATCGTGGTGTTAGTTTTTTTTTACATTCTTCTTCTTCTTTATCTGCCATGCCCGTCGGTGTCGGGCGTTGGTGGCCACCTTTGCGAAGTCTTTCCTATTCTCGGCCAGTCTTGCGAGCGTGGCCGCGTCCTCAATGTGTGTCCATTTTTTAAATATTATTGAGCCAGTTCGCCTTCTTTCATAGGTGAAAATTTATTTTCACTTCTCATGCTCGTAAAGTTCGACTTTAAGTCGTGCGTGGATGACATAAAATCGCATTTTAAGCTCTAGAGCATTAAGTAAAAATTTTCTTTTAAGTCTAAGAATGTGGCTCAACAGCCAAACAGAGTCAAAATATATTGCACAATTTAATTGAGCAGTAAAATTTCGTAGAATACTGAAACTTGTTATAATTAATTCTTGCTATAATTATTTGAATTGCGTGTTTTCTATAATTAATTAAATGAAATCAAATAAAATAGGAGTTGATAATAGTTAAGAAATGCCCCGAAATATTTTTATGACTTGGCAGAAAACAAGTATCTATGTCTTAATTCACATGCTAAAAATAAAAAAATAAAAACATTAAAAAATTTATTGGTGGGAACCATATTTGTTTTACGATTGCCGATAAATAATTTCCTCGCAATTGAAGTGAAAATTAGAGTGTAGCCCTCGTCCATAAAACCCATTTTACACTCGACTTTATATCAATAGATGTACAATCTACTATTATTCAACCTAAAACAGAAGCTTCCATTTTGACAATAATTTCATTTGTTAAGTGTAGGGTAGCTACTTACTGAACAATTAAGTAGATAACGATAAACCCTCTAATTAAAAGTTTGTTCGCGATTTCGTGCTGTTTTAATTAAAGGCTTGTAGAAGTACTTTATCTTCCACTTAGATGTTACACTGACATTACTTACATATTCACCAGCGCGGAATATTTCACACATCTATCAATGTTGACTCATATTTTGATATTTAAAGTAGTATTTTTAATTCAAGACAGTAATCTGACTGCTCTTGCCCAGACATCAGTTGCCCCTGTTGCCCCCCCCCCCCCCCCCCCCTCGTATCCACGCCTGCTCTTGCCATACAATGGTTTACGATATCTTGAATTGAAAAGAAAATACTCATGCAAGCATGAAGTATGGGTGAAAAAACGCTACTGCAATAAGGTACCTATTGGTAATTGGTAAAGCCGCAGTTAAGTTGTCTCAAGCAAATTTTATAAACGTTATTAAAGCAATATTGAAAGTCTTAATGACAATTTTTATGTCTAATCTCCTATAAACTATACCTACCTAATTACTATCGAACCGGGAACAATAAATGGTTATAAAAAGTTGTGATGGTTAAATAAAACCTTAAGACTTTTCGCATCTGTGGAAATATAAACAATATAATAAAATAATTTAATGGACGGAAGCAGCCAGGCAGAAATAATTAGCAAAAATTTTCTTTCCTCCTCTTTAAAGCCCGCTAAGTGTTTTCTTAATTCAAAGAGACCCTTTGAATACTTAAAATTTCCTTAAAATATTTTGTAAAAACTCTCCGTCATTTATAAGAATTATAAGTACCTACCTAAGTAGGTAAAAGGTACCTTTGGAGTCCATATTTTTCCCTGTATTATACAGTACGAGTAAGTACCTGTCTACGTTTTCCTTGATAACGTTCTCTGATTGTTGTTCCCGATGTCCTGTCACGGTGAAATGAATCGCACCACTACTTTTGAAACGGCTTAAACCTAATTACAGCGAACTTTTATATTAAGCACACGTTCGACTTCAAAAGTATCGGTAAACGAAACCCTCGCAAGGAAGCTGGCTCTAATTCTAATAGATTAAGGCTCCCAAAACGGACTCCGGACTCCTTTTGATTACAGCCGGCGCACTGAATGCTTAAGTAGTAACCATAGTTACCTAAACATAGGTGTGTAACATTGTTGAGTTAGCAAGATTTTATTATCATCAACATCATCAATCTATGTAACCGTTGTACTTATATTATAAAAAAACGAATGAAAGCGATGCGACGTTAATGCTAATAAGTACTAATAACATGAGATCGGAGCGATAGAACACACCAAATTGGCGTTGAGTAGATGTCCTTGAGCTCGGGTGCCGACACTCCTTATTATTTTTCATTTAAATAACACTGCAATCTTACCACGCATTATTTTTATTTTTTTACCTGGTCTACTAAAACTACACAATTACACACGTAAAAAACAATATAAAATCGCGTTAAGAGTTAATACATATTTAACAGTTAAACACAATCAGTTTTTGTGCAAAATGTAAATATTTAAGTATGTTTTTAGGGTTCCGTAGCCAAATGGCAAAAAACGGAACCCTTATGGATTCGTCATGTCTGTCTGTCTGTCCGTCCGTATGTCACAGGCATTTTACTCGGAAACTATACGACGTATCTCAATAAAATTTACACATATAAGGTGTATTTTGTATTCAGCTACTTAGTTATGTAGTTAAATTTGAAAAAAAAAAAACATTTTTAGGGGGGCGCTACTCCATACAGGTAACTAAATAAATAAAAAATAACCAAATATCAACATGTGACACATCAATCGATAGGTCTTTCAAAATAACATTGAGGTTTATTTGACTATTTTGTGATTAAGTGAATATTTTCTGAAATAATCGCTTCGAAAGTCAGAAAAGTTGTGTACCCCCCCCCCCGTAACTTTTGAACCGTAAGTAAAAAAAATATGAAAAAAATTTAAAAAGATGCGCCTTATCATATACTTTCTACGAAAATTGTTTTGAACATTTTCGGTTCAGCCATTTTTGAGTTATCTCCAAAAAACTTCTTCCATAGGCATCAGATACGACCTTTTGGTATTAGTTTGGTTCTTATTCCATTGAAGGTACGGAACCCTCCTATGCGTGGTCCGACACGCACTTGGCCGGTTTTACTAGATACTTTAGAGGTGTAGTAAAGCCGTCAGCAATTTTAAAAATTAAAGAAAACTTCGTATCATAATCAAAATAGGCCATAAAACCACGTTTTAACCATGGTAACACAAGGGGACCACGGATAATTTTTAGGGTTCCGTAGCCAAATGGCAAAAACGGAACCCTTATGGATTCGTCATGTCTGTATGTCCGTCCGTATGTCACAGCCATTTTACTCGGAAACTATACGACGTATCTGAATAAAATTTACACATAAGGTGTATTTTGTTTACCGCTACTTAGTTATGTAGTTAAATTTGAAAAAAAAAATATTTTTAGGGGGGCGCTCAATAGATGTAACTAAATTTAAAAAAAATTTTACCAAATAGCAACATGTGACACATCAATCGATAGGTCTTTAAAAATAACATTGAGGTTTCTTTGACCATTTTGTGATTAAGTGAATATTTTCTGAAATAATCGCTTCGAAAGTCATAAAAATTGTGTCCCCCCCTGTAACTTTTGAACCGTAAGTCCAAAAAATATGAAAAAATATGAAGCGATGTGCCTTATCATGTACTTTCTACGAAAATTATTTTAAACATTATCGGTTCAGCCATTTTTGAGTTATCTCCAAAAAACTTCTTCCATAGGCATCGGATACGACCTTTTGGTATTAGTTTGGTTCTTATTACATTGAAGGTACGGAACCCTCCTATGCGTGGTCCGACACGCACTTGGCCGGTTTTTTATTTATACGGTTCGTTTTTATTATTTATTATTTTTTTATCCTGTATATATTTTTTGTGTCAGGTTAGTTTTTATAATATTTTTACAAAAGTAAAATATAAAAATACATCTAAAACATACAAAAACAATCAAAACATTATAAAAACCTAACCTAGGGTGCCGCCGGCAGCGGAGCAAGGCCCAGGCTGCCGGGGGTTAGGGCCGCAGAGTGAGGAACCTTCAGACTATGCGCGCCATGTCAAAGATTACCGCCTTCTGGATCTGACCCTTGATCCAACCACAACCTCGTAGCGAAAGTCTCTCAAGATGTTGGTCGAGACTCTTCGCTATGAGACCGTCCGCAGAGACAACAATCGGTACAATGATCGCCCAATCAACCTCCCACATGGCGACCACCTTGTGAGCCAAGTCTTGCTGGACTTGTCCTTCTCGGCCTTCACGAGGTTGTCGTCACAAGGGACGGTGAGGTCTACGTCGGGTCCCGTAAGGGCCCGTAGAACCGCCCGTGTAGCTCCTTGCTCTTCCATACCGTCTTGCGATCCTCGGTCCTTAGCACCACAGGTTTGCGCCAGTTCTCGTTTGCCAAGGAGAGCAGCGTGAGACCCTTATCTACTGCCACCACATCACGATGCATCCCACACTCGTTGTTGAAATACGAGTAATTCCTGAGATTGTACACCTCGCGGTTGTGGAGATTTTTGGCGTTTAAAAAGCCGCGACCTCCACACTTCCGTGGGATGTACAATCTGATAACGGACGAGCGTGGGTGTAGCATACGGTGTGTGGTGAGCAATAGACAGACCCTCCAATCCAGGGCATCCAGCTCGGTCTGTGTCCACCTTAGTATGCCAAAGGAGTATGTGAGTAGGGGCATCACTCAGGCGTTGAAGGCGCGCACCTTGTTGCCACCTGACAAAAGATTATTGAGTACTTTTGTCAGCCGACCGAAGAAGCGCTCCTTCAACGCCTGTTTAATACCCGCATCCTCAATACCCAAGGACTGTGACATACCAAGGTATTTGTAGGTTTCTGATTCAGAGTTAGATCTGAACGTCATTGCCCCAAATTTAGAAAGCTGTAAATTTGCTGAATTTTTATTGTTGTAAATAATAATGTTTGGACATTAACTGTGTATTGTATGGGAGCCCCAGTAAATATTTATTTTATTCTGTTTATTAGTATTTGTTGTCATAGCGTCAACATAATTACCGTCATGCAAATCACAGTTCATGAGATACAGCTTGGTGACAGACGGACAGCGGTGTCTCAGTAATAAGGTCCCGTTTTTACCCTTTGGGTACGGAACCCTAAAAGCCGAGTTCTATGGGGGAGGCACCAGCCACCAGAAAGATTACTGTAGATGGTGCACTCTTAGATTCTATACAATGAAATAACTTGCTTAACAAACACAGCGAACAGAACAGATCGCCAAACGTGAAGTATGCGTCGTTGAAGAGTTCCATTCTGATCCTCATCACCATAAGCAGTTTCACTTCATCAAATGTCACTTTTTTTTAATGAAAATGCTTAATATATAACACAAAAATCACTATATATGTGCATACATAAAAAAGGCATCTTTAAGGTTTAGATTTAGAAAAAAAACATACAACCGAATTGAGAACCTTATCCATTTGGAAGTCGGTTAAAAATAGGCGTGAAGGGTTACAAACTAGTTGCAATAGTCTGGTCTTACCCCAACGCACCTTATCAATAAATATTTGGATCAGATCCATACAGTCTACTATTTTTTACAAGCTGCGGCGGTCGAGTGGCAACTGGCCGACCAGCGACTTATTTGTCGCCCGTCCGCACACTAGCACTAAAACCAATAGGGAAGGAGACAGTTGCGTCGCGGGCTTGTTTTCGAACCCGCGGACAAAAAAGTCTCCCAGTAGTCGCGTCGCTACGTGTGCGTACTTCCATACTAACTCAAAGAGAGAGAGATGTGAGAGACAAAATAGTCGCCGTGACAAAAGTTGCTCGTGCGCGCGCACCCTATTGTTTATAAAAACAAAAAGGCTGAGATAAAAAAGGAAAAACTCTCAGAAGAAAGAGATCTGACTCCTGCCATTGTCAGAGTGAGTGTGAGGTGGTGTGAGTAATGACGACATTGATGACACATGTCGTTTAGCATGTCGCGTGTGACTGCAAGTTTCTATGATTTTTTCATGGCACAATATTATACAAATTTTACCGATAGTGTATTTTTGTACTTTTACATACTCATCTACGTCATCTCCAACTGACTGGAAATTGATAGAAAAATTGGCAGAACAGCACCCGTATATAGTGGCGGTATTAGATAAACGAAATGAATACATATGCACAGGATTTTCTATAACCGATCGGACAGTTGTCACTGCCGGTACTTGCCTGGGCAGGCAGCAACCTACTGCCGTCGCACTTGCTGCAGTCCTGGGCGATGACGTAGTTGGTAAAAATATATTGAAAATCTCACACACACGGCTGCACAGTGCTTATTCCTGCCACGTAAGTCAAACACAACCAAGCGAGACCATAATGAACAGTAACATCGCCCTCATTTACGTTGTCGACAACAAATTGGACTACTTCGCCCATGTAGCCACAATCGGAGATATTGCTCCGTTACAATTACGAAGGCAAAAAGTTTCTGCCGTCGGTCTCGGCGAGCTTACTATTGGTACGGTAGTGCTGCAGCGACAGTTGTATATAAAAAAGACCTGTGTAAACCCGCAGTGGTATTATTGTGTATGCGGAATAGAATATCCACGTGAATACACAGACTATAATAAATTTGGAGAAGGTGGGCCGGTGGTTTCAGGAAGTAAAGTTGTAGCGATAGCGGGAGCACCGTGCGGGGCTTTGACTGTTCCAAACTCAGAAGTACAGTACAACATTTTCACCGTCGTAATGCATTATTACCCATGGATTCGTCGTAACCAGAACAACATAACTAATCCCCAAACCGAATTGAAATCTCGACGTAGTAATTGTAATTGTAGAATCAAAGTTGTCTTAGAATACATTGTTACGCCGTTAATTATTGCTAATTTATTAAATTAATTATTACGGATTTTGCTTTGATTAATAATTATTGGGTGTAATGTAATTAGATGTGCTTACTGCGAGCGAACATTGTTATATTGCTCAGGACCGGTAACCGATAATTGGACGGAAATGAACATTCGTGGTTACTGGAGCTAATTATTGAGCGCGGACGGAGCCCGCGCCGGTAATAACTGAACACGGTCGCATTATCAAAGGTGAATTTAAGTCACAAATATATTTAACATTACAAGAATTTTCATTTAGATATTAAAAGCTATATATAAGGACTTATGTATGGAAATTGTACTTATGAATTCATTCATTCACCACCTGTTATAATTATAAAGTAACATATAGAGTTAGAAAGAGAGTTGTTACACTACCCAATAGATAGTTTTTACACTAAATAATAGATAGTTAGATGACTAAAACGTAAAATAAAGGTAGCAATCAATACCTTCTCGTCTAGATAATACCCCCCGATATTGGCTTGCGTACGGGTTTATGTGTGCGAATAGGTATGGGAAGGTGCACGGGCATGAACATTGAACGTGGAATGAGAAATGAGAGCCCCACTTACAAAATGAAATGAAATACCATCAAAAACATCACATGTACTAACATGGAAGTTTCACAACGCAGTTTTTCTACCGCAAAAAGCATTGAGATCTAATGTAAAACCACACCGGTATCCATAGAACTCGATTCCTACTGGAATTTACTAACAACATTTCATTGTGACCCTTTCAGTATTACTCAAATGTCTATTTTCAACCGACTTCAAGATTTCGAAGGAGGAGGTTATCAATTCGTCGGGATCTTGGTTTTTGCTTGTTTTTTTTTTTTTTTTTTTTTTTTCTATGTATGTTCACCGATTATTCGAAGACGGCTGGACCGATTTGGAAAATTCTTTTTTTGTTTGAAAGAGTATACTTCACAGTTGGTCCCATTGTAACCAGGTTAGGATCTGATGATGGGATCCTGGAGAAATCGAGGGAACTCTTCAACTATTATAGGCACACCTATAGTGATTTCAGTACTTTTTACAGCAGCTCGAGCATTTGCTGTTGGCTAAGTGAAGTCGGTTCTTTTTTGTTTAAAATTATTTCTAATAAATAGAATGACCTAGCCATCGCACGGCTAAATATAGGCACCTACAGCACGCAGCTACAGCAGTAGCTGGCCAATCAATACACGTATATTTTGCATTAAATAATGTGATATCGTTAGACAGATTTTATTTCGTGTCCATTCTATTTTCCTGTGACCGACAACTACGGATCACTAAGTACGTATTTACTACGTATACAACGCTCGGCCCGACATGTCCTGTTCCGTCAGTCAGGAAATACTAGAGGTTCCTCTGTGTTTTTTTAAAGCTAGGTTAGTACTAAAGTATAAGGTACAGTCGCCATCAGATATATCGGAGCAACCAAGGTGGTGACAAATATTTGAACAACTCCTCTATTGTGAAGGCAATAAAGTGCATGTTCAGATCTTTTTGACTACCTTGGCCGCTCCGATATATTTGATGGTGACTGTACATTATTAAACCTCAACTTTTTTTACGCCTGCAAAACTTGTAGGTACTCGGTTTTCCATTCGGCGTAATAGAATAAGTAATATTACTAGCAAGTTTGAATTTGCAATAAGAAACAATCTAAAACATATAATGTCGAAACTCTACTGGTATGGAGGAAGTCCATCATGCACTGTAAGGATTTCATTAAATGACAAACCATGCTATAAAATTAAAAAGTAATCATTTTCAGTCAGCGTAACTTAATGTGTACTGTGTAGATAATGAATGATATTAGGGCGATATGACAGGAGTATAAAACAGCATAACAATGGAAATTCCAATTGCTTGTTATATATCGGCTAGTCCCTTCAGGAAGTGTCATTGTTTTTTTTTATCCCTTTTTTAATTTTATTCATAGTAAGTACTAGATAGGTAACAATTACATATAAGTACATATGTATCAGCTTTTGCAATGTTTTTTATTTCAACGATATTTATTAGTTATTGTCAGTTAAAAATTGTTCTATGATAGATTATGATGAGTGTGTAACACTACAAAAACCTTAAATAATCAATAGCTGTATGTAAAACAAAAAATCATCATTAACGTAACATCATTTAATAGCTTAAACATAATATCTTCAACTTTGCCCTCTCGAGAGATAAGGAGTACCTTACGCGCGATCCCCGCGTCAGTTGTCATGCTCCACCGAAAGGATAGGGCGCGTGTAATTATTTCAAGATAGTTAGGCTTATAATTAAATATGAATTTTGTTAGAGTTTTCATTCGCAATATGAGCCAGTTGGCGCCGCTAAAGAAGGTAGGCATCGTCGGGGTGCCTTTCGAAAAGGGCCAGAAGAAGTATGGCGTGAGCGTTGCCCCCGCGGCCATGAGGTACGCCGGATTGCTTGACAAACTCAAAGAAATTGGTAAGAAAAACATGTGTAGTATTTGTTGTTTATGTAATGTACTGAGTTGAATTCCCATTTCCTAAATAAATGGTTTAAACTTTGGAGCTCGGATCGGAGCCTCAAAAGTTCGATCGCAAAGCGCTGCCAAGCTTTTAGCGTTTTATCAAACAAGTTACAAATGTTAGAGAAGTTAGACCAATATATAGCGGAGCAGAGGCAACATTTACTAAAGTCGAACTCGGCTTTTGGCTTTGTGACTACTTATATACATTTGTGTAGAATTAGAACAGCAGAATGAACCTTCCCGCATGTGTTTGGATTACGAAAATCATGCGTTGAAACCCCAGTGGTGCGGTATAAAGTGAAAAACGCGAGTGCAGTAATAGTATGTATTCATTTCGATGCAAGGGCGCAAGTTTTGTTTGGCAATGGGATATCTTGCCACGAGCTGCAAGAGAGTATAGGTACTCGTACAGTTGCGAGATTGAATGCGCAAGCGAATTCCGCGGTGTTTCCTAAAGCCGTTGAGGGTAAACCGCTGTTTTTGGTGGCAATATGTGGCTGGCATGTTCAGGAATCCCACAGGACCACCCCTGCCCCCGGCGTGGTGGTATGCTTAGAGCAATTTCAAGCGTAAAAACGAGTACTGTTAGGGCATGTATTTTTCACCACACCATATCCTCACGGAAACGATAAGTGTGTGGAAAGTTGCGTTTTACCCTTTAGAGTGGAAAGTAATTTGGTACAAGTTTTGTTGTTGGATATACTTTTATGCGATTATTTTATCCGTTGTAATATTTTACAGCTTGTATTTTCTTCGCATTGGTGAAAGTGAAAAATATTGTATATCTACTTACTTTTTGAACCACTGGTTACGTAGCTACGTCGATTGTGCAACCTTTCGCTGGCTCGGGTTTCAGTACAAACGAGAGGTTAAACAACAACTTTACTCTCTTGTATAATACATAACTATTGTTCTGCAGATGGTCTAGACGTTAAAGATTATGGAGACGTGGATACTCCGACGTGCATCGAAGCTAGCCAGGACGCAGAACAGAATGTGGAAAACATGTCGGACCTGGCGCTGGTGTCCGCGTGCAATAGGAGGCTCTCGGAGAAGGTCTCACAAGTGCTTCGCGATGGAAGGATAGCGGTCACTATTGGTGGTGACCATTCTATTGGAGTCGGTAAGTTTTTAGAATTTTTGGGTGCCAAGCACTTTCACTCTGTTTGTCTGATACAGTACAGTGCTGTTTTTCAAGAACTTGTAATATGTAACCTAGTTAGTAGATAGCAAAAAGAGTGTACTCGTAAATATTTATCTTACTCCAATCATACTATTCCTACTCCCTACTACTACTATCCCTAGTCCGTACTAATATTATAAATTCTAAAGATACTATCTATGTATGTATGTTAGGTATCTCTTCACGCTTACACCACTTAAGCGACATTATATGATATTGGGTATGATATTGAGTCCCGGGGAAGGACAGGATAGTTTTTTATCACGGAAAACATGCCTTAAGCCTTAAGGGATTATTTCCGTTAAGGGGGTGAAAAGGAAGAGGAATTGTATGAGCTCTAATTAAATGTTTATCTGCAGGTACCGTCGACGGCCACTACAATGTAAACGAGGACATGATTTTAATATGGGTGGACGCTCATGCAGACTTGAACACCAACAAGACGTCAGACTCAGGCTCCGTCCACGGCATGCCTGTGGCACTCCTAGTCAAGGAGCTCTCGGACTACTGGCCGTACCTCCCTACGATGGACTGGCAGGTGCCCAAGTAATACTAAAACCACTGTTAATTATTTACCTTCCTAACAATCCTTCTTACTTTTAAGTATACTAATAACAAAGACTAGACACTTGGTAAATTTTTTTTAAAATAACATTATACGTAGGTACACGGAAAGGCACGAAACCCATAATTTTCCTTTTTTGCTTAACTGCAACCAGGTTACAGTAAAAAATAACCTCTTCCGACAAAGTAAGTATACGAGTATATACATAAACATAATGTACTGGTCACTTAAATATTCCATTTGTTATGGAAACTAATGTGTCAAAGTAATGTTATTTTTATGCCAACGTACCAACATACACATATATTTATGTATTACCTATACTATACAAATATACATATAATTTTAAATTTGCAGATTTTCAATCAAAAGCCTCGGTTACATCGGCTTGCGCTCCGTAGACAGTTACGAGAGGTTGGCGATAGAAAAATACAAAGTTCCTACATTTGCCATGGAAGATATTGACAAGTGAGTAGAGTAAGAACTTTTTCACATCACCTATTCGGATAAGGGGCTTTCTCCCCTGCCAGGAGGCCCAGGGGGAAGCAAAAATAAAATTTTACGTACCAATGGTATTATTCATCGATTATTAATACCATTACGGTGGAAAACCAGGTTAGCAAGCTCGCCTGAAAGTACAGCGGGCAGGGACCAGTGTCGTAACTATCGGGTGGCAATCTGACTGAAAGGCTATGAGCACAGGGCCCCTAAGGTCAAATAAATCTTCGCTCCAATATCCGGCCCCTTTTGTTCCAGGCACGGGATAGTGAACTCCATACATCACGTGCTGCAGGTGTTGGATCCAGAGCAGAAGCGCCCCATTCACGTCAGCTTCGACATCGACGCGCTAGACGCGCTCGAGGCCCCCAGCACCGGTACCCCAGGTAATCTCACACGAACACTTGGTAACTGCAGTTACCAGCCGCCACTCTTGGCTATTAGGCAACGAATTTAATACGCATTATCTTTAACTATACAACCCGCTATGGACTTAATGTTTCAAATAAAAATATTTCATTTCATTTAACAGACAACCTTTAGCAGAAAGTCATTACAAGGTAGATCAAAGTTAATAAGAGCTTTCGGACGATGCCAATTTATTTGATTCCCCTGACAAACAATGCTCTATTTAATAAAATTCCCCGGATACGTAAAAAATACGGATTTTATATGAACCATGGAAAAAGCTAAGATAAATTGCTACCATACTAAGTGGCCGAAGTAGCCCTTGTTTATTATTTGAGTGTACAAGCTAGTTCATCTAGCATTGATCAAACCAATAAATTCATAGGCAGGTAAGTACAATTACAAAAACAACCCCTATAAATTTGGACGCATTCATCCAAGATTCATCATGCTAATTTACACGTACCGTTTTCACGTTCATACTTAAACCCTTAAGAAAATAATAAACGTTCCTATTTTCTAACATTTATTGTATGTACAGTACAAATGTACTCACTTTTTAAACAGAATTACCTAATAACATTTTGCTCTGATTTTTTCCCAATGATAAAAGGTGAATGTCCCATATTTTTTGCGAGCAACTCTTTTATTACTATTATTACACAGAATATTATTATTTTAATGTACTACCACTTCTCCGACGTCATTTATTCATTCATCAATGTTAAATCTTTTAATAAACTTCTCGTGAAAATAAAGCCCAGTTATTTTCTTTTGCATCAAAATGGCAGCCAATTAATTTTATACGATTACATTTGCTACAGCTCGTCATCATATAAAGGAAGCAAATTAATAATTGTATTGTGTATTTTCGAACGAGCGGAGCGTAATCGAAGTGAAGTTCTTTCGAACAACTTCGGCTACCTAGACGTCTGTGCATTTCGATGCTTTTTGATTTTAAATAGTTGTTCCGCGGTAACTTTAGTAACGTTTTTCTCATCTTTATGAAATTTGTTGGGGTTATAGCAGAGATACATATTTTGAGAGTTCGTATATGAGTAGGATCGCTCAAGGGATTGTGGAGCTAGAAGGGGAAAAAAATTCTTCAGAAGGGTCTTGTTATATTGGTATCTCGTTTGCAAGTAAATCGCGAGTTCTCTGTTCGAGGCGTTATCAAACTAGTTATCAAACAATCAAATGTTTTAATAAATATAATTTTGAACTGTCATTTATTTATTTATTTATTTATTCAGGGAACCAACAGCTAATAATAATAGTGTAGCTATATTGGTAAGTAACAGAGATCACCAGTAGCAATACCTATCATATACCTACATACATACATATCATAGTCATATCATATACTTACCTAGATTAGCAGATGTTTTCGTGTAAAGTCACCGGCAATTGTATCTCCCTACACGAAGGCCGCAAAAATATGTGACACGACACTCTTAAGGCCCTACAAATAGTAGGAAGTGTAGCATTACGCTACGTATCGTACGACATCTGTCGACTTTCTTTAGAACTTCTGAACTTCTGTGTCTAAGGCTAGGTCACGGTTGATATATAAAAAAGCGTACATTGTGATTCACGGCATTACAGGTAGATGGCGCTTATATCAGTCCGTATTTTGTAATACGTCTGGCAGTTATAAAATTGAGATAAGACTCGCGCTAATTTTGAATGTGAATTTTGAGGTATTCCAGATTGTCAAAAGAAAAAAGTTGATTTTTGATGGAGTCTGTCAGAGCGCCGTGAGATTTTGAAAGAAAAAGAGATAATCTGGATTTGTTCTGGTCTTTTTTGCCATAATTTGCTTAGCTGCATCGTGATAAAGTGCGATTTATTTCAAACATTGTATGGCAAGTGCTATTGTTGCATTGTTGGAGCAGAAATAAAACCGAAACCCTTGCCGGGCGAAGAGGCCCAATATAAATTATTTAGCAAGTGCTATACCCTGAAACCGCCTGATTCCGGAAGGCCCTTGTGGATGCCGGGCCGGCGGGACAGTCTGCAGCTGCCGCGATTTCCGCGGGTTTCTTCGCCACATCATCGGAGAGTTAGAGTCCGCATCCAGCGAGCTCTCGCAAGTGAGAAAAGGAGTTCAGCGAGCTATTGGGTCCGCCGTATCAAAGCGGACACTGGCCCACGAACTCTTTTTTAATTTAAGCAACAGCTTTTGCATCCTGCTTTCGAGAACATCAAATTATTTATATTTTTGTTAAAAAAACGTTACAAATCGGATTCCTTTTTTGTATCCAGTATTTTTGTGCCATAATAGTTTTTTTTGTTGTTTTGCTAAATTTCCCAAATTCCAATTGCCTCGTTTGACGGGCGTATAAAGACCTGGCTCTTTAATTTAGGCTACGTTCAGCCAGCGCATCATCTGTCACCATCCATATCACCCGCCTCATTAACCCATTATTTTCCTGCAGCCAAATTATTACTAGCCGAGTCTTTATTTTTACTTACCGGTTTTGCTAACTATTGAATTTGTAATGTCCTTGTTTAGGTACAGTCGTCTTCATTTTTAAGTGAAGTGCTAATATTAAATATTTTTAATTATTGTAATTTAATTACATTCTGGTCACTAGGGAGGTTGTTGAATGTGAAAGTGAAATAGGTACAGTTCTCTTCATTTTTAAGTGAAGTGCTAAATTTAAATATTTTTGTTATTATAATTTAATTGTATTCTGACCACTAGGGAACTTATTGAATGTGAAATACCCTTATTTAGATGCCATTATTGTGATTTTTACGTGAAATGCTAAATTTTAAATAATTGATAATTTTTGCTAATATTAAATATTTTTACTTTGTCGTCAAAATTAAACGTATTAATGCAAGTAAGAAGTGTTTCACTGCAGAAGATACTATTGCCGGTGACTGTACTAGGTAGGTGCTTTATAGAATCTAATTACCTTTATAGAAATTAATTAGGTAGGGTTGCCTACCCATGTGTCATAGATTCCTTTAAAACATGTAAATAAAACATAAGCCATCGTAAAACATAAGTTAGTTATCAACCTATCAATTTTAACACAGAAATATACCACCGATATGTAATACTCGTAAATGGCCCCACTATAGTGCTGTTAAGAACGACTCGTATGTACCTACAGCACTTTCTCGGTCAGTTTTATTTGACTAGTTTTATTACGAGTATTTAGTAGTGGCGGCGGGCCCATAGAATTCGATTCCCGCCGGCTTCCCTAATTATAAGCGCTTGGGTAGGTAACTTCCACTATGGAGAAAAGCAAATCCAAATTAGCTCTGGCTTGCCAACAAATCTTTTTGACGCACCACCACTCCTGGCCGGTTATAAATTATAAATTTCCAAGAGCCATATTTTCGGTTAATCTTGTTGGAGACTGTAGGTACCTCTACTATATTCGAACACAATGACTGAAACGTAAAATACGTGCCGTTGAGGAATTGCAATGTGGTTATTGCAACCTTTCCTACCAAATTGTACGATCGTGACCATTTGCTATTGTAAAAAAATAGCAATGCTCGATAATTGTGCTTATAAATCTTATAATATTGGAAGTGTCTTCGATTTTTCCAGGATCTCTTCATCAGAGCCTGTTTTGATGACATAACCAACTGAAAACGTATAGATAGATACCTCATAGACGTATAAAATAAGAAGACGTAACGCCGTGAAGACAAAACTGTGACTCCATAATAAGCCGATTTCTTCGTGTTTACGCGCGACACGCACACATCTACAACTCGTGGACGAGCGGTGAATGGTTCAAACGTCAAAAGTGAGTGTGTGTGCACGAAGATTGCGGCTCATTATGGAATCACAGTTTTATCTTCGTGGGATTACGTCTTCTTAATTTATATGTCTATGAGATACCTTTTCAAGCTAAAATAAAAGACTAATCGGTCGAGTAGTCTTTGAATAATCGGCGAACAAATGTAGAACACATTGGCTAAGTTTTAACGCTTACCTAAACAATTTTACAGGTCACAAGGGCTTGACAAATAAACCTTTTCACACAGCCAGCATACGTACGTGCCATTTTGTACTTCACGCCTCTAGCAATAAAATCGTTTCCGTAAATCCGTAGTGCCGAACGCTTCCACCGCTTCGTTATACTTATTCGATGCCGACATGCAGACGTTGCTGTAGAAACTGAACGAAAACTATTCGAACTCGTTGATTCGTTTACTACTAGAAAAGTTCAGATTTTTTAGTAGCATTTTAAACTAGTGCCACTGCACAAGGAAAATTACATAGTAGAGCCTGGAAATAGTTTTTGTTTTCGTCGATCTCACTCTAGTTGCCACTGTTGCCAGGCAATCGATAGTTTATTTTCTATGTAAAGAAACCTAAATACGGGTAGGATTTGTGTGGTATCAGAGCCAGTTTTCTAGTGAGCGAGGTGAGCGGATGAGTTTAAAATATAGACCTTTGTAACCTATATTATGGTATTTATTTACAGTGCGCGGCGGACTCACGCTCCGCGAAGGCATTACACTGATGGAGCTCGTGCACGCGACGGGGCGGTTGCGCGCCGTGGACCTCGTGGAAATCAACCCTGCGGTGGGCAGCGGCACCGACCGCGGTCGCACGCTCGACGCCGGCGTCGCCGTGCTGCGCGCCGCGCTCGGATTCTCCAGGCGCGGCACCGCCCCGCGCGGCCAACTCGACCTTCCTATACAAACCCCACCCCACAAATAATCATCGTATGCACAAGTGTAATTTTAGTACATTATTGTCGAAGAGGCGAAGTAGCATATTGATGGCCGAGTATTTATGATGGTTAACCGGACGTCTTTAGTCCGTTTAATTGAATACGAAGTCAGCAATGGTCATTCGAGCCGAGTCAAATATAGTGCTTTATTTTTCAAAAATGATGCAAAACAGCCAAATATAGCACGTTGGTGGACACCAAACAAAATATTTCATGATAAGCTCTAGTTTACAGGATGACCGCTACCGCTAACATCGAATTTCGATTCCAATCATACAGGGTGACTGGTAATTCGTCGTATTCCTTCAAGGGGGTTATTCTACAGCTTATTTGGAGTGATTTAAGTCCAGTCAAGCAGGGGTCAAAACTCATTGGTTTTCAAGTTATTCAAGATTTTAGATTTTTTTAATAAATACCGTCTTTTTGACCTAAAACTAGTATTTTTTTTTTAACTACGTATTTTTCAAATAAAAAAAAAGATTTTCCGAATAGCCAATGAATTACTGATTACGTAAAATAATAAAAAAAGTACAAAACATATCAAAATTTTGCAAATAAAAGCATCTGAAGTCAGAAGTTTTTGTATTTTTTTTTTCAAATCTTGTTACATTTTAAGGCATAACTAAAAAAAAAGTAATAACACTTCGCGTACAAATTATAGAATTTATTTCCTCAGTTCATAAGCTTTCTAAAAAGGTACAATTTATGACATTTTATGCTCATTTTTTACAATTAATAATAATAATACCAGAGCAGGTACAGGACTTAGCGTACTTGACTTTACTTGTTTGTGTCGTTTTAAACTCGCCGAAGGCATACTTTGTCTCCAGTTTCTTATCTTCTGAGACTTTAAGTTGCCCGGGGTGATACTTTGGTAAGTAATTAAGTAGGGGAATAAGAAAAATAGGAAAAATACAGTTTCATTATTAAATAAAATTTAATCTTAAAAAGGAAAAATTATAAATCTTGCTCGAACTGTTTGCCCTGCCTACGTATGCAAGAACGAAGCCTTCTTCGTACTTCAGTGATTGTCACTCGCCTCGAAAGCCCGTCTTTCATCGTCTATGCAGCTGCTAGGATTTTTTGCCGTAGGTCTTCTACGTCACGTATCGGTCTGTCGTAGACCAACGCCTTCATGTGACCCCAGATGTAGAAATCACACGGAGTTAAATCTGGGCTCCTGGCTGGCCAAGGGGTTGGACCACTTCGACCAATTCATCTTCTTGGGTAGTTTTCATCCATCCACTGCCGCACACCACGGTAAAAGTGAGCAGGGCAGCCATCGTGCTGATAAATCATGTTAATTCTTGTCGCAAGCGGCACATCTTCCAGTAGCGTCGGTAGCTCATCCCTCAAAAAAGTTTCATACGCGATGCCGGTTAATCGAGCTGGCAGAAAAAAAGGTCCGATTAAATTATCGTGCACGATTCCCATCCACACGTTCAAAGAAAATCTTTGTTGGTGAGCTCCTTCGTTTGATTTCTTTGGGTTTTGACCTTTGGGAGCCCAAAAGTGCAGATTGTGGTAATTTGTTATCCCGTCACGGTCGAAATTAGATTCGTCCGTCCACAAAATTCTCTTTAGGTATTCGGGATCTTCGATATCAGCATTAATTAAAAATCTGCTTGACGGCGAAAACTGACTGAAATCCATCCTTCTTGCTGGGTCTCCCTCTTCAATAGCGTGTACTGGAGTATAATGATACGGATACTGTCGAGCTGAGTGCAGGGTAAACCACACCTTCCACTGAGACATACCGAGCCGGTTAGCCATAATTCTCGTCGAAGTAGTACCGTCTGCCCGGAAAAAGTGCAAGATTTCTTCTTCTTCAGCAGGATCGTATTGTTGAGGTCTTCCAGCATCTGCTTGACGGCGTTTAACTGATCCTGTTTCCCGAATAAGACGGTACGATGAACCAAACACGCTTACGTGAGGTAAACGGCGGTTAGGGTAACGAAGTTGGTACTCCCTTCTAGCTGCAGCGGCGTCACCATCACAAGAGTCCGTAACAATAAATGATATCTGCGTATTCTTCAAATTCGTAAGTAGCCATTTGAGAAAAAACTTAGTTATCAATGTTATCATTATCAATATCGTCCGAATTGGAAAGAAAGTTGAAAGTAACTAACTGATTAATTACTACATGACCTATTTAAACCTGGTTAGTCTCACCCCCACCCCATGAGAAGCATCGCCACCCAATAAAATTAAGATAAGATAAGGAACAGAAGGCGAAAAACCCGCCGTAAGAATTAAAGTGACACAAACAAACTAATTAAAGTAATTTAACTTCATTAGCTCATTAGTTAATGACCCTTAATCAGTTTGTTTGTTTCACCAAAGGCAATCTGCAGTGCTTACTACCTCAAGGAATAAGATAAGATAAGAAACTGGAGACAAAGTATGCCTTCGGCGAGTTTAAAACGACACAAACAAGTAAAGCCAAGTACGCTAAGTCCTGTACCTGCTCTGGTATTATTATTATTAATTGTAAAAAATGAGCATAAAATGTCATAAATTGTACCTTTTTTAGAAAGCTTATGAACTCAGGAAATAAATTCTGTAATTTGTACGCGAAGTGTTATTACTTTTTTTTAGTTATGCCTTAAAATGTAACAAGATTTGAAAAAAAATACAAAAACTCCTGACTTCAGATTCTTTTATTTGCAAAATTTTGATATGTTTTGTACTTTTTTTATTATTTTACGTAATCAGTGATTCATTGGCTATTCGGAAAATCTTTTTTTTTATTTGAAAAATATGTAGTTTAAAAAAAATACTAGTTTTAGGTCAAAAAGCGGGTATTTTATTAAAAAAATCTAAAATCTTGAATAACTTGAAAACCAATGAGTTTTGACCCCTGCTTGACTGGACTTAAATCACTCCAAATAAGCTGTAGAATAACCCCCTTAAAGGAATACGACGAATTACCAGTCACCCTGTATTTATCCCCATCTCCATCACTTGTCATTTTGAGTGACAGAGACAGACATAGTTGAAACTACAATTTCCTGTGTTCGAGGTACACGTTTAGCTTTGTCACCTTTAATATCAGTTTAATTAAAAAGCTGGAAGTGTATTTTCATTCTGAAATGACCGCAAGCTATTTGAGATAACTAAAATATCGCAGTACCAACATTATACATAATAGATACCGATGTTGTGAAAGAAATAGTATTTGTATGCAACATTTACGTCGCGAAACTGAGCGTACAATTATAATTTTTATTTGACCATAAACTAGGCACTTCGCCGCCTTATTTTAAACCGTAAAAGTTAACCTTGCCGGACATTTTTGAAAAATAAAAACTTTCAACCCAGTGAAGGCGAATATAATATTTCCTCAGCAATTTTAGGTAGGTATTCATTTTGGATTCCGGCCACATTGCGGCCCCTTAAAATGTTATTAGTCGACTAACCATACCGTCCAACGTAGGTAGTTATAAAATAATAAATTCACCAATCATTTTGACTCTGTTATTGGATTTTACAAATTGAATTTATTTGCTGGGACGTTACCAATTTTTCGACTGAACGAATACCGCTAATTGAGAGGGGAAAATTTAATTTGTAGCACTTATTATTTTTAAAGCTACGCACATTAGGTACATTTACACCTTTCCGTAATTTCCTTGATGTTTACTGCAATGTACAATGACACAATAACGATAACATTATATGTACCGACAAGCCATTAGGAAAAATTTTCAATTTTAAGAAACATGAATCGGCTATAGTTTTATTTTTTAGTTTTATCACCTAATTTGTTTACATACATAAAATCGCATTACATACAAACACAAAGAACCTCCAGTAGTAAATTAGCGTAACCGCCCGAATAGCGCTGTGTAATAGAATTCCTTGATTGAATGGAAGTTATTAGGTAGGTACCTGCTGTACGCTGTAGCGACTTATCGCTTTCCAATTATATTACGCAAACAGATGCTTTGTGTTCGCTCCTTCAGCTCTGTGGTGATCATGTCTACAATTTATATCATTCTGGTATAGTTTTTTTAAGTCTGTATGTTACAAAGAACTCTTAAATAAAATGAACTATTAGTATATGGTAAAATATATATTGGTACTTATATCGGAATTTATATTTAAAGTTATGCCAATTTTTTTTCTCTATATATTGAAATACCTATTTATTTTTTTCTACTGAGAACCACGCGCTCTTTCTTCTTAAATTGGACCCCATACAGTTTCCTTTTCTCCTGTTAACTAACAGGATAATAAATAATGGGGACATTGTTTTTCTCGATTAAAATCGAATGAG
The DNA here is from genome assembly GCA_947086415.1 of Pammene aurita. Taxonomy (NCBI): domain Eukaryota; kingdom Metazoa; phylum Arthropoda; class Insecta; order Lepidoptera; family Tortricidae; genus Pammene; species Pammene aurita. The sequence continues at coordinate 18,135,727 of OX352289.1, forward strand.
CCCGTGATTCTGAGTGAGTAGAAAAATATAGAACTTTCAAATGATAAAGAAAAAAAATAAGGATAGTTATCCTTAATAATTCTTTATAGCAATACCGATAATAACTAGCATGCAATGATAATAACTACCTATCATGAATAAGACTTGAGTAGGCACATATTTAACCATGGCCTAATCGTTTCCACAGATCGTTTCTTTGATAATCTATACGAATGCCTTGGAAATACGAATCCAGAATAATACAGAATCCGAAATTCAAAGAACAATTCAAAGGTACCTCGATAAAATTCCTGACATTGAATCCAGATACATCCTCAACCAAGGGTTGTCTAAATCAATATCAAGGTATTTCAAAGACAAAATAAGCGTGCTGCCCTTATTCAAAATGTCAGTGAAAATAGATCGCAAGCCCGTAAAGATACCTTGGACTGTCGGGCAAGCACCGCCGAATGATGTTGTAGGATCTCCCAATAACACTATAATCAAGTACGACTTCGCACGAGGATCAAACGCCGCCGAAACGTAATCTCACGCTTCCAATAAAATGGTGTCAAAATATCATGATTGTAATTTATTTCCTGTTACACGTAATCAATCCTTGATCCTCTTCATTTCGCGTAATATGTCAGGCCCGACACGTTAAATCCAGAGTTTAAACTTAGATGAAGCAACGCTTACGAGTTGTTAATATTTTATTACCTCGCCTGTGAATTTAGCTAACGTTCAAACATGTTCGATAATCAACATCTCCATATTGTAGAGTAGAGCTGCCTACGTATGAACTACGTACAGAGTACAGATGAATATATATTATAACACGTGTATCCACCGGTAAGGGTAAATAAAATAACGTAATGTTATTGATTATACGCGCTATGGCGTCATATTCTTCCAACAAACAGTATTACGTCATCGTAAGTGATAAGTTGATACATTGAAATTTAACAACGCAGCTGAAGAATCAAATCAAAACATACATATTATTATACTTAGTGCACGTGGTGTGGATTTTAAAATCACAGTTCAACAGATCCCTAGTTATAAGGTCCTAGCCTGCCGTGTTGATTCCAATACAACAATGGTCTCATTTTCTAATCACACTTTAGCGTTGTATTAGTTTGCCTAATAACACTCGATTAACAATAATAATATACGCAACCTAAGCCATTATTATTTTGGAACCCTCGGTATTATGTTCCGAATTGTGAGTAGGGTTTCTTTTACCGATGGTAGAAAATTGCTGATTTTTATACCCTCGGTAATAGAAGCCTTAAGAAACTGGTTTAGTGCTTGGTGCTTGCACACGTAGGCTTGATGTTTAATTTTATTTTGACTGTTTTAGGTATACTCTTGGTGTACTTAAATTGTGGGCTTTTATTTTTTTTATTAGGACATGTAATATTTTGTGATTTTGTATAGCACTTAATAAATATTTGCATAGCTATCGCATTTTGGGTTTAATAAAGAATTTATTACGTATAATAAACTGACTTCCAGAAATTACGACGTTAAAAGTTCAATAAACAATCTTAAATAAAATAAAAATAATCTCAGTAAAGAGCTTTGATGCCCATAGACATATAAATTAAGAAGACGTAATCCCACGAAGATAAAACTGTCCATAATGAGCCGCGATCTCGTGCACACACACTCACTTTTGACGTTTGAACCAATCACCGCTCGTCCACGAGTTGTAGATGTGTGCGTGTCGCGCGTAAACACGAAGAAATCGGCTTATTATGGAGTCACAGTTTTGTCTTCACGGCGTTACGTCTTCTTATTTTATACGTCTATGTTGATGCCCTTCATTTTTTGAAGTCTCTTGATAATTTCCTAAATACCACGGTAATAGGCGCCGTTAACTTAGTCTAATCAATGAGTATGAGATACTAATACTGTTTGCAGTCGTTTGTATAAGGCAGTGCAAACAATTTTTTATTTCAGATATTTTCAAAGGGAAATATATAAGATATAGTCTGGCAAACCATTTCTGTCAGTAGAAACGCGCGGCAAATTCAAAATACGTACTTGTGGCAACCCTTTAGTGATGAGGCACCGTATTTCATTACGAACATTTCAATTCACATTGAATTTGTTTCTAGTGCATTTCACTCTCTCATCTTAAGCGCGTGTGAGATAGAACTCCTGCAACATTTAAATTATAGTCTGGCAAACCATTTCTGTCAGTAGAAAAGCGCGGCAAATTTGAAAAATCGCTAGTTGGCAACAGCTGTCTTTGAATAATTCGAAAATTGTGCATAATTTGTGTTTTATCTGTGGCATGTAACATTTTTATTTTAAAAAGTTAGTTTTGTTTACTTACGTTTTTAAGTTTCAGGTTGCGTATTTTATTATTTATTAATGTGATATCTGCCACCTTCGTTCAATAAATGTACTAACAAGGCTAAGATATAAATGTAGGTACCTACTACCTACCTTCTGCAGGGATAATAAAATTTGCATGATAAATATGGCTTTGAGGTTATGCAGTTTTGTATAGAATTATCATTTGAAGTTCTTTCTTTCAGTGTATATAAATCGAACAAATCAAAGCGAAAACTGGTGCCAAATGAAGTCCAAGAACGTTTATTGCATAGGATGGTGCTCAATATTGTCACAAAGCGATAAACATCAGATTTAACAAGCAACAAGCACCCCGCTACTTTATCAAATTATTTTAATGTTTCCCTTCATATACCTAAGCTATGTATAAAATAAATAAACACCAAAATCTCACGTGCGTTTATTAACTACAAATACACTTCACACAATAAATAATAGTCTTATAAAAGAATGACGAAAGGAAATCATAATTAATAGGAGTATTACTGAGTAATATGAATTACACTTTTATTCGTACAGATTATGCAGCTAACTCGATTCCATTCTAAACTGAAAAGTTGTATTTTCTGGTAGATATACTCGATTTCCTCGCTGGACTTATGATTTTAGCATTCAATGTTTGTTTCGTTCCTGGATTTCAACACTTTCAGCAGTATTTTGGTCGCATGATCTCCACCTCTAATCTTCAGTCCTTTTAATATTTTGGTTATTTTAATTTCTTCGCACCTTCTTATTTATTGAAAAGTCATAATTATATGTACATATATCAGGGATTTCAATGATTTTATCTAATAATGCAGTTACAATTTAAGAAATTACCACTAACTACACTGACGTACGAAAGCACCGACCACCGAGCCAATGCAGCCAACTTGAAAAAAAAAAATTTGGTTCGATATACATTGCTGCTTTTCTATGGAGCAATGCTGCTGTTCGATTCGCCCTAGAGTGTTGCTATATTTTTGTTTGATGTACATTGCTACTGCGTTCGTTGGCTGGCCAGACTATAATTTTTAAGGCATTGTCAATTGCCTCAACCAGATTATCTGTTGCAGTTGATGACAGATCAGACGAAATATATCCATCTCCTTTTTACACACCGTAAATGTCACCTAATGAAAGGGGCGGAAATACCAACCAAAATTAAAAACATAAAATTTGATGATCATTGCTGCTTTTTTCACTGATTCTTAATGTTGTCATACTTTTGTTCGCTGTACATTGCTACTGCGTTCGTTGGCTGGCCAGACTATAGTAACGGTTTCTACCAATATTTAATTGAAAAATTTTCAAGCGCAAATACGAATGCAATAAATAAAAACCGGCTAAGAGCGTGTCGGGCCACGCTCAGTGTAGGGTTCCGTAGTTTTCCGTCCGTCACAGTTAGTGTCCCCACTTAAGAGTTAAAATAACACCGCCATGTAGGATATGATATGAGCGTTCCACGTACAGCGACATGTATCGGCAAATTAAGTAAACTATTGCGCGCGAGCTTAAAGTATGGAAGATGATTTTTATGGGATAATTATTTATTGCGTGAACCGATTTTCAACGTTTTTACTTTATTTGAAAGCACGTCATTTCATTGTGATTTTGTAGAAATTACAGGTACAGTAAACACCTGCTTATACGGTTAAATTACAAACTTAGTTCAGAAATTATTTTGTAATTTTTTTTCAAAAACTATTCAACTTATCAATTTCAAAATAATTTTCCTAGAAAGTTTTTATAAAGTTCTACTTTTGAGTTTTTTTTCATATTTTTAAAACTTATGGTTCAAAAGTTAGAGGGGGGGGGACACATTTTTTTTTACTTCTGGAGCGATTATTTCCGAAAATATTTACATTATTTAAAAATGATTCTAGTAAACCCCTATTCATTTTTAAATACCTATCCAAAAATATATCACACGTTAGGGTTGAAATGAAAAAAAAAATCACTCCCCACTTTACGTATAGGGGAGGTACCCTAATAAAACATTTTTTTCCACTTTTTATTTTACCACTTTGTCGGCGTGATTGATATACATGTTAGTACTAAATTTCAGCTTTCTAGTGCTAACGGTCACTGAGATTATCCGCGGACGGACGGACGGACGGACGGACGGGCAGACATGGCGAAACTATAAGGGTTCCTAGTTGACTACGGAACCCTAAAAACAAATCCATACGGACGCAGCTCAAGTGGCATGCGAACATGAGTTATGATGCGCTTTGTTCGACCCGAACGCCCGACGTTTGATACGTTTTTATTTTATTTTATAGGTACAACTTTATTCAACGGTTATTGCGAAGCGAATGCCTACATATGAACACATTCAGGAGATTTGAGGATTTCGTAGAACTAATGTAGACATCAGTAAACGGAGGCTATCAGTCAGCAGCAAAACTAGCTAAACGGGCCACGTGTTTAGAATGACCTTGACACGCTCTTATTCTCTTGACAATAAAGTCGAGTCAAACTCATTTTGAACATCTCACTCGCTTAGGTACTTTTGCTGCTCACTGTACCTACTCGTACACTTGGTAATCAGTCAACCTAGGTCTTTAAAAAACCGCCCAAGTGCGTGTCGGACCACGCATAGGAGGGTTCCGTACCTTCAATGGAATAAGAACCAAACTAATACCAAAAGGTCGTATCTGATGCCTATGGAAGAAGTTTTTTGGAGATAACTCAAAAATGGCTGAACCGATAATGTTCAAAACAATTTTCGTAGTAAGTATATGATAAGGTGCATCTCCTCAAATTTTTGCATATTTTTTGGACATACGGTTCAAAAGTTACAGGGGGGGACACAATTTTTCTGACTTCGGAAGCGATTATATCAGAAAATATTCACTTAATCACAAAATGGTCAAAGAAACCTCAATGTCAAAAGACCTATCGATTGATGTGTCACATGTTGATATTTGGTTAAACATTTTTTTTTTATTTAGTTACATGTACGGAGCACCCCCTGTAATTTTTTTTTTTCAAATTTAACTACATAACTAAGTAACGGCATACAAAATACACATTATGAGTAAATTTTATTCAGATACGTCGTATAGTTTCCGAGTAAAATGGCTGTGACATACGGACGGACATACAGACATGACGAATCAATAAGGGTTCCGTTTTTGCCATTTGGCTACGGAACCCTAAAAACGCATATTTAATAATAACAAGAGCATGCTATGCTTGGGTTAGACAGTCTATACATTCATATAGACAACCACAGTCTAAGTACTTTTTGATGCTCCAAGTCTGAAGCGCCATCTGAACGAGACCAACCCAAAGCTTCCGTAGTAATACCGTAATAATAGTAACGCTATTCATTACTAGATGGCGCCTAGGGGCAGAGAGTACTCTGCCCTACGTTATACGGCAGCTTTGGTCTCGTACAGATGGCGGCTATACGTCTGTTTTCGGTACTAAGTGCCACAGCGCCATCTGTCGAGTTTGGAGTGGAGTTATTGTCAGCGTTAAGCGCCGAATGAAGTATTAGAAACTAGGATTTAGTGTCTGGTGTGACCGATAGATGACGGACGCTATTGCTTTAACCTGAAAAAAGGGAACGCGATTTTGTATGGATATTGTCCATCCATATATCTATATCATCCTTGCTGTCTATATATGTATAGTCTCTGGTTTAGATAAATAAAACAATCTTAGATGGTTATGAATTTTATGATCTATTTGAAATATTTAGTATTTCATCACAACTTTACCAATAAAATGTATTATTCCTTTAAGATATGAATAACTATGACAAGTCACTATTAAGAGGTAGACATTGTGCTATATATTATATTGTGTAGGATGTTCATGGCAACAGATTAAGGGTTCCTTACGTTAAACGAGTCCCCGTCTGCTAAGTGTTTAAATCAGTAGGTTAAATAATAAGATCTAAATATTTCACAGATGTTCCACGGTGTTGTACAAAAAAATAATGTTATACCAAATGTTGTCAGGTGCTGTGTCTATAGATTAGATCACAACCCAATGGAATGGTCCACTGCCCCATCAAAGTTTATTGTCATGTCATTTAAATGTCCATATTTCTGACAATCCGATGGAAATATGTGGTATTTTCAAGTCAAAGGTACATCATTGTCGGTTGACAATAAGGCGTTGCTGCCATAAAAATTCATTCAGAAATTAACTTTATTAACAACCGAATGATGTACTGTATGTATTTTGACTTGAAAATGTCACATATAATGAAATGTTAACACATTTGTCTGACTAAAAAATAACAATTTAAATTGAATTACACATTTCTTTCCTAACTAGTATTCAATAATACCTTGTCTAAGCAGAATACTGCAAAGGATAATAAATACCAATAAAAACAATATGTACCAGAGTTCTTCTACAACAATCTCGCACCGACTTGGCAATGACTATGTACTTTATATAATAAACATAACATATACAGGCAACATTCAGGAATAAAGCAGTGTACCTAAATTGTTTGGACTTTTCCGGTGCGATATTCTACAAAGTTACAAACACACTCCTAGCTTTATTTCGGGTTAAAAATACACAAAATATTTAAAAGAAAAACGTTTACGTGGAACGTCTTGTAAGTCGACGCAAAGATATGTTTACACTTTTGTACCTCTTTAAGGGGCTGACAACAGCTAAATTCCCTCCCTATCTTTAGCAGCGCGAGTGGAAGAAAAACACTGTGTTACGATTAGTATGGGAGCTCATTGCAGTTTGCAAAATGATGAATTAAAAAAAAACTACGCATTAATTGTGAAATGTAAAACAATGAAGTTTTTAGTGTTAGTGCAGTGGAATTCTGTTCAGTTACAGACGTGTTTAGTTACAGACGTATAAGTCAAGAAACGAAAGACATACCACTGTTTAAAGCAAATTTGAAGATGTAACTTTGGAATTATTTTCTATCGAGCCGATTTCGTCCAATCGTGTATCGGAATTAATGAAGTTCTTCCAAATATGACGAATAATAACATATATTTTTTTGAGTTTCTCAAAACAAGTATTTATAGCTACAAAACTGCTTGAGTAAAGTCAATTTGAAGGTCATCGGGTGTTGTCAGCCTCTTAAGAGTAAGGTGCAAAAATATAATAGACCAAGAGCTGGCTACGTCAGATATGACACAATCATGAGAGCACACAATTAGGAAAAATTAATACTAAAATAAGTAAAACTGCTAAAACTATAAATTTCATTATACGTATGTAATTTGTCACTACTCCAGCCAGCTCTCAGTCTATAAGCATATTTTTGACGTCGGTGAGGCAATGTCCGATTAAAGTGGGGTGTCGACAGTTTTGAAAGTATGGTATATTTTTCCTGTACCTCTACCACAAGTCAGACAAATAAGCCCAATTCGAGATTCGTTCACGAATTCGTACATTATTTGTATGGAGAATTTGTACAGAGCCTCTAGCGGTCACTTATAGAACTAAAAATTACTGCCATACCATAAGTTAAATAATCCTTTACGCAATTCGCTGACGAAAGTTCGATTGTATGTTTCGTTTGTGTAGATTTCAATACTTAACAAAGTGACGTGACGTGACAAACGTCACATCCTTTTTTTTTTTCGTCCAATTGGACATGCTAAAGCACTAAGCCATACTGCCTCGTCACATCCTTCACACCAACCGAAACAGATTGTATAGGTAAGCCAAAAAGGTTTTACTTCCTAAGAACATTTTATCTGAAGGTAAACCTTCTGTAGACAATATGAGCAGTGAACAATAATAAGCATAGAAACCGTACTAGGTCTGAAAAATTACCCTACTTTTTGTGGGTGTTTCATATGTTTGCTAGGCCGTAAACCAGGAATAATTTCCGTTGGACATCGTGTCCCAAGCGGTAAATTTTAAGTGGTTAAGGGCGGTAAATAATCAAGCTTCGTGATGGTCAGCTGCCGTTCCTTGAGTGGGTTGAGGAACGGCAGCCATTTTCTCAATAGGTATATATAAAATAAAATTACCATCGCATCCCAGTTGAAACAAGTGATAGTTTATATGCTATTACAAATAAAATAGAAATCATCAGCCGGCTGTATAGCACTGAAAAGACCGTAAACTAGTCATATGAATATATGGTATTTAGGGTATCAGCAGACGGTCTTTCTACCTCAATTTTGCTTGGCTGACGATTTTCCTGATAATAAGAGCATCAAATACTGACGTTTCACAACCCACCAACGGAGCGACAGCTGACCTACGCGAGTCATCATTATACTTCGTCCTTAACCACTTCAAATATTATCATCGCCTGGGACGCCTTGCGATTGGTCGTGGAATTTGTTCCTGGCTTAGTAGTTCATGCTATCGGAGCCGGGAAATACAAGCTATGACAGTAAGCCTTTTTTTACCTTATTTAAACTTGCGTGACTTTCAACGCATAAAATGTTATCAACCGACTTCAAGATTTCGAAGGAGGTTCTCAATTCGTCAGGATCTTTATTTTTACAATTTTTTCATAATGTTCACCGATTGCAGCTTTTTTTAAACAGTGAAATTACGTATTTCGTCATACATATAACGGCCTCCTAGCCCAGTCGGTAGTGACCCTGCCTACGAAGCAGGAGGTCCCGGGTTCGAATCCTGGTCAGGGTATTTATTTGTGTGTCTATCACAGATATTTGTTCCTGAGTTATTGATGTTTTCTATGTATTTATCCATATTTATCTATTATATATATCGTCGTCTAGTAACATAACACAAGCCTTATTGAGCTTACTGTGGGCCTAGGTCGATTTGAGTAAGATTGTCCTATATTTATTTATATTCAAAGCTACGAAAAGGGATGAAAACTGTCAGTACTTCATCCATCCATCCATATACTTATTTCGTCGTAGGATATATGATTAGTGATTGATTACCTAAGAAAACCAAATTGATAAAATTTCAAATGTACAAAAATAACACTACTAGTTTAAAACGTCCTAGAACTACGTCCATATGTAAAGTGTTAGGTGATTCTTAATTTATTTGGTTATTTTGTCAACATGACAGTTCGACTTTGAGTGATCATAGTGGATCATAGGTTTATTTCTTACTTTTTAGGTTTATTGTATAATCACAAAAGGATAAATACCCTTTGGGGATGTTGTTGATTGTCTAAAGTATAGGCAGTGCGCTACTGTTACACATCCCACCTCCGTCGACGCCGACACGTTGGCGAAGTCCTTTATTTACCAGCAAACAAGCCGGAGCGGCGCCCGACATCCGAAATCACTACAAGACTATTAAATATAGTTGTTGTTCGTCTAACTATTGTTGGTGTCGAGGCAATCGATCCATGGAGCAAGGGGCACGGAGCCTCACGACCTAACAACCGCACAAGGGAAGCTAAAGATGCTCCAGCAAGCCGCTGGTTTTCATACATAACACAACGCAGGATTGCGGCTTTGCCGCTTCTTGCATAATGATGGTTTTATTTATATTTATAAGTTACATGTACGAGTAATTGTTAGTAGTACTTATAAGTTTCTAGTTTGTGACAATGTTACTTTAAAAGGCTATTTCGCAATAAATAAATCTTTAATATAATTATGTTCATTATTATTTCAAAGTGCCCTGTATAAATCTGGATGTTTTTTAAGTCAGCACTATTTTATAGAACTTGGATGCAATAATTCGTAGACTCCGGCATGTAACGCAGTTGTTACTTCTGAATATAAAATAATACACCTTCCTGGGATAAATAGTTTGCCTTGCTGGTGATAAGTTAGCTGCTACAGCCATGTGTAGCACACAATCATAAATTAATGATGCACAAGAACCTGTAAAAGATGTTTCAATATTAATTGTTATTTTTCACAGTTTACTTGTAATTATTATGATTGAAAATTAAAGTGGTTATAACTATCATATCAAATTTCAACTACTTACCATTCATTATAGGTTAGAGTTGGTATTTTTGTGTCGATTTAAAATCAGTTTAATTGACTGTTAATACTTAAATCTCCAAATATTCAGCAGTTCTTGAGTCTAGATTTCTTTTCTAAAATTATTCTTATTGAAGTGTTGATGTGGATATTTATATTTCTCATATCGGCTTGAAATTTACCGTTTTGTTTTCCAGTTCCATTTATCAATGTTATCATACTATGCAGTATAAGGCTTATAGTATGCAGTAAGCTTAATATAAGGCTTTGTCGATATATTTTCGTCAACTAATAAAATAATATATAAATATAACACAATAAATACGAATGGTTTTCACTTTCACTATGTTTTGACATATCACCTTATAATTTGATAGTGAAAGAGTTTTCTATAGTCGATACGGTATTTTTCGGTGACGTATGTCAAATTAGTGTCTTATAGTAGCGTTTTAATAAAACCTATCGATAACAAACTGTACTGACTACATCCGTCTCGTTCTACCTATGAGACGGATGTATGTAAGCATAGAGCTTTTGAATTTCTTGCTGTCGAAACTGAAGGAAAACTATTCGAAGCTCGTTGATCCGTTAATTAACGACTGCAGAAAGGTATTCAGAATTTTCGATAATAACTCACAGTAGAGGTACTGCTGTCTGCACTTTGTCACGCCAGTTTTGAACGTTGCTCATTGCACGCGAGGGCGACATAGTAAATCAAACGTACAATAGGCATGATGATATTTTTTCATGTTCGTTTTGTTGTGAGGATCAAATGTCTATATGGGGCCAATTGCGATAATGCAACAAAATTCAGTAATTAGACTTAAAGTCTGAGATTTGTATCTCAAAACTGGGAGCGTTTTAAATGACGGGTAAAAGTAACGTCATGATGTAAAAATTATGAAATAGCTGTTTTTACAGTGAAATGTGACGTTTATGTATATGGTTTCCAAACAATTTATTTTACAGATACATATTAAAAACCGAATGGTATCATTGTTTTTTAACGTACTTAAAAAAATCGTAATAGGTTGATATTTTTAATGCTGATATCTTTGAACTATTTCAAGTTTTTTTTTTTAATTTTTTACTTTGTATGGATATATTGATCATTTTGCATCCTACAAACTACATTTTATTGCATAATTTAACGTGTCATCATCCCTATTGATTGTACGGTCGACGTCAAAGATATGTTTACACTTTTAAACCTTATCAGCTTATCACAATGGAGTAAGATGCAAAAGTGTAAACATATATTTACGTCGACTGTACCTATGCTATGTATGTGGGGCACCCGGGTGGAAAACGTCCGTCTGGACGCCCCAGATCCCGCTGGAGTGACGAAGCCCTAAAAGATCTGTCCGCCTTCGGAGTACAAGACTGGCGTGAAGTGGCGCAGAACAGGGCAGAGTGGCGTTCTCTTGTACCAGAGGACAACATCCGTTTTGGGTCAATGAGCCAGTGCAGTAGCAGTAGGAGTAGTAGTACCTATGCATCATGCACTCTGCTCAACACTCCTTTTTAAATTTTACTATTTTCATGTAGTTGTATCTCTCTGTCATATCATAACGTACACCAAGAAAATATGTATTTTCGAGTAATGGTTTATTTGCTTATACGCAAAACAATATAAAAATAATGTAGTTGCTCTACAGTTGCAGAGATAAAAGGAAACGCGCCGTAAACTTATCATTACATTAGGTAATGTTACCACAGTTTATAAAGACGATTCACGACAAAAAAATACATTCATGATTGTGTCAAAAATAAATACAATTTGATGAATGTACCTATAATACAAACGGTTTACTAATATGAGGCCGAAAATTGTATGGCAAATTATCATTTCCCAAACTAATTTTCCCACAGTTCTTATTTGGCATAAACATTAAATGGCTTCGCATTTGTATTTTCTATTTTTCGTATTTTTCATTTCTATTTTTCGCATATTAACCAAAACTATGCCAAATGAAAACTCGGCCAAATGAAACTATGCGAAAAAACAACTAACAAACCCAAAAGATTATTAGTTCAACGAGGTTTGTACGACGTTTACGAATAAGGGGGTTATGATTTACAGCTTCTCACCGTGAAAATATCTTATGCCAGTGGATAGGACACTAATGTTTACGGATATTTCTCATAGGCAGTTCAACCACTATCACAACCAGGGTTCACAATTATGTAGATAAACATTAATGTTGTAAACAATTTACAATTAAATTATAAACAAAAATTAAGTGCAAGCATTTGTAGAAAAGATACCCACAATCTTGGTCGTGACGTCAGTAGAGCCGGTAAGAAATAAACAAACACGCGGTAGTGGTGACCTGGTGGGGCAGGTTAGAAGTTGACCTGCGCGCGGTAATGTTTCTGGAACTTGTTGCTCTTGAGCGAGAGCTTCATCTGCCACTTGGCCTGCACGCGCTTCATGAAGTGGATGTCGCGCGCGTTCCTGCGACACAAACGCAACCATGTTACAATATCTATTCATTCAATACAATTGTATAAGATAAGATAAGAATATATTGTTTAAGATAAGAATGGAAATATCGTAAGTTATTTTAAACAAAAAAGAACCGACTTCACACGTTTGCAAAAGGAAATGCCCTAGTTACTGTAAAAAAATATTTAAATCACGATAGCAGCCTACAATATTTGAAGAGTTCCCTTATTTATCCCATCATCAGATCCTGACACGGTTACAATGGGACCAACTGTGAAGCCGTCTTCGAATAATCGGTGAACATACCATCAGGTTCAAAATTGCATGGTCAATTTATCAATGAATTCATTCATAAATTGGCCATGCAATTCTGAACCCGATAGTACATTACAAAAATAGCAATAAAGATCCTTACAAATTGAGAACCTCCTCCTTCGAAATCTTGAAGTCGGTTGAAAACAGTTGAAAATAAATACTGTGTCGTTTTTATTGCACCATTCTGTTGCCTTAAAAAATGACTGATTTTATATTATAGCGTGAACGCTTTCCGTAATGGACCAGCCACTGCTTGTTAGTAGCACTGCTTTTAACAAATTATGCAACTATGATATCCTGAGACACGAAATAGTTTACCCATCTATCTACAGATGTAGGTAGAACTAAGCTGCTGCCAGACAGCAGACGTGGAGACGTGGAGGTTGGTTTCGTAATAAGTACAGTCAGCAACAAAGTAGATAAGCAGCTCAGGTGTTCAAAATGAGCTTGGCACGACTTTATTGTCAAAATAATAAGAGCGCGTAATAGTAGATTGTACAACAAGTGCATAAAACGCACCATTTTACGCGAGGCGTTTATCCATCCGAGCGAGCTTGCGAGCGAGGATTGATATAAGGTCGAGTGTAAAATGTGTTTTATGGACACGTTTTACACTCTAATTTTCACTTCACTTGCGAGGAAATTATATATAAACTATTTCAAGTTGTAACAAAAATATTACAATGAAAATAAATATGGTTCCCGCCAATCAATTTTTTAATGTTATTGTTTTTAATTTTTAACATGTGAATTTAGACATAGATACTTGGTTTCTGCCAAGTCATAAAAACATTTCGGGGCATTTTAAAGCTATTTTCAACTCCTTTTTAATCTAATTTCATTAATTTAATTATAGAAAACACGGAATTCGAATAATCATAGCTAGAATATAATAAAAGTACAAGTTTCAGTATTCTACGAAATTTTACTGCTCAATTAAATCGTGCAATATATTTTAACTCTGTTTGGCTGTTGAGCCTCATTCTTAGTCTTAGAAGAAAATTTTACTTTATGCACTAGAGCTTAAAAAAGCGATTTTATGTCGTTCACGCACGACTTAAAGTCGAACTTTACGAGCATGAGAAGTGAAAAGATAATTTTGAACACTTGAGCTACTTAGCTACTTTTGCTGCTGACTGTACTCATACTGACCAAGTGACCACTTCAGTCTAACCAACAACTGAGGGCGCTTCGAAACGGACGCCAAATTAAAACCAGGATGGTTAATTTATTGGTCTCATTTTAGAACTCAAGTTGGACTGATCAACGTACCTAACTCAGCAGAGAATGAAATACTTTCGATATAATAAAATAAAGCAAAACTTTAACGGTGATGATCGGTTTGGTGCTACAGTCGTTTCATGCCGGGAATAGTTAGTCAAAGACAGCTTACTTGGCAGCCAGCGCCTGGTCGCGCGGCGCCCAGCCGAGCGCGCGGTACACTCCCAGCAGCCGGTGAAGTTTGCGGTCCGACTTCTTCACCAGCGCTCCGCTGCTGTGCGTCAGGTTCTGCTTGTAGTACCTGGAACCGGTTTACTGTTTACCACTCTACTGCGCGTTATACAAACAATTTCGACGGCTACAGAGAGAATGTTGCCTTTTAATTGCAAATGTTATCGTTAATTTCCTACAGACGGCCATTGCGCGATTCGTATCTGCAACCTATGTTTATTTTACTTACGCAAAAAGTTACGTCTAAGCTATATAACGTTGAGGATGTATGACTCCTACTACTACTGGCATAACTAATTCAAACAAAAACGGCACCAATATCACAGCTCTAGAAGGAAGAGTATGTCAATGTAGTATACAATTCAATAACACCGTTTTAAAGTGGCAAATAAATCATACACGTCTAAATACTTCGCACAAAGCATAAAATTCGCAAAGGTTTCATTATCGTATCCTGGTTTTCAATCAAGTTTTAGAAGCAGGTGAAGGCTGAAGCGTTTGTACATGATGGAAAATACATTAAAATGGGTTACAAATGTTTTGGCATTCGCTTAACGCGGTATGGAATCCTAATGTTAAGCATGTAAAGCCGTGCCGGCCGGTACCTAGAGACAGACAAACTACCCACAGCCTAAACCGCCGATGAAGGTAGATATTTGGAAATAAGCAAGATCGTCCGCTGTTTTTCATGAGACTCATGACATGAGTGACGGTGTATATTGATAAGAATTAGGAGTTAAAATGTGTTACGTTACGCAATAGTTACAAAACATTGTGCAAGAATACTCGTATAATATAAAACCAATATAATATAGCAAAGATTGTTTTCCATGACTTGTAAGAAACACAACAATAAAGTTTCGTAGATACGTACGGAAATATACCTTTGTAAAAGTGGTACAGTGTATGAAGTACATATGCTATTTATGTATAAATATATATAGTTTCTTTTGTATCATTAAGAGAAAATTGATATACCTTCGTTTAAATATATTATTTAAAAAATGTTTATATAAAACGTTTATATTATTTATAAATTTGTTAATTCCAAACATAATCAATATCGGATTTTCAGATTCGAAGGTACGCCTAGGACGAACTTGTAATGCAATAAACATTACACACATAAAGTTACCGGTCTTGTACCACAGCATACATATATATGGGTAATCAAGGTTTGACATCCGCCGCCACACGCGGCGCACACTTCTGGAGACCTCGCAATATATTTTCGTGAGTTCAAGTGGCTGAAGACCACGTTTTGTCTAGCACCACATTACGTTATGCGGGGCGTACGTTCAAAACGTTTAAAACATAATGATAAAATATATGTAAATGGCCTTACACACCTGACTATTAAGTTAATTTCCACATTCCAGTGTTGCAATGCAAGCTGAGTCCCAATGATAAATCGCAAAATGCAGTACAATTTGAGCAGTAAAACAAGATGGCAAGCGCAAATATAAATGACGAAAATCCGGGCAATATTTATGAACGAGTATGCACGAAAGTTGAAAGTAATTTTTCTTTAATCTAGATTTTTTTTATAGGAGCAGGGCTCACAAATTTTGTGATATCATTTGTAAAAATCGAGACAAGAGTCCGACTCGCGATTAGCTAATTTATTATTATCCAGAAAATAACTTTACAAGTGCTGATATCATTTTTAATAAGTACACCGGGGGGGGGAGGGGAGCCAACTTGAGCCAAGGGTACAAAAATATGACAAAGGTGGGGAGAAACCATAAAGACAATCCAGTATAGTCATATCAAGCATGCCTAAAAATCATTAGGTTCAAAAAAAAAAATTCATAAAACGCTTAGCTAGCCTACTTTGTTCGATACCCTTCACTAGTCTCGCAATTTTGCAACAGAGAAACTAAACATTGTACATAATGAGTTGAATGAACTAATGCTTCACTGCAATAATACTTGGCCTTCTGCATTATACGATTATTTAATTAGTATAATAAAACTACGTATATATATATACCTGGGCAAACTTTACATGCGTCATGGTGTTGAAAAAGGGACCCTGGTTAATAATGGTTATGATTCGTTTTCCCACACATATCTAAGCAAGCAAAACTGTTCAATAGGAATAATAAAATAATACTTAGTGCTTACAATTGCCAAAAATATAGAAATCCATATAAATGCGATCCGGTGCTTATTGTCTATCCTACGCTCCCCGCATGCTAAGCATTTGTTTAATACAGTTAGAAAGAGACGGATAGTCTGTCACGCGTGCGAGATACTGTCGCGCATAGCAGTGCTATACGTGAAAGCAACATAAACATGTCACACAACCATGCGCTTTGCGGCTGGGGTGCATGTACTCATTTCTGCTATGCCACACATTATGCATTGAATTTTTTCTATATTATACCTCATAAGTGACCGATGCCCAACAGTAACACCGGATGGTAGCACCAACTGAAAATCATCCCCTTCTATTGTCGCCGGGCCTTCTACCGCCTCATTCACATCCATGTCTTCATCCCCTTCCTTCTGATCAGGATAAGAGGCACTGGAATTGACAAATATGAGCTACATTAGTATGCCGTTAGCTCTCTTGTTCTATGTGAGACAGTATGTGTATGTGTGTATATCAACCTACATCAATCACCTTCACATAGTCTGGTAAACGAAATTTTGCAATAAAAGTTGAAGAAAAAACTATGCCCAACCCTTTTTTATAGTGATGAGACCGTACTAATACTAATGTAAGTAAGAGACAGTATGATCCTCTCCGTTCATGGTCTAAATGAGAAACTCCCTGACCAAACTGTATTTTTTTAGTATTAGGCGTGTCCACCGCCTCGCTCGGTAGCTCGGCTAGTGTGGACCTGCCACGCTCTCAAGGCACTTTCCTCGCGAGGCGGTGCGTCAGGTGTGACCATTCCTATTTAGTTTTGACTTGTAAAATTTCATTACCAATAAATTAATGATTATGACAGTCAGAGTATGTAGTAATTACGAAAAGTACTAAGATGAGGTTGAGGAAGACTACTTCCACTAGTATCTCTTAAAGATTTACTTACTTGTGTAATCAGGTTTCTAAGGTATAACTATATGTATAAACAAAATTACAAAAAGAGTGTTTGTTAACTGTTCAATAAAGTAGCTATTCATACCTGTAATCATAATAGTCTGCATATTCGGCCAAGGCCACGCCTTCATGCAGCATCTTGCAGTGGCCCTTGTCCACCATATGTCCGCGCGCAGCTTCCATCGAGTAGAATGTACGCCCAGTCTCATTACACCAAAGGCACATAAAACCTTGAGAAATCTGAAATACATAAGTCAATCCAATATTAAGGTGCATTCTCTATTTAAGTTATGTGGATGAACTAAACTAAAGGTTCAAATGTTACTAACAAAATATGGATCGGATTTTTCACGGCAAAACAAAACACTAGCGTAATTTAGCCAGTGCTTGAAATATTATTTTATCGACACCTATCGAGTCTTACTAGAGTATATGACAGGTATTGCCTCAGTACATTTTTTTTTTTTTTATTCGATGGTACACCTATCAGTGTGAATGTCAAAATTTAAAAACTAACAAACGTGCGAAAATTTCGAAAAACAGGAGACTTACTAGAGCTCAAAATCAATATTTTTGACCAGTCTAAGGTGACCTACTGGGGGTTAGAAGGTTGTGCATTAATTACCGGACATCCTGTATAAGTAATAAAATAACTTTTCATTTTAGCTTTGCCATAGTCGAGCAACAAAGAGGTAGGTCTGCATGTACAACTTAGAACGAAGTAACTATACCACCTCATTTAAAATGATAGAAACGACTGCAAATTTCATCTCACATGACATATGACATTCACACTTTAACTGTCATTTCATTACGTATAAAACGTAAATTGCATCTAGGTATTATTTATTTCGCAACGCATTGAATCCGACGTGTTGGATATACGTATAATAACTTCATATTGCAAGGTATCAATTAATACAAAAATGAGTAATGTACAAGATCGGATCAAAACGTGGATTGAAAATCACCCTGAGTTAGTCTATAATGAAGTGACCTCCACTATATACTGCTCTATGTGCGATATGCATCTAAAACTGAAGAAATGCAATATTGAGAATCATGTGAAAAGCAACCGCCACAATTACCGTTCGGGGCAACCAAATAGGAAACATCAATTTTATTTCGATTTAATTATTTTTCTTATTTCATGCAACATACCATGGGCAACAGTCAACAACAATAATTTTCGTCATTTTTTTAACAAGTATTTATGTTGCGACTGCTCTATGACTTCTTTACCGGACGAATCGACCCTGCGAAAAATTTATTTAAATCTCGTGTACAAAAAAACTATACAGGGTATAAGAGAGGTAAACAAAACCAATTATTTGTGGATATCTATAGACGAAACACCAGATTTCATGGGAAAATGTGTGACAAACGTGGTGATTCGGTCTTTGCAAAAAAATTGTTCTAAGCAATTTTATCTTTTGGGGTCGAAGGTTTTAGAGAAGGTAAATGGGGAAACAATAGCAAACCTAATAATAAACCAATTAAAATTTTTGTTTCAAAATTCTTTCAATGACAACGTAAACAATTTGCTTTTACTTTGCACAGATAGTGCCGCATATATGCTTAAAGCCGGTCGTATTTTAAAAGCAACGTTTCCTCGTATGAAACACATTACGTGTTTAGCTCATGGTCTGCACCGGGTTGCCGAAGAAGTGCGAGATAATTTCAAAGGTGTGGATGGGTTGATATCGAATGTCAAAAAGATATTCCTAAAATCTCCAGAGCGTGTACGCCTTTTTAAGGCAAAATATCCGTCCATTCCCCTACCTCCCGAGCCAATTATCACCAGATGGGGAACTTGGATATCTGCTGCGGTATATTACGCTCAATACTATGAGCAAATACGTGATGTCGTCTCCATACTTGCTAATGACTCGGCAGCTATAAGAGCTGCAAAAAAATGTTTTCAAACACGCAAACTACGACCGGAGTTAAATTTCATTTTTTTTTTTTTTTTTTTAATACTACGACGGTGGCAAACAAGCATACGGCCCGCCCGATGGCAAGCAGCTACCGTAACCTATGGACGCCTGTAACTCGACAGGAGTCACATGCGCGTTGCCGACCCTTTACAAAAAGGAGGATTCACTGTGTTTACGGCTAAAGGAACAAGAGGGTCCCTCATCGTCAACACACTGGGTCCTCTTTGAGCTCTTTGGCAACCTTACTCACCAGCAGGAACACAACACTATGAGTAGGGTCTAGTGCTATTTGGCTGTGGTTTTCTGTAAGGTGGAGGTACTTCCCCAGTCGGGCTCTGCTCCAGATTTGAGCGAGATGACATTTACTGAACGTGCCCTACCACACTAAGCGAGATGCCATTCGCAGTGCCCATACCTCTCTTTTTGGCATAGTTTAAGGACATACCCAAGTCCGGACGTAGTTTAAGGACATACCCCGGGTCCAAAAATCACCATTCATTCGCGACAACTACGAAGTAATAGCCTCTTCAATAGAACAATTGCAATGTTCGACTTTATCCATTGCGGAATCCTTCCTCATTCTGGATACTGTTCGTTGCTACGTAAACTGGAGTAAACTTTTACCAGTGATACGTAAATTTGAAGCCGTGCTCGAACGAAATCCTGATTACGAAATTTTAAGAGACATATCTGAAAATATTACCCGAACTGATAATGAATTCTATAAATTTGCTCCCTTGACGTCAACTGAAGTTGAACGTACATTTAGTGTACATAAATGGATTTATAGTGATAAACGCAACTGTTTACTCCCAGAGAATGTTGAAAAGATAATGATCATCTACTCCTATCACTATTACCCAAATAAAATGTCTTGTGCTGCTGTGTGTACTGACGTAGATTTTGAAGAAGAAATTGCGTCTGTTTCTAATATATAGTAACTTTATACAAATGTTTTTATTAGTTTTATTACATATTAATTTTATTTGGTGACTTTTATTTCTTCTAGTTCTGAATTATCGATATCGATAAAATAATATTTCAAGCACTGGCTAAATTACGCTAGTGTTTTGTTTTGCCGTGAAAAATCCGAGCTCTGGCAATCATGGTCTGAAATAAACAATTTTTATTTTTATTTTTTTTTATTTATTTTTTTTTAAACTGTTTGCTGCAACAGTAAGTTCAGCAAACACATTTGGTATTAAACATATTTTATTATTGATTAATTTTATTGTTGTTTGATGAGCACATACTGTATGGTATATCCTATATTACAGAGTATGTAAATAAATCAGCATTAAATTTACCTTCTCTCCTAAGTACAGCAGTAGACCTCTGACATCAACACAGTACTCCACATCAGGAATGAAGAAGGAGTGCACCTCAGACATATGTTTTAAATTTTTAACCATAGTCTTGCTGTGGTGAGAGCAAAATAGACAATCTTGCGGCTTGATGAGTGAATTACTACCTTTGATGCGGCATTCGTCCCACTCATCGGAATCAAGCTGAAATTAAATTTTATAATACAGATACAATGTAAATGTCATCAGGCGTAATTGTATGTTCATACTGATTGCACATAACATATTATAGTCTAAAAGTGTGTGGTGGATATAAAGCTATAACAAAAAGGGTATACCTCTTCTATTTCTGAAGCTGTTTCGGCATCCTCGTCTCCAGACCCGTGGGTGTTCACCAATGTAAACTTAATCCTGTCATCGGAGCTCTTGGCTGCCCCCGCAGCTTCGGGCGCGTCTACCTTCACGAAACTATCTGCAGAGCGAGTACTGTGGTCAGACAACACTTCATGCGCCTTCTCTTGCGCCAACTTGTGCTTCTTGCTGTTCAGGTGGTTGTTGTAAGCGTTGGTCGTATTGAATAACTTTGAGCAACACTTGCAATAATGTGTATCATCACGGTTCTCATCCTGCGCCTGCTCTCTATGTTCCTTCACCCGCGTTTCAAACTCTTCCAGAGTTACAGAAGGGATCGCGGCAACCTTCCTCTTTAAATTATATCGGTGCCAATCTGACTTGTAATGCTCCCTCTGCAATTCGGGACTATTGAACATTACCTGGCAGGTGATGCACGAAAATGAATCAGGCATGGTTATCACGGTAAGAAAGATCACAGCTCTATGAACACTTTTAGGTGGAATTAAAAATTATATCTTATTGGTTTGCAAATGAATGAATTCAAGCACTCGCTTATCGTATGTAATGATAAGGTCAACGTGGTTGGTTCAATGTCATGTCGCAGGAAGCGAAGTAGTGTACGCTACAACGTAGAATCAAAAAATACGTTGAGTTGACCATATACTTTCTGTCAAGACACATATATATCTTAATCCTTCCTTTTTATGGGGTTTTAGCGTGATAAAAAGAGACAAGTATTAAATTTACACGATGCGTGATTGACTGTTTTTGACAGTCTGTACCATGTGTGTACGGTGTGTACGCAATCTCTAGCGGTAGTAAACTGCGACCTCGACATAATGCTGACGGCAAATCGCGTCATCTGTGGACACTATAAGTAGTCTGTGCTGACATAAAGCCCTGTTACACTTTACTTTTTTTAGTGTCCTAACTAGCATCCTAATTAGGATCCCAACTTTTTTCAATCGTAAATTTACTTGCTAATTGCGGTTAGACTTGACAAAATTTTGAAACTAAATAATTTTGGAAGCTAACTAGGATAAGTGTAACAGGGCTTAAACAGGGCTTATAGTGCTGACACCTCCTAGTTGGCTGACCAAAGAATATAATACTCACTATGGCTGACACAATCTCTAGTGCTCAAAGTAAAGTAATCTCTAGAGTTGAAACACGCGTACACCCAAAAAAGAGTGGTATACGCAACACATTCACATCAATATCTTATAGAAAACGCTAATTTCATCTGTTTGTATTTGTTTGAAATGAGGTTGTGGTCTACTGGCCACCTTTGTCTATGAGTATTTGTGACAATGCATTTCAAATTATAATTTTGAATTCGGTTTTTCGGAAAACATTAGAATCTTGTCACCATTGGTTGTCAAGTCTGTATTGGTAAACAAACATCTGTTTTCTCTTTGTTAATCTTGTAATAATTATATTATCCTATAATTATATGTGCTAGTGAATTTATCCGTTGTGCTTATTCATGTCGCTGCTCCCTCTGCTGAACACTAGTCCTTATCAGGGTTATGGGCAAATGAATTTATTCAGCTCGAACATGAAAAATGTCAACGGGTTCTGGCGATTCTTCTAGCAACGTGTATAACGAAGGTACTGGAACAATGAATAATTCTACGCTTTTCGATAAACTGGACGGCTGTTCGAATTATTCAACATGGAAATTCCAGATGGAACTATTCCTAATAGATGCAGACTTATGGGAATACACGAGCGTAACTCCCACAGCTACCGATACTGCAGGTACGAGAAAGGATCAGAAAGCAAAAGCTAAGATATGCTTAATGATCAAACCGCATTGCCTGGTACACGTCAAACACGTGAAGACAGCCAAAGAGGCATGGAATGCGTTGAAAGAAGCCTTCGAAAATAAAGGATTGAATAATCGCTGTAGATTACTCTCTAGACTAGTGGGTTATAAACTAGAGAAGTTTACGACAGTAAGAGAATATGTGACAGCGATAATGTCGACATCTCAGGAGCTGTCAGACCTTGGAAAAGAGGTAGACGATGAGCTGTTGGCTGCTTTGATGCTTCAAGCCCTCACGAGTGAGTTTCAACCGATGCGATTAGCTGTAGAAAACAGCAACATAGCGTTGACAATTAACTATGTTAAATCGAAACTTTTCCAAATGGAAGAAGTGTATACGTCACCGAGTACGAGTGGATCTACAACTTCTGTATTGCTTTCAAAGCATAAAGGCAAGAAACCGCCAGTATCTAAACAGAAGAAAATAAGATAATCTGTGATGGTCCACATAAGGCATTAGTATGCCCCGAGAAACCTAAGAAGCAGAAGGAAGCTTTGAGTGCTTTTGCATTTGCCATGGCTGGAGACTGTGAAGAGGAATGGGTCCTAGATTCCGGAGCGTCCACTCACATGACAAGTAAAAGACAGTGGTTTAGAGACTATAAGGTTACGGATCGTGTTCCTGTAACATGTGCTAATGGTGACGGTACACGGAAAAGGACGAGGTACGGTGCTTTGTGAGTCAACTGGAATGACTGTAAGTAACGTAATGTATGTCCCTAATCTATCAGCTAACTTAATGAGTGTGAGTACTATTGCACGAAAGGGGTACGTAATAGTATTTGGTCAGGATAGATGTGAAATCTATAGAAGTGACGAATGCAAGATAAGTGGTACGGTTCTTGTCAAAGGTATAGAAGATAGAGGTGTATACAAGCTAAATCAGTGTTGTTTACAGAATACGGCTCTCAATACTACGTCGGAACGCAGTGATTCACTGGAATTATGGCACCGCCGTATGGGACACCTAGGTATTCGAAATCTTCTACTTCTGAAAAACAAGATGGCTACTGGCGTAAGTTTTCCTAACAGCAATTCAAATCTGGAATGTGTATCCTGCCTGAAGGGAAAACAAACTAAGCAACCGATGAAGAGAAATCGTGTAACACGAGCAAAGGAAGTGTTGGGACTAGTGCACTCCGATGTCCTATCAACGTAGAATCCTTTGGTAAGAGTCTGTACTTTCTCACGTTTATAGATGACCTTACGCGCAAAACTTTTGTTTACTTCTTAAAAAATAAAAGTGAAGTTTTTAAGTATTTTGTTGAATTCAAAGCATTAGTTGAAACGCAAACCGGTCAAAAACTGAAAGCGCTAAGAACGGACAACGGGAAAGAGTATGTTAACAAGCAGATGGACGATTTTCTCAAACGACATGGTATTAAACACCAGCTCACGGTTGAATACACCCCAGAACAGAACGGAGTCGCAGAAAGGGCGAATCGCACGATTTGCGAGAAGAGCAGATCGATGCTGCACGAGTCAGGTCTTGACAAACGTTTTTGGGCCGAAGCCGTTCACCATGCAGTGTTCTTGAAGAATAGATCACCGACGATTGCAGTCAAAGGCAAAACGCCAGAAGAGGCGTGGACGGGTAAAAAATGTAATTTGGACAATATAAAAGTGTTTGGTTGCAGAGCTTTTATGCATATTCCTAACCAGAAACGGACAAAGTTTGATCCCAAAAGTGTAGAACTTGTCTACACAGGTTTTGCGGATGATGCGAAGGCATACAGACTGCTAGATCCAAAGACTGGTAAAGCATGTAAAGCAAAGGATGTGGTATTTTTTGAAAACCAGATGTACCAATCCCAGAGGCATGAAACACTGACCAGAGAAACCCCGATTATCCAAATTATACACCATGAGGAAGATCAAACAACAGAAAGTACAAGGGCTGATCAACCAGCAGTCGAATTTCTACCAGATGTTCAGGAAAGTCAAGCTCTTCCCGTTGAAGATGAAATAAGGGTTTGAATCCCCTGTAATAGACTTGTTACCAACTGTTCTGGAAAGTCAACCTTCCAGCATAGAAACAGACAAAAGGGTTGAAGAACTCAAGGATAATTTAGAAGAACCGGCAGTGGAACATATCATGGAAGGAGTTCAATTTCCTCGAGTGGAGATTGATGAAGTTGGCCACGAATCTGACGACTTCATGTCACCGGATGAAGAATATACAGGGTGAATTTTAAGTCGTGAATCGTAATATGTTTTCCTAACTCCATAAACAACAAGCAACTTAATACCCCAACTCTTACTAAAATCAGACAATTTTTTTTTTGTTTTTTTATTTTTTTTTTGTCGTTTATTTTTTTTTTTTAAGTGATCATGTGGAATTAAAACAGCTTTATGAGATATTTCAGATAAGAAACTAAGTAAATTTCATTTCTAACTAGGACAAATGACAAATTTGATGTCAATGACAGTTCCGATTCATAGAGGCAATTCAATTTACTAATTTAAATATCCTAATAGGCCATTGTAATATCCTAAATCCACTTTTAAAAGTAAAATAAACGAGAAAAAAATAAAAAAAACAAAAAAAATCTTGTCTGATTTTAGTAAGAGTTAGGGCATCAAATTGCTTGTTGTTTATGGAGTTAGAAAAACATATTACGATTCACGACTTAAAATTCACCCCGTATATAGAAGAAATATATATCTGATGAAGAATATATATCTTCTATATATAGAAGTAAATGCGGAAACAAGAAGGTATCCCCTAAGAGATAGAAAACCCAAGGAGTTTCCGGACTATAAACTATATCAGACAACCGAGCATGATAAGGATCCGACTACCGTGAGAGAAGCCCTGTCAGGTAGAGATGCTGACAAATGGAGAGCTGCGATTCAGGAGGAGTTAGACGCTCTCAAGAAAAACAACACATGGACTCTCGTGAAGCCTCCTAAGAAGTGTAACATCGTTGATTCTAAATGGTTGTTATTAGAAGAGGCGGGAAATAGGCGCAGATACAAAGCCCGACTGGTGGCAAGAGGCTTCAGTCAAAGGTGGGGCATTGATTACAATGAGACGTTCTCGCCTGTTGTACGTCACAGTTCACTGAGAATTCTAATAGCTTTAGCAAGCAAGATTGGACTCAACATAGACCAGATGGACGTCAAGACTGCCTTCTTAAACGGGAACCTAAACGAAACTGTCTACATGAAGCAACCTGAAGGCTTTGAAGACAAAGAGAAGAAGGACTGTGTATGTCAGCTCAACCGTTCGCTTGATGGTGAATTGAAGAAACTTCAATTACAACAATCCAAAAATGAACCATGCATTTACATGAGATCAAAAGGAAACAAGATCATCATATTAGCAGTTTATGTTGATGATTTGTTGATATTTTGGAATGACGAAGAGGAGCTTCGTAAGGTCAAGAGTGACCTCATGTCCAAATTCGAAATGAAGGATCTTGGGGAAGCTGATCTCATTTTAGGAATGCAGATAACTCAAACAAAGGATGTGATCAAAGTTGATCAAGAGAAGTATATTGAGAAACTTCTCAAGACCTTTAGAATGGAGGACTGCAAGACAGCAGCAACTCCGGCAACTGCTGGCTGTCATTTGAAGAAGTCAAAGCACAAGCCTGACGACAGGATCCCATACCAGAATCTTATCGGATCTTTGATGTATTTAGCAGTGTGTACGAGGCCAGACATAACGCATGCAGTTAGCAGTCTGAGCCAATTTAATACCTGTTATACAGAAAAACACTGGGTAGCAGCCAAGCGTGTGCTCCGCTACCTTAAAGGAACTAAAGCTCGTGGAATAGTGTATTCTAAAGGATACAGCGCTGACAAATTCATCCAAGGATATTCAGATGCAAGTCACGGGAGGTGATGAAGACAGAAAATCCTGGACTGGTTATGTCTTTATAGCTCAAGGCGCAGCTGTCTGCTGGCAAAGCATCAAGCAGAGGACAATAGCACTATCTACTGCAGAAGCAAAATATGTAGCTATGTCAGAAGCTGCAAGAGAGGCAGTATTCCTCAAGAGACTAGTTGCGGAGATCACTATTAAGGAAGAGAAACTGATTCCTATCCTCAGTGATAGCCAATCTGCAATAGCGATTGCAGAAAATCCAATGCATCACCAGCGGACGAAGCATATAGACGTACGTTATCATTATGTCAGAGAGGCAATCATGAATGGGCAGATAGCCGTCACGTATGTTGCGACTGATCGTATGGTTCCGGATGCATTAACAAAACCTTTGGCGAAAGGAAAGTTTGTATGGTGTACAAGTAAGACGATGGGCATGCAAGGTAACTGATTTTTTCTTGATGCCCGTGGATTCAAAGTTAAGGAGGAGTGTTTGAAATGAGGTTGTGGTCTACTGGTGGCCAGTAGGCCACCTTTGTCTATGAGTATTTATGACAATGCATTTCAAATTATAATTTTGAATTCGGTTTTTCGGAAAACATTAGAATCTTGTCACCATTGGTTGTCAAGTCTGTATTGGTAAACAAACATCTGTTTTCTCTTTGTTAATCTTGTAAATAATTATATGTGCTAGTGAATTTATCCGTTGTGCTTATTCATGTCGCTGCTCCCTCTGTTGAACACTAGTCCTTATCAGTATTCCTCCACTGTCGTGAGACTATGGCACATCTCACTTGATCTGAATCAGTACAAAACAGAGTTCATAAAATCATCGACAATTGTCTGTGAATTTATGAATACTGAATTCATCAATTCAGATCAAGTGTGTGGAGTGCTTATAACAAGGACGAATGATAATTGTATAATAGCACCTTTTGCTTTAGCCTGTCCAATAGGACGAAAGAAAAAAAAAAATAGCACCTTCGCTGTCATTCCTATTGAAATTTTAATAAGACCACCCCGTTCGATCTTGGTATTATTATTATCATGACAATCACAGAGTACCTTCTTATATATGACAATGACAAATGACATTTCATAAATTTCATTGTTGATGTGTTTGTTAAGTGAAATAGCGATTAGCGATTACACTGCTACAGCTGCAAGCACAATAAACTTATCCCTGATGTGAACTAATATTTTAGAACTACATATTTTATAAACTTAAAATTAACCCACGGTTTGTGTCGTGTCTTAGCTTAAACGAAAATGTCCATTATGTTGGAGCCTGATGAGGTAGACGATGGATACTTTACTCCAGTCGCAAGGTAAACGTAACATTTAAATTATATAAATATTTCTCAGCGAGCACTCTCCAGGACGTAACTGTTGATCATAAGCTAGTAATTTATAGTGCCTAAGTTCAACTAAAATACCTTTTTTCAGTACTACACTGGCAAGTATATTTAAAGAAGATTCCAGTAATGATGGAGCAGTTAATCCTTCCCTTAAGTACCAACCTCCTCAACTAAGGAAGACAGAAGATTGTAGTAAGCCGGACGATTGTAATACTTCGCAGTGTGTATTTTCCAGCTCTGTAATAGCTTATGAATGGTAAGTTCTCTTAAATTGTATCATACCATGTACAGTCAGTTTGAACCTAATGTTTCCGGCGATTTTCCAGTGGTACTATTAACTTGTAGTACATTTACTAAATATGAAAATAATTTTAAACAAACATATCAGAGGCATATGTCAACCTATGTTTCCTGATTATAATGGAATGATGTAAAAATTTAATCAAGCTTGTAGCTAATTAGTTAGGCCCTATAGGGAATGCAACTGGTTTTTGTGAGTCAACTGGTTACAAAAACGCTTGCATGGGAATGCAAGAGTAAAAAAACGTAAATAAATTAAAATTAACTTCCGGTGATATAGAATATTATAATACTGAACTACGTAACTAGGGATAGCTAGGTAGTTCAGTGTTATATTATTTTATATCACCGGAAATTAATATTAATTTATTTACGTTTTTTTACTATGGAAACACAACAGAAGTATTTTTTGTAATGAAAGCTCTTTATAGTATGCACATATGCAATGCATAACTGTGTAATAATGTTTTATTGACAAATGTGTCATTTTATAACATTTAATCGCAATTATTTTTTTCCTATTTCAGGGTGCAAGGAACCCACAAGTGCAAAGGGAGGGTTGGGTTTGCTATAATGAATATAGTTAAAACAGGTATGTGTAAAATTATACTTTACAGTCCTCACAAATCTACATTATCCTGCACAACAATCACACCACAGCTAGAAGTGACTTTATCATCTGGTGCCATGATATCATTTTATGATGATCATAAAAAATATTGGGGACTATGTTTTAATGACAAGAATATTGAAGGAGTGAAAGAACAATTTAAAAAAGTAAATGTTTCTATAAAACCTTACATAAATCCAGATTTTAAACATGAGATAGAAATAGGGTCTAGTGATGAGGCTGCTGATGAGACTGCAAATAGTAGTACAACTGATGATGATGATGCAACACTCACTAAGTCACAAATTAATAAAGCCTCCATTCTAAATAGGATTGCTAATGTTGGCCATGCAATATTACCATCATTGCCTGGAAGCCCCAAAAAAACTATGTCAGAAGCAACTACATCTGCAGATAAGTTAAATGCAGTATTATCAGATGTCAGTACAAGCAAAGGACGTGTTAATACAATGACGCAAGACCTCACTAAAAGTATTGCTGTACAAACTGGGCAACAAAATGTGGAAATTAACAATTGTTTATCTAACAAGTTGGAATGTGGTCAAACATCAGTATCAAGTTTTCCTTTAATAAACAATCAAATATTTACTTATGTTAATGGATATATGGTACCATTGCATATGCAAGTGCCGGTTTTAGAAAATGTAAATGGTGCTGACACTTGTGCAGAAATTGAATCCATCATACACAAACTTAATAATCTAAAGAGTATTGTGAGGACAATGGAAACCAAACAATTACAAAATATCGAACAGTCTCAAAGTAACCAAGATTTGCATAAAATATCTGACTTGGAACAGTCAATCAAAGAAAAGGATGAGACTATTAAGCACCTTGAAAATGTAAGAAAGGATTTATGTGATCGTGTAAACTACTTAAAAGAACAAGTGCAAAAAACAACACAGGATTTAGAAAACAATAAAACAACTCTAGACAAGGACGAGCAGATGCATTTAAACAGAAAGGTTAAAACCCTTATGAATAATACATTCCATTCAGTTGCCAGCAATTTTGATGATGAAGCTAATTATACTGGGAACTATGTAAAGGGAATATTAGCAGCTGTTATAAAAAAGATTACAATCGAGTCATTAGTTAATTTATTTCCCAATGATGCAAGCACTTCTACCAAAGGAGATGATTAGCTAATTTGAATTACATGACATAATACTCGTATACTGAGAGTGAAGTCTGAATTATCTGTAACAAGTCCATAATTAACATTCGTTTAGATTGTTTTAAAAGCGTATGCACTGGACTTTCATACAATTATATTAACTTCGTAGTTTGTTATTGACCTGCCTTAGAAGCATATTTTTCTTCCCTATGTGTTATAACAAAGTGCGAAGTGTGTTCTGGCTCAGGAAATTGAAAATTAAAACCCAGACAGTAACCCCCTTATTCATAAACGTCTACTAAAGTTAAGAGGCCTCTGATAATCGTTTTTCCCTTTACGTCCAACCTATATGAGGTAAAGGGACAAACGATTATCAGCGATCTCTTAACTTTAGTGGGCGTTTATGAATAAGGGGGTAAGACTTCAGGCAAGGAGTTTTATTACAGTTTTTACTGTAGTCTGTAGACTCTGTAGGTATGGATATGATGTGAGAGTTAGGTTGGCCTGTTCCTCAACGGATATTAAAATGAGCTATACCCAATTTTTGGACGTAATTTGTACCGCTTTATAAAAAATAGGTAAGTACCTCTCCGTATTTAAAGTTGCTACTAAATAAAGAAAGATTAATTATCCCACTAACAAATGATACCAATTCAAATGTTGGTGCCTGTAAAAACGGTTGTAAATTCAGCCATTTTAATTGCGCTCTGAGTTTTAAACTTTTAATTGTTTTCCTTCTTGAAGCGGCTTAAGAAAACTTACCTTCCTTACAAACCGTGGTATGTGGCTATGTTATTGTTGTTTTTTTTATAATTAGTTTGTCTCGTAATACTTAGTAAATTAATTGAGGTACAAATTATTGTAAGCAGGTATGTACACATTTAGTACCTTTTTATTGTAAATTAAAAAAACGAATTTTTAGGTACCAATTAGCAAGTAGCAAAATTTGGCACTATAAAAGTCCTGAGAACATTTTAGAACGTGCTAATTAGTGTTCATGATTAGCACTATAATGGTGTCGTAAACCTTTACCTAACCCCAAATAGGCCCTAGTTTTATCACTGATATATTCTATAATCATTACATAAAGGCTCTCACTGTGATAAATCAGCTCTATGATTGAAATGTCTGCAATGTTTATGTCACAATTAGGAACTATTAAAGTAACCAAAACATGTTTATAGTGCTATTTTGCGCCGTAAAAGATTCCAGTGATCTTTTTTATCACCAAAAGCCTCGTGTTGTGTGCTGTCGTCGTCGTGAGGTTATTTCACAAGAAATTAAACAAATATATTTGTAAGTCATTCGCCATGTCCCTTTAGTTCCTTAAAGTGACATATAAAGGTACATGCTAAAAAACGTTCGTGAACCGTAATTCTGCCGGTACTTTCACTTGCGAAAATAATTGTATTGATAAAATCATTATGCTGATTTCAAATTTGACAATGCGCCTTCATAATTTTACTGTTTTAATTAAATTTTATTTAATAAAATTAAGACTTGTACCGACTGTGGCTGCTATAGTACACATGGGCTCTAGTCGTGCTGCTAATGTGCTATCACTTTCAGGAAACGGCAGCCATATTTTAATGGATTTGGGTAGCGCCATAGCGATGTTGAGGGAGCAATTAAAAAGCGAAAACGTTACTTAATGGTTGTGCAAAGGCCTTTTATAGTGCAGATTGATCCTGTAATAGTGTTAACGATACTGCTACAATACTAGTACTATAAAAATTTATTTGACGCTTAATTAGTGCATAATAGGTACATAAAAGTGTCAGTAAAGTGTCTATAGTATTAAATTGTACTATAACCGCTTTTTGCGAATCTATTACAGTGCAACACTTTAAAGATTCTTTTTTATGGTGTTTTTAGCGTTCTAAGAGCTAAATTATAGAACTAAAATGCTCTTTAATTTATAGAACCAAAACGCTCTATTAAAAACCTTTATAGTACAGTCGCCATCAAATATATCGGAGCAGCCAAGGTACTCAAAAATATCTGAACATGTGCTTTATCGCCTTGAAAATAGAGTCGTTGTTCATATATTTGTGACCACCTTGGCCGCTCCGATATATCTGATGGCGACTGTACAAGCAGTCACAATGGTTACCATTACAGGCCTACTATATGACTGTTTGGTGATAAAAGGCCTTAGTTATAGAAGCTTTTGTTACTATACTATCACCGTGTATTTTTGATCATCATCATGATTGAGGATGAATTAATGAATGAATGAATAAATGCTTTATTGCACACCTCAAAAGAAAAACAGCACAGTAGAAAAAAAACACATGATAAAAAGAGGCAAACAACAGGCGGTACATGTATTTTTAAGATTTTTATAAAAATTTGGTAAAGTTCTTTTTAATATCTGTTGAGGTTACATTCGCCATTCCCGCTAACCCGACTGTCTCTTTAACATATACAACAAAGCATAACAAACAAGATGTTTTTTTTTTTACTATTGCAGCGCCATCTATGCTTTACATAGGGCGTTTATCCTCATTAGTATGCTTCACATAGGAATGTGCAATATGGAAATTATAAGCAATACGTATTAAGATTAGGTATAACAGCATGTAGGTATTCAAGCATTTTATCAATTAAGTAAGCTGGAAATGTTGTATTTATAGTATAGTCCAGTCATTATATCCAAAAAACCGACCCTACTCGTGAATAATTAGTTCTTGGATTGTTTTTTCGTCCCTCGGGGGGGTCACTGGGAGTGTAAATTCAAAAAGTAGACTGAATCAGGCTCCTGTGTATATTCGAAAAACTGTTTTTCTTGAATAACTCGGCCATTTTTGATTTTGCAGTAAAACTGTGAGGACAAAAATTGTAGAAAATTTGATTCTCTACAAGTTTGGTCCTCACAATTTTTCTTCTAAGATCGATATTTTGGAAATTATTGTATATTTTAATATTTTCTTCTAAAGTCGTGACTGCACGCGATTCTATTTTGGCGCTTTTATTTAAGTTGTTTTTTTTGGGGAATAGACTAGATAGACTTTTCTTCGAGTTTATTATCTATGTGTTTCTTCGAGTATGTAGATAATGACGAATGTATAAATGATAGATAAACGGGAGTAGAAAAAAAAATATTTCTTGGGTTCACAGGGCACCTCTGTTAGCAGTTGCATTATATCACATAATAACCCTAGGGTCTTTATGAAGAATAGACTAGATAGACTTTTTTGAAATTGCATTAGACATGCTTTTATATTCGTTTGCGGGACCGTATAATTGACAGATAAAAGTACCGGAGTAGAAACAGTTTATAATTGCTATTTTTAAGACATATTATATTAGTTTTACTGGATTTGAGAATATAATTTGCATAACATACTCGATAAGTATTTTATTTCTAATCTACTTGAGCTGCAGCTGTGGAATGAACTCCCACCTTTTTTTTTAACGTGGAGGAATGCATTTAGGCATCCCGCCTAGCCGGGGAACTAGGAAGGGTATGTTGGACTCGTCAGCAAGGGCCGATACTACTAATTAAAACCATCCACGGTATGCCCATAGTGCAGCGTTGGTGACGGTGACACGGGATCGCCTAAGCATTCAACCGCGAACACCGCCTGCTGCGGCAGCCGAAGCTGTCCCCTCACTGGGGCCGAAGCCCCCGGAGCCGAAGCTCCCCCTCCCGAAGGTAGCGTGCAGGGCGACACCACACGCTGCTCCTTCATGACAACCACCGCGCCGGGAGCAGGTGGAAAAACACCCACTCAGGTTGCCTTCACGATTTTTTATAGAGGTGATCATCCTCGCAGCCAACACCCAGCACCGGCTTGGTGTTAACCCCCGGTCCGTCGTCATAGGCCCTCTGCCTAGACAGGTTACGGGGCCGCAGTTTTATACAGGACAGCGGCATTCCTGTCCCTCACCGCGGCCGAAACCGCCCGGCCCGAAGGCCCCTCCTTTTTTTATAGAAGTTGGGGGGCGTCCATTAATCGCGTCATACATTTTTGGCTTGTTTTAGACCCCCCCCCTCCCCCATGGTGATATTTTCAGGACCCCTCCCCCCCTGTCCAATATGACGTGTAATTTTTTGCTAACTAAAGTAAGTACAGTTTTCTAACACGTGAAGCTACTTACGTAACGTACGTACACGTAAAGGGTAAACGAATGAAACTACATGTATACATATAAAATAAAATTATCTTTAATAGAAAAAAATTTCTTTAATAGTGCGTGTCGGGCCACGCGGTTTCGTACCTACTATCGAAAAATTAATATCAAAAGGTCGTATCTGAGTATGAAATGAGTTTTTAGGAGATAACTCAATAATTCCTAAACCGATAATGTTCTCAATTTTTTTTCATATTTTTTGGATCTCCGGTTCAAAAGTGACATCCCAGGACACAATTTTTTTACACTAACGAAGTGATTTTTTCTTAAAATATTCACTAAATAAAAAAAAACAAACAGACCTCAATGTTATTTTGAAAGACCTACCGAGTGATGTGCATCATGTCAATATTTGGTAAAAATATTTTTTTTTTACAAATAATTACATGTCTGGAGTAGCGCCCCTCCTTAAAATATCTTTTTCAGCAATTTTACTACAAAACTAAATAGCTGCATACAAAACACACCTTATATTTAAATATTTATTAAGATACGTTTTATTGTTTCCGAGTGAAATGGCTGTGACATACGGACGGATGAACGGACAGTCGGACATAACGAAACTATAAGGGTTACGTTTTTGCCACTTTGGCTACGGAACCCTAAAAACCTACTTCACAAAATAATATGTCAATTGCCATTAAAAATTATTTACAATCATAGTGCTAGTGCAATTTTACTCTGCTTTTGACATATTGATTCATTTAAAAGTTGATAATTTTTATTTTATTGGCCATAATAACAAAAAAAATACACGTGATATGTGTCCAGATCCCCCTCCCCCTTGTGGTGATCATTGGTGATTTTTTCTTGACCCCCTCCCCCCCCTATACAGTATGACGCGATTAATGGACGCCCCCTTGTCATCCTCGCAGCCAACACCAAGTGGCGGCTTGATGTTAACCCCCGGTCCCTCATCATAGGCCCTCTGCCTAGACAGGTTACGGGGCCGCAGTTTTAAACAGGACAGCGGCATTCCTGTCCCTCGCCCAAAGTCCCCCTCCAACCAACACTCAGGAGTTCTCTCCCTAAATGAGAGATCTCTCTGTGCGGAACCCCCCAACCCCCCCATACAGGATATTAGCAGCACCGGTAAGAAATCCTTGGGGTCCACCAAGAGATCGCTTACCGTTGGCCCCAGGATGCACCGTCCAGGAACCCTTCCCTTTCCCCCCGGATCAACCGCATCAAGAAAGAATAAGAAGGGCCCTGGCACTCGAGGAGGTTTCCCGTCAGTTTCCGTGTATAGGTACGCGCATGTGAACCCTAACTTGTTTTCATAGTAAATTTACTTGCTAAATGCGGTTACACATGACTAAATATAGAAACTAAATCATTTAGGAAGCTAACTAGGACAAATGTAACAAGGCTTTTAGAATAAGTAAAGTCAGGATCCTAATTAAACCGGTATTAGATACTGCAATTTGTAGAGTCCAATCTTTCGTGTGTACTGCTTTTTGCCCCTCCTTCAGCTCCCTAAGGGCTCTAACCGCCGGCTCTAACTCTTATTACACCTCCCAACCTGACAGATGGAGCCCTACAAATTGCGATGTGTAATACCGGTTTTAGGATGGTAATGGGCTTTGAGAATTCAACCAACCGGAGTCGCCATTGACAGGCGTTCCCCTCTGCCAAAAACATATGACCAGTGGAGTGGTCATACACATGTATGGACTGACGCTTATCTGACGTAGCTATTTGTACGTTACGTACGAATAGCCATACATTTGACGTTCCCCTCCCCCGCAAAAATCGGCAGACTATTTGTATCGGAAATGACAGACATGGCTACTCCATCCGGGTTGAATTCTCTAAGGCAATGGGGAAGGCCGGTGAAAACTTTTGTAGAGGGCGCTGTCCCAGATTCCATACAATGAGAGAAAGAGACAGAAGATGAATGACCCTTAACTAAGTAAAAGTGTTTCTTAGGTAAAACCAAGTACTATATGGCGTTAATCTTTGCTATTTTAGAGTATTTCAAAACCCGGTGGATTTCTATGTCGGAGCAATTCGAAACAAAACATTTTTTTAATAAATAAGTACTTTGACAGTTGCCTTCCCAAATATTTTTTTTTTTTTTAAATGGCTATCGCCGCGGAGGCATTTGCCAGCATCACGTCAACATGATAAATAAAGTAGTGCGAATTGAAAATTTTACAAGAAATAGTCGATCAGATTAACGAGGGGATAGAAATATAATCATAACTTTAAATTATTGATTGTGATAAAATTGGAAAGAAGACGAAAAATGGTTGGTCAATGGGTTGGGGATTAACAGTGAGGGCATGTGCGTTGGGAAGGTGATTTTTTGAAAAACAAGGCCAGAGTACAGATGGGTATGATTTAGACGGGAGCAACTCAGGAACAGATGGTTCAGGGTTCCATCGTCCAGGCCACATTCAC
Organism: Pammene aurita; assembly: GCA_947086415.1. NCBI lineage: Eukaryota > Metazoa > Arthropoda > Insecta > Lepidoptera > Tortricidae > Pammene > Pammene aurita. Next base: position 18,172,401 of record OX352289.1, read on the forward strand.
ACAAGGATGTGTCCCGGCAATGTATTTTGAATAGGTGGACGGGGGAGAGGCAGTGATTTAGTCTCATTCGGATAATAGTTGAGGTCGCCCTCTTGCTCAGGAAGATTTTGTGGAACCAAGGTTTTTGACCTATGTCCGGCTGTAAAGACGCATAATTTTTAGCCTTAGTTTTACTCGATACGTGCCAACGAGTGTTCCAGGACTTATATAAAAGTTGTTTAGGGATAGAGAGTAGATCAAAAGCGCAGTTTTTGAAGGGGATCTTATCCCCGCATGATACCGCCTCTTTAGCGGTTCGGTCTGCTATTTCATTTCCTGGGATACCTGAATGGCTGGGTATCCAGGCGAGTACGATTTCACAGTTCCGACGGTAAGATTTTGAAATCTCCTCTTTGATTAAAAATATTAACGGGTTGTGCAATTTAGAAGAGAAGGGGTCCGAAAGGAGAGCTTGAAGAGCGCTTTTCGAGTCTGAAAAAATAAGGGCCCGGTTAGATATGAGGATATCACGTATCATTTGTGGTATATTGTACAAAAAAAAATCAGCCATATCGTATCTGGAGGAGCCCAAACTTGGTATGTTTCGAAAATTATTTATGTGTTAATTAAAAAAAAAATGGCTGAAATGTAATGATGTGGTATATTTTTAGAATCGCCTCAAAATGCCCTTTCATAAGATACCACACACGATAGGTTTCTGAAAAAAAAAAATATTTTTTTCCATACAAATAAAAAAATGTCTCGGCACTGCCCTCCTAAGGGAATTTTTTTTAAGAACTGCGGGTCAAAAAATGTGTTTTGACCTCTAGTATCCGTGTGCCAAACGGCTAAACTGTAGATCGATTTGCGGTGTTTCTTTGAAATTGGGCTTGTACGGCTACCACTATTGTCATATGCCATTGATTTTAGAATTACGACGTCCGGACACGGGTATGTCCTTAAACTATACGTCCAAAAGAGAGGTAGTTATGCGTACTGCGAAAATGTCATCTCGCTCAAATCTGGAGCAGAGCCCGACTGGGAAAGTACCTCCACCTTACAGAAAACCACAGCCAAATAGCACTAGACCCTACGCATAGTGTTGTGTTCCTGCTGGTAAGTAAGGTTGCCAAAGAGCTCAAAGAGGACCCAGTGTGTTAATAACGAAGGACCCTCTTGTTCCTTTAGTCGTCAACACAGTGAATCCTCCTTTTTGTAAAGGCTTGGCAACGCGCATGTGACACCTCTGGAGTTGCAGGCGTCCATAGGATACGGTAGCTGCTTACCATCAGGCGGGCCGTATGCTTGTTTGCCACCGTCGTGGTATAAAAAGTCTTTACTCCACGTGCGTATGTCCGTCATTTTGCGTGTGCGACAGAACTGTACGTGTAAAGACCACCTCGAACCACGTGATTACGTGGACTATGGCCACGCGCAATCGCATGGTCTATCCAAACCCCCTCAGACATCTTCACATACGCATTCTTTCGCACATGATTGCTGTTTCACGCGCGATAGAACGACTGTATAAAGGCAGCTAATTATTATTTTTGAGAAAGCGTCGGTACATTTGTCAATGTTCGGGGCGGTAACGGGGGTAGTAGATATATGGATTTGTTTAATTCGTTTTGGAATTCCTCCCAATCAGCGTTAAGTAAATGAAATTTGAGGAGGGGGGATTGGAGAGCGAGTTTCTTTGGATGATAGAAGTGATTCGATGAATATGGGGAAATGATCGCTGCCAAAAGATAAGTCGAGAGTTTGCCAGGAGAGGTGAGGGGCTAGATGAGTAGAACAAAGGGAAAGGTCAATTGCACTAGTTATCTCACCCGGACGAGAGCGTCTGGTAGAGGAACCAGTATTGAAAATACAAAGATTTATATCGTCAACTATTTTCAGGAGTTGGTTACCTAATATAGGATCCGTTTTTCCACTGCCCCAAATTTGGTGATGACAGTTAAAGTCGCCTAGAACTAGGAGAGGAGGAGGTAGCGATTCTAGGATAGAGGTTAGCTGTGAGAGAATTATTTTGGATGGGTGGGCTAAGTATACCGATACAAAGGTACAGTCGCCCACACGAGCGGCAACGATATCAAAATCGGCAGGGGAGGTAATATTGAATTTATTGATTGAAAGGGAGTTCCTAATTAATAAAGCACAACCGGCGTAGCCGTCTGGCCGGTCATCACGGATACATGTGAATCCAGGGACTCTGAAGTTATGATATGGTTTTGACCATATTTCTGAAATTGCAAGAATGTTTAATTTATACTTATTGATTAAATAGATTAAGTCAGTTTTTTTGGAGTTGATGCTTCTACTGTTCCATTGCAGGATAGTTTGGTCCATAATCAGCAACAGAAAGAAGAGGGGCAACGTGGGACATCATATTATTATTAATAGGTGCAGATAATAATTTGGTCAAAAAGACAGAACTTTTAATATAGCCGAAAGGGCTTTTTCCTGGTCTGATGATGAATAGGGGTTATTCAATGATGTGCCGTTACTTGCTTGTAAAAAATTATCATTGACCATAGCTTTCTGGTCATATCCGATTCTATGAGGAGGAGGGGAGCGGGGTTTGCAAAATATAGTTTTTTTATATGAATGCTGGATGTCGGGTGAAGCTACTGCGTTGGCAAATGACTTGCCTAGCTACAACTGGGTGGAGTTTGTCAGCTTCTATGTAGGAGATATTTCCCTCGGCCATAGTTTTTTAAATATTGCATTGCCTTTGGAATTCAGGGCACGATTTGCTTGTTGCCAAGTGGTTCGCTTCCCCTTTACAGTTAATGCATTGTAGATTTTCATTTTCACAGGACTCTCCAAGGTGAGGGCCGCTGCATCGGAAGCATCGAGGAGTTGACCGGCACTTTTCTTTGGTGTGACTAAACCTGGAGCAGCGGAAACATTGAGTGGTGGGATAAATATAAATTTCCACCTTCAGAGAGTTGTAACATGCGAATATCCTGGGGGGAAGAATTTGACCGTCGAAGGTGAGAACTACCGTCTCCGAGGAGACCCACTTGGACGAACCATCTTGGAAGTTCGTTTTTTTGTAATTGAGTCTTCGGGACTTCAAAACTCGACCGCATCCGTCTCGAACTTTTACAAAGTTTATTATGTCTTCCGGAGACCAGTCAGTAGGGAGCCCTTTTACTAGGCCCACTCTTGTAACATTAAATGAGGGGATGAACGCTTTTAGTTTTTTATTTGTTAGAGTAGGGGAAATCAGAAAGTCGTTTGCATCATGAAAAGTGTGGAAGCTCACCGATTCTCTATTGCGGCCTAATCCTTTAATCGACCCATCGATGACATTAGGGAACTGTCTTTGATGGAGGTGGATAAATTGGCCGAAAGAGACAGGGTGTAAAGAAGCTTCAGGCGAAAGGCTATCATATTGGACATGAATAGTAAATGGTCCTGGGTCACTTTGTTTATACTGGGATCTATCAGACGTCGTAATCGAGGAAGACATATTAGGAGTCGTTACAGCCGTGGGAGGAGGGGGAGGTTTGTAGGTGTTCTGGGGGTGTTACCTGTGATGTAGAGTCTTGAGAGTTGGTAGTTTGTCCAAGAGATAATTCAGACTGTTGGGAGGAGTCCTGAGCAAGAGGGAGACCTAAGAACGAGTTTTTTGAAAAAAAATCTGTGTTTATATTCCCTATTTCAATTTTGTCTGCCGCCCTCGATTGTGACATACGGGATCGCGAATTGGAGCGGGATCTGTTCATTGACTTACTGACATCTTTTCCTGAGTTTGGGATACGTGATTTCACCTTTAAATTTGTATCTTGTCTTAATTTTCGGGCCAAGATGTCCCGGTTGTCGGTGACTGTTACAAAAGCGTCAGACCAATTGAATTTTTTGACCCACCAGGGTCACCTGGGGAGTCTTTCTCCATTTATTGAATGTTTATGCAGAAACAACGGAGAAAACCTCTATCCGCACCAAAATCTGATCAAAATTTTATATTTAAATATAATTTTGAAAAAAACCCGCGATTGACTTTGCGCCAAGCTGACAGCCCTCTCCTTCATAGATGAATATGTATATAACTCTCCTTTTCTTCCCAAATATTAGACATTAGACCAATATTATTAGTCCACGAACTGTCAAATCGTATGGGTTTCCATGACAACACACTAATAATATTAGTCTAATACCGTTCTAGGAATGGGCCCCAACATCATTACAAAAGTACGTTTCTTCCCAAATATTAGACATTAGACCAATATTATTATAGTCCACGAACTGTCAAATCGTATGGGTTTCCATGACAACACACTAATAATATTAGTCTAATACCGTTCGAGGAATGGGCCCCAACATCATTACAAAAGTACGCGAGTACAAGTTGCAAATCTAGAGAAATGCAGTTTTAGCGTAGATTGGGCCCCTAAAAACCTCGGTCTGTGGCGAACCCATTTCGGGGGTCCACATACGTGGACATTTCGCTATTGTGTGTGAAAAAAGAACGCACCTTATCTTCTCTATGGAACGGATAATGTCAAAATGAAATGACATAAGAGTGAAGACACCGTGTAGACTGCTACATACAATAATTAAGATTTATTGTAAATTATTATTTTTGTTTGCATATAGTAAATAAATAAAATCGTGAGGGTTTAGTTGTCGTTGCGTTGATATAACAACTGCACACTCTCGTCGCCAAATTAAAAAAAATCTTCACTACTTTTTGTATTCCTTGCTGTATCTCTGAGCCTATTATTTTAGTTTCCACTTGTTTCACTCATGTGTTTTTGGAAATTATATATCTGGTTATAAAATAATTACAGTAATTCATGTATCCAATATAGCTCTATGGAGGAATTAAAAGGTTCTCTAACTCAATACAATGAGCAAGTAGGTGTTTTAATATATTCTAGTCCTGAAATCCTTTACCGATTCATAAATGTCCGCGCAGTCTGTTTAAATATTTCAACATGTTAATGAAAATTTAATAGTGGTTATACATATGTAAGTTATTCTCAAATAGATATTTAACTATAATACATGTTTCAGTTATGTATGGTCAATACAGCTTTATCGGAAGCATCAGATAGTGAGAAAGAATCCCTACTGGCTTTGCAGTCTGACTTGCACCAACTAATACAACTTACTCAGGAAAGCCTGGATGCCCTCAATGCCAAGGAAACAAGTGTCTCAACACCACCTGCACAGCAGAATGAGAATGCTGTTCTTGATGATGAATATTCCCTATTTATGGTAAGTTTAGCATGGATAGAAGTGGCTCCTTTGCTTAGAAACTTACCTGCCATTTCCTAATCTAGACAACACCCTAGTTAGTTAAAGCACTCACTACTAGAGAATCAATTTATAAATATTTTAAATCTAAGAGAATTATGCCCAACTTTTTGACAGATGCATTTGTTAACCCACCACCATGTTGCTTAAATAATGTTCTTTTTCATACTCTTAATCATAATCAAAGGGGATTTTATACATTATAATTTACAAGATTACATATTCACTCAATATAATGCTGATCAAAATAAAAAAATATAGAATAAAATAAATGTTAAAGTTCAGTATTTATACAGTTGCACTGCATGGCATCCCATTTGCCTTTCTTCCCTTGCCTGTCACATCACATGTCATTTTCTCATACAGGCAGCAGCAGAAGTAGCTAACAAGTGTTCAAAATGAGCTTTATTGTTAAGAAAATAAGAGCATGTGAAGGTCATTCTGAACAAGGGGGGGCAGGGAGGAGTAGCTGCCCCCAAGAGCATGTGAAGGTCTTTCTGAACAAGGGGGGGCAGGGAGGAGCAGCTGCCCCCCCTAGATATAAAAAATTATGAAGCCAAATGGTTGTAGCCATAATTCATATTTTCTTTACCCTCCATTTATATCAACTTGCCTCACTCTGGGCTATCGGTGGGCACTTCACACTCTTGATTCTGAACACGTTACCGCTAACAACTTCTGATGCTGACTGAGCAAACCAAAACTAATTTCTGGGTGTTTCTGTGTACGACCTTACAGAAAGAAATGGCTGCAAGTGGTGCTTATGAAGAAGATGCTCCACAAGAAAAAGCTGGGTGCTCTAAGGATGCCGTTATTTCAAAAGACAGTGATGATGAAAGTGACATTGAGGTGAGTAGACCACTGTATCCAAGAGCTTATCAGTGGTGGAGCCATATAAATCCATACTGGTTTCCATAATTTTCAGATGCACAAGCACTTTTCCTATGGTAAATTGTCGGGTGACAACTGAACAGACAACCAGAACTCACTATTACAGTACAACAAATACTGAAGTGATTTTTTTCACTGATAGAAGTGAACCATACTAGTAACAAAATAAAGTTGAATTTATTTAATTATATTTTTGCAAATAGTGAGTTTCGGTTGTCACTTGACGAAATAGAGAAAAGGAAGTCCAAATCAGCTCCAAGTTTCCTATTAATATTGTAGACAGGCTGCTACTAGAGGTTATGTATCATAATCATGTATTTAGCAAATTTACTACTGAAATACTAAAATATTAATAATTGATACTGCAATAATTTCAGAAGCTTGGTACATAATAGAGGCTTAGTGTTACCATCCATCAACTTATTTAAGGAAGTGTATGCAATTAAGTCCCATTTTAATTTTAATTATAACTGTGATTAAGGCGAAACAGAATGGTAAAAAGTAGTCTACAACCTCCTCAATTAAACTATGCTTAAGTTGGATAAATTTGAAGTGTTTGAATTATATACAGGATGAATTAGCAAATTTGCTCGGGATGAAGTGTGCCGTTTACCACACGCACAAGTGGGGAGGTCAGCCCAGTCTCCACAATGCAATGGTCAGCTCAGTCCTGCCAAGGCAAGATGAGGACCAGTTCAATGATCTTCAGGTTTGTATTTTTGCACTGTTTATGTTTTAATAGTTTCCCACCAGTACTGGTGGGACAGTAGCTTTGTCTGCAAAATGATTTAATCGTAAAAGTATTTTATAACCTTCCCTAGGACTCAATGGAGATATCCGTATATCTACCTTATTTCATCGACATTGGTTTAGTGGTTTAAGCATGATGATGAGGTAACAGACAGGGTAGGTAACTTTCGCATGTACCTATAATATTAGTAGGGATTCTAGATAATACAAGTGAAGTAGCAATCATAATTTAACTTACGAACGCTACTCATTTAATTTTAATAAGCAGAGTTTGTATTGGGCATTGTATTATTTTAAGCCGACCGGTAGCATATCATCGTCAACATACTCAAAATCGGCAATTACAGAAGACTAACTCAAAAAGATGTGTTACATAAACCCATTTGAAGCAATAAGATGAAGAAATGCGAGCGCAAGGTAAATTTAAAATACGCCGTCTATTTTTTTGCATTGAACCATCGGCATTTCGTGTTCCCCCATTAAAGACGTGACTAATTATACATATCTCATCTAGGAGACTTATCGAACTAGGTTCAGTGTCGTGGGCTCTTGTTCTAGTAGGCGCAGATCCAGGATTTCGTTCGCAGGGGGGGTGGGGTGGGGGGGGGGGGGGGGGTCGTATCCGCGCCTGGCGCAAGGGAGACGCGCGGCTAGTGTCCCGTTGCTATGGGAAGTTTTTTTGATAACTCCGCAGTTTATTTCGTAATCGCGGTTTTATTAAAACAACTTTAAGTTTAAAACTTTTCAACTTTACTTTTCAGGTGCGCGTGTTGTTCACGCATCCCACCCACACTGAAATGCTGCCGTGCCCGTTCTACCTCGACGGCGAGTGTCGATTCGATGATGAACAATGTAGGTGAGTCAGTAACACAACACGAGAGAATAAACACAGAAATCAAAATGTCTATATTTGTGGACTTCAAAGTTTAAAATTCAGGAAAGCATCTGAGCAAATAAGCTTTTAAAAAATTTATGCGTGATTTCTTTGCTGGTGGATCAAAGAAATTCTAAGTATCTTCTCTAACAAGATTCTTCGGATATGTGTAGTTGTATGTATGAATGTAATATATGTATGTATGTATTTTATGTACATATATTAGAGTTATGTAATTTATGTGTAAGAATTTAGGATTTAGTTTCGCATCTTTCAAAAGTTTTATGCTTCCGTCATTTAATTTGTTTTCTGTATCGTTAGAAGCACCACCTACAATTTTTCTGCTTGGCCCTAAGTTTGGCTGGTAGGGAATGCCTTATGGCAGTTATGGCATTAAGTTCGCTTTTTGTTCGATAAGTTTTCTTTTTGTGCAATAAAGATTGACCCCCTTATTCACAAATGTCTCTCAGGCCTCAATTAGTTAATTTATGTTTTGTCTGTATCTAACATACACAACTGCCAAAGTGACAGATAAGGACGAAACATAAATTGACTAATTGGGGCTTGAGAGACGTTTATGAATAAGGGAGTAAGTAAATAAATAAATAATTTTAAACAAATAATTTTAAACAAAAAAGAACCGACTTCACTAAGCATCCACCTTTCCAACACCAAATGCTCGAGCTGCTGTAAAAAATACTCAAATCACTACAGGTGTGCCTATAATAGTTGAAGAGTTCCCTCGATTTCTCCAGGATCCCATCATAAGATCCTGACATGGTTACAATGGGACCAACTGTGAAGTATACGCTTTCAAACAAAAAAAGAATTTTCCAAATCGGTCCAGCCGTCTTCGAATAATCGGTGAACATACATAAAAATAAAATAAAAAAAATAGCAAAAACAAAGATCCCGACGAATTGATAACCTCCTCCTTCGAAATCTTGAAGTCGGTTGAAAAGAACCGACTTCACTAAGCATCCACCTTTCCAACACCAAATGCTCGATCTGCTGTAAAATATACTCAAATCACCAGAGGTGTGCCTATAATAGTTGAAGAGTTCCCTCGATTTCTCCAGGATCCCATCATCAGATCCTGACATGGTTACAATGGGACCAACTGTGAAGTATACTCTTTCAAACAAAAAAAGAATTTTCCAAATCGGTCCAGCCGTCTTCGAATAATCGGTGAACATACATTAAAAAATAAATAAAAAATAAATAGCAAAAACAAAGACCCCGACGAATTGATAACCTCCTCCTTCGAAATCTTGAAGTCGGTTGAAAAAAATGCTGAAGCCATTATCTTGTTGTGACTTTGTCGGCTATGACCGCCCCAAACTTAGCTTCAGTCTGTACCAAAATTGTGGTAATTTGTCTTAACCTTTGGGAATAGAAAATTAGAACCTGAATCAGTGTATACTCCAACGTATTGTTTAATAAAATAAAAAATATTTACAGATATTCTCACGGATCAATTGTACACTTATCTAATTTGAAAGAGGCAATCGAACCAGATTTCAATGGAATAAAAGTTGGCAGCAGGGTCCTTTTCAAATTAAAGCCACCGGATGGTGAGGTTCGTATAATTCCACATAGATTTTATTGATAACTTTGATCATGGCTTGCATCGTACTTGCTGCCATTGCTTTTCTATATTTTAGTCAGACAAGCTTAATTAATCTTAAGCTCTGAAAGAAAAAGTAAGTAAGTGGAATTAAGTCCAGTTTTCTCTACGCATATATTTGTCCCGCGACTGATGGGGCCTATTTCTCGATCGGTCCTACAGTAATATTATTAGCGTGTTGTAAAAGAAACCCCATAAGATTTGACAGATCGTGCACTAATAATAATATTAAATAGTCTAATAACGTTCGAGAAATAGGCCCATGAACTCTTAACACTCTTTTTAATACTACGACAGTGGCAAACAAGCATACGGCCCGCCTAATGGTAAGCAGCTACCGGAGCCTATGGACGCCTGCAACTCCAGAGGTGTCACTTGCGCGTTGCCGACGCTTTACAAAAATGGAGGATTCACTGTGTTGACGACCAAAGGAACAAGAGGGTACCTCGTCGTCAACACACTGGGTCCTATTTGAGTTCTTTGGCAACCTTACTCACCGGCAGGGACACAACACTATGAGTAGGGTCTAGTGCTATTAGGCTGTGGTTTTCTGTAGGGTGGAGGTACTTACCCAGTTGGGCTCTGATCCAGATTTTAGCGAGATGACATTTGCTGAACTGTGTCCTACCACACATAGAGAAATGACATTTGCACTACCCATACCTTTCTTGGACATACAGCCTTGGCCAGAAGTGTTGAGCATAGCTCTTTTTTGTTTATAATTTTGATGTTAAGTATTAATTCCCTATCATAACAATGTGCCATGACGTAAAATGTTATATTTTATTGATATATCTAGAAAACTTCACTTAATAACACTTTCAAGGCTATAAAATATGAAAAGTGGAGGTCCCAAAAATGCGAATTTAGGTCGGTGCGAAAAATTGCAAATATTCTATGCAGTTACACAAAACTTTCACTTCAACAAAACATGCCTGTTCAGTTTGAATTAATTGATAAAATAACTTCAAAAAAGATAGAAACGCCGGTCTAAACTTTCGAGTTTTGTATGAAAATCGCAAGGGTGCTCAACACTTCTGGCCAAGGCTGTAGTTTAAGGACATACCCGGGTCTGGACTTAGTTTAAGAAAATACCCGGGTCCGGGTTTATTCCGCATGACGAATAAATATCTGTTTAAATTTTACTTTAATACACAGTCAGTAAAGTCATAATTTATAACAGCTATTGTAATTACATGCAGGACACAAGTTTAACAAAGAAATCCAGTGAGAAATACCACTTATGGCATAGAGCAGTTGTGAAAAGTGTAGATGAAGAGAACAGAACGTGCATGCTGAAACTCGAAAGCGGCGTCAAAACGGGGGAAAAGAGGAAATGTGGCGACGAGTGTTTGGTTCATTTTGAAGAGATATTCCCTTTGACTGGTAAGCAGCAGAGGTCCGAACCGTGTTCCTGTCTCCACAAATATTTAGCGCAATCAGTGCAAACAACCGCGTATGAGGCTGAACATCTCAACTTATAATTATAGTCTGGCTAACCAAAAGGTTCAGTAGATGTAATAAGCTATACTCATCCCTTTTTAGTGATGAGGGTACTAGCGTAAGAAAAAGACATCTGTCTATGCGTGAATTGAGATCCTGGCCAAACTATATCACTGCATCACATCTGCGACGGAAGTCAGAACAGAACCATAGAATTTTCTTTTATCAAAATTTATTAAAATCGTAATTAATGCTGTATCTAAATTATTAGGTAGGCCGTAAAATTATGACCTTGTGAGTTATACATCTCAAAAATCTAAATGTGGCTGCATTTTCAAAGGCGATGAATAGCCAGGTATCAAATCCATGGTACGAAATTATGAAAGGAAATTGTATGCGGATTTTTGCACATTTTCAGTGGATGATTCAGACTCCGACTCTGACGAAAGCCTGAGTGACACGGAGTACCCCGAGAGCAAGGCGCCGCGCACCGATGACGCTACTAGAGCGCTCTTGGTGGAAAAGAGCCTAGAAAACAACGCTCCGGCAATGGGTGAATGGGAACGTCATACTAGAGTAAGTAAAAAAGAAGATTACAGAAGACTGACATGAGACAAATAATGATATTAGGAATAGGTAGGTCACCGAACGAAAATAGGGGGAATAATCCGTGTATCTTGGAAGAATAATTATATGTCGATGCCGTGTATAGCAGAATCTTGGTATAGTTGTAGGTAAAGGTGTCGTAAAGAACATACTAAAAGTACTGGTGGGTGGGGGTGAAGGTCCCTTTTTTAGTTTTTCGTTAACTTAATCTAGTTCTGTTTCTACAATAAAGGTTCTGTACACTTTTTTGTTAAAAATATTTACTAAATTATTAATTTTATCAAAAAAAAATTTCGACGAAAGATCACTCGGTCCCCCCGCCCAGCCCCCCCCTCCCCTTCATGTGTACGGGAGGTGAGAAATCTGAGGGCATTGTGTCTTGAGGGCGGTGCTACTAATAGCAAAAATAATAATTAAAACAAAATTCAAGACTTTACTTAGTTTCACCGTTCCAAAAGCAAATGCCTGAGCTACTGTAAAAATACTCTCTATATTTCTCCAGGATTCCATTATCAAATCCTGACCTGGTGACAATGGGACCAACTGTCAAGTATATATACTCTTTCAAACAAAAAAAGAATTTTCCAAATCGGTCCAGCCGCAGTCGTCTTCGAATAATCGGTGAACATACATAAAAAAATAAGAATTGCGAACTTCCTCCTTCGAGATCTTGAAATGTGAAATTTTTGATAAAAACTTCAGATCATTATCGTCAATCGTGATGTGTAACAGGGCATAGGTTCGAAGCTGATGCTGGCGATGGGCTACGTGCCGGGGGCGGGCCTGGGCTCGGCGGGCGAGGGGCGCGTGCAGCCGGTGGAGGCGCGCGCCGTGCCGCGCGGCCGCAGCCTCGACCACTGCATGGCGCTCTCCGAGAAGCTGGCGACGCAGGACCCCCTCAAGGTGGGCCTTCATATTGTTGTCAACCGCCAAGCATCGGACGGAAAATCGTGCCCTCAGCGCCAGCGCACAAGGCAACCGGTTATATTTTGGACCTGATATCACGTGCTGGCGCAGAGGGCACGCCTTTCCGTGCGCGTGATTTGACGTCTGGCAGTCAAAGGGTTAATCATTTTCTTTCACAGACTATATAACTTGTCTGAATGCCGAATTGTAAGTTTTTTCTTCACACTTGCTCTTAAAACTTGCTATTTTGTGAAACAGGAGGTAAATCATATTTTACTCCTAAGGAAGCTATGTTTAGTACAAAGTCAAATTTGTGTAGTTTCATTTGTCTTAATTAATTAACTTGTAAAAGTGCTGAAAACATGGCCTTAATGAGTGCTTATACTCACACTACGTTTTTGTTGACAATGCCTATACAAAATCGCGTTCCTCGAACCTTCAGGCTATATAGATGAATTATCGAGATCATGGAATTGCATTTGTAGTGGTTGTACCGTTTGCAACAAAAGGAGAATAATTTTCTCTTAATTTAATAAAATTACATACCCTTAAGAAATTGAATAAGTAGTAGTCCTCTGTTTTTTGCTTTTAGTCGCTATCATGTTCTTCATCTGAGCTGTCACAAGTACCTATTGATAATAGGATTGTTTGAAATTCGATCCATTTCCCCTTCCTGACATCGATATTTATTTTCTTCACTTTCGACATGGCGACAAATATTTCCCAGTCCTCAGCAGTAATAGTATTCATTCGTTCAGTTGCTAAACTCATAATGCCTTGCATGTTTAATGAAACGTTTCTTTTCGCTACATATCCTTTTACCATGGACCAAATATTTTCGATCAGATTGAATGTCGGGTGATACGGTGGCAATCGTAAAACGGAGTGGCCATGTTCTTTTAAAATTGCATCTATGTGGTACTCACGAAACCGCTCTTTATTTTGTTTAATTAAATCATACAAACTGGTTTTGTACATCAACGGGCTATACGAAATGTTGTGTTCTGTCAACCAATCCATCATTTCTTGTTTATGAGAATTTGACGTTGGAGCACGATTCAAAAGTTTGTTGCGATAGGACGCATTATCTACGATAAGTACGCTATTCGGTTTAAGGTTCGGTATTAATTTTTCTTTTAACCATTTTTCGTAGTTGACAAAGTTCATCTGGTCATGGTAATCTCCCATTTTTTGGTTGGCCTTAAACATTAACAAAGCGTTGGGAATAAAACCATATTTTCCTCCTGCGTGCACTATTATTAACCGCTGGCCTGTACTGATTTGTTTTTTTACACCAAATTCTGTTCATTCGGTCCAAGCCTCTCCGGACACATGTGAAGTGTGGATGTACGAGGGTTGCTACTTATATATCCGGAAACAAAAAAACAAACAAACGTACACGGCTGAAAATGGTTTTATTGTTTTTCAAAGTATTCCCCTTGATGATCTATGCACTTTTGCATTCGCGTGAACCAATTTTTAAAGCACTTCTGCCACTCCGCCTGAGGTACCTCCATAACGTGTTGTTTGAATGCGTCGACAGCATCTTCAGCGGTCGAAAATCCTTGACCGCGTAATTTATTCTTTATATTTGGAAATAAATAAAAATCGTTGGGTGCCAAGTCAGGGCTGTACGGCGGATGACCCGTTAATTCCACATTTTGACCCTCCAAAAATAGAGTTGTTTCGCGTGACGTATGACAGCTGGCATTGTCATGATGAAGAATGATTCTTCGTCGCTGGTTAGTTTTACGAATTTGTTCAAATACTTCCGGTAAGCAAATGGTCGTGTACCACTCTGAATTAACCGTTCTACGGTTTTCTAGTGGCACTGTAGCTACATGGCCATTAATACCGAAGAAGCAGGCCACCATTTGTTTCAATGTACTTTTTGCACGAGTAACTTTCGTAGGGTTCGGCTCATTTTGAAACACCCATACCGTTGATTGTTGCTTCGTTTCGGGATCGTATGCATAGATCCAGGATTCGTCACCTGTATAGATGTTATAAACGGCTTTTGAGTCACCACGGTTATATTTTTTTAACATTTTATTGCACCATTCGACGCGAGCATCTTTTTGCTCTTTTGTTAAGTTGTGGGGTATCCAACGCGAACAAATTTTTTTTACAGCCAAATAATTATGTAATATGCTATTAATGCTGGTCATAGAAATACCCAGAGTCGCCTCTATCTCGCGGTACGTAACATGTCGGTCGTCCATTATAAGTTTTCGCACAGCCTCGATATTTTGTTGTACAACGACCGATTTCGGGCGACCTGCCTTAACTTCGTCCGTAAGCATACTACGTCCACGATTGAACTCACTAAACCAGTGATACACAGTAGTTTCAGATGGGGCTTCATCACCAAAAGTTGAAGTTAGTTGATCTATGCACTGTTGTTGCGTTAAACCACGCCGAAAATCATAATAAATCACAGCACGAATATTTTCACGAGTGAGTTCCATTCTTGCTGCGAGATGACATTTAAAACCCGTCAAAAACAAAACACGAGCGTTAATAAGAAAGAAAAAATATACCGGCCAGTACTTAAAAAAGTTCAAATTTTACCATGGAGGTCAAATATGCTATTTAAGAAGATTGTAATCCCGGTTTCCGGATATATAAATAGCAGCCTATGTAGGTTTCATCAGTATAAACTAGTGGTCTATCTTCAGACCGATATTCCGCAATTTTGGTAAGGTAATTTATTCTTAGCAGTCGTATGTTGTGTCTTTCCATTAATATTTTTCGGTTGTCCTCGGTCTTTTTCCATTTAAATCCAAATTTTTGTATTTGTTTTCGTAAGGTGGAAATGCCAAATTTGTAATCTATATCGGATTTTAACACAGAGTGGAGTGCCTTTAAGGTTGGAAATTGCTTATGGGACAGATGAAAATTGTATATAGTTCTCCGGATGACTTCCTGATCAAAATCGTCTACTGCTGATGACGGACAAGTACGTAACTTTTTATTTCTCGGGGAGGTGAATTTCTTTGTTGTTGCGAATTTCTCACTATTGCTCTCAGACACAATGTTATAAACAGTAGAGAGACAAACACCTGTAGCTTTTTCAACTAACTGGGCAGCGGTGTAAGGGGAATTTAAATTTTTCTTCAGTTCAAGTTCAAAATATTTATAACAGTTAAAAATAATTTGCTTACTTTGACTCTCAATCGGACCAAAATTACTCACTGCCATATTTTTTGAAAATTATGTAACTTACACTTAGTCGTACGGGCTGACACAAAATTATTCTGATAATTGTGAGAATACAATAAAATCAGACGTAAAAACATATGCACAACGTAAATAATATTCACAATTTGACACTGACATTATTTTGATATTTACTTCTTCAATATATAACAAACCTCTTTTTATGCTGATAGTACGAGAAAATAGAAAATTCAAATCTAGAATGCCTGTAAACATACAATACTACTACATATGCAATTCCATGCTCTCGTTAATTTATCTATACGTCTGTTTTCGGTACTACGTGCGCCATCTGTTGAGTCTGGAGTAGAGTTATTCTGTCAGCGTTAATCGCCGAACAAAATATTAGAAACTAGAATTTATTTATTTAATCTTAATTGCACAAAATAAGATGGTACAAATGGCGGACTTAATGCCATAAGGCATTCTCTACCAGTCAACCAATGGGCTTAACAGAAAGGTTAAGTAGGAATTTAGTGATTGTGGTGACCGATAGATGACGCTAGTGCTTTAGCCTGTAATAAAGGAACGCAATTTTGTATAGGCATTGTCAATCCATGTCTTAATCTTTGGTTTTTGATCACTCAGGTGGAGCAAAGGTTAAAAAGACTGCAAAAAAAAGAAGAAGAACGCAATAAAAGAGCGTATGAAAGAGAACAAGAAAAAGAAAGAAGAAATGTTTTTAATTTCATTAACAAAACTCTTGGTGACCAATGTAAAGTTGGGGAAGCAGCGCCACCTGCAGTCGACATTAAGCAATCCTCCACTAAAGATTTAAATATAGAACAATTTAAAATTACTGAAGATACGAAGAAAATTGAAAAGGAGATAAGCAGGCTAAACAGTTCTTTGTGCAGACATTCAGCAGGATCCGAAGGCTACAAGCGAATTAATGCCCAGATTTTTGAAAAGAATGCAGAGTTAACCATATTGAAGAAAAAAGAGCAGCAAATATCTAAGGAACAGAATCATAGAAAAGATAAAAGAAAAATGACCGTATTCTAAGTTTATGACGTGACTTATAATTTCAGACATTAAGTTAAGAACTTTGGTTAAGAATACCAATATCGTTGATTTAAATCGTGGTATGTTTAGTGCAAATTGTACGTTGCGGAATTAAATATCATTGATATTTACTCTGGTCTTATCTTTGATTACACTCTTTTCGAAAACAGGCCCTTCGTATACCGCTAGGATCATAGGATGGACCTACCTGGATAATGTGTTGAAAATGAAAATTTATTGTATTGCAGATCATGCGTAATAGACAATATTCTATGTGTATATATGTATATACTCGTATATACTATATTTACAGGGTGACAAGTCTTACAGCATGCAAATGTGAGATATGGCACTACTTACACTACGTCAAATAGTAGAATTACATGTCTTATAATATTTACATATATATAAATTGTTACATGATGCCAAATTTCATGATTGAAATATTCAGTCAAGGAGTAAAAACAATTTTCTAGAAGCATTGAGTTTATCTTTTTTTTTAATTCGTTTTTTCTACATTAATATCATAAATCGTCTATTCCGCGTTCGGAAACCGTATGTAATTACCATCACTATTGCAACCAGTAACGTAACATCAGTTATTATCTGTGACAGTGTGGTAAAAACGTATAAAAATTCATTACCTACGGTAATTTAATGAAGATCTGCCCTCCTCTCCGGCACGCGCCCGCCCGATCGCCGGCACAATCGAGTTGGTCATGGCGGTGCAATGGCGGTCATTCTAAAGGTTTCCGAACACTTCATTTAGGATTTATAATATGTGTGTAGATAAAGCAGTGTATGCAACTGTACGTAATTAGGCCTTAAAACACTCGGGTGATCTTATTATGTAACTCGCCTGCGGCTTGTTTCATAAAACCACACTCTTATTTTAAGGACCCTTATTACGTAACAGTTACATAAACTACTATTATCTACACTCATATTGTAAGTCCTCTAAAATGCGTTCAAAAACCGTAGGCAATGACCAGCATTACAACAAACGATTTCACTATGATAAGTTTCTTATCTGTGGCAGTAATGTAATTTTAACTTTATATGCTCAAATATTGTTAAGTTATGAGTTTCAAATTTGGAACAGCTGTCAAAACCAACACAATTTCAATGGGTTTCTATTCTAGTATCCATAGATTTTAAAATGTTGTCAATACGAAACGTCAGTACAATATATTTTTTGACATAAACCGCACGACATTTTGATCTCGGATGACATGAGAATAAGGACTTCGTTCGTTTGTCTAATATTAAAAAAAAACTCGCGACAGAAGTTTGTACGGCCGCCATTTCTGTTATCAACTTGTCAGTTATTGTTTGTTGAAACATTTTTAATTGCGAAAATGTAAATGTTTACGATTAACATAAATATACTTTCCTTATCAGTTCTAATTTATTTATTTTCATTAAGCTTACACCTGTGGGCATGTTTCAGCACTTGTATCTATCTACCTAGTAATGCAGGTCATTTGCCTTCAGCTTCTGAACCCATCTTTGAGTACTTGCAATATGTGTGTAGATAAAGTAATGTATGCAACTGTACATAATTAGGCCTTAAAACACTCGTGTGATCCTATAATGAAACTCGCTACGCTCGTTTCATTAAACCCCACTCGTGTTTTATGACCCCTCATTATGTATCAGTTGCATAAGCTACTAATTACATTGATATCTTTGTAGATGTGGGGAAGCTTATTATAGACTTGGACCCTACGTTTTTAGGGTTCCGTAGTCAACTAGGAACCCTTATAGTTTCGCCATGTCTGCCCGTCCGTCCGTCCGTCCGTCCGCGGATAATCTCAGTGACCGTTAGCACTAGAAAGCTGAAATTTGGTACTAATATGTATATCAATCACGCCGACAAAGTGGTAAAATAAAAAGTGGATTTTTTTTATTTATTAGGGTACCTCCCCTATACGTAAAGTGGGGAGTGATTTTTTTTTTCATTTCAACCCTAACGTGTGATATATTGTTGGATAGGTATTTAAAAATGAATAGGGGTTTGCTAAAATCATTTTTCGATAATGTAAATACTTTCGGAAATAATCGCTCCAGAAGTAAAAAAATATGCGTCCCCCCCCCTCTAACTTTTGAACCATAAGTTTTAAAAATATGAAAAAAATTCCAAAAGTAGAACTTTATAAAAACTTTCTAGGAAAATTATTTTGAACTTGATAGGATGAATAGTTTTTGAAAAAAAATTACAAAATAATTTCTGAACTAAGTTTGTAATTTAACCGTATAAGCAGGTGTTTATTATACCTGTAATTTCTACAAAATTACAATGAAATGACGTGCTTTCAAATAAAGTAAAAACGGTGAAAATCGGTTCACGCAATAAAGAATTATTCCATAAAAATCATCTTCCATACTTTAAGCTCGCGCGGAATAGTTTACTTAATTTGCCGATAGATGTCGCTGTACGTGGAACTCTCATATCATATCCTACATGGCGGTGTTATTAACTCTTAAGTGGGGACGCTTACTGTGACGGACGGAAAACTACGGAACCCTACACTGAGCGTGGCCCGACACGCTCTTGGCCGGTTTTTCTTATTGAACGAGCGGAGCGTAAGCGAAGCAAGTTCTTACAAACAACTTCTGGCTAGTGGTACGACTCAGCATTTCGGTGGCTTTTTTATTTTGAGGGTTTGTTCCGCGATAACTTTAGTATCGTTTTTCTGATCTTTATGAAATTTGTTGGGGTTGTAGCAGAAATACATATAATTTGAGAGCTCGTATATGAGCAGGACCCATCAAGGGATTGTGGAGATAGAAGGCGAAAAAAACTTCAGAACTTCTTGTTATATTGGTTATCACGTTTGCAAGTAAATCGCGAGTTCTCAGTTCGAGGCGGACTACTGGTTACCAACATTCGTCGCTAGATGGCTCTGAACGTCGATAAGATGGCGCTATTGTTATGCTAACGTAATTTGTATATGTTTGCCCGTAACTTTTAAACTGCACTCCTGGCGCTTTCAATTAAGTTATTATAAGTTTTTGGATGTATCCTTGCAAATATCAGCGAGGATACTATAAATAATTAAATTACAATAATTTTAAACAAAAAAGAACCGACTTCACTAAGCAATCCACCTTTCCAACACCAAATGCTCGAGCTGCTGTAAAAAATACTCAAATCACTACAGGTGTGCCTATAATAGTTGAAGAGTTCCCTCGATTTCTCCAGGATCCCATCATCAGATCCTGACCTGGTTACAATGGGACCAACTGTGAAGTATACTCTTTCAAACAAAAAAATAATTTTCCAAATCGGTCCAGCCGTCTTCGAATAATCGGTGAACATACATAAAAAAAAAAAAAAAAATAGCAAAAACAAAGATCCCGACGAATTGATAACCTCCTCCTTCGAAATCTTGAAGTCGGTTGATAAGAGATACTATAATAGTAGTTTATGCAACAGTTGTATACTTGGTCAAAAAAGGTGAGTGGCGTGGGTAACAATTTCAGCCGGAGGCGAAAATTGTTAAGAAAAACGCCACGAACATTGTTTTACCTACTTATACGACGTTGCATACAATACTTTTTCTACGACTACACTTACTTTTACATAAAATGCGAAATTGAAAACTTCATGGATATCGCAGTTATTTTGTCAACATAATCAACAATCATTTAAGTTTTACCTTTTAAACACTATTTTTCAAGAATACTAACATTACATACACACCGTCGTTATTTGATCAATTATTAAAGAGCTACAGAGATTAGTAAAAATACCTAAATTACTTTCAAAGTTTGCAATTTGTCCCTACAAACGAACGGGAAACGTAAAAAACTACGAAGTAGGTCTGTGGTTCTTTTATTTTTTTAAGTTTTTTTTTCTAAAAACGCTGCGTTTATTTAGTTTTCTTAGGTTGGCAGTAATTTATTTTATATTAATAGTCCTGTTTGCACGCGATTACGCGATACTATTTTGGCGCTTTTATAGAACAAGTGTTATTTTGGGGAATAGACTAGATAGACTTTTCATCGAGTATATTATTTATGACCTTATAAAGGTGTTAACGAATGTATAAATGACAGATAAAAGTACAGGAGTAGAAAAATAATTAAAATAAAACTTTAATGCGGACAACTTATAGTCCATATATCTTGTTAGTTACAGTTTGGTTAGTACCTACGCTAATGGGAATACACTTACACACTTATATTATGCTATCTTTAACCCTTTGACCGCCAAAGCCGTTCAAACACGTCAACGAAAAGTCGTGCCCTCAGCGCCATGACGTGTTAAAACGTCCAAAATGAGAGATCAAAATACTCCTTCATAAACAACCTTTATAGAAATATTTTTGTATGTTTATTATAGCTCTACCATTCACCTATCTTTTTAGTTAAAATTTCATTCAAAATAACCCGTAACTCAAGAAAAAAATAGAAAATACCTCAAAGCTATTTAAAAGAACAAAAAGGCACTGCCCTCCTCGCCGTTGACGGGTAATCACGTCAAGCGGCGTGACGTCACTTCGAAATAGTGTTGTTCGTTTGAAAGCATAGTGGTCGATGTTGATTATTGTATGAATATTAACCAAACACTGTAATTATATTGGAATTATACATATATTTTGAACATATCGTAATGTTAAAAAACCGGCCAAGAGCGTGTCGGGCCACGCTCAGTATAGGGTTCCGTAGTTTTCCGTCCGTCACAGTAAGTGTCCCCACTTAAGAGTTAAAATAACACCGCCATGTAGGATATGATATGAGCGTTCCACGTACAGCGACATCTATCGGCAAATTAAGTAAACTATTGCACGCGAGCTTAAAGTACGGAAGATGATTTTTATGGGATAATTCTTTATTGCGTGAACCGATTTTCACCGTTTTTACTTTATTTTAAAGCTCGTCATTTCATTGTGATTTTGTAGAAATTACAGGTACAATAAACACCTGATTATACGGTTAAATTACAAACTTAGTTCAGAAATTATTTTGTATTTTTTTTTTAAACTATGCAACCTATCAAGTTCAAAATAATTTTCCTAGAAAGTTTATATAAAGTTCTACTTTTGAGATTTTTTTCATATTTTTAAAACTTATGGTTCAAAAGTTAGAGGGGGGGGCGGGACGCATTTTTTTTTACTTCTGGAGCGATTATTTCCGAAAATATTAACATTATCAAAAAATGATATTAGTAAACCCCTATTCATTTTTAAATACCTATCCAACAATATATCACACGTTAGGGTTGAAATGAAAAAAAAAATCACTCCCCACATTACATATAGGGGAGGTACCCTAATAAATAAAAAATTCCACTTTTTATTTTACCACTTTGTCGGCGTGATTGATATACATAATAGTACCAAATTTCAGCTTTCTAGTGCTAACGGTCACTGAGATTATCCGCGGACGGACGGAAGGACGGACGGACGGGCAGACATGGCGAAACTATAAGGGTTCCTAGTTGACTACGGAACCCTAAAAATGGTACTGGAGATGTGTAGGGACACTAGACAAGAGACAAGTTCCCTGAAGCTGCAGCCGCTATAGTTACTGCCCAGGTGGCATTGCTTCACTTAATGCATCCTTGAATCTTCGTATTATCCTGCACAACAGAAACATAATATATCTTTATCTACACTCATACTGTAAGTACTCTAAAATGCGTTCAAAAACCGTAGACAATGACAAGCATTACAACAAACGATTTAACTATGATAAGTTTCTTATCTGCGGCAGTAACGTAATTTTAACTATGCATGCTCAAATATTGTTAAGCAATGAGTTTCAAATTTTGAACATCGAATTTGATAACATAATGTTACCGCCATGGCCAACTCGATTGGTCCCGCGCGAGCGCCGGCACAATCGAGTAGGCCATGACGGTACAATGGCGGTCATTCTATGGTTTCCGAACAATTAATTTAATATATATAATATGAGTGTAGATAAAGCAGTGTATGCAACTGTACGTAATTAGGCCTTAAACACTCGTGTGATCTTATTATGAAATTCGCCTGCGGCTCATTTCATAAAACCACACTCATGTTTTAAGGACCCTTATTACGTAACAGTTACATAAACTACTATTAATGTTGATATCCTTTTACGTCGTTATCCTCTGCTTGCTTGTCTCTGCCAAATGTGTTAAGTACAACGCGGTACTGCATACATAAGATATTCTGCTAGTATACATGCTTACTAGTTCCCTTTTTACCTTTCCCTACCTTGCCTTCCCTTCTTTCGGTATCACTCCTGCAGGTACCCCTCACTTTGAGGTAACAATTATTGTGGTTGGTGATAAAGGTATCCTCTATAATTATGTGCGCGTAGTTCATGAATTTCATGATTAAGATAATAATACAAATGTTATGTAAATAAGTTAAATTTTCCGGAATAGGTAATAATATTATGATAAAAATGCATGAAATATATTTCTTACCTTAAAATATTTGTGGTTATCGCTGTAGAAAATGATGAAACTTAAGTAAAATAAATAATCTTCGTTGCTGCTTCTCCCTTTGCTACTCCCCGGGCATAGGCAAAGTGGTAGTAGCAGGGTAGTAGTTGTACTATTTTGCCTAATTTCAACGGTTGCGGACCGGCACTTAATATTACCTATACAATATATTTAACCAAATATATTTCAACTAGATACGCTATAACAAAAGCAAAAGCCAAAACGCAACTAATTTTTTTTACATGACATATTTATTTGAATTTAGCTGTGATTGACATAGTGCTGGAGCCCGCCTAACTGGAAAAATATCAAAATCCTAACCAATTTTCTTTCATATAGCGTTGTAGAGCCCATCTCGGAGATCATGAAAACATAAGTCTTAAAGGTCTTAAATGGCCATAAGTATGTATGGCATCAAGTTGAAAATACAATTTTTTGGCCTAAATTTATCAACGAGTACCGCTCCAAATTTTGACACATGATTTAGCCCACATCAAATAACCTACATACCAATTTTAAGACCATTCTGGTGGGCACATAAAATTTTAAGACCAGTTGAAGTTACAATTTTTTGGCCTAAATTTATCAACGAGCCTACCGCTCCAAATTTTGACAGTAGTTAAAGGACCCATTCACCAAACCAAATCCCAATTTTAAGACCATTCTGGTGGGCGCATAAGATTTTAAGACCATTTTAAGAAATAGTCGATTTCATAGAAAAAATAGCAAATTACTATAAATTCGTTAAAAAATATATTTTGCTGGCACA
Source organism: Pammene aurita (assembly GCA_947086415.1). Lineage (NCBI taxonomy): Eukaryota > Metazoa > Arthropoda > Insecta > Lepidoptera > Tortricidae > Pammene > Pammene aurita. Next base: position 18,196,180 of record OX352289.1, read on the forward strand.
AACACAACTGCATATTCATATTTAAGTGTCTTGTAATTAAAAATGCCGTAAAAGTATTCCGCAACAAGTCGAAAATTTGAGAAATTCATCATAGCAGTACTTTAGTTACGGGGTCTTAAAACACTAAAATGATTATTCATTTTAAACTTAATGGAACAAAATATGATTTGAAAAGCCAGACGTAATGCCTATAGGCATTTTCTAACAGTCGCTCATAACTCTAAACTGATAAGCGTCAAGTTAGGTGCACTGAGAGTATATTACTGACTGAAAAAATGACCTAAATTTATTTTAAATCCTACCATTCCAAATATTGACAAACGGTTTAGGTCACCTCAAATAACCCACATACCAATTTTAAGACCATTCTGGTGGGCGCATAAGATTTTAAGACCAGTTGAAGTTGCAATTTTTTGGCCTAAATTTATCAACGAGCCTACCGCTCCAAATTTTTTCAGTAATTAAGGAACCCATTTACCAAACCAAATCCCAATTTTAAGACCTTTCTGGTGGGCGCATAAGATTTTAAGACCATTTTAAGAAATAATCGATTTCATAGAATAGCAAATTACTATAAATTCGTTAAAAAAATATAGCTGGCACAAACACAACTGCATGTTTATATTTAAGTGTCTAATAAGTAAAAATCTTGAAGCAAATCAAATGATTTTGTTCAATATTTTTTGATTTACAATTTTTTAAGTAGTTACACTACTAAACTGAAAATAGATGTCATATACCTCAGAAAAAGTGACCAAACCGTCCGGTGTCCCAGGCCAGATTTGAACTGGCGTCTTCAGCTTTCGCGGCTGACGTCCTGACCACTAGACCACCCGGTCACGGCGGAACTTGACAAATTTTCTCATGTATATGCAATCTCTGAATTTGAAACGGCTAGGCGCCGTTGACCATACTCTAAGGGCATGCGCAGTACGTGCTTGCACCTCCTATCCGAATTACTTACGTGATTCTGGTATAGCTAGAGAGATGGTGCTGCCCTCTATGAATCTTGAAGCAAATCAAATAATTTTGTTCAATATCTTTTGATTTGCAATTTTTTAAGTAGTTACACTACTATATATAAACTGAAAATAGATGTCATATACTTCAGAAAAAGTGACCAAACCCTCCGGTGTCCGAGGCCAGATTTGAACTGGCGTCTTCAGCCTTCGCGGCTGACGTCCTGACCACTAGACCACCCGGTCACGGCGGAACTTGACAAATTTTCTCATGTATATGCAATCTCTGAATTTGAAACGGCTAGGCGCCGTTGACGTACTGTGCATGCCCTTAGAGTATGTTCAACGGCGCCTAGCCGTTTCAAATTCAGAGATTGCATTAACATGAGAAAATTTGTCAATTTCAGTCAGTTAAATATTCTCAGTGCGCCAAATTTGACGCTTGTTAGTTTAGGGTTATGAAGGTCTGGTAATAAATAGGTATAGGTATTACGTGCGGCTTTTTAAATCATATTGTGTGCCATAAAGTTTAAAATTAATAAAAATTTTAGTGATTTAAGATCCCCGTGACTAAGGTACGGCTATGACGGATTTTGTAAATGTTTCGGGTAATTGCGGTATACGCTTAAGGCAGTTTTAGTTACGAGAAACTCAAATATGAATATACAATTGTTTGTGTCAATTAAAATTTTTTTTGAATTGGTATTAAAATTGGGATTTAGTTTGATGAATGGGTTCTTTAACTACTGTCAAAATTTAGAGCGGTAGGCTCGTTGATAAATTAAGGTTAAAAAAAATTGCACTTTTAACTGGTCTGGTTTTAAAATCATATGCACCCACCGGATTGATCTTAAAATGGGTATATAGGTTATTTGAGGTGGACTAATCCGTTTGTCAACGTTTGGGACGGTAGGATTTAAAATAAATTTACGTCATTTTTCAGTCAGTAATATATTCTCAATGCACCTAACTTGACGCTTATCAGTTTAGAGTTATGAGCGACTGATAGAAAATGCCTATAGGCATTATGTCTGGCTTTTCAAATAATATTTTGTGCCATTAAGTTTAAAATGAATAATAATTTTAGTGATTTAAGACCCACGTGACTAAAGTACTGCTATGACGAATTTCTACAATTTCCGACTTATTGCGGAGTACTTTTACGGCATTTTTAATTACTAGGCACTTAAATATGAATATGCAGTTGTGGTTGTCCCAGCAAAATATTTTTTTTCACGAATTTATAGTAATTTGCTATATTTTCTATGAAATCGACTATTTCTTAAAATGGTCTTAAAATCGTATGTATCGTAAATTAAGGTTCAAAAAATTGCACTTTTAACTGGTCTGGTCTTAAAATCATATGCGCCCACCGGATTGATCTTAAAATGGGTATATAGGTTATTTGAGGTGGACTAATCCGTTTGTCAACGTTTGGAACGGTAGGATTTAAAATAAATTTACGTAATTTTTCAGTCAGTAATATATTCTCAATGCACCTAAGTTGACGCTTATCAGTTTAGAGTTATGAGCGACTGATAGAAAATGCCTATGGGCATTACGTCTAGCTTATCAAATCATATTTTGTGCCATTAAGTTTAAAATGAATAATAATTTTAGTGTTTTAAGACCCCCGTGACTAAAGTGTACTGCTATGGCGAATTTCTCAAATATTCGACTTATTGCTGAATACTCTTGAGGCATTTTTAATTACTACTTATTAGACACTCAATGGACCCGGCGTATGTCCTAAACCTACGGCCAAGACCACCGGGGGATGGGCAGCAGCATCCTCGGAGTGCGGTAGAGATACTGCGATCGCCAACCCGCATGCCAAGCGTGGCGATTACGGCATTCACCCCCCATGGAAAGATCACAAAAACCACGGCCCCGAGTGTCCGGCGACCCCCGGTGCCCTGGTTATGGTAGCGGCCAGGGTACTAGCGGGGTCAGGGGTGCTAAGAATCTCCGGCAAAGATCCGGCTACCACCACCGACGACTTCTGGCCCTGGCAACTTATAACACGCGTACACTGCGGATCGACGAAAAGATAGTGGAACTGGAGGAAGGATTGAGCAAGTTGCGTTGGGATGTCATAGGGTAATCTGAAGTCCGAAGAGAGGGGGAGGAAATGATAATCCTAAAGTCCGGCAACTTGCTTTAGTTCCGGGAGGGCGACCAACAGTCCCAGGGAGGTGTCGGGTTAATCGTCCATAAGTCCCTCGTGAACAACGTGGTGAAGATCGAGAGTGTGTCGACTAGGGTGGCGTATCTTATACTCAGAGTATCCAAGAGGTACTCGTTGAAGGTCATACAGGTGTATGCGCCGACTTCGGCACACTCCGATGACGAGGTGGAGGCTATGTATGAGGATATATCGAAGGCCATGCATAGCTCCAAAACCTACTTCGCCGTTGTTAAGGGGGACTTCAACGCGAAACTGGGCAAGAGAGATGGTGAAGAGCTGAGAGTGGGGCAATTTGGATTTGGAAGTCGGAACCACCGGGGCCAACTACTGGCTGGCTTCTTGGAGAAGGAGGGACTCTACATGATGAACTCCTTCTTCAAGAAACGTGAGCACAGGAAGTGGACCTGGATGAGTCCCGACGGTGCAACTAAAAACGAGATTGACTTCATCATGTCGACGAAGAAGCATATATTCAATGATGTCTCTGTGATCAATACGGTTAAAACCGTAAGTGATCACCGTCTGGTGAGAGGCACATTGAATATATGTGTTAAGCTAGAGCGCTCTCGACTGATGAAGTCTACGCTCCGTCCAGCAGCACTTCAAATCCAAAACCCTGAGAGCTTCCAGCTGGAACTCCAAAACCGTTTCGATTGTCTAGGCGGCGATGTGGACGAATTCAACGACGGGTTTGTGGAAGCTGTCCATAAGACTGGGTCTAAGTTTTTTAAGGCCCAGCGGAGCAACAGAACCAAAAGGCTCTCTGACTCCACTCAGAAACTCATCGAGGAAAGGAGAGAAATGGTTCTGCAATCCTCAGCAGATGCATCATTATACCGGCAGCTCAATAAACGGATCTCTAAGTCCCTTACCCGTGATTTGCGCCAATTCAATACAAATCGTATTGAAGAGGCCATTGAGCAGAATAAGGGCTCTAAAGTTTTCGCAATTAAAAACTGAAGATGGTAGAATCGTTTCATCCAGACCCGAGCTTCTGGGGGAGATAGAGGACTTTTATGGACAGCTATACACATCAACTAGCAGACCTGAAGTTGATCTGGCGGAAGACCCTAGAGCTAGACTGACCCGACATTATACCAAAGACATCCCGGACATCAGCCTGTACGAGATTAGAATGGCTCTTAAACAGCTCAAAAACAATAAGGCATCTGGTGAAGACGGAATTACAGCCGAACTTCTGAAGGCGGGTGGTAAACCGGTCCTTATGGCCCTTCAGAAGTTGTTCGACTCCGTTTTACTAGAAGGGAGAACGCCTAAGGCATGGAACAGAGGTGTGGTGGTATTGTTCTTCAAAAAGGGTGATAACGCGTTACTGAAGAACTACCGACCCATTTCACTTCTGAGCCATGTCTACAAGCTGTTTTCAAGAGTCATTACGAACCGTCTCGCACGCAGGTTAGATTACTTCCAGCCTCCCGAACTAGCCGGTTTCCGAAGAGGCTTTAGTACCGTAGACCACATCAGTACGCTCCGTCAGGTTATACAGAAGACTGAGGAGTATAACCTGCCCCTCTTCTTAGCGTTCGTGGACTACGAGAAAGCCTTCGACTCGATCGAAACCTGGGCTGTACTACAATCTCTCCAGAGGTGCCAAGTGGACTATCGCTATATCGAAGTGCTGAAGTGTTTGTACGAGTACGCCACTATGTCAGTCCGACTCCAGGACCAGAACTCGAAGCCTATTCCGTTGCAGCGTGGAGTCAGGCAAGGAGATGTTATTTCTCCTAAACTGTTTACCGCTGCACTGGAGGATGTTTTCAAGACTCTGGACTGGAGAAGGCTAGGCATCAACATAAACGGCGAGTACATCACTCACCTTCGGTTTGCTGACGATATAGTAGTCTTGGCTGAGACCATGGAGGATTTGAGTACGATGCTCGATGACCTCAGTAAAGCCCCCGAGCAAGTTGGTCTCAAGATGAACATGGATAAGACGAAGATCATGTCAAATACCCATGTAGCACCAACTCCCGTTACAATCAGAGACTTTACACTCGAAGTTGTGGACGATTATATATACTTAGAACAGACTGTCCAGTTGGGTAGATCCAACTTCGAGAAAGAGGTCAATCGACGAATCCGACTCGGTTGGGCAGCGTTCGGGAAGCTACGGCACATCTTTTTGTCCAATATTCCGCAGTGTCTCAAGACGAAAGTCTTTGACCAGTGTGTGTTGCCAGTGATGACATATGGAACTGAAACGTGGTCGCTTACAATGGGCCTCATAAGAAGGCTCAAAGTCACCCAAAGGGCAATGGAGAGGGCTATGGTTGGAGTCTCTCTGCGTGATCGCATCAGAAATGATGCCATCCGCAGCAGAACCAAAGTAACCGGTATAGCCCTCCGAATCGCTAAACTAAAGTGGCAGTGGGCGGGGCACATTGCTCGTAGAACCGATGGCCGTTGGGGCGGAAAGGTTCTCGAGTGGCGACCACGAACCGGAAGGCGCAGCGTGGGTAGACCCCCCGCAATGTGGACTGATGACCTGGTGAAGGTCGCGGGAGTCCGCTGGATGCGGGTGGTGCAGGACCGGTCATTGTGGCACTCTTTGGGGGAGGCCTATATTCAGCAGTGGACGTCTTTCGGCTGATATGATGATGATGAGACACTTAAATATAAACATGCAGTTGTGTTTGTGCCAGCTAAATATATTTTTTAACTAATTTATAGTAATTTGCTATTTTTTCTATGAAATCGATTATTTCTTAAAATGGTCTTACAATCTTATGCGCCCATCAGAAAGGTCTTAAAATTGGGATTTGGTTTGGTAAATGGGTTCCTTAATTACTGAAAAAATTTGGAGCGGTAGGCTCGTTGATAAATTTAGGCCAAAAAATTGCAACTTCAACTGGTCTTAAAATCTTATGCGCCCACCAGGATGGTCTTAAAATTGGTATGTGGGTTATTTGAGGTGAGCTAAACCGTTCATCAATATTTGGAATGGTAGGATTTAAAATAAATTTAGGTCATTTTTTCAGTCAGTAATATACTCTCAGTGCACCTAACTTGACGCTTACCAGTTTAGAGTTATGAGCGACTGTTAGAAAATGCCTATAGGCATTACGTCTGGCTTTTCAAATCATATTTTGTTCCATTAAGTTTAAAATGAATAATAATTTTAGTGTTTTAAGACCCCCGTAACTAAAGTACTGCTATGATGAATTTCTCCAATTTTCGACTTATTGCGGAATACTTTTACGGCATTTTTAATTACAAGACACTTAGATATGAATATCTAAGTGTCACAAAGCTAAGCTGGCACAAACAACTGCGTTTGTGCCAGCAAAATATTCTTTTTAACGAATTTATAGTAATTTGCTATTATTTCTATGAAATCGACTATTTCTTAAAATGGTCTTAAAATCTTATGCGCCCACCAGAATGGTCTTAAAATTGGGATTTGGTTTGGTGAATGGGTCCTTTAACTACTGTCAAAATTTGGAGCGGTAGGCTCGTTGATAAATTTAGGCCAAAAAATTGTAACTTCAACTGGTCTTAAAATCGTATGTGCCCACCAGAATGGTCTTAAAATTGGTATGTAGGTTATTTGATGTGGGCTAAATCATGTGTCAAAATTTGGAGCGGTAGGCTCGTTGATAAATTTAGGCCAAGAAATTGTATTTTCAACTTGACGCCGTACATACTTATGGCCATTTAAGACCTTTAAGGCTTATGTTTTCATGATCTCCGAGATGGGCTCTACAACGCTATATGGAAGAAAATTGGTTAGGATTTTGATAAATTTCCAGTTAGGCGGGCTCCAGCACTATAAGAAGTTACTAGGCCTTGGGGGCAATAGTAAATTTTCAACTTTTTTATCCAATAAGTGCAAAACTATATGTTAAAATTATACAAATAATATATTTGAAATTCTCATTTATTTGATGTACCACACTATATAGTTTGCAAAACATCTATTTTTAAATTTCATATTTAACCCCCCACAAATGCTCCCCATGTTTAAAAATATATAGATAATAAAATAAATAAAATAAAAATGTTATTTTGGTTTTGGGTTTTTTTTTATCATTTTGGCACGGAACCTTTAAAACTAATTAAAACAGAAAAAGTTCGGAATATTGAAAATTAGCATGCTTGTTCTATTTCAGTTACATCACATACAGACACCGGAAACAAACTGTCATCCGCCCAGGCCGGGCAGTTATCAGAATCAGAATTTTTATTCATAAAACACATTATTTTACATGTCAGTTTTTAATAAAGTATGTCAAGATATCATTTCTATCCTTATGATAAGAAAGTTTTTACATTAATGAAGAATTTACATTGAAGAATCAGAGGCGTAGCCCGCAAACAAATTTTGTTATATCAAATAAATATCGAACCATCAGAGTTGGAAGCCGGACGCAAGGTGAATTTTTCGATCGGTGGAGGAGAACTTACGAACGCACTTCCAATCATTGAAATCGGATGGCATTTGTTTTATGACCTTTGTATGGATGTGGAATACGATATGCCTAAATGCCATCCCTCTCCTATGAAATTTGCCTGACAATTTTTTTTTTCTTCGCTCTCGTTCAGGGAACCAGTCCCACCAGAAGGGATGGCATTAAAATTTTGTTATATAACCAGGGTACATTCTTTCAGGCAACCGCTGTTTCAATCGGTTGCCTCGCGATATCTTTTTTATTTTTACTCCTCCCTCCCCCCATATTTCCGCTCCAGTCCAAGTTGGGTCAGTTCGGGTTGCACAGGGCGGTTCCTCATCACTTCAGGAGCCGCCGCGAGCCACCCGGTTGCCTCGCGGCCACTGAAAGTACGCGTCATTGCTTTAACTATAGTAGTTTATGTAACAGTTACGTAATAAGGGTCCTTAAAACATGAGTGTGGTTTTATGAAACGAGCCGCAGGCGAATTTCATAATAAGATCACACAAGTGTTTTAAGGCCTAATTACGTACAGTTGCATACACTGCTTTATCTACACTCATATTATTTATCCAAAATGCCGTATTCGGAAACCATAGAATGGCCGCTATTGCACCGCCACCATGGCCAACTCGATTGTGCCGGCGGTCGCGCGGGCGCGTGTCGGGCTGTCGGCGGATGCGCGGGAGGGTGCAGGTGTACATTATGTTATCAAAACTCATAGCACATCAATAATTGAGCATAAAAAGTTAAAATTACGTTACTGCCACGGATAAAAAGCTTATCATAGTAAAATCGGTCGTGGTAATGCTAGCCATTGCCTACCGTTTTCGAACACGTTTTAGAGAACTTACAATATGAGTGTAGATAAAATAGTTATCAACCGTGATTGGATACTCATCATCATCAAGCTCTAAGTAAGATACAGATGTATAGTAACATTATAAATGGTCCTAATAGCGGGCTGCGACTCATACGGCGTAAGCAGGGTAAAACAATAAAACACTACAGTGATTACAAATTCCTCTATTTACATAATAATTAGTTTAAAATAAGCGTACATGGCATAAAATTACATCTAATTAATATAATTTTTATCATTTTCTATAAATTAGATATTTGTACTATCAGATAATGTTATAAAGTACTGATACATGTTATGGGTAGTGTGACTAGCAAAATATTTTTTGCTGAATTATATCAAATTGTAATAGTTTTAGTGACAGTGGGTCAAATTTTTAAAACTTAATTTCTTAAAAGTTATACGTAACTAATTACTAGATTAGGCTTGGAAACAAGGCTTTAAAAGGCCAGTGTTGTGATAATAAAATTACAAGCATTAAATAATCATTTCGTATTATATATTAAAATTTAAAAATACATTATCTAAGGTGTAATAAAAATGAGTATAAGGTGTTATACCGATTACAGTCAATCGATATTTCTTAATTTCCCACTTGAAAATTTACAACATTTACTTTGCTACGTGAGCAAGATGATTTGTACTTTTATTGACGTTGCGCCCAACGCACACCGTCAGTACCCTTCGCATTCAGAGAGGCCACATCGAGTGCCCGCCTGCCGCATAGTCGCCATCGTCAACACGGTGCCCTCCGTCATCAGAAAGCTCTGTTGTCTAACTAGTTTAAGAGCCTACGGCACTAAACCTAGTTCGACAAGACTCCCAGAAGTCTCAGATGATATATATATATATATAATTAGTTTCGTCTTTAATGGGGGAAGACGAAATGGCGATGCTGTAATGCAAAAAACCTGGCGGCGTTTAATCTGTTTCTAGTATGATAAGACTCCTAGGTTTTCTTTGTTCCTCGAAGCAGGGGAGGGGATAATGCAGTGCTGCAAGCCCCCGTGATTGGCCTTATCAGTGACAGCAGCAATTAAATGGCGAAGTACACTGTTGCAAGATTCCTCGCGCGCGCTTCGTCACGTTGCTGCTATAAAAAGATAGGCGCTAGGTTTAGTCGTACATCTACAAGCTTATCATGCTGCTGCCACTGATAAGGCCAATAACGGGGGCTTGCAGCACTTTATTATCGTAGAGTCCTACCCCTCCCCTGATTCGAGGAACGATTGAAATCTGGGAGTCTTATCATACTAGAAACAGTTTTTGGGCTTGCAGCACTTTATTATCGTATAGTCCTACCCCTCCCCTGATTCGAGGAACGATTGAAATCTGGGAGTCTTATCATACTAGAAACAGTTTTTGGGCTTGCAGCACTTTATTATCGTATAGTCCTACCCCTCCCCTGATTCGAGGAACGATTGAAATCTGGGAGTCTTATCATACTAGAAACAGTTTTTGGGCTTGCAGCACTTTATTATCGTATAGTCCTACCCCTCCCCTGATTCGAGGAACGATTGAAATCTGGGAGTCTTATCATACTAGAAACAGTTTTTTTTAAACACGCCGACAGGTTTTTTGCATTGCAGCATCACCATTTGTTCTTCCCCCATTAAAGACGTAACTAATCATATATATATCTGGGAGTCTGATCGAACTAGGTTTAGTGTCGTGGGCTCCAACACTAAAGGACCTTAACACAAGAGAGGTGGCTTAAAGTGATGTGACAGATATGGAACAAGTTTTAGTACAGTCCACGAAGTTATTTTAAGCCATATAAAGCTGATGGCATCGCTAGTCGCTAATGGGCGAAACGTGTTCATAACATTGTGTGCGCCTACGCTACGTGTTCGATAGATGTTGATCGATGACAGCTGTACGGGCGCATGCAGCGGGGACATCGCACGGGTTAGATTCTTGCGCCATCAGACCTTTTGTCCGAATAACAATCTTACATTACCACTAAACTAAGCTTATGCATTGAAAATTCAAATTAATATTATATTTTTCTAAACAAATTAATCACAGAGATTTGTTGTATCCTTGTTTCCTCACTACTTCTTCAAAACCTCTCCATTCATACTCGCTCAAATATTCTTAGTGCAATTGCATTAAAAATTTAGTGCCTATTCCTACGCATTACAAAATAATGTAATATAATACAATAGAGAGTGCCTAAATTAAAGAGAGACTATCTTTGTACCAAACTAAAATCGTAATTAATAAGTACACGCAGTGTGAGACTCTTGGTCGCCGACGCCTTTCCGTGATGGATGCTATTTGTGATGTGTGGGGTTACATATTTGTGATAGCAGCTGCTTCATGTAGCGTGGGAACTAATAACACTTATTGACACTCGCTAATAAATAAGGACAACACAATACATGAGATTCCAATTGTTTAAAATTGTAAAAAAATATATAGTTACACTTCAATTAGATTACCTGTAATATTCATTAAGTAGTAGGACGACATGAAGCGGCCAAATTGCTGTATTCTTGATTAATGACATGTGAAACTTCTATGTCTGTCAAATGTCTAATACTAAGCCGAATGGCGCTATCTCAGAATAAAATTGAATGCAAATATGTACCTTAAATCCTGTAAGTCAGAGTTTAATTTTCAAGATAATTTGATATTGAGATAGCGCCTTCAGCTTAGCAGGGCAGATTAGTCGTGATGGTTGAAGATGACTGTGAGCGACACCTACACTTGTACTAGTCATCATCATCATCAACCTGTGGCCTATTTAATAAAACTACAAGTGACAATTTATAAGCGGAGTCTCTTTCTAACTCGTAGGGTTAGAAACTACCGCTTGTTAATTATCACTTGTAGCTTTACTAAATATTTCACTGATCGTCGATCTGTCAGTAGGGTGCGGCCATATGGCTAACCGTCATATATACAGCCAGATAGGCCGCCTTCAACAAACAAGGCTTTCCAGAGTCCAAATCCAGTAGCAATAGGCGAATGTAATCACATAAAATCTGTTTAGTCAGCCTATTATTCCCTAAAATTAAAACCTATGTGGTTATTATTACAACTAAAATGTGATGCATACTGAAGTCTCTGCCTACGTTTTTCACTTATTCACGTATACAATCTCCTGTTGAAGTAAGTATCGACGATTCACCCGTATAATTTGCACGCATTCCACGAGTCCAGGATTATGAGACATGATCCCGCTTTAGCTGACCCTAAACATGAAGGAGAGTCAGATATCTGTCACGTGTAGGGAGGAGCAGTCGTCGGAGGGCAGAGGGCGGAGGGCGGGCTACGCGGCCGCCAGGCGCTCGAGCACGCACGCCATGGCCGCGTCCACGTTGTCGAACACGGGGATGTCCTCCCGCTTCGCCAGGTCCGACAAGTACGTCCGCCCTCTGTTGTAATCCTGCACGGCCACGTTGCTGTACTGTAACATTAAATACCAAAGAAATCACTCACTGTATATAATCTCGTATATAAACGATAATTGATTACATATTCGCCAAATTACGCCCTAATTTTGTATCAATATAAAAGGGGCCTATTGGACTCTACAGAATGGTACGTCTTAGTGGGGTTACCACAAAAACGTCCCATGTATATGTTATTAATTGCTTCCCTACCGTTATCGTTTTAAAGGAACTTCTCTTGTTGCACCTCTTTTCCTTTCTCGCAGCTAGTTACATATAAAGCTTATTCATTAAATAAAAGAAACTGCAAAATGGTCTATTTACCGGATGCGAATTGGCAGGGTCCATGGGCTGCACAATGAGCACCGTCTTCGAGGTCTGCAGGCCCATGTAGTGCGCCGCCAGCACCATGGTCGCGAAGCAGGGTGCCTCCGCGCTAATGGAGAACACGAGCACGCGCGACCCCAGCAACTGGTCCTCGTCGAACGTTCCTGTACCAAACGACGATAACATTATCGCTGAGCAGTCATTGAGGTTAAAAACTTAGGCGCAACACACACTTCGCGGAAGTCAGCCCAGATCTCAGCAGACTTTAGTCCACATCAGCCGGTAGGCGGAAAATTGTCGATGGGATCCATACAAAAAACCAGAATCTGAATAGCCAGCGGGTAGCGGGGCGGCAAACTGTCTCACATAGTTCGATCCCGTTGCCTGCTAGCTGCTAGCGTATTTGGACTACTTTGAGTGCGCAGGTTGCGAAAGTAAAAAATATATTATGTTTGAGATAGAGAACCCGTGAGATCAAGGATTCTTCTGTGATTAGCAGGTTTAGTAAAGTCGGATTAGCTAAAGTTCCCACTGGTTTGACGATCTCAAAGGCATCCGTCTAGAAGACCATACTCATTCTTCTAAAGCCTCCATGAAGACGTCACTTATCTTTCCGTATGAAGTTGAGAAATACGGAGTGGGGACTTGCTTATAATAGGTATGCAATTTTTTTCTACAGATAACTTCAATTTTAATATGATTTATAATTATAACAGACATAACATGCAAGGCACATATTTTGTATATTCAACGTCTTTTGAATAAGCAAAAATATCAAGACAGTTTAATGACGGTAAGGTGTTGTTGTCTCAACTCTCACAGCATAAATCTTTTATTTTATTATTTTTCTAACATTGCAAAAAAAAATGCAGCTAGCCCGCCAACTTGCTATCGATATGTCTATTTGAATATACAATTAAACACCTACAGCTCATAAATTAACATAACAATGGTAAGTACGTAACCGTACTTTTTACGACAATGATAAGCCATGGCTAACGGCCATGTGTTAGTCACGGCATTTCGCTTTATCCGTCGATTTTCCTCATTAGTAAGCAATGATGACAACATCATACTCCATCAAATACTTTATAAGCAAGGTCTCTATTACAATCGTTTTCATGAATAAATCAAGGTAAGAAATGGTATTTTTAAAGTCGTTCAGAAAGGTTTGAAACTAATTCCTGAATACCTACTGAAATATATCAATGAAACTTAATGTAATGATGCTTAAAACCAGCTCAACCTACAGACAGATGTATTTATAAATATAAACTGTATTTAGATGTGACTTTCGCCACACTTTGTTTAAAAGAGCACTTTAGTACGTTATCGGTACAGACAGACCAGAGTTTTTCTATCTTTTCAATGAAAAAGATTTTTTCCGCAATCACCGCTATTCTGTAATCTGCCTTGTTTTCAACCGATTTCTAGATTTTGAAGGAGGTTATAAATTCGTCGGGATTATTCGAAGATGGCTGGACCGATTTGGAAAATTATTTTTTTGTTTGAAAGAGTGTAACTTCACAGTTGGTCCCATTGTAACCAGGTCAGGATCTGATGATGGGATCCAGGAGAAATCGAGGGAACTCTTCAACTTTTTTACAGTAGCTCGGGCATTTGCTTTTGGAAAGGTGGATGCTAAGTGAAGTCGGTGCTTTGTTTAAAATTATTAATTGCGTATTTCCGGCCGTTAGAGGGAAGCGACCTATGGGGTGAAGAACAATTGACCTACCTTTGAATGGCTGCGGCGTAGCGTCATCAGTGACGTTGTAGAAGTCGCTGGCGCTGAGGCGGTCGGCGGCGGGCGCGGTGGCGGAGTCGCGGTCGCGCGCGCGCAGCGTCACGGCCCCGGGCGCCGGCGACGCGGGCGACATCGGCCGCGGCTTCTTGTCGCGCCGCGGCGACTCGGGGTGCGCGGGCGCCGAGCGTCGCGCCGGCGCCGAGTACATGCGCGCGTAGTCGTTCGGCCGCGGCATTATGTACGTGTAGCCCGAGCGGCGCAGCATCTCCTCGGGCCGGGTGCCAGACTATCATCAAGATTTCAAATTATAAGGTTTTTTATTTACTTTTCGGGAGAGAAATATGTTAATTGTTTTAAAACAAACTGTATTCTATTCACCATTAAAATAATGTTTACATATTTTGATATGATGGATTAATTAATTTTTATCCTTCATTTAACTATAAGTATGGATCTAGGGATTTTACTATGTCCTTCAGAGTGAAATGGCATGATTTGGAGGAGGCTTTTACCCGAGAGGTTCAAACGTACTTAGTTAAATTTAATTATATGTTTTTTTACATGTAAATCTAAGCTTAAGTTGGTTGGAATAAATAGGCTTTTTTATGGATCTATGGATAATATGTCATAAAACTCATCATATGGCCAGTGGCCATTTTTGGTGAGTCACAATATTGCCCGTGGCGGCCAAGCGTACAAAGTAAACGAACGGAAGTTGTATCACACCTACATTCTTAAATGCTTTAAAATTAAATATGAGCAATAGTCTAATAGTACAAAGGCCGGAAAATAAGTTATTGCGTTACGACTGACTGTGTTCTTATTAATAGACATCACAGGACCAAACGCCCTTGACTTTAATTGGCAATACATAAAAGGCTGTTCAATAAAGATCATCGTATTTGATCACTTGATATGATTTAATTATAGTTTATAATTTTTAAGATTAACGTAGTTTAATTTATTAATTGAATTCAGTTTGATTGATATAGACATACCTTCTTACTCATAAACATATCTCAGGCCTCAATTAGTCAATTTATATTACGTCTGTTCCTTAATAAACACAATTGTCAAAGTGACAGATCAGGAGAAAACATAAATGAAGTAATTGAGGCTCGAGAGAGGTTTATGAATAAGGGTGTTTGATGATGTTAGTTGAAAGGTACGAGTAAGTTACCGGGAAGGTCCCGCCGAGGTAGACGTCGTAGGCGGGCGCGCCCAGCATGGCCGGGAGCGCCTGCAGCCGGCGCTCCGTGCCGGGCGTCAGCACCGAGTCGCCAGCGCTCTCCGGCTCGCTCCTGTTGCCGCCGTTCTGTCAGAACCATACGATGTCGTATTTTAGTTAAGTATTCCATATTTTAATAAATAAACAATATTTTTAAAACAACCGGCTTTACTTAACCTTTCCTAAAGCAAATGCCCGAGCTATTTACTGTAAGAAATATTCAAATCACTGGTGTGCCTATAACATTTGAAGAGATCCCTCGATTTCTCCAGGATACTATAGATCCTGATAAGAAAGGGACCAATTGTGAAGTTATACTCTTTCAATAAAATAAAAAATTCTAAATCGGTCCAGCCGAGTTTTCAACGTTGAAGTAATAAAGTTAATTTTAAGTGATTTATAAGCGTTTACGCTGGTTAGATAGAGAAAACACCGAAAAAAAAAACATTACTACTTTGAGCGCCATAGTATTTTATTCAGAGGTTTTTACTATGGGTACCTACGTCAATACGATACATTACGACCGTTTATTCCAGTCGAGTTAACGTCTTCAATAATTACTCACGTAATTTCAAAATATCTACAAAAATCAAGTTATAGTGTATGTGTGGTGCTCCCTGATGCGGTGTCTATGTATTGTGGTACAAAGGTAAAAGATAAAAGATATTTATTCTTCAATTTAGGCACATTACAATGCACTTATGAACGTCAGAGAGAAAAAGAAAAACTACCACCGGTTCTAACCCTACACCTCTGACCCGAGAAGTATTATTTATGACCGGCAAGAAACTCGGCGGGACTTATTTTTTCAAAACAGTAATACAGTAATATTATATCTTAAAGATACACAATAATGCGTAGATCTATAAGAAGACATATCAAAACAGCTTGAGAGATATACAATGTACGTATTGTTTAATTAAAATAAAATAATATAATATAAAATAAAATAAAATAATAGGTAGACCGGGTTTGCCATACCTTGGGTATGAGGAGAGGAAGTTTCCGGCCGCAAGACCGCAGCCGCGCGTTGTGCACGCGCAGCCCGGCGGGCGGCGAGCTTTCTGCGCCGCGCTCCGCTTCCGCGCCCGCCGCCGCTCCCGCTTCCTCTCGCCCATTACGGCTTTGACTCTCTGTGGACAAGTTCAACTTTGTATACTTCACCTGTAGTTATTTGAAGAGAATAATTGTGCAATAATACAACCAACAAATATATAAAAATAGGTACCAATGCGATATGGAGGCAATCTACTAATAATTTGAAAAATATCGTAACAGCTCTTAATAATTTATTTATTGTGTCAAAAGAAATAGTGCAAATAATATTTGTCTTAGTAGACCAAGTTTAAAGACGGTTTAATAAATCATATCACACAGTAATCTCAAAAAATGCGACACACGCATGGCTGCCTAGCATTCACGTGATGGAGATGGATAATTTCAGTGAGTTACTATAAAATTAACGAATGAAGAGAAATTATAAGACATAAAAACTGAAAGTGCTGTAGCGATAATTCGCAATGAACAGACAATAAAATGTAGCTTGTAAGGCGATTATCACACTGGCACCGCGACCGCATGCGGCGACGCTGTGTAAGCGTGACAGCGCTATATACATGCAGAGCGCTATCTCGCTCGCGCATCGGCGCCGCATGCGGAAACTGTAGCAGTGTGAAAGCAGCCTAACAGGAACGCAAAACTAAAAGTCTATGCAGAGTGAGCCATAGCAAGCAATATTTTTTCCTCACACTTGCTCATAAAATGTGCGATTACACGCAAGTGAAGCGGCCTCCCGCAAGCGCAAAACGCATTTTACTCCCACGGGAGTAATAGCTTTTTTTTTTATTATACCACTAACTCGTACGAACCAAGGTTATAACTTATAAGTAAAATATTTGTTTAATTTCCAGGTATGAATAAGTTTACTCAGTTTCATCATCTCACATGTTGGTTATGAATAAAAATAATAATGTGAATAATTAAAAAGCCATTTAAATATTTTTTATACAATTTTCTGTTAGGGCTGTGCCTTCGATTCCTGACCTGTGAAAACAATTTAGAATCTACTGCGCAAGTGTGGTGAACTTATGAAATATATTGTGCGTACCTCGAGGGGGTAAGAATATTGCACTTACGTCCCACGAAGCATAATTCACTATAAGTACGTATGAAAAGAATGAACTATAATAATAGATGAGCATTTGTTGACAGTAAATGCTTTTTTTGCATATTGGATTTTTGATTTCTCCTACATTGAATACTGTTGATCAATTAGTGTTAAATCTTGGCAAATCATCCGTCCTACGCATCCTATTTACCTATTTACTAAAATATTTTGTAAAAGAGTGCATTTTTCACGTTTTTCTTGGACGTTTAAGAGTCCGGTAAAGTTTTTTTTCGATTTCGCTCAACTTTTCGATACTAGTTTACAGTAACTAATAAGACTACTTTTAGTTTGTATACATATATTGAAAGGTAGTTCCTTTTTAAATTGTATAAGTGGAACACTTTTTTGATATTATGTCATTTATAAATAATTCACCTTAATCTAACAGCTGTTTCGCGAGTTTTGCTTGGATAGGTGAAAAGAGTAACATTTTTATTGATTAAAATGATGTTGAACTAGTAATTATGTAAAATATATAAATACGTTGGAAAACTAGTCGTTTAAGGAATAAGTAGCCCAGTTTTTTTCATTTTCATACATATTTTTTAAGCAAGAGTATGTTTACCTAGAACGATTTTAGGAAAAATTGCCGAAGTTTAGGTGGTATTTATGGGAATGTGTAAAAGTATTTCATAAAAATTTCAATGTGGAAATAAACTGGGTTTCATGCTTTATTCAGGTAACATATTGGAGGGTCAAACATATTGGAGGGCATAACAAATAATAATAAAAAATCAAGTGACAAGATTGCACGAATCAATGTCCTCACTAAACAAGCTCTGCAAGAATTGAGTTTTCGGGTATTAAATAATAAAAAATGTGGACCAAAAGATTTTTTTTTACAATAAAAATACTTCAAACTATCTTATAAAAAAAAAATCATGTGCGTTATTTCATTACTAGCTATTTTCGTTTTTAAATCATTACCGGACTCTTAACGACTAACAAGCTATAAGTATGTCATCAGAAAGAAGTGCAAAGATTCACGAAATCATTTCTAGCAGATAAATCAGATCATGGGCCGCAGTTGAAACAATCATAATCCTATGGTTTGCGACGGTTCAATTAAATCCCTATATAGGACAATTTTGAAACATTGAAACATGTATTATATTCTAAACAGTCGTTATTATAATCATTTGTTTCTTTTGTATATTTTAATAGAGTCGTAGATACATTCAACGTTATTTATGACAGAACTAACGTTACAAACAGTATGTCGTAATCTCAGCTTACAGAAACTCCCGTGTGTTCAATGAAACGTGTGGACTCAACGATAAGATACGCTTTTATACCTAAATATTAATGCTGAATGAGAACATGGCGCTCAACTCCGATCAAAGAGTCACATTTGTTGCATCAGAATAGGTATTGAAAACTCGTATTTTATTTAAAGTTCCGATTGTCTGCAGCGAGACTGTCTTATAATATATAACCATATGTGACTAGAGATATTTATTATATTGAATATTTTGATTTGTTATTTTTAAACAGAGACACACACACTAAATGTGTTAATTAAATAAAACTGAATATATGTCATAACTATGTCTCAAATATCTCTTCGACCATTTCGACCATATTGGTTTAGACGAGCAAATAATACTTCTTTAAGCTCTGTGATAAAATGTTATCAAAAATGGCAGCAACAAAAAACTGTTTAACCAGCAAAGTAAGAAGCACATTTAAATCACGAGAGTTTCATCATATTTTTGGAAAAATTGATAGTGTTCATGCAGGCATTTTCGATCACAATGTAGGTAGTAACAAGACAGGCAAGACTGCCTGATAAGCGCATGATTAACTATCATTTTTTGCAAATGAAATTAAGGTTCGAGCGGATAAGTTGACAAACATTAGACAGGTGCCTGGATGAGCCCCATCATATAATACTAATGTTAGCTATAATGTCTGAGTGGAGTGAACAAGCATAAGCCTTGTGTACAGCAGCGTACACGCACCGGCAGCGAGCGGGGAGAACCTGTCGCAGAAGGAACGGAAGGCGCGCCGCAGGCGAGCGGCCACCCCCTCCGCCCGCGGCGACTGCTTGGGCCCTTTAAAAAAACACATCGGGAGTCACTGCCAACGTCCCTATTCGGGGTAGCTTCAAGAGTTCATGACCCTCCGCCTCAACACGTCGGGTTTTTCCCAACAATAAGAAGGACCTATTACTACATTCGTTTTACTTTTGCAGTTCATATCATGTAATTACTCCTGCGTTAGTCCTCATCTCGAATAACTTATATAATTCCTATTGGTATTAGACAAGTGTTAGAGACAAATGAGACAATCCAGATAGGTCAGCAATTATGATCTAGCATACCGGTGCGTTAGTATGACGTAGCTCCCGTGAGAATACCACCTGGGAATGAGCTAAGCAATGCATCATTCGGATGAGTTCTAGGAACTTTGCGGCAGTAGTAACATAAATGTTACTTAGGAATATTTACATAGTGCACACTGAAATTTATGTCGATTTTCACCACGTTCACCTTACGGCGTCTGTGGTATTCAGTTAATTATATTTTGTACCTTCAGTATTCGGTGCCTCTTAACAAATGTCCTCTTATAAAAACGAAATTGAACTTATATACTATTATTAAGCAAAACCCGATATTTTTTATAACATAGATCGATTCAAATTTGAATACACACTTGTCTTACGGTTTATATTTTCTGAACTATTTCATGAATGGCTAAATATTCAATATTAATAATAACTATTTGTACGGTCATAGTCATAAGTGTCATAACACACCCATATTTCTCAAACAGACTTTGTCAGTGACATTTACGGCATGTCAGTTAATAAGCGTAGGGTCATAAGTTATATCATAACAGTGAAGTGGCGGGACGCCTATGGAACTCGATTGCCAATGACTTAACTACTGAAAGGCAACCTTTTGATGAGGGTCCGTGGGCAAAAGGATATATTAAGTCCTACTCCGAAATGGAAAGTCCGTTTGGATTTAGCTTGTCCACTTGCATTACTAAATACCAACTACATACATATATGTAAGTCGTAACATATAAAATGTATTTTACCGGTGAAGATTAATGACGTCACGTGTCATCTTAGAAGTGCGATAACAACAGGCGGCATCAAGTGAAGCCAGTGGGATCCCTACTGTAAGTTGAAACACGATAGTCTGCGGCATCGTAAGCTACATCTTATTCATGCAGACGAAAGCTCCGCGGGGTATCATTCGGTGAGAAAATTGAAATGTTTATAAACTTCCTGTACTTAATAATCCACATACCGAGAAGACCACAGGAGAAGACTGTCTGTTTGGGTCAATTCGTATTTTGGTATGACGATAACATTTTAATAATTAAAAAAATAATTGGCCAGAGGCATTATTATCGGGTACCTTCAATTTAATACATATAAATACAACCTTTTATTTGCCCTAGCCTAATAATACAAATGCATGAGACATAGTGCCGTCCGTTCTTTCTAAAGATTTGATTATTTAAAATTACCCGGACCCGGGGTATGTCCTTAAACTACGTCCGGACTTGGATATTTCCTTAAACTATGCCAAAAAGAGAGGTATGGACACTGTGAATGGCATCTCGCTAAGTGTGGTAGAGCACGTTCAGCGAATGTCATCTCGCTTAAATCTGGAGTAAACCCCGACTGGGGAAGTACCTCCGCCTTACAGAAAACCACAGTCGAATAGCACTAGACCCTACTCATAGTGTTGTGTTCCTGTTGGTGAGTAAGGTTGCCAAACAGCTCAAAGAGGACCCAGTGTGTTGACGACGAGGGACCCTCTTGTTCCTTTAGCCGTCAACAAAGTGAATCCTCCTTTTTGTAAAGGGTCGGCAACGCGCATGTGACTCCTCTGGAGTTGCAGGCGTCCATAGGTTACGGTAGCTGCTTACCATCAGGCGGGCCGTATGCTTGTTTGCCACCGTCGTGGATTATAAAAAAAATAGTTGTTTTTCGGTTTAAAACAAAACCTAGATCGTTGAGTTACTTGTCATTGTTCGTAATTTAGCCGTGTTATGAAATTTATGAATGACCGATGTTACCGACTAGCTGTGAACTGTAAGTACATCGGTCATTTATTATTACACGGCTAAATTACGAACAATGGCAAGTGGCTCAACAGTACAGGTCGTGACTGTACCTACAATTACCTACAAGTAAATACGACTTAGCTGACAAAGGCTTACTGCGTGGGATCGCCGCTCCCTCGCTGTTAGCGACATCACACATCACTTATCCACCAGTTCGCGCGAGTTTTCATATTCTACCTTAGTATTTAAATACGCGAATTTCTTAACGTTGTTTTTGTGAAGGCGTTTGCGTTTACGTATAAAATAATCCCACCAAAAACATAAATGTAAAAAAGGAGAGCCAAGTTCAATACAAAAATTATGCTTGGCTGTGGGCTTCGCCGCAAAAAGAATGGAGATCTAAATGAGTGCCAAGTTATATGCAAAATCCAAATATGTATTTATAGGAACAAAATAACATTATGAACAAGTATTAAACTCTATTTCTTCGCTTTATTGGATACCTATAACAATTGCCGTTATTTAAAAATGTGAGGTCTTAAAGTAGGTTAGATTTGACTTGGCCAGTTTTCATTACATCAGTCAATTTTATAAAGTTATTCAACATATATATATATTTTTTTTAAATTCTGATAAAAACTAATACATAATATTGGGATAGTTTCAAATATCTGCGGGTTCCAACGATATAATTGATTTTTTTTTGTATGGGGACCCCCCTTATTTTTTAACGTTTTTTTATTTTTAGATTTTTTCCTACGCTTACACACAATTACCGAGCTGGATTCCAAATTTCATCCTTCTAGGTCATCTGGAAGTAGGTTAGGTTTAGGTACTATATGACAGTCAGTCAGTGCTAAAATTTACGACTTTTTGACCTTCATATCTTTATAACCGTTTGAGCCAGCTTCATGAAATTTGGGCTTCTAGATGTCCTTATGGATATAATTAAACACACGTAGTTTTATGTGTTTACGTTAAAGAGGTTTTGAGTTATAGAAGGGTCAAAAGTGGTACCAAGTGGTTCGTGTAATATACACTTGGCGCTGGCTAGCCAGTTCCTTTGCTTGAACTTGGCTTGACACGCTGCCGCGTGTCTAGATATAATCAATATGTTAGCCTATATATATATACGTGCCACTGCTGGGCACAGGCATCTCTTACGCGAGAGGAATCGGGCTATAGTCCCCACGCTAGCCCAAAGCGGTTGGGGATTTCACATACACCTTTGAATTTCTCCGCGGATATATGCAGGTTTCGTCACGATGTTTTTCCTTCACCCAACTTAATACATAAATTCCAAAAAACTCATTGGTAGAGCCCGGGATTTGAACCCGACACCTTCGGATTGAAAGTCAGACGTCTTACCGCCAGGCAACTAACGCTTTTACGTTTTACTTTTTACGTATAAAAGTAAATATACATTAATTGTAAGTACCTATATATAGGCGGCGCTCTTCCCCGCATCTAATCACTCAGAGTATTCACCGTTTGTCATTTACATTATTTCATTTGTGGTTTACGTAGAATTTTGCAAGCCAGATTTGAATTAGTTCCCGATCTCCGATTGAGCAGAAATTTAACATACCTGCGTAACTTGGATGATTATATGTACTTACTATATTTTGGTACCATCGACCTGGTATGTGATAAAACAATGGAAGGTCATTGTGTTTGGGCTCGTCAGGATCATCTCGTTGAACATTAGATGACTTTTGCAAGAAAATTACAGTCGGCGTTAAAAGCTTGTGTTTAAAAATTATTTTATCTACACTCACACTGTAAGTCCTCTAAAACGTGTTCAAAAACGGTAGGCAATGGCTAGCATTACCACAACCGATTTTACTATGATAAGCTTTTTATCTGTGGCAGTAACGTAATTTTAACTTTACATGCTCAAATATTGATGTGCTATGAGTTTTGATAACATAATGTAAATCCTGTGCTCCTTCCTGACCAACGGCACGCGCCCGCGCGGCCGCCGACACGCGCCTCCCCGACCGCCGGCACAATCGAGTTGGCCATGGCGGTGCAATGGCGGTCATTCTATGGTTTCCGAGCACTTAATTTAATATATATAATATGAGTGTAGATAAAGCAGTGTATGCAACTGTACGTAATTAGGCCTTATTACGTAACAGTTACATAAACTACTATTTTGACAAAACTTATATTGTTATAATTCCCTATCCCTAAAAATAAAGTGTAAAGTTCAAAATGAAGGATTCTACATAGACATCATGTATAGTACCATCGCCCACACTGCTCACTGGCCATCGGTGGACCTCATGCCTTTTGTAATATAAGGTCCACAGATGTATGTACAGTTAAGAGCGTTGCTGTTTACCAGTGTTGTGTACTCTTGGCGCTCTTCTCTAAATTTATCAATTTGGGCAATATTCCGATTACACACATGCAGTGGAACTACAAGGTGGCACGTTCTAAGCGCCGTACGGCGTACTATGATAAATATCAAATCTTATCGTTTTTAAGATAAAACACTACTAATGCATTATGTAATGTATTTTAACATTGCGCAGTCAAAGTACACTTATCTCCAGGTTTATTGCGTCGAGTCGCCGACACATTGGAATTAACAGGAAATACAGCACAAACTGTCATGTCAGTCTCGGAAACTAAATAAATAGGTCGATTTACAAACAGCTTAACTCCGTATTCCACACTGATTTATGTATTTGTTTTTGATTTAACTAAATCAATAATTAAATGACGTAAATGTTTAAGTTAGATAAGGGTATAGACATGACAATGGGACTCTGTAATGGAACTTTTCCACTGAAGTAGGTAGATCGTAGCACTAACCTGAGTCAGCGGCGATTTCCGCAACGGCCGCGCAGAAAGTGTCAAAGTCCACAGCGTCGACGGCAGCGGGCAGGCTCCGGTCGGCGAGGTCCCTCGGCGCGCGCGTGGCCTCCCGCAGCGCGTCCACGGCGCGCGCGCGGGCCAGCGCGGCCGTCCGCCCGCCGGCCGCGTCGTACAGCCGCCGCAGGCGGTGGATGTAGTTGCCGATGTTGTGCCGCGGGTGCGTCAGGTTCCGCCCGCGGAGCACTTCGCCGGCGCTGTCCAGCGCTGACGAAATGTCGTGGAAAGTGGGCAAACCTCTCCGCTCTACGGCCTCTTTTAACGTCGCGCGCGCTCGCGATAACTCAATGTATTCTCTGAAATTAATAGTAAATAATTAAGTTCCACGAGCTTCGCTCCGTGCTCCTTTCAGTATCTGCTTATTGTTATGTCAATGTCAATCACAACAACAACATATATAAACATAAACATTATCATTTAATCAAAAATTCGCAATGTCATTCTGCTCTATCACAAAAAAACATGCAATAACAATAAAAATAAAATCGCACAGCGTTATAATATTATCACACTCGCTTATTTAAGTCACTCAGTTCAATAAACACAACTCCAGTACACTAATCAAAATCGTCTTCCCAATTATTTAATCCTTAAGTAAGTATATACTTCACTAACCATTGATATACCTTTTTCGCATAGATACAACACATGGCTAGTTAAGTAGATGCTATAGGTTCTAATCAAATCATAATCAAACGCCCGCGTAATGTTTTTAAATACACTTCTAAATGTAATTAAATTACGTGCAAGATTGGGAAGCAGCGATCATTAAAAATTCAAATACATCTTAAGTCAATACCTAGGTATTTTTTATTGGTCGGCATCTCCAAACCAACGTCCGTTAAAGTTGCTACCATTATGATTGTATGAAAAGGTGCTTAAAAATGTCGGTTTTCGGTAGCCAGTTGAACCTTAACGGATGTGTTAAGTAGGGTAGGATGCAACCGTGCCATCAAAGTAAGGATTGTAAACTAACTCGTCAGTGATGGACTCGTGCGCGATCTTCTGGTGGCGCGAGTAGGGGCGCATGACGAGCAGCAGCAGCTTAGGCGTGGCGGCGATGAGCGCCGCCTCCACGCTGGCCGCGATGGCGCGCGTCTCGCTGTCTAGCACGAACAGCAGCGCGCGAGCGTCCGACTTGGCGCGGTGCTCGCGTTCCATCAGCTCCGTCGACCAGTTCTCCACTTGCTAATAAACAAAAACGTTTTATCTAGACCAGGGGTCGGCAACAGGCGGCCCGCGAACCGCTGGCTTACGACTTAAGTCGTATTTATTTAGGTACAAAAACCTAGGTACAAAAAAGAAAACATGGCGCATTTTTTACTTTTAAGAATAGACCTGGAGATTTATGGACCCGGGGTATGTCCTTAAACTACGTCCGGACTTGGGTATGTCCGTAAACTATGCCAAAAAGAGAGGTATGGGCACTGCGAATGGCATCTCGCTTAGTGTGGTAGGGCACGTTCAGTGAATGTCATCTCGCTCAAATCTGGAGCAGAGCCCGACTGGGGAAGTACCTCCACCTTATATAAAACCACAGCCAAATAGCACTAGACCCTACTCATAGTGTTGTGTTCCTGCTGGTGAGTAAGGTTGCCAAAGAGCTCAAAGAGGACCCAGTGTGTTGACGATGAGGGACCCTCTTGTTCCTTTAGCCGTCAACACAGTGAATCCTCCTTTTTGTAAAGGGTCGGCAACGCGCATGTGACTCCTGTGGAGTTACAGGCGTCCATAGGTTACGGTATCATCAGGCAGGCCGTATGCTTGTTTGCCACCGTCGTAGTATTAAAAAAAAAATAGCAATTAATTAGTGACGAGATTCAAAATGCCTCAAATTCCTGTGTTAAACTGGTATTGTGCGTAAATTGACTACATCAAAATGGATGTCGAAAATTCCACCAAGGCGATCGACTATGTAAAATTGGTATCGGTCCCTGTCCTTATAGGGCGTCCAATTGGGCGAGTGTCGTAATGCGCAGTTCTGCATTTGTTAAAAACAACTCATAGAACCATGGGCGTAAAGGTCAATGAAATCGATCAAGAGAATTTCATTACCAAACTTGCCTTATTTAGATTTCGCTAGAAATAGCTTTGTTTATAGTTAATTGCTTTTTTTTTTTTTTTTTTTTTTTTATACCACGACGGTGGCAAACAAGCATACGGCCCGCCTGATGGTAAGCAGCTACCGTAACCTATGGACGCCTGCAACTCCAAAGGCGTCACATGCGCGTTGCCGACCCTTTACAAAAAGGAGGATTCACTGTGTTGACGACTAA
Source organism: Pammene aurita (assembly GCA_947086415.1). Classification (NCBI taxonomy): domain Eukaryota; kingdom Metazoa; phylum Arthropoda; class Insecta; order Lepidoptera; family Tortricidae; genus Pammene; species Pammene aurita. The sequence continues at coordinate 18,222,647 of OX352289.1, forward strand.
AGGAACAAGAAGGTCCCTCATCGTCAACACACTGGGTCCTCTTTGAGCTCTTAACACACAGAGTCAGTTATCAATAATACATTTACAAGTATAGCCTGCAATCAAGCCGTGGGAAATGGTATACGACCTACGGTACCGAGATCGACACAGAGTAGAAGAACAATTTATGGAATTTTCTTCTACAGCGTAAATGTAATACGAGTATGTGGCGCTCCATACCTAAAGGGCCTCTTCCTTATGCTCACTTTTGGATGGGATATTTTTTTTTTGTTGTGTTAGGTAGCGTATGTAACATAGATTTAGCATCCATACTTAACTCAAAATCGAGCATAAGGGTCCTTTAGGTATGGAACGCCAAATAAACATGCACATTTTGACATAGTTGAGGATCGGAACTTACAGGGTTGAAGTACGTGATGCCCATTTTTTTCAACTTAGGTATAGCGATCTCCTTCCGCCAGGTCGTGGGGTTGCAGGACCCTCCGAGGAACACTTCGCAGTCCAGCGACGACACCTCGCTGCCTGCGCAATATACCACATTAGTTATTTTTCATAATTATTTTACATGTTATTAAAGTGGGGCATTCCTCTCATACATTAGTATGTTATTCAATCAAATACAAAAGTTGAAAACATTGAAAAAATAATCAACCCAGCAAGACTTAAACTTGCATCGATACGCCTTACCGGGGCTCGATCGCTTTACCAATTAAGCTATGGGTCAAGTTACTAAGTTGACGAAATTCTCAATGCCTTCAATCATCTTTTTGCATTTATTTTTACATCGACTTTATAGCAGCCGTAAGCGACATCTAGGTGCTAACTACTAGAGTTAGATACCCTTCCCGCGTTTATTTTTACAGTTACAAAAGATCTCGCCGCAAAGTACATTCGAGACGCGAGATGACCATCCCAGCGTAGTGGGACAGCGACCTGAGACAGGAGCCACAGCAGAAATGCAAACGCTCCAGCCCCTGCCCCCATTCCCCGAAGTGGAGCAGCGGATGAAATCAGCACCCACATAAAGGTTTCTATACTGCTCATTTCCTAGCGTGTGCATATTTTAAGTATTTAAATATAACGTTTTTATTTAGTCCGTCTCACATAATAAATGCAGTTTTCATCCCAAACACGTAAACATACAAAATAAAGACGAACAGCTGAGTTGACCCTATTTGTAAAGATGGGTACGAGGCACGCAAAAGAAATACAGCTAATTGTTAACAATTGTAGTGCTGTCCGACACGCAATGGCGCGTGAGCTTCAACCGCAGCAGTGATCAGCCCTTCGCACGACACGTACAACCTTAAACGAGTCCCATTACTGTTTAATACGAAACCAATCACCATCGTTGATCAACGCTGTACTTATGAAAAGGGATATAAATCAGCCAAGATAATTGGAAATGTTTGTGTGGAGCCGCAGGAAGAGGATGAAGGGCAGTACACCTAGATTCTAAAACATCGCGGTCAGGTCAGGTGAGCGGCGTGCCGGTTCGTTCAACCTGCCCACTCATCGTTCATGATTGATGAGCATCGACTGCGTGGGTGCAACTTGTCGGCGGTTCGTACAAATGCGCGCCTACTTTCGAATGGATGACTCGATAAGAGCGAGCGTATAAAGTACTCTCGGTCTATGATGCCAGCTTTCTTATATTCCAAATTGGGTCACGAACAGAATTAAGATAACAACGATGACGGTGATATTGTGTTGTTGCCAGTAAACATCTGAAGATATTAAAATAGACACCCACAGCGCAGGCCACGTGTGGAATGAAACACACCTGCTAACTTATGAACCTAAATTTTTCGGCATATGAAAGATACAAATCAAAGGAGACAAATATCTAGCACCGGTCGATTAGGATGTTAGGTTACTGATTGACTATTGATATTCTCTAGTTCTATCATATTGTTATGTTCCGATCCACATTTGCACATGAGCGCACATAAACAATAACAAAAACATATTTTCAATTGCAGACATATATTACTTACGAATTAATGAACTCCATCAAAACTTTATAATAGTAATAACTTGTCAGCTTTATTCTAATCAACGATAAAAGTACCAAGGAACATAACAAGAACCCCGCATTCACATCATTCACAAATGGCGCCACAATCAAAATAAAAACAAACACACTAGACTACACTGATTATTTAAAATTTGCCCTGATCCGAATATGATGTCCATGAACTGACAAAACTTCACAGATAATTAACGTGTTTTATTACCAGATATTTGCTAACATATATCACTCTGTAGCACAGCATAAGAGATGGAGAAAAATACGTAGGCGGAGATAACTATGTTTTGTTTATTTCTGAAACGCGGGAATAGTTATTTACGCACAGAGAGGTAGAGAATATCATCTGTCGTAGTACACTGTGACTTTTACTCTTATCTTATAGAAAAATAGGAAGTAAGACGCACAAGGCACGATCATGGTGGTCGGCGGCATGGCTGCAGCGGATCGTCGGGCAGCGGCAAACGCACCGTGCGCGCTCTCCACCGTAGGACGGTCGGCGGCCAACTGAACGCCACTTGTCGCCGTTTCTACACAACTGCTAGCCAATTCCGCATTTTAAAATATTCCGTTATATCTAAGGCTCCATAAGGACAATCATTGTATTGATTAAATACAAGCTCATCTACAAAACCAGTTATAGGCATACCTTGTCTTAACGACACTTGCTCTACACGCGTATTGCGCCGATGACTGACTTTGAATGCATAAAAATCTTCGCGACGCGACGTCGCTGTTGCCGAATGTCAAAATATTATTATTTATACCAAAATTACACGTGCAGGTCTGATACTTTAGTGTTTCTTTTACCGATCAAAGTCATAAAAGTACATATACTTAATAAAATATTAAAAAGAGACATGAATAGGTAGGTACATATTAATATTTTTTATATAGACGAATACTGAAATTAGCAAAATACATATTAGAAAGAAAAAAATACTTAATAAAAAATAATATATGTTCTTTTTTATATATTTAATTAACATCTTTCATAATTTTCTCCCCGATGCAGTTTGTACTGTAAGTACTAATGATAATAAAATACTAAAATGTTTTTATAGGAATAGTAACAAGGCTGAATAATACCAAAATAAGCCGTAGAGATTTAGGTCGTGAAGACCAGGTACTGTGTAGTAGGAAACCAGTATTATTTATACTGCAGTGAATAAGTGCAAAACATATAGCACAGTTTCAAATCATATAGCGAACTGTTCCGGGTGATAAGGAAGCTCACACATGTTGTATTCGCAATATTTGTACGTGTAGCGTAAACGGCAATGAACGGTCCGTTTTGCGACGTCCGACATCCAAAACCGTGGGCGCGCGGCGCTGGGAGCTGCCGACCGACGGCGCATCGCGACGACACTTCCGTACTCCGATTATAGTCCGTACGGAAGAGCCTAGAGGTCACGCTGGCTCTCAAACCTTTAGCGACACATTATTGCATGCACAATTACGGAATTATTTATGTACCATATGAGACACACGGATCACCTGCATGTCAAAATCACGGCAGCTATCCGTTAACAATTATTATCTGTGTGGTTTATTCTTTTTCAACTTTTAAAGGTCTAATATTAATAAAAAACATCGAGAAGAAACATGAAATCGATAAAGCTATTTTGGTGAATTTTGCTAACATATAGTTACTTCGTCGGTTCATAAGTTCTGTCAAAAGAGTTTTGAGTGATAAAATATAATACAAAGCTTTTATTCAATAAATGTAGACATGATTAGAAATCTTATTTCGTACAGATTAAAATATGCTATGATTAACTTATAATCTAGATCGCGTATTTTATAGATCCTTGTAAACTTGAAGATTGTTGTCAGACCCAAACACGCCGATGATTTATGAAAATTATACTTTATAAAAGTTGGTGAAGATCATTGTTGTAGTTGTCCGGGAGTTACAAATTGTTATTTTTATGAAAGTAGAAGATTAAGGCATATTTTGAAACCTATATTAAGTCGACTTACAAGTCTGTGCTTCAGCTATTCTTCTCCTGAACCTTAACGTATTTCTCAGTTTTGAGCATAACACGATGATTGTGATGCCATACATCAAGGTTGTGTAGACCAGCCTTCTTGTCAGTCAGACCCACGTTAATTATATATTAAAATTAAGGTAAAAGATTAAGCTAATGCTGTATGCAAGACTGAAGCCTCTTAAAATTTTACAAAAATAATTAGGGTCAAAACAACTCCGACAGGGAGCGTGTTTTTGACGTGGTTACAAGGAATTGTGTAAAACTGCCACAAATATTAAGCATTAAATAGTATCGTAAATTTGTCACTGTTAAATGGGCTTTTTAAGAAAGAATGAAAGACAATACATTTATTTACGTCACACCAGTTAAATTGTACATACAATTTTATAAAAACGTACGTTAAAAAGGACCCCCTCTACTTGTGGCATTACGGACTCAGCGTAATACCACAGCAAGCCGCGGCGCTGATTTTCAGTGGGCACCTAACTTAAGCTAACATTTGATGACTAAGGAGTGACGACAAAAGTACAGACTAAAAAAAATAACAGACAACACAGAAAAAGAAACAATAAAGAACGATTATGTGCACAAATCATATACTTACCGAGATTAATAGCGGCAAAGGACCATACATTTTGAAGAGATGAGATATTTAAAAACAAGTTATGTTATAGATCTCGAATTGGCCCTGCAGTGTGTGAAAACTAAAAGGAATGTTGTTGCTGCCGCTAGGCGTTAATTTGTGCGCTGATAAACATCAACCATGCTATATATTAACATAGTAAGAAATCTCTAACAGTTCCTATTTTACCAGTCAATCAAAACCCTAGTGACACAACTTATGAACCGACTAAGTCAGGGGTCGGCAAACTTTTTTGAACCTGATGGCGAAAAATATGGAATTTTTGGAAGCTTTCTGTTTTTCGCTGTAATATTTGTTTTTAAAGCAATTTTAGAGTAAAAAGTATAATTTCTCACGTGAAGTATACAAATAATGTGAATGTAGCAATATTATGAGGTCTATGACACTAGGCGACAAACTTATATGAGACGATCTAATAGGTGTAAATCGTTGGCTCAACCATTTTTTGAAGGACAGGTATTTAGATATTACAACTGTTTATCTACTGAAAACTATCCTCAATAAAAGAAAAGTACTCCTATTAAATACTAAATAGTACACGGCAGGTACCTAACTAACCTATATACTTCTAAATTAACCATAAATGCTGAATACAATAACATCCACCTGGACCTATTATAACTTATTAGTCAGATGCTATAGGAGATTGACGTAAATCGCACGCATCATCATAGTCGCGAGTGCAAAATCCGAACGAAGCGATAGAGCGGTTGCATAAGTAGGTAGTAAAAACAATAAAACAGATACATAACGAGCGATGATCGTATGCCCTTAGAATGTATTGTTGTTATGATTGCCGTGCGGTGCGGAGTATTTCGACATTCCCGATCGATAGTACTCTTACTCGCGTGCTCACAAGCGTCGCTACACGGTGAGGCCCAAGACGATGACCAATGTTGAGCACGGTTTTTTGATATTTAAAGCATTATGAGATCAGGTTTGAGGCTCATTATGTCATCAATTGTTTTACACCATTATTCACGTTGATTTCTTTAAGTTTCACTTATAGGTAAGCATTGAGTGGTATTTATTGGCTATTAGTAGGTATTACATACTATAATATTATTAAATGTGAAACTGACTTTACGATTTAGGTGAAATAAAAATATGGAGATTGTTTAAGCGGGAAGTACATGGAATAGCATTTATCACGGAAATCATCCCTCAAGCGGGTGAAGATAGGCAGGAATTTACTATGGAAAGTATTCTACGCAAAAGACAAAGTCGCAGGCAGAAGCTAGTACTAAATAAATATGGAGATACCCATCAATCTAACTGCATTAATGAATATCCTTAATAGAGTCGTCAGTGTGAGGAGTGGGGGTTGGATGCGTACTATGAACTACGGCGAAACCGGCAGTCGTGGACGACAGACGAAGCGTGGGCCGGCGACGACGCAGCAGTGCTGCGCTGAGCGCATGCCGAGGCCGCACCACCGGGACTGCCGGGTATTTCTGGATTGGTACCGTGCGGAAAGTTTACACCCTGCATGTCTGATTGCGAGACGCTGTCTCCGATCGACCTTCCGGAATACATTTCATACAAACTTCACGTACTCGTGCGACAAAGAAACTCCAAATATTTATTGAGGAAGTGTATTTACGACGGAGCATGATGTCACTCCATGTTCGATAAAGCGTTTACAACATATTTGCGACTCGAATTACCTACTTGTAAATAATTGCCAGAAAGGACCTTCAATTGATAGTAGCCACGTCAAACATGATTGATGAGATGAAATGTAGGTTTAAGAACATTTAAAAATTATTTTTTCAAAAATGTCCCACAAGTTTAACTTTTACGGTTTAAAACAAGGCGGCGAAGTGCCTAGTTTATGGTCAAAAAAAAAAGTTACAGAAATTGCAGGCTCGATTTCGCGACATAAATGTTGCACACAAATGTCGAGGTAAAAACTTTTTAAAAAGTTCAACAGCCATACAAATATAAAGGCAAAGGTCCTAAACAGCCGAAACACAACATCGGTATTTGTTATTGTTTATAATGTTGGTACCATGACTTTTTAGTTATCTCAAAATAGCCTACGGTAAATTCAGAAGAAAAATACACTTAGAATTTTTTAATAAAAAGATATAAAGGCTGCAAAGCTGAGCGTGTACCGCGTACATAGAAAATTGTAGTTTCGACTGTATCTGTCTCTCTCACTCAAAATGACAAGCGATGGAGATGGAGATATAGGATTCGAATCGAAACTCGATGTTCGCGGTAGCGGTCATTCTAAGCTGTTAACTTAGAGGTACATTGTTTATGTCAATATTGTTTGTTGTTCATCAACGTGTCATCAGTATTTGGATGTTTTGTATCATTTTCGAAAAAAGAACTATATTGGACTCGACGTGAAGGGCCATTGTTGGATTCGTATTAAATTAAACGGACTCCTAAAGTCGTCCGTTTAAACATACTACTCAGCCATCAATGCTACTTCGCCTCCTCGACAATAATGTACTATTACAGGTGTGTACTTAACATTTAATAAAACATGTGTAATCACAATTCCCCTGACCATTGGATTGAAGCGGAAGAAAGTATCCTTATAACCGGACATTCACATGAGCTGGCGCCAGCTTTCAAGAGACAGCCTATAGGGGACAATATATGGAGAGATACGCGGCAGGACGTCAAATAATAGTTTTTTTTATAAAATGCGATCAAGCATGTTTTAAAATACGGTCAAACCCTATAAACTCGGGTAAATTTTTCATTGTAATAAGAACTCTACGTAAGTAACGTATGGTTCCAATTACAAAACACATTTTTAGATTTATCGGGTTTGACCACTCTCCTGTCGACATAGGCTATAGCTAAAAACATGCTTACCGATGTTGGGTTTGCATATCGGCTCTCTCTCCCTAAACTCCTTCTCTACGTTCCACTGCGGTGACTCCGGTTTGTTTGGACTCCTGCGAATAAAAACTGAAATTAGTAACAAAATCATCATTATCATCTTCCAAGTCGTCACGGCTACGGCGACTGCTGATGGTATCATGGGCTCCTAAGTACGGTTAGCACGTCTTGCAAGAGCTACTTAAGCCGCGAATAGGGAAAACCTTCCCGCGCCTGTCAAAAATCTCGCTTTCCGGTAGCATAACATGCACCCGCGGCTGCAACTGACGCGAAGAGAACTCAAAGTTGTGCCAAGGATTTTAGTTCAAAGTCGCGAGTCACTGTCATTTTATGACAGTGGCATTTGATCGCCAGTCTGTCGCTCCTTTCACGCGCAAGTTGTGCTGCCAACTAGCGACAACGCATGAAGTTGCGCAGATCTGTCTCTTGTCGCGCCAGTCGCGCGTAAGACGTGCTAGCCGTGCAGGTATACTCGGATGTGACCCGTAAAGCTAACTTTTGCAGTGAACGTACGTAGTGTATGTAATTAAATTAGCAACAAATTAGTGTAGAGTTAACCCTGTTAAAGAAATAATTCAAAAACATATGCGTCAGTTCCAACGTCTTTAGCAACATGCCAGAGAGGAACGTTTAGTTTTATTTTACATGGAGTTTAACTCGTGTAATTTTTATTTCACGATACACAGGAATATACATACAAAGGCAAGCTTATTTCATTACGCCTTTTGTGCATGTTGATATTGCAAAATTTTCAAACAATAAAATTCATAAAACCCTTTGCTGCATGAATAAATAAATAATTGTTGACTTGTGAACTACCAATAGTGTTGAAAGTTATATTATAACGGCCGTATTAAGCAATATACGCAGTAAGCAGTAAAGGGTTAATAGATAACGCAGTTTATTGCACTGATTATGCAAAAAAAATTAAAAGATCAGATTCGATAGTTGGCTTTAGAATGAACGTCATGAATGACTCACATGGGGGAGAATGGATTGATTCAGTCGAAACAGTGTTTGAAGAGTGAGCGCGTGTACTCACTAACTATACGTTGAACTTTGCATTGGATAAAACGTACTAGCATACAGGGAAAGTACTTAAGTAAGTACGTTCTAACATGTACTGGACACTGAAAAAAACTATCAATTTTTGTACATAGCCGATTTGTCCTCCCTACACCACCTACCTATGCCATAGGGCAGCGGTCGGTAAATGTACCTAAAGGTCATTCATATTCAGAACTGTTATGTAGGTAATTATTAACAACGTGCGGCCTGCGACGATTTCCTTAGCCACTATGTGGCCCTTGGCTGCTAAAAGGTTGCCAACCCCTGCGGCAAGGGCATAGAACATAGGGACTGTTCCCTTGGGTACTATACCTATCATATTTTCAACCGACTTCAAGATTTCGAAGGAGGTTATCAATACATCGGGATCTTTGTTTTTTTGCTATTTTTTTTTATATGTATGTTCACCGATTATCCGAAGACGGTTTTTTTGTTTGAATGAGTCATATACAAGATATCTCTATATACTCCGCTTAGCGCATTATTTTATTTCTTTGAAACCTAAGCTGCCAAAAATAAGGGGTGCGGGAGGGGAACACCCAATACTAGACAGGGAACGCGCCATTGTTCCGTGGGGCGTAAGAGAGAGTCAGACATTTATGGTAGCCATGGAGACGTACTAAGTTTACTGTCACTTACAATAAATTAGTAGTTATCTCGCTATAGGGTGAAATTACTTCGAGCGTAGCAGCGGGGGTCGCCCGGCTGTGCGGGGTCTTGGGTTATTAGTCTATGGAAAGAGTATACTTCACAGTTGGTCCCATTGTAACCAGGTCAGGATCTGATATGGGATCCTGGAGAAATCGAGGGAACTCTTTAACTATTATAGGCACACCTATAGTGATTTGAGATTTTTTACAGCAGCTCGAGCATTTGCTTTTAGAAAGGTGGTGGCTAAGAGAAGTCGGTTCTATATTGTTTAAAATTATTACAAGATAAAAAAAAACTTGTAAGTAGTAGTTACCGACTTGATAACGACAAAATAGAGCAAACATCTCCACTCGATAATAAGAAAAAGTAGTAGAGAAGAGCTTTTTCCTGCAATTATCGCATGATAGTGCGATACCGACTGCGAGTCCATCATACGCCTGCAGGGACAAATATACGAATCCTCGAATTTCTATAACCTATGTACCTGTAGGCCAGGGGTCGGCAACCTTTTAGCAGCCAAGGGCCACATAGTAGCTAAGGAAATTGACGCGGGCCGCACTTCGTTAATATTTTTTGGCCAGGTGGAGAGGTAAAATTGTGTACTCACCACGGGCAGTAAAAAAGAAAGCCCTCTATCGCATATTTACAACCCTCGCCTGCGGCTCGGGTCACAAATACCTGCGATTTCGGGCTTTCTTTCTTTTACAGTCCTTGGTAAGTAATGTACTATTATCTTTATCTAGGCCCAACGGAAATAAATATAAAATATATTGATTGTAAGTAAATAGGTCCAACAGATTCGAGGCGACATTTTAATTACCTGCAAAGTAATAAAGTCGGTAACCCTTTAGTCAAAGTCAACCGCGGTTCAAGAACGGGCAAGTGGGCAGGTTTTAACGTCATCGACGAAATAATACTGATTCATGCCTGCAGAGGACAAATGGGGCAACATTTACGACTTTATTGCATTCAATTTGTATACAGTCTTAACCTTATTTAACGTGCACACGATGCCATGTTATAAATAACGCTAAGTCGAGCTGGCAATGTGCAATGAACTTGCGAGCCCATTTTAAAACAACATACTAGGGCCCTGTTTCACCGCGGTAACAAGTGTCATAATTTTTGACATATCCAAATTACTGGCATTGTAGACGTCCATAGGCTACAGTAACCGCTTACTATCGGGTGGGCTAGTATTAAAAATAATTAAACTAAAATCAACCTTGTTTTGTTACGAATAACGAAGATTCATCACGGCTATAAACTTGTGGTAGTAATTAGTGAGTTTTAGTTGTCACCCGACGAAATACTATACTATTAAATGACGTACAGTCACCAGCATAAATATATGACTATGGGCAGCCCTGCACAAATATCTGATTCTCCATTGAGGGCAAAAGTATATGACGACACTTCCATGGTAAAAATATGTGATGCTTTGTGGCCGGCATAAACATCGTTTTGCATCGATCAGCATAAATATCGGATCCGGCCGCTTAAAAATATCTGATTACCCATCTAAATCAGAATTATGTGACTACTGCCACCGGCATAAATATCTAACCACTGTTCACAGGTCGACCGCATAAATGTCTGACATAATAACAAAATCAAAATTATGTCATCAATATACAAAACCAAACCCTATTTGGCTGGCATAGAGGTCTTAATTGTAAAAAGCTATTTGACAATTCACGAAAAGAGTGCAGACTTGTTATTGAACTGTCATTGCATATTTCTATCTCACATTTTCTATCACGAATTTGACACATTCAAATTCATATGTTTCATTGCATTAAAAGCTTCATTACAATATTTACGATTTATTCATACAGTTAGGACTCGGTGCGACTGCCGTCAATCTGCGAGAAGCGATATTTTATTTTATTAAATTAAAGAAAAAAATCACGCCAACACTGTTAACGGTTGATTTACGTATATAGGGTAAATACATTGTTAATTTAAAGAAGCAGTACTGTTTATTTAATACATTACTTTGAACATTTACGGGTAGTATTTTTATAATATAACATCCCGGCGACACATAATAATATCTAACTAGTGACTACAATACCAGGAGTGCGATTTTTGAATCTCACCAAGTGACTAATTCTCACCGATGTGAGTGATTTACTTTCGGAAATCACTCACATCGGTGAGAATTAGTCAATTGGTGAGATTCAAAAATCGCACTCCAGGTTAATTTTTGTTTTGTTTACGGTCCTTGTTACTCAATTTTGCAATATTCTTACGAATTATTCATCACTCTTTTGAAAAAAAAATGTGTCAAAAAATATCTAAATAAATCATAAATTAATTAATAAATTAGTATAAAGTCCATAACTCCCAAGGGAACACTCACCACCGGGAGGTAAGTGAAATATTGCAAACGAGAGTATAATAGATTTCTAATCGAAAAAGCACGAATGTCATAAAATATGTGAATATTCGCACAGTGTGAAGTTTCGCACATCCATTCGTAAATGTAGTCCTACACCGGCAGAGGCAGATTCGCCCATTTGAAATCCGGTGAGTGACTGAGGTAAAGGGGTCTATACTCACCGCGTAATGGCACCAACTTGACGTCAGGATCGCTGTTAACCGTATTCGGCACTTCACACACTTGATCTGAATTCAGTTGTTAATTCATCAATTCGTAGATAAAATCCGAGGTAAATGCTTAAATTTGTCTATGGTAACTAAAAATGGTTTATTTCTACGATTCGTATGTGATGCCAAAGTTCATTGGCTCCACAAAAACAATCAAGTAATTTCGCCAAGAATATATCATTAACGACGCGCGACGGGTGCTGATTTAAACTAAAGTAATGCTAATCTACTAAAGTCAATCATGATTCGTTTAATATGATTGGAATATTTTTAAGTTGATTTACATTATTACAAGGATATAAGGCCTTTATTCTGAATTGTAGAAATTTTCGTTATTATACATTTTGCATAGCGAGTAATTTAATAAAAAAAAGTGGTTTGTAAAAATCCTGTCAAGCTAAAAAGGTTTCTGAAAAATAGACCTATCTGATAGCAACTAAATCATAATATAGGTAACGAAAAGTGTGGGAAGATTTTGTTAGTTTTATTTTATCTAACTGCTTTATTTATTTATTTTTTATTTACCTACTTCTTTCAAATTGAAATCATTGAACAGTTAATAGTGAATGCTCTATTGTGGACTACATATATATGAGGTTGAAAATGGCTTCGTCGTTTTTTTGTAAATAAATAATTTTAGGCAACTACTCTACGATATAGATGTGATCAGATATTGAGGTAAACATCAGTATTCTCGATAAATTCTAGTTTTTATTGCAGTTACTAAAACGACCGCTCAATCTGCCCTAATCTGACTTTATCATTGACATTATCATCAATTTTGATTTAATTTTAATACAAATTTTGATAGATTGAGAATTTACCACATAATCTACCAAATTAACTTATTACTTTCGTCCAAAACCAAACAGAATGGGTAGATATTGTAGAACCGAACTCCTTTTTTTATATCGGGAATAAAAATAGAATTCAAATTAGCCTAAGCATATTAAGGTAACCCTCGGAATCAGAGATAATACGCTGGAAACTCTTATATACTTTCATTATGATGTTTTAACGTTATCTCTAAAATCTCGGAAAATCTCGTGTCTGGGCCTGAAGTTATGCAAGGTCAAACTCCAAAAAATCCTTTTAACATTTAGTTGCATGTATGGAGTGCCCCCCTTAAACATATTTTTTACTACACAACTAAGTAGCAGCACATATATTAGACCTTTGATTGAGATTTCTTGAATATACGCCGTATGCGACCCGCCCGCCCATCTGTCCGTTAATCTGCATATCACAGCCATATTACTCGGTATTAGCTTTTAAACTAAACGTTTTGACACATATATCAGCCACCCGTCAAGGAGAGCACTATTCATATGCAAAGCGCTATCTCACTCGAACGTCGTCGCCGCATGCGGAAACCGCAGCAGTGTGATAGTTACCTTAACCGTAACCGAAAACTGCAATGAAATCGAACGGGCCGTTTCAAAGTTTAATGGGAGCATTAATTTGTACACATACCAAAAAATTAACAAAAAAATGTGTCGGTATTTTGGTAAAGGTAACATTTGGCAGCTGGCACAAACGTTTTTTTTTTGCTCGAATACAATATTGAATCTGTATAATACATTTTATGACGCAAGCGCCAACCACCAAGTGATACCTTTACCAAAACATTGTCACAAATAGCCATTTATCCTAAATGTATATAAGGTCGGTGTTAATAGAAAAGTAAAATAATGTAACCAAACACATTTACCTTCATTGCTTCACAATTACATTTTTTTAAAGAACAATCATGGTTTTTTTTTGTCAATTCATACACAAACTTATTATTTACATATTTTAGTGAAATCAGATTTCTTTAATATTATTTCGTCATGTTTCAAATGCCTTTCTTGCATACAAATTCAGACATATTTGTTTACCTTATTTTACTTTTCTATTGACACTGACCTTACTCGTACCGCCTCTGTTCCGTCAGGGAAAAAATAATGGAGCTAGTAGCTATGCAAAATCTAATCCTGTTTAAAACATCATTAAAACAACTAAATCGTTGGTTTAAACTAAGCATCTGTCTTACTAATGTTATAACTAGGCATCGGAGTTTTTGTCGCATGGTAAGACTAATAGCAAGCTATCTTTCTGTGGATGAAACTTTGGATGTTGCTGGAAACTGTATCGTTAATGTAATTGTAAAATCACTACAAGGGCTTCCATCCAGACCGTATTTGCTGTCGTGTAAAGTAATAGAAAAGGTGAATGGATCCTCAATTGCTAAATTAGTAGAAAATAGTAATTAAGAACCGATAAAAGACTATAACATATGTCGAACCAACGAGTTGTAATTACTGTGGAGAAAGGACTTTGCACTATATAACTCCTCGAATTCATAATAACATCAAAATTGGAACTGAAAACATAAAAAACCGGCCTTTAAAAATAAATTAAAATGTAGTATGTTGCAGATATTCAATCCAAATGTTACTTAATTAATCGCAACTTTAAATTTGAACTCAAAGTGTAACTGTGTACTTACTGAACCATTTCATTAATTTTTACCTAACACATATGCATGTTTTTACTGTTTATTTTCATTTAGTTACCTACTAACAATAGACATAAGTCACATATTTATTGTAAACAATTACTTTATTGTTAAGTACCTATGTGATTGAGCGCGACGCGCCAACAAACTGGTCACTCCAGTTTGGCGCAATATTGTAACTCCCGAAACCTGTAATTGTATAACATGAATAAATAATTTAATAATAATATTTTTTAAATATTTTGCACAGATAGTGCTGCATACATGCTTCTCGCTGGCAAAATTTTAAAAAGAAAATTTTACAATATGAAACATATTACGTGTTTAGCACAAGCACTCCATCGATTTGCAGAAAAAATAAGATCTGAGCATGACAAAGTTAACACTTGGTCTCAAACGTCAAAAAGATATTTTTCAAATCGCCACAAAGAACGAGGCTATTTAAAGAGATGGTTCCCGATGTGCCATTATCCCCGCAACCAGTAATAACGAGGTGTGCTACTTGGCTGAGTGCTGCTTCCTATTATGAAACTTATTATGAAAAAATAAAAAGTGTTATATTTGAATTAAATAGCAGAGAAACTATCGCAATATCAAAAGCCCAAGCCGCATTGTCGAACGTAAATATCCAAAGACAGCTAAGTTTTATAAAGGATAACTATGAACTTATTGTCGAGTCGATTACAATGTTAGAATGTACCAACATATCCATAAAGCAAACTTTCCGTATATTAGACAAAATTAGACAGTATTTTACATGTTTCGGCTCTGAAACAGTTCAAGATAAATTGGATAAAGTACTCTACAGAAATCCGGACCTCGTAGAGGTTAGAGCCATGGCAAATTCTCAGCAATTCGAAAGAATATTAGAATACGCGACGTTAACATCAGTTGATGTAGGACAATCGTTTTCTAGTCACAAGTGGATATTTGATCATCATAGAACCCGATTTACCCCCGAAAATATGGAAAAGGTCGCAGTTGTTTACTCATTTCATAACTGTAATTATGAAAAGGATGATGCATATATCATGTCATATCAGGACTTTGAAGCTCTTATTCCTGTAGCTTCATGTTCTATGGAAATTTCAGGTAATTAAAAGATCCAACATTCTATTTCCGAAAATATGTCTTGGTTCTCATTTCAACTAAGTCCGGATGAATTCATAATTGTAAATGTAAATATTAGTTTACGTGCCTATGTCTAAATCTTCAGATGTACTGTAAACGATACACCTGCGAATAGGTAATTCGCCACTTGTGTGGACTAAAACATTCCCTTCTGCCGTGTTTTAATTCATCGCATCGTCATTCGTTGCGAATTTCCTACTTTTGCACTTATATTGCGATGTACTAAGCTCGTTATATTTTGATACGTCTACTCGTAGTGTCCTTGTAAAAATGACGACTGCGGAACCATATATTGAGCCTGGCCCAACATGTTCTCCTATTTTTATATACATATTTTTTACGTGTTTTAATGTATCTTTTGTTTGTTTATGAATTTTCGTAATTAAATCAATATAAAAATGGTAATTATTTTTTATTGTAATACTTATTTTCCAAAGATAACACTAAATAATCGTTTCTAAACTCGTCAACGTTGTTGTCCTTCATTACAAAAAAATACCTTACTAATTAAATAAATGAGTATGAGTATGAATAAGAGTTTACATTTATGGCAAATGTCGACTCCATAGCTTGCTATTAGTCTTACCATGCGACAAAAACTCCGATGCCTAGTTATAACTTCAGCTAAGTAATCACGATAGAAACTGAAAATCGTCATGATTTACTCATGTCGGTGCTCAATCTGATTGGAAAGCTCATGATTGAAATCATAATCATGTTTATATGATAAAGATTAACGTTCTAATTTTTTACTTTAGTTTCAATGCACAAATTTTTGCCCAACCCTGATTGGCTCATTGCTCTCCTGTTGCCTCCTTGTCACTTGTCGGACAGGTGCCTTGCAACATGCAATAAAACAAGGTCAATATTCAATAATTTTATTTTGCACTACTTATCTTCAGTATTATAAATTCGACCATTCTGGGCCCTCCAGCCAGGTTATATACTGAATAAGTCTTAAGCTGTATTTTCAAAAATACGGCCAAAATTTTTAGGATGGTCGATTTTGCATCTTCCACTTGCAAGTAATCCATGATTTCACGGCATTTATCTAAAAACAATATTAAATTACAAATGCATTATTATGTCGGTAGAACCTATTGATTACGTAGAAATCATGTAAGTAAACAAGAAACAACTCACATAAACACTCAATGGATTCATTATTTAATGGAGCGGTCTATTTTTTCGTATATTTAAATAATCCTATACTTCAATTGCTCGTAGATTTGATAAGACGCGCTATACATGGCATTGAATTATTCTAATTATTACGAGTTGCAATCCATGCAAAAAAATAATTTAACTTGTTTATTTCTAATGTGACATGCCATATTGACGTAAAAATTTTACTTTTTAATGATAGTTTAGGATAGTAATAAGAAGGTTTATCACATCTATTAAACGTCATGATGAATATCAACCATACCATCATATACCATTTACTGCTTTATACCAGCTAGATAAGGTTTGATTTTGTAAATTGATGACATAATTTTGCTTTTGTTATTATGTCAGATATTTATGCGGTCGACCTGTCATCCGATGTTAAAGCTTTCACAGAGGTTAGATATTTATGCCGGTGGCAGTAGTCACATAATTTTGCTTTTGATAGGTAATCAGATATTTTTAAGTGGACGGATCCGATATTTATGCTGATCGATGCAAAACGATGTTTATGCCGGCCAGAAACCATCACATATTTTTACCGTGGAAGTGTCGTCATATACTTTTGCCCTCAATGGAGAATCAGATATTTTTACAGCGCTGCCCACAGTCATATATTTATGCTGGTGACTGTACCTAATAGACTAAACAAACCGAAGTAACTTGTTTAAAGTTAATATTTTAAAAAACATATCTCCAAGGCACATTGTATATGCTTATTGGTTACTACATTTTTTATTTAATTTTTGTAGACTTTACCGGCTGATCTTGTTTACCCTACCGTAAAGTTTAATTATTGCTTTTGATTCTTATGATGCACACCTACAAGAACGAGATTCGGTAAATGACAACTATGTACTTGCCTTTCCAAAGTTGAGAAAATATAGGAACAGTCCTATGTGCCCAAAATAACATTAACAAAAAGGTCGTAGGTATTATAGACAAATAGAATGGTAATAATATATTAAAGCCACAATAAAGTGTTATGGAGTACAGGTAGTATATTTTTTCTTATTATATATGAAACCATTACTCACTGTCTGACCTGCCTCGAATGCCTGCGCAGCTCGGCCGCGAACACGCAGAACTCGCCGAACGTGAGAGTAAGCGACTTGCGTCGCGCACACTGTCTAGCGCAGACCAGCATTTCGAACACTGAAACATAGGGGACTGTTAGACCATGGTCTAAACGTCACTTCGTCACAAAACGTTCGCTCTGACTGTGCACGCTCGAATAGACGGTAACCGCCATATCAGACCAGAATCGAACATATACGCTCGGAGCGGACGTTACATGTTGCTCGGGTCGGTCAAATTGTCAGGGCAAGATCAAGATGAATTATGGCACGGGAATCTATTCTTAAAATATATGACTTAGAGGACTGTTTAGATGACTACTTCTAAGGACGTACCTCTAGACCACAGTGAATGTGCCTCTATAATCTCTTAAGCATAGATACGGACGCAGAGACGCATATTGTGTAGAAAATCTTGCGCTAGAGGTATATATCATATCATATACTGACTCCCGCAGAATACGTTAAGGATTTATATCTACCGGGTCGTGCGGAGCCGGACCAGAGCGAGTACAACTCTAAACGCATAATGATAAAGGATAGCGTACCTTCACTTAAATAAGGAAACCTATAGATTGATGTACCACTTGTTGATTTTTGGTAAAAAACTTTTTTTGGCTTTTAGTTACATGTACTTTTACTACAGCAATTTTACTACAAAACTAAGTAGCGGCACTCGAATTATGTGATTAAGGGTGATTATGTGATTAGAGCTGTATGGTATTCATAAAGAATACGTTAGAAAATAAGTATTTATAGGTCCAGTAATTATATTTATTACAATCCTTGGCAGGATGTCCATAGAACTCGATATCTAGAACACTCAAGACCAAATTAACTCCAGATTGCCCAACTAATAAGTGTGATGAGCCGCCACTGTTACATACTTATTTTATTAGTTACTATTTGCACACACACTTTAGATATACAATAATAAGCTAAGAGCTTGTCATGCAGCGTATATTCAAGAAATTTTAATCAAAGATGTAATTTATGTGCCGCTACTTAGTTTTGTAGTTAAATAGGTAAAAAAATATGTAGTTAAGTTAATTTTCGTGAATAATTTCCAACCCAGACACGAGATATTAAGAGATTTGTAAGACAACATTAGGGGCACTATAAAGAAGGTGATACGAATTTCCAGCTTATTACGAGTATCTCAGATTCCGAGGAGAAAGCCTTATATTATTAGGCTTGCAGTTAATATCGGAGAAAAGTAATAAGTTTATATGTTATTCTGTACCACCAAATAAACAATTTATATTCTAGGTACGAGATTGAAAAGCTTAATTATGTCACTATTGTATACAATACTTTTCCTAACGAGTGCTCAAAATAGGCAAACCGGTAAGAATTAAGTTACACAACCTGCTCCCTCTATACAATTTAGTAACTTTGATCTCCCGTCGGATCGTACCGACTCAATTACTGATTGATTAAAGGCTTGGCGACGTTTAACGTTTGACTGATTGGTATTATATTAATATTGTCTTCGGTTCCCGCGATAGTTATTCATGAAATAAAACAATTAAAAACGGATTTTATCGCGTGTACTGAGCTTAAATTACATCCCGACGTTTCGAACACTTTACAGCCCCGTTGACCACGAACGCTGTAAAGTGTTCGAAACGTCGGGATGTAATTTAAGCTCAGTACACGCGATAAAATCCGTTTTTAATTGTTTTATTTCATGGTATTATATTAATTAGGTAATTAATATAACAGGTAGGTAGGTACCTAAGTTAAAATAAGATACTTAAATTAGACCTATTGCGTCCCAGAGCAATTTATGCTGCTTTCTACAAGTGCATCTCTCCAAACCACCTGAGTCAAAAAAAGTGTTCAGTTTTTATAAGTGGAACTCAGAATAGAAAGATTATGTCAAGTTTTAATAGTCTTTTATGTCCTTGATTTATCAAACGATTGCAATGGTTGAATTTCAGGACTGACATATTTTGATATGGATTTATTTTTGACTTGATGACGGTACAATATTTTCAGAGTTTTCATCTGTATCGCAGTAGAACTAGGGCCCTACTGAAATGGGATACATGTTTCATAGGACTTGCATGCAACTTATACGCCTTTTTACCATTTAGCCACAATATTACGGTCATCTACATTTTGAATTCACTAAAAGTCTAACTAAACCATGGACCACTATAATAGAATACGCGTATTAAGTTTACGTTTCAAAGCGGTCTTCCGGTTGAGTCCGTCGGTACAATGCCGGATCACGGGCGGTCGTGACCTAAGTCGGTTATTGGTCATCAACTACAGTGAGCAATTGGTGAGATCATTGTAATAACACCTGTCGCGGTATTCAATTGGGAATTGTAGATAACTTAGACTATCTAGTATAATATTATGATTAATCAATCATTGATGACGTTTGTCTTATAAGCAGTTAAATAAAAAATAACGGCGTCAATGCTGATTGTAGATTTAGTTTATAATGTACCCCCACGTAGTATTAAAAAATATTCAGTATTCGTTTTTGGAGGTGTATGCTAACAAACTGAACTGCAAAAATAACGAATCAGCAAATACATACGATAACCGGATAACTTATGCGTCAGATAATTAGCAACTACAGATCATATCATATCAGATCATAGGTCATTCAGAGGCGTTCGATGCTCATATGACATGTAAAATAACATAAACCCAAGATGTCTGTCAAGAGACATTAACAGTGGACTGTGAATTGATGGCTCGCTCGTGAGATTCATGGGCAATAAATAAACAATAGGGGCGTGTCTTAATAACCACACAGAACCGTAAATTGCTTTATCTACACTCATATTGTAAGTCCTCTAAAATGCGTTCAAAAACCGTAGGCAATGACCAGCATTACAACAAACGATTTCACTATGATAAGTTTCTTATCTGTGGCAGTACCGCAATGTTAACGTTTCATGCTCAATTATTGATGTACTCTGAGTTTTGATAACATAATGTACACCTGCACGCGCCCGCGGCCGGCGACACCCGCCCGCGCGTCCGCCGGCACAATCGCGTAGGCCGCGCCGACACAATCGAGATGGCCACGGCGGTACTGTGGCGGCCATTCTATGGTTTACGAATACGGCATTTATAATAAATAATATGAGTGTAGATAAAGCAGTGTATGCAACTGTACGTAATTAGGCCTTAAAACACTCGTGTGATCTTATTATGAAATTCGCCTGCGGCTCATTTCATAAAACCACACTCATGTTTTAAGGACCCTTATTACGTAACAGTTACATAAACTACTATTATATGACAGCCGCGTTCAACAATTTGCACTTTGAAATAGAATCACCGCCGCCGGCACTCTTGAAGTTTGCTCGTGCGGACGGTGGTCGATGGTTAGGCACAGTTTGAATATGAGTGAGACAAAACTAAATGTGACGTTTTCAAGTCTAAGATATATCATTGTCGGTTGTCAATAAGGCGTTACGGCCATAAATATTCATTTAGAAATAAACTCTATTAACAAACGAAAGCTTTACCTCCCCGCCTCGTGGACTTGAAAACTTCACAATTATTGGTGGTATTTAATAGCTTCTTAAAACATAAATAATTGTATTCGAACCCCACCATTAATTTACTAATTAATGGAAATAATCCAAATAGTAAGATCAAGCGCAGTCGAATAAAAAATGTAGCGAAATTTATTACACCAGTAGGCTGCCTATTACAACCGTAAATTCCGTAATCCTCTTACTTTATTCCCTATTTAACGAACGTAGGTATCCTAACAAAAAAACAGTATTGTACATGTTTTTTATTACTCTATAGACAAAGTAATAACCAAATCAAAAATAATTAGTTCTTTGGGTGCCAATCACAGATGCATTTTGCCAGAGTTAGGAAATATTAAAGAGGAGTAGATATGTCTCTGATCTGAGATCTGATCTGGGTCAGAAAATCAAGACGGCGCTATGCTAGTCACAGTAAAAATAGTTGTAAATTATTATATGCCAATTATAATTTAGTTAATAGACACATGATGTTTGTTAGGTTATGTATGACACATATAATGCATCGATATATGCGAACATAGAAATTGACAAACCCACCCCTTAAACAAATACGGGGAAATACAAAGTATGAATCATTATCATTATCTTCAAATTACTTTGTATACGAAGAAACAAATTACTCATAAAATTAACCGTTTGTGTTGAAGGGATCTCCAGTTTACTCACGTATCCTAATAAATTTCTTTATCTTATATATATTTTACTCAATCGACGCAGGTATAACTAGGTATATATTATGTTACAGTAGGTAGATGAATGATAAAAAGAATGTGCAATAAGTTATTATCTGAGCAACGGTTTCAATGCCAATGTTGCAATGCATCGGTGTCTATTTGTTAAATGGCGAATAGCGACACGCGGCATGCGGAACGGAACGGGCATGCGTAATTTTTAATGGCATATAAACTCGTGGCTAATATCGTGGAGATGACGTCAAATTATCGCTCCATCGATCTACGAACGACATAACTAGGCTTGGATTAGTAATGCCCATCGTCATAATCGGATATAAAATGTTTGGTCCGTTTTATTGTGATGAAGATAGTCTGTTTAAAGTAAATGAGAAAATGATCAAGCATGATTAATTATTTCATGATTAGACACTACTAACAAATTGATAAATGCCTTTTTAGTAGTAGTCTGTGTAATCTGCCCTAAAAACTAGGCGGGAATTTTAACTTATATTAGGCGATGCGATGATAGCGCAAGTGAAGATACGTAGTTATTTATGGTATGTTTAGTAAGTATTAATCGACATGAGTATTAGCGTGGTTTACGGCATCAAAAACTTGAAAGAATTGATAAATTTAAGCAGAATTTACCTTGAGGATCGGTCGGATATAGTTGGATGTCGTAGAAAAGGCTTTTGACACGATTGGCGGGCGCCGGCTGGTCTGGCTTGCCCACCTTCCTCTCCCAAGCATTTGCTACCTCTCTGAAACAAACAAAAATCTATATACACAAGAATTTATTACTATTGTAAAATGTTAGTCATGGTTCTTACGATACATACATTTTAAAGGTGAAGTAGATCCGCATTTTGAATATACAATATTTTGAATACATTCATAAAAAATATTTAACTAATATCAAACTTTATACATTAAATCTAGAGAGCTCTAAAGTCAATACTAGTATGAGATAAGACGTCTGTCGTAGATACTGTAAGAATGAAAAATAACGAACTGCGCGTACGCTTATAACAACCTTGTTGTATTTATCTATCAGTGTTTACTTGTAAAAACTAGATTTCTGTAAATTAATGCGCGAAGTGGCTCTCCCTTCTGCACCTGTGGAGGGATTAGTGGGCCAATAGCATCTATAAGGCTCGAGTAGTTTCGATAGCAGAGTGCAAAATTTGAAAACAGCTAATAAAAATTATAATCATAATAATATACGTCAGGACGAGGAATCCAGTCAGGCAGGCAAGCAGACAGTCAATATAAGAATGTTTTCGTCCATATGTGACAAACAAATAACGATACAGGCACAGATTATATAATAGTTCTTACGAACAGATATGAATCACTCATAGAAAAAGCAAATACCTACGGTTTACGTACCTACGCAATAATACAATGGAGCGACCTTCAACGCGCGGCACCCCGCACCTCCCGCGCACCCGCACAATCGCTAGGGTCGCCTAGCCTATGTTTGGAAATGTTTTATAGTTAAGGAAATAGGTATTTTGCATTGATTCAGTGTTTAAGTGGTTCGCATGGTGCATAACAATTATAGTTACACGAGTAATATTGATTGATATTTTGTTGCCGCGATGAGAGTAAGAGTATGATTAATCTTGACAGATTTGCCACACACTGTCAAAATTAATATGGATTGACAGCTATATCAATCTTATTCTAATAGCCTTTTAGCAATATCATCATAGTTATTTGAGAGATTAATAAAGATAACATGTCTATTATTATTATAACATAAGTGAATCCTCCTTTTTTGTAAAGCGTCGGCAACGCGCATGTGACTCCTTTGGAGTTGCAGGCGACCATAGGTTACGGTAGCTGCTTACCATCAGGCGGGCCGTATGCTTGTTTGCCACCAACGTGGTATAAAAAAAGTTTGTACCTTTCCCCATCCGTCGGCAGAGCGAAAAACGATAAGTTTTTATTAGCTTTGCTATTTTTACATCCAACCACATCGCAATAATTTTTTTTTTTTCGTGATGACATTGTTCCGAGTTCCGAGTAGCGTCGCGCGCGGTACGACGTGCGTTCAGTGAGCGCGTTGGTAGCCCACTGACTTTAGCTCCCTCGAGGGAGGCGCAAAACGTAGGTATAAGGCGGTTGTCACACTGCCACCGCGTCTCGTTGCGAGACGCGGAGCAACGGACTCGCATGCGAAGACAACGCATCAACGTCCGAGTTTTCTCCGCATCTCCGTCCGGAGCTGCGATGCGCGACGTCCCGCGTTACTTCCGTCTCGCGTTCATTTCACATTCGAACGTTAAGGTGAAAATAGTTCCTATTTGTCGATAAAATGGACACGGAACTTATTCAGAACGCTGCGGTGATACTTTCAGTTTGGTTTTTGTACAATCGAGTCATAAAACGCAGAAGACACTGGGTACATCCCTATTTACAAAATGGGTCTTTTGCTAGAGATTACCAAGATTTAAGGTAACACGAAGAATTTTTTTTTAATTGCACCCGTATGTCAACCGCGTCATTTGATTATTTGCTAAGCAAAATTGGAGTGATTATTACTGGCGCGGACACAAATTTTCGACGTTCTATTACAGCGGAAGAAAAGCCTTGGCTTACATTCAAGTAAGTAATAATCTACTACTTCAATCTTCAATTATACTTTTATAAGAATTCCTAGATTATGATTAAACGAACGACTTTCAATTTCAAAAATAAACTTATAGACGTCGATATCCATTGCGCCTACGTCCTTTCTTGCACTAAAATCCGTACGGCATTGCGGAGCTCGGTGTGACATACCCTGCGGCACGCACCGCGTCTCCGTCCGAGCGCGCGAATCGTCGTGCGTCTTGCTCCTCCGCGCGTCGAGGCGGAGCCAGTGTGCCGTACCATGCGATTTTTTTATACAAAATCAAGATTCTACATACAAAGTTAAAAAACGCATCAACGAACGTCGCTGCGAGATGCGGAGCAGTGTGACGACCGCATATAACTCGCTCGCGCGGGCATGATTCATAGGTGTGATACAGGTATGAAATGTACCTATTTGTCTAGTTACAGTACCTATTTACCAACAAAATTAAAGGCAATAGAAACACAGACACAAACAAAATGTCAAAAAAATTATGGCATAAAAATTCCGATTATATGCACAAAACCTATGAAAGTATCGCTTTAAAGGCAATAGAAACACAGACACAAACAAAATGTCAAAAAAATTATGGCATAAAAATTCCGATTATATGCACAAAACCTATGAAAGTATCGCTTCTATCGCGTGTAAGGGAATAGTGGAACTATGACTTAATTACATTCGTAGCATTCACGCGTATTCGGTAGTCTTTCTTAAGCGGGCCAACATTGACCAATCTAAATGACGCAGTTATGCGTTAGAGGGAGCAAGAGATATCGCGATTTCGTTCTGCCGTATAGCGGCGTCCCTTAGATTGGCAAACGTTAGCCCAATGTGTAGAGCGGGCTTTACGCTAGGCTAGTAGACAGCAGCGGCTCTAGACGCCGCAGCAAGCACAGGGAAAAAGTGGTTTTAGTACAATCTCACGAAATTTTAGTATGATGTAGATTCAAGTCTCCTGATTATTTTTTTATAAGGGCGCAACTCCCTCAGAAATATACTTTTAGAAATAAAAACAAAAAAAAAAGCTTTTATAAGCAAGTTTGTTTTTATTTTTCTATGATGTTTTTTAAAATCGATACTTTGAAATTTACCAAACTTACTGGCGTTAAATATGATCTTAATAACGTTTCTGTCACGTTAAAATCGCATAATATTAGTTATTTATATTATTCAAAAGCAAACAGGAAGATCTTACGAAAAATTGGTATGTATTAACATATATTTTGTATGAAACAACTATATGATTAGATATTGAACTATATTGATCTGATACTTCTAGCAGAGTTGTATCATTATAAAAAAAACTATCAGGAAACTCGAATCTACATCGTACTAAAATTTCGAGAAATTTGACTGAAAACACTTTTTCCCAATGTTCACTGCGGGGTCCTTTAATGTAGGTAACGCTTTGACGATTCTTTGTGACTAGCAATTTCTTACGACGATCGGCTGTCTACGGTAAAAGTTGGCCTGCGCGACGCCTTATACAGTGCCAATTTTCTTGTGCTAATTGTGTTTCTCGATATTTTGGTGCTTCAACTTCACTCTTAAATTTCACTCAGTTCCTGGTATCGGATTGAGCTAAAATCTGGTCTTCTTCCATATTTTATACGACAGTGTAATAAATAACAAACTCGGACGGAGCTAATATAATTATGCAGTTGGAAGGTCACCTAAGGAAGTCCGGGAAGAAGCAATGCAACCACACCGAGTTATTATGGTGTGGTTCGTTGGAAAGATCTCGAGGACTATTGATAGACATGAAAAGAACGGGAGGAACAGTTAGCAATAAACGCGGTTACCAAAAATCATTTTTGGGGATTAATTGTTTTAATGTGCGGTCATTTTTATTGACGTACTTTAACAAAATTTCGAATTTTTGATAAATGAACATTGCCATTTTTGATAAATGGCAATGTCTCTAGTTTTTCTCACATTAAATTAGTACCTTACAAGATTTTATTTAGTACATGAATAACATTCAACGACATAAAGCAAGAAAATCGGAATAAAAACGCTTACTGATGTAAATATTGATGACAAGTTGAATTACAATCACAATTATACGATGAAACACTCGTCACCAGGATACAAATGCACAATAAAGTAAAAGTTTTACTAAACATCATTAATCATTAAATAAAATAATAAACATTTAAATGAGAATGCCGTCTTTACATTCAAAGTTGTATGAATTAAGTCATGAGCTGCAGAGAACAGCAACCGACTTACTGAGCTTGTTATCAGTTGGGCATATTTCCGACGTATAAACAGCAACACTCTTAACTGTACATCGGTGAACTTTATTACAAAAGGCATAAGGTCCACTGATCGGCAGTTAACAGTGTGGGAGATGATATCTATTCAAATGACCGTTAAGTGCCCTTTAAGAGCATGCAAAATATTGTAATGTTAACCCGCACTAATGCCAGGTTAACCAGCTTACGAGTGGTGACTAGTACCAAATTACTTTCCCTACATGTGGATAAAATGCGTTTTACCCCACCACTTTTAAGGGATAAAGAGCGCGTTTCCGAGGTGGAGTGGTGAAAACCATATTTCGTCTTTTCTGTGGCACACAGAGATTTAGGTTTAAAGTGGTCCATAAGTGGAACCAAATAACCAAATAAATAAAAAATACCGATTCATTTAAACTTTTAATGGAATTAACTGGTTTGGTATCGATATTTCTATTGATATTAAGTGTACTCGTATGTGTACTCATCGGGATATCTTCTTTTCCACTCGACCCTGATGAAATGCGTCGTAGAATTAAAAAAAACTATCTCCAGCTGTGTTAGTCGCGAAATATGAATAACGGAAAAGTTGGTTAACGTCAAACACAAACTAAACTATAATATCTTGTTGATATAAATGGTTAATTTGTTACTCATTATTTATCATAGTTAATGCATACTCGTATTAGGGAAACTTACCAGGTAATTCATAATTCATTTATTGCGTCATAATCGTGTGTTACATAAGGTCTTACAAAAAAGCTTACTGCTAACGTTCACATGAACCCTGTTAGGGTATAGCAATGTTCATTCTTACTAAACTAAAACTGGTATTAAGGTATACGAAATTTAATACCTATGACGAGTAGTGCGTTCGATGCACGAGTTGCATACAAACCCCATTTTTACGAGCTTTTACTCAACTTTCGTATTCATGTTAATTGTACTGTCTTGCAACTTGTACTTCTGTACGCCAGTGTACTTTTTATCCGATATCCACGGTGATGTTTACGTACAAAATGCTCCAAGTTTAGCTCAGGCTACCAAGTACTAAAATACTTAACTTTTCATCGTGCATAAGCCGCATTCTGCTACTCGATGAAGTGGAGTTGCCTACGGCCGTAGGTACTCTTGATCTGCTTCTAACACAAGAACTTTTACAAAACCATCGTGTCATTAGTGACACTGACAGGCCAGCGACGCTACTCGACTTGTAGCATGAGTTCTAACTTATATAACTACAAGATGAATATCGCACTTCGAACCTTCCTTAGGCGGCTTTCACACTCCTGCGGTTTCCGCATGCGGCGCCAGTGCCCGAGCGAGATAGCGTTCTACATGTGTATAGCGATAAAGGTTGAACACGCCAAAACTTGGGCACGTAAAATTTGTTTTTAAACCAGTTTGTAAATAAATAACTACATTATGAATACCACATTTAATGACAAATTTAATGACTTCTAAAATCACATTTTTAATTTTAATTAATGTTTACACAGTAAGCCATAGATCGAACTTTTCTACGCACACGGGTCATAAGACTTTGCACGCTTTCTTTAGAAATGATTTTTTTCGCCCAGGTCCATATTTTTTGTAGATCAGGGACCGATTTTACTTCTCCGCCTTCTTTTTAGGGTTCCGTAGTCAACTAGGAACCCTTATAGTTTCGCCATGTCTGCCCGTCCGTCCGTCCGTCCGTCCGCGGATAATCTCAGTGACCGTTAGCACTAGAAAGCTGAAATTTGGTACTAATATGTATATCAATCACGCCGACAAAGTGGTAAAATAAAAAGTGGATTTTTTTTTATATTAGGGTACCTCCCCTATACGTAAAGTGGGGAGTGATTTTTTTTTTTCATTTCAACCCTAACGTGTGATATATTGTTGGATAGGTATTTAAAAATGAATAGGGGTTTACTAAAATCATTTTTCGGTAATGTAAATATTTTCGGAAATAATCGCTCCAGAAGTAAAAAAATATGCGTCCCCCGGCCCCCCTCTAACTTTTGAACCATAAGTTTTTAAAATATGAAAAAAATCTCAAAAGTAGAACTTTATAAAAACTTTCTAGGAAAATTATTTTGAACTTGATAGGATGAATAGTTTTTGAAAAAAAATTACAAAATAATTTCTGAACTAAGTTTGTAATTTAACCGTATAAGCAGGTGTTTTTTGTACCTGTAATTTGTACAAAATTACAATGAAATGACGTGCTTTCAAATAAACTAAAAACGGTGAAAATCGGTTCACGCAATAAAGAATTATTCCATAAAAATCATCTTCCATACTTTAAGCTCGCGCGCAATAGTTTACTTAATTTGCCGATAGATGTCGCTGTACGTGGAACTCTCTTAAGTGGGGACACTTACTGTGACGGACGGAAAACTACGGAACCCTACACTGAGCGTGGCCCGACACGCTCTTGGCCGGTTTTTTAGAATTCCTTTCATAATACTCCAGTACTCTTCAACAGGTCACAGTTCTGGACTATTTGGCGGATTGCATATTTTGGGTACCACCATGATCCTGTTAGCGTTGTACCATTCCATAACTGATTTTGCGTATGGCAACTGGCTAGTTCTGGCCAAAACAGCGGTAATGAGGCATGCTGTCTTATAAAAGGCAGCAAATGCTTCTGTAAACAATCTTTCCGATAAATATCGCCGTTTATTGTCCCGGTAGTGATAAAAGAGCGACTTCTTTTACCACAGCTACATATTGCCTGCCAAAGAAGGTATTTTTTGGAAATTGCCGTCGTTTTTTTAATTCAAAGTCTTCAGGAGTATCTGTCCGAGATTTGCTAGTATAAAACCCTTGACCAGGTATTTGTTTAACCTATTGACCGACACAGTCGGCTGTGGCCGACATCAAAAAGTTGTGCCATGGACGCCAACGACGGCTACAGCCGACAGGCTTCGTAATGCAATAGGGACCTACGCGGGCTTCCGCAAAGTTCAATTTCGCTTGACAAAACGCGATTACGTGGCGTCGGTGGCGCGTCATTTTTGTTTAATGCTTGGCGGTCAAAAGGTTAAAATCCAATTTTATATACGTATCGTCGTCCATCACCGCGCATTCAAATTTTGTATGAAAATCTTCATAGAGTTGTCGCGACACCGTACGTATCAATGCGGATAAGTTCTGTTTTGAGTCTCGATCTGGTGCGGCCTGGGCTTTATACCTCAGTCCTGCCCTCTGTTTCACTTTTTGTACATAGGACTGAGACATTTTCACTTTTTTAGCATCATCACGAGATGAAATCGTATGATTTGAGGCAAAAATCTTTAAAATACACTTTCCTTTTTCGTATTCTTGACTCCCTGCAACCCATCACTTCCTGGCTTTCTATCTGTTGTCAAGCGTTCACGGAAATTTTTTAATACGTGACCAACCGTAGATTGCGGACATTTCAGCCTTTTCGCGATATCTCTGTAGCTTAACATGGGATTTTTGAGATGTTCGTGCAAAATGCGTTCACGTTTTTGATGTTGTACGCTCGACATTTTGCCAACGAATAAATAAAAGAAAATAAAACTCATCTTTATATAGCCCAGTTCCATGTGAGAAAATTGTTGTTTAAAAAGTTTGAATATCTCCATTTTTCGAATAACTATAGCTATTTTTACATGCCCAGGTTTTGGCGTGTTCAACCTTTATTAGCGAAGTCACGCTTGCACACCGTCGCCGCATTCGGTTGCGGCGCCAGATGGTGATAATCGCCTTAGCTTAGGGTAGCGTAGGGTAATTTTGAAATAAAAAGTAACCTGTCCCTTACCAGATTCCGAAAAAAAAAGTCACTAACAACGTTTGAGGTATACTATTGACCTAAAGCAATCTCATTAAAATATCTAAGTATTTGACATGAAGTTTATAACCAATCTATAACAGGATATTATGATCTCAGTGACTATAAAAAGAAACTACGATCTTAATTTCCAATCCCGATCAATATCAAATTAAAATCACACTAATAACAAATTGTAATTGGCCTCCATTTAGTGCAGCTTCAATAAACTGATAGATTAAAAAGGTTTATATCATGTAACTTACGAGTAGGTATATCACATAAATAAACGTTTGTTAAACAAACAAGCCCTTTGTCGCTTCCCTTTGAATCATTACTATCATTCATTAGAGTAAAAAATAATGAGTCATCACTCAAAATACTCCGTACTACGCTCGGTGTTATGACGACGTGGCCTTCTTAGGGCGGGGATATTACAAAGCAATTACTGTCCAGCGAATGAACGGCAACGAACAAACAAACCTATTGTCTG
This sequence comes from Pammene aurita, assembly GCA_947086415.1. NCBI lineage: Eukaryota > Metazoa > Arthropoda > Insecta > Lepidoptera > Tortricidae > Pammene > Pammene aurita. The sequence continues at coordinate 18,253,722 of OX352289.1, forward strand.
ACCCTAGCAAATGGCGCAATATGTCTGAATATTAATCATGATTCAATAAAAAGTTGTCTACTTCGCGGATCTTTAATACACTTCGGTTTATTTTGTCACATTAAAAGTTAATTTGTTTGTGTACATAGTATACAAAGTCGCTTTCCGCTGTTTGTCCCTATGTATGGTTAGATCTTTAAAACTAAGCAACGGATTTTGATGCGGTTTTTTCTAATAGATAGAGTGATTCAAGAGGAAGGTTTATATGTATAATACATGCATAATATAGTAGAGACACACTGATGATTTTAGAGGTTTCTAATGTGATGTCGTAAATAAACCCATTTTTTTTCGCTTACAAAAACGCTGGCTGAGTCCTAAAAGAGATAGATCAAAATAATGTACTACAGTATTGTACATCTTAAAAAGGTCTACAAAAAAGTTCGCGGTGATATATGTCTATCTCTCAGGCCTTTGTACGTAGGTATATGTTGTGTTATATGTCTTTCTTTGTGTTTTCTTGTACAATAAAGTGTTTTACTACTACTACTCCTACTATAACCCACAATAACCATTTTTTATCCCGTGCGAAGCCGGGGCGGGTCGCTAGTTTCTAATAAATTCAACAATATCTTAACGTTTACTGATTTAAACTCACACGATTTTCACTCATTATTTTGACAAAACACGGGACTTAAGCGTACACTTTTATTATTTTCCTGGCGTTTCGAGCGTGTCGTAACGCTGATGGTCGCAAGCGTGTTTTGTCAAAATAATTATTATACGTTTTTTCTGATTCTCTTTTCATTTGGATGGAACGGGGAAGGATGTAAAGAGCATTCCGAGAAGATGATTTAGGTGACGGGTGACTTGTACATAGCAAGTTCAAAAGACGTTGACCGACGGATGAGATCACGGCCTGGCAGTAATTCAAATCGAACAAAGATGCTTAATTAGGGTTAGCATGTCATCCATCCTGCGACGCAATCTTTGACCTAGGAACTCATTCTAGTTAACTGACTATTAATCAAGCTCCTTGTGCCAAAAATTAAAATGTTCATACATTTAGCGTTTTGTAACTGAACGTATTTCTTCATATAATATTAGAGGTAATCCGTAACAGTTACTACCATCTAGAACAGGGGTTCCCAACCTATTACCCTATGCGCCTACCCCCAACATTATGCTAAAGCACTACGCCCCCCTAGGGGCGAAATGGAGAGTCAAAACCGGGCACCATCCCCGCCGCGGTATAGGCCTTATACAGTTTAAATCTGGAGCCGCTTGCTGCGCCCCCCTGGGTCACTCTACGCCCCCTAACAGGGGCGCGCTCGACTGGTTGGGAATTCCTGATCTTGAAGAAAATACTTGATAGTACGAGTATCGTACAAGAAAAGTAAAAAAGCTTTTAGGAAAGGATTTTTTTTAAATTCCATGGGCGAACTGAGAACTTCGAAAATCTAAATTTCGTTATCTGCATCTCTTTCGATTAATGGACTAAGAGCTGGCCACGGCAGATATGACACAATGATGAGAGCAATGAAACTCGTGTGGATAGATTGCTATACTATCCTTATTACTAGATCCGGGCATCTGGCAGCTTTTAATGAGTGAAGGTCAGAGAAACTGACTAGCAAAATTTTTGAATTGGAAAATAGTAATACCAAAATAGGTAAAAACTGCCGAAGTTGTCTCAGTTATAAAGGACAGGGCCTATATTTTAACATTAGAACAAAAGACATTGCGTATTATTACAGAAACAAAAACAGTAGGCGACCAACTATGAATTACATTTTACGTCGTTACATTTTACTTTCCCCCATCAGAAACTTTTGGCAATGATATAATCTAATTATTTATTTAATTTCTCATAATATTGCATCAAACTCAGAGCTCTAGCAATTGTTTTCATGAAGTGGTTTGTATTTTTTGACCTACATCACTTTACAGCTGCCAGATGTCCAGATCTAGAAATAAGCATAGTATAGCAAACTGACTTGAGGGGTTTCGTTGCCTCAGGGGCGTATTTACCCTATGGCCAAGAGGGCCATGGCCCGGGGCGGCAGGCTGCCAGGGGCGGCGCGAGCCGCCCCGTGTGCTTGGTTCTGGGCGCCTTTTTCGATGCTGAACTTCAGTTAGGCCCATAAGGCCTAAGAAAGAGTAATTTCAAACAAACAATTTCAAAACGCCACAATCTAAATAAACATGAAGGGCGTTATTTTGTACTTATGCCGCCTTTCCATCTCTGCCATTACCATGTATCACATAAAGTAAACTGCATTTTTTCCTAAAAGGGAGGACAATATAACCATGCCTGCTTATTTATCTAAGCTTCCGTTTTCAGTCAGTAAACTTAATTAAGTAAGTAAAAGCTGATCGTTAACAATCCGCGATACGGGTCTATAATCTAAATATTTTGCACCCTCCAGAAACTCAGTCGTCAAGTTACTGGAAATGGTAGTTTCGGTGTGGGTAATGGTTGGGAAAGATAGATAGGCTACGACTACAAGCCTATTGGACCGGGTGGCCACCCTATGATCACTTACCTCATCGAGGAGCAGTTTGGAACCTTATTCATCGGAAAGAAAAAAAATGTCACAAATCACTTGATCGGACAGCTCTCAGCCTGGTCCGTTCCGTTTTCGGAGACTTTTAGTGGTGCAATTTTTGGGGCGTTTTTACCTCATCGAGTAGCAGGATGAAACCAACCTCATTTGATTGCTAAAGTGATGCTCTGCTCTTTCAATATTTTTTGATCGGACAGCCCTCGGCCTGGTCCGATCAGTTTCGGACACTTTTAGTAGAGCAATTTTCGGGGTGTTTTTACCTCATTGAGTAGCAGGATGAAACCAGCCCCATTTGATTGCTAAAGTGATGCTCTTTTAATATTTTTTGGTAGGCCAGCCCTCAGACTGGTCCGTTCCGTTTTCGGACACTTTTAGTGGTGCAATTTTTGGGGCGCTTTTTCCGTGTGTAGCCGAAATTTGCGGCCCTATACTAATAAAATTTGGTGTGTGAATGGCTTTTATAACCCGCCATATATTGAACCACAAGAATTATTTTTAAAAACATTTTTTAGTTGTGCACTATATGTAACTACTTTAACTGTTGCATAAAACAAAAACAAATGCTGAAAAATTAATTTATGATTTGCAGTTCGGTACGTTTTCAAAAATAAGTTTAAGGTCACTAAATGTTTTTTTTATGCAATACATATTTAATAAGATTTTTGACTATAAAGTTTTATTCTCTTTCTAGCTTCTGAAATATGCAATAAAAAATAAAACCAGGAGATAGCTCTTAATACAACTCTTTCATGTAAAATTGATTTGGAAACCAAAACCGACCAGGCTGAGGGCTATCCGACCAAGTGATTTACCGACCTATAAAACTATTACTTTTCGATTAATAAGGTTCCTAATTCCAATCCAAACTACTCCTCGATGAGGTAAGGGATCATTGTGGCTGCCCGGTCCTTATACCACCTTGACTTTACACATACACACGTTACCCGGTCCCATTACGCTTTTTGCTCATTTCGCTGCGAAACCAGAGCGGATCGAGAGCGATCAAGAACGGAATCAAAACCGCGGAACCTCGCCGCACAAATTCGCACTTGTTTCGCTATCGAGCCGCTGAGGTTACGCACGCGCCGAAACGTGTAGCGGTGTACCGCGGTGTTGATTCCGCTACGCAGATGTGCAAAAGGCGTCTAGTTAGCAGGGAGCTTTCAACGTTTGACCGTACACTAAGGGTTCAGAGAGTCTTAAGAAAATTTTAATATTCGGTCTGGTTAAGGAACAGGGGCGGCAAATTTTTCTGGCCCGGGGCGCCAAATTTCCAAATACGCCTCTGCGTTGCCCTCATTATTGTGTCTTATCTGACATGGCTAGCTCTTCGTCTATAAGTATATAAGCAAGTGCGATAGAGAGTGCGATAACGAAATTCCAATTTTCGACGTTCGCGTTAGGCGCGCACGTAGGAGGGCCATCATATTAGCGTCATCATACCTACGCGAACCATACAAAATACCCGAACGTGTGACTTTTTTGTGTATGGTATCTATTTTGTACGAGGCCGTACACAATAATTACTGTTTATTATTAGATTAGGATCCATGTGTGATGGATAGAAAGGTAATTAACTCCACCTGTTTTACAAGTTAACAACTTTGGTTAAGCATAACAATAGGACACACATTAATCGAGCTTGCAAAATCGAATCTTTTTAAACTTAAAATACTTATTAGAAAACAAATTTCACGTAAGCTGTCACGTAAGTGCGAAACTAGCCTTCAATGTACACAGGAAATGGCTGACTTGGCCTTCGTTAGGCAATTCCTTCAAGTAATGCATCTGTACTTCTGCATTATTACAGTTTTATTATAACATACAAATATATAAAAATAGTTTATATACAACCCCAAAGCAGGGGAGTTTCACTATGTCTCCCTTAATTGTACCCGTTTATTCCAATTTGCTTACTGCAATATGAGGGCTAATGAAGTAATGAGGGAAGGGTTGGCACATCGCTTATCACCTTATGGGTGCGATCGAGAATATGTGACGTTTTTAAGTCATAGGTACATCATTGTCGGTTGTTAATAGAGTTTATTTCTAAATTATTTTTATGGCAGTTAACGTCTTATTGACAACCGACAATACGTACCTTTGATTTAAAACGTCACATGTTATAATTTCAGCCAGTATTTATGATATGCCTCAAACCTGCACGGATATATGAAGCACGTTGAAAACCATGAAAACCCTATTTTATTTTTTACAGAGATCATGACAGTTAACGTTTTCGTCTCTGTAGTTAAATGTAATGCGCTCTGTAAAATATCAAATTCAGAAAGGAGAATCTTGTGTACTTGTACTACTTATCACATATTCAGTGCCCAAAGGTACACTACAACAGTAAAAGTAGCTGTTTATACTTGGAAAATATCACGTGGCCTTACGAGTAGTTGTCGCTTGTCATAGTAGACAAGTGTCATTTTTATTAAATAAATGTGTTGACCAACACTCTTTTAACCAATACCTGAAATACATAAGTTTAATAGGAATCAAAGGTTGTTTTACATCGTGAGCGACAATACGCATGATGATTTTTTTTTCATGTATGGTATCAATCAATCGATTCGTTTGTTGTGTCGTTTTGATGTCTATATGGAGCCAATTGCGTTAAAGCAACACAAACTCAGAAATGAGACTTAAAGTCTGAGATTTGCATTTGTTTCTCAAAACGGTCCTAACAAAATGATGTATAAAAGTGACGTCACGATTACATAGTTGCCCCGTTTAAAGTATGGAAAAGTTATGAAATTGCTATTTTTACAGTGAAATGTTGCATTTATGTACATGGTTGCCATACAATTTATTTTACAGTAAACTGTTAAAAACCGAATGGTAACATTGTTTTGTTTAAATATCGTACTTTAAAAATTCCTAAAATTTTGAAAATTGTAAGCCATCTTTGAACATAATCATAACCATAATGTTTGAACCATTTCAATAGATTTTTTTAATTTTTACTTTCTTTGGGTATATTGATAATTTTGCATCCTGTCAACCAAATTTCAGTTCATAATTCAACATGTGCCATCATCCCTACACCAAATTCAAATGCACTTAAATGCAGAGTCCCGCCCGGTATCCCCTTCGAGGGTTTTTCGTCAGGCTTTGCTTAACAAAGCCGATGCTCCTCAAAACCCATTCATTTGGCTATTAAAGTACTTTAAATACGGTATCCCCTTCGAGGGTTTTTGAAAGGGTTTTTCGTAAGGCTTTGCTCGCCAAAGCCGATGCTTCTTAATACATGGGTATTTAGCAATTAAAGCGCTTTAAATACGGGTAAGCAGTTCCCCTAAAGAATATCAGATACCTTCTCAAGCGCTTAAAAAAGCCTTTTGAAAGGGTAGCGTTGGTAGCTCTTGAAGGGGTTTCCTTTTCAACGCTCATGCAATTTTTATCCTTTTTCTAATGACAATAAGAGCAAAATTGTAAATTTACGTTGGACGACGCCGACGGTATGTGTAGCGCGGTGCGGGCACAGTTAACGAATATCAGATACCTTTGCAAGCGCTTAAAAAAAGCCTTTCGAAAGGGTTTTTCTATCAGTAAAGGTAGCCTCGTAAGGGAAACCCCTTCATACTGCTAAGTAAAATGAATGGGTATACAGTCGATATCGGACAGCAAGTGATTTGAGCTGTTAAACGAACGACTAGCCGGCAAAGGCTTTTTTCTCGGAAGGGGTGGGCTGCTTAAATGTTTACTTACGAAAATTAAGTTCATCACACTTGCTCATAACGTGAAAAAATAAATTACCCGTGGTCCCCCTGTGGTACAAAAGCTGTGGTACCACGGTTAAAACGTGGAAATAATAGACCAATTTATTCCCTAAAAGGGAAGAGTAATGTACATTTTATAAATTATTTTTGTAGTAATACGGAAGAAAATAGTTATAGTTAAACATGAGTTAAACCAACTTGATTTAAAATAGGTACGCTATTACTAAATATCGGGCTTGAAATTAGTTTTACTTCAAAAATACTGATGTTTGTTTTTTTACTATAAAAGGGTACCTAATTCGTGCCAGGTACGGTCACGGACTCTTTATTGTTGAGCCATTTAGGGTTCACTTTACATTGGTAATTTCATAGAGTATTAAACAATAGTAGTTTATGCAACTGATACATAATGAGGGGCCTTAAAACACGAGTGGGGTTTAATGAAACGAGCGCAGCGAGTTTCATTATAGGATCACACGAGTGTTTTAAAGCCTAATTATGTACAGTTGCATACATTACTTTATCTACACACATATTGCAAGTACTCAAAGATGGGTTCAGAAGCCGAAGGCAATTGACCTGCATTACTAGGTAGATAGATACAAGTGCTGAAACATACCCACAGGTGTAAGCTTAATAAAAATAAATAAATTAGAACCGATAAGGAATAGTAGATTGTACACCATTAGAACCGATAAGGAATAGTAGATTGTACACCAAGGGGATAAAGCACTGTTTTATGTCACGGGCGCAATATTGAATCCTGAACGTAACGAAGGACTCCAGATTTTACTCCCGAGCGCAGCGAGGGGGTTATGAGTTAATTCCCGAGCGAAGCGAGGGAATTAAGACTGAGTCCTGAGTGCAGTGAGGGGTTCAAGCGCACCCGTGACAAAAACAGCTTTATCCCCGAGGAGTATACTCTACTTTTCTCACCTCTTGCGAGACAATAAAATAGCTAAGGCTACTAGAAACGGATTTTTATTAAAGTAAATCAAAAGTAAAAACCGGCCAAGTGCGTGTCGGACCACACATAGCAGGATTCCGTACCTTCAATGGAATAAGAACCAAACTAATACCAAAAGGTCGTATCTGATGCCTATGGAAAAAGTTTTTTGGAGATAACTCAAAAATGGCTAAACCAATAATGTTCAAAAAATTTTTCCTAGAAAGTATATGATAAGGCGCATCTCCTCAATTTTTTTCATATTTTTTGGACTTACGGTTCAAAAGTTACAGGGGGGGGGCATAATTTTTCTGACTTTCGAAGCGATTATTTCAGAAAATATTCACTTAATCACAAAATGGTCAAAAAACCTCAGTGTTATTTTTAAAGACCTATCGATTATGTGTCACATGTTGATATTTAGTCAAAAATATAAAAAATAAAAATTTTGTTACATGTATGGAGCGCCCCCCCCCTAAAAATTTTTTTTTTCAAATTTAACTACATAACTGAGTAGCGGCATACAAAATACACCTTATGTGTAAATTTTATTCAGATACGTCGTATAGTTTCCGAGTAAAATGGCTGTGACATACGGACGGACAGACATACAGACAGACATGACGAATCAATAAGGGTTCCGTTTTTTGCCATTTGGCTACGGAACCCTAAAAATTGATTCTTGATACATTAGTCCATTTTATTCTAATTTTATCTTCTATTTTTATAGAACTTGCAGTTTTACTCCGTATACTGCAGCGTCTTATGACACTCGCGGCATTTGTTTTAGGTATTTAAAATTGAGGTAGCCAGCACGATTTTCCGAATAAATTCGATTTTCAAATCAGCTCGACGCGGCGGCGCGGGCCCCGGCTGGCGTCGCGGGGCTGTGCACCGTGCGGACTTTACGAAATTAGACTTTAAGCACATAACAATAAGAGCTATGGGAAGTGAATTCACATTATTAACCAGCGGGTTATAATGAGATTTAGTACAACATTATAACCCGGCTAAAGCCAAGGGCTATAATGATTTGCTTTCGGTGAGGTTTGCATGATATATAATTTGGCATTGTCGAGCAGGTGGTGTGAAAAGTATATTTATTTATTATAGTATAGTTAAGTATTTTCCAAGAGATCAAAGAGGAGGCCTGGGACCGAAGCAAATGAAGAGCCCACTTTGAGTTGCACCGACAAGAGCATGGCTCTTAAGTGTTTGTTTGTTTGATGATGATAGTTAATAGTAAACATTTACATTTTCGCAATTAAAAATATTTCGACAAACAATAACTGACAAGTTGATAACAGAAATGGCGGCCGTACAAACCATAGAGAAAAATATATATGTACAAACTTCTGTCGCGAGTTTTTTTAAATATTAGCCAACGAACGAAATCCTTATTCTCGTGTCATCCGAGACCAAAATGTCGTGCGGTTTATGTCAAAAAATATATCGTACTGACGTTTCGTATCGACAACAATTAACAATATTTGAGCATGTAAAGTTAAAATTACATTACTGCCACAGATAAGAAACTTATCATAGTGAAATCGTTTGTTGTAATGCTGGCGCATTGCCTACGGTTTTTGAACGCATTTTAGAGGACTTACAATATGAGTGTAGATAAAATAAAATAACTTGAACAGTATAGGTTGAGAGCTAGCTACGTGAGATATGACACAATAATGAGGCCAACGAAACCCCTCTAGTCAGTTTGCTATACTATGTTTTTTTCTAGATCTGGAAATCTAGCAGCTGTAAAGTGGTGGAGGTCAAAGAATGCAAACCACTTAGTGTGTGTACCAAACGACGTATTTAAATGTAATTCATAGTTTGTCGCCTACTGTTTTTGTTTCCGTAATATACGCAATGTTTTTGTTCTAATGTTAAAATAATAGGCCCTGTCCTTTATAACCGAGACAAATTCGGCAGTTTTTACCTATTTTGGTATTACTATTTTCCAATTCAAAAATTTTGCTAGCCTGTCACTCTGACCTCCACCCATTAAAAGCTGCCCGATGTCCGGATCTACCAATTAGGATAGTATAGCAATCTAAACAGACGGGTTTTTGCTCTGATTATTGTGTCATATAGATCATGTACTCATATCTGACGTAGCCAGCTCTTAGTCCAGTAAATGGCTCATTAAGTCATTAATAAAAGACCGTGACGGTACTAACTTTTACGCTATTACCTACCAATCGTGGCTCTATGCCCAATGGGTACCCGGCCTTTCATGCTGTTACGTCAAACAATAAATACAATAGCGGACAGATATCTATAATTTTAACCGTACTTAATCAACTCAGAGATGGGCAAAGTGTAATCGACTAACGATTAACAACTACGATTAAATAGAAGGTTCTATTTAGATGTTTAGTTAATCCGGCCCGGTATCGTTGCTGTGGCAATCACACAGGACGATAAAATAGAAACGCAATAAAATCTATCTAACGGTATCAGATTATGTAATGCAATATTACCCAACGATAGACCAGCGGCAACCCGCTGACAGACAGACCTTTGTTACAGTTTGAGTACCCTAAAAGCAAGATGTGTTTTACCCATTTAATTTGATGAATTTCACTATACAGTGAAATTCATCATAGTTAGTTGTTCCTCGACGAAGATTATAATTGCCACGAAAAGCAATACGCCATATTATTAGGGCACATTAAAATAGGAATCGTTGACCTTAATTAATTATACGTACAGAATTGAAAAACAAAAACAGCGTTAACTGTAAAGCTGATACCGATAGTAGGACTTGTGCTACCCAGGCGGTCGAGCATCTATAAAAATACACCATGACATCATGGTGTGCGAGCGAGAGGGCTAGTCATCTGTTTCTCTCTAATGTTTATCATAAATACACGACGGCATGTATACGATTCGTGTTATACTATGTACACGAATCCATTCGGACGTGTACGATTGATAATGATAACATACATAAATATATCGTATAATTTTGAATGAGTTTACTAGTATAACACAACTTTGCAATTTTACGTGTCATACTCTTTCGTAGTTACACTGCCATTGTCGTTATTGGAAGCAGGGTAGGTTATTACATGGTTATTACGAATAGTATTAACTTTACTGAAACTAACCTAACCCGATAATTACAAGTTCAAAAGTTCAAGTATTGGTCAAAGTAACATCTGAGATTAAACGTCATGATCTCATGATTGTACGGTCAGATATTAGTGTAACTCACTTAGTTATTCAAATTCCGGTTATGATAATTTGTTTCAAGCGAATTCTACATGTTACATAAAAAACATTTAAAAAATGCACATGTGTTGCTTCAAATAATCGACACAAGTGGAAGGAAAAGAGGGATGATAAATATAAATAAAATGGTGAAGTTGAGAAAAACCATACGGAATATTCTATGCTTATTTTGAGGAACAAACTAAATAGTACTATGTGTTAAATTATACGTTTTGAATAGTTTACTTTTATTTTTCTAGGAATAAAACTTTGATTTCTTGGAGGAGAAAAAAAAATCCTATATAAAACACAACATGTATACAAAAATGCAAGCCTTGCAAGGCAGCTCTTCTACTGCAATAAATATTTGGGATCTATATACGTAAATCCAAGCCGGTGTCCATAGAACTTAATGCTCACTGGAGTTAACTAACAAGTTGTTTTATATGGTTATCGTGAGAACGAGAGTGTATGTACAGCCTTGGCCAGAAGTGTTGAGCAGCCTTGCGATTTTCATACAAAACTCGAAAGTTTAGACCGGCGTTTCTATCTTTTTTGGAGTTATTTTATTAATTATTTCAAACTGAACAGGCATGTTTTGTTGAAGTTAGTAGTAACTGCATAGAATATTTGCAATTTGTCGCACCGACCTAAATTCGCATTTTTGGGACCTCCACTTTTCATATTTTATAAAGTGTTATTAAGCGAAGTTTTCTAGATATATCAATAAAATATAACATTTTACGTCATCGTTATGATAGGGAAATAATACTTAACATCAAAATTGTAAACAAAAAAGAGCTATGCTCAACACTTCTGGCCAAGGCTGTATATGTGTGTCAGTGACCAAAATTATGGAATTTAGACTTGCAAATGGCCAGTCATTTACTAAAAATTCCACTACGGCGTTAGAGCTAGCGGCTACAAAAATGCCCTGAATGGCTTTTGGGAAGGGATGTGTCGACCGTGCGTTTGTTGTTTAAGAAATAAAATAAATTTAATAGTAAATCCTGAATCAATCAGCAAAAAGGTTCAAGCTCAGCATTGTGCAACAGTTCGGTGACTGAAGCGCTGATTTCCAGCTTGCTCCTTGTTGGTGTTTTGCTCGACTTGTCGGGGGCACTGCCCCCAGATACAGGTAGTAATTTGTATTTATAGGGTTCCAGGGCCAGGGGGGGCCAGGGGGGGGGCAGGGTAGCCAGGGGGGGGGCAGGGTAGCCAGGGGGGGGGGGCATTATGGGGCAATGCCCTCCTTAAATTAACACTATCATACCTTAACTGCAACTCTAGCTACAGACCTGTAGGATTTTCAAAACGTATATAGGTACATAATATAATTACAATATAATCGAATGAACCTTCATACCATATGTAAATGTCTTGCTTGAATTTGTAATGCTATTCGATCAATTTAGGGACTTTACATTATTATGCTGAATTATGATAATCATGTATTGCTGTAAGCCTGTTAAATAACACATGTGCCATAATTATGTAAAACGTCAAGTCGTGATTGTTTACCTACCCCGCTATGCCTCGCTAACAACACGACCACCACGTTTGTAATGAACTGGTGCTAATTGTTTCTTCATCTCAATATAAGTTTAAATAAATACCTTCGCCTTTATCAAATCAATAGCCAACTAATAATAAAATAAGAAAATAAAGAAACTAGACAAGCAGCATCGCTAATATAGCTTTTTCCCTTGTGGTTGATTCGTTGGAACCGTTTAAAAATGTCTCCTCAAGTATTATTATTATACACTTATATGCTCCTCGTCGGAGGAGATCATGTGTAAAACAGTATTTATTGTGCGTCTAGCTTTCGCCTTAGTACTATGTAGCGAGTCATCAGCGCGTGACGATATGTAAAGCTTTTGACTCTGACGTCATTTGGTGTTATTGACCCGGTGCTTACCTGGCCTGTGCACCTTGTATCACGATTATGCTCCAATATTTTAGTGTTCATAAAAGGAAACGTACGAGTATCATTTTTACTAACCGACTCAAAAAAGGGAAGAAACTATACAGTGTGTAAATTTTATACGGGCGTATATTGTACTGGCGATTAGTATTGGACCTAGGGAACCTATTTACATTTCTGTGACCCTAGTGAAAAGTGGTATAAGTCAAAATGGCTCAGCGAAAAAGCGCACAAGTCCTGTAAAATGTACGGCACTTGTACCCTTTTTCGCTGAGTCAATTTGACTTGTACTCCTTTTCACTAGAGCCACAGATTTATTTCTTTATGAAAATAAGGAATTTTTTGACGTGATAACGTCTTTAAAATCGTTTTAGTCGGGTGACATGTTCAGAAACTTGTGTCACACCAAAACCTCACGAGCGCGATCGCAGGTATAACGAGAGAGAGACGGACCGATCTCCCGTCTCATCTCCAGCGCTGCCAGTCATTCCGTGAAACTTGTCACGCGGAATCCTCACGAGCGGTTAGACGTTATCACGTAAACATCTCGATCGTAAACCTACTTTACAAACAACCAATTTTTTCATACATAATAATTCAGCCCGCAATGTATTGCATCCATGACAATTAAATTACCGATGCGTCATGTCAGATATGTCAGTTTTAAATCAGTTGTATAGCGTACATTGGTGCCCGGTAGGACTTTAAAAAATCGTTACGCATAATTAATAACAATATTTAACAAAATGATTATACTATATGAGTCCTATTGCTGGATACTATAGGTGGATAAAGTATACGCCCGTATAAAATTTACAGGCTGTATGTTCGAGTGTATAGGGTGTAATCAAAAACTATAAATTAATAACAAAAGAACGTTGCCCAATGAGTAAAATTACACCATTAATTTATTTTATTAAACTAGAAGTATCTAAAATATTAAGTTTAAACGCCCCCATACATTTAGTAGGCAAACGCTCGAGTGATTATTATTTATCTTTAGTCATCACCCTATTCGCGTTTTGTCCAGCTTTTTGCCACGGCTCAATTAATCCCGGGGTCCGCTCGGCAACCTAATCCCATGAATTGGCGTAGGCACTAATTTTTACGAAAGCGACTGCCATCGGATCTTCCAACCCAGAAGGGAAAAAAGAAGGGCCTTATTGGGATTAGGTCCGGTTTCCTCTCGAATCATTCGATTGCAAGCTGGCATTACAAACGTTGCAGTTAGAGTAACTGCACAGGAACGACAATAGAATAGAACTGCATAACAGCTGCATTGCGACTGCAAAATGCCGTTTTATTCGCGTCGTGTCTAGTTCCTTCAACTGCAACAGTACTCCATTAAAACTGTGCAGCCAGCTTGCAGTCAGCGTGCAGTCGACAGGACTGCAAGTGCAAACCGACTTTACAAGGACTGCGCAGTTGCGCTTTGAAATTTTCATTTACTTAGTTGCGTCAACTGCATCAGAACTGACATTTTGGCGTTTGAACCAACCCCCGGTTGCTTTCGTAAAAACTAGTGCCAACGCCAATTCATAAGCTTAAGTGGCCGAGCGAACCCCAGGTTTAATTGGGCCCGGGCAAAAAGATGGAATAAACGCTAGGAGGATAGTAGAAAAAATAAACCATTTAACGAACGTCATGTATGTATGGGGGGGCGTTTAAACTTAATATTTCGGATATTTCTAGTTTCATTAAAAAAGTTGTTGATGTGATTTTACCAATTTAATAACGCACGTTTAAACGCACGCGCATTCAATATTAATTAGGGCAGATGCCCCGGTTTTGGCCACTTTAAGGAGAGTTTGTCTATTCAGGCATCAATCATTTTGTGCCAATAAGGAATTATGACACTCTTTATGTACTGAGCCCTAGAAACTATATTATCATATTTATATGAATCTCCGCTGGTAAGATTCTGACATTAGATCTTTTTCTTTCTTTAATGAAATGTCAAAAAGGGGCCTTGGAGCTAGTTTTGGCCACATTTTTTCCTTGTCTCCTGACAACTGATACATGACAGATGACAGTGTCTTCTGTTCTGCCATAATTTACTCTTATATAGACTATGCACAATAAACTTGAATATTTGTCTGTCTATAACTTAATTAGGTTGAAAATGGCCAAAATCGGCACACTAGCCACAACCGGGGTATCTGCCCCTGCCCTAATAGTATTTATACAGATGTATATTTAATAGTATATGGTCGGGGATATGTCTGAAAGATAATATTTCGAAACTTCACGAAGTTACGTCATCAAAATCTTGTTTATTATGGTTTGCATGTACAGTCGGCTACAAAGAGATGTATCTACTTTTTCACCTTATTGAGTTGTAATAAGGTCCAAAAGTGGATACATCACTTTGTAGCCGACTATACATATAGCCTTGGCCAGAAATATTAAGCCCCCTTGCGATTTTCATACAAAACTCGAAACTTTAGTTTCTATCTTTTTTGAAGTTATTTTATCAATTCATTCAAACTGAACAGGCATGTTTTGGTGAAGTTAGTAGTAACTGTATAGAATATTTGCAATTTGTCGCACCGACTTAAATTGGAATTTTTGTTACCTCCAGTTTTCATATTTTATAGGTACCTTGAAAGTGTTATTAACTGAAGTTTTCTAAGATATATCAATAAAACATAACATTTTACGTCATCGTACATTGTTATGATAAGGATACTTAACATCAGAATTGTAAACAAAAAATAGCTATGCTCAACACTTCTGGCCAAGGCTGTATATGTCAATCTTATACACTCGCGTGCAAAAGTATCGAATCACTTTGCATTTTTTCGTCTGCATCCTTATCTTTGTAATTTCCCATTTGAATCTGAAAATTATGGTATTAAATGAAAGCTTACAATGCAACGTTTTGGAAAATGTGCCAATTCAATAATATTTCAGATCCAAAGCTGGAAAAAACTCGAATAACGGAAGTAACTCGAAAACGGCCTTAAAACAAACAAGGGAAACTCGAAATAAAAGGCTTGTTTAAAATAAAATTCAATTTATTATTATTACGTTAGTAACGGGTATAACTACCCCTAGCCCTACTGACACAACGTAAACGATTTTTCATGGATTTTATTAACTTCCTGATGTAATTTTGAGGAATCGCTTCCCACTCCTCCAGCAAGGCAATCTTCAACTCGTCGACAGTAGCTGGAGCAGGATTCGGGGCCCGAACGTTCCTCTTCAGACGGTCCCACATGTGCTCAATGGGGTTAAGGTCCGGGCTCATCGCTGGCCAGACCATGGTATCGATGCCCACCTCGCGGAGGTAGGCAGCGGTGACCCTTGCGGTATGACAAGGGGCATTGTCCTGCATTAGCATGAACTCCTCATCAAAAATACCGGCATAGGGGACGACGTGGTCTTCCAAAATCTCTGTTACGTACCTGGCAGCAGTTAATCCACCGCCAGGAACAAAAACCTGCTCAGTCCGTGCATCGTACGAGATGCCGCCCCAGAACATGATTGAGCCACCCCCACAGGCGACTCTTTCGGAGATGCAGCACTGAGCGTAGCGTTCTTCTGGCCTCCTGTAGACTCTTTCTCTTCGGTCGCAGCCATTCAAACACATTCTGCACTCGTCCGAGAACAGAATCGGGTTCCATTGGTCCAGGGTACAATTCTTGTGAATCCTTGCAAATTCCTTTCGGGCTGTGCGGTGCCTTGCCAGCAACCTGGGCCCTGTCGCAGGCCTCCTGGGTGTCAGGTTCGCTGCCTTGAGTCTTCTTCTCACGGTCCACTCGCTGGCAACCACTCCTCGCACCTCCCGCAGACGCTGCTGGATGGTAACTCCAGTCTGGTGACGATTTCGAAGAGCCGTCGACACAATGAAGCGGTCGTCTCTCTCCGATGTGCACCTTCTGCGGCCGCTTCTAGGTATTGCAGTAAGTGCTGCTGTTTGCTGGAACCTCTGGTACAGTTTACAAACTGTGGATTGGCTCAGGTTCACTTCGGCAGCTACTGATCGTTGACTACGCCCTTCTTGCAGGAGCTGGACGGCTACGGCGACTTGAGCTTCGGTGGCTTCCATTTTTTCAGGGTATTGTTCACAGGATAAGATGCGGAGATGTGTGCAGGTCGACTTCTGGTAAGTGACTGATAAGAAATCCCCCACCACCCCCGTTTTATAGGGGTCAAGGGTAGTGCAACTCGTGGGCGTTAGAAGCCGTAACAACACGGGAAACCGGGAGATTGGCCATAATCTGAAAAATCCTGGGCCAATGCTCATGTTTCATAGCTTTTTATAAAGCTAATATTCCAACAAACATAATTACATTTAGATAATTTAGAAAAATAAACCGATTTACAAAGATATTGGATGCAGACGAAAAAATGCAAAGTGATTCGATACTTTTGCACGCGAGTGTATATACAGTCTAGGGTACAGGCTACAGTCGCTACGGTCTCTAGACGTCGAATAAATGGTTCTTGAAAAAAGAAGAAAAAGCACCATTCTCTCAATCTGTGGATTTTGCCACATCTAAATATATAAAAGAAGAAACTGACTGACTGACTGACTGACTGACTGATTGACTGACTGACTGACTCACTGACTGACTGACTGACATATCAACGCACAGCCCAAACCGCTGGTTCTAGAGATTCCAAATTTGGCACGTAGGTTCCTTATAAGGTCTAGGGATGCACTAAGAAAGGATTTTTCAAAATTCACCCCCTAAGGGGGTAAAATGGGGGTCCAAAGTATGTATGGCGAATCAAGATTTGTTAGACTATTTTATTCAAAACTTCACAAGGAGTATTCCTAACGATAAATGAGTAAACACGTATTTCAGGTTTTTTGTAAATTAAACCCCTAAAAGGGGCAAATGTGGTCACAGTCTGAAAATCAACATGGGTATCGTATCCTTTTTGAGTACTTATAGTACGCGGGCGAAGCCGCGGGAAAAGGCTAGTACGTCTATATAGATAAATACCCTCCACCATGCGGGGCCCGACATGCACTTGGCAGTTTTTTTTCTTATTTTGAAACGAGGTAAATACGTAGGTACTACGATTTTATTTACCTTAGCTGAATAATTAAGAAATAGTGTGTTGTCTTGACATTAGTAGATAACAAATCTTATCTTGTAAAAATATTGACCCACCTAGTCATTCACAATTTCCAGGTGACTATGCATGCCTAGATAATTGTTTTCGTTGTTTTGTAATCATGACTCAATTGGTGCTAGATAGAAAGATTAACAGAATAGATGCTTACACAAAACCGACAATGACATGTAAATAGTAAAATTGAATCAACAATTGGCATAGCGGCGTAATTAATTACTCGATCACCTCTAGCCCGGGCGGTAAACAAATCGACGCAAGCCTGATGTCATGCTCATGCGTGCTAACCCAAGCAGCGCAGGAGCATGCCATTTACTTATTTCCTTCGTCGTAATTCTCATAAAGTACATAATGACAAATCAACAGTAAAACCTACGCCTACTTCATTAACCACACCTCTTTCCATTATGTTTTTTTACAAACGTTTCACTGCGGTCGCGACAATTTTGGACTAACAAAGATTTGGCCTTGAAAGGCCTGGAGTAACGATTTTTGTAAGCATAACCGTTAGACAGTTACCTCCGTAAAAAGAAACAAGAAATTTCAAAGGCTCATGTGCCTTCCACGTAGTACAAGCATGAATAAAAAAACCAAAGCCTTACCTTGCCAAAGCTCCTTTAAAGACTCCATTAGATTTCGTAGCATAGACATGAATGACGTCAGCTATGAACGGTTCACTGGTCTCTAACGCGATGGTCTGCTGTTCGCGCACAAGGGGCTCTATTCCACACGATAAGGCGGACCGTTTGGTCGATGTCGCCCGAGGATAAGTGTGAGGGCGAGCGGAACTAAACACCGCGGCAGACATGTCTTCGCTTCTCCTATGCTTCCTGGAGCATAAAGCACTGGCAGCATTCTTCAGTTGTGTTTGGAATCTGTTGCGTGGGGTGCTCAGAATACCACCATCCATCTCGGACACAGTTTAACTGCACTTAGTGTATATTTGAAGCCATTATTGTCGTGTCACACAGCACTCGATAGTTTAATGTTTGGTACCGTTTTTCATCCATTCGCAACGGGACGGTTACTGGTAATCAGTTTAACTTGGTTAAGCCTTACAAATAAAATAGGAATGCTTATTTAAATAAGATTTCTAAACTTTAACGATCCAAAAATATTTACTTTACCCATTCAGTAGCAAAACAAAAATTACATTCAAATGGATCCGACATCTCCACATCAAGAGTGATTGAACTAGTCATCCTTGCATGGTAAGCTCATTAAACAGTTATATCCATAACTCCATAGTAGTAATAGTTAATACTAGATAACTCCGGGAAAAAAGTACCTTAGTACTACAGTCAAAATTTACGGGCGGCTAGTATGGGGAATTGGAAATAATTAATAATAGCTAATATTTTTAGTGTAACGGATATATCATGATACAAGTATTATGTACGCAATGAAATCCTACAAAATATCGTTATTCGCTAAGCGCCACAAATATGTACACACATATTCCAAGCGTTTTTCTTGTAGGATTTTAATGAATATATCGTTTCTAAGTCATTTAAAAAGTGTAAGAACAAACTACCAATTATTATTATTTGTTTCTAACGATTAGGATATAGATCGCCCACGCCGTACATTTTGTTATTTATGTGGTTTTACATGGACACGGTTTCCTGTTTTTCGCTTTAAACAGAAAGAAGACTTAAATATCGTAATATTTACAAATAAAAATAACTGATATTATTGTAAATAAAAATATTTAAAAAAAATATGTATTTTTTTTACCTATCTACTTCCGGGTGAAAAGTTGGTAGGATTTTTGCTTATGTTATCTATAAATATTCCATAAGGATGAATAATAAAAAAATCGACAGGCTAATATAAATTAATGTTTGACGCAACCGTATCTTTCCTGTACTATAAGTTAAGTATTTAGTCATACCCAGTTGGTTACTAAGTTCTGATACCAGATTTCTGACTGATAAAATATAAAATAAAGTTATAAATAAAAGTTTAAAGTAATTATTTAAAAGCCTAATTTACAATGAACATAATATGGTATAATAATATACAAATCAGATGGGAAATTTATTGAAAATCCTTGTAAAGGACAAGATTGCCTGAAGACGCAAACACGCGGTAAATTTAAGAAAATTACACTTTACAAAAGTGCATCAAATAAATATTGCACCTTTGTTTAGAAGGTTCCATTGCTTGTTTATAAGAAACCTGTTTATTACAGGTCATTGCGTGACCACCATTTATCCCACAGATATTCCCATTTGAAACATTGCCTATTTTTAAGTTTTGCACAAAAGACATAGATTTAGACTGCTATGGAACAAGCAGACTTGCAACGTATAGTCTAGTATTTTATCGGATAGACCCACGTGAACTATACATATACCAATAAAAAGGAAAAAGTCCATGATCTGAACGTAATAAGTATAAATAAATAACAATTTACAACCTAGAGTACCTAGACCCAAAATTTGTGAGATTCAATAGAAGTCAATTCGAACTCAGTATATAATATAGTAACTGTCATTCGTCACGTACTCATACGACAAACATTGAGACAAAGATTAGACAGTCAATAAGATCGTGCTTATAGCCTAGATAGGGCATTAACTGATTTTAATATACACACAATATGTCCAGTTTTAATTGGTCGTCTATCCTTTGCCTAGGAAATATATTCGCTTGGCGGGCAGCTTTAAATGTAAAAGTTAATTTAGTATAAATTACCTAAAACATTAACAATTCTAGGCCATACAATAACAACCCATGTTAATACATGTATGAGGATATTCAGGATAGATATTTTTCAACTTATGAGTTCGCTATCGCACAGTCGAAAATGTTGGCAACCTAATTATAATTTTAATTATACTCTTAATGAGCCTACCATGTAACATTTCGTTAAATTATTGTATTATTATATCCGTAAGGCTGGTATCCGTAAGGTTTGGCGCTACATGCGCGTGGTGCTAGGTGCTAGGTGTGTTCAGTTATGTTATGCTTTTTTGCAAGATACCATTTTATCATATAACATGTTTTTTTTTATTCTAATTATATTTTCAGTAAATATTCACGGCTATAAATATATTAAATAAATTCAATTCAATGGAATATTTGTTTTGCGTTACGGCGAGGAAATGCTGCCGCGTCTACGGCATTTAGATTAGATTTTATTTATGTTTGCTTTTAGATTTTATGTTTTTGTACATCCCATAACATTGGTTGAGAATTAAATAAAGGTTGAACACGCCAAAACCTGGGCATATAAAAATAGCTATAGTTATTCGAAAAATGGAGATATTTAAACTTTTGAAACAACAATTTTCTCACAAGGAACTGGGCTATAAAATGATGATAGTTTTATTTTCTTTTATTTATTCGTTGGCAAAATGTCGAGCGTACAATATCAAAAATGTGAACGCATTTTGCACGAACATGTAAAAAATCCCATGTTAAGCTACAAAGATATCGCGAAAAGGCTGAAATATCCACAATCTACTGTTGGTCACGTATTAAAAAGTTTACGTGAACGCTTGACAATAGATAGAAAGCCAGGAAGTGGTGGGTTGCAGGGAGTCAAGAATAAGAAACAGGAAAGAGTATTTTAAAGATTTTTGCCTCAAATCATACGATTTCATCTCGTGATGTTGCTAAAAAAGTGAAAATGTCTTAGTCCTATGTCCAAAAAATGCAACAGATGGCAGGACTGAGGAGTTATGAAGCCCAGGCCGCACCAGATCGAGACTCAAAACAGAACTTATCCGCAAAGATACGGTCGCGACAACTCTATGAAGATTTTCTTACAAAATTTAAATGCGCGGTGATGGCCGACGAGACGTATATAAAATTGGATTGTAAACAAATACCTGGTCAAGAGTTTTATACTAGCAAATCTCGAAAAGATACTCCTGAAGATTTTGAATAAAAAAAATGAGGGCAATTTCCAAAAAAATACCTTCTTTGGCAGGCAATATGTAGCTGTGGTAAAAGAAGTCGCTCGTTTATCACCACCGTGACAATAAACGGCGATATTTATCAGAAAGATTGTTTACAGAAGCGTTTGCTGCCTTTTATAAGACAGCATGCCTCACCACCGCTGTTTTGGCCAGATCTAGCCAGTTGCTAATACGCAAAATCAGTTATGGAATGGTACAACGCTAACAGGATAATGGTGGTACCCAAAATATGCAATCCGCCAAATAGTCCGGAACTGTGGCCTGTTGAAGAGTACTGGAGTATTATGAAAGGAATTCTAAAAAAGAAAGGCGGAGAAGTAAAATCGGTCCCTGAGCTACAAAAAATATGGACCTGGGCGACAAAAATCTTTTCTAAAGAGATGGTGCAAAGTCTTATGAGCCGTGTGCGTAGAAATGTTCGATCTATGGCTTACTGTGTAAACATTAATTAAAATTAAAAATGTGATTTTAGAATTCATTAAATTTGTCATTAAATGTGGTATTCATAATGTAGTTATTTATTTTCAAACTGGTTTAAAAACAAATTTTGCGTGCCCAAGTTTTGGCGTGTTCAACCTTTATTATCAAAAATAAATAAATTCGTCTGTAAATTCTGTATGACCAGACCTTTGTCAGTAAGGTATTTCTGACCCTCGTGGTCTCGTAAGGAAAGTCCTGGCTTAGACGAATGATCATTATAGTCATATTGAACTATTAGCAGCGGTGCAATACTGCGCCAAGTCTCTTACGCTCGTTGACTGACGCCATACTGACTCTAATACGTAACTTAAACACACAGGGCGCGATACTCGTATACTTTTTATACTAACCTTGAGTAGTATTATTGTTAACATTTTTATATGTCATACGCTGTAATTAGTCAATTCAATGTCAATTGACTGTCGTACAAATATTGCGGAACACGCGTAACTGCACTTGGTTCTCAGAGTTAAATCTAAATTACGGTTATGTTATAATATAATTATACAATTTGATCCATAAGCACTTATTCCGACTCTATAACTGAACAACATTATCAATTCATCTTGTTAGGGTAGTGTTTGATCAAAGTATAATTAAATTCCTTTTTATACTCTGTCAAGTAACATTAATGTTAAAACTAAGTAAATTGTGGTCGCGCTGACAACGACATACGTATAGGATGCGACAACACATTGAGTAGGGCGACCAAATTGTATACAAAAAAATATTTTTCTACTTATCACTTGAAAAATAATTGGCATTATTGGGGATAAAAAATTGATGACCAACATCATTAGGTTCATCTTTAAATTCTGTATCATGCCTTGTTATCACGACCCCGAAATCATCCTGGATAATGCATCAACGATGTTACATTTCAATATACAGTCAGTTATTGAAAATTCAAATCAAGGAAAAACAAACGTTATACTTATCGATTGAAAAGTATGAAATCATAATGGATAATCACACCTGGGCGTTGTCAAGTTAAAGATTTCATAAAACAATATCAACATCGAACTAGTAAAGAATTGTGCGTCGTACACTAAGCCCAAAGTGGCCCAAACCAGCCCTAAATTTCATTGTATACTCTTTGCGTATGTTACTATATAATCTCCTTCATAAATCAATAAATAAATTATAGTTTGGCCAGGGTTTGTTTTAATTTAAGACAGAGAGAATCATACCGTCTCTTTCTTACGCTAGTACCCTCGCTACTGAAAAAGGGATAAGGATAGCTTATTACTTCCACTGTTACTGTACTTTTTAGCCAGCCAGACTAAAATACTCGCGAAAGGTATAACACTGGACCGTGATATTGATATGATCATCTACGTGAGCAGAGCTAGGTTTACTTCATTCTTTTTAAAGTAGAGCTCTCTTCGTTTTTTCTTAATTTTCACGTTAAATCTTTCTTCTTTATCATTGGACTAATGCGTCCAAAATGTTCACGTCTTAAAATTTCTATGACAATTGTAATCAATTTATTAATTTGCCACTCAAATACTGAAATAACACGATTACTTGATATAATATATCGTTTTGTTTGCGCGAGTGTTTCGAATAGGCTTGCGGAAGGCTTCGCAGGCCGCGGGGTCAGTGGCAGGGGCGCGGGGGCGAGGCGTGGGCGAGCTGACATCACCACCGGAGCCGATCTTACATCACCCGCGTTCTCCCACCGGCCGCGCCGCTGCCACTCCACGCCGACCGATTATCGGTAACCGATCCACAATTATGTACATGTTCAAAATCTATTAATTATACCTGGTGTTTGATTAAAATGCATAGCAACGTATTTAAAGCAATATACCGTAGGCATATACGTAATATATACATATTTTTAATGGAAAAGGTTCCTAATCTTTGTTTCATGTATTCTGACTGTAAATTATACATTTATCAATAATCGCCGTTATTCACAGAAGTGTTATTCTTATACAGTGATAAAACGTACGACCTGCCTATTGTTACATACGTCGTTGTAGGCATGAAGGCGCTTGTGTCTCCAGAAATGTCACTGGCGCGTTGCGGACACGTTATACGTGTCGATATACGTATATACATACGCGCGATAAAATAAATAAATGTATTAAATAAATAGTATATTATAATTACGTTCAAAAGAGTTCATTTGCGTGCAATAATTCCCACGACAATGATTTCAATTGGTTTATCAATCACGGCGGGACGGATGCCGAGCAGCTTGTGCTGTGGGCGTACTAACCAGCCGTTCACTTCTCGGGCTAATCGACCGGCGGGATGTGCGGAACAATTCAATGTAAACCTCTACACGTTCCTACAACGTACATTGTTTAGAGCTATTTGCTCGCGTCAATTACGTTTATAGATCCTGTTTAGAAAGCGTGTTTTATGTTGTATATGATCATCTTAACTGCTTTTAAGAGCCGTAAACGTCAAGGGTTTCGTATTTGTCATTCATATTCCGTTTTAGCTCTAAATACGGATAGACGGGAGGTCTTAGTTTTCACTAACAAGTGTATTATTGATTTATTTCTAATGACACTCCATGAAGCCTTTAAGAATTTGTGTAAATTTAAAGATTTATAATAATAAGCAGAAAAAAAGGATATTTTAAGATGAATTTAGCGTCAATTTAGTGTCACTAAAATGATCGCCTTTGTGAAATCATCCCTTTTTGAAATAAACTATAAACCCACATATATACATGGTGTCGAATTGTGATACACTTTTAATGGCGGTGCGGCGGTGGTCCATTGAATTTAGCACTGAAATTCGAAGGAAGTTGACTAATATCGGTTGAGTTATACACTCGGTATTTACTTATAAGGAAGTGACTCTAAATTACTCATTTTCCAAAAGTACCGACACCGCCAACACTGGCAACATGCCTGAACTGGTGTTCTACTTGCAATGTCTCTTCGGACAAAAGCGTAACATCGAATTTTGGTGTACGTGAACAATTAGACTTTCTACTGCTGAGATCGATCTAGCAAAACCGGCGGAGGGTAGGCAGAGTACCCTGTCGAACACCTGATGAGAACTCTACTGGCACCCACATAGTTTATATTAGTTTTAACCTAGATTTAGTTCTAGGTTTAATAGTACCTAATACATATCCTTGTTAGTATTTACTTCGTGTCCGTTATTTTCTCTCTCTCAATAATAATTCATCTCAAAAAATAGGTAACATTATTCCGTAAATATGTGAATTATGTATACGTAATACATATTTACTGTTATACAGGATAAAATGTATTAGGCATTAAGTCCGCCATTTGTACTTTGCTTGCAATAACGTTTCAATAAATAAATATATTAACAAGTTAAAGCCCGGAAGTGCTTATAGTGATTGAATCAGAAGATTCTTCTTAAGTTAGTCAGTGTAATATAACTTTTTAACAATGGACGAGGTCATACTTTGTAGCAAATTGCGAGCTATTGTGCTCTACAAAACGGGTTCAAGACATCCTGGCAATAAAGCTATCCGACAACTAAACCTTTATCTGACAATGACAACCCATAAATTTTAATCATAATATTAAACTGACTTATTTGAATAGAGATTTAAATTTTACTACGTTGCCAGTTTTTCCGGCTCCTATGACCACTCTGGTCTACAGGACATAAATATTACAGACGTGTGATCCGAAAGCGACGCGATATAGTTCAATTTTTTTTTGCAAAAAGTGCCAGTAATCGTAAGACGAGCCAATGGTATTACCGTCCACTAAATCTAAGAGGCACGTCCAGATCTCTTATTTCTTTAATTCTTATAAACAGCTAGGCATACGACTTGCATATTATACAGTTTACTTTCCGTATAGGTTGATTAAGTCGAGTTCTAAAATATACACGCGATTTATTGGACAAAACAAAAATAGGAATACAACCTTATTTGTATTAAGTTTAAGGTCATGTACACATATTTTTGTCCAATCAATCGCATCGATATTTTAGAACACAACTATACTATGTATTACATATAAATATAACATCGTATATCATTACATCATTATATAACGTCGACAGGTAGTCATCAGCATAATAGCTTAATTTCTACTTTATCGGGTCAGGTTACTATCTACTATGAAATGTATCTTCGAAAACATACGTAGGTACATATTTGAAAAAGTTACCGATAAACTTAAAATAAGAAGGAGTTAATTGTCATTTTTGCCACAGAAACGTGTCTGATTATAAATCTTTCACGAATTTCTAATTATTTTTTTAAAACTTTTGTGGGTCCGCATACAGTCTGCGTACGAGTAGATACGAATCATGTGTTCATTTAAATGTTAACTGTATTAATGGGCTAAATCCTGATACTAACCGAAATCATATAGAGTAATTTTCTCTTCTATGTCACTATTCTCTTTTTTAGTCATCTAAATATCCTTTTTAGGGTTCCGTACCTCGACAGGAAAAAACGGAACCCTTATAGGATCACTTTGGTGTCCGTCCGTCTGTCTGTCTGTCTATCAAGACCATTTTGCTCAGGAACGCGTGGAGGTATCAAGCTGAAATTTATATCAAATACTCAGGTCTATTGTCCCTTGGAGCTGTAAAAATATCAAACTTAAAAGCCAACGCAATCAAAAGATACAGTCGTTTATGCTTCAAATTTTAAAGTTTTTCGGCTCTCGCAAAACCAACGGGGTACTTCCCGTGAACTCAGAAACTTGAAATTTGGCACGAAGCAATGTCATATAGCATAGACAATGGAAAAATTACAAAAAGTAGACATTTTTAGTAAAATCATACAAAAAATATTTTTTAAATTTTAATTTTACTACCTTTTTCCTCGTAAACGCGTAGAGGTATTAAATTGAAATTAGTAATAAACATACTACAACTTTTGATTCTTATAGGTTTGTACGGATCCCTCGGTGCGCGAGTCTGACTCGCACTTGGCCGGTTTTTTATTTCTAGTTCGGGGCATCAGGCAGCTGTTCATCGGTGGAGGTAATAAAATGCAAATCACTTGAATAATATAATTCCTAGAGTTCTGGATTTAACGTAGTAACTACCAGGCGTTTCTGTTAGGGGAAAGAAGTGCGAAGAGACGTATAAGTTATGCATAGTTTACCGCCTACTGTTTTTGTTTCCGCAATATTACGCAATGTTACTTTTTGTTTTCCTTTCCTACATAAATGAGACCACTTCAGCAGTTTTTTTACGTACTTTGGCACTGTCGGTTCCCCTATACAGCTTATATGGCGACGTGGGTATTTTAGTAAGTTGGAATACTCACCGTACCTATTTATTTTTTCCAACTGGAGTTTTGATGGCTTGTCACGCTGAGCTCTACCGATGAAGAGATGCCTGGATCTAGTAATAAGGCCAGTATAGCAAACTAAGGTAGAGATGTTTCGTTGCTCTCGATATCTATCTCGTTATTGTCGTTCCGGTGATTTTTACTCGGCCAACATTTTTGATCAATTCGTGCAACTATTAGACCTTTTCTATTTTATCGATCAATATTCAGATATTGACAAATAAATGACACTCGGAGTATGAGCATTTAGTGCTCCTACTCGTAGCGTAGCTCAATGTATTTTCTATGCTTTGAACTACGGACAGACTTAATTGTTGGTTAGTTTGTGATACTAATGAAGCATTCCACAATGGTTCAATTTATGAAGATACTAGCTTTTGCCCGCGGCTTCGCTCGCGTTAAATTCGGGGTAACACGGTTCCCCTTTGGCCTCCGTAATGCTCCATACAAACTTCCACCCCCCATTTTAGGGAAGTGGGGGGTTAGAAAGAGACAAAAAGTATCCTATGTCACTCTCTATCCCTTCAACTATCTCCACTTAAAAAATCACGTCAATTCGTCGCCCCGTTTTGCCGTGAAAGACGGACAAACAAACAAACAAACACACACACTTTCCCATTTATAATATTAGTATGGATATGGATGTATTTATGTCAATGGTTCTGTGATAAAAATTTGCATAAAATAATACGCATTATCTTATCGGTATAATGACATCATAATGGATGATTGGATTAGATGTACATAATTGGTTAGTTATTGTTTCATGGAGTCGCGATGTAAAAATAAATAATTGCTGGGCTGGAACAAAGTGTACAGTACTGAGATAAAAGAAACCGTTTCTAGTAGTTTTTATAAAGTTAGTACCTATTGTATATATTTAAAACTGAATTAAATATGCTTCCTATGATTTCTATGTTTGGAATAATTTATATTAAATACTTATATGATTTAATGGTCTAGATAACATAAATATTTTGCATTTGTTTTAAATAAGAAGATTACATATTTAATATCAAAAATGAATTTTGCACGTCTGTTTAATACAAAAATGATACTACACAACCCCTAGCAACCTTGACCAGAGAGTATAATATATTACATGGGACCCCTGATTAAGATGAGTAAAAAAAAATTACAGAACTTTAGGTACTTACGAAATATTTTCAATGAAATATTAAATTTAAATCTAAAAATTGTCATCGTGTCCATCGATACAAAAATTCACAACAATAACTCGATGCGCACAATTGTGATTGAAAGAAAAGCATACTATTTTTGCTATGTTTGGTGCAAATAAAAATAAAATAAATGTTCTATGTCGCATTGTCGTAAATGTTGCATGTCGAGTTCCCGTTACGACCGCAGCGCACATTAATGACTCTACTTAACTTGCAACAGGTGGACTACTACTACTTTTTGCGAGTTAAGTGAGGAGTCGTAACGTTTTCTTAATGCTAATCCTTCTCCTTGCAATAACAAGATCAACAACTTTGCTGTTAGAAGAAGCTTAAACATAATAATCAGAGGATTCAGCGAATGATCAGTCTCATCTGATGGGAATAAGTGACGAGAGAGCTTAAGACGCAGACAACACCCAAATTCAGTTAATCCCCTCTCTTTTTAGGGTTCCGTAGTCAACTAGGAACCCTTATAGTTTCGCCATGTCTGCCCGTCCGTCCGTCCGTCCGCGGATAATCTCAGTGACCGTTAGCACTAGAAAGCTGAAATTTGGTACTAATATGTATATCAATCACGCCGATAAAGTGATAAAATAAAAAGTGGAAAAAAATGTTTTATTAGGGTACCTCCCCTATGCGTAAAGTGGGGAGTGTTTTTTTTTTTTTCATTTCGACCCTAACGTGTGATTGTTGGATAGGTATTTAAAAATGAATAGGGGTTTACTAAAATCATTTTTTGATAATGTAAATATTTTCGGAATTAATCGCTCCAGAAGTTTAAAAAAATGTGTCCCCCCCTCTGACTTTTGAACCATAAGTTTTAAAAATATATAAATAATCTCAAAAGTAGAACTTTATAAAAAATTTCTAGGAAAATTATTTTGAACTTAATAGGTTGAATAGTTTTTGAAAAAAAAATACAATATAATTTCTGAACTAAGTTTGTAATTTAACCGTATAAGCAGGTGTTTATTGTACCTGTAATTTCTACAAAATCACAACGAAATCACGTGCTTTCAAATAAAGTAAAAACGGTGAAAATCGGTTCACGCAATAAAGAATTATCCCATAAAAATCATCTTCTATACTTTAAGCTCGCGCGCAATAGTTTACTTAATTTGCCGATAGATGTCGCTGTACGTGGAACGTTCATATCATATCCTACATGGCGGTGTTATTTTAACTCTTAGGTGGGGACACTTAACTGTGACGGACGGAAAACTACGGAACCCTACACTGAGCGTGGCCCGACACGCTCTTGGCCGGCTTTTAACAGGAGTGAATGACAAACACAGTTTAACGATTAGTATGGGAGCTCATCGCCAAAAACGACGAAAAAAGGGCGTTAATTGTATGATATAAAACAATGCAGGTTTTATACATGATTATGGTGAAATTGTTTTCTATATTACTGACGTATAATATCAATCAGTCAATAACCAAAGACAAAACCGTTTAAAACTGATTTTTCAACACACCTGCTCGTAACGAGGTTCTTAATCCACCACTTTTATGCTCATAATCCTAGATATTAAACACGCGTGCATTTCACAATAATTATCCAACTAGTGGAATAATTTAATAATCTGATCAAGTGACGTTTGTACTCTAGTACCAAGTTGTACGTACGCACTGTACGCAGACGAATCGTTGTAATTTAGTCGGGTATTACCTTTACTTTTTTTTAACTCTTTATGAGTTTACATTCTAAAAAAGTAAAAAAAAAGTAAATATATTAAAAATATACACATTTACGATAGAATACAAATTATACAATCCTGATTGTGAATAAGAATCATTTCAACTTATTATATTACTCGTAATACACAATAAATTACGTTTTAAACACGAATTGTCTTTTTTAATATTGGCTGTTTGGCATTATACGTCCGCGCCTTTGCCTCAAGCTGCACGCACATCCAAAAAAGAAAATTGCGCGCCATTTATAAGTTAACCTCAAATCATTGTTTATTTGTTAGATTTTTCTCGTTGTGTTTTATTAATTTAACAAATTATTTTTTAAGTGAATAAGAAGACAACTTTAGCGTTAATTTAACCTGGATATATTTCAAAATTGTGATACATACTAGTAAAATGTTATCATAAAAATCTAGTGAGCAATACGTAAGAAAAAAATACTATAATTTATTGCACAATAAATGTGAACTCTATAAAAAAGAAGAAAAAGAGTTCCAGATACTCAATAACATCACAAAAAAGGTTAGTTAAATTTAATTATCTTAGGTTCGTAAGTACCTCTATCCTGTAAACATTCTCACAATTATTGTATTTATCAAAAGTTATTAATTATACTATTCTGTTATTTCCTCGCAAGTATGTTGAAAAACGTCGTATAAAACGCGTGTGCTTGATCATTACATAAGCTCAGCTTCCTTATGCGCACTCACATACGTTCGTGCGCACAATATCGCTTCGTATGTAATGATCAACTTAGCACACTTGTATTTATGATACAAGTGTGCTAAGTTGATCATTACATGTACTATTATTAACGTCACGGAATTGGTTCCTATCGAGCTGATTTATCCAATTATGTATCAAATACAGCCACGTTCTTCAAGACATTATGAATATTAACATATATTTTTCATACTTTTCCAAAACAAATAGTTTTTGATAAAAACACTCTTCAAGTAACGTCAATTATTGAATAGTATTAAATACGTCACGAATGAATGTTTTCAATTTTAATTTGAAAGTCATCGGCTGTTGTCAGTGTCAGCCTCTTATTTAACATAAAGCTACTCATATAATTCAGTAACAACAAATAAGAGAACCTACTTAGATTACTAGATTTATAAGGGAATACAGACGCAGATGACGGGGGCGATTTCCATCAAGTAGCAGTTAACATTAACAATGACGAGGTAAATCGGTTTGTGCAAATTAATAATATATCTACTACGTAAGGATTCGTGGGTCCAATTCTTTTAATTTTAAGTATGGAGGTTGGTTTGGGAATGGCCCTTTCTGATTGATGTTGCAACGCGAAAAGTGAAATTAAGTTCTTCAACTTTAGTGCTCTCTTTCAAAAAACTTTTTGATACATGTATAAGAACATGATGCAGACATGTGTACGATTGTCCATTTTCTTTATTAAATGAAAATTCATAGTGTTATTGCAAGACAACATAATTAAACTTTACCGATGATCAGTTGAAATTGTTGCCGTTGGTATATGTATACCTGATCAGATATGACACAATAATGAGAGCTAAAAAACTATCTAACTATCCTTATTGCTGGATCCGAGCATCTGGCAGCTTTTAATGGGTGGAGGTCAGAGTGACAGACTAGCAACATTTTTTTATTGGAAAATAGTAATACCAAAATAGATAAAAACTGCCGAAGTTGTCTCCGTTATAAAGGTCAGGGGATATATTTTAATATTAGAATAAAATACATTGCGTATTATTACGGGGAAAAAACAATAGGCGACAAACTATTAATTACCTTCATAATATTACATTTAACGTCGTTTGGCACTACTTCCTCCTGATTATTTATCTAATTTCTCATAATATTGCATCAAACCCAGGACTAGAATTTGTTTTCTTGGAGTGATTTGCATTTTTGGAGCTCCACCGCTTAACAGCTGCCAGATCTAGAAATAAGCATAGTATAGTAAACTGACTAGAAGGGTTTCGTTGCTTAATGTGTCAATCTAACGTGGCTAGCTCTCTGTCTATAGTACGTACGTAGGTCAGTACTACCTAGATACAATATTAGTTTAGCTTGGGACTAGTTCAATTTGTGTACTTAAGACAAAGCGAATACTGGCCATCGGATACAGATAGAACAATTTATGTTGATATAATATATGGATACCACTTAATATGTGGTGTGTTCTCCACAGGTAATATGCCAATGCGATTAGTGCGATTCACAACTACATCAAATCAAATTAAATGCCGACTTCACGCTCTATTACCCCCGTAATGTACACCATGAAATTAGTAAACTGCGACAATCACGTCATGTTTAAATTTGGCATATTTATGTATTCAGCCAAATAGGTTAAGCATATGTCTAATACACCTGCGCAGTGAAACAAGGTAGGTGCAAAGCATCGCAAGAATTTTACAATAATATAATTCCGTATTGAAATATATAATAATAACAATAAAATTGTAATACCTCGGTAACGGTCGAATTCCCGCGGGTGATCCTAAATTACTCCGTTAGAATGACATAGTATTGATATTGATCAGTTTAAGTCATTGGCAAGTAATTTATTTACCCATAGCAGAATCAAAAAATCGCAGCCTGATTTACAAATTTGAATTCATATACTCGAAGAGTTATCATAAGACAATACATACAGTGGACGTCAAAGTTAATAAATGTCAAAGTAAACAAATTTGTACCTTGTTCTATTGTTATAAGGCATAAAATGTGTACATGTTTTGACGTCTCTGGCTCTAACATTCTCCCTAATAATATCACCGTACCTATACATTTTAATCTTCAAAACATAAAGTAAGCTAAGAATAGCTTAGAACGTTATTTATTAAATAAGTAACATACCCATATCTTAGTGTTAACGCATACATAACTGAACACAATTTATGTAGTTAGGTGTTTGCTAATAATACAAGTTTCGACTACAGTCACGATATGTACCGAATTTCCCGCTACAGAACTAGCTACTTGTACAACCACATTATATGTACTATGTCGATCGATATGCCCCTCCTACCTACAAGAGTACGTTTAGAAATTAGTTACACACACGTCACTGTAAACAAACTGGCGAGATTGTTGAATTGGCGCGACTAAAACTTGAGGATATATTACGAGTATATAGTAGAACCGGGCTATACCAAGCGGCGGAACCGTTCGAGCAGCACTGGTGGCCGGCGAACGATAGCGAGCGCCCGACCCGTCACCTCCTACCACGACGCCTCTCCTCTGCTAACGGTACAATACCGCCGTCGCTATTACACTAGAGCTCTACCAATAAACTCGGCTCTAATACGACTTGAATCGTCGTTTCGATTTCTCGGTACGAGGTTTCGAGCATTGTTACCTCGATGCTGATAACAGCTAGTGAACCTATAGGTAAAACTTGATCCGCACAAAAAAGTATACGTACATCGGTAAATGATGTTAACAAACAAACAAAAAGAAGCAAAAATATGTGTAACTTTTACGGACGAAACACGTGTACATAAAAAATATGTGTAAGTTTTACGGACGAAACACGTATACATATAAAAATGTGTAAGTTTTACGGACGAAACACATATACATAAAAAAATGTGTAAGTTTTACGGATGAAACACGTGTACACATATAAGAGAAAACAAAAAAGTTTAAGATAAATAATTAGGTAATTAATATATATGTTATAGCCGTCTTTCTTTTATGTGTAAGTGGTATGGTTGAAACACGTGTAAAAACAAAAACAACCAATTTCACGATTTATTGATTAAAGTGTACCATTAAAAACAGTCATAGAAAGTGTTTGTTAGTTCAATGTTCAAGACGACTTTTACTCTGCCATAACTACAAAACTATGTTTGTGATTTAAACAGTTGATACCTTATTTTATAGAGGCTGAATTTCTTAATTATGTATGGTTCCCTATTTGGAGTTTCCATAAGAGGAACTAGAAATATTCGAAAAAATAAAAATGTGTTTTTTTCTACTTTTCGATTCTAAATTACAAAATAACCGTAAATTCTAAGTATATCATATGTAAGGCTGATTTGTAGGAAATTTTAAATAGTACTGGTATGTATTAATCATGTGCCCCTCTCCTCGATCGACATCCACTTCTCCACATTCTACTAAGATGCTACTATTGGGACAGTTTTGCACCTAACTGTATATACGTGTAGATTAGGTACTTTAAGTTAGATTTCTTTCATTGACATGTACAAAAGAGATCTACCGTAATTCTAATAGTTAATTTCATTAATCTTGATGTACTTTCGCTAATATTTTCATGCTGAAAACTCCTACGTGAGATTTTGTAAGTAGGGGTGGGAAGCAAAATCTCATGAAATCTCACAAATGGCGAGATTGGTGAGAGTATATTGCAAAATCACCCAAAACTTGAAATGAACGCCCCCTGGCGAAACTATAAGTTCCGGTTCAGCTACGAAATCCCAAAAAGATAACACCTAAAATCACAAAACGTTTTGAAAATCAAAACAGTTAAGACGATCACAAGTGTGTCATTTAACAATCACCAAAATAAAGTTGATGGCAAGTAGCCTGCAGTGATATTTTGGCAAAAGCGGCAACTGATGCGTGTCGCGAGCGCTCGATGGCATCATCGCCGCGGAGGACCGTGACGTCACCGGGCCTTTTTCCAAACGTGGCCGCCAGACGAAAATAGTCCCCCGCCCGCCTCGCCACCGGCCCCTCGCACCGTCACCGCCGGATTTAGAGGGCCGCTGCGACTTCGAGCACTGCCCGCGCAGCCGGCGTCGAGCCGTGCGCCTCGCCTGCCAAACCAGTGTGCGTCCTGCCTTCCCATGCCGACTCAAAGAGGGTTCAAGCGAACCCCGAAATCGAGTTTAGTTATAACTACATACAAAGAAAAACATATTTATTGAAGGTGTACGTTTTTTCCCCAAAATGTTATCCCTGTTATTGTCGACAGTTTTTCTAAATAAACATAAACAGTCTACTTACCTAACTACATTTTTGTTGTATGTCAGTCGGTCTGTTTACTCTGTTCCAGTACCTAGTCGGTTACTAAGTTCTGTTACTAGAGTTTTCACTAAATAAATAGGAATAGGTAGCAACATTTTAATTATTCATGTACATAATTTAAAAGCTTATTTAATAGTCAATAGATTACAATATATCGAATTGAAAATTATTGTCGCAGATTTTCAGAATTCTATAACACTCGGAAAAAGGCGTGTAAAATATACGTCAAAATTACACTCCTTGTTCATGTTGATTTTAAATCCTATTTATTTTTAATCACGTTTAAGACGCATCAGTCTTGCACAATTCGGTAGCTATATTCTTTAGGTACAATTTGGTATATGTATAGTTCACGTGAGTCTATCCGATAAAATACTAGACTATACGTTGCAAGTCTGCTTGTTCCATAGCAGTCTAAATCTATGTCTTTTGTGAAAAACTTAAAAATAGGCAATGTGTCAAATGGGAATATCTGTGGGATAAAATCGGAAGAAAATTAAATGGTAGTCACTCAATTACCTCTAATAAACAGGTTTCTTACAAACAAGCAATGGAACCTACTAAACAAAGGTGCAACATTTATTTGATTCACTTTTGTAAAGTGTAATTTTCTTAAATTTACCGCGTGTTTGGGTCTTCGGGCAATGTTGTGCTTTACAAGGATTTTCAATAAATTTCCCATCTGATTTGTATATTATTATACCATATTATGTTCATTATAAACTAAACTATTAAATAATTACTTTAATTTTTTATTTAAAACTTTATTTTATATTTTATCAGTCAGAAATCTGGTAACAGAACTTATTAACCAACTAGGTATGTTGTAATTTTCATGCATAGGTAACTTCAATTACCTACGTACTATCAGTAGCCTACGTACGTTACACTGACGCACAGCTTCTTTCATAAAAGGGTTTGTGTTATTAAGTTATAATCCCTGTACTTGTGACAGCCCAATGCGGACATGGGATACACGCCTCTGAATTTCCTCGCAGACGTATGCACTAATGCAGGTTTGAGCTTACTCACGATGATTATAAATAAATAAATAAAATAAATATTATGGGACAATCTTACACAAATCAACCTAGTCCCACAGTAAGCTCAATAAGGCTTGTGTTGTAGGTACTAGACGGCGATATATATAATAGATAGATACTTAAATACATAGAAAAAATCCATAACTCAGGAACAAATATCTGTGATAAACACACAAATAGATGCCCTGACCAGGATTCAAACCCGGGACCTCCTTCTTCATAGGCAGGGTCACCACCACTTATGTAGACTATGAGGCCGTTAAAGTTAAGATTTCCTTCACATGTTAGCAATTCAAAAGATTTTTAAATTTTCTTTTTATGTGTGTGTTGACGAAAAAAACATTTCTATTTCATCAATACGAGTCTGGGTGATTAAAAAAAACCGGCCAAGTGCGAGTTGGACTCGCGCACCGAGGGTTCCGTACAAACCTATAACAAGCAAAAGTTGTAGTATGTTTATTAATAATTTCAATTGAATACCTCTACGCGTTTACGAGGAAAAAGGTAGTAAGTTTAAAATTAAAAAAAAAAAAAAATTGTATGATTTTACTAAAAATGACAACTTTTCGTAATGTTTCCTTTGTCTGTGCTATATGAAGTTTCTTCGTACCAAGTTTCAAGTTTCTGAGCTTTCGGGAAGTACCCTTTAGGTTTTGAGTTTCTTGCGAGTACTCAGTTTCAAAATATGCGACTTAAATTGCTATTTCTTTTGATTGCGTTGACATAAAAGTTTGATCTTGCTACATCTGAAAGGTCTTATAGACCTGAGTATTTGACATGAATTTCAATTTAATACCTCCACGCGTTTACGAGGAAAAAGGTAGTAAGTATAAAATTAAAAAAAAAATTTTTTTTTATGATTTTACTAAAAATGTCTACTTTTTGTAATTTTTCCATTGTCTATGCTATATGACGTTGCTTCGTGCCAAATTTCAAGTTTCTCAGTTCACGGGAAGTACCCCGTAGGTTTTGCGAGTGCCGAAAAACTCTAAAAGGGTTTAGCAGGCTAAGGAAGGACGTGTGGCCCCTGTGAGGAAAAGTTGAATTGGTAAATGTCAATTGTGTGTCGCCTCATAACTAGTAATCACTCCAACTTTCAGCCCTCTATCTTGAACTGTCTCAGAGATAATGTCAAAAATGTATTTTTTTAACATTTTTTTTCAAACTCGTATATCTCCTAATCCATAGCAGCTAAAGCGTTGAAACAAAATCACAGCTACGTAGTTTGAGTGGGAGTATACCCTATAATTTTATTAATATTTTATACGTGAAAAATAAAAGAAATAAATGTCAATTTATTTTTTGACAGCTCTTTCCAACACGTTTTTTTGAAAGTACAATTATGAAAAAAATCATGTAAATTGCTTATAGTATTAGCTACTAGCATACAAAAAATCAATTGATTATATTTGGTGCAACATACTGTAAAAAAAAAAACTAACGAAAGTATTCAAGTATCAAGAGTAGGCTTCTGAACCGAAAGTTCGTTTTTAAGTTTTCTGTTTGTTGCCTAGCAACAAACCCTTTGTTGCTAGGCAACAAACAGAAAACTTAAATAATAAACATACATATAGCACATCCGTCGTTTCGTTGATTTAGTAGTTAGTAAAATTAGTTACAAATGCTAACACAGCAGTAGTTCAGTGACCTTTTTTGACAGTCATACGTCAAATTAAAAACAATACACCCTTTGTTGCTAGGCAACAAACAAAAAACTTAAAAACGAAGTTTCAGTTCAGAAGCCTACTCTTGATACTTGAATACTTTCGTTAGTTTTTTTTTTACAGTATGTTGCACCAAATATAATCAATTGAGTTTTTGTATGCTAGTAACTAATACTATAAGCAATTTATATGATTTTTTTCATAATTGTACTTTCAAAAAAACGCGTTGGAAAGAGCTGTCAAAAAATAAATTGACATTTATTTATTTTATTTTTCACGTATAAAATATTATTAAACTCTAACTCTAACTCAAACTACGTAGCTGTGATTTTGTTTCAATGCTTTAGCTGCTATGGATTAGGAGATATACGAGTTTGAAAAAAAATGTTAAAAAAATACATTTTTGACATTATCTCTGTGTCAGTTCAAGATAGAGGGCTGAAAGTTGGAGTGATTACTAGTTACGAGGCGAAAAACAATTGACATTTACCAATTCAACTATTCCTCACAGGGGCCACACGTCCTTCCTTAGCCTGCTAAACCCTTTGCAGCATTAACGACTGTATCTTTTGAATGCGTTTGAATCTTTTGAAAGTTCGATTTTTTCACAGCTCCAAGGGACAATAGACCTGAGTATTTGATATAAATTTCAGCTTTATACCTCCACGCGTTCCTGAGAAAAATGGTCTTGACAGACAGACAGACAGACACACAGACTGACAGACAGACAGACAGACAGACAGACAGACAGACAGACAGACAGACAGACAGACGGACGGACAACAAAGTGATCCTTTATGGGTTCCGTTTTTTCCTATCGAGGTACGGAACCCTAAAAACTGCGAAGAAAGTAACTTTTCTTTATACTATAGACAGCGAGACAATGTAAGACATAAATTATAACGTAGTCAAAATGGCAAAAACGGAACCCTTATAGTTTCATCATGTCCGTCTGTCCGTAAGTCACAGGCATTTTACTCGAAAACTATAAGACGTATCTTAATTAATTTTAACATAAGGTGTATTTTCTATGCTAAAAAATAAATAACATCTAAATATATAAAAGAAGAAACTGACTGACTGACTGACTGATTAACTGACTGACATATCAACGCACAGCCCAAACCGCTGGTTCTAGAGATTCCAAATTTGGCATGTAGGTTCCTTATAAGGTCTAGGGGTGCACTAAGACAGGATTTTTCAAAATTCACCCCCTGAGGAGGTAAAATGGGGGTCCAAAATTTGTATGGCGAATCAAGATTTGTTAGACTTTTTTATTCGAAACTTCACAGGAGTATTCCTAACGATAAATGAGTAAACACGTGTTTCAGGTTTTTGAAAATTCAACCCCTAAAAGGGGCAAATGTGGTCACAAAGTCTGAAAATCAACATGGGTATCGTATTCTTTTTAAGTACTTATAGTACGCGGGCGATGCCGCGGGAAAAGGCTAGTTATATATAAAATTGGTAAAAAAAATATTTTAACCAAATATTAACATGTTGCACATCAATAGATAGGATAGGTCTTTAAAAATAACATTGAGGCTTATTTGAAGATTTTTTGATTTACTGAATAATCACCCCGAAAGTCGAAGAAATTATGTCGCACCACTTTAGAACCGGAGATCCAAAAAATATGAATTGTATATTCATTCAACAAAAAAAATGTTTTATCGGTTGTTGATGTGCATTATCGGTTAAGGCGTTTTTAAGTTATCTCCAAAAAACTTATTTTATAAGTAGATACGACCTTTTAATATTAGTTAATATTAGTATTTTTGGATATACAGTGCGTACGTAACCCTTCTTTATGCGTGGTCCGACACGCACTAGGCCGATGTTTTTGCTGTGTTAAAGAAATTAGCACAGAAAAAAGATTACTTTTTAAAATGAACTAAAAAGTTATTCGTGCCCAACATATGGATATAAATGTAAATTTCTTTGATAAAGAAGGTATATTTGTAGTTGATGGCTTTTATTATTTTTAAGTTTCTACCTCGGTCATAGCTGCTAATCGTAATATAAATATTCGAAAATTCCTGAAAGTGATATTCGTATTCGTAAAAGTTCTATTCGTAGCATCACTTTTTACATATTTAATCATAACACAATTCAATCTAGTGATTTCTTCAAGAATAAATAATTACCGGCTAAATTCAAGCATTATACATTCCGTGATTGACGAATGTATGACTGGAATATTTTTAAGTGATTTATATTATTACAAGGACGACGTTTCTTCTGAACTTCATATATTGAACTAGATAATACCTATGTAGAAAATTTCAGTATTAATTTATACACTTTGTTTTACTTATGGGTAATTTAATTAGAAGTTTTGCTAGTAACATTTCTGTCAAGCTGGAATAAAATAGACCTATCTGATAAGAACTAAACAGTTATGTTACTAGTAAAGGTAACGAAAATTAAGTTACGCTACGATAAATCGAATCATATTCTAAACACGATTAAATCAACTAAATAGTTACCGTTACTCTGACTAAGCATCTGTCTAAATCATGTAATAATTTCATTTAATCATGATTGAATCTAATAATCGGTATGATTAAATCTTGTGTTTATGAATAAGAGTAACGTTCTCATTTTCAATATAGTTTCAATCACACAAATTGTAGCCCATCTCTGCATGTCACAACAAATATACATTCTAAATACCCCGTTTTAACACCAATTTGTAAGGTTAAAATTATTCCGATAATTAGTACTTATGGGTAAAAATATACAAAAATTGAAATACTAAATAATAATCTACATTGTAAAATCAATGAAACAGTTAAATAGCCTACTTAGATACTTACGTATGTATAATTATTGTTGCATGATTTTTATGGTGACTTAGGTTAAGCTATTATATTGTTACGCTTTCGGGATGTGTGGCGGCAATGTGCGGGAAGAAAATCCAGGACTCCACTGCACCAGACCTTAGGTTTTGGCTTGCGAATCGTGTCGAGTCAAATGAGCTATTTTTTAAATTCTCCATATGCCGTAGAAATAAACTGTCAGTTATAAATAATCTAAAATATGTATAAACTTTATAATCTACATAATTTTCTAAATACAAATTTCCATGTAATGGAAATACAATTATGAATATCGATTAGATTTTCTGCTAATAATATTTAATAATATTAGTGGAAATAATGTAATGTTATTGTGATGTAGATACTTAGGCTGCGTCTTGCAAAGTGGATTGAAAAAAAATTTTTTTTTTTTCATTACCATGCACTTTATCAACTTTAGTAAAATAGTAATTTATAGTAATAAATATTACATGTTACTATAAATTACTGTTACTATAATTTATAGTAACATGTAATAAATATTACATGTTACTATAAATTACTATGTTACTATAATTTATAGTAACATGTAATAAATATTACATGTTACTATAAATTACTATTTTACTGTCGTTGGATTCAAGCGAGCCTGCATAAAGTATTTTTGGATGAGGCATTGCATTGATAACAGAACAGTGCGTTGTACATATCGTAATGTATTCAGCCCATGCGTATATAATGTCGGAAACCTCAATGTCAGGTCTTAATTTGTGAAAGAAAATGTGACATTTTCAATTCAAAGGTACATCATTGTGGGTTGTTAATAGAGTGTATTTCTAAATTATTTTTTATGGCAGTAATGCCTTAGTGAACCTTTGACTTGAAAACGTCACAAATACGCTGCTATAGGTACCGTGGATCGGTTCCGAGAAACCTACTCGCGTTTCCTGGAAGCGCTACTATACGCCCTCACAAGCGCAACGTGCGTTATACTCGTACTGTCTCACACATTCACGCCGATACCAGGTCACAGCATAACTATTGTTATCAGCACCTTGGCTTCACACCTACCAGCGACTGAAAGAGGCACACGCGCACATAGCTTCAACATTTAGATAATATGTTATGTAGCTACATTGGATCAAGCGCAACTGCGTAATTACAATCATTTATATTATAAGGGCGAGAGAGGAGACGAAGGCGCGAAAGCGATCACGGACGGTCACTATGTCGAACAAATTATTATACTGTGACAAGGCCGCAACGAGCATCGGTGCTCTCATTTACCCGAGGCAAATTGCGTGCCCAGCTCGCCTTACACCTAATCAAACAATTGGTGCAAGACTTACGATACGGCAACAAAAGTCAACAACACAACCCACGACCACGTATTAGAACGACGTTAAATACCTAGATACCACACAACAGATGCATTCAATAGCTAGTTCATTGTGAAGAGGGTGGAAAGTAACATAATGGACGGGTAGCACATGTACAATTATCCACCGATAGGTCCTCGACTTTATATCGTGATCTACAGGTTAACCGCGCCGTGACGTGAAAATATTAAAGTGAACCCTGTCTATGTAGTTGTATCTGTAAATAATGTTTAGTTATTTTAGTTAGTGACAAGTATTAATGTTATACTTGACTTGAAATTATGTATTGGCCAGTCGCACAACGCACACGATTTTATACGAAATAAGTGTACTCCCAACAATAGCTACGAACGCGTGATCGATCCCAACCTTCAGGCGCTCTACTGACCTGGCAACTAATCACCGGGGATTTTCTATACATTGCCGTTTTTGATCTACCGATTGATTTCGTTCCACCTACCTAGACGGCAGTGTATCAAAATTGCCGGCGATTATTGCGTCGAAATTGCGCCGAGTATAGACCCCTTAATACGCGAGCGCGTTCTTAAGGTACAGATACTGCAGATTAGTTGTACGAATCGATCCCGAATTGTTGGGATTTGCGAGTCTCTACGACGTCATTCATATTTCTACAGCGTCAAAGATGGCGGCAGGTTTAACGAACAGCTGATTGTAGAGTCAGCAGCAAAAGTAGCTGAAAGCAGCTCAAGTGATCACAATGAGCTTGACACGACTTTACTGTTAAGAGAATAAGAGCGCGTGAAGGTCATTTTGCACACCTGAGCTGCTTAGCTACATTTGCTGCTGACTGTACTATCGGGTTCAGAATTGCATGGCCAATTTATGAATGAATTCATTGATAAATTGACCATGCAATTTTGAACCTGATGGTACCTATGTAATAACTTTGTTAGTAAATAATTTTGTCGAAATCTTTTTATGACATAAATAATAGCTATTTATTATTACATATAAATGTTTCACTTGGTGCCAAAAATACTACTTAATGTTACTAAACAATTGTCCGTTTGTCGGAGATAAACGTATTTACTATTTATTGCACGCACTCTATACGTACTATCAGTGTCTTACGTATGCGTACGACTCGCATTCGTATAAAATGTGCGACCTGCCTAAAGCACCAGACCTACCGTTACTGAGTTCAGTAACGGTGAATTATCACAAATCTCATTCAGTTAACTAAAAAAAGAAGAAAAGAATACATGAAGTACTTAAAAATGTAGAGCTAGGTACTAAATAGTCTCGTGATTATGTAGCCCGAGCGCGGATGGGTGCTTCCTGCCAATAATACTCAATAGAATGATCGCTGATCATATTAGGGGTTAACGGCAAAATGCCAACGGTCAATAGTGAAGACTTGACATGTGAACTATAGCAATGAATATAAATTACAGTTTGTTTATTGGTGGTTTCTAATAGGGCCTACTGACACTGACATGACATCATCACGCCGATGAATCGTGATCATTAAAACTAAATTTCCATTAAGAGGGTAAGCTGCTGTACTATACAGTTTTTAGTAGTCTCTTTAACTACCAAATTAGATTTTTTTAACTACCAAATTAGTAGCGCTTCCAAAAAGCCCCCTATTTTTTTAATCTAGTCACGCGGTTGATTAAAGCTTGAACACGCCAAAATTTGATCACAGAAAATGACGAAAAAAATACAAGGTCAACTGTAGCGAATTATCTGTTGAATAATAGTTGCAAATTTACTCTTTGTAACAAACCATACTAACTTTTGGTAACCAGGACACATGACACTTTGCACGACATTCAGTAATTACATTTGTGGCTAAGTCCCTGTTATTCGATGATTAGTTGCTTATATACCATTAACAGGATTTTTTTAATAACCTTTGATATGGACCTATCTTTTCCATTTGCCTTAGTTTAAATAGGCTATTCGCGAATAGTACCCTACAGGCACTGTCAGTGATTATAGCGAAGTGACTACTTAAACAACACCACCAAAACAGTAACAATGAGTTCT
This sequence comes from Pammene aurita, assembly GCA_947086415.1. Lineage (NCBI taxonomy): Eukaryota > Metazoa > Arthropoda > Insecta > Lepidoptera > Tortricidae > Pammene > Pammene aurita. The sequence continues at coordinate 18,297,604 of OX352289.1, forward strand.
GACGTCTGATTATAAGTTCTAATCGCTCTATAAAACCTGTTTTTATTAAAATTCTTTGTTCAATCTTCCTCTCGTATGTAAATTATCGGTTTCGCTTGCCATGATTACCAATAGCTAGCTACACATATTAATAATGAGGACACTAGGCATTATTTTTAGCTCATAATCTGTAATAATATATTGTTAAGTCATTACATGCAAAGATTTTTTATTTGGTATTCATTTAAGTTCGTTTTTGTGCAGGTTCTATCTTTAACTGAATGCACTCGAACATTGCTCGACTTGAACAAAAATAAGTGTAGTCAATTGTTTAGCTTGCAAGCTCCTAATATAAATTGACTACACTTTTTTTCTATTTTGCAAAATAACCCACGAATGGTTTTTACACAGATAAGGTAACCACTAGATAAGCCTTACAAGGCGACTTGGGGTCACCACTCGTTGGGGTAAAACGACTAATAAATTGCGCGGGCGTCCGCCGTGCCGTTCAGTTGCGACCATGTTTTAGACCTGCACGTGGTGTGCGTGTATGCAAGTTTTTTTTTAAATACGTACGAAAACTATTCAAAATTCTGGCATATTGTAGTGTAAGGTGGTGTGGCAAATGTTTTTAAACGTTAAGAATCAAAAGAGTTGGAGTTACATTCCACTTTTACTATCAAAATATTTTTTTTACTTTAATATGTTTCTAGCCAGCGGAGTTCATTTTGAATTAGTCAATTGAGAAGTAGTTAGTATGCCCGTCTCTTTTTATCATGTTAATAATGCAATGTGCTATTCCTTTCTTATGGAAGCACGTGTAGGATAGTGATGTGCGGATTATGTGTACCGGACTTATATACCGGCACCACGTACTTTCGACTTAACAAATATACGAAGTACAATAGAAAACAGAAGATCTTTGTTTTATTTTCTTTTTTCTTTTAGTTTGAGTAATTGGTAGAATTTAAAGATTTATTCTGTCGGTAGTTTTTCTTTTCATATATGTAGTTATAATAAATATGGGTATTAAGGGTGCCACATGAGCGTTGCTTCTATAAGATACTTTCAATGGGTGTCACATGAGAGTTGTTTTAAGTAACTTTTAATAGGTGTCACATGAGCGTTGCTTCTATAAGACATTTTCAAATGGCGTCTTATGAGAGTTGTTTTAAAGAACTTTTAATTGGTGTCACATCAGCGTTACTGCTATGAGAAAAGTTCAATAGGTGTCACATGTGCGTTGCTTCTATAAGACGCTTTCAATGGGTGTTATATGAGTGTTGCTTCTATAAAACGGTTTTAATGAGTGTCACATGAGCGTTGCTTCCATAAGACGCTTTCCATGGGTGTCACATGAGCGTTGCTTCTATAAGACGCTTTAAATGGGTGTCATACGAGCGTTTCTTCTATAAGGCGCTTTCAATAGGTGTCACATAGGAGTGGCTTTAAGCAACTATTAATGGGTGTCACATGAGCGTTGCTTCTAGAAGACACCTTGAATTGGGTGTCACATGGGAGTCGCTTCTAAAAGTACTTTCAATGCACAGATAAGGTAATTTTAGATTAGTCTATAAGGCGACTAGGTAAAATTTATTGGTAATACGTTTTTAAAGTAGGCATATACATATTGCATTATTGTTATTTGTTATCAAATTAGTAAACAGTAAATACCTCAATCAACAACAACAAATTACGGTACGGTACGGTACGATACGGTACGGTACAGTACCGTTTACTTGTAGTACACATGTCCCATCACTACGCAACCACGTGATAGCGTGGTGATAGCGCGCGGTCTTTGAATCGACCAATCGCAGCGCCGCTATCACCCACCCGCCGCTCACGTCTTCCGCAAGATTTGGTGATTCGCGGCGCGAACAAAATTAGCAACATTATTACTCTATAGGAGGTTCTCTGTGGGTTTTTATGGCTGTCATTCTATTAAACAACCTCTCTTCAACATTTTAATATCAAATAAGCAAGTTAATTTAGGCTATAGTCGTTTTTTTGCAAGTTTTTATAACCACCGCGATTGTCTAAGGCTTTTGAGAAAATTGATTTCGGTCCTTTAATGGACTACGAGCTGGCTACGTCAGATAGGACACAATAATGAGAGCTACCAAACCCGTCTGATTAGATTGCTATACTATCCTTATTGCTAGATCCGGGGATATCAAAATAGGTAAAAAAAAAACTGCCTAAGTTGTCTCAGTTATAAAGGACGGGGTCTATATTTTAACATTAGAACAAAAAACATTGCGTATTAATGCGGAAACAAAAACAGTACGACAAACTATCAATTACATTATACGTCGTTTGGCAATACTTTCCCCCAACAGAAGCTTTAGGCAATGATGTAATCTAATTATTTATATAATTTCTCATAATACTGCATCAAACCCAGAACTCTAGGATTTGTTTTCTTGAGGTGGTTTGCATTCTTTGACCTCCATCACTATACAGCTGCCAAATGTCCAGATCTAGAAAAAAATATAGTATAGCAAACTGACTAGAGGGGTTTGGTTGCTCTCATTATTGTGTCATATCTGAGGTGGCTAGCTCTCCGTCTATAATGTATAGATAGAGCTCGTTTTCATCAAAAAAAAATATAGATTTCGTAATTATGGTCGTATTATTTATAGGTTATGCTGTAGCGATTATAACATTTGTACACAAAAAAATCTATACTGCCCATGCTTAAGAATCATAGCAAAAATGTGTGCCCAAATTTTGGCGTGTTCGAGCTTTAGTTCCTTTGTCATGTTAGAAATGAAAAGGTCGAAAAAAAAGCCCCCCACACTCACGGTAGATGAGGTAGTTACTTAAAGTTACTTTTATTTTAACACACACAGTATAAGGGTCGGTTGTACCAAACCGTCTGTCACCGTTGAAACGTTCGCAAAATTTAATTGTATGGAAATGTTCAGTTGGAGCAACTGGCCCTAAGAAGGGTGGTCTTTTAAGTAGTATTGTAACCGTGTCGGTGCGTAGATGTATGTAGAACTAAATTCCCGCCGGCTTGCCTAATTTTCTATCAGATGAACAGTTTTACAACAGCCCCTTAAGAGAATAAAAGCCAAATTAGCACTTACGGAACATTTTGACCCCGTTGTCACTGGCACCTATAACACTATCTTACTAGGTAGGGTAGGCTCCACTGAACTAAAGTAGCACGTTTTCATAGCATCTTTTATTTACATGTGAAAAGTGGAATATGACCAACGCAAACGGTTTGAATGCTGAAAGAGTACTTACTGTGTGAGACTGTGGGCAGCGTCGTAGCGGGCGGCGGCAGCCCGGCGCTCCGCAACCACGTCCACCATTCCTCCGCATCACCGCGACTGGCATCACTTGCGACCCCCGCGCCCACTACAACACCACACACACACAACCCTCCGACACCCGATCACACGCCATGCGACACCGACATATCTAGTTACTGACTCCGGTTTCTTGTTGCATTCATTGATTTCATATTTATTATGCGATGTTAGTGTCTGAAACAATTGAAACAGTATTTTATTATCACCTACCACCAAGGTAGTTCTAAGTCAGCAAAAGTTTGCTGTCCCATGCCGCCTGTAGGTAGTAGAGATCTAAGCTGGGTTACTTGTTTTATGAGAGACATGCGACGTGCAATGTTTCCACTAACGTTCGAGTCCGGTAACGATTTGAAAACGATAATCGCTAATAATGAAACACATGAACTGCATTTGAAAAGATAACTTGAACTCTTGTTACTGCAAAACAATACTTTTGGTCCACATTTGTTATTTTATTATTTAATACCCTAAAACATAATTTTTGCAGAGTTTGTTTAGTGAGGACGTTGATTCGTGCAAACTTGTCTCACGATTTTTATTTTTTTTCATGCCCTCCAATATGTTTTATATTATCTAATTAAAGCATAAAGCCAAGTTTCTTTCTAAATTTATTTTTTTATGAAATACTTTAATGCATTCCCAAAAATACCACCTAAACTTCGCAAAATTTCTAGGTAAACATACTCTTGCTTAAAAAATTCCACTTCTTCCACTTATTAGATGACTCATTTTCCAACGTATTAATAATATATTTTACATACTAATTTAACATCATTTTAATCAATAAAAATCTTACTCTTTTCACCTCTCCAAGAAAAAATCACGAAACAGCTGTGAGATTAAGGTGAATTATTTATAAATGAAACATAAAATCAAAAAAGTGTTCCACAGTTTAAATAGAAACAATCTTCCAATATATGTATATAAACTAGTAGTCTTATTAGTTACTGTAAAATAGTATCGAAAAGTTGAGCGAAATCGAAAAAAACTTTACCGGAGTCTTAAAGTACGATCATTTTCTAGTGAAAAAGTATTACTTTAACACATCATGCTTGAAATGTTCTTTATATGCTGCTAAATTATTAGGCTTCAAAACTGCACGCTAAGTTTTTAAGGCTTGCGGAAAAAAGGAAAAATCCTTTAATTTGTAATTATTTGGATTGTTATGGCATGTTTTATTTATTTAACGTATAGCATTGGCTATTAGACAAATACTTTTTTTATCTATGTAATTTGTAGTAGCGTTTTCAGAATTAGGCGGGATTTTTATTTAAAAAGTAACTGAAAATTCATATAACTTGAAAACCAAGGAGATTTGACCCCTGGTTGACTGGACTTAAATCGTTGCAAATCAGCTATAGCATAAACCCATTCAAGGAATACGGCGAATTTTCAATCACTCCGTAAATATTAATAAATATGTATGTAGGTAATAACATTGTTAATGTTCGTAATTTGTATTATTATATTATATGCCTGTATAAAGTTGTATTTATATACATTCTTAGCAAGGTAGATTTACGCGGTGTTGCTGGTGGTCATGGTCTCCTATTCGACGATTAAATACCTAGGTGTTTTTACCACTTTAACTTGTGAGTTCTTCACGATAACAAGGGTTGGGAAGGGGTCGCGTATTTTTTTGTCTTGGGTTCGATGAGGAGTATAAACATTTTATTTCTTTTTCATGTAGTAAATGGTCGGACATCTTTGAGCATAGGTCGACAGATTGAACATACAGGATGTAGTAGAGTCGTTATATAGAGTAAATTGCGCATTACTGGCCACCCTCCAGTTACTGACTGAATCTTTCTAAAATTGCGTTATAAAGCAAGGATCAACATTATGGATAAATTACATAGGATAACTTGTTGACCTCAGAATCTTAAATATCACACACAATGAAGTACATATTGGTTTCAAACGATTTCAATTTGGTTAAGGTGTCTGCTGCGAATATAGAAGACGCTGGTTCGTTCCCAGCCCTGGGCAGCGGAGGCCTAGGTCACTTTTTCCTTGGTATATGATATCTGTATAAGTTTATTATTTATATAGTAGTGTGTCTACTTAAAAAATTAAAAACAAATCAAAAAATATTTATTAATATAAGTAATTTGATTTTTTCTTCAGTTGATTTAAATTATCTTTATTTGGATTTTTTTGTATATGTAAAGAAGTCTACTAGGATACCTTGCTACCTAATTACGTTTGTTGTTGTTGATCCCAGGGCACCCCGGAGGTGCATAGGGCCTCCACAAGATCCTTCCACGCCTTTCTATCCTGAGCAACCGTTTCGGCCTCTCTCCAGCTCAGTCCTATGGCTCGTAGCTTGCTCTCTATGCTCCGCCGCCAAGTGTGTACGGGGGGGGGCAATTACGTTTGAAACTAAATAAATTATATTTACTGGTAAAATTGCTCATATTTCATAACTTTTCTTTAAGGGCGGAACTCATTTAAATATAAACAGTATTATGGGTTAGTTCAAGCGACATATCACAGACAAGGACTTTTCCAAAACAGACACGATTTAGGGTACTACATAGCACACACAAAGCTATAGTGTAATAGGGAGAAAATTATGATAGCAAATTATAGAAATCTAGCAATGCCAATTTACTACCTGTTGGTGTAATGCCAAATGAATCCAAACATTGAATGTAAGTCAATTTTATTGATGACAGCAAAGTTATTCTACTTTGTTGATGGAAGAGGATCTTAGGAGATAGTGTTTAAACATTTCAAAACTACAAGTGTTGGGCATTCACCTTAAAAGTGATGTTTACAGTATAGTTGGAATTAGATTAATACTTTATGCAGAATCACCAAGTAAATAATAGTACTATGTAGTAAATACATTGCTAACTATAATAACTACCTATTTCTAAATTGATTGAGAAGATCAATTGATGCCTTTTATTATTGCTTCATAGTGAATGGTATAGGTAAAACTTATTATAACTGGTATCGTAATTAATTAGGAACAAGCAAGCCCTATTTAAAATAAAATACACACTCGACCAATCGTAGCATACCAAGCAATGCAGTGAATGCTTACGACGCTAACATACCTACAATTTCATGAGATCATCGATACAGCAAAATGTAATAAATATAAATGTGACTCACCCGTTTATATACTTGGCTACACAGAGACCGTGTAGGTTATCATCGTTATGTATCAAGTATAGTGATAAACGTCGCATACGGCACATGCGTATTACTATTTTTACAAAGACTAACCATGGTATTATTATATGTACTGCATTAACTTACAATATTTATTTATATAATTCGTTAACTTTCGATTTGTATAAATTTTCACTGACATTACGGTTGAGATTTCTTATTACAGAATGAAACAAAACAGAAAGATATTGAATTTCGTACCAATGCTGCCATCTATAGAATTCGACTGATAACACGACGCCAGCTAGTAGGCTAGATCGTATTGTTTGACATAATGCTAACGTGACTTTGTAATGTTGTCTTGTTACATATTAATCATTTCACAATATTAAACACGTTACAAATATCAGGAATGAATGCAATTCGCGGAACATTTGTTATATTTTAGGTAGTAATTAAATTAATATGATATTACATTTGTAAAATGCTTTTTTAAATTACGAATCAAAATACGCTTATACAATGTTGTTGCAGATAATTCATGAATAACTTTTTTTGTGACACAGGTTTCACTCTCTCAACAACGCGTTTGTGCTGCTATAGAGTTCGAATACACTGATTAATAATTCATGCTAAAATGGTTTTTGTCGTATTCGGATAAGGATGAAAGTGGCAAGAACGTTTTTGACATTTGACAGTCTCGGACTACGTGCGCAATGGTACCGTCGTTTGGGTAGCAGGAATGCCCCCCTCTGTTGATTAAAATTTGAAACATTATTATATGCTTCTATCTAAACAAGGTCAACAGTTTTCATCATCTCTACAACGAAAATAATTAACAATCAGTGTGTATTATGCCTTTATCTTTAAAGAAAGTGGTTTTTGTCCTTCATTATCTAAGATACATGCGCGAGTGTCCGCGAAAATGATTTGTACTTTGTTTTTCGCAATCACATCGTTACATGAACATGGATGACCTAAAATGCGAATACGTGAAGAAGAAAAGATGCTTTGGACTGTCACGAGTAACGTTATCGACGGCAATTATAATGTCCTGTGTATCGACTATCATCAATCGAAAACATATCTTCGCATAACGATCGTTGAATTTTCGATGTACAAAAGTGAAAATGTGATGTGTCAAACTGATTGTTTACGTCGCGGCGCACAGGTGAGCGTGAGCGGTTTGTAGTAGTGGCACGCAGGGCGGCGAGGCTGCCGCGGCCAGGGGCCAGGTGCGCGGGCATGGCGGGCCGGGAGAGCCCCGCCAACGGCGGGTACGAGGCGGCGGAGCCCGCGCTCCGCGTACGCAAGGACCTGTTCCCGGAAGTGCGCCTGCCCAAGCCGGGTGACGTCGCCGCCGACGCGGACGACTCGCAGCACGACCTGCTCGAGGAGAGCATATCGTGCGTCAACCTCGAGACGGACTTCGAGAAGAGCATCGACGACATCGCCAATCAGAAGCTGCAGGGCAATGGTGCCCTGTCGCCCCCGGAGCGTCGGCACCCGCGCTCGCGCCATCGCAAACACAAACAGCACTCCAGGCACTACTCCCACTCCCACAGAGAGCAGTCACCTCCTAATGGCTGCCTCCCCCAGAAGAAGAAAAAGAAGAAGTCTCGCCACAACCACTCCCCGACCAATGCGGTGACATTACATGTGAAAGGTGGAAAGAACTTGAACTTAGTGAGTAGCAGCGAGTGTCAAGTGGAGCAGGACGCCGAGGAGGACAGTTCGGAGGATGAAGTGCTCAAGTTTAGTGTGAAGTTACCTTTAATTAATGTAGTGCGGCAGAGTGGCAAGCCATACAGTCACAAACTTAGTCAATTATCAACTAAAAAGAGCAAATCTAAGGACTCGGTGAAGGAAAGAAGGACTCATGCTGTAACACCATGTAGTGGGAAGCCCAGATCTATGCTAGACATTTGTAGTTCCAAAAGCAAGAAGAAATCTAAGAAATCGGACAGTGGACCCACCTACCACAGTCAGATTGTGGACACAAACACTATTAAAATAAAAATCAGAAGAACTAGTGTTCATGAAACGGTAAGTTTTTTTGTTACTTATTTCATAACTAGAAGCCTTGAAGTAGAAAGCTTAGTGTTCCTGAAAGTAATGTTGTGCAGTATCCACATGTTTTGCAACTGCTACAACAGAGTACCTACATTGTGGAGTTACTAAAGTGCAAGTTATGTTTTTATTAGTCCTTTACCATGATTGTGTAAGTTGCATAATGCTGGTAATAAGTAGTAGTTTAGGTACATTTTTATTTCTGTACAATATAATAGCTTACTCAGTTTATAGTTATGTCACACTTGGAATAAAAACATCCTTTTTCTTCCTTTGCTAGTAGAATCTAGGTATTGCGTAGCCATCCAAAGTTAATTTCTAAGTTTAAACATGAAGTTAAAAATAAATCCTTAACTTTCATATACTCTATATTACTTATTGCTATTTTATTTGTTTCAATGTTTGCACAACTATAATAACTTGATACAATTATATTGGTAGAATAATGTATTAATAATCATATAAACGAAATAATCATATAAACATAATTATTTACAACAAAAGAGAATTGTCATATACATGCAATGTCAGGTATGTACCTCATTCTATATCAGTCAAATAAAAAAGGATGCATCACATTCACCATATCTAAATTGTGGAATGTTGTGGAAGGTTGTTAGAGCAATCATAGCATTCTATTTGAAAATGTATAAAATCTAAGTATGTTTACTTCCTTGCTAATCAGTAGAAATTATTGTGTTTCTGATGTATTAGGCCTCGCTCACTCAAATATCATTCTACTACTTTCCTCTAGAATTATGGTGCTGTGGCTCTAATTTAAACTCATTGTATTGCTTATTTTACTTTCTTCTTCCTTTCTCTATATCTTCAGTATAGTAGTAAAGTCTTTGGACCTATTTTTATGTTATTTGAGTCTTATCATAGTCGAGAATTGACATCATCAGTCTTTTTCGCTTTCCATGGCCATGGCCCGAAGCGGTGTGAGTCGACCCATGCGCTGGGTTCGTGCGTTTATGGCCCAGGGCGCCAAAACTCAAAATACGCCTCTGGCAATACCTATAGATTTTCTTTATCCCTTTATTTTATTGGACTCATTCTACAACTTAAATGGTCTATCTTATTATATTATTATCTCCCCGCCTACCTATCCGCGAAACTGACGCAATTGTATGCTTTTACGGTTATAGGTGCCGCCGACCCCGACGTCAATAGCAGACATAGGTCAGAGGAAGTCCAAGAAGAAACGCGCGGCGTCGCCGGTGGGTAGTGTGAGCTCCGGCGAGGAGTACGACCCGGCGCGCCCCGACACCGCCGCCGCCATGAGCGTCGCAGCGCCCAAGCCGCGCCATCCGCCCACCAAGACAAGGAAATCTAACTCTAAAAGTAAGCCTATTTTATATTACCTGCCTGTCTTATTACTAATTATCAGAGCATTATTTTCTCTCCACCCCAAATACCAGCAACTGTCACTATACAAAATATAGAACCATGTTATTTTTTAGTTTTTTACTGTAAATAATTTGGAAAGAAATTATCGTTGGTCCCTAAATTACTCCTGAGTGAATAGTTGCACCTTTCATCTGTTGGTGGCTGGTGGCTGGAGGAGAATCTAGCCCCGAAGACTGACACTAAATATTTTTTTTACTTTTCCCTTATTTTTATTGAACCCTGACATTTAGACTAATATTGTATACTGTTTTCAACATTAAAATCAAAGGTACTGCAACGCCTTTGATCTGCAACTGAAGCTACGGTACTAATCAAACCACAAATAATTCATCAATTCATCAATTCAACATTCACTCATATTATTTTCCGTTGATTTGACATTGATCACTAATTTTTTCAATGATCTATACCTACTTGTTTACCCTGCTGGCCACCATGACTGTTGCGTGACCAAGTCTCGTGAACCATTACACTATGGTGCTATTTCGATAGTCAACAAAATGGTATATAGATATAAATGGGGACTTTCATTTACCACCTAAAGGAAGGTCACGCTTTAGTGGACAACGGCCAACGACAGTAGTGCTACTCTACTCATGGATAATTACATTACACCCTGCTTGCTGCATCTTCAAGTCATAATATGCGTACAGAATATGGTTGAATGAGATGTGTATATGTTGTGTTGGTCCCTCTAAAGCAGGCGTAATCATTATACTCAACCTTTATTAAAGTGTTATAATGTCATGTGTAAGGTGTTAAATAAAAAAAGTGAATAATGAGGGGTTGGACTAAAAAAAAGGCATAGCTGTGTTCTGTAGGTTTTTATCTACACTCACACTGTAAGTCCTCTAAAACGTGTTCAAAAACGGTTGGCAATGGCTAGCATTACCACAACCGATTTTACTATGATAAGCTTTTTATCTGTGGCAGTAATGTAATTTTAACTTTACATGCTCATATATTGATACGTTATGAGTTTAAAATTCCAAACATCGAATTTGATAACATAATGTAAATCCTGTGCTCCTTCCTGACCAACGGCACGCGCCTCCCCGACCGCCGGCACAATCGAGTTGGCCATGGCGGTGCAATGGCGGTCATTCTATGGTTTCCGAACACTTAATTTAATATATATAATGTGAGTAGATAAAGCAGTGTATGTACGTAATTAGGCCTTATTACGTAACAGTTACATAAACTACTATTATGTAATAGGTTTATTTTATTTATTATGTAACGCGATTGTAATTTACACTTGGTTGTAACTTACACTGTTTAAAAAAACCGTACCCTCCGATTCTTAAGTATTTTTTTAAATGTTTATATAATGTGTTTTGTAAGTAAGACATGAAAAAAGGAAAGGGGACCAGTTACTTTCATCTCCGAGGACATGCAGCTCGGGGTTCTGGGTAGTAATACCATAAACATTTGTAAGACACAGAACGGGGAGTACAATTTTTATTTATTTATTAATGTGTATTTCCGAAGGTGCCATAATTCTGCACACGGCGGGAAAGAGTTGATAACTCAAGATATAAAATTGAAGAAATTTGAACCTCACGTAATTCCGGTTTCCTCACGATGTTTTCCTTCACCGAAAAGCGATTGGAAAATATCAAATGATATTTCGTACAAAAGTTCCGAAAAACTTAGTGGGACAAGCCGGGGTTTGAACCTTCGGATTAAAAGTCTGACGTCTTACCGCCAGGGCACCAGCGCTTTTTAATTGCCAACTGCTAAACATTTTAATCGCCTTAAGTCAAAGAATTAACCAAGGACCGGAAAACACCTTCGTTTGCTATCTTTTTGCAAGAGGTAACCTTATTAAATGGTTACTCAGATGATATTATGTGGGCTAATCCAACGATAGGGTAACCACCATATCGTAAAATAATATCGTAAATTAAAATAGCTTGATCACATTCTATTTAGAAACACTCACATATTTCCATTTATTAGACTATCGTCGGGTAAGGCAACGACGTTGTGTTTGCCGAATTGATAGGGTTTTTATAAACAACCTTTTCAAATGCTTGATCGAATACCCCTTGATTGGTAACCAGTTCCGGGCCATGAATTGAAATCGAAAAGTTTTATTTAAATTGTCACTTCGTCTCATACATCAGATAATGGCGGTTAAAAGGTTAAAGAGGAACCTAGCTTTTAAATGGTTTCATGACACTTTATTCTGATTAAAATACTGCTGTGCGAATTTACTGCATTTAAGCTTTGCATATATCTAACTTGCATGAAAACTTATACTGCATTCTATAGTATAAAAATTACGTTATTTATTACCTATTGCAAAGTTTGCTAACCCATCTTGTGTCATTTTTTTAAAGAACTTGTTGGTTACAATTATACTTCATAGAAAAGCATAAGTTTAGATATACTTGCGTCTGCGAGCAAGTGCGAACTATATTTTCTGGCATCTTGAAACTGGAGACATTTGTACCTGAATACATATGCTGAGCAATCACTTTATTTTTTTTTAAAGTAAACTTTGAACGTACTTTGACCAAGTGTACTTTATTTGTACTATATTCAGTACTCTACATTAAAATAGTCACTGTCGCCCTTGTATTGTACGAAACTTTTTCATACTATTTGAAGAGACTAGTGTGGCACATAGCTGGGAAGCGGGCGCCACAGTCGTGGACATATTCAATACATTATTAGTTGACCAATATATTTTTTTTTCAGACCATTTATTGCAATGCTTATTATTGTTTAAACACCTACGTAAAAATAAAGATGAAGGATTATGATAAACTTATTATAATTTCTGCTAGCAGCTGAAAGACACTGTATCCATTTACACTTTTATTTTGAATTTTAAATCATCCATCATTTTTGTACAAATTTCCTAAAATAATATTTACGGCAGTCTTAACTGACTTGCTTCATTTATAATATTTAATTATACATTGCATTAATCAGGTCGTTAACTTTTCCGCCATGCTCTTGTAGTTTTTAACAGGTTTCTAAAAAAATATTTGCAATGCTGTCTGTGTTTGTCAGCTCTTTTATTTATTGTTTATATCAAATCAAAAACAGTTCAATCACAGTAAAATCCATTTTTATTGTTTATTTTGTGTTTTAACCCTTTCACCGCCACAGTCGGCTGTGGCCGACATCAAAAAGTTGTGCCATGAACGCCAACGACGGCTACAGCCGACAGGCTTTGTAATGCAATAGGGACCTACGCGGGCTTCCGCAAAGTTCAATTTCGCTTGACAAAACGCGATTACGTGGCGTCGGTGGCCCGTCATTTTTGTTCAATACTTGGCGGTCAAAAGGTTAACGATTTAGGCTCGTTTCTCTTAAATATTTACGAAGTTTCAACTATAATTTAACGCAGTAACATGTGGCGCAGTGCGAATTTTAAATAAAGTGATACTGTTTATGATTATGGCAGATGATGTGTAGTATTTTTCTAGTTATGCGACACCAAAGATATTAAGCGCGTTCAATTTATTCTAGTTTATTTTGAGTAAAGTTGCCTAATTTTTAAACCCCCTGGACTGCGATGTAAACTATGGTGTTATCTATCTATATTATATATATATATATAACTCAAAGGTGACTGACTGACATAGTGATCTATCAACGCACAGTCCAAACCGCTGGTTCTAGAGATTCAAATTTGGCACGGAACCTATTCCTTATAAGGTCTAGGGGTGCGCTAAGAAAGGATTTTTCAAAATTCGTCCCCTAAGGGGGTGAAATGGGGGTCCAAAGTTTGTATGGGGAAACAAGATTAGTTAGTCTATTATATTCGAAACTTCACAGAAGTATTCCTAACAATAAATTAGTAAATACGTGTTGCAGGTTTTTTGAGAATTCAACCCCTAAAAGGGGGAAATGTGGTCAAAAAGTCTGAAAATCAACATGGGTATTGTTTCTATGGTTTATCGGGTCGTTGATTACGAAAACAACAACGATTTTAAAATCCGACGTGGCGGACGTGAAATACTATCTCCCCTGTTAGAGTACAATGGAGTTGAAATGTCTAAATATCCATATGGGTGTCGTTTTTGTGATTTTTTGGGACGTTAATTAAGAAAATGGCATCGATTTTGAAATTTAATATTGTGGACATAAAAATTCTTGAAAGTATTTGTGCCAAATTGCAATCTTCTTCTAAATATATAAAAGAAGAAACTGACTGACATATCAACGCACAGCCCAAACCGCTGGTTCTAGAGATTCCAAATGTGGTACGTAGGCTCCTTATAAGGCATAAGGATGCAATTAGAAATTATTTTTAAAAATTTACCTCCTAAGGGGGGAAATGGGGTTCAAAGTTTGTATGGGAAACGAGATTAGTTCAACTATTTTATTCGAAACTTTACAGGAGTATTCCTAACGATAAATGAGAAAACAAGTGTTTCAGCTTTTTTGAGAATTCAACCCATAAGGGGGAAATGTGGTGACAAAATTTAAATATCAACATGGGTATTGTTTCTATGGTTTATCGGGTCGCTGATTACGAAATCAACACTTAAGGGGGTGAAATGGGGGTTGATAGTTTGTATGGGGAATTTTTAAATGTTGAACCAATTTAGATGAAACTAGGTATAGAGATAGTTTGTGTACCGGGAAACGACATGGGACAGTTTTTATCTCGAAAATCGATCTTTAAGGGGGTGAAATGGGGGTTGGAGGTTTGTATGGAGATTTTTTTACCGCGAACCGATTTAGATAATTTTGTTGTGGATATAGTTTGAGTCCCAGGAAACAATATAGAATATTTTTTAAGGGGTAGAAAACATGTTGGTAGTTTGTATGGCGAATTATTAACCGCTGAACAGACGATTGAAATGAAACTTGGTACACATTATATAGATTGAGTCGCGGTTAATAATATAGGATAGTTTTTATCTCGAAAATCAACCCTCTAGGGGGTGAAACGGGGGTTGAAAGTTTGTATGGGAAATTAATAACCGTTGAACCTATTTAGATGATTTGGTATGGAGATATTTTGCGTTCTGGGGAAGGATATATAATAGTTGTTATCCCAGAAGTAATTCCTTAAGCGGGTAAAAGGGAGGGTGGATTACTAATTCCACGCAAATGAAGTCGCGGGGAAAAGCTTCTATTCAAGAGTAGAAATCTGTATTAATCATAATCTCTCAGTAGTAAGTCGTTGATGGCGTACGAGGGTTGCTACTTATATATCCGGAAACAAAAAAACAAACAAACGTACACGGCTGAAAATGGTTTTATTGTTTTTCAAAGTATTCCCCTTGATGATCTATGCACTTTTGCATTCGCGTGAACCAATTTTTAAAGCACTTCTGCCACTCCGCCTGAGGTACCTCCATAACGTGTTGTTTGAATGCGTCGACAGCATCTTCAGCGGTCGAAAATCGTTGACCGCGTAATTTATTCTTTATATTTGGAAATAAATAAAAATCGTTGGGTGCCAAGTCAGGGCTGTACGGCGGATGACCCGTTAATTCCACATTTTGACCCTCCAAAAATAGAGTTGTTTCGCGTGACGTATGACAGCTGGCATTGTTATGATAAAGAATGATTCTTCGTCGCTGGTTAGTTTTACGAATTTGTTCAAATACTTCCGGTAAGCAAATGGTCGTGTACCACTCTGAATTAACCGTTCTACGGTTTTCTAGTGGCACTGTAGCTACATGGCCATTAATACCGAAGAAGCAGGCCACCATTTGTTCCAATGTACTTTTTGCACGAGTAACTTTCGTAGGGTTCGGCTCATTTTGAAACACCCATACCGTTGATTGTTGCTTCGTTTCGGGATCGTATGCATAGATCCAGGATTCGTCACCTGTATAGATGTTATAAACGGCTTTTGAGTCACCACGGTTATATTTTTTTAACATTTTATTGCACCATTCGATGCGGGCATCTTTTTGCTCTTTTGTTAAGTTGTGGGGTATCCAACGCGAACAAATTTTTTTTACAGCCAAATAATTATGTAATATGCTATTAATGCTGGTCATAGAAATATCCAGAGTCGCCTCTATCTCGCGGTACGTAACATGTCGGTCGTCCATTATAAGTTTTCGCACAGCCTCGATATTTTGTTGTACAACGACCGATTTCGGGCGACCTGCCTTAACTTCGTCCGTAAGCATACTACGTCCACGATTGAACTCACTAAACCAGTGATACACAGTAGTTTTAGATGGGGCTTCATCACCAAAAGTTGAAGTTAGTTGATCTATGCACTGTTGTTGCGTTAAACCACGCCGAAAATCATAATAAATCATAGCACGAATATTTTCACGAGTGAGTTCCATTCTTGCTGCGAGATGACATTTAAAACCCGTCAAAAACAAAACACGAGCGTTAATAAGAAAGAAAAAATATACCGGCCAGTACTTAAAAAAAGTTCAAATTTTACCATGGAGGTCAAATATGCTATTTAAGAAGATTGTAATCCCGGTTTCCGGATATATAAATAGCAGCCCTTGTAACAATTAAACAATTATTGCAATAATTTCTTTAAAATAAAAAATGAGGGAACCGCCGTCTTCAAAACGTGGTATACCGAAACCTCCAGAATGTAACGAATACTTTTCCGAAAACCGCTTCTAAATCAGTTCAGCGAAACGCAAGATGATCGCGGACAAACATACATTCCTACATACAAACATACGAGTCTAACTGAGAACCTTCTTTTTTAGTACTTTTAGTACGCGGGCGAAGCCGCGGGAAAAAGCTAGTAGATACAAGTTTGCTTGTATGTGGCATCGTAAGTTCCAAACGTATAATCAGATTATGATTCGTTACTTTGTTGTTCGGAAAGGGACTAGACTGTTGTTGGTGATTTAATTTAATTTATAATAAGTTCCTACACTCAGCAGCAGACGTAGATAAGCCAGCGAGGTGATGACATCATTTTTAAATGCTCTTCTTCTGCTAACAACAATTTTGTGTCTACCTCATGTAACTCATGTTGAGCGCCTCACCCGCCTCCTAATAAATACACAGTCTATATGAGGTGATATCCAATTAATAAATCCACTCACACTTAATTTATGTTGCAGGTAAAACCGAAAAGACTGACAAAAATAGGGTTAGCGGCTCAAGCAGTAAAGAAAGCGGACCCCAGAGTGGATGGGCGAGCTCCATGCCAGAAGAAATTCTCGTCAAGATCTTCGAATACATAGTGGCTACGCAGGGGACTTTGCCCACTGTTATCAAGTAAGTTGGCTTAGACTGGCGCCACCTCTTGGCGCTGATTGTTAACGAAACTTATTGACACAGCATTCGATTTATTTACTTTTTCCCTTTGAAATCGTATAAACCAGAAAACAACAGTTGGCACGCAAATGTGCAGGCATAGCTAAAACGACCTCTATTGCTGTAGAGTGCCGAGCGAATGCTGTTTTTAATTCTTTATATGATATGAGCTCAATGGTTCTACTACAGAGAAAAAAACAACAATCACCAATACCGTCAACTGCTACAACTTTGCCTATGATGCTCAACTTTGCCTGGCTTGAAAAACAATGGTTTTCTTCACCAAACAGCTATTTTATCTTATACCTGAGATGGCCGCCTGTCTCCCATCTCGGGAATAAGATACAAAGTTGAGCGTCGTAGGCAAAGTTGTAGCAGTTGACGGTAGTTCCTAGGAATCCTGGGTTATGGAAAGAGATTAATAAGTGCCAGTTAAATATAGTATTAAAATTGGAAAATGTTCCCTTTTTGCTCAATGTACTATTAATACTATTATAATACAATACAGTTGGTAACACGGTCATGTAATAAGGCTAATCTATTGTATTGGTGGTTCTTCATGCACGTCATGTTTGTTTGCAGGCTTGGTAAAGTGTGCAAGCTGTGGCACGCGGTTAGCCTTCGTTCGGAGCTATGGAAGCAGGTCGATTTGGCGCAGTACACCAGCGAAAAATTCAAAACCGATTACAGACTAGTTTCGCTTCTTGAAAATCGGTTATCTTATTGCCAGAGTCTCAATATAGGTAAGTACACTTTATTTAGCTCGCCAGTCCTAAATCATTTTATTTAAAATGTAAATTTACGTGTGTCAGTACGGTTTTGTATTATATTTTGGATGACGTGTCACTGAAATATTTTTTCCTCATGTTTTAATCAATTTTATATATTTAGCATGACTTTGTCCATCGTTGATATTTGAATATATCTTGCAATTTTATTTATTTATATTGTGTTGTTCTGTAGGTACTTAGGTACAGGGCAGATTCGTTTGAAAGATGAAAGTGTATATTTACAGCATCGAACATGTAACATACTCACTATTTGGGTTTACTTTGATGTGAGATTCGTCTAAGCAGTTACGAAACCGTAAGAAAGCGGCGATACGTTTTGCACATTGAATTAATTTTTAATAAAAATGCTAAGTTTTTAAATTAATCAATAAAGCTTGAGCACATCACAACTTGTAAAGGTAATAAAGTAAAAAATGTACACTTAATTGTGTCGCAGATATTTACCTACACGTATCTATAGATTAGCTTGTATTTCCCATACAGTCGAGTATAGAGATAATCATATTGTATTTTTCTTACGCGAGTATTATGAGCCCAAATATGGAATATGCGCAATTTATCCTACTGTTACTGACAATCTTGTCAGCCGGAATATATTTACCCATATCGAGTATGTATTTATGCAGAAAGTTATTCTGTAACCTAAACGACTTTTCTACGTAAAAACCTTACTTGCAGCCCAATGGAAAGTGTGCAACGTATCCTGGGTGCTGGCGTGCCTGGTGGAGTACTGTCCGAACCTGGCCGAGCTCAGCGTCGCGGGCTGGAGCCGCCTCACGCCCGAACAGCTGTATGACCTCGCTCATGGGCTCCCCAAGCTCCAGCGGCTGGATCTCTCACTTACGGTATACAATACGATCTACAATAGTACATGGTTTAAATAATCCTAAAACTCTTTTCCTCTTTTCGCGGCTGTAAACAGTCACTGTGCCATCTCGAGCCTTATCAATTATTATATTATGCATCTTTCACTTCCGCCCTGCGAGCATATAGCTCTGACGGCCAAGTAAGCCAGAGTGGAGAGATCTGCGGGTTCCCTTGGGGTCCACTCAGGCCGACGAAGACACACCGGAGACGGAGACCCTGACCAGAGTACCTCTGGAGTACTTCGGTCGAATTCGACGAATAAAAAAGGAATTTTCTAAATATGACATTGATATTATCCATGTTAAGTCAACTGTCAAAATCGTGAATGAACAAGAAGTCATGGTAGAAGAAACTGGGTATCGCCATCTCTACGTGACAGTGGCGTATGTCACGTAGAGATGGCGATAACCAGTTTCTTTTAAACTTTAAATTTCGAGGTAATTTGGATGTAGCTACTTTGCGGAGTAGAGGGCCAGGTTTAGGTTCACCAGAGTTACAGAGTATGCAGAATCTACTAAGCCACATCCAATTTAAATAAATTTACCGCAAAATTTAAAGTTTAACAATCAAAGTGGTGCCTGTGACGTAGTGATGGCGACACCTTGTTTTCTTCTACCATGCAAGGAGTACAAGCTATTTATAAAAAAAATATTCTGCTCGTCGCGACAGACGGCTCCACAATTATGCACACAGCAGCATCTTTAAGCCGGAAATAATAGAATTTTTCTCTCTATGTGCTCGGAAATTTTCACCTTACTATAGCAAAATTAGTACGTCAAATTCTTCATTATTTGCCAATACCTACAAATAAAAAAATATAATAGTACATTATTGCCGAGGTACGCAAAGAAAGGTATTTTCTGACTAAATACTAGGTGCCAGGGCGAGGCTTGCCTATATATAGTGATTTTCTCAAATATGTGAGGAAATAAAAAAATATTACGAAAAAGTTCAAGTAATTTATTCCGTTCACGTGACACTCTCTAATACCTATAGAATAAAAAGATATCGTAGATGGTTTTTAGTTTTTTGATTGCTCACTGAAATAAGCTCAAAACACATTTTTCGAAGAGGTCGATTTAAAGGAATTTTTGCTAGCCTTCCAATTTATAAAATAACACATAAACCCTGTTATACTTGTCTTTTGACTTAGTAGGAAGCATTCCGCCACCGAGTTTACTATCTTCTTCCATACTATTTTCGTCGCTAAAACACATTATCACAGTTTATTTTATACTAAATAAATAAAAAAGTATCGATAAAATTATTCGTAAAAAAGTTACTTTGCCTCTGTTAACTGTTTTTTTTTTTTAATTTTTAATCTCAAATAACTGTCTAACTGATATCGAGTTAAGCGCTCTCCTCACGCGCGAATCACGGCTGCTTAAATGAATAATTTTGGTTGGCTGAATGTGTTTATTTCTTTGCCTTGTCGATTTGTATACAATTTTGAGAGTTTTTAAAGAAATACAAAATGGAATTTCATACATCTATTTTACTCCTAGGAGTAAAACAATCATAGAGTTTTAACTTTTTAAATTGAGTTGAGAAGCACATAGTTAGGCACTTTGCTTTCAATGACTTCGATTCGATTTACGAATAAAATGCGGCCATTTTCGAGCATTGTCGAGAAAAAATCATTATTGTTTAGATATGGGTCGTTCACTAGTGAGTGATTTAAATAAACTATATCTTTTGATTCAACTCACTGAATATTTCACTCGCTCAGTAACTCATCTATCTCAGTGTTTACAGTATTACTTGCTCGCTCTTTCCCACTCATGATTCAAATGAGCCGGCCGAGTCAAACGAGTGAGACGATGCGAATATGCTAACAGATCCACTGAGCGAAATGAGTGATCTCCGCGAGGGAAAGATATGAATCAATCTGTTCAATTCAGTGAAGGGTTTTGCGCATCTCTATTATTGTTGCTCTGGCTGACGTGAAGTTGTATTAAAATCCATTACTGTTTTTTTACCTTTTAAACATTTCATTCGACTAAGAATTATCATTTTAAACAGCTACATCTACACCGACTGAACGACAATCCCTTCAAACTAATATGATACAGCGAGATAGTGAGATCAAAAACCTTCTCTCGTTGTGTATCAGGACTTGCTGGACCGCGTCTGATCGTGCGAATACGGCTTAATAATAATCACAGACACAACAATATTTTTTAAACTAAGAAAACAAAATCACTCAAAAAAAAGTCATTGCTTTTGTATGGAGGGTTGACCGTCTGAGACGACGGGTCCCATTTTGTATGGAGGGTTGACCGTCTGAGACGACGGGTCCCATTTCGTATGGAGGGTTGACCGTCTGAGACGACGGGTCCCATTTTGTATGGAGGGTTGACCGCCTGAGACGACGGGTCCCATTTTGTATGGAGGGTTGACCGTCTGAGACGACGGGTTCCATTTCGTATGGAGGGTTGACCGTCTGAGACGACGGGTCCCATTTCGTATGGAGTGTTGACCGTCTGAGAAGACGGGTCCCATTTCGTATGGAGGGTTGACCGTCTGAGACGACGGGTCCCATTTTGTATGGAGGGTTGACCGTCTGAGACGACGGGTTCCATTTCGTATGGAGGGTTGACCGTCTGAGACGACGGGTCCCATTTCGTATGGAGTGTTGACCGTCTGAGAAGACGGGTCCCATTTCGTATGGAGGGTTGACCGTCTGAGACGACGGGTCCCATTTCGTATGGAGTGTTGACCGTCTGAGAAGACGGGTCCCATTTCGTATGGAGGGTTGACCGTCTGAGACGACGGGTCCCATTTTGCGTCCAAAAAATTTTACTCCTATTTTTTCTTATTTGCAATACGATACCAATTATGCCCTTCAACTTTTTGTTACACCCTGTATATCGTCAGGTGACAACCAAAACTCACTAATTGCAAAAAATGGCGCTGTTGTAATTGATTGAATTAATTGTGTTTTCAACCGACGTCAAGATTTCGAAGGAGGAGGTTATCAAGTCGTGGGGATATTTGTTTTTTTCACCGATTATTCGAAGACGGCTAGACCGATTTGGAAAATTATTTTTTTGTTTGTAAGAGTATACTTCACAGTTGGTCCCATTGTAACCAGGTTACAGTGTTGTACAGAACGCCATGGACAGAAGCCGATGGAGATGGTTCATACACACAAAGTGCAAATCATCCGGTGATGACCACGATCCTCAGTCATGAGGGAGCGACCGAAGAGAGAGAGAACCAGGTCAGGATCTGATGATGGGATCCTGGAGAAATCGAGGGATCTCTTCAACTATTATAGGCACACCTATAGTGATTTGAGTGTTTTTTACAGCAGCTCGAGCATTTGCTGTTGGAAAGGTGGAGGCTAAGTGAAGTCGGTTCTTTTTTGTTTGAAATTATTACGAAGTGTTTTCGTATGAAACAGACATGCCTACTGCGAAAGTTTTTAAACACTTTCCATTACTTTGGAGAACATTTTTTCCCAATAGGTTGAAATTGGGTAGCTAAAAAATTTACTTGTCTGTTATTTTAGACTACTCTAGAGCCGAACATTTAGGTACTTTTCCATGTAATTTTAGGATCATGGTTCACTGGTTAAAACCTGCTGGAGTAAATACTTCTGTAATCAGGAGTCAGTTAGTTCATGTGTTGTCTGTTTGTAGTCGGAGACGGGCGGGTCGAGCACGTGTCTGTCGGCGGCGTCGATGGCGCGCGTGGCTTCTAACTTCGGCGACCGGTTCACACACCTCACGCTGGCCAACAACAAGTTTACTGCGCTGCCTCAGATACTCTCCTCTATCGCGGTACGTGTAGTGTTGTCATTATGTGTATGTTGCAACATTAGAACTGTGGCTTATTATTCTTATAAATGATTGTGTTCGTTTGCAGGCGCACTGCCCGAATCTCGAGGTGCTGGACATATCGGGCGCGCGCGCCACGTCGCACCCCGCGGCGGTGCCGCTCGAGGCGCTGCAGAAGGGCTGCCCCAAGCTCAGGGTGTTCAGGGCCGCCAACTCGCAGCTCGTGCTGGCCTCCGCTACCACGTCACAGCAGGTGGGTACTACCGAAAAATTGCGTAAACTGAGTATATCCTAACTGAGCTATAACCTATCATAAATGAGCTAGCTACTTATTGTATGTATGTAATTTATTTGCAAAAAATAAGTTTGTGTGAGTCATCAGTCATTAGGTGGTAGGTGACAGTGGGTTGCTTATTTATTCTGCTATTTGTACTCTATACAGGTCCTGGCATGCAGAAACCTTAAGAACTAATCTAAATCTATATTTATATCTTGAGAGGAAGTCATTTACACTGTAATATCTATTACCATTTAGAAGCTGATAATTTTTAAATCTATTTAGAGGCAGTTGTCTTATCCATTTTGGAAGCTTGTCAAAGATATTCATGCACATGACAAACAGTGATTGGAATGTAATGCAGACCTGAAGAATTCAATTATGAACCAACCGTCCAGGGGGGCGATTTTTGACTTTCGAGCGCTCGGATTCAAAGAAATTAAGCACGAAAATAATCGCACAGGAGTGTTTGTCACCATTAAATAATCGTGTTTTAAATTCCTATTACTGTTATTTTAACAATATCATTACTTAATTTTATTCAGAATTTAAAATGTCAGATTCGAGCGCTCGAATCTCAAAAATCGCTCCCAAGTATCTCGTTGATCTCTATTAGAGATACTGCAGCTGATGTAAATAAATACATGTGTCTCTTTATAAAAATCAATAAAAATGCAGACTTCGAGAATATATAAACTTGATAACGGTAATATATTAAGTTTTTTGAACAACGGTTTGCTTGCTTTATAAGGGAATTTGTCGCAAAAGGCACGTACACATTTTTTTGTGCTAGGAATGCAATTTTAGAGGTTAATGAAGTGTGTCCCTACAATTAAGCCAATATAATCTTAACACATTGGTACAAGATTAAATGCTTCGATTGACATGATACCTCGTTGTAAATTTATCATGTCACTGTGTGATTGTGTGTATAATGTGTTTTTTCAAAATTGTCCCGCAAGGTTAACTTTTACGGTTAAAATAAGGCGGTGAAGTGCCTAGTTTATGGTCAAAGCAAAAATTAAAAAGTTACAGAAATTGCAGGCTCGATTTTGCAACAAAAATGTTGTATACGAATTCCATTTTTGTCGAGCCATACAAAAATAAGGCGAAGGTCCTAAACAGCCGAAACACAACATCGGTTTTTATTATTTGTAATGTTGGTACCGCGACTTTTAACTTATCTCAAATAGCTTGCGATAGTTTCAGAATAAAAATACACTTCCAACTTTTCAATTAAAATAGTATTTTGTGCAACAGTTACATAATAAGGGTTCTTAAGATTCGAGGGTCGAAGTTACAAAATGAGGCGAAGCCGAATTTTGTAATAACAGACCCGAGAAATTTAAGACCTAATTATGTACCGTTGCACACGAAACTTTTTCTACGACAGTAGCAAAAACGTAATTATAAAATAATTTTAAAGTTCTTAAGTATCACGAGTACATAAATCAATTTTGTTTTAAGATTTTTCTATCAACTAATATCTCTTACTTTTGTGCCGAAGTCTTCGGATATTCACTGTGAAGTTTTCTTGCCACTTATTTTTTGAAAATTAACATAAACTTCTTGATATTAACATAATATACGAGTTTAAATACAAAAATTAAGTTTCAACACAATGTACGGCACATTGTGTTGAAACTTTTTAAATATTAACTTTTTGACTAAATGTCATAGACAGACCACGAGTTGGTTTTCAATTGCAAAAAAATATGGCTTCGTTCGAGTAACTCTCAATGCAAAAGTTTACATTAAACTACTATTATGCTTTTCATAAATATGGAAACTAAATTATTTAAGATATTAATACTTTAAAAAAGACATGATAATGTTTTTATCCTAGTTTGTGCCAAAAAAATAATTTCAAGTATATATCAATTTGAAAATATAATTTATATTGTAAACAAGAACAAACCCTTTTTACGTCACACCTGGCCATAATGTGAGTTTTACCGCTCGCTACGCTTACGGTAAAACTCGCATTATGGCCAGGTGGGGACGTAAAATTGTGTACTCACCACGGGCAGTAAAAAAGAAAGCCCTCTATCGCATATTTACAACCCTCGCCTGCGGCTCGGGTCCCAAATACCTGCGATTTCGGGCTTTCTTTTTTTTACAGCCCTAGGTAAGTAATGTACTATTAGACATGGCACCTGGTCAGTGTATTAAAAAAACAAAAACAGTTGCACAATATGTTTTGTGTGACTGCCAGCAGTTATAGAAAGTACCTATAGACAAATAGACTTTAGCGCCTTCACTTAAATGATGTAGTTTTAGATACCACTATCAGTCATTTAATTGGCATATAGAAGTGCTGGAGTAGAAAAAGATATAAAGGCGGCAAAGCTGGGCGTGTGTACATACCACGAACATAGAAAATTGTAGTTTCGGCTATATCTGTCTCTGTCACTCATAATGACAAGCGATGAAGATGATAAGATATGATTCGAATCGAAATGCGATGTTCGTGGTAGCGGTCATCCTGTTAACCTAGAAGTTATCCTAAAATACATTATTTAGGTCAATATTGTTTGTTGTCCACCAAAGTGCTGGTATTTGGCTGTTTTGTATCATTTAAAAAGAAGCACTATATTGGACTCGGCGCGAAGGGCCATTGCTGGCTTCGTATTAAATTAAACGGACTCCTAAAGTCGTCCGTTTAAACATAATACTCAGCCCGCAATGTGCTACTTCGGCTCCTCGACAATAATGTACTATTAAACAGATGGAGTGTGAGGGCTGGACGCTGCTGGAGGAGCTCTCGATCGCGGCGGAGGCGGCCGCGGAGAGCTTGGGGGTGGGCGAGTACCGGCTCGGCGACGAGGCGCTGGCGCGGCTCGTGCGCGCCGCCACGCGGCTGCGGTTGCTGGACCTGCGGGGCCTGCACCGCCTGTCCGACTCGGGGCTGGTGCGCGTGCCGGCGTGGGACCTGCAGCACTTGTTCCTGGGCGGTCAGTATACTATTTTAGATGGCGTTGTCTTTTCAACCGACTTCAACATTTCTAATGAGGTTCTCAATTCGTAGGGATCTTTGTTTTTGCTATTTTTTTAATGTATGTTTACCGATTATACGAAGACGGCTGGACCGATTTGTTTGAAAGAGTATACTTGACAGTTGGTCCCATTGTAACCAGGCCAGGATCTGATGGTGGGATTCTGGAGTAATCGAGGGAACTCTTCATAGTGATTTCAATATTTTTTCCAGCATCTGGCATTTCCTATTGACAAGGTGGAGTCTAAGTGGACGTTCGTTTCATGTTTAAAATTATTTGTTCTTTGTTATCTTTTGTTTATTATTAGGTATACAAAGTGTTTACGTAAGAAACGGTCAATATTCAACTAAGGTTTTCTAAGCTTTATGAACTCGTATATTACTGATGGATATGGCTGAGCTCTGTTGGAAATGGCAGCGGCAATCCACTGGCTCCTTGTAACCATTACCTGCCAATATGAAATCGCACATCACAATAAATATAAGCCTATAAGGTGTATATTCCATAACGCTAAGAAGTTCGACTTCGACCGTTTAACATAAATCCTACCTTTACGAATTCAAAGCAGAATCTTAAATTAGCTTCTTAAATTGGGGACATAACAATTTCCAAGGCGATTACATCGGCACACCGACTAAGATCGTTATGTAAAGTACCTACAAGAAAACTGCCCGTCTCAACGTTTTCAGCCACATGCTGTTTTCATTCAAGTAGCGCAAAGTGCACGCTCACACTTACACACATATATTGACAGTATGAAATATGTATATTAATGAACAAGTGCCGTATTCTATCTGGCTTTGACCAACATATATTCGTAGCGTAACAGCGCTAGCACAGTACTTTAGAACTGAACGTTTAATATAAATACTGTGATTCAGGTTGCAACGTGACCCGGAAGAGCAACTCGTGCCTGGAGCTGATCTGCGAGAAGTGGTCGCACAGCCTGCTCGAGCTCGACCTGTCGTGGGCGTCGGCCGAGCGCGTGCTCGACACGGCCGTGTGCGCGCTCGCCGACGCGTCGCATAGCAAGCTCAGGTACCCACGACGCGCTCATACGCTGCATTTTCAGCTTAAACTAACAAAATTAAACAAATAGGTTAACTTTTTCAAAGACGTACATTACGCACGTATTAAACGTTAGCTTGGACCTACATTTATTGGGCGGTATTCACTTAAGCGTTATCTTTGTTGGAGTATCTCGGGAAAGACAAGTGTCATAGAATGTTCGAGTTCTCTAATAACCCCAGACACTTCTCTTTCTGGACAAACTCTATCACTACTAGGTGTTTTGGTATGGATTATATTATAATCGACATTTCATACGTTTCTCACCTACCGTTTTGTATTGAATGAGAATATTTTTTAACGTGTTCTTAGCTTACTATAAACGTCTATTAGGGTGTATTGCAAATATTTAATTAGATAAGAGTTAATAAGAGTTTCATTTAACTCGCCAATGCATGTTATGTAGGTACAACATTAACAATGTTCTCTGGCCAGCTACTACCTAAATCTTGTGTTTAATAACTACTAACTAAAGATCTTAACATAATTATCTTGTTTCCACAGAATTCTGAACTTGTGCGGTTCATCAGTATCGTTAGAACCTGTGAAAAAGATTCTAATGCGGTGTCCGCACCTGGAGTCTCTGAACCTGGCGGCGTGCCGCGCCCTGCCACGCGGCATGAAGCGCCTTTACACCGGCAAGGAGCTGCAGGACCTCAAGGACAGCTTCGACCCCACTAAGGCCAAAGCGAAACAAGACTCCGACAAAGAGGACGATGACACCTCTAACAAAAAAGACAAAAAGTGTCAAAACGAATCCAAATCTGAGTCCGCCGACAAGACACCCGATCATGACGATGAAAAGTCCGGTGCCAAAGTAGAAGCCAAGTCACCTGACAAGTCTTCCTCAACCGTTTTCCAGGAACCTAAAAGTGTATCTGATGCCACAGTCATACCTGATAAGAAACCTTCCGAGCTATCGACGAAATGTTCCCCGGATTATAAAGCAGAGTCTTCCACTAGCAAAGATGCCGTGGACACTCCTGTCCACACTCCAGAGGGTAAGCACTCCACAAGAGAGCCAACCCCGAAACTTCTCAGTCCCATTGTACAGTCCAAGCCCGACTCCTCCTCCACTCCGAGATCTGATTCAGCCAAAACTGACATTGGCAGTCCCCACTTCAGTCCCGTGTCAAAACCCGATAGCCAAGTGCAAAATAGTCCCGAGGTATTATCAGAATCCTTCAAAAGTAATTCCTGGAACCTGGGCCAGTTTAAAACAACCCCAACTCACAGGTCTGAAGCTAGTCCTCTCAATCGCTTAGATAGCCACAGTAGAGTGAAAGCGAGTAAAGTGATAGAACAATGTAGCCCAACGACGTCATTAGAAAATAAACTTAGTCCGGAACTTGTGGGAGCCAAACAGGACATAAAGAATCCTAATAGTTGGAATTATGGCAATTACAGCCCTATGACTCATACTCAGAAGAGCCCATATTCCGCGCAGCCGAGCCCGGCGCAACCGAGCCCTTACTCTGCTCAGCCTAGCCCATACTCCACTCAACAAAGTCCATACTCCTCCCAACCTAGTCCTTATTCCGCCCAGCCTAGTCCTGACACCAGCCAAATGGTGAAAACAGACATACCAAAATCGGGAGCTTGGAACGCTGGCAATTATAGTCCGATGCCAAAACACCATGCACCGTTTTCGCCTCATCCGTCGACCCACACGAGCCCCGATCCCGGATTAGGAGTTAAAAGCGACTCCATCAGAAGCAATCCCAATAAAACGCCCGGTCAATACAGCCCTATGTCGCGGCAAGACCGACTGCATCAGAGCCCGTACTCCCCGCGACCTAGCGCTGAAAATGTCGCTTACAACAACAAAAAGAGTCCCGGTGTTGGCGGTTACAGTCCAATGATGCGGCCCGACTGTCATCTACCGAGCCCGGACGGCGGGCAAAGCTCCAGACCGGCGATAAGCCGGGTGCAAGACGTATACGGGCGGCAAGCGACGAAGCTGCCCGACTTGATGGCGAGCAGCGGAACGGAGCTGCCCGGTGCGTGGGGACTGGACAGGTTCAGCCAGCTGGGCAACCCGAGCGTGGAGTCGCTGGTGTGGGGCGCCGGTGGCTCGTACCCCGCGGAGTCGACGCACGCCGCGCCGCGCCTCGACAACATTCCCCCCATGCTGAACACGCCGCCCCCGCAGGCGTGGCCCGGCCTGCCCTCGTTCACCTCTAGTGCGCGGAGACCCAATAACGATATGAGTGACCCGTGGACTTTAGGTCAGTTTCGTGTGGAGCCTCCTCACCAAGTGCACAATACGTTTGTGGAGCAAAATGTGTCGTTCGACTCGCTGAGTACGCCGCACGCGCTGCCGCACCTGCCGCAGAGCTACCTGGGGGACGGCTTCTCGGGCTCGCGTCTCGAATGACGCCCGGCCGACCACCTCACCGCGATCGCTGCGTATGTATACACCTTGAACAATTATCTTGTAGAGATTGTATATAAGATTATCTTTTTTAGATGTAGCATTAACAAGCGTAGGTTTGCATTCAAGTTATTTTGCAGCCTATGATAAGAAGATGAGAGCTGAATATTATATAGTTATTCATCCATCTTAGAAGTTGGATTATACACTGAGCTAGATTTTAGAGTGATTCTTTCTTACGATACCAAACAGTTTTCATACAATTTAAGAGACCAAGATGATATTCTGCTTTCCCGATGTAACAAAATGTTTCCGCGGAGGCGATAAGTTTTTACAATCTGCAGGTACAGATATTATGCCTTTGATCAACTACACCAGTTAGTAAGTCGTACAGGATTAATGTATGTATACATAAATGTTATATTGACGTATATATTGTCAAGGCCTTGTTATTCGAGGAGCCACATGTCTTACAAATATACCTCAGTAGATTATGAAATAGTGCCTCAGAATCTCGACAGTGAGTATGAGTAATACGACAAGCGATAATTAGAAGCAGAGGTTTGAATCATCAGTTGCAACTGCTGGCTGCAAGATGGGTTGTTCTGAACCGCCTGTAACGCGCGTTAATAGTTAATCCCATGCTTTCAGATCTTAACGTAAGTAACATCTTTTTGCAAGTGAATCGATTCGTTAAGTATGGTTGAGACAATCCGTCCAGTGTAGCCCTTTATCAAGATAGTAAGCCTCGTAAATACGGAGCGGACGCAGAAGCATGCCTCTCGTGCTGATCCTAACATTATAGCGTCTGAGTACTTATTTCGCCTCGAGAAGCTCCCACTTGTCCCATGGAACTAATCACTTCCAATCTCTTTTTTTAGATAGTCTTTATAAAGATCAAAAATGTGTTATTCATACTTAGTTATCACACTTATTACAATACCCTTATCGAGTTTGGTTCGTGTTAAAGCATGTCAATCAAAACGCTTTTAAGATTTTAACGACTCGCCATCCATGCCATGGCACAAGTGGGTGCTGCTCATTACATCTCACTTGAGGCTTCCTGTTTTCATCAACTTGGTCTTACAATGTAATGTTACTTTTACTCTGTAACACTATGTATACAGCAATAATAATGAACATTCCTTTTGTATAAAATATTTAACAGTTGTTTTCAGATTGTAAAATATTATCTGTATACAAATATTTGTATTATTATATGCTTTAGATAATTGTTTAGGTTCATTTGTGTTACTTTTTCAAAACACCATATACCATATCAGATATTTTCTATATTATAATTACTTATTTATGGTATGACATCATTATGATTATCAGAAATAGTACAATATCAAAAAGATCATACACATTTTGTAAATGATTAAGCTTCATCGTTTATTGAGCGGAAGAGAGTAAGGGCACTATACCGTTACTTGCTTTTTATTCGACATTTGCACCCGTTTCTCCCGCAAATAAAAAAGTAATAAAACATGGGCAAATATTATCACATAATATACTTAACTGTCTGAGCTAAGCCATACCATATCCTCTTGACTCTTGCGAAACGTACTCACAAAATATCAGCGAAGAAACTGCAAAATATGTAATGGTTTTTGAAATGGTTGCAAAAAATGATTCAACAACTTTGTTGAAACGCCTTAGGGCCAGTTGCACCAACCACTTTTGACGGACTCATCAGCGTCACCCGGCAAGTGTACATACTATGAACATTGGTGTACAATAAAATTATGCGAGCGTTTTAACAGTGACAGACGGTTTGGTGCAACCGACCCTAAGTGTAGTAACGTTAGAGTTTGTTCGGAAAGTGAAGTGTCGTGGTTTATACGTGAGTTCCCATACGTATCCATCGATGGATACGACACTTCTCTTTCCGAACAGACTCGATGTTGATTAAGATTCAGCCGAGCATCTTTGGAGCAGCTATTAGTTATCGTAAGGTTTTTGTCGAAACGGATTTATGAGAGAAACGCTAGGACATATCTGCAATAAAATAAGGTTATAAGTGGGATCGGGTGAGTGATGGCCTGTAATAATTATAACATAACTAACTAACGTTGGATACTTTTATCGCAGCACAACAACTTGCCTGAAACAAAGGCATTTCAGACAAATAAATCGCAGCATAGGTATGAAAGTAAAACTAGCCTTAATATACACATTTTGTAATGTTTAGGGCCGATAGCATTAATATAGATAATCGAAAAGTTTAAACATAAACATAATAAATAGAATTCTTCTTAACACATGCCATCACTTACCTAGGCATAACGCAGCCATAGACATCGCTAATTTCTACCGTAAATTTTAAACTCTGAATAACTGAAATTTAAGATAAACCGCTGGTTGTACGTGACTTATAAGCTTGAGAATAAAATGGTCAACTGTCTCAAGTTAGGCAAAGACAGCGTGAATCGAGTTCGCTACAGCCACAAAGCACACGTTTGATCACATCGTTTGGTTACGGTTTGATTAGCCAGGGCCATTTGACCCCTTTATTTTTTATGCATGTTGTGTTGTCAAGTCTGCGTTACGCCTTTTTGCCTGACGACTGACCCAATCGGGAGACAGTGTTGTTTTTAGGTTTGAATTGTAACAGTTTCGGTATTCGCTGCGAATGTCCATAATGACCACAAGTGGAAATTAGGTTAATACGTATGGTATAAATTGTTATTTAGATTCGCTAGGGCTCGTCCCTTAGGCTAAAGCAATTTTCACAAAGTAACTGCCATTCGCCCTTTTGTCGGCATACAAATGTTAAAGCAATAAAAACTGTTAATTCAGTTTACAAGGCAAGTATCGTTGAGCAACGACGTTTGTCTGCCCCCACGCCTTATGTACGCGCGGCGTTAACGCTAAATACAAGCATGTGACTTATTTACCTTTCTTCGCGTTGCAATATATAGATGTAGTTAACTTTAAGTACTCTCATTACACCAATAATGTATCATGTTGATGTCGAATATTGTTTTTTTGCCGAACAATAATGGTTGCCTTATTTTCTATTTAGCTATATGTGCAGGTACAACGTGCTTAGAATACTGTCGACAAACCCTTTGTAAGATCCTTTACGACAGCGGACTGATAAGAATATTGTATTTTATGTATTGCCAATACAATGTCTGATCGAATGCCGCAAATATATTATTGAGCAAAGATTGAATCATGTAAATTGTGAAATTTCTAAATTATATTTATTTTCAATGCATGCATAAAGTCAATTGGGTAATGACACTAATGACTTAGAGCAATTAAACTGGGAGTGGCCTTAGGTAGTATTTCCCCTCTGCGAAAAGGATCTTGGCGAGGCGAAGGGCAGTAAAATCATATCTGTTTATAAAATCTTTCAAAAGTCGATTGCACGCATTTCGGTCATCGTTCTCAATCGATGACAAGCTCCGTGAATATGCAATGGGCATAATCGCATGCATCTAGTTTACAAAAAGATCGAATAGAATGTTACAGGTAGTTATAGTGTTACTTCAATTATCATTATTTTTATAATAAACTTTGAATCCAAATTTGAAATCAAGCTTTGTTTACAGAATTGAATTAAAGACAATCGATTTTTATTCTGACGGGCGATAACTATTTTGACGTTGGAGATTCCATCGTTTTTTTCAGGTAAATAAGGACCTGTCTTCTATATTTTGTTTGAAATTGCAAGCAAATATGATACTTAACGAATTAGAGTTTTGCATTCGTAGACACAGATTTTGTACGTATTGGAACGTGATATCCACCTTTTTTGTTTGGAGAGCAAGGCGAAGCCGCCTCCTGGTTTAAATGCTGTAAGGTTAATAATAATAAAGATATTGAAGATGTACGGCTTTTTATAATTTATTTTACATTCTGAATTGTTATCAATCGAATTATTTTGTATAATGTCATGCTCAGGATTATATGATTTTATCTGGCTAGAAAAAAAACATTTTTGTCATTTTTTAACTACGTTTTACTGAATGTTAATGAATATTACTGAATATTCATAAATTGGCAATGATATTTCTCTTTTATAAGTATAAAATATCTGCACGCATGTACTGTAGGTTATATTGTCAAATGTGTCAAAATTCCTTGAATAGTTACAGCCAATATGATGAACCAAATGTTTAAGTGAAGTATTTGGATCTACGAAAAAAGGCCGCTGCTTAATGCGTGTAAATCGTGTCGCAACGTAGGGTAATTGTGTTAGTTTACGTCCACACCTACTTATTTATAAATCATAATACAAGGTTTTGCAAAATTAAACATTAAATTGAAAAAATCTACTAAAGAAAAATAAAATAACAGTAATGTCAAATAATAATAATAATGTCATACGCATGCTGTGATTGCCTGTAAGTTGGGGATCATAGTATATGTTTTCATCCTTTATATTTAAATGTGTGTTATATCTCCTGTTGGTAATCCTAATAAAATAATAAATAAATAAACAAATAAAGAATAAGCTATGATTAGAAAATTCGTTGACATTAAAAAGTTTTTTCCATATATTTGTAGCAGTTTAATCAGGTGGACGGTAAACTGGCATTGGACGGGAAACTAGCATAATCACCCTATACGATACGGCCATGTATTTTATGCACGACACGTTGCAGTAACTGTTTAAATAGGATACTCACGTTGTACATAATATGGTACAAAACATGACGTTTTTAAATTCACGCATGATTTACGGTGCAAAGTCCGATGTGTATTGAGCGATTTTTAATATACACAGCTGTATTATATCTCTAACCGTACAAGAGGATTTATTCCTTTGACATTTCTCCTTGTACTTTTTGGCAATTCGGAATAGGCGTTATAATTGAGTGAATTAGTACATCCTCCCTAATAAAATGACATGAAAGTTACTCGTACATGTTGATTTATGAAAGAGAAACATTTAAATAATTTCAGTATATTCTACTGGAGAATAGACTCGTCATAGTCATCACTCATAGAGGAAAGGAAGGCAATGAATTAGTGAATCTTATCGTTGTAGCACTAGCTATAACAAAACCACGTATTTTTGTACCGCGCTCTCGTACGTTAAATCAACGCGAACTAGTAATATTAGTTTACCTAGACTAAGAATCACGGCGTAGTGAGTGCAGCGAGCATTCAGGTACAGCGTCATTTAGATACAGAAATATGTAGAGCATTGTCTGCTAGCAATTGAATGTTTCTGTGTTTAATAGTTATCTAAAGTCCGTCTATGCTAAGATGGCACTCCAACTGCTACATAAATTATGACGCTCTCATATATGTATTGTCAACAGGTTACCGACAAGTTGGTACAAACTTAGCGTAGACGAACTGTAGTACATATCGTAAATTTTCATATATCTAGTGGTTTACACGGGGCATACACAGATTTTAAAACATGAGTTGGCATTCTTGTGGAAGTAATCAAAAACTTGTGTGCAGATTACCTGAAACGAAACTATTTTGAATATAGTTTTTATTTTATGAAGAAAAATTCACCCATTAATACATTCACCGCTATGCTACGCACGTAGCGATACGATACGTCGTAGTCGATAACATGGGTTTCCCACTATATAACGAAAATGCTTCGTAGAGGCGTGACGACAACGTGTCGTGGTTAGCGCTGAATGGATTAAGCTGACAGGGGCTCCATCTGATGATTAGGTTTCATACCCCAAAATTTGGGTATGCCTACGAGTAATATACCTACAGATGATACTCGTACGTGAACCTAAACGCTGTGTATAAGTCCCCTCACATGTATAGTACGATATTATAGGTAAACTTGGAAATTATATTTTACACTTTAACATACTTACGTATTTGATAGGCTTCATTAAGGCGGTTTAGGCCCAATTTATGAACATAAAATAATTTTCGACACAATAAGTTACTCGGCCTAGGCTGACAAAGTAAACTGCTAATAGTGATAACCCGATAACCCTTATATGTTCAAAGATAGAGGTTGCATTTACACGCGGATGCCTGTTGCCCGCCGGGAGCCAGAATCTTCGTTGCGTATGTTTTTTACCTATTTTATATTTATTTTTATTCATGAAGTAATATGATAATTTTATATTGTATTTAGATGTATTGTTATTGTCGAATGAAAAATCAATTGATAAAGTTTACAATTGAATAATGAAATAATGATGCAAGCCAAGTACAAAGTGCTTTTATAAGTTATATTGCGGTACATTGTAAGGTAAGGCGTACTCGTAAGCCCCCTGGCGTACAGGCGTGGGAGTTACGCTACTGTTAGTGTGTAATGTAATTCCGCGTATTGTATCATGTATTTAAAATCCTGACAACCACCAAATATTATTTCCACTACCCACATTAGCCTTATAAATGCCTAATGAGTAACTGAAAAAATATTTTATAATAAATAGTTTTATTAACTTATTACAAAATGAAGAATATTACCTATTATACATAGAATGTATAAAATATAATATTAGGTAAATTTTAATGTTAAATAATCGTGTAGGTACAATAGTACCTATGTATAAAGTTGACTAATATTGTTTACTTGTAAGTTCTGTTATGTAGAGATTTTTGTTTGTAATATTGTTAAACTACTGTGTGGACTTCTTCCCAGGTGGTCCAATTTTTATAACCTAACCAATAAAATATCGATGTGGTTGTACATTTACATTTTGAATAGAATGTACTCTATTTACTGAACTTCTTTTGTTTCAACCTTATCCCATCCTTTTATTAAATAAAACCCTCCTCCTTGGTTTTGATTTAATAAAACCTCTCTCACTAAATCCCATCTTGCTGCATTCGACAGCTGTAATCATTGGTAGTAAATTTATCGGTACCTAAGCAAACAAGGTTCATCCACAAATCAACGTCACAGCTATTTCATGATTATTTTGTTACACTTTATCACATATTGTATACTTCTTCCTCTTTGATGTGACGTCACATATTAATGATATCATCTATTGCAGTAAAACACTTCTTAATTGCATTAACACGTTTAATTTTGACGACAAAGTAAAAATATTTAATATTAGCAAAAATAATCAATTATTTAAAATTTAGCATTTCACGTAAAAATCACAATAACGGCATCTAAATAAGGGTATTTCACATTCAATAAGTTCCCTAGTGGTCAGAATGCAATTAAATTACAATAACAAAAATATTTAAATTTAGCACTTCACTTAAAAATGAAGACAACTGTACCTATTTCACTTTCACATTCAACAACCTCCCTAGTGGCCAGAATGTAATTAAATTACAATAATTAAAAATATTTAATATTAGCACTTCACTTAAAAATGAAGACAACTGTACCTAAACAAGGACATTACACATTCAATAGTTAGCAAAACCGGTAAGTAAAAATAAAGACTCGGCTAGTAATAATTTGGCTGCAGGAAAATAATGGGTTAATGAGGCGGGTGATATGGATGGTGACAGATGATTCGCTGGCTGAACGTAGCCTAAATTAAAGAGCCAGGAGTGCGATTTTTGAATCTCACCAAGTGACTAATTCTCACCGATGTGAGTGATTTACTATCGGAAATCACTCACATCGGTGAGAATTAGTCACTTGGTGAGATTCAAAAATCGCACTCCTGGTCTTTATACGCCCGTCAAACGAGGCAATTGGAATTTGGGGAATTTAGCAAAACAACAAAAAAAACTATTATGGCACAAAAATACTGGATACAAAGAAAAGGAATCCGATTTATAACGTTTTTAACAAAAATGTAAATAATTTGATACTCTCGAAAGCAGGATGGCTAAAGCTGTTGCTTTAAATTAAAAAGAGTTCGTGGGCAAGTGTCCGCTTTGATTTAGGCGGACCCAATAGCTCGCTGAACTCCTTTTCTCACTTGGAGAGCCCGCTGGATGCGGACTCTAACTCTCCGATGATGTGGCGAAGAAACCCGCGGAAATCGCGGCAGCTGCAGACCGTCCCGCCGGCCCGGCACCCACAAGCTCCTTCCGGAATCCTTCCGGATCAGGCGGTTCCAGTGTATAGCACTTGCTATATAATTTATATGGCCTTTTTTGCCCGGCAATGGTTTTGGTTTTATTTTTGCTCCAATAATGTATTAATAGCACTTGCTATATAATGTTTGAAATAAATCGCACTTCACCACGATGCAACTAAGCAAATTATAGCAAAAACCCCAGACCAAATCCAGATTATCTCTTTTTCTTTCCAAAATCTCACGGCGCTCTGACAGACTCAATCAAAAATCAACTTTTTTCTTTTTGACAATCTGGAATACCTCAAAAATTCACATTCAAAATTAGCGCGAGTATTATCTCAATTTTATAACTGCCAGACGTATTACAAAATACGGACTGATATAAGCGCCATCTACCTGTAATGCCGTGAATCACAATGTACGCTTTTTTTATATATCAACCGTGACCTAGCCTTAGACACAGAAGTTCTAAAGAAAGTCGACAGATGTCGTACGATACGTAGCGTCATGCTACACTATATATATAAACGTAAAAGTCCTGACTGACTGACTGACTGACTGACTCACTTAAATCAACGCCCAGCCCGAACCTTTGGACGTAGAGAGCTGAATTTATCCACTAAGAAGGGGTTTTTCAAAATTCATCCCCTAAGGGGGTAAAAAGGGGGTTGAAAGTTTGTATGGATGGGGTTTAAAATTTTGAATTAGAGATTTGAAACTTCGTAAGTTTACTAATAATAAAAAAAACAATAAAAGTGATTTCAGCGTTTTTTAAAATTCAACCTCTAACAGGGTAAAAAAGGGGTTGAAAGTTTGTATAGACTTGAAAGTTCGTTTGTAAGCTACTTACTTTAAGGCAAAAAAACTAATTTCAGCGTTTTACAAGATTCCACCCCAGAGGGGTTGTAACGAGGTTGAAAGTTAGTATTAAAGGGAGGCCGTAACTACTGAAGCCAGAAAGTTATAATTTGCAGGACGAGTTAAATTTACAATTTGTTTGTACAACTAATAAGAAGCGATTTTGAAAAATCGGGATTAACAAAAGTTAGTTAAGAAGATAAAATTGGATATGAAACTCTGTATGAGGAACCGTATTATACGCGGACGAAGTCGCGGGCGGAAAGCTAGTTGATATCATATATAAATATAAATTAAACTCTTTATTTGAAAACATTATAAATAGGTACATTAACAGTAAACAATAAACTTAAATATAAATTAACACTTATGATAAAAAGTAATCTTAAATAAATTTATACTAAAATAACCAATCCCCCGCGGCATAGTAGCCACCGTAGATGCTTGCAGCGATTCCTCTCTGTATGGCAATACCTATACGTTGGCCCAGGAAATTGCCAGCTCTACGGTCACGGCTGATCCGGAAGAAAGCATAGCGTAACTTATATATTTAATATATAACTGGAAAATACTGCGTAGTACCTGCGGCACCACTTCACGACACATTCACTCGCCCACCGCCCACCTCACCGGTAAGGAAAAAACACCAACGCCATCGCACTGTTTTGGAGCTACACACGGTTCTCATGGGACCCTTTTTGACGTTATGTAGGCTGTGTAGGGCGTGCCAGTAAAATAGACATAGGTAGCTAGCTTAAGAGCTTTATGGTATATATATGGGGGCGTCCATTCATCGCGTCATACGTTTTTGGCTTGTTTTAGACCCCCCCCCCTCCCCCATGGTGATCTTTGGTGATATTTTCAGGACCCCTCCCCCCCTATCCAATATGACGTGTAATTTTTTGCTAACTAAAGTAAGTACAGTTTTCTAACACGTGAACCTACTTACGTAACGTACGTACATACACGTAAAGGGTAAAATACCGGCCAAGTGCGTGTCGGACCACGCATAGGAGGGTTCCGTACCTTCAATGGAATAAGAACCAAACTAATAACAAAAGGTCGTATCTGATGCCTATGGAAGATGTTTTTTGGAGATAACTCAAAAATGGCTGAACCGATAATGTTCAAAACAATTTTCGTTGAAAGTATATAATAAGGCGCATCACTTTAAATTTTTTCACATTTTTTTGAACTTACGGTTCAAAAGTTACGGGGTGGGGCTACACAACTTTTCTGACTTTCGAAGCGATTATTTCAGAAAATATTCACTTAATCACAAAATAGTCAAAGAAACCTCAAGTTTTTTTAGACTTACGGGGCAATTTTTCCTTAAAATATTCACTAAATAAAAAAAAAAACAAAAAGTCCTCTATGTTATTTTGAAAGACCTATCGAGTGATGTGCATCATGTCGATATTTGGTAAAAAAAAATTTTTTGACAAATAATTACATGCAGTAAGGAGGGGTCCTTAAAATATCTTTTTCAGCAATTTTACTACAAAACTAAGTAGCGGCATACAAAAACACACCTTATATTTAAATATTTATTAAGATACGTTTTATAGTTTCCGAGTAAAATAGCTGTGACATACGGACGGACGGACAGACGGACATAACGAAACTATAAGGGTTACGTTTTTGCTACTTTGGCTACGGAACCCTAAAAACCTACTTCACAAAATAATGTGTCAAATGCCATTAAAAATTATTTACACTCATAGTGCTAGTGCAATTTTACTCTGCTTTTGACAGATTGATTCATTTAAAAGTTGATAATTTTTATTTTACTGACCATAACTCAAA
The DNA here is from genome assembly GCA_947086415.1 of Pammene aurita. Classification (NCBI taxonomy): domain Eukaryota; kingdom Metazoa; phylum Arthropoda; class Insecta; order Lepidoptera; family Tortricidae; genus Pammene; species Pammene aurita. The sequence goes on from OX352289.1 coordinate 18,337,504, forward strand.
AATGGCTGAACCGATAATGTTCAAAACAATTTTCGTTGAAAGTATATAATAAGGCGCATCACTTTAAATTTTTTCACATTTTTTTGAACTTACGGTTCAAAAGTTACGGGGTGGGGCTACACAACTTTTCTGACTTTCGAAGCGATTATTTCAGAAAATATTCACTTAATCACAAAATAGTCAAAGAAACCTCAAGTTTTTTTAGACTTACGGGGCAATTTTTCCTTAAAATATTCACTAAATAAAAAAAAAAACAAAAAGTCCTCTATGTTATTTTGAAAGACCTATCGAGTGATGTGCATCATGTCGATATTTGGTAAAAAAAAATTTTTTTGACAAATAATTACATGCAGTAAGGAGGGGTCCTTAAAATATCTTTTTCAGCAATTTTACTACAAAACTAAGTAGCGGCATACAAAAACACACCTTATATTTAAATATTTATTAAGATACGTTTTATAGTTTCCGAGTAAAATAGCTGTGACATACGGACGGACGGACAGACGGACATAACGAAACTATAAGGGTTACGTTTTTGCTACTTTGGCTACGGAACCCTAAAAACCTACTTCACAAAATAATGTGTCAAATGCCATTAAAAATTATTTACACTCATAGTGCTAGTGCAATTTTACTCTGCTTTTGACAGATTGATTCATTTAAAAGTTGATAATTTTTATTTTACTGACCATAATACACTATACAGTATAGCACAAAGAACAAAAAAATTACACGTGATATGTGTCCAGACCCCCCTCCCCCCTGTGGTGATCTTTGGTGATTTTTTCTTGACCCCGTCCCCCCCTATACAATATGACGCGATTAATGGACGCCCCCTATACATGCAGACATACTCTCGAAAATCATAACCCTTTTCGGCCGTCGGGTAATTAGAATAACTTCCTGCTAGCCTAATTATGGTCGGATTTTTATCGTCTCTCACCATAGCGGTAACGTTCTAACGTATGACGTGCTAGGCTAGGCGATAAAATGGCAACCATCATAGCTCCCTTCTGATGTTCAAACCAGGTATTGAATACCGGAATTATTTTCATACAAATTAACCGGTATTCAATTTCGGTATCTCGGTTGTTTATCAATATTTTTAGATATTTTCGGATAATCTCATAATTTATATATAACGTTTACCTAAATTACATTTCATAATGTTACGTAAACATTGCGGAAGTCGGGTGCTTTTTAGGGTTCCTTAGTCAACTAGGAACCCTTATAGTTTCGCCATGTCTGCCCGTCCGTCCGTCCGTCCGTCCGCGGATAATCTCAGTGACCGTTAGCACTAGAAAGCTGAAATTTGGTACTAATATGTATATCAATCACGCCGACAAAGTTGTAAAATAAAAAGTGGAATTTTTTTTTTTATTAGGGTACCTCCCCTATACGTAAAGTGGGGAGTGATTTTTTTTTCATTTCAACCCTAACGTGTGATATATTGTTGGATAGGTATTTCAAAATGAATAGGGGTTTACTAAAATCATTTTTCGATAATGTAAATATTTTCGGAAATAATCGCTCCAGAAGTAAAAAAATATGCGTCGTCCCCCCCCCCCCCCCCCTCTAACTTTTGAACCATAAGTTTTAAAAATATGAAAAAAATCTCAAAAGTAGAACTTTATAAAAACTTTCTAGGAAAATTATTTTGAACTTGATAGGATGAATAGTTTTTGAAAAAAAATTTACAAAATAATTTCTGAACTAAGTTTGTAATTTAACCGTATAAGCAGGTGTTTATTGTACCTGTAATTTCTACAAAATTACAATTAAATGACGTGCTTTCAAATAAAGTAAAAACGGTGAAAATCGGTTCACGCAATAAAGAATTATTCCATAAAAATCATCTTCCATACTTTAAGCTCGCGCGCAATAGTTTACTTAATTTGCCGATAGATGTCGCTGTACGTGGAACTCTCATATCGTATCCTACATGGCGGTGTTATTAACTCTTAAGTGGGGACACTTACTGTGACGGACGGAAAACTACGGAACCCTACACTGAGCGTGGCCCGACACGCTCTTGGCCGGTTTTTAGATTTTTAGTTATTACTAAAAACCCTTAGGTACCGGTATTCCGGTAAGGATCCCTGGTTCAAACGATTAGACTCAAATTAAATGGTAAGTTACTTAACTAAGTTTTTGTCAAAAAAAAACATTTTTAATGCGATGCAATGTTGTTCTTGCAAAAGTCATCTAATGTTCAACGAGTTGATTCTAACAAACCCAATGAGCTCGGTCCCAATGTCCATTATTTCAGCGTAGAGTTCTTATGACCACCTTCGATCTCCATCATCAGACCAGCTTGATGGTACTAAAATACAGTAAAACACGCTTAAAGCGATTTTGAAGCGACCCAGCCAAAAACGCGTCTTAGGCGGGAAAGTGTATTATGCGAGACCGTTCTAAGGGAATTTAAGTTGCAGGGCAGGGACTGATATAACAGGGCGCAATATACTAGAATACGTATTAAACGTGATGGTATTAAGCGCCAAACGGGTTCTACTGTATTGTCATCTACTAGTTATTTTTTTTTTCCCAGAGGTTTTCCCAGAGGGCTAGTATGAGGTTCTTTAAAAAAGGAGTGTGTAGGTTCTTAAAGGGTAGGCAACGCGCATGTTAATCCTCTGGAGTGACAGGCGTCCATAGGCTACAGTAACTGCTTATCATCAGGCGGGCCGTGTGCCGTTGCCACCGTCGTGGTATAAAGTTACTACTGTACAATTTAATATAAAACAAAGTCGACCATTTATAACTGTAGAACGGCTGAACAGATTTTAATGGTGTTTGATTTTTTGGATTTATCCCCGCCCCGAATTAGCAGAACTATTAAAATATTGAAGAAATTAAAAAAAAATTGTGGTTGGCGGTACGAAGTTCGCCGGGTCAGTTAGTTGTACATAAAAACGGTTGTTGGGAAATTCAAAATAAGTTTATTTAGGTTCATTTTTTAGCTACGCAATACATTTTTTTATAACAAAAAATATACATAAAATATTCCTTTATAGTGAATTAATATTCACTTCTGCGGTCATTTAACCCTTTGACTGCCAAAGACGTCAAATCACGGGCACGGTAAGTCGTGTCCTCATCGCCAGCACGTGATATCACGTCCAAAATATAACCAGTTTGCCTTGCGCGCTCGCGCTGAGGGCAAGTTTTTCCGTCCGATGCTTGGCGGTCAAAGATCTCGTTAACATTGAATCGTAATTTGAAGCAACAACATTCATAAGTAGACTAGACATTATTATCAAGTTAATATTACATAATATGACAGTCATATAAAATCTAAAGCGTAATATAAAAACAATTAGCAACAGAAGTATGTTCTCTTGCAATCAGAGCATATAAGTATTTAGTACAGTAAATAACTAAGGTATATGTGGTAACCCAAATCAAAAGGACCCTTACGGCGGCCTGCGCTCCCGGCTTTATTGCTTGAAAATTCTATTAAATCTGTACAACGAATACAACGTAAGCGCCTGCGGCCGTAAGAGCCCTTTTGATTTCAATTATTACATATATTTACGTAATGACGAATAATTTATCATATCATATCAGAGTCCATTTTCGAAATAAGTTTCCAATTTTTATATTTAATATATTAAGAATTTCATTTACTTAGTTAAAGTTAGAGGCGAGTGTGTGTACAGTTAGTTATATGTCCTCGGAGCGCGCTGGTCGAATGTAGGTCTGGCGGCAATGCATGATTGTATAACGCAATCTTATGATTAGTGATTGAAGCGGAGATGTAGTGCTAGGGATCGCTTTTAATGAACATAAATTCTGAAATATAGTTTTTCTACTCCCGTACTTTTATCTGTCATTTATACATTCGTCATCATCATCATTCGTCATTCGTATTATATAAGAACATAGATAATATACTCGTAGAAAACTCTATCTAGTCTATTCCCCAAAATAGCACTTATTCTATAAAAACGCCAAAATAGAACGAGTGCAGTCACGACTTTAGAAGAAAATAAATGACTGCCAACCTAACAAACCTAAATAAACGCAGCGTTTTAGAAAAAAAATACTTTAAAAAAGAAAAAAATGAAAAGAACCACAGACACACTTTGTAGTTTTTACGTTTTCCATTCGCTTGTGGTGGCAAACTGCAAACTTTGAAAATAATATATTTTTACAAATCTCTGTCGCTTTTTGAAAATTGATTGAATAACGACTGTGGGTGTATTGTGTTAGTATTCTTGAAATACAGTGTTTTAAAAGGTGAAACTTAAATGGTTATTGTTATGTTGACAAAATAACTGCAATATCCATGAAGTGTTCAATTTTCCATTTTATGTAAAACTATGTGTAGTTGTAGAAAAAGTATTGTATGCAACGTCATATACATAAGTAGGTAGAAAAATGTTCGTGGCGTTTTTCTTAACAATTTTCGCCTACGGCTCAAATTGTTACCCACGCCACTCACCTTTCTTGACCCCTCTTATACAACTGTTGCATAAACTACTATTAATAAATCATCTACCGTAGGCAATAATGAGCCCCCATAGATATTCAGGCCAGGAATTCAAGTATCAGATTACCGTTACGAGCTGTATACCCGCCACCCACTCATTTATTTAGTTAGCAAATTTTCGGAATGATTTGTCTATATACATAAAAGAAACATTACAAATGCATACAATAAATATTAATAAATATTTTCTGTGTTGATGTTGTTGGATGATTTTTTTTCGTTTGTTTGGGACAATGCCGTAGTATTTATTATCACCTTTAGGTGTTTCGTCGTTGTTATTTTCATACAAATACATGGCATTAAATTTGCGGTTGTCAAATTTTTTTTTGCCTGAATAATCTGATAATTTATTGTCCATACGGAAATAATATTAGTGAATCTCGGGTAAATATGCTATTTCGATTTTTGTTATACCGACATCAGTCCCTGGGTTCATCAATTTATGCAAACTGTTTCTCAATTCTACATTTGTTCGTTGTAACGTACTCCCACTTCTCTAACGAGAGATTCTTAACATACAGATGTAAGTGAAATCACAGTGCGGGTTAATCTCACAGAGAGTCGTAGTCATCGTCGTAGAAACAGACCGGCGTGGGATCCAACAAAGCCGCTTGTGGATTTGCTGTCTTTTTCTCGCTCTTAGATTTTTTATGTTTCTTTCTCTCCTTCTTTTCCGATTTCTCAGAAAAGTCACCTTTGTCTTTATCCTTAGACTTCTTCTTTTTGTGTTTTTTCTCAGTCTGAAATGAAAAAAAAACATTGCTGTAAAATAGAAGTTACAAAAAAAACCAACAGAATATTATGATTGATTTTTAATGTGTTAATAGCAAAACTAACCTTAACCTCTGTTTCCTTGGCGATGTCGGGATCTTCCCCTCCTGAAAAATATAAGTCAGTTAGGCATAGCACAGCCGCTGAACGACAAACGCATAGAAATAGTCTTAGCTCAGCAAAATGACCCCACATTTTTCCGGCTGTTCATATGACATCGGAGGCCAAATATACTAGGCGGCTTAGCATAACATGCGTTGTCCCGCGCCACTTCATACTTCGAGTCGCGCCTGAAGTATGGAGAGTCGCGCGACAATGTAAGTAATCAGGGCAGCTGTGACAGCTAGCCGTTAATTTTAGTTTAACACTTTCCGTACCACACTTCGCTACGCTCGTAGCCGATCCTAGCGTTTTCTTCGTATTTAGCGGAAAGCGCCTACGAATAGAGAGTCCGCTTAGCGGGTTCCTGGTCGTGAAAGTGCTACCGCGGATGAGGCTTGCCTTTTAAAATCTTATTTTGTCTAATGAAAACTTTGATTGCGATAGGAGCAATAGTGAATTGCGTCATATTCAAAGGAGGGGAAGGAGGTGAAAGGATAACTGTCACGGGAACATCGGGAGCGTTTTCAACAGACTTCAAGATTTCAAAGGAGGAGATTCTTAAGTGGCCGGAATCTTGGGCACCCGCTTGGGCATTTGCTTTCGGAAATGTGGTCTAAGTGAAGTCGGTTCTTTTTTGTTTAAAATGATTGGAAGCCATGTTTGTTTCTACTGAGGACGCCATCCATTTCCCTTTTATCGTAGAATTCAGAGTACAGCCTTAATTACTTCAGCTGTTAAACTTGCAGCTATATTTGTCATCATCATCGCTCATCACTCTCATCAGGTACACAGTCAGCTTAAAGGTAGTCCTTTGTCTATGGTTATAATGATAAAAATGTAAAGCCTGACTGGTAATAATTTTAATGACAGAATGATATGCATGTCTGAGTGCATGTGATAGGCTGTCACTGTTGTCAAGTGTCATTGAGTCTGTTTATTTGAATAATAATAAAGTGTTGAATATGAAATTATAAACCACAAAAAAATCCCAAAATTATCCATATTCAAGAGCGAAACATTGTAAATTGTGTATATAATATACTGCTGTAAATAATACGCTCGGGAAATGAAACTATTTCGCCGAGAAACATTTTCAAATTAACATCAGAGCTGACAGGTAAACAAATCAAGATGTCACTATACCATAGACAATACTACGCTCTATGACTGTTGCCATATAAATGAGAATAATAGCGCCCTCTTGACAATAATCATATATTTTTGGTCAAGCTTTAATTTAACTACTGTCCCACACAAGTACGCCGTTTCAAATTTTTAAGGAAATTTAAATAGAAAAAAATCCATAGATATCTGTGGATGTGAATTCAGAATCTTATGCGGAGCGACTCACCTTCCGGTGACCTCCTCGCGCTGGCGTCACCGGCCCAAAGCGGGAATTCATTATCCATCGACTGCACGTCAGGTTCAGGCGCAGAATACTCCTCGGCGTTGAGTTGTGCGAACCGGGCCTCCAAGGGCTCGGGAGAGGGCTTGGCCTGCTCTGAGGCAATGTCTTGGATCATCGCAGCGTAGTCGATGTCCACGTCGTCTTGGTCGATTGTTACCTTCGGGTTCGTCGTATCCTCGTCACTAAAAATCAAAGTAATGGATTAATAGACGAGTAAAGTCTAAGAAATCATCTTACTCCGTGTTTGACTTGTTATCCTATATTATATGGTATGCACAATATGAACAACAACAGAAATTTCAATGCTGACTTTTAAACAAGGATGATATAGACATGGATGGACAATACCCATACAAAATCGCGTGAAAAGATTCAGGTTAAAGCACTAGCGTCATCTATCGGTCACACCAGACACTAAATCCTAGTTTCTAATACTTTGTTCGTCGCTTAACGCTGACAGAATAACTCGACTTCAGACTCGACAGATAAATAAAAGGAACGCGATTTTGTATGGATATTTTCCATCCATGTCTATATCATCCTTGCTTTTAAAAAACAGAGTTAGCGCATTATGTTTAGGATCAAGCATTTTTTTAGTAAGTTTTTTAATAATTTACAGGACGTCCTGTAAATTGTTAAAAATATTACTAAAAAAATTAAACTACATATGTCATTGTAAGATATTTAGATTTATACTATGTAGTAGTATGTGCAACCGGTAACAAGTTTACTTATGTCATTTGCAAAAGTTAAAAACTCAATTCAAAGTCTACAACTTCAATCTTCAACTTTAACGGCCGCTCAGCCTAGTTGTTAATGACCCTGCCTACAAAGCAGGAGCCCCCAGGTTCGAATCCTGGTCAGGGCATTTATTTGTGTGTTAACACGGATATTGGTTCCTGAGATGGATGTTTTGTATTTAAGTTTATCGATATCTATCTATTATATATATCGTCGTCTAGTACCCACAACACGAGCCTTATTGAGCTTACTGTGGGACTAGGTTGATTTGTGTAAGATTGTCCCATAATATTTATATTTAATACTTTTTTTTTGTAGTGTACACGAAGTAACCAGAATAACAGATACTATTTTATGTGAATGTATGAGTACTTGTCGCTGTCGCTTGTTTTTATTCTCAGCTGTTAACCCAACCTGTCGCTCTCATAGGTGAGTTCCTGACTGGAGGCGGGCGCCAGGTCGTCCAGGAAGCTGCTGTCCAGCGCGCCCGCGTAGAACTCGTCCAAGGTGCCCGACTGAGACTTAGCTGAAGGTGTGCTCTGCTCACTGCCGATAATAAACATGTCAGACTACCGCACGGTACTAAGGGTATAATATTTCATGCCTTGATAAAAAAAAGCCTTGCCCCTGGTTACGATGGTTATATATGTATATATGTAGCATTTACATTCCTTTTTCTGCTCCTGTACTTTTATCTGTCATTTTCATTTATACATTCGACAACATCTATATAAGAACATAGATAATATGCTCGAAGAAAAGTCTATAGTCTATTCCCCAAACAAAGCACTTCTGCTAGTTCTGCAGTTACTACTACGCCAAAATAATATCGCGTGTAGTACGACTTTAGGACAAAATAAATTACTGCCAACGTAAGAAATCTAAAGAAACGCAGAAAAAAAAGCGAATGGTATGATAACTCATCGTAACTCACATCGTAACTCATACCATTCGCGTGAAAATTTGTGTTTTTGCACTGCAACATCTTTATAAAAATAATTGCGGATTTCCACTTTTTTACATATATTATTGTTTCATAACAAACAATGAAATAGATTTAATGCATATTCTCCATTAAAGTTAAGGCCGCAGACGCGCCGCTACGAGAGGCACGATCAATATTATAGATTTGTATGAATCTGTTTGGAATGACAGCGGCGGCCGCTTGCCGTGCCGATCGTCGCGCCACCGGTCACGAGCGTCGAGACCGCACCCTGAAAGGTGGGTGAGAGGCCTGTCTGGTTACTCACCTGTCTGGGAGGTTTAGTTTTGACGGCGTTCTGTCCATACTAACGGTGGGCCTAGTTTTCATCAGCTCTGGGCTCACGTACTGACTCTGCAGCGGTGGCCCGTGCTCTGCTTTAATACCCAATGGGTTCAACGACTGCGCCAGCTATAAAACAAGTAAACACGATTTATTCACGACATGGTATCAACCATTGGATCCATTTTAAGCGAGGATAATTTTACGTAGCGGGTGCCTGCGGGTACGTTTTGTCAAGTGTTGTGGTCGTTGGCAGTGAACAGATGAAGTCTCCATTGATGACCAATGTAAAAGGTGTATTAGAATAATGAACTGACCAGCGGGTTGACGGCGGGCGGCACGATGGGCTTGCCGGCGCCGAGCACGATGCTCGGCGAGCGCTCGTTGCTCGGCCGCGGCTCGGGCGCGCCCTGGCTCTGACGGCGCTTGTTCGCGAGCCGGTCCAAAAATAGATTGTAATGGGATTCCTCAGAATTCTGAAAGCATAGGATTAGGTACTAAATACAGACAAGTTACAAAAGTAATCTAACTTGTCATGCACCATCGCCCACATTGTTAACTGCGCATCGGTGGACCCTATGCTTTTTGTAATAAGGTCCACCGATGTACAGTTAGGAGTGTTGCTGTTTGTACATGTTCAGAAAACAGAAAGTGGAGATAGCACATTTATTACTAAACTGTAAATTTTTTGGCATATTGGGTTGTATGAACGGTACTGCCTGATAATCGCCGACGATATAATATTTAATTTTCCATATTTTTTCCACGAAAGTAATTCCGAACAAATTCCCAATGGTTCATATCTAAGATAATAATTTTAAGTTTACGATGAGTCTTAGGGCCGGTTGCACCAAACCGTCTGTTAACGTCAGCGTCATCGTTGTATAAAATTGTATGAAATTTTGTATAGTATTTAACGTCGATCAGCTTGTTAGTTATGCGTGGTGCAACCCACCCTTAGTCTAAACATGCCATGTGTAGTTATAAACTCTTCTTAAGATTCGTCATTGGATTAACTCACAATACCTCAAACATAGTTTACCTGAAAGTCATCCAGCTCCTTCTCAGTCTCCTCCATGTCCCTCTGGTTCCTCTGCAGCTGCTCCAGCAGGCTGGTCTTCTGCAGCCGCAGGAACGGCACGCTCAGGAACTTGTGCAGCAAGCGCAGACCGAACCCGTTCCTCATGGACGACTCCGCGTAACGTACAGCAGCCGTCCTGTGCGATTATAGTACATTACATCAGAGGCCGGGAAAACACGGATTTCCGGCCAAGTAGGTATAGATAGGATAGAGATAGGTACGGATAGAGATACGAGGCCGTGAATCCGTTTTCACGCCGAGGCATGTATAGTGCTTTTCTCAAACACAATGAAATAAAATAAAATAAAAAACCAAAAGGACAATGTTTTATTCAATCTAAAAATCACTTTTTAGTAAAAATTATTAAGTAAAAATTTAAAATCAGCTGTTCATAAAACCTCCCGCCATCTTTGACGCTGTCTGGATGACGTTGGACGTTGAAACAAAAAAAAGTTACTTTGCAGGCCTAGGCCTGAAAAGTTGTATGAAATCCCATTTCAGGCCGCCTCGAGATGCTGCGCCCGAAAAAGGATACTTCCGAGTCTATTATAAGGAACGTAAAGAGAATATTTCATTGCATGTTTGAGAAATAGTACATTACTTACCAAGGACTAAAAGAAAGGAAGCCCGAAATCGCAGGTATTTGTGACCCGAGCCGAAGGCGAGGGTTGTAAATATGCGATAGAGGGCTTTCTTTTTTACTGGCCGTGGTGAGTACACAATTTTACGTCTCCGTGCGGTAATACTCACATTATGGCCAGGTGTGACGTAAAGTTATTTATTTTTCATCTCACGTTTTTTATTGTTTGATACGGTGTTATGGCGAACGGTGACATAGTATTTTTGTATATGACGTATGAAAGGAAGCTGGCTTTAATTATGACACGAATAAAATTTATCATCGCTAATATTTTTTAGGGTTGGTGGTTTTCTTATTCACACAGTTACTGATTTAATTTTATACAGATGATTTTTACTCAGTTTATCAGGGTTTCGGACCCAAAGGGTAAAAGGGGATCCTATTACTAAGACTCCGCTGTCCGTGCGTTCGTCTGTCACCAGGTTGTATCTCATGAACCATGACAGTTAGACAGTTGAAATTTTCACAGATGATGTATTTCTATTGCCGCTATAACAACAAATACTAAAAAACAGAATAAAATAAATATTTTAAGGGGCTCCCATACAACAGACATGATTTTTTTGCCGGTTTAGTAGATAATGGTACGGAACCCTGCATGCGCGAGTCCGACTCGCACTTGGCCGGTTTTTCTGTGATAAGGGGCTTAATTAGAAATAGAAAAACATTTATTCGCGACAACAACAACATGCATACAAACATATTTAATCTAAGGACTAATTATATGGTTGCCACGAAATGCTTTTTTAATTGCATATCTTTTATTATAACGCATGAATATTTGAACGATCCGTCATCGTGAACCACCATGAATCAGCCTTCATCTACGTCACGTGCGCAATATCATACGCTTCTCTTACAGGTACCTGGTCAGTTTGGTCTGGTCGAGCGCCGCTTCGATGTGGTGCGGATGCACCTGCCGGTGGTGCTGCATGTCGCAGTGGTTGCCGAGCACCACCACCGGCAGGTCGGCGGGCACTCGCGACAGCTCCTTCACGACATACTCGAAAGTCCTGAAAAAATAAATATTATCAAATACGACGTCTTTGGATGTATTCGCAAGGTTGGAGGGCAAAAATAGTAGTAGCAGTTAATACTTTATTGTACAACAAAGAAAAATACAACAGAAAGAACACATAATATTTGTATAAAGGTGGACTTATCCCTTAAGGGATCTCTTCCAGCAACAGGCGATCTTTCCGCTAAATAGCAATATCTTCCAGACAATAGTGGGAAATTATGAGTTTATACCGGGTGTTTCCTGTAATAGGGGCAATAAATTAAACCGTAGATTCTACTCCTCAAACTGGACAATATTAGTTCAGCGACTTTTAAAAATAACTTATGATTTGATTTTTATTTCACTTTAAAGTTTATTCGAACATGCAATGTATTGCGAAATTGATTATTTCTGTTGGGTGACAAGCAATGTCAATTAGACGGATTTTATCGTACATTGAAAATACTATTTAGTATGTATGAAAAAGAGACAATATAAAAACTTCATTTTCTTTTTAAATTGTAGAACAAACGTTTCATTGTTTGAGGAGTAGAATCTACGTTTTAATTTATTGCTCTTATTACAGGAAACAACCTGTAGAAGTTAGCTTATAGTGCGTAGAATTAAAAGTAATAAATAAGACACAAATGCCTTCCACAATAATACATAATTCAGGAAAATATCAAAGACAGGATACGTAGGAAATTAGGAATAATTTAGAGGCTGAAAGCAAGCATGGCAAAACTAAGAAATACCCATAAGATTGCTTAATGAATACTTTTGTTTACAGTGCTACAGTTAAGTGTTTTTAAGCCCACAAGTACCACGCCTAATGAAGTAATGACTAATAAGCATACATCGGGGTTTTCGGTGCGGGAACGATTTGAGAAAGAGTAGATATAAACAGATAGGTTAGTCTGAGAAAATATCATATGCCTAATGAATAACTACCTCTTATTCTATCGTATTTTAAAATTGCAATTGCATACCTGCATAAGGAAAAAGTGACCTCACTCTTTCCTTTGTATATGACATATATAAAAGTTTAATGCAATTGCATATGAGAAATTTATCAACTAGATAATTTCCTAAGACAAAGACCGTATGACAATAAGTGTCAAGTCAAATATAAATTTTGACGTCCGATGATTATGAATTATTTGCTTATATATATATATGTAATTAGGGACTTAACTGAAGAGTTTGATAATGACTGACTATTATACATGTATATATTGTATACCTATGATTTTTTCAAGCATATATTTTTTCAATTAATTCTTCATTAGGTAGAAACCTGCTAGAGTACATTCTGTTTTTTATGTCAATACCTACCTACTCTTTGGAGTCAAACATTCCCGCACCGAAAACCCCGATGTATGCTAATAAGTTTGTATGATGTGCCACTTCAGACTCCTCGAGTTGCTACTCGCTAGGTTAGGTTCGTTAGTTATCTTCTAATGGCCGAAGGCCAAACCGCACAGAAATTAGCTTGGCTCCGTCGACATCGCTGATGTTAACATAAAACGACGAAAATGATGTAGACATTTTGCGTTCTAGACCTTTTCGCTATGTAGACTAAAAGCGATATTGGCAAAATATTACACCAGTCATATTGCGTTCTAGACCATCCGCGAATAATCCCAAAACAGGGTACTTCCAAGCAATAAGGAATGTTATAAGTAAATGATAATATTTCATTGCATGTTTGACAAAAAATCTGGACAGACACTTGTTACGATTGTTATCTGAAGGTAAGTCACGAAATTGCACAGAATGCCTTGTGATTATGTGACCAAACCTAAAAAAGTGACTAGCCATGTCCTATCCACGTACCCTTTGTATAATAATAAAATTGTTTTACCAAGGTTTGGTGATATCAAGCATGAGTATAACTCCAGTAGCATTCTTGTATACATCTAGAAAGGTTGCATCCAGCACTGGAGTCTCATAGCCTTCTTCTTGAGCTACAGATGCTTGATTCTCTAGCTTTAGGCCTAGAGGAGATTTCTTCTTAGTTCTGCCTTTATCCACTACCTCCCACACTTCAACCTAAAATGTAGACATGAAATATGACTTTATGTACACTCATACTGTAAGTACTCTAAAATGCGTTCAAAAATCGTAGACAATGACAAGCATTACAACAAACGATTTAACTATGATAAGTTTCTTATCTGCGGCAGTAACGTAATTTTAACTTTGCATGCTCAAATATTGTTAAGCAATGAGTTTCAAATTTGGAACATCGAATTTGATAACATAATGTTACCGCCATGGCCAACTCGATTGGTCCCGCGCGAGCCCCGACACAATCGAGTTGGCCACGCCGACACAATCGAGATGGCCACGGCGGTACAATGGCGGCCATTCTATGATTTCCGAATACGGCATTTATAATAAATAATATGAGTGTAGATAAAGCAGTGTATGCAACTGTACGTAATTAGGCCTTAAAACACTCGTGTGATCTTATTATGAAATTCGCCTGCGGCTCATTTCATAAAACCACACTCATGTTTTAAGGACCCTTATTACGTAACAGTTACATAAACTACTATTTTATCAACCAAGAAGTAATATCTTTGTTTTTGCTATTATTATATTTTTTAAATGTATGTTTACCGATTATTTGAAGACAACTGGACCGATTTGGAAAATTCTTTTTTTGTGTGAAAGAGTATACTTCACAGTTGGTTCCGTTGTAACCAGGTCAGGATCTGATGATGGGATCCTGGAGAAATCGAGGTAACTCTTCAACTATTATAGGCACACCTATAGTGATTTGAGTATTTTTTACAGCAGTTCCAGCATTTGCTTTTGGAAAGGTGGAGGCTAAGTGAAGTTGGTTCTTCTTTGTTTAAAATTATTTATTTAATCTTTATTGCACAGGAAAACAAAGTACAATGGGCAGTTATAATGTCAGAAACTGCATTTTCTACAAATCAATCTCATCTTCTTCCTCCTAGTGTTTGTCCCAGTTTTATGTATGCTCAAAGATTTTAGAGCACTCCTTAGAATATATAAAACAACTGCCAGACGAAAAATGACGTACTTCAGAAACCGGGCGTCCATAGCTACGTACGAAACAACTCACCCAGAGTTGTCCGAGCAAAGTTTACGAGCGCCCACGAGGCGGGTTCTTGGCAGTGAATGTGTTAAACTTCATTACACAAACTGTCCATAACCATCCCTTTCTTAAATTTTTTGTTGGGGTATAGAAAAGGGGGCGCGGGACTTAAAAAAATTTTGATGGGGGTGGTATCATTATGACACCTATTTTTATGATTCTATCGTATAGAGGAAAATAAGCATGTTTTGTATGGGCAACTTTTCTCTAAACTTGATAATGGACACAATTTTTTGGACACTAATAGATGAACATTTTTAAAGGCGTTTTGGAATATAATTACAGAAGACTGTCATGTCACAGAGCCAAGATGGGTGCGACGACTTTTATAAGTGCAAACATTTTTCATTTCTTAGGAATATAGTCAAGTGTTGAGTTTATTATCCCTCGAATCTATGCATACATACATTACATGCATACATTTTTTTTGTAAAGGAAACAGAGAAATGACAATTAACCCTGTGAGCTAATTACCTACAGCTATATTAGACAATATTAAACACAAAACCAAGATTGTATACTTACTTTAACTATGTGATCAGTATTTTTATAGGTCCAGTGTATAGGAGCTACTTGGATCTGGTCTGTAGGGACATATTCTTCTATGAAAGGGCCACCTTGCAATCTCTGCAGCAGGCATGATTTGCCAACATTTCTGTCTCCTTTAATCAATATTTTCACTGGAAACAGGGAAAGTTTATAATGCTTCAATCAAATATATAAACATACCTACTTTAACTGTTAATTTGGGGATATTTTGACATAAATGTGAAACATGTAAACGCTTTCGACAAAACTATAGAGGTGGCACTTTCGGTTTGAAATGGAGCTGTACTTACTGTTAAAGTGGACTCCTCGTGAAAACTTTTTCTGCAAAGAGGAGGACATAGGTACTGGAGCAGTGCACCGTTCATCGTTGCCTTTTGCCAATTTCTTAAGGGCAGAAAACATTTTTAAACTTTCTAACTTACACTACTTTACGCCCGGTACGGCTACGGTAACTATTTAACGATATAAACAAGACCAATATTTTGTAAAACACAAACTGGTTTTCACCCTAATTTATGAACTAATTCATCGATTAAAAATAAATTACAGAACACTTCAACCAGAGCAACATTCAATATTGTGGACCAACAAACAGGCAGTATAGATTAAGAGTTCGCCGTAGGCAACCCTACCTCATCGAGTAGCAGAAATCGGCTTAAGTAGGCGGCACGATAAAATGTTATGTAGTTATTTTAGTACCGTACCCGGCAGCCTAATAGTGCTGGAGCCCGCCTAACTGGAAATTTATCAAAATCCTAACCAATTTTCTTCCATATAGCGTTGTAGAGCCCATCTCGGAGATCATGAAAACATAAGTCTTAAAGGTCTTAAATGGCCATAAGTATGTATGGCGTCAAGTTGAAAATACAATTTTTTGGCCTAAATTTATCAACGAGCCTACCGCTCCAAATTTTGACACATGATTTAGCCCACGTCAAATAACCTACATACCAATTTTAAGACCATTCTGGTGGGCACATAAGATTTTAAGACCAGTTGAAGTTGCAATTTTTGTATTTTCAAAAAATTGTATTTTCAACTTGACGCCATACATACTTATGGCCATTTAAGACCTTTAAGACTTATGTTTTCATGATCTCCGAGATGGGCTCTACAACGCTATATGGAAGAAAATTGGTTAGGATTTTGATAAATTTCCAGTTAGGCGGGCTCCAGCACTATAAGCCAAACTATTAACTATTTTTTGACAAAAACTTAGCCGGCTAAGCTAAGCTAAACTTTTTGTTATTAACAGGTTGATTAGTTCTTTCGAATGGCATAAGGTTCAATTTGCTACTCGATGATGTATATTTTATAACTTTGTTTTTGCTCAGTGTACAAATTGCTCCAAGGTTAGCTCAGGCTACCAAAGTACTAAAATACGTAATTTTTCACCGTGCATCACCCTACATAAGCAGAGTTTTGGCCGAATTTTGCTCTTCGATTAGGTAGGGTTGCCTACGGCCAACTCTTAATCTAGAAGGAACGTCACAAGAAACGAACCGAACCAATGGGTGGCGTTCCAATTAGTTCCAAATCGACAGTGTTGCAACAAAGCGACATGTTACAGTAAGTTTTTACCTTGTTATTATATTGAAATATTTTAGTATAGGTTTTCTTTGTTTATAACATAATTGATAATCATAATGAAAATAATAACGTCTTAATAGTTTTTACATCAACTTTTCATTATTTAAGGATTTAGCATACTCATTAATTTGGACTATCGAAAATTCACATGTTAATTCAACTTTTTGCTTTGACACATATAGATAGACAGCTTAAAAGCTTAAAGTCCAGAGTTACCACCACTAAAAATTCTCGTCTTTATCAGTAATGAGTGGTCCATGAACAAAGAATATAATACTCACTAGGAGTCCATGAATGATCTGACTACCGGTGGTCCGCGAAGCCACGCAAAAATCTATATACCATATTTCACAGTCTTACTACTTACGGTACGTCTATAGAAAATTAAAACCGGTATTAGACATTACAATTTGTAGGGCCCAATTTGTCGTGTACCCTGCCTCTTCCTAGCCCTCCCTCTCTTATTACACCTCCCAATCTGACAGATTGGGCCTACAACTTGCAATATCTAATACCGGTTTAAGTACTTACTTACGACTACTAAGTAGATTACTTAGGGATTAGTAAGTAGACTACTTAGTCTACTCGCGGAACTGCTGTGTAATAGTAAGAGAGCCCATGACACTGAACCTAGTTCGATAAGTCTCCTAGATGAGATATACGTAATTAAAACAAAGTGCCTGATCTTTTAAAATATAAAATCATTTTAAAAACGTAACATCTTGTTTTTGTTATAAAATGATCATCAGGCGTTGTTGTTGTTGTTGTTCTTTCATACATCTACAATATTTTGAAGCTGCTGCCACTGACAAGGCCACGCACGGGGGCTTGCAGCACCGCATTATCGTGTAGCCCTACCCCTTCCCTGCTTCGAGGAACAAGGAAATCTAGGAGACTTATCGAACTAGGTTCAGTGTCATGGGCTCTCCTATTATAAGATTTCGCAGAGTTGTGCAAGTCCATTGTATGGTGCGCAAAAGGATAGAGGAGAGGAGCCGACTCAGCCGACTACTGCGCTGTCTGTGTCATGTGCAGTTTCGCCGATCTGATTTTAACTTCTTAACCCTAATATCAGCTTCCTGGTACAGCTTTTCAATTAAATTCTAAAAAAACTCACACATCAGAATTATGGAGAACTGGCGTAGTCAACATCCACCACCACGTCACGTCCACCATAAATAAACATGTTGAAATTGAGTAGCTAACTACCGCCCCATAAGAGCCCATAAGCATTATTTTCCACACGTACAAACTCTTTGCAAAAGTTTTATACGACTGCTCGATGAATGCCATAGACATAAACAAAAAGGAAGATGAGTGACGTTCATAGTAAACAAAACAGAAATGTGGTCCAGCACCTACATACTTGTAAAATGCTACACACCGCTATAATGTATGTGCATCATGGGCAAAAGAGATAAACCTATATAGTTAACACGGGTATATGCAAGGGAGCCCTCCATATTTTGCGTATTGCACAGTGTGACTGAGAGACGGCCACACGACTAATTCAATATAGGTCCCGGAACCTATATTTGATGGCACACAATCGACCGCCTGGTACCATATCTCCCTTTTTGTATAAATCAATGATGAATGCCAACCTTCTGAGCAGGCTGGTTTTCGATGCGGATTTTCGACAATATATAGTCCTCCTCATCGACTTCGATGACGGCGACCGTAATGCAAACCTTATCGAGGTCATTGATGTATTATTACTCAATGATCGAGGTTGACTATTATGAGCCCTAATATGGCTGACTTGGCCGAACTTGGTCTTAAATACCCTTCTGCACTGCACATGTGGTAGTAGAGCTGGCTAGTTGCGTTGTAGATGTACACGTTAAATACTTACGCGATAAAACAATTCATGGAGAAAAGTTACAAGTACAATCGGCCCCTGTGCATGGCCTGCGTCGATTAAGCGAATGCAATCGACAGTTTCGAGCACTGCCGTGTTTGACTCTTTCCATCGATGTTCGCTATGTGGATGTGTTTCGGCCACATAGCATTACATTACATTATGAATGAAAAAAAAGTCACAGTAGCTATTTATATATTTATAAAATTCTTAGTTAAAACAGTTACAACAATAAAAACATTTTACGTAACACTAAAGTTGTTCATCACATGCTTATATATTTATAATAATGAATATCTGTTAAATAAGAATATTGTAAAGCCTCTATGTAATACTATATACCTAATGTCTATCGAATGATCTTATTCAATCGCGCGGTGTACGGCCAGGAAGTAAAGCGTTCCGCTAACTTGGATGGCAGTCAGGAAAGGTCGGTCGGCCGTGAATACTGTCACGGGGTCGAAGTCTACCATCGCACAACACATCATCACATTCATCGCTGTAAAGACAACACAAAATACTTAGTAAAAAAATATCAAAACAAAGGTAATTGATCGCATGATGATAGCTATTGTCATTGACTCGAGCGTCAATGCAAATGTATTTGTATTATTAAATAAAATAAGATTTAAATGATGCGACATATGCTTGCCAAATCTCAGCCCTATACAGTTTTACTGAGCCGGAATGGCCCGGTGACTGTATCATCACGGGCATGGCCGATGGCGTCGCAAGCAAGGCCCATAGGCTCGCTCAGAATGGGGTCCATCTCCAGTTCGACGCTGGGCCTATAAGAGCGAACCACTTCGTCTATTTGCCTCTAAATCGTTGTTGCATATCCAAGCCCAAGCGGCTTGTCTATACAAGCAGATAGTCCATTTACGAATGTAGCATGTGGGCTTTCTGTAGCTTGTCATGCATTGGCAAGAAATTACAAATTACGATTATTTAGAATTGTATGCATTTTGAGCTTATGAAAATTGAACAGCACCTATACTCAAACACCAATTTAAGTGCTAATTATATATCCCATTGAATGGTCTGCTGATAAAGGATGAAAATCTGCATATGTAATAGCAAAACGGGTACCCTGCAGGGACTCGAGGTATCCGTTTCGCTAACACGTACTTTTCTCCGTTCTTCCTTAATTCGCCGTGATGGACCAACGAAGTTATAATAAGGCTGCTCCAGGTTTCCACCAGAGATGAGCAAGGAGGCGTTGCAAGGAATGTGTTTAATAAGAACCAACCCTGGAGCTGCGCTGTGGGAGGATAGGTACTATGGCCGGCAAGTTTGTTAAAACAACTTACTTGTCTGAAAGCTTAAACAACTGGAGAATATCAAACTACTAAACAATATTTTATAAATGCTATGTTTCGCTTGTGAGGCGAGATAAAATTATCAAAATAATAATAAAAAATCTGGAGCATTCGATTTTGACAGACATGATGATATTAACCACCCATATTAAATCATATAATGTTTATATCGAAATGGCAATCAAAAATCATGTTGAGAAGAGTTTCTTAATGCGTGGTATTCTTTTCATTGGACGTTTTCCTTCAAAATATGTCTTAGGCCGCCAACTTTTCAGGGTCCCGTCGTAAATGTAGTGATTATATTGGTTCGCAACAAACACATTCCTCGCAACGCATCCTAACACCTTTACATAGACATATAACTAGCAACTACTCATTTTATGTAGCTTTATGGCAGGACGGTAAAACTATTCATAGACGCGGCAAGCCGAAGCATATTTGGGTTACGGGTTTCAATTATCTTTGTATAGACAAACCAGTGGAAATGGAGTTCTCTGACCGCCCCGTGACTGGGTACAGTCAGCATCAAAAGTAACTACGCAATCGTGGTAGTTTAGTAGGTACACTATATACATACAGCACATTACAAACAGGAGCATGCTAGCACGAACACAATAAAACAAAGTCTAGTGATTAAAACTTAAACTATTTAATACAACAACATTGCAATACTTATAAAAGTTAGGTTTAAGGAAATATACTCTAATAATATGCATTGTGGGCTAACACGTTACCGTACGAGGTTAACTTGTCCAAGTAGTGAAAGATAGAAAGTATAAAGGAAAAAATAGCTACTTCTTTTTAAAGAAAGGCAGTTGAGAATAATAATCACGAGAGAGGCAAATTCAGTAACAAAATAGATACGTGTTACGCTATCAGCACTTACTCTGAGGCTCTTAGATACAACTAATGGGTAGGTTCCTACATAAGAATACTACTATTTAAATGAATAACAGTGATATATAATCAATGATTTATAAAATCCTTCGATAGTATAAATATAGGTACTAAATATTTACTAATAATTATGAGGACGAATCGATTAACTTACTATAGAGAATCAAACTAAATTAGCGTAATTTATTATTTTGTATTCGGTATTACTTAAGTGAAAACCTAAAGTTATTAGATTTAATACAGATATCTACTATAAAAATAAATATGAACTAATAAAGAAAAAATATTTGAACAATTGACTTATTAATATGTTACTGTAAAACCATTTGAGACAAGGAAAAAAATACTAAAACAAATATCGAGATGAGCTGAGCGTATCTTTTTTTTTAATCTAGCAGTAAGCAGTACGTTAATCCGTTAAGTAAATAAGCTTATTATTACAAAGAACCGTTCTAATAACGGCGTAATCGCATCTGGTTATGCTATAGGACGCTTAGTTGTTCCCGTTGAAGACTCCGACGAAGAGTGGGGCCTTGTCGCTGCCCGCCAGCACGTACAGGAACGGCCGGTCGGCCACGACGGAGAAGTTCATCATGAAGCCGCACCGCGCCATAAGGACCATGCCTGCACCAACACACTCGTTTAGCTCCCACATTATATACAATTGTTGGACGCAAGTATCAGGTGACTAAGGTATGTCTACTGTCTAGTCTACACAAATAAACGACACTTCATCACGCATTTAGGGAACCACTCCGTTAATACGAGTCGCAGAAAGATGGGATCAAGCGATGTAAGTTAGTCGGTGTATTTTAACTTAGGTACCTGCTACTACAATTTTCTATTAATCTAATATTGTGTAAAATTGGGCTTCTGGCACTTTTATACCATCTCACCTTAACTTTGGTGTTTGTTGTTTATAGGTCAGAGCGCGAGGGCCGAGCCGCTGGCCGGTACCAGGCCGTGAATGCTACGTGTTCGCCGAACTTCAGGGACCACAGCGCCGGCCGGTCGGCGGTGAAAATGCGCGAGAGCGGCGGCGGCGCCGCGCGTCTCGTGCGGATGGCTCCAACTGTGCCCCACACAACCAGCTCAGTACCGCACAAATAACGTAAACTAGTAACGTAGTAACTAGCAACCCATAAGCGATCCTCGAAAACCGGCGAGAAAGCCGCGAAAGTTCACAAGATATTGATCGATGTGCATCCATGTCGCATGCAGAAAACATAAACGTCTATATAGACAAATTAGGCGTAGAAGATACTGCGTTGGAGTTTGGAGTGTACATCTCACTCATATGGGCACGTCGGATCAGTCCCGCCGATATTTCCATCCCAACATGTAGGTCTTGTCACCGTTGATTAATATTTATAATAGTACTATTAGTAAGCATGCCGTGTGTTTACGGTTTTATTATAGACTTGGTATTCCGTCCTATACTCGTAATGTCATGTCATGTATGTGATGTATGTACAGTCGCCATCAGATATATCGGAGCGGCCAAGGTGGTCACAAATATTTGAACAACGCCTCTATTGTCAAGGCGATAAAGTGCATGTTCAGATATTCTTGAGTACCATGGCCGCTCCGATATATTTAATGGCGACTGTACCTGGTCTAGTTTACTCGTAGTTATGATAAAGCCTTCTACATATTTAAAGGCATTATAAAAGTAGCCAAGTCTGATGATTTTTAACCGGATTTAACCCACGAAGGCGACCTGGGGAGCATTTATCATTTGAAAGTTTATTTTAGTTTTATATTTAAATTTATCGTAAGTTTAGTCCTTAAGTAAACTTCTAACATACTTAGTCATTCGTATGTCATCCAACTGCTTAGGTAAGGAGTAGGGACTACCGTGACGTCACGACGAGAATACGCAGTCTAAAAGTAAAAGCCGCAAGAAGAGTGAAAAAATAAAGTAAGAGAACTATGGTGGAATTATTTTTTTCGTAATTGATAGAAACATTAATTAATTAAGTGGTTTCGTTATGTAGCGCAAATAAAAAATAGAGCTATAATGTCTAAATGACGAATAATTTTAATACAAACAATACAAGAAAAAAACGCAGGAAAATGGAAGAAACGGGACTACTTACCCAAGTAGCAAAATTTGGCACTATAAAAGTCCTGA
Organism: Pammene aurita; assembly: GCA_947086415.1. Taxonomy (NCBI): domain Eukaryota; kingdom Metazoa; phylum Arthropoda; class Insecta; order Lepidoptera; family Tortricidae; genus Pammene; species Pammene aurita. The sequence continues at coordinate 18,360,486 of OX352289.1, forward strand.
GAACATTTTAGAACGTGTTAATTAGTGTTCATGATTAGCACTATAATGGTGTCGTAAACCTTTACCTAACCCCAAATAGGCCCTAGTTTTATCACTGATTTATTCTATAAACATTACATAAAGGCTCTCACTGTGATAAATCAGCTCTATAATTGAAATGTCTGCAATGTTTATGTCACAATTAGGAACTATTAAAGTAACCAAAACATGTTTATAGTGCTAATTTGCGCCGTAAACAATTCCAGTGATCTTTTTTATCACCAAAAGCCTCGTGTGTCGTCGTTGTCGTCGTGTTTGCTGTCGTCGTCGTGAGGTTATTTCACAAAAAATTAAACAAATATATTTGTAAGTCATTCGCCATGTCCCTTTAGTTCCTTAAAGTGACATATAAAGGTACATACTAAAAAACATTCGTGAACCGTAATTCTGCCGGTACTTGCACTTGCGAAAATAATTGTATTGACAAAATCATTATGCTGATTTCAAATTTGACAATGCGCCTTCATAATTTTACTGTTTTAATTAAATTTTAATTAATAAAATTAGGACTTGTCCCGACTGTGGCTGCTATAGTACACGTGGGCTCCAGTCGTGCTGCTAATGTGCTATCACTTTCAGAAAACGGCAGCCATATTTTAATGGATTTGGGTAGCCCTATAGCGATGTTGAGGGAGCATTTAAAAAGCTAAAACGTTATGTAATGGTCGTGCAAAGTCCTTTTATAGTGCAGATTGATCCTGTAATAGTGTTTGCGATACTGCTACAATACTAGTACTATAAAAGTTAATTCGACGCATTATTAGTGCATAATAGGTACATAAAAGTGTCGAGTAAAGTGTCTATAGTATTAAATAGTACTATAATCGCTTTTTGCAAATCTATTACAGTGCAACACTTTAAAGATTCTTTTTTATGGTCCTTTAAGCGTTCTAAGAGCTAACTTATAGAACTAAATTGCTCTTTAATTTATAGAACCAAAACGCTCTATTAAAAACCTTTATAGTACAAGCAGTCACAATGGTTACCATTATAGGCCTACTATATTACTGATTGGTGATAAAAGGCCTTAGTTATAGAAGCTTTTGTTACTTGGGTAGATACAATGTTTTTTATATGTCCCAATTATTACTCAAGTTAATTTTAAATACGAGTATGTAAGTGGCCCGAATTCAAAGAATGATATATGTACAAATATTACATATATCATTATTTGTTTTCGGGTATTTAGATGACTGGGCATGTAGATAATACTCATACTACAGGCTACATGGCCAGTCATCTAAATACCGACCAACTTTACTAGTTCGTAGTAAAAATGTCGAATATATCCCACCAAAAACATTCTGTAAAAAACTAGCCAAGTCTCGATGGAGCTGCTTATTTATCTCTAAAAAGTATGAAATCTAGACAAAGTCGTGCCAAGTCTAAGGTTCCTTACTGCGATTTCTTTATTATTATAGTTAATGTTGTGTGACTTGGCCGTTGAAGGGTACACAAGGGTACAAAATCAGGTGCTCCAATAACCAACCAACCATTGGTTATTGGAGCACCTGATTTGGAACTTTGATTCATTAACCAACGACTGACTGGTTATTGAATTAACGTTTCCCAAGTGGCAATTTTCCATCGTCAATGGGTAGCGGTTCTGGCGACAGATTGGTGCAATGGTGTCATGGAGCACCTGGTTTTGTACCCTTGTGTACCCTTCAACGGCCAAGTCACACAACATTAACTATAATAATAAAGAAATCGCAGTAAGGAACCTTAGACTTGGCACGACTTTGTCTAGATTTCATTACTTTTTAGAGATAAACAAGCAGCTCCATCGAGACTTGGCTAGTTTTTTACAGAATGTTTTTGGTGGGATTTCACTTATTTTTGTAGAAACGTGGGCTTATTGATTTATTTAGACGACAGCGACAGTCAGCGCCATCTAGCGACGTGTGCGGGTATCACCGCCACTCTTAGTCCAATGCATTATATTTTGACCAAATTTTGTTTTCTAATCAGGGTCACCAGGTACTCCAGATCTTCGATTATCCTAGTTTTTATAGTTTTCCCTTTATGTGGCCATTAAACCCTAACTCTGTACCAAATATCAGCTCTCTGAGTTTATGGGAAGTACTAGTTCTATTTTGATGATCATGAGTAAGTGAGCGAGTGTCATAAATGCGAAACTTTGCTTTCGCTTAACTTCGGAAATAAATGACCTACAGACTTGAACATTTGGATTTTAAGTATGTGATTATAGCTTACTGGATGACGAAAATTTCTGCGTTCTGGTCTTATCCAGAGGTTCTCAAATAGGGGCCTGAAAATGCGGCGAAATGGTTCCAGTAAAGGATGGTACGGCAGTGTTTGCTTCGCGCTCGACTTGGCGGGGGCACTGCCGTGCCCCCAGATTTCGCAATCATAAAAAATACCACCGACATGACATGACACAGTCGGAACGCAGCAGTGTTATCGTAACACTAGTTGCCAATTATCGAGTAACAGGGTCTGCCACAGTAAATATGAAGACCTCTTAACGCACATCGCAGGAAGGGCGTTATCACGAAGTCGGCCACCTAATTAGTTGCACCCTTTATTTTGTTGTGTAAATGGAAAAGGACGAGAAGTTAAACTACACAGGGCACGTACATACTACAGATATGTACGTGCCCTGTGTAGTTTAAACAGTACCTACGTGTTATTCGCGATAACAGTATCAGTTTTGCAAGGCCATTGTTAAGTATGCAACATTGTTTTAATTACTGCACTTATCCCTATGCAAAACAAGGACGGTTTGGTCACCGATCATTGAGTTTGGTCTATATTTAATGTAGTATAATAAACTTGTTGTGTAGGTATACTCGTAGTTTGTCCGACGACTTAAGGACAAACTATACCACAGTGTGAAATATTACATCAAAATCGGACATGCCATTAACCGGAGGCAGTTTATGGCATTAATAGATAGCTTTAGTGGTGTTCGACGAAATAGCAAGGTCTGTCTATGCAAATTAATGATACTTTTTAAGATATTCATATTAATGTGCCGACTTAAATTTTTTTCTAAAAGTGAAATTCTTAATTTTCTCCAAATGCTTTAATTATTGGCTTGAACTTTACTGCTTATCGTCAGTATATTGTTACACAGTATTTAAGTTTGAAATAGCAATGTTCCTAATCCTTAAATAACAAAGATATTGTACTTTGTATAAAAAAACTAAATATCTGTCTTATTACATTTTGATACTGTAAGCGAAGTTAGTTTAAAGAAAAAAATATTATTTTACTTACTTAAAAAATCATATCAAAAATTCATTAATTATCGTCTCTGGATTTGGAAGTTATTAAAGTTCTATGTTTTTCTGATAATTCTGATCTTTAGGGTTGTCACACGACATTTAGTTTAATAAAACAGAAATTGAATAACAGTAATTAAGGTAATTTTACATTAATTACTAATTAATGTAAAATTACCTAACTATGCTCCGGTCATCCAACTGGTTATTATCAATGATATTTACTATAAATGGGTTATACTCTAACAAAATGAGCACAAAAATACTTCCAGAGTTATGACATAACCTAACAACGATTCTTTTATGTTTATCTATTTTGACAATCATTACATCTTTGTCACTCTCATTGTTAGAAAATTACAGTTTGTCTCTTTCCCACGCGGGTGACGGGAGCTCATTGACACGTCCGCGTCTCTCGCTTGCCGGAGCGTGGCTAGCGACAGTTGTTTGAATTCACTCATATTAAGTGCTTCACTTTTGGAGCGTGCATAACCCATCTGTCATTATTATATATCATAGGTTATTATTAGTAGGTTAGTAGGTAGTCTGTGATTGGACACCATACGTATAGATCGAGGACTTCACGGTGCTTCAATTTGACCCATTTCCTGCTGCCCAATTGAGCTGAAATATAGTGTAGCTACTTAACTCAGATGACATTACAATGTTTTGGTACCATCGAGCTGGTCTGATGATGGAGATCTGGAGGTAGCCATAAGGACTAGGTTATATAAAACAATGCATTCATTGTGCTTAGAGGTTTGTTAGAATCGTCTCGATGAGTAGTAGACTAGACGACTGTTGAAAGAAAAGTATAGTCGGCGATAAAAGCTTGTCTTAAAAAAATATTTTGTCACAAAACTTTGTGACGCAAACGCTCTATGGAATGAAAAAAACAGTGTGCATAGGCAAGGTAAAACTCTATCCTACAAGCTAACGCGTGAAGAAACAAGTCAAAACTTTTACTAAATTATTTTGCACATGTGTGAATAAAGCGACATTATCCCATACTGTTTTTAAAGGAAAAAAAGTGAGTGAGAAAGTGAGAATAAGATCTCTTCTGATACCTGAATGACCCTGATACCTGTATGAAAGTTTTCTAGGAATTGAATTACTTCACCACGCCCATGTCACTTTTCTCTAATTTAAATTAAGTAGGTTTTGTAGGTAGGTACACAATTTCTCAATCTCTGAGTCCTCTGATTCCAAAAGACTTCAAAACACAAATGATGGTGGTTAACATCACGTTTTCAACCGACTTCAAGATTTCGAAGGAGGAGGTTATCAATTCGTCGGGATCTTTGTTTTTGCTATTTTTTTTTTTTTTTTTTTTATGTATGTTCACCGATTATTCGAAGACGGCTGGACCGATTTGGAAAATTCTTTTTTTGTTTGAAAGAGTATACTTCACAGTTGGTCCCATTGTAACCAGGTCAGGATCTGATGATGGGATCCTGGAGAAATCGAAGGAACTCTTCAACTATTATAGGCACACCTATAGTGATTTGAGTATTTTTTACAGCAGCTCGAGCATTTGCTGTTGGAAAGCTGGATGCTAAGTGAAGTCGGTTCTTTTTTGTTTAAAATTATTTTAATTATGTACCCTTTTCGTAATAATAAAATGCTATGTGGTAACTTTGCTATGTTAGATGAATCAGGCGCTTTACCAAGTAGCAGCCCTAACTAACACAAATATTTAAATTGCTTTAAATTCTAAATCCTTTCATTAACGTTATTCAAATTAATAATGTCGACTAAATATGGTATAAAGATCTCTAGTTAAGAATTAATTCCGCATACCTTAATACCTTTGGATTTTTATAAAAAAAATTTAAATAGTTTAACTACTAAATTGCAAATTTCTCAGATCAGAATATTTTTTTAAGGATAGTTTTGGTCTTAAAATTATCAGTCTGAAGAGATATAACGTTTAATATTACACGAAAGTTTATAAAGGCACGTATTCAGGAAATATTACCACTTCTATGATTTTTTTGGAGTTTCTGAAAGCAATCTTAAAAATGTGATTTCTTGAAAACTATAACGAATTAACTAGTGGGGATAACATATTTATATTTAGTATTAATTGAGCTTTATATTACGCCATTATTTAACCCATGTCCGATTTTTATGTAAAATTCCACACTGTGATATACCATGTACCATTCATGTATAAATTAGTACGTACGAGTATATAATGCTATGGAATGAGGGTTTCCGCGATCGAGTTTTTCACTAGATGGCAGCACCGTGGCGAGAGGTCTAGCTGTCACAATCTACCAATCATGTTTAACAATATATTTTATGATTGGTGGATTTTGACAGCTACTGCCAAAAAGACCTGTCGTCACGGTGCTGCCATCTAGTGAAAATCTCAATCGCGGAAACCCTCAGGAAGGCCGGTGAAAAGTCATCATAGATAGCGCTGCGTACGATAGTCCTTATTTTATATGGAATTTGACAGCTGGTTAAATCAATTCTAGATGGTGCTGCGTACGATGGTCCTTTTTTTGTATGACATTTGACATATACCATAGACAAACAAATTGACAGTTGCCTTCAACATTAGGTGTACAGTATTGTCTATTGCAATAAAATATTAAAATCATGATTAGACGTAACCACCTGTGCTACTATTTCGTTAATCTTTCTATGTATGTACAGTCGCCATGAGATATATCAAAGCGGCCAAGGTGGTCACAAATATATGAACAACGCCTCTATTGACAAGGCTAGCAAGTGCATGTTCAGATATTTTTGAGTACCGGCTGCTCCAATATATTTGATGGCGACTTTACACCGAAATTTAAACATATATCTTTTCACAACGATTATGAATAGATGTATGTTTATATGATTAAAGCCGAATCTTCAAAAAAAAGCGTATTTAATCGAAAACACGCAAGAACGGAAAAGGAAGAACGTGATAATATTAAACGATAACAAGCAAAGCAAAAGCGAGCGAAGTACCAAAATAAACAGATGCCATGCTGTGTGTTAACAAATCATTACCCATGTATTTTCGGAAAAACGTAGATTGGGCTATTAATATTGTTCTTTAGGATAGGCATAGGCAATATGATTGGATTACTGCGTTGAATCGGGTGAGGAGTGGAACTATTTTATGGATGTATGGAAATATTATTCTGACTTTTAATAAACACTAATCAGCAAATTACCCATATTTTGCAGTTTGATCATTTTTAATCTATACAAGACCAGAGTGTCTGATTGAATAAACAACTAGCCGGTAATGATGGTTATTTCATGGATTGGAAACTTCCGTAAAAAAAATTACGCCCCGCGGAAGGAAATCCGGTACAGGGTTCCTCAAACATGTGACCCTTCGTACTGCTATAAAATTTATCAGACGAATACGAATCTCCTCAATATTTTGTACGCACATGCGAGCCAACATTTCATCTATATGCTGTGTATTTTTGTGAGACTTTAACATTTATCGGCTACCCGTGGGAGTTCGTGTACCCAAGTTTGAAAAACTCTGTTCTACTAGTGTTTTAAGCACTTATTTTAAACTACTTAGGGTTAATAAGGTGCGAGCCATCTTTCGCGGCGACTCTATACAGCCATACAGTGATATTCGTTATCAATGTTGCAGCAGGAACATTCCACTTGCATCGCTTATAAACGTTAGGTACACTTGGTATTTCGAAAAATGCTAAGATACCTTTTTTTGCTCTTTATTTTATGGAGGATGGGCAGGCGTTTGACTACGATCTCACCTGATGGTGAGGGGTGATGCGGTCTACCGTCTACCCTTGCTTTAAAAAGACCCAAAAAAATTTAAACCAAGGCATTGAATATCGTCAGACTCAAAACCGACTTTAGCACTGGTGGAATGCTGATGCTGCACTTAACATCCAGTATTCCTCGTCACTAGCACAGAAAAAATAAGCACATTCACAAGCAAACCATCCCACCATATCGCTGTAATAAATCGCCGGGTGCTGTGATATGATATACCTACGGGTCTACTACTGAACTCAGACGGTTGATAAGGTAACAAGTTATTATGGTTGAAAGTGGTGCAGTTCCTGTCAAATCATCAAATGTAGTCTCAAAATCTAATGCAATACCTTAATACCAAACGTCTTAGTTACGTGTTTCAACCTGTTGCAGCTCTGAACGGTAACGTATATGTTACAGCTATAACACAGTAATGATATAATTATGTACGTGGAACTGTATCAGGCCAACACATATTACAGCTCCGTTCAAATCCGAAATTAGATATAGGACTGTAATATAAAATATAATTTGGAATACTGACCAGTAGCAGCGGCCGCCTCAGCGCCCTCCTCGTTGACTTCGATGAACGCTTTCTGTATCGCCTTGGAAACGTACAGGGGCTCCGAGCTGTTCAGAATCTTAGTCAAGCCAGAGTTAGATTCGTCGAAGATGGCCTTAATGCCGAGCTGCAATAAAAGGTGAGATTCCGTGAGTCAGAGGTCAAACTAAAAAAAACACAAATAAATAAAAAAGAATATTTTTTTTATACCACGACGGTGGCAAACAAGCATACAGTCCAACTGATGGTTAGCAGCTACCGTAGCCTACGGACGCCTGCAACTCCAGATGTGTCACATGCGCGTTACCGACCCTTTACAGGGAGGATTCACTGTGTTGACGGCTAAAGGAACAAGAGGGTCCCTCATCGTCAACACACTGGGTCCTCATTGTTCAATTATACTAAATTAATAATATAGCGTCAATGAGTTGTGTCCGCGAGTACCCTCGAAAATCAGATTTAGCTTCATCAAAAAAATGCTACAATAGAGAACATGCGTAAAAAATATTTAATTGAATTTGTTCAATAAACACGTTCAACAACCCCAAATTAATATAAATAAGTGGAAATCCGTAATAATTTTTAACAGTTTTTTAAAGATATTGCGGTTTAAAAACGTAAAATTTTAGGCATTTTTTTTTATACCTCAAATGCATTTTCGAAACCTTTGTTCGATTAATTATGTTCTAACAAGAAAAGAAATGTATGACAACTATATAGCTAAACGCATTTTTTCGTGCCTAAAATTACAAAAATCTTCCAAAAACTTGTTCCTTCCAAACAGTTTTCTGCAACTTTGCGGTCGGTGACGTCACAAACCTCACGCTTTTTGTATGGGGCGTTTTGACGCGCGGCGCAGACGCCTAATGTATTTTCACATTTTTGACGTTTCAGGGCTATCATAGATAGTAGGTTTATTAGAGACATGTGAATCTACAGGGAAATAGAATCGAATGACGTCTTCCAAAAAAATCATGCATATTCCTAATTATTCAGGCGTACTTACTACTCCAAGGATTAATTATTCAAAACAGATGTACCTTAGGCAACAGTTCTTTAAGGTCGATCTCAGTCTCTATCTTGAACTTGGGAATGGTGACTTGCACCTTGGTTGAGATCATGTTGCTCAGCTCCTGCACGAGATCGACTCCTGTCGTCAGCTGTCGAAGGACCGCGTCGAGACCCTCGATGTCTTTGGGCAGGACGATGACCATGCTCGCCTCGCCGCCCTCGTACGGCATTTCCAGTAGCTACAGATATGACATTATAAAAATTTGGGATCAGAATCGGAGCCCGAGAGGAGCAGCACGTGGCAAGCGGGGACATGAGCAAATGACAGGTATAAACCTGTTTGTTTTTTATGTATGCCGCTCATTTACCCCCACTGCGTTGTTATGACATCCCATAAAACTTCTGTTTTGAAAGTAACAACCGGAACCGGAGCGGATGTTTAAAACCAATCGAAAGTTCCGACTTAACGGAAACGGAACCGGAGCTCTGTCACATCCCTGATACACATTTAAATAGGTTCTTAATGAATAATGGACAAACCTGTGCATTCAACTTCTCACTCTCTCCGTATCTGAATTGCTCTTCAATATACATCATAGGAATATCCACAGTAATTTCTTTCGTCACAAAAAATGGTCTGTCCATGGTGTTATGAGGCTTAAACTGGTGCTTCCATGTACCCTAAAAATATATAAAATAAAATGTTTATTACCAAACATTATCATTTATCATCTCGATAATCTTGATCACACTAAATCAATTTACTGCAGGCTAGGGAATACACGGTATTATTTGTATGGCCCAATACCGGGACACTGGGCTTTTGAATAGAAATTCCAAATAGATTATCAATACCAACCGCGAAGTATGTTCTAACAATTAATAACAAGTTCGGAAATAAATACCGTAAACTGGGGTGAGTAGGGAGAAAACTGACATTCTAACCTCAATATCATTTTATTTAGATATGTAAACTGAATGAACTATATACATAATAAATGTTCCAATGAACTGTATGTTTCCATTTCAGAACTTTACCAATAAACACAAAATCCCTCCTCGCCCCGTAGTACCAATAAACACAAAATCCCTCCTCGCCCCGTAGTACCTCGTAGGTGGGGTGAGATGGGATTTCATACAAAGGTGATTTCGGAACGTTGTTGGATCGATTTTATTTTCTTATGAATATCACTATAGCTGCATTTGTAATACGAATACATTATTTAGTGTATATCTGTATACCTCACCCCCCGGCATCCTTTCTCTCCCCATTCATAACCCAACTCTCCACGCAATCCCTACTCACCCAATTTTACGGTACAATCATGGTAACAAAGCAAACAAAACTGTATGTGATTGAGATACATACCTTGAAGAAGAGAGCGTTCACAAGTACAAGTCTGGTCATGCTATTGAGAGAGTCTTCTGACATGAGATCCTTGATTCTGTTGTGAGTCTTGCTCTCCACCTGCCATTTGATACAGTAATTAATAAAGCTAAGCTTCCTCGGTCCTAAAACCAGCTTGGTTAGTACCTACAACTTTGTGAGTGTCTAGTATGCTGGCCAGTGATTATGTAGTTATATAGTATACATTCATGGGACTAAAGCCGCGTCCAGAGACTACGCGCAGCAAGGCCAGATATGGACTAAGAGCTAGCCATGTCAGATATGACACAATAATGAGAGCAATGAGACCTTGTCTAGTTAGATTGGTTTACCATCCTTACCGCTTAGGTTTTAATTGGTGGAGGCCAGAGTGACAGCTGACAGCCAACAAAGTTTTTCAGTTGGAAAAAAAGTAATACCAAAATAGGTAAAAACTGACGAAGTTGTGTCATTTATAGAGGACAGGGCCTATATTTTAACATTAGACCAAAACACATTGTGTAATCTAGTGAAAACAGTAGGCGGATAACTATAAATTGGATTATACATTTGGCACTACTTTCCCCAACAGAAACTTCAGGCTATGATATAATCTAACTAATTAGATAATTTCCCATAATATTGCATCCATCCCAGAATTTTAGGATTTGTTTTCTTCAAGTTATTTGCATTCTTTGACCTCCACCACTTTACAGCTGCCTGATGTCCGGATCTAGAAATAAGCATAGTATAGCAAACTAACTAGAGGGGTTTCGTTGCCCTCATTATTGTGTCACATGTACACGTTTGCTTGTTGGCCGCGTTCAATCTGAACACAAACTAGTCAACCCAATTTATAAAATGCGGCTAATATTACCCAGTCGTTAATAGCTTTAGCCGCAACTGCACCATTCGAGAAATCCATGGACACAAGTCCTGCGTCAAAGATTTTGACAGCATCATCTTCAAGCTTGGCGTCCAGCTCATGACCCTGTTGCAGGTAAACCCGATTGGCTATGTCCAAAGTAACTCCCTTCACAGATTTCAGTTTTGAGGTTAAACCTGAAAAGGTTGAGCGGACCTGAAAATAAAAATATGACCCTTAATAAGGCCGCAGATATGCTACGTGAGAATATTTTGCAAGTTACTCATATTTTCAAATAACACAACTGATTTTGAACCTTATTATAAACAAACTAACACTTAGATCCTAAGGGTAGTATGCACCAAACTGCCTGTCACCGTTAAAATGTAAGCAAAATTTTTTTGTATGGATATATTCATAGTACCCTACCGGAACTCACTGATGACTCCATCAAAAGTGGTTAGTGTAACTGGCGATAATTGTATGTGTGTTCATAAGGGTTAAAGCAGATATAGGCACATATATCACATTTACACATTACTCATGTATTTTCTACGAGTAATCATACTAATCATATCACATTCCACTGATAATATGGATATACATAATTTTCATTATTCATGATTGTAAATGTTTCGAGTTTTTTAATAGAATTAAATATTTATTTAATTAACTATTGAACGGATTAACCAATGTAAACTTAATTATTTGGTTGGACTATAGCAAAGAGAATGCCACACTTTAAAAAAAATCAACACTTTAAGTTTGTGTTCTGGGCCCGATAACATCGAAATATTTTACATTATAAAACAATTTCCATACAAAAATGCTTATTTTGACTTGTTCTGTACGATAAGATCATAAAAATATAGCCTTAATATAACATCACACTGACAAATTTTTGGTGAAGTGTGGTGGTGGCCCTTTTCGTACATGCCAACCCATAAATTTAATGTTATGTTGCAAAGAACTCAATTGTGTAATACATTTTGTATAAATAACAAATGCAAATGTATTACACAATGAAGTTTTTTTAAGGCTTACACCCATGCAATATAACATAAAATGTATGTAATATAAATATTAAGAAACAAAATATATACAAGAAATGTAAAACTTACCCCATCAGTAGATTGAAAGCCAGTGGCTCCCAGAAGCTCCGAAAGAGCTGGTTCTGAGGAACCAACGGAAAGGAGTGCCAGCAGGACTTCCGCAGACAGAGGGGAAGACACCACACTCTTGCTTTTATCCAGCTCCTGACAACCAAACAAAATTATAGTTTTTTCTGGAACATCTGTTTTGCAGACTCTAATTCAAAGACATTTCAAATTAAATGTTAGTAAGCGATTTCTATTATTTCAAATTCTAATGTAAAATAATAATGATTGCATTGTGCCCACCTTTTTAAACTACTTATAAGAATTTTGTGATATCATCTAGTCTAGACGGTTCCATAGTTGAACAAGATTCCATTTATGATGCATAAAAGACAATATTAAACTACACCTACACAAAATGAAGCTATTATTTAAACATGCCAAAATTTCCAAAAAGGAGTCACCTAAATGAATGATTACATGAAATATACTTACATTACAGAACTGCAGGGAGAACTTAGCGATAGCCGAAGACACCGCGGCGGAATCCATATTTGTTGAACTAATTTGGTTTGTTGAAAATATTAATAAGATAAAGGCTGAAATAAATGCGTTGATATTACGAAATTATAGACGCAATAGCGCACACAACTATTCTGTAGGCAAATGGACGCCTTTACTGGTGAGTAGTTCAATAAATACAGTGTGGGCTGTGGCCGGCCGGCAAAGTATGACTCATCACATCACGGACTTACACGAATACACAAATCCAATCCAAGGTAATGTTTTTTATCAACGTAGTTTTGAGGGTAATTATTGCGCTATTTGTGCTCTTTAAATTAGTAAAAGTATAAATCATATGAACACTATCAAAATATATACTTGTCAAAGGCACACAAGTTCCTAAAATCAATGTAAATAATTAGAAATAAACGTAATTACCCAGGAAAGACGTTGAAAACATCAGCATCAGCGCAGACACAGAATGATTATCAGAAAAGATAAGTATTTATCAGTATTTCATATCTAAGTCGGTTTAACACTTAATATTCACATTACAATACTTTGAAAAAGGCATAAATATCATAAAACCACCATAGTAAATGTAAATACACAATACATTATTGTTAACATTGAGTGTAGTGTCAGTCAGTTGTTTGTCACCACACCAAAGAGTAAAAGCCCTGTTACACTTGTCCTAGTTAGCTTCTTAAATGATTTAGTTCCTAAATTTAGTCAAGTCTAACCGCATTTAGCAAGTAAACGGGGGGTTTCACTACGCAGTTTAGGTACATTTGGCCGGCGCGCCTCCCGGCCTGCCCGGGAGGCGCGCCGGCCAAATGGCCAAATGTAAATGTATGGCAGTGGGCTGCCGCTCGGCTCGCACGATAGTCGTGTCACGTGGCGCTCGCGAAATATTGAAAATACACGATGGCTTCGAAACATAAATCTCGATCTAATCCGTATAAACGATGTCTTTATGGATGTCTGAATAAACGGAAGAACAAGGAAGCAGAAATAACATTTTTAAATTCCGGACGATATTGAAAGGTCCCGAAGTCTTAACTTAGTAATAGTTAAAATAAACATCCTTAATTTATTAAATATTGGTTGCCCAGAAACAATATTAGGAACTGACCGACATATTTTCAAAGGAATACGGCTGTGGCATACCTACTTCCGTGAGAATCAGACATAATCTCTATAAAAATTTCTATCTCCGGATAATAAAATCATGTTTACAGAATCAACGTTTGTAATTCCTACAAATTTATCTTAAAAATAATAAATCAGTAGACATAGGTACAAAAACTTGTCAGGAGACAACCCTCACAGCTCGGTCATAATACTCATAATTGTCATAAAACTGCGGCGCGCAAAGAAGATTCACGGTTCGTGCGCTGCTATACGTTGCAATTTTGCTTGCAGGCGGCAAGTATAGGTATAATTTTATACCTAAATCTGACTTTTGTGAAGGAGTGAATTTTCTGTACGGTACTATTAGTTATTCTGTGAAGTAAATTTACTATTGAAAAAAGTTAGGATCCTAATGAGGATGCTTGTTAGGACACTAAAAAAAGTAAAGTGTAACAGGGCTTTAAAGTAAGTATGTCAACTTATCCACAGAATTATGGATGGTACAAGAAGGATATAAATTTCTATGTTACAAAAGTGTCCGTCAAAAGGCGATAAACTGATGGCGCCACACTTATATTAAATTTGATTAAATTAATTTTGAAATTAAAAAAAATTAAATCCAAAATAATTATTTGCGGAGATGAAAAACACTCGGAATATTAATTTTATTAAGAAAGTCATATACCTGTTATAAGTATTAAATATCGGTAATTCATTTCAAGTGCTGAACTATACCTAGCGCCACCCGGAGATATTTGGAACTATTGTTTAGTGCTTAAGGCCCTGTTACACTTTACTTTTTTTAGTGTCCTAACTATCATCCTAATTAGGATCCTAATTAGTTTGCATAGTAAATTTACTTGCTAAATGCGGTTACACTTGACTAAATTTAGAAACTATCTCATTTAGGAAGCTAACTAGGACAAATGTAAAAGGGGTTTTACCGCTGGACACTTTTTCGACCGTTTTCCTATAAGAGAGTTCCATCCTTCCTATACCATCCATACACAGAATAAATATATAGTTACTGCCCGTCAGAAGGAAAACGATTGTCTTTGAATCGATTCTGTAAACGAAACTTGATTTTCGATTTAGGTTAAATCTTTTATTACGAAAGTAATGATAAATAAAGTAAAACTGTACTTACATCTGAAATAGTATTTCATCTTTTTGTAAACTAGACGAAATATAACATTTTTTTACATCCAAAAACAGCGCATAAGGGCATTTTCACGGAGCTTGTTATCCATTGACAGCGATGACGAAAATGCGTGACATCGATTATTGAAATAGTTTTTATAGATGTACTAGATTTTCCGCCAATACTTTTGACAGAGGGGAAATGATACTCAGGGCCTCTCCTGGTTTAAACAGCTATTAGACATGGCAATTTGTAGGGCCCAACCTGTTGTGTACCCTGCCCCTCCCTCACCCTCCTTCAGCTCCCTACGGGCCCAACCTCCTATTTATTACACCTCCCAACACAACAGGTTGGGCCCTACAAATTGCCATGTCTACTAGCCGTTTGAGAACTCTCTGGGCAAATAATTTCTGTCAGTAGAAACGCGCGGCAAATTCAAAATACGTACATGTGGCAACCCTTTGTGATGCTGATGAGACACCGTATTTCATGACGAACATTTCAATTCACATTGAATTTGTTTCTAGTGCATTTCACTCTCTCATTTTAAGCGCGAGTGAGATCTCCTGCAACGTTCCCAATTAAATTTAAATTCATTTTTAAGCCATATGTCAATTGCCTCAAGCAGATTATCTGTTGCAGTTGATGACAGATCAGATGAAATATATCCGTCTCCTTTTTACACACCGTAAATGTCACCTAATGAAAGGGGCGGAAACACCACCTAAAATTTAAAACATAAAATTTAATGATCATTGCTGCTTTTTTCACTCATTCTTAGTGTTGTCATACTTTTGTTCGCTGTACATTGCTACTGCGTTCGTTGGCTGGCCAGACTATACACGGTGCCCGTGAGCATTGCGAGAGACTTTAACAGTGTATTCATTATCATATTTAGAGAACAAAATGTCCTTTAAACTTTTTCGAAATTCGCCATAGTTTCAGAGTAAATACTACTTACAAAAAATTGCATTTTGAATTGTTTCTCAGTGTAAAATGATTTTTTGATGGCGATCTCACCGGTATGGGGCATAGTCTAGACATCTCTTATTGACTGATATCAAAGACCTAAGAAACACTTTGCATGGACTAGTTTTTACGAGAAAAAATGTAGCAATTTACTTTTTCCGTTACTTTTTTCTAATGACATTTACTTTTTTGTAGAACAGCATTCAAAAAAAGTGAAAAAAAAAGTAAAAAAAAAAATTTTTTTTTGGCGTTTTACAACAAAAGTCATATAATGTTTTTTTCATTCTTTTGACCTCAGAAATGCGTGGTTAAAATCTCTCGCAATGCTCACGGGCACCGTGTATTTGACGTTTGACACTTCTCCATATTTTACGCGCTTAAGGATTGCTGTCTTCTATATTTTGTTTGAAAATACTATCAAAAATGATCCTTGGCTTTTTTGTTTGACATTTCCAAAGACTGCATCCAATAATGAACCATATGTTAACATTTGTACAGTCGACTATCTATTGCTCCATTTAGTGTTATGAAGTATAAAAAGAATATGTCAAATATGTTTGGTGTTTTCAAGTCAAAGGTACATCTTTGTCGGTTGTCAATAAAGCGTTGCTGCCATAAAAATTCATTTAGAAATAAACTGTATTAACAACCGACAATGATGTGCCTTTGACTTGAAAACTTCACATGCGTGCTACCTCGCCCCCCTCAGATTTTGGCAGACTTTTTTGTTTGGAAAGATGAGGCGAAGCGTACTCCATTTATAGAGCTTTATGGGTTTGCCAGACTATAGTCCGCCTCGAACAGTGAACTCGCGATTTACTTGCAAGCGAGATGACCAATATACCAAGACCCTTCTGAGGATTTTTTTTCGCCTTCTAGCTCCACAAACCCTTGATCGATCGTATCACGGGTAATAGAGGTAAAAAGATTGGTATCTCATACAGGGGAACGCTCGAAAAAG
This sequence comes from Pammene aurita, assembly GCA_947086415.1. Lineage (NCBI taxonomy): Eukaryota > Metazoa > Arthropoda > Insecta > Lepidoptera > Tortricidae > Pammene > Pammene aurita. The sequence goes on from OX352289.1 coordinate 18,377,130, forward strand.
TGTCCAGCTGTAAGCAGTAAACAATAGTTCCAAATCTCTCCAGGTGGCGCTAGGTATAGTTGAGCGTATGAAATGAACTTTATATAATAAGTGCCTTAAAATGTAAATATTCAAAAACTGCATTAAATATAAAATACGCTTCCCTATGACATTTTTTTCATTTGAAATTATCGACATTTAATTCTTATATAACGTTCTATATAAAATTCAGAGTGTTTTTCTTCTCCGCAAATAATCATTTTGATATTATGTATGGATTTTTAATTATTTAATATCTAAAATCATAATATACATAATAACAAATATATCCGTAAAACGGAAAAAAATAACACCCTGACCGGGATTCGAACCAGGGACCCTCTGCCTCGTAGGCATCTCCTACCGACCGGGCTAGCAATGTGTGTTCATGCTATTGTGGCGCCATCAGTTTAACGCCTTTTGATGGACACTTTTGTAACATAGAGATTGACATCATCCATTTTTTTTAAATATCTTTATTGGTTTACAAAAAGCAGTTTTGTCACGTGGTGACTATGTCACTCCATCCTCCATATACCATCCATAGATCGTATCGCCACGTTAACGTGAGGTCAACACAACAACATGTCATGTAATGAATGACAGTGGGATTTTGAAATTACGAGTAGTGTTCTTTTTTCGTACCGATAGCAAGTTCAAACACTGAATTGCAAGATTGTCAAATTTCCTTCTAGGTACCAAATACTTTTAAGATTTTTTTAGGATAATATATCACATTTATATAAAACACATCTCTTGTATTATATAATTTTATGTTCGCAATGATATTCCCAACTTTTTCTGTTTCAATTAGTTTTTAAGGTTCCGTACCAAAATGATAAAAACCCTTATGGTGCGTCTGTACTCTGTATGTCTGTCACAAAGCCAATTTTCTCAGAAAGTACTGGACAGATTAAGCTGAAATTTTGTACACTTATGTAAGTCAGCGACCCAAAGGCAGCCATGTAGCGCCAATCTATAAATTTTTGAACATGGGAGGCATTTGTGGGGGGTAAATATGAAATTTAAAAACAGGTGTTTTGAAAACTATATAGTGTGGTATATCAAATAAAAGGGCTTAATGTGAGAAATTAAAATATATTTTTTGTATAATTTTAACATATATAGTTTTGCACTTATTGGAAAAAAAAGTTGAGAATTGACTATTGCCCCCCGCCCATACATATCTTACATTTAGAAAAAAATACATAGTGAAGCGTGACCGAACTTAAAACAACTGTTTAAATCGGGGCGCGAGTTGGACTCGCACTCGGCTGTCCTAAGCTATAAATTCTCATGCTGAAAGCGTGTTTTTTCTAATAATAATAAAAAATATTGAGAATTGGAATCGGTTGACTTGATAAATAATTATCCTTGAAATAAATACACGGCTAGGTAGCAAAAATTTGTGACACGTTTTGCCAAAAGATGGCGCTGCACCCTGTACGGTAAATTTCTACTTCGCGGCCAGCCGCTGCTACCATATGACTAAGCGTAGCGGACGACACTACTACAACTGAATACTTGAATAGTTTATATGTGTTTTGTTTAAAAGCGTGCATGTATTTATATTCGTTATTGCATTAAGCTTTAGTTGCAAGCGTTTATGGAATGTTCCTACGGAACCCCCGGTGCGCGAGTCAGTCTCGCACTTGCCCGATTTATATTTAAATGAAGAGGTATCTGAATGATAAATAAAGGTTCTATTTAGTATACTGTTTGTTCTGCCTTATTTTCTAAAACATATTGTGCCTTTTATTACATTTACTGATTTAAATTTCACTTGACTCAATCGTTCACTTTTTTGCAATCAATAGGTAATGTAACTGTGTGCGTAATTATTAACCTCATCTTTCCTGGTGATACCTAGGTATATACAAACTCTCAAACTATATGTATCTCTGCTACAATCCCAAAAAAAATCATAAAGATCAGAAAAACGTTACTAAAGTTATCGCGGAACAAACCCTCAAAATCAACAAGCCAAATGTCGAGACGTCCCAGTAGCCGAAGTTGTTTGTAAGCACTTCACTTCGCGTACGCTCCACTCTTTCGATAACAGGTATATAACGTAGTGGTTATATTATCTGACTATAATATTTATTATTAACTCTTTATTTATTTTCTTTCTTAGGATTAGGTTTTTTACAATATTTTTATAAAAGTAAAATATAAAAAAAATATTATTATATTATATTAATAGTCGCCGCGATATTGCAGCGCGTCCGGCATGTTTGCCGAGGCACGGACTGATGGCTTGGCTGCCATCATGAGAAAAAGAAGTGATGGGATCTTGTCGCGGCTTCGTGGCAGTCCCAATCGTATCCTGAGCGTGTTTGTTAACCGCTGGGACAGCCCTATGCTAGCCCGGTGGACGTCATTAAAGATAGCATAATATAAGTGTATTCCCATTAGCGTAGGTACTAACATTAGATTATAAGCAAAACTGTAACTAACAAGATATATGGACTATAAGTTGTCCCGCATTAAAGTTTTAATTATTTATAGTATCCTTGCTGGTATTTGCAAGGATACACCCAAAAACTTCAATCTGTTCGGTCTGTCTGTAACATGATTGGTGCAGTTTCAAAGTTACGGGCAAACATGTACAAATTACGTTAGCATAACAATAGCACCATCTTATCGACGTTCAGAGCCATCTAGCGACAACTGTTGGTAACCAGTAGTCCACCGCGAACTGAGAACTCGCGATTTACTTGCAAATGTGATGACCAATATAACAAGAAGTTCAAGTTTTTTTTCGCCTTCTATCTCCACAATCCCTTGATAGGTCCTGCTCATATACGAACTCTCAAATTATATGTATTTCTGCTACAACCCCAACAAATTTCATAAAGATCGGAAAAACGATACTAAAGTTATCGCGGAACAAACCCTCAAAATAAAAAAGCCACCGAAATGCTGAGTCGTACCACTAGCCAGAAGTTGTTTGTAAGAACTTGCTTCGCTTACGCTCCGCTCGTTCAATGAGAAAATCGTAGGGTCCAAGTCTATAATAAGCTTCCCCACATCAAATATATCAATGTAATAGTAGTTTATGTAACTGTTACGTAATAAGGGTCCTTTATATACGAGTGTGGTTTTATGAAACAAGCCGCAGGCGAGTTTCATAATAAGATCACACGAGTGTTTTAAGGCCTGATTACGTACAGTTGCATACACTGCTTTATCTACACACATATTATAAATCTTAAATGAAGTGTTCGGAAACCTTTAGAATGACCGCCATTGCACCGCCATGACCAACTCGATTGTGCCGGCGATCGGGCGGGCGCGTGCCGGAGAGGAGGGCAGATCTTCATTACGTTACCATAGGTAATGAATTTTCATACGTTTTTACCACACTGTCACAGATAATAACTGATGTTACGTAACTGGTTGCAATAATGGTGGTAATTACCTAATTACATACGGTTTACGAACGCGGAATAGAGGATTTATGAAATTGGTGTAGATCAACGAATTAAAAAAAAAAGATAAACTCAATGCTTCTAGAAAATTGTTTTTATTTCTTGACTGAATATTTGAATCATGAATTTTGACATCATGTAACAATTTATATATATGTAAATATTATAAGACATGTAATTTTACTAGTTGACGTAGTGTAAGTAATGCCATATCTCTCACATTTGCATGCTGTAAGACATATCACCCTGTAAATATATGTATATATATACACATAGAATATTATCTATTACGCATGATCTGCAATGCAATAAATTTTCATTTTCAACACATTATCCAGGTAGGTCCATCCTATGATCCTTGCGGCATACGAAGGAACTGTTTTCGAAAAGCTGATAAGAATAAAATCAATGATAAGACCAGAGTAAATATCAATGATATTTAATTCCGCAACGTACAATTTACACTAAACATACCACGATTTAAATCAACGATATTGGTATTCTTAACCAAAGTTCTTAACATAATGTGTGAAATTATAACTTAAGTCACGTCATAAACTTAGAATACGGTCATTTTTCTTTTATCTTTTCTATGATTCTGTTCCTTAGATATTTGCTGCTCTTTTTTCTTCAATATGGTTAACTCTGCATTCTTTTCATAAATCTGGGCATTAATTCGCTTGTAGCCTTCGGAACCTGCTGAATGTCTGCACAAAGAACCGTTTAGCCTGCTTATCTCCTTTTCAATGTTCTTCGTATCATCAGTCGCCGTCTTCAGTAATTTTAAATTGTTCTATATTTAAATCTTTAGTGGAGGATTGCTTAATGTCGACTGCAGGTGGCGCTGCTTCCCCAACTTTACATTGGTCACCATGAGTTTTGTTAATGAAATTAAACACGTTTCTTCTTTCTTTTTCTTGTTCTCGTTCATACGCTCTTTTATTTCGTTCTTCTTCTTTTTTTTGCAGTCTTTTTAATCTTTGCTCCACCTGAGTGATCAAAAACCAAGGATGATTAAGACATAGATTGACAATGCCTATACAAAATTGCGTTTCTGTATTACAGGCTAAAGCACTAGCGTCATCTATCGGTCACCACAAACACTAAATTCCTACTTAACCTTTCTGTTACGCCCATTGGTTGACTGGTAGATGATGCCTTATGGCATTAAGTCCGCCATTTGTACCATCTTATTTTGTGCAATTAAGATTAAATAAATAAATTCTAGTTTCTAATATTTTGTTCGGCGATTAACGCTGACAGAATAAGTCGACTCCAGACTCAACAGATGGCGCACGTAGTACCGAAAACAGACGTATAGCCTGAAGGTTCGAGGAACGCGATTTTGTATAGGCATTGTCAACAAAAACGTAGTGTGAGTATAAGCACTTATTAAGGCCATGTTTTCAGCACTTTTACAAGTTAATTAAGACAAATGAAACTACACAAATTTGATTTTGTACTAAACATAGCTTCCTTAGGAGTAAAATATGATTTACCCCGTTTCACAAAATAGCACATTTTAAGAGCAAGTGTAAAGAAAAAACTTACAACAGCATTCAGACAAGTTATATAGTCTGTGAAAACTATGATTAACCCTTTGACTGCCAGACGTCAAATCACGCGCACGGAAAGGCGTGCCCTCTGCGCCAGCACGTGATATCAGGTCCAAAATATAACCGGTTGCCTTGTGCGCTGGCGCTGAGGGCACGATTTTCCGTCCGATGCTTGGCGGTTGACAACAATATGAAGGCCCACCTTGAGGGGGTCCTGCGTCGCCAGCTTCTCGGAGAGCGCCATGCAGTGGTCGAGGCTGCGGCCGCGCGGCACGGCGCGCGCCTCCACCGGCTGCACGCGCCCCTCGCCCGCCGAGCCCAGGCCCGCCCCCGGCACGTAGCCCATCGCCAGCATCAGCTTCGAACCTATGCCCTGTTACACATCACGATTGACGATAATGATCTGAAGTTTTTATCAAAATTTTCACATTACAAGATCTCGAAGGAGGAAGTTCTCAATTCTTCTTTTTTTTATGTATGTTCACCGATTATTCGAAGACGACTGCGGCTGGACCGATTTGGAAAATTCATTTTTTGTTTGAAAGAGTATACTTGACAGTTGGTCCCATTGTCACCAGGTCAGGGTTTGATAATGGAATCCTGGAGAAATATAGAGAGTATTTTTACAGTAGCTCAGGCATTTGCTTTTGGAATGGTGAAACTAAGTCTGTTCTTTTTTGTTTAAAATTATTTATAGCCTTTACAACGCGAATCCTTGAATTTTGTTTTAATTATCATTTTTGCTATTAGTAGCACCGCCCACAAGACAGAATACCCTCAGATTTCTCACCTTTTAGTAAATAATAGCTCCGTAATTGTAAAAAAAAAACTTTTTTTAATTACCTCAATATCTCATGACATGAAACATTAATTCCAACAAAAAAGTGTACAGAACCTTTATTGTAGAAACAGAACTAAATTAAGTTAACGAAAAACTAAAAAAGGGACCTTCACCCCCACCCACCAGTACTTTTAGTATGTTCTTTACGACACCTTTACCTACAACTATACCAAGATTCTGCTATACACGGATTATTCCCCCTATTTTCGTTCGGTGACCTACCTATTCCTAATATCATTATTTGTCTCATGTCAGCCTTCTGTAATCTTCTTTTTTACTTACTCTAGTATGACGTTCCCATTCACCCATTGCCGGAGCGTTTTTCTAGGCTCTTTTCCACCAAGAGCGCTCTAGTAGCGTCATCGGTGCGCGGCGCCTTGCTCTCGGGGTACTCCGTGTCACTCAGGCTTTCGTCAGAGTCGGAGTCTGAATCATCCACTGAAAATATGCAAAAATCCGCATACAATTTCCTTTCATATTTTCGTACCATGGATTTGATACCTGGCTATTCATCGCCTTTGAAAATGCAGCCACATTTAGATTTTTGAGATGTATATCTCACAAGGTCATAATTTTACGGCCTACCTAATAAGAGTCCGGTAATGCTTTGAAATCGAGCGAAGATACGAGTTTTACACAGTAACCGAACGCTTCCAGGTACCACCGGCGCGTGCACGTGCGCGGCCGCAATGAACAATATTGATACTTTAGGCGCTCTTGCGTAATATCAGAAATTTTGTTAGGTAAAATAAAACTAAAGGTAAATCTAGTAACCATTTAATACACCATGTTATTTATTATAACTTATTATGCACTAAAGCTATATCTATACATACATAATATAGGAGTTGGTGTAAATGGTTGATTGACTGATCAATGCAGAGCCACAACCTACAGCAGATCGTATTACATTTTTAATGTGTACAAGTAATACGAAATTATTTTGAAAAATTCAATCCCAAAAAGGGTTGAAAGATTGCATGGGTAGATTTAAAAAAATATATTAAGTGACTTTACTGGTGTGAGAAGTTAGAGTGTCTTTACTGGTACTGGGTTTGTCATGGAGTTCAAGGCCCATTTCACACAGCATTTCCTAAAAAAACGTAAAAGTATATTTCAATCTACCTTGGGATGAAAATTATATTTTCAATCTATCTTGTAAAGGTAAAGTCAGATAAATTACTTATAATCGATTTATAAACCTTGTCTGTCTTTGTAGTTTTACTGCCATCGTTGCTGTTTTTATTTGGTTTTCTTACGCCTTGGAATATTTTTTTTCTATTTACTGCGCCAAACACACGCTTTTTGTTGTAACCAACCATAATGAAACCTAGAATAGTAACATTATTATTTAGTAAAAAATATGAAGCGTCTTATCAATAAAAAGCCACAAAGATTAGTTTAAGTTCTAAACATATTTTGTATGCAGCGTGATTTGAGTGCTATTAGTAGGATTCTGCAGAAACAAAGCTGCAACGGACAAAGAAATGGAAATAAGTATGGTCCTGTTGTAGTTTTGCGTAAACACACATACAAGGATTCGAGTAGCTCAATACCATAGTTGTAGATTATTTTAAAGGCAAGTTCATGGACTATGTCTTGAAATATTAGTGTGCGTTGTATTGCACGGCTGTGTACTTGCATATCAAGCAAAGTATTCGATGATATCTGCATTCTTAAGGCTTCCAGCTAAAAACCACCTGTGATAAAAATATCATGGCAATAAGGTCGTGTAGGGTCATATGTATGTTTTAATATTGTAAGGCTGGATTGACACTAAACTTGTAAGTTTCGCTTTTGTAAGGTACGAAGCTATTTTCTACAATGAGAAAACAATATCTGTCTCTCATTCTGACCTACAACAGCGTCCCTTCGTACGTAAACAAAACTTAGAAGTTTGAATCTAGCTTAAGAACAACATTAAAACAATCGTATACAATTAAACTAATTAAAAATTACCTAGTGAAACATCCAAATGAAACATGAGGATATGTTGTGTGTTAGACCAAGCTGTGGGGCATTTTATAATATTAATACAGACTAGACATTCCAATGGGCTTAGGACCTTTCGTAACTTTTTGACTAACGGCGATTGACATTTACAGATTAAAGTAAATTCAATGTTTATTTTGATGTCAATCAATCAGTTTTCTACCAGTTATCAAACACAATAGTCCAGTTTAAGACACTTGAAAAGTCACAAATGAATAATTACTATTTTACTATTTCTATACAGTTTCGCATAGTAAATGTTTGAAGAACGCATTTTTTTATTGGTGGCTTTTCTCAATAGAAATCCCTAATAGGGCAATCCCTAAACTGCGTTGGCAAGTAAAAGACTTATCATCACTTCAACTCGGAAAGGCGCTCTTTATCCCTTAAAAGCGGAGGAGAAAAACGCATTTTATCCACATCTGGCAGGACATTAAACAGTTGAATTACAAAATTTTGAAAGCATTAATTTTTAATATTTTATAACTGGTATTTTTCCTCGCGGTGTTGTAGTGAAAAATGTTGAATTATGCTCGGCAACAAAGTTCGCTCGTGGCTAAATTTTGGTATTTTTTGCTGACTCGGATCTCAATATAAGCACGCGAGGTTAAACAACAACTTTGCTCCTTTGTGTAATAACGGGTTGGCTCAAAGTAATGAGAATTTTCATATTGAAAAATTTAAAAATAAAGTCAATAGCTACAGGTTAATGGATTTTTTTACGAGAAACTAGAACATATTAGACATTACAAACAATCACTACTATATAGAAAAAGGCCCTCCAGCTTCGATCTTTTGTAACGTGCTTCTGACCATACGCATCATACCTTGGACAACATTTCTTAATTGTCCATATTATCCTTAATTCTTATGGTTTCGGAGAACTGGCGTCCTGCTCGTAACCTTATACTAACCTACTACAAATATCCCATGAAGCTTCGATTGGTCGAGCTTTAGGGACTTTTGCTGGGTTGGCATCTTTTAATACATAATGTATGGGATTGCTTTTTAAACAATGTTGACTATTTTTGGAATACTTAGAGTTTGCTTATTCTAGGGTGACGTCTCTAAACGTCGAACAATCAGAGATTATTTGGCAATTTTCAAAAGAATGGATAAGTACATTAAATTTCAAAAAGTCAATTTGTATGATGTCCAAGGTGTGAGTGGAACAGCCAGAAGCAAGTTACGAAAGATTGAAGATGGAGGGACTTTTCCTATATTTTAATGTTTGTTTGTAATGTTGAATATGTTCTAGTTTATGGAAATAAAACTTATTAACCTGTAGCTATTGACTTTATTTTTCGATTCTCCAATATGAAAATTCTCATTACTTTAAGCCAACCCGTTAAATAACTATTTTCACATCACCTATTCGTACACCGGCTTTTTCTTCCCTGCTAGGAGGGAACCAAGTGGCGCTTTTCTGTCATAGGACATGTTTTTTTTCAGCCAGTCCGTCATTACAAAAAAAAAATCTTATTAAATTAATCGATTAATTACAACCAGGAAGCACACTAAGGACATATAAAGTTAAAATAAATATGATTCTACTAAAATATTTTTTATTTTCCTCTAAGGTGGTGTTCAAAGCAGTATGTGTCACATATAAGCAAAACTATTTTCACCTTGGGCGTTAACACTTGAACCCCTCACTACACTCAGTAGTCTGCTTTAGAATCCCTTGCTACGCTCGGGATTCTATGATGGACTCAGTCGCATGTTTTGGGATTTACTATACGCCCTCACCGTAAATATTTCATTTTCTCCCTTGTTACACAATCTACTACTTATTGATTTCTGTTCGAAACGGGTTCAATTGGCATAAAAAATATAATGCAATTTACTCGCTCGCGTACATTTTTCATAAATTTGTATGTTGATCGCCCTTAAGTCCTTAATTAAAATGTAGCGTCGTGAGATCTAGTATCTGCCCTCAGTGGCCGATTTTGAAAATTCACCCTGTATAGGACCGTTCAACTATTCTTACATCGTTTGTGTATGTTCTGTTTGGCTAAGTTAGGTTCTAACTCAAAAATTATATGAAAATCGCAAAATATTTAATAAAAATTAACGTACGTACGTAACGTACCTAAGATCAAGACTATTTGGAGTGGAGCGCGTTATATTTACGAGGCGAATAAGGTAAATGATATAATTTCATTACAATTACGAAATAATTTAATAAAAATTTACCGACCAAGTATTCCAAAGGTCCCCATATGTCAACGACTGGGTTATAACAAATTTTTCCAATTTACGGGTGCCTTTGCACTTTTCGAATTCACGCTAGCGTTTTAGCGGGGAGCGACACACGTCCTGCCTCCGTGAGCTCAGCGAGCGGACTAAATCGCCCGGCCTTGCTTCGTATAATTTATTGTAAGTTTATAGTTAATTTGAAGTGCTCTATTTACGAATATTTACTATCAAATGGTATATATATTTTACATTATTTGGGTTCATAATAAGTTGAAGTTTATGTTTGTATAAATTTTTTTCATAACTAATCAATAATCATGTATGTAGTCAGAAACCGCAATTATTCTTTGTGTATTTTTTCCGAAAGTTGACTGATTTAAATATTTTTTTTTCTCAGTTATTTTGTATGACATCGGTAGAATACGACATCAATAAAATCCCCAAATTGATATCTGTCCGAACCTCCCCGAGCTAGAATTTGTAAAACACTTGTTGGGAATAGGTCAATTATTCAAAATACAATAATAAAGTAGATAATTTTTTGTACTTATACAGTCGCTATTGAAATGATCTTTCAATTTATGCCTAAAAGTTTGTTGATTTAGTACTCTTTAATGGCTAAATCATATCAAATAGTTGAGCAAAATTGTAAAAAGACTTTACCGGACTCTAACCAATCAAGTACTCATTCTTTAAGCATATTTTTTTGTGTTAACCTTAATTCCGCAAAGGTTTCATGCCATTTCACCAATAAGAAAAGTTGCCGTGTTGTGAGTGGTCATAATCAATTTGACAATGAAGTTTAATTGGACAGGAGATACCTACTCAAATGAAATAACTGAAATGTCAAGTTAACGTATAATAAATACGCCTAAGTTTGTGGATGGGTTCACGTAACAAATAATATGCAATCAATTAACAATTTATTTTTTAGTGCATTTTTCATTACTTATGCAATATACGTAAATTTAATCGTTCTTGGAATAAGGAATAATATAAAAGCCCATCATCATCTTTCATTTAAGTGCTAAAATTACAATATAGGGACTTACATACTACAAAATAAGCATAAATTAACATAAAAAGGTAAAGATTTTGTACTTTATTACAATTTTATAAATCCGTTACATTAGTAAGACCCCTTTTGGTCTCAAGCAACATAATGTAAAGCAATTATTAAGGTTGATTATGGCAAAAAAAACGATTATTTTTGAGCTTCCTCGTTTTTAGGGTTCCGTAGTCAACTAGGAACCCTTATAGTTTCGCCATATCTGCCCGTCCGTCCGTCCGTCCGCGGATAATCTCAGTGACTGTTAGCACTAGAAAGCTGAAATTTGGTACTACTATATATATCAATCACGCCGACAAAGTGGTAAAATAAAAAGTGTAAAAAAATGTTTTATTAGGGTACCTTCCCTATACGTAAAGTGGGGAGTGATTGTTTTTTCATTTCAACCCTAACATGTGATATGTTGTTGGATAGGTATTTAAAACACGCACATGCACGGCGCTACTAAAGGTGATTAAGGACATAAGAAGCGGCATGGAGAATCAAATGGTCACAGTACTAATTCTGATTGACTTCTCAAACGCCTTTAACACTGTTGACCACGACATTCTCCTTGCCCTACTTAAGCATCTTAATATCTCTCCTTTGGCACTTAATTGGTTTTCTGCCTACCTTGGGGGGCGCCAGCAAGCGGTCCGTGTTGACCGGTCCTTGTCAGACTAGTGTGACCTTGCTACTGGCGTACCTCAAGGTGGTATTCTCTCTCCACTTCTTTTTTCTACATTTATAAATTTCGTCACCCCTGATCTTCGCTGCGCTTACCACCTATATGCCGATGATTTGCAGCTTTACGACCACTGCATAGTACCGGACATCTTGGCTACTATCAAAAGGTTAAACCAGGACCTCTTGCATATTAAACAGTGGTCGGAGAGGTTCGGGTTGTTCGTAAATCCCTCAAAGTGTCAGGCTATCGTGATCGGTAGCTCTCGGCAGCTTACAAAACTAGACCTTAACGCAATCACACCAGTGAATTTTGACAATATTCCTATTCCATTTAGCCAAAGTGTTAAGGACCTAGTTGTACATTTGGACAGCACTCTAAGTTGGAGACCTCAAGTTGCTGAAATAAGTCGGAAAGTAACGGGTACCCTTCACTCATTAAACAAGCTGAAGCATTTTTTACCAGTTAAAACCAAGATTTTATTGATTAATACCCTTATATTACCCATTCTCGATTATGGTGATGTGTGCTATCCCGACTTAAGCGAAGAGCTGCTTGGCAAGTTGGACCGACTACTTAATAACTGCATACGTTTCATCTTCTGTCTCCGGAAATATGACCATGTGTCTTCTTTTCGTAAGCAGCTTGGCTGGTTCCCCATACGTCAACGGCGTGATATCCGCATGCTCTGTACGTTATTCTCCATACTTAATAATCCGCAGGCCCCTGAATATCTCAAATCCTTCTTTCACTTTCTTTATACTTCCCGTGACCATCAATTGCGCTCCGCGAGTAACTTAACCCTCTCTATCCCGCTTCATCGTACAGGTTTCATCTCTAATTCGTTTTCTATTCAGGTGGCTCGTCTTTGGAATGGTCTTCCCATTGAAATTAGGAAAGCTCCGTCGAGCTACGTTTTTAACAGGGCTGTGCGAGCTTTCTTTGCTGGTAGCTCAAAATAAAATTTCTGTATCTTCTCCAAAGTGCTTTTCTTGGCGAGATAAAATTAAATATATAAGTATTTGTGTGTATGTATATTATTATATGTATTTATGTATTTTATGTATTCTAGTTTATATATTCTATGTGTATGAATAGGGTAATAAAATAACCTTTCGTTATTAATTTCATTATATGCACCGCCTACAATCTTTTCTGTTTTGCCCTAAAGGTTGACTGGTAGAGAATGCCTTATGGCATTAAGTCCGCCTTTTGTACGTTAAGTTTCCTTATGTGCAATAAAGATTAAATAAATAAATAAAATAGAATAGGGGTTTACTAAAATAATTTTTTGATAATGTAAATATTTTCGGAAATAATCGCTCCAGAAGTAAAATAAAATGTGTCCCCCCCCCCTCTAACTTTTGAACCATAAGTTTTAAAAATATGAAAAAAATCTCAAAAGTAGAGCTTTATAAAAACTTTCTAGGAAAATTATTTTGAATTTGATAGGTTGAATAGTTTTTGAAAAAAAATTACAAAATAATTTCTGAACTAAGTTTGTAATTTAACCGTATAAGCAGGTGTTTATTGTAAGTACCTGTAATTTCTACAAAATCACAATGAAATGACGTGCTTTTAAATAAAGTATAAACGGTGAGAATCGGTTCACGCAATAAAGAAATTATCCCATAAAAATCATCTTCCATTCTTTAAGCTCGCGCGCAATAGTTTACTTAATTTGCCGATAGATGTCGCTGTACGTGGAACGCTCATATCATATCCTACATGGCGGTGTTATTTTAACTCTTAAGTGGGGACACTTAACTGTGACGGACGGAACACTACGGAACCCTACACTTAGCGTGGCCTGACACGCTCTTGGCCGGTTTTTTAGAACTAAAAAAGTAACGGATGAGTTCGTTTATGTGTACTATTTATTTTAGCAGGCTTAGGGAAAAACAAAGATAAATTTGCAAAGCAGTTACCGTACCCTATGGACACCGACGCTTTCATATAAAAGAGGATTCATTGTGTTGACAGCTAAAGGGACAAGAGGATCCCCCTCGTCAACACACTGCATCCTCTGAGCTCTCTGGCAACCTTACTCACCGGCACTATGAGTAGGGTCTAGTGCTAATTGGCTGTGGTTTTCTGTAAGGTAGAGGTAGTTCCCCAGTCGGGCTCTGCTCTAGATTTGATAATTAAAAACTATGCTATGAAGTTATAGCATTCATTATTAATGAAAAATAAGAGTCATACCTATTAGTCAGTTGTACTAGAAATGGCATACTGTATATCGAAAAAACAAACTGAAAAGATTATTTCTTAATAACGGAAACCTAACTGCTATTACTACTAGGTAATACTTATAAATGAACATACTTTCCCTCAAATGAGTTATGTTTACTTTTCCAAAACTTATATTGCATAACATCGACCAAGTCCGTAATGCATGAGAATATCTATGCGTGATTTACTTACCGATGAAAAGAAATATCACCATCTTTGGCGCCTGTGTGGCTCCTGCACCAATGCACGGCTCAAGCCGGCATTTTAATACCGATATATTGCCGAAATTTCATGGACCGAAAAACTAATATTTTGACGACATGACAATTTCAAAATGTTTGATATGACATTAGGGCACCGCTGTCACAAGCTCCGCCCACTTTGGCACCAGGAAAGTGGAGCAGATTTTGAGCGTTGATTACGCTTCCTTACTTATTATTCTTCCAAGGATACAGCATTAATTACGATTTTAATAAATTTTGATAAAAGAAAATTCTATGGTTCTGTTCTGACTTCCGTCGCAGATGTGATGCAGTGATATAGTTTGGCCAGGATCTCAATTCACGCATAGATAGATGTCTTTTTCTTACGCTAGTACCCTCATCACTAAAAAGGGATGAGTATAGCGTATTACATCTACTTTTACTGAACCTTTTGGTTAGCCAGACCACAGACTACTATACTAATAGCCAGACTATAATTATAAGTTGAGACGTTCAGCCTCATACGCGGTTGTTTGCACTGATTGCGCTAAATATTCGTGGAAACAGGAACACGGTTCGGACCTCTGCTGCTTACCAGTCAAAGGGAATATCTCTTCAAAATGAACCAAACACTCGTCACCACATTTCCTCTTTTCCCCCGTTTTGACGCCGCTTTCGAGTTTCAGCATGCACGTTCTGTTCTCTTCATTTACACTTTTCACAACTGCTCTATGCCATAAGTTGTATTTCTCACTGGATTTCTTTGTTAAACTCGTGTCCTGCAAGTAATTACAATAGCTCTTATAAATTTTGACTTTACTGGCTGTGTATTAAAGTAAAATTTAAACAGATATTTATTCGTCATGCGGAATAAAGTGACTTTATTCCGCATGTAGAGCTCCCGCTACACGTGTTACACGCGGAGACGAATACCCGTGTACTTAAGACCGACGGTGCTAAGGAGCCGGTTTACACGAACTCGCCGGGATTCGGAAACGTCTCCAGGAAACGTTTCCATGGAAACGTTTCGAGAAACGTTCCTACGGGTACACGGGTACTTAATACCGGCTCGAACGGGTCCGAAGCAGTTAGAACCGATGCAAATAAGGGTTACTATTGAATGCTCTTCAGTTGCATACAGATGAGGTTGTATGGTATCGTAGGATATTTTAATTACTTATTTAGCTTCACAATATAAGTAAATATGATTATATATTGAGGTATTCATCGGTATTCTAGACAAAATGAATACCAATTTTACTCAAAAATTTAATCAGATCAAATCCACTCTATTTTTTGATATTAAGTCATAAGCAGATTTTTACGATGCCTGTTTTTCAGAGATAGCATTTTGAACATATACGCAATACAGTAGAAACGACATTAGACTTGATTAGCATGTTAGGGTACAAAAATCGGCCAAATATGATCACATGATTTCTGGACGACCCTAAATATGAAAAATTACGATCAAACTAACGTTTAATATTCAAGTATGTCAATCAATCGATAGTTATAAATTAACAATATACATACTACATATTCGAATACTTATTGCATGCACGTCTTAGTAAAAATATCGATAAGATAAAATTAAGAATATCGACTGATCTGCGGCACTACTGCAAATTTATTTTGACGTATTATTTAAATTTTGTGACTTTATTTTTCTGGCAAAAACATATCAATATTAGCTTTATATTTGATAATCGACACCACAGAATTAATAGTTGTACTGCGATTTGTACAAGTAACAAAGGCGAAAACAGTGATTTTATGTTTGTATTAAATTTATACTGCACCGGTTGTCATGTTACTGACATTGTGATCGAGTTTTCTGATCAAGTTGATCAGGATTTAGGGACAGTGTTTTAGCTGTCATGCCGTTTCTCCCTATACTTTAGATTTCTATGGTGTAAAATTGATGTCTGGTTACTTTGGAAACGTCGTATCTCACTTAATTTAACAATTTTTTTTCATAGTCAAAGTGTTCTGTCATAATTCTTAAAGAGGTTTTATTTTATCTTTATTGGTTTGTTTGTGTAAGGTGACTATGATTACAGATAATAAATTTATAAGTAACAAAAAGGTGAAAAAAATAGAAAGGCGTTTTTGTTTCACTTAAACATGATGGCGATGGCGGCTGATTCATTAGCGTGTACTAATTAATTGTGTAGGGTTGTTTCTGCTCACGTCTCGTGAATCATTTTGTATACAATGATGTAAAAGTTTCTAGTTTCATTGTTGTGGACTCCACAGCAATGAAACTAGAAACTTTTACAAATATCTTAGGTATTCATTATTATACTATATTAATAGTTTATAAAATCATCATCATCATCAATTGAACTGTTAGTTTTATCTCGTCCTTGGTATTCACTACCATGAGATACGCGGCAGCGGCAAAAAAAACTAACCACCAATTTAAGAGGCCTTATCAAAGTACCATGCACAGGTGTTTTTAACAAAGAACCAATATTACTTATGCTACTTTGGTTATCCCGCGATAATATAACTTATTCAATTAAGCTTAGATCCTAAAACAGGTAAACTGCTAGTTGACTTGGGTCACTTTGAGATTAGCGTACAGGTAATAAAATAAAATGCAGATTTTACGACACCCTTTGGTGCAAACGTGTTGATTTCCAAATCATAATGGCCACCTATTTTAAGCTCTATGTGGTTGTAATAAAGTCAACACATCTGTATAAACACAAGACCTTAAGCGGCACGATTTTAAGAGGATTTACTTAATCTATAGCACAGTAAATGTTCCCTTTTGTTTTGACGCCACGCGGCCTAATTTCACTGTGATACTTATAGGTAGAAGGAACTTTCAATATAATTTTTAAAAAAACATGCCTAAGATATAGAATATCCTATTGAGTTTTAGTATGGCTTCAGTTTTCCACTTAGTCGGTCAATTGGATACTACAGTCTTCCCGAGTTAATCTTACCATTTTAAAATAGTGTTAGTTGTTTTGTTAATAGTTTTTTTGTTTTGTTGGCTTTTGTTGTTATAAAATTGTTATGATTGCATGTCAACGAGCTACCCAGAAGAATATAAAAAAATTGTAAAAAAAAACAATTTAACTGGTAAGTAGCATTCATACCAATTTATTGACTACTAATACAAATCAAGATAATGTTGAGTGTATTTAGTAATAATGGATAATCATGTTATGAGTACATCATTTATAATGTATATAGTGACATAATTTAGTGTTTAAAATAATAAATTACCTGTTTTCAGATATAAAATGATTCGAAATGGTTGATAATTATATAAAGGACCGTTCTGTTACCTCTGATGACACCGTTAATCAATTCATTGTATTCAACACAATTTTTTAGTAAATGGTAGTAATCAATTCATAATAGGACATGTTCGTTGTGGTGTTCTGCCTTTTCACCGAATTTAACTTGCTAACCAACATTTCGCTGATGATTCACTTTAACAATTAACTATTAGCAAAATTTTATATGATAACGTTTAATTTGGTAGAATTGTTTTAAAGCTGATTATTATAATGACTCAAAACTTCTGGGATACTTATCATTTGTCAAATCTATCACTAGGCCAAGCAACTATTAAAAGAATAACGTGTCGTTAGTAAGTATATTAACAACAGAAATGTCATATGTGACGGACTCCAGTTAGGTGAGACGACGAGCGAAGCGAAGAGGAGAGTGTTAGATCTACCGTGAGCAAACAGTGCACAAAGCTGAGCGAGCGAAGCGAGCGTGCCGCCGTAACGACTTTTTAATATAAAAATATCCTAAACAATAAGTCTAATGAATAAACTATTGTATTCAAATAATAATAACTACCTGTATATAATTTGTCCACAGTGAAAATGGCATCCTTACGAAATGAATATTTCGCAAACTAAACCATTCTATACTCGAAAGGCGGCATATAGAAAAGTGACTTTATAAAAACAGGCCAAACGTACAGTTGGTAACTGAGAGAAATAAAACAAAATCTTTTGATAAGTTGGCACATGATCATTCCGCGATGTGAAATAAAAGTTTGTTGGGAACTGATAATCGGCAACACAATTTTCAGCGTTAATTGAGATAACCGTTCGTTGTACTAGGGTAAATAAATCGGGGATAAAATGTCCAAATAATATTTATACTACAGCTGCTATGCATTGTAAGTTTCAAATTATTTTTCTTGCCCGGATTTGAATACCTAACCAAACCGTCCTAACCGCCGCCGCAGACCACTATCTAATTTTAATCAAATATAGTGTTTTTTTATCAATAAACAACTAATACAAAGAGCTCAAAGAGGACCCAGTGTGTTGACGACGAGGGACCATCTTGTTCCTTTAGCCGTCAACACAGTAAATCCTCCTTTTGAAAAGGGTCGGCAACGCGCATGTGACGCCTCATTAGTTGCAGGCATCCATAGGCTACGGTAGCAGCTTACCATCAGGCGGGCCGTATGCTTGTTTGCCACCGTCGTGGTATAAAAATAATAATTACCTAAACCTTTATTTTAAAGAACGGAAGACACTATTAATTCAATGAAATAAGTATTGAGTATAACGAAGTAATATTTATATTGCTAAAACGGCAGAATTGTTATTTTAATACAGGTAATTCATCCTTTATCTATTGAAAACAAACCTGTGCTTCTACCTGCGTGGAAAAAAGGTTCGTTCAAATTAACCGTTAACTAAATTTCAACTCTATGGACTCGCAATAAGATTCAACATGACTAAAATTCCCTAAGCTACCACATGTATTCATTAGTAGCTCTTAAACGTCTCGAGTCGTATCTCTGCCACTCGTCAAGGACGTTTCGAGATCCGCGTGTATTTAAGGAACGTTGCTTCGGCTACCCGTTTACTCGTGGAAACGGATCTTAATTACACGTTTCTTTATTACACGTGGGAAACGGGCCAGAAAACCGTGTTCGTGTTACTCAGAAACGGATCTTGGAAACGGGTACCCGAAACCCGGAATCGACCGCGAGCCCTAGAATAAACCCGGACCCGGGTATTTTCTTAAACTAAGTCCAGTCCAGACCCGGGTATGTCCTTAAACTACAGCCTTTTCCAGAAGTGTTGACCCTTGCGATTTTCATACAAAACTCGAAAGTTTAGACCGGCGTTTCTATCTTTTTTGAAATTATTTTATCAATTAATTCAAACTGAACAGGCATGTTTTGTTGAAGTGAATGTTTTGTGTAACTGCATAGAATATTTCCCGAAATAATACGCAATGATTGTTCTTCTAATGTTAAAATATAGGCCCGGTCCTCTATAAATAAGACAACTTCGGCAGTTTTTACCTATTACTTGTCTCTAACTGAAAAAATTTGCTAGTCTGTCACTCTGACCTCCACCCATTAAAAGCTGCCAGATGCCCGGATCTAGCAATAAGGATACTATTGCAATCTTACTAGACGGGCTTCGTCGCTCTCATTATATTGTGTCATATCTGACGTGGCTAGCTCTCCGTCTATAACGCGCTAAAGGCCCTGTTACACTTTACTTTTTTTAGTGTCCTAACTCGCATCCTAATTTGGATCCTAACTCATTTTCATAGTAAATTTACTTGCTAAATGCGATTACACTTGACTTTTAGAAACTAACTCATTTAGGAAGCTAACTAGGACAAATGTAACAAGGCTTTAAGCGGAGTATAGAGATCAAAGAATATAAAACTGATAGAGATATCTTGTATATGCTACCACCATACTTTTATACCATATCCCAGGTGGGATCTCTGTACTATGTAGACCTCTTCCAACTAAGATAACTGGCCAAGACCGTGTGGTTTATTTGGCTGTGGTTTTCTGTAAGGTGGAGGTACTTCCCCAGTCGGGCTCTGCTCCAGATTTGAGCGATGACATTCGCTGAACGTGCCCTACCACACTTAGCGAGATGCCATTCGCAGTGCCCATACCTCTCTTTTTGGCGTAGTTTAAGGACATACCCAGGTCCGGACGTAGTTTAAGGACATACCCCGGGTCCAATGTGGCAAATGTATGGGAATTTCACTAAAGTTTATATTTATAATTGAGTTTCTTTGTTATTTTTATAAGGAAAAATATGAGTAACCCTTTATTCTCTAGTGCATTTATCTGGCTTTCAAAATATTATAACCATTTAATGATCATATGCATTTTTAGGGTTCCGTAGTCAACTAGGAACCCTTATAGTTTCGCCATGTCTGCCCGTCCGTCCGTCCGTCCGTCCGCGGATAATCTCAGTGACCGTTAGCACTAGAAAGCTGAAATTTGGTACTAATATGTATATCAATCACGCCGACAAAGTGGTAAAATAAAAAGTGAAAAATTTTTTTTTATTAGGGTACCTCCCCTATACGTAAAGTGGGGATGTAACGGGCCGTCCGTACCCGTTCAAATAATTATAATTGTTAAATTATATTTTAGGTTTACTTTATATTTTTAGGAACCAAACTGCTTGGTTATATAGTGTATATCAGCCTTTTTACTTCTACTGTTGTCTATGCCTTAGAAGAATAAATACTCTCAGAATTTCAAATATAAAATCACTGACATTGGAATTTGCTTGAAATAACTGTCAACATCACGAAAGCAGTCAAGTCAATGAAATGTATTTTTGTAAGTGTATTTAAATGTGTAAAGCAGAACTAATGCGTATAATAACGTATAGAAAATGAACATAAAGGATTACTCCAGCTTTTATAATTAAGTACCTCCATTCCTATTTTTATTAATCTTTTAAATACTATATAATGTCCCGATTTACCAAAGTTATTTTATTTGATGTGTTTGTGTGTATCTAATGTTAAAGCAGGCCCTCCCTGTGTCCCTAACTACATTCCTTACTATCCTTTGAGTGCTAGAGCGGACTTTCTGCGAGACCGGTATTTCTGACTTTGTAACTAGGCAAGTATATATAGACAGCGGTAGTATAAAGATGATACTTAGATGAGACCTATATATACCTATTTATTAATGACAGCACTTCACAGCGACAAGGTAGGTATTCTTCTAACGGGCCCATCAATTCTAGGGTTTATGACATACAAATAGCTAAAGGGACTGAGAAAGGGCAATTCGATACACTAAACGTACCCCCCCTACTTTAAGCTCATTGTTCTATACTTACTCGGACTAACTGACACCGTTCAAAGACAATCTTCATGAAAATATTCCCATATAGGTCTAGGGGTACTTAATGGCCGTTTGTCATACAATCTTTAAAAAACAGGAGGTCGATGAGGAAGCATGATGGGGGACGGGAGGAGCACGGGCGAGCTTTCTCTGTGCTGAACCTGGTTATTTCAAAACAACGTAGAGGAATAGACGATCACTGGCCGATTCGAGAAGACTCACTATAAGGACCTAAGGTAACTGGCGATAAGGTAGATTAAGCTAGGCTAGGGCTTCTCAGCCGGAGCTCGTTACAGTTTGATTGCCGTGACCTGCATGTGTTCCATATTCAGCGTACCTATGATGTTTTTATCGCCAGTTCCTTGTATTTACCTTTGTGAGTCAAAAAAGTGGCTTTAGGCCACAGTTTGCTGCTGTTGAAGTGGATAGCATAGTGGAAAGCTTGTTTCGTGCCTCTCCTGTCCTTAAAATGCTTAAAACCTACGAGATATTATAATAATAATAATAAAAAAAACTTCATATATAAATTTAGTATATACAGTGTGACCTTAGTTAGTGGACGGAACCTTAAATCCCACATAGGTTACTTCTTAGAAATGCTCTAACACATATATTTTTTTAATTAGAACATGAATTTACAAATAAATTTACTAACAAAAGATTTTTTTTATGTCAACAAAAAGAAACAATTTGTAACAATTTTTGACAGAAACATACTAGTGACACGTCAGAGCAACGCAATATGCTTGTATGTGAGTGTTGATGTTGGCAGTTGCCATCACACACTTTGTCACATAAGACATTTGTTAAATTTGTAATAAGTGTCATGAATAAAAAAGATGACCAAATAGGGTAAAGAAGGTTTCATACTGTTCAATGAGGATGTATGTATATTTTCATGACATTAAATAACATACAGGCTGCTCTAAAGTCAAACTAAGAAATCGTAAATTGTCAATTTCTTAACTAAAAAACTTACTATGTATGTGTTTATAATATGTCAATTTCTTCGTATGAGGTTCTTCAAAAAAGGAGTGTATAGGTTCTTAAAGGGTAGGCAACGCGCATTTAAGTCCTCTGGGTTTGTAGGCGTCCATAAGCTACGGTATCTGCTTACCATTGGGCGGGCCGTATGCTTGTTTTCCAACGTCGTGATATAAAAAAAACACACGCCAACTTCATTAATGCGGGTTGACTATGATAAACTTGAAATCATGAACTTTGCTGAGGCAGATATACAGGGTGGCAGGTGACAACGGATCTTCCCGGAAGTATTGAATCGTTTGAGTAGATTTGGAATAGTTAGAAAATAAAAAATAAATAAAAATAAAACCAAATTCACTACTTTGAGCTATATACTACAGTCATTTTACGGGCGGCTAGTATGCGGAATTGGAAATAATTAATAATAGCTAATATTTTTAGTGTAACGTCATCATGATACAAGTATTATTTACGCAATGAAATCCTACAAAATATCGTTATTCGCTAACCGCCACAAATATGTACACATATTACAAGCGTTTTTCTTGTAGGATTTTAATTAATATATTGTTTCTAAGTCGTTTAAAATGTGTAAGAACAAACTACCAATTATTACTATTTGTTTCTAACGAATTAGGATATATATCGCCCACGCCGTACATTTTGTTATTTATGTGGTTTTACATGGACACGGTTTCTTGTTTTTCGCTTTAAACAGAAAGAAAACTTAAATATCGTCATATTTACAAATAAAAATAATTGATATTATTGTAAATAAAAATATACAAAAAAATATGTTTTATTTTACCTATTTAACTACTTCCGGGGGAAAAGTTAGTAGGATTTTTGCATATATTATATATAAATATTCCATAAGAATGAATAATAAAAAAGTCAGGCTATTATAAATTAATGTTTCATGCAACCGTATCTTTCCTGTACTAATAAGGCTATAAGTTAGACACGGTTTCACACATCTACATAGTTTATATGGGGGAAATATAGTGCTAAGGCTAAACTAACTCCCACTTCGTAAAGGGCCCTCGTAGACTTCCACCGTGTATACTCTATAACATGTGAGAAGTGTTAAAGTTCATTTATTCCTTCAAAATTTAGGCCAACTTTTTTTGAATGAAGTTCCTCATCGGACAGTTCGAGGATGGGGCTAGGCGAAAAGGAGGTCGAGTATCCGTCACGAAAAAGTGTCACGTACGAAAACGCGACACAAAGCCATACGGTTGAGAAACATGTAAAATTAAATGGAATAAACAAATAGAATAAATTGAAGTGAAGTGAATTGTAGTGAAGTGACAAAGTGAAAAAAAAATCAAAAGAAAAAAATAATTAAAAAATATAATAAATTTAAGTGAAGTGTACTGAAAAGTGACACTTTGTCAATTCTCATTTTCACAAAGGAAAAAATATCAAAAAATTCGTAAAAATACAAAAAAAAAATAAAAAAAAAAAATAATAAAAATCTAAAAATTCAAAAAAAAATAAAAAAAAAATCGAAAAAATATTAAGGAAAAAAAATCAAAAAATATTAAAAAAAAAACAAAAAAAAATCAAAAAAAAAAATAAAAAAAATTCAAAAAAAAACAAAAAATTCAAATAAAAAATCCAAAAAGTTCTACAAAATATTAAAAAAAAAAAATCTAAAAATACCAAAATAAATTAAAAAAAAAAAAACAAAAAAAAAAAAGAACAAAAAAATCCACAAATTAAAAAAACAAAAAAAAAATAAAAAAAAACCAAATAAAAAAATTCTAAATTAAATACAAAAAAAAATTCTAAATTCTAAAAATTCAAAATTTCGAAAAAAAAAATTTTTCATATTAAAAAAACAAACAAATTTTAAAAATGCCAAAAAAACATTAAAACCACAAAAAATACGACAAAGTCAAAAATTAAATAACATAACTTCGTCCCAACCGAGTGTTTCACGACACTTACGCATTTTTTTTAATTCTTGAACTGATTGCTTATTTTGTATGCTGTGCTTCTTATAATAGACCTTGCCTTATTGCTCTAGTAGTACTTATTAACTATAGAAAGCTTATAGTACTTTTATTTTACAGTAGAATGACCGGTCGGTATTTAATATAGTTATTACATAGTAAATATATATAGTTTTTATGCAAAGCTGTCAGTTCAATAATTATTATTACGGTTGCCATAGGATAGGTTATTCAAAATGCACTAATTTCATTTAAGATTAAGTACTTATATCTGTCTTTAGTACCAGCATCTACTAATTCCGTAACCTTTACTAGAGACCGATGACTTGTCCTGTTCTGTAAAGACTTAAGAACCATTTTGTAGACAGTAAATTCACTAAATTCTGATTACCTAGGTCAGAACCTAAACGTTAACTACTTCTAAGCACAGCCATGTCTTTCAACCAAACAATTTTAATTAGGCAAGGTATTACGTATATATTTTATTTATTCCATCTATGAATCATAAATAATAAATAATGATTCTAATCACATTCATACAATAAATGGTGTCTGTGCATATTATTAGAACCAGAAGGGTTCTTATTCTTATACTTATCACATTCATACAATAAATGGTGTCTGTGCATATTTTAAGAATGAGAAAAAAAATCTCATTACCACACTCATACAAAAAGGTGTCTGTGGTATATGTATTAAGAATTACTAAAACAGAATTCTGATACTTACCATATTCATACAAAAAGGTGTGTGTGGTATATAGTTATATATTATACATATATACTTATTATGTATATTTATTTATATTTTAGAAGAATGGCAATTGAAGTGGTTGACTGGTAGAGAATGCCTTAAGGCATTAAGTCCGCCATTTGTATATTTTATGTGCAATAAAGTTTAAATAAATAATAAATAAATAAATTGAGGTATTATAACTTAAACGAATATAAGCATATTTTCATTTTAATGACAAATTGGTGTGTCCGATCGACTCATGTCATAGGAACATAGAACTTTCTCAGCATTTTAAAACAATTTCTAAACCTTCATGCTAGGAATAAGGAATAATAAGCTTTCATGGGCATTCTACGCCTACGGTAAGCTTGAAAAATAGTAGAAAACAAGTCTCCAGAAATAAAATAAAATAAAATAATTTTGAAATTAAATTATTTTTAAATGCGTAATAATACGTTATTAGTATTAACAAAGTTGGGGTTTTGTACAAATTAATTACACTAAATAGAATTTGTAAAAAAAAATTAAGTCTTTTTTTTACAATTTTAATTGGGTTTCGCTAGGGCCTATTTTACGAAGTTTATATCGAGACGTGTTGTTCCATTGTTTGGGACGAATGTATGAGCGAGTGATGAATATGGTGAGGAATGATGATTGTGTGATGCATGAATTAAAACTGAGAGAGACTAACTGGTGTGGTGGAGCACTTACACAGCGGTTATAAAACATTGTATAACAAAGACAGTTAATGTAAAATAACATTTATAAGTTATAACTGACTGCTTGAGAGCGTCATAATACCAGTGGTGTCACCGACTACGACTGAGACCTGACAGTTTGTAGAGCCTCAATGGAATTGGACTTAAGATATAAACATTAAAGTTCATTGTCATCTCACTATTACACTTTACGGTACAAGGAACATTTTGGATATTGCTATTAGTTAGTGTCATCTCAAGCTGACAGGTTGCAGTTTTCCGTAACTGCTATCCAAAGTGGGTCCTACTCCACAAGAAGCTAACACTACCCCTGATAAATCTACACATCGGCAATTGCACGATGTCAATTAAAAAAAAAAATTCTATATAAATTAGAATACAAATCTGAATATTAAATCAATATTTAAAAATTATCATTCAGTTAAAAATAGACCTATCTTTATTACAAGGTCTAAAAAGTTTATTGAGGTTATCAAATCTAATAAACAATTTAAATTATTTTGATATCTGGTCTAGACCAGGTTATAAGGCTAAATAGCCAAAGACATCATGTATTTGCTGAACATACTCCCGGCTGAGAGTGGTCCGTATTCTAGTGAAGCCTAGGTTTTAGTGTTGGTAATTGAACATTTAACGGTAGGAACCCACCCTTGAGAAGTCTCACTTTACAAGGGCTGCATTGATTTCCTTTCCCTGTCCGATAAGCAAAGCAGGATGAGGTCGGAAGTGTCCTTGCATATACGGCTAGAGTTGATTCTGGATTCACAACCCGGAGTTCCTTTGTTTGAGTGAGGATTATCTGTGGAGACTTGTAAAAGTTCATGCCATACATATGAGAACTTGGAAACTTGACTTTATATACGCCAGCACTCTTGGTTTGGTTAAAATACACACCACATAAGAGGATTATAAAAAAAAACGTCTACGCTAAATGGAAAGATCCCAATGAACTTAGATCTCTCATTAAAAATTTATTGTTTTTACAAAAAAACTTATGCTACCAATCTATTTATGTTTAAAAATTTTACTTCCATGAGACACCTTGTCAGATGTGTCTATGTTCGAAAAATTTGGGGGTAGTGTGGTAGGAGCATAAGCCTGTTTTTCTTTTTCTCTTTCTCAATCAATCGGTTATGTTTTATTTAGTTTAATATTTGCTTTCATTACTTGATTGCGTCCATGCAAATTTGGGGGGGTAGTATACATCGTGTGTCTGATGAATTCATAAAACTTATTTTTCTTAAAAGTATATAAAAAAAAAAAACTACTTAGTATACACCGTGTGTCTGATGAATTCATAAAGCTTTTTCTTTTCTTCATAAGTACTTTTAAAATTTTATAGTTATTGAAATTTTGCTTTCCATGACCCAGATGTGTCTATGTTCGCAAAATTTGGGGGTAGTGTGTAACGGGCCGTCCGTACCCGTTCAAATAATTATAATTGTTAAATTATATTTTAGGTTTACTTTATATTTTTAGGAACCAAACTGCTTGGTTATATAGTGTATATCAGCCTTTTTACTTCTACTGTTGTCTATGCCTTAGAAGAATAAATACTCTCAGAATTTCAAATATAAAATCACTGACATTGGAATTTGCTTGAAATAACTGTCAACATCACGAAAGCAGTCAAGTCAATGAAATGTATTTTTGTAAGTGTATTTAAATGTGTAAAGCAGAACTAATGCGTATAATAACGTATAGAAAATGAACATAAAGGATTACTCCAGCTTTTATAATTAAGTACCTCCATTCCTATTTTTATTAATCTTTTAAATACTATATAATGTCCCGATTTACCAAAGTTATTTTATTTGATGTGTTTGTGTGTATCTAATGTTAAAGCAGGCACTCCCTGTGTCCCTAACTACATTCCTTACTATCCTTTGAGTGCTAGAGCGGACTTTCTGCGAGACCGGTATTTCTGACTTTGTAACTAGGCAAGTATATATAGACAGCGGTAGTATAAAGATGATACTTAGATGAGACCTATATATACCTATTTATTAATGACAGCACTTCACAGCGACAAGGTAGGTATTCTTCTAACGGGCCCATCAATTCTAGGGTTTATGACATACAAATAGCTAAAGGGACTGAGAAAGGGCAATTCGATACACTAAACGTACCCCCCCTACTTTAAGCTCATTGTTCTATACTTACTCGGACTAACTGACACCGTTCAAAGACAATCTTCATGAAAATATTCCCATATAGGTCTAGGGGTACTTAATGGCCGTTTGTCATACAATCTTTAAAAAACAGGAGGTCGATGAGGAAGCATGATGGGGGACGGGAGGAGCACGGGCGAGCTTTCTCTGTGCTGAACCTGGTTATTTCAAAACAACGTAGAGGAATAGACGATCACTGGCCGATTCGAGAAGACTCACTATAAGGACCTAAGGTAACTGGCGATAAGGTAGATTCAGCTAGGCCAGGGCTTCTCAGTCCTCGGAGCTCGTGACAGGGAGTGATTTTTTTTTCATTTCAACCCTAACGTGTGATATATTATTGGATAGGTATTTAAAAATGAATTGGGGTTTCCTAAAATCATTTTTCGATAATGTAAATATTTTCGGAAATAATCGCTCCAGAAGTAAAAAAATATGCGTCCCCCCCCCCTCTAACTTATGAACCATAAGTTTTAAAAATATGAAAAAAATCTCAAAAGTAGAACTTTATAAAAAACTTTCTTGGAAAATTATTTTGAACTTGATAGGATGAATAGTTTTTGAAAAAAAAAATACAAAATAATTTCTGAACTAAGTTTGTAATTTAACCGTATAAGCAGGTGTTTATTGTACCTGTAATTTCTACAAAATTACAATGAAATGACGTGCTTTCAAATAAAGTAAAAACGGTGAAAATCGGTTCACGCAATAAAGAATTATCCCATAAAAATCATCTTCCATACTTTATGCTCGCGCGCAATAGTTTACTCAATTTGCCGATAGATGTCGCTGTACATGGAACTCTCATATCATATCCTACATGGCGGTGTTATTAACTCTCTCTCTCTCAGATTTTGTACAACTTTACTTCGTTGTATTGAGTTAACTACTAATGATAATCGAGTACTTATTACTTTAAATTGTAAACACACTCTTTGTTGTTATAATAACATATAAAATATAGATTTTTGTAAAGAATTGTGAACTCGGAAACGGTGACTGCTATTTTTGCTGATTTTGTACGACGCCCTCTTAACAGGTTAGCGACGTCAAACAGACTGCGTCCCGCCGGCGCCGCGCCCCGCTTCTGTCGCGTCCACGCGGCGCGGGCGCAGCGCTGCGCGGCGGCACGCTGCGCCGCGCTGCGTCACATCAGTCGGACGTTAGGCAGCGCGGTGCGACGTGCGAGCGTAGCAATAGTCCGTGATTGTGATTATGGATATAGAAAAATTAAATCTTGGCTTCGGAAGGAATCAGCGACCCTCCTTGCGCGCATGCTGTATCGGGCGCGAGTCACGCCCGCACCGCGTTCGCGCGCGCGATGAGGGCATGTTCAGAGCGCGAGGCCGACGCGATCCGCGCGCGCCCATTTGGAATAGTCATCGCGACGGCGTCACGCGGCGCGGACGCGGCGGTGCGTCACGCCGGCAGTTTGGCCAAGGCTTTAGTATGTTGTTGGACACGACAGCTGGGACCCCAAAATTGCCGAGAGACGGGGACTTAGGTGAATGTCTCCGTAGTAAATCGCGAGAATGGTCAAATTTCGCCTTTTTAACACGCTTTTATTAGCTTCACTTGTAACTAACTATGTATGTAAGAAAATCTTGGAATCTTAATTTGACCCACTTCCCGGTCTTCGATTAGGATGAAATTTTGCACACGCTCTGAGTTCTGATGACAATACATTTTGTAATTTTTAGTGCCTGCTAAAAGCGTGTATTTTAGTTTTTTAAACTATTATTATTTTTCTTAAATTACCTACAATCTTTACCTTTTTAGGGTTCCGTAGTCAACTAGGAACCCTTATAGTTTCGCCATGTCAAAAAATGTTTTATTAGGGTATAGTTATATATAGTATTAGGGTACGTGTGATATATTGTTCGATAGGTATTTAAAAATGAATAGGGGTTTAGTAAAATCATTTTTGGATAATGAAAATATTTTCGGAAATAATCGCTCCAGAAGTAAAAAAAATGTGTCCTCTCCCCCTCTAACTTTTGAACCATAAGTTTTAAAAATATGAAAAAAATCTCAAAAGTAGAACGTTATAAAAACTTTCTAGGAAAATTATTTTGAACTTGATAGGTTGAATAGTTTTTGAAAAGAAATTACAAAATAATTTCTGAACTAAGTTTGTAATTTAACCGTATAAGCAGGTGTTTATTGTACCTGTAATTTCTACAAAATCACAATGAAATGACGTGCTTTCAAATAACCTAACCACGGGCCCATTTTTTTAACTCTTAAGTGGGGACATTTACTGTGACAGACGGAAAACTACGGAACCCTATACTGAGCGTGGCCCGACACGCTCTTGGCCGGTTTTATATATCAAATGAAAGGGTTTGATGAACGAACTGCAAGTATAATACTTTTATAATTTATAGATGAATTGTTTTGAAGTTATTCAAGAATAAAGGCGATAATTGACCATTCCCTCCGTAATCTCCGTGTCTCTACATTTAACCTACATTTTAGAAAAAAATGCATAAGATAGTTCTTTACCTGTATATGTATTACAGAAACAAACCGTATAAATTCCGCGGTCAAGCGTGAGTCGGTCTTAAAAATACACATCGTTAAAATTGTGTGATGTATATGGAACCCTCGGAGCGCGAGTCCGACTCGCACTTGGCCTGTTTTTAGGGTTCCGTAGTGTCACGAGCTCTAGGAACTAGAGCCCTGGTCTAGCTTAATCTAACTTATCGCCAGTTACCTTATGTCCTTATAGTGAGTCTTCGTGAATTGGCCAGTGATCGTCTATTCCTCTACGTTGTGTTTTAAAGTAACCCAGGTTTTTACACAGTAAAGAAAGCTCGTCCGCGCCCAGCCCGTCCTTCATCACGCCTCCTCATCGACCTCCTGTTTTTTAAAGATTGTATGACCAAACGGTCATTAAGTACCCCTAGACCTATATGGGAATATTTTCATGAAGATTGTCTTTGAACGATGTCAGTTAGTCCGAGTAAGTATAGAACAATGAGCTTAAAGTAGGGAGGGTACGTTCAGTGTGTCGAATTGTCTTTACTCAGTCCTTTTAGCTATTTGTATTGTATGTCATAAACCTAGAATTGATGGGCCCATTAGATGAATACCTACCTTGTCGCTGTGAAATGCTGTTATTATTAAATAAGTATATATAGGTCACATCACATCTAAGTATCATCCTTATTCTACCGCTGTCTATATAGTTGTCTTGCCTAGTTACAAAGTCAGAAATACCGGTTTCGCAGAAAGTCCACTCTAGCACTCAAAGGTTCGTAAGGAATGAAGTTAGGGACACAGGGAGGGCCTTTAACATTAGATACACACAAACACATCAAATAAAATAACTTTGGTAAGGTGGGAGATTATAGTATTTCAAGCATAAGGTTCTAGAAAGGAGGTAGGGAAAATGTAATACAAATGTATAGGAATAGAGATACTTAACTTATAAAAGCTGGAGTAATCCTTTATGATACGCATTAGCTCTGCGTTTTTAGGGTTCCGTAGTCAACTAGGAACCCTTATAGTTTCGCCATGTCTGCCCGTCCGTCCGTCCGTCCGTCCGTCCGCGGATAATCTCAGTGACCGTTAGCACTAGAAAGCTGAAATTTGGTACTAATATGTATATCTATCACGCCGACAAAGTGGTAAAATAAAAAGTGGAATTTTTTTTTTATTAGGGTACCTCCCCTATACGTAAAGTGGGGAGTGATTTTTTTTTTCATTTCAACCCTAACGTGTGATATATTATTGGATAGGTATTTAAAAATGAATAGGGGTTTTCTAAAATCATTTTTCGATAATGTAAATATTTTCGGAAATAATCGCTCCAGAAGTAAAAAAATATGCGTCCCCCCCCTCTAACTTTTGAACCATAAGTTTTAAAAATATGAAAAAAATCTCAAAAGTAGAACTTTATAAAAACTTTCTAGGAAAATTATTTTGAACTTGATAGGATGAATAGTTTTTGAAAAAAAAATACAAAATAATTTCTGAACTAAGTTTGTAATTTAACCGTATAAGAAGGTGTTTATTGTACCTGTAATTTCTACAAAATTACAATGAAATGACGTGCTTTCAAATAAAGTAAAAACGGTGAAAATCGGTTCACGCAATAAAGAATTATCCCATAAAAATCATCTTCCATACTTTATGCTCGCGCGCAATAGTTTACTTAATTTGCCGATAGATGTCGCTGTACGTGGAACTCTCATATCATATCCTACATAGCGGTGTTATTAACTCTTAAGTGGGGACACTTACTGTGACAGACGGAAAACTACGGAACCCTACAGTGAGCGTGGCCCGACACGCTCTTGGCCGGTTTTTACACATTTAAATACACTTATTAATATAAATTTCATTTTAACCCGATCTTTGACTGCATTCGTGATGTTGACAGTTATTTCAAACAAATTCCAATGTCAGTGATTTTAAATTTGAAATTCTGAGAGTATTTATTCTTCTAAGGCATAGACAACAGTAGAAGTATAAAGGCAGATCTACACTATATAACCAACCAGTTTGTGGTCCTTAAAATATAAAGTAAACCTGAATTTAACAATTATAATTATTTGAACGGGTATGGACGCCCCGTTACAGTAGTCAACTAGGAACCCTTATAGTTTCGCCATGTCTGCCCGTCCGTCCGTCCGTCCGTCCGTCCGCGGATAATCTCAGTGACCGTTAGCACTAGAAAGCTGAAATTTGGTACTAATATGTATATCAATCACGCCGACAAAGTGGTAAAATAAAAAGTGGAAAAAAATGTTTTAGTAGGGTACCTCCCCTATACGTAAAGTGGGGAGCGATTTTTTTTTTCATTTCAACCCTAACGTGTGATATATTGTTGGATAGGTATTTAAAAATGAATAGGGGTTTACTAAAATCATTTTTTGATAATGTAAATATTTTCGGAAATAATCGCTGCAGAAGTAAAAAAAAATGTGCCGCCCCCCCCTCTAACTTTTGAACCATAAGTTTTAAAAATATGAAAAAATCTCAAAAGTAGAACTTTATAAAAACTTTCTAGGAAAATTATTTTGAACTTGATAGGTTGAAGTTTTTGAAAAAAAATTACAAAATAATTTCTGAACTAAGTTTGTAATTTAACCATATAAGCAGGTGTTTATTGTACCTGTTATTTCTACAAAATCACAATGAAATGACGTGCTTTCAAATAAAGTAAAAACGGTGAAAATCGGTTCACGCAATAAAGAATTATCCCATAAAAATCATCTTCCATACTTTAAGCTCGCGCGCAATAGTTTACTTAATTTGCCGATAGATGTCGCTGTACGTGGAACGCTCATATCATATCCTACATGGCGGTGTTATTTTAACTCTTAAGTGGGGACACTTACTGTGACGGACGGAAAACTACGGAACCCTACACTGAGCGTGGCCCGACACGCTCTTGGCCGGTTTTTTATTTGCTATAATTCCCATAAGGCATATAGCACTAGGATGGCCATTAATCTCCTTTAACTATTTAAGAAAGGATAACTAGGCTAGCTATAACTGAACAACTGCTATTTAACTGATTTCATACTAGTAATCCGTCTCGAATTGAGAACTCGCGATTTACTGGCAAACAAGTTAACCACCATAAAACACCTTCTAGCTCCGTAACCCCTTGATCGACCCTGCTCATATACAAACTCTCAAATTATATGTATCTCTGCTACAACCCCAACAAATTTCATGAAGAGAAAAACGTTACTAGAGTTAACTACTTATAGCGGAACAAACGCTCAAAATGAAAATGCCATCGAAATGCGCCGACGTCGAAGTAGCCAGCTGTGTCTAAAATTGTCTGTGCTAGTAGTCCGCCTCGGACTGAGAGCTCGCGATTTACTTGCAAACAAAGTGACCAATATAACAAGACCCTTCTGAAGATATTGTTTCGCCTTCTAGCTCCACAACCCCTTGATCGATCCTGCTCATATACGAACTCTCAAATTATATGATCTCTGCTACAACCCCAACAAATTTCATCAAGATCAGAAAAGCGTCACTAAAGTCATCGCGGAACAAACTCTCAAAATCAAAAAGCCATCGGAATGCCGAGACGTCCCAGTAGCTGAAGTTATTTGTAAGAACTTTACTTCGCTTAAGCTTCGCTCGTTCGATAATATACGTATGTCTGCTAGAACCACAACTTTCATGAAGATCAGTAAAACGTTACTAAAGTTATCGCGGAACAAACCCTCAAAATAAAAACCGGCCAAGTGCGAGTCGGACTCGCGCACCGAGGGTTCCCTACAAACCTGTAGGTATTTATTTATTTATTTAAACTTTATTGCACAAATAAAAAGTGTACAAGGTATATAGGGGTAGTAACTTTAAAATTATTAAAAATATTTTTATTATATGATGTGACTAAAAATTTACGGTTTTCGCAATTTTTCCTTTATCTGTGCTATAAGACGTTGCTTCGTACCAAATTTTCAATTTCACGGGAAGTACCCTGTAGGTTTTGATTCCCTTGCGAGCGAAAATTTGCGGCATAAACGGCTGTATCTTTTGATTGCGTTGGCTTAGAAGTCTGATTTTTTCACAGCCCCAAGGGACAGTAGCCCTGAGTATTTGATATAAATTTCAGCTTGATACCTCCAAGCGTTCCTGAGAAAAATGGTCTTGACAGACAGACAGACAGACAGACGGACAACAAAGTGATCCCTAAAAAGCCATCAAAATGCCGAGACATCCCAGTAGCCGAAATTGTTTGTAAGAACTTCACTTCGCTTACGCTCCGTTCGTTCGATCATCAATTATAAAGATAAATAAATGTCAAATAAGGGATGCTGCACACTTCAATTGTATGTTTATAAGTCTATACTTTCACATCAGTCACTGTACAATGTATTTTAAGAAGCTGAAGGATAAATAAACACAAAGAAGGCGCTACATCTCTACAAGATGCATATCTTGTAGAGATGTAACAAATATTGTTTTTTGAACATTCGCATATACGAGTATTTGCCGCCCATATTCGCGAACGCGAATATAGGATAAATAATCTTGGCATACGGAATGTTGTAGTTGTTCAATGATTCAGGTGTGGTGTGATATATTTTCTAACAGAGTGTTAAGAAAACTAATTTTACACATTTAGTACCTTTTAGATTTTTCATAAAGGTAATTAAAAGCTGTTTGACATGATCGTAATTCCTTTTTCAATATTTTTCGTAGAAAATTACACTAAATAATTAAATTAATATTATGTGACAATCTTACATAACATAAATCAACCTAGTCCCCCAGTAGGCTCAATAAGCTTTGTATTGTGGGTACTAAGCAATGATATATATACAATAGATAGATATAAATACTTCAATACATATGAAACATCCATATCTCAGGAACAAATATCTGTAAAAAACATACAAACAAATGCCCTGACCATTATTCTAACCCTGGACCTCCTGCTTCATAGGCCGGGTCACTTCCGACTAGGCTAGGACTAGGAGGCCGTTCAACAGACTAAAACTAGTGGTTCTGTGAACCGTAGACTTCGGAGCATTTCCTATGAGTGAATTTATGGTATATTTTGTTTTTTTAATTGCCGATTAAATAAATAAGAAATAAATTTGCAAATAAAACCCACGCCGCGGTGGTGGTGTTGCCAGAATTGAGATTGTATGTACTCCTAACACTGTCAAAAAGGGCACTCTTTACTTGTGAAGGAAATTCATAAATTAAAATTTGCCAATGAAATCTAGACTCGGCCACCATCCGGAGGTGTTGTCAGATTATTGGGTAATTGCCTTGCTCTAGAATATTTTGGTTTATAAAAAAAAAACATTTACCCCAATGAAGTAGTCTATTGCTTAAAATAATAAAAATGATGCCAGATAAAAATGAAACGATAAAAATATCAAATTTGTGGCATTGACAATTTTTTTTCTTCACATTAACGTATTCAAGGTAAATTTCGCCCTGGCCTGTTGGGCAACTCTGCCGCTCGCTGCGTGGCGGGCTAGCGCATGCGCTCAATGCGCTGTTCTAATGTTTACTTCGACACTCATTGTTATTGTCATCCTACAAAGCCTTTTCACCCGAAAATGAACAAAATCGAGCAAAAAATAATAACAATATGGGAAGGTTCCTCCTTTTTCCTCCCTTTCCCCCTCCCTCGAAACTTTTTTTTTACAACAACCTCTAAGGAAGTGTGGGCTTGACCTTTTACCCGAAAATGGTTGAAATACGTCCATAAATAACGCGACAGCAAACTTCCCCCCTTTTCCCCCTAATTTTAACCCCAATCAAAAAAATGGCTCAACAATTTTTGGCAAATAAATCAAGGAACGTACATGCCAAGTTTCATCGAAATCGGATGAAAAATGCGACCTCTAAACCGACACTGACCAACCAACCAACCAACCAACCAATACACACACATCAATCTGCCAAATCGTTGTACCTAAAACGGAGATGTTCGTCGCCTCGCTTCGCTCGGCTCCTCAGTCAAATATTTACAGTGAATTGTGTGGATAAGAATACTCGTTACATGCCTAATTTCTAGTCATTTCACAAACAAAATAGAATCATTTGTAATAAGAAAAAATTGAAATGGTAAATAAATTATTTATTGAAAAATTCTCTACATTACACTTACATTCCAACACATTTTGATGTCACCTAATATTAATCCCACTTTGATTTCTTTTTTTCAAATATTTCCTTCCCATCCTGGTCAACAGCTGCATAGTATCCCAAAGATTCATATTTATACCTCATGTATGCTATGTAACCCAAAGTAAGGCCAAAGCATGTGAGGCCTATACTCATGATAACAATGTTCTGTAAAATAAAACATTAACATTATCTTGCTATCTTGGATAATTTGATTCTCACTATCATATGTACTATGTACTGATGGAAATAATCAGACTTATACAGAGAACACATAATGATTTTATAAGTTCAATCTATACAGAAATAAGTAAGCTTATAATAATTAGGGTGCTTGTTGTGAAACTTCGTGTTCAGGCCCGCTACCCTCTACTTCCTCAGTCTCCTTAGTCGTCATGCCTAGGGCTGCCATCTCTAAATTCAGTCAGGGTATAGCAACCTGGACGGATGGCAGCCCTAGTCATGCCCATGCCTTCATCATGTGAAGCTTTCAGGCTAATAACTAGTTTTATGCTAGTGAAGCTTCCTCATTTCTCTATGGTTTTAGATTTCCAATAAAAGCTTGTCGAAATATTGATTTATACGAAATTCATAATAATGACTATGCTTACTGGTTTTGCATAAAGCTCAAAGTTTACAACTCTAAATGCTGTCGATGATCTCATGGAGCGGATTCCGTCGCCAGGTTTCTCAACATTTTGTTTATCATTAGTCGACATTATGTTTTATTTCATGTATCTTATAAACTGCTGAACTTTTCTTTTATAAGCTTCAGTAGATTGAAAAATTTTAAGATGTGTTTTTTATCATCATTTTTAAGAAATATACCAAAAAAAAAGAAAATTCACATGACATTTTAATGCAGATGTTACCCGATTCAAATATGCTTTGATATTTTGGTCTAAAGGGGGTGTCACACCTATCTTACGGGGTCTACTCATGTCTAAATTTGGCGGTAACCAGGGGGCATGGGGTAACATTACGCATCTTAGAGAATTCAACCCGGATGGAGTAGCCATGTCTGTCATTTTCTATACAAAAAAAATCTGCCAATTTTTACGGGGGAGGGGAACGTCAAATGTATGGCTATTCGTACGTAACGTACAAATAGCTACGTCAGATAAACGTCAGTCCATACATGTGTATGACCACTGGTCATATGTATTCGGCAGAGGGGAACGCCTGTCAATGGCGACTACGGTTGGTTGAATTCTCTAAGTTACGCATCATAATGAAAGAGATGTGCGCATACACAATCGCACGCGATGACATATTTTATGGTCCTCATCACGGTTTCTGTTGTTTCCCATCATGCATTTATATGAAGTGGATCTAATTCTTACACTTTTTCCCGAACCACAGTTGAACCTTATTACCGAGTAAAGCAGGTGTTCGTAAGTGACTAGTAAAAAGTATTAAAAACGGTTCGATAGTGAGCATTATGTAAGGGGCGGTGTCTCACTTGCACTCGTTACAAATTTCACTTAATTGACACTTTGATTGTTTGATGACGTCATTACCTCCTTAGGCGAAACGAGACACAGGCCACTAGATAACCCTCTCTTTCGGCCTCACTTTGTGACCGGAGAGTATACTCCAGTTAAAAATAATAACTTCTGACGTGCCACGGCCACTTTTGACTCCGCAACAAATCCTCAGCGCTATCTAATCCATTGCGGTATTTGTTTTATTGATTGATTTCTTTGCACCTATCTAGACGGTAATGTATCGGAGTCGTACACGATTTTTGCTTCTCTATTTCATCATCTATAGATACCTATAGTCAATGGCAGTCTATGGTCGTTTTCAAATGACGCCAAGATGGCAAGCAAGCGACTGTGACACTATGGTTATGGAGTCTTGTCAAAAAAGATTCTGATTTTAATATTACTGCTATAAAATGATCTTTATTGTTGCTTAATCACGATTTATCTTCTATATTTATTGTTTGGACATTGGCCAAAATAAAAAAAATTGTGAAAATGGAGTCCGATTCAGCGTTGCACGATGAGGTTCACGATGGCGCGGAAGACTCTCCCTTAGAGGAAGCTCAAGCGGCCGACGCAAATGCCGACTTCTCAGAAGACAATGTTACTAGCCAAGATTCGGAAGCAGCCACCACGGAAGAATCGGGTATGAAGGATCGCCTATGCCTATGCCTATTATAACCGATGCTAGAAGCGATGTCGCAATACCAGCATCCCAGGCATCCGTTCAAGTGCCTAGTTACTTTCATTTCATCTTAACTGAACTAAAATTATAAATATATGTTGTAAGTGTTATGAAATAACTCATTTTGTTAGGGTATAACCCATCTATAGTAAATATCATTGATAATAAGCCGATTTCCTCGTGTTTACGCGCGACACGCACACATATACAACTCGTGGACGAGCGGTGATTGGTTCAAAGTGAGTGTGTGTGAATGAGACCGCGGCTTATTATGGAATTTTGTATGGAACTTAGTATGGAACACAGTTCTATCTTCGTGGGACCACATCTTCCTATTTTATATGTCTACTAGCTTTTGCCCGCGGCTTCGCTCGCGTTAAATTCGGGGTAACACGGTTCCCCTTTCCTGATTTAAAACACAGAAGAGAACTCGGAACAGAATAAACCGCACACAAATAGTCCGCATACCAATTTTTAGCTTTTCTACCTTGAAAATTGCGGAATGCTCCATACAAACTTCCACCCCCCATTTTAGGGAAGTGGGGGGGTTAGAAAGAGACAAAAAGTAGCCTATGTCACTCTCCATCCCTTCAAATATCTCCACTTAAAAAATCACGTCAATTCGTCACCATGTTTTGCCGTGAAAGACGGACAAACAAACAAACACATACACTTTCCCATTTATAATATTAGTATGGATGATGACATTATTATGAATTATTGTTTATTTCTGCTAACATTATTATTCTAATGATGTGCAGCTACAAATGGTGCTGCTCCTACCAGCAGTAGTGATGCCCTGGAAGAACCTGAATCGGCTGCGGGTGAGGCAGAAGATGAAGTTCAAGACAATGATGAGGGTAATCAACCAATTATTAATATGAACATTCCTATAAATTTAACATGCTCACTGCAGTACGGGGTCTAACGAGCCCATACAATTATTTTTTTTAAGAGTTAAGCTAATTGCCGCAGTGAATGTGTAAATACACAATTTTGGTTACATCTCAATTAGTATAAAGTAGGGGTGATGCTAGTTTTCGTCCACTCTTGTCAGTTTTCCGTCCATACTTATTTATATGTTTATATTCAAGTTTTTCCCAAAATAAAAGCATAAAATTAAAAAATCTACTAGAGAACAAACTATAAATATAAATTGGTTGACCTTAAAAAGTTTTTCCCATTTATTTGCAGCAGTTTAATCAAATGGACGGTAAACTGGACCTGGACGAGAAACTAGCACAATTACCCTATATAATATATATAGGTATTGCTTATACAATCTTGTACTTATTATTTAAAATGTTTGTAGCAAGTGCTGAGGCTGAGCCAGAGGAAATGGATATTGATGACACAGCTACTGGAACAGTAACCGATGGGCCTGTTTACATTGGGGACAACTGCCTGTCCACACCTGTGAGTACAACTTGTGCATATTTCATTTCACACTCTTAGCTGAGTTTTTTGTAAAAGTTGC
This sequence comes from Pammene aurita, assembly GCA_947086415.1. Lineage (NCBI taxonomy): Eukaryota > Metazoa > Arthropoda > Insecta > Lepidoptera > Tortricidae > Pammene > Pammene aurita. The sequence continues at coordinate 18,417,293 of OX352289.1, forward strand.
AATAGGAATTGGAGGCATTTTCAAATATTTTACAGACCAGATACTGAAAATGTTTTTAGGGTTCCGTAGTCAACTAGGAACCCTTATAGTTTCGCCATGTCTGCCCATCCGTCCGTCCGTCCGCGGATAATCTTAGTGACCGTTAGCACTAGAAAGCTGAAATTTGGTACTAATATGTATATCAATCATGCCAACAGAGTGGTAAAATAAAAAGTGGAAAAAAATGTTTTATTAGGGTACCTCCCGTATACGTAAAGTGGGGAGTGATTTTTTTTTCATTTCAACCCTAACGTGTGATATACTGTTGGATAGGTATTTAACAATGAATAGGGGTTTACTAAAATCATTTTTTGATAATGTAAATATTTTCGGAAATAATCGCTCCAGAAGTAAAAAAAAATGTGTGTCCCCCCTCTAACTTTTGAACCATATGTTTTAAAAATATGAAAAAAATCTCTAAAGTAGAGCTTTATAAAAACTTTCTAGGAAAACTATTTTGAACTTGATAGGTTGAATAGTTTTTGAAAAAAAAATACAAAATAATTTCTGAACTAAGTTTGTAATTTAACCGTATAAGCAGGTGTTTATTGTACCTGTAATTTCTACAAAATCACAATGAAATAACGTGCTTTCAAATAAAGTAAAAACGGTGAAAATCGGTTTACGCAATAAAGAATTATCCCATAAAAATCATCTTCCATACTTTAAGCTCGCGTGCCATAGTTTACTTAATTTGCCGATAGATGTCGCTGTACGTGGAACGCTCATATCATATCCTACATGGCGCTGTTATTTTAACTCTTAAGTGGGGACACTTACTGTGACGGACGGAAAACTACGGAACCCTACACTGAGCGTGGCCCGACACGCTCTTGGCCGGTTTTTAATATGTACTGTCACTTCTGTAAAATTGTGTACTTATTTTGTAGGCAAGTTTACTTAATAGTAAAATCAATTAAATATTATATATAAATGTATATAGAGAAATAATTTTTAAGTTGTTCAAATTGATTCAAGTAAATTGTAGCAAGTTACCTCTATACTTCGTTTTTTTTGAGATAAGAAATTGAGTAAACATAGCGACAGTAGTTGCCAACCTGTTCTAAGTGTGCAATTTAAACACTGTGAGCACACCAACAAACGATTATTTAACATGATTAAGAGTTCACCTTTGTGAATAAATAAAAACAATTTGCAGAATAAATTATCCAACACAACGATAAAAACACAATTTTGTTTTGATTATACGCACGTACGTTCTAAAACGAAAACTAAACATCTAGTTTTTTACTAAACTTATTAATACATCTTCGTAAATAAAAGTGCGTTTTTTAATTAGTTTTATTATATAATACTAAATAATAAAACAATTGTCTTAGGTGACGGTAAAAGATTTGGTGGACTACGAGGTGGCTTTTCTTGTTGTATGCCACTCGGGGCTGCCTCTGATTGCTCCATAACCCTCCAACCAAACGCACAATAATAGAACTGAAGAACAAATCAAATTATTATAGTAAATATTTTGAGCACAATAATAGAGCAAGCAAATACCTTTACTTAAATAAGAATCACAATAAGCTTTAAACATTAAAAACTATCCAGGTATGGCTGAGAGATACTAATGACAGCTGGCGCGAGAAAATATTTAAAGATCGAACCATCCGTTTAGAACCTCTTCTTCTCTAGGTATTTTATTGTGCAACATTCATAAGAACATTAACAAAGATAAAAATGAAATATTTCGTGCATATAACTACTACTAAAATATTGTTAAATACTCAATATAACATTTACAAATATGTAGGGATGGCTTTACTGTTGAAGGAGTTTCTATACCTTCACTTTTTATATTCAAACTATTTATACCTATACTTGTTCTATACATAAAGAAGAAATATGTTATGAGTTCTGTCAATGTCTCGATTGAAAATAAACAACGTTTCGTTTATAATACGATTTTAATTAATAATTAGTATTCGTTCTTCAAGTAAGTCTGTATGCCTAATCAGCTTGGGCTCCACTAGCACTCTGCGCGTTTCAAGTACGCAAATCACAATAGGTTATCGGTCCCACCTACGAAATGGAGAACATAACGAAACTACAGATTGGTTTGTTAGAAGGGAAATCGAATTGGGACACATGGAAATATAAAGCTGTAAGTCTGCTACGTACCGTCCCGCACGCGCTGGAAGTAGTAGAAGGCTCGTTCCTGAAACCCGCAGACCCCGTCCCTGAAGTAGAAGCTGCAGCAGTCGCCACGTACAAGGCTGAACTAGAACGGTTTGTAAAAGCAGACGCGACTGCTCTTCTCATCGTTACAACCAATATGAAAGAAGACACACTTAGAAAGGTCATGAGATTTACGAATGCAAGAGACGTATGGCTTGAGCTGCATAGACTATTCGACGGGACAGACGAAGATAAGTCTTACAATCTATGCATGAGCTTTTTTGGCTTTAGGAAAGATCCGGCAGACGACATAGCCACACACATGTCAAAATTGAAATTTTATGTGCATTTGAACGAGCCCTGCAGAGTAACAACGTACTTCAACAGGAAGCTCTGGTTTCGAATTCCGGCACTACGTCTAATGCAGAGAAGAAGGATAGGAAGTTAAAATGCAACTACTGCCAAGCTATCGGCCATCGAGTGAGAAACTGTCAGAAGTGGATCAAAGACGGCAAGCCTCCGAAAAGCAGTAATCGGCAAGCAACACCTTCTACCTCTAACATCACAAACATGGTCCTTATGTCTGTAGAGAGCACTGAAGTATTTTCAATCGTTCCTGACACTGAAAACTGGTACGTACTGGTACTTTTTGGACCCGGGGTATGTCCTTAAACTACGTCCGGACTTGGGTATGTCCTTAAAATATGCCAAAAAGAGAGGTATGGGCACTGCGAATGGCATCTCGCTTAGTGTGGTAGGGCACGTTCAGTGAATGTCATCTCGCTCAAATCTGGAGCAGAGCCCGACTGGGGAAGTACCTCCACCTTACAGAAAACCACAGCCAAATAGCACTAGACCCTACTCATAGTGTTGTGTTCCTGCTGGTGAGTAAGGTTGCCAAAGAGCTCAAAGAGGACCCAGTGTGTTGACGATGAGGGACCCTCTTGTTCCTTTAGCCGTCAACACAGTGAATCCTCCTTTTTGTAAAGGGTCGGCAACGCGCATGTGACTCCTGTGGAGTTAAAGGCGTCCATAGGTTACGGTAGCTGCTTACCATCAGGCAGGCCGTATGCTTGTTTGCCACCGTCGTAGTATAAAAAAAAAAAAAAAAAAAAACGTGGATAACGGCGCCACGAGCCATGTAACAAACCGGGCTGACTTATTCCAAAACTTCAAATGCTTTGACTTTGATGAAATCCGTACTGTAACAACGGCTAGTGGCAACACGATTCGTGCTAAGGGCAAAGGTTCAGTAATTGTCGAAGCAAATGCAAGAGGGAACCTACAACGAGTGACCCTACAAGACGTTTGGTACGTTCCAGCCATTACAAAGAATTTATTCTCGGTCCTAGCAGTACACGACAAGATTCCTAATAGTAAATTCTCATCGACGACAAAAGAATGCACCGTCTATGTCAATGGAGAAGAGTGCTTAACAGGAAAACGTCAGAAAGGAGGTGGATTGTACAGACTAGACGTAAATGTAGTACATCCTGAGAATCCTGCCGAAGTCTTTGCAACGTCCGATACTATGCAACTATACCACGAGAGATTAGCGCACCAGAACAAGAGGCACGTAAAAGCTACAGTTAAACGCGAACTGAACTTAGATCTTCCTCTTGATAAGGAGCTATGCGAAGGCTGCATATATGGGAAAGCTCATAGGCTTAAATTCGGTACGAGAACCAGAGCTACCGCGCCTGGAGAGCTCGTACATACCGACGTATGCGGACCATTTCAACCAAGTTTTTCAAAATTACAGTATTACGTGTTGTTCAAAGACGACTACACAGGCTACCGTATGGTATACTTCCTAAGACACAAGTCAGAGGTTAAGGATAAGCTCGCCTTAATGCTAGCTCAGACGAAGACAACTGGACATACCGTAAAATGCCTGCTAAGCGATAACGGTGGCGAATTTGACAACAAGTCCATTCGAGATATACTAGGCTCCCATGGAATAAAACAAAGACTGGTAATGCCTTACACACCGGAACAAAATGGTGTGAGCGAGCGCGAAAACCGCACCTTGGTTGAAACTGCGAGATCGATGATGTATGCGCACGAAACTATGCCACAAGAACTTTGGGCAGAACTGATAAATACGGCCGCATACATTCTCAATAGAACTGGTCCGACAAACAACAAAGACAAGTCGCCGTACGAACTTTGGATTGGAAAGAAACCGGCTGTCAAACATCTTCGTATCATAGGATGCAATGCCTACGTCCATGTCCCAAAGCAAAAACGGAAGAAGATGAACAAAAAAGCCATTAAAGGGAGACTTGTCGGCTACGATGAAGATGGCTACCGGATTTGGATCAATGACGAAAAAAATAACAGACTAGTCCGTTCACGAGATGTCACTTTTGAAGAGAGACCGCTTCCTAACAGCGATGTTCACCCTGATTGCGTAAACAACGACGCCAATACGAGGGAGTACACACTGCGACTGCCGATGGATAACGCCAACAGCAACGCAAACGAGGAACCGGCTCTACATCCTGAAGTACATCAAGATCCTTTACCTGACGAACCTGAGGGAGTTTTAGAAGATGATCAATCATCTGACTCTAGCGATCATGAATTTGACTTCGGGGGAGATAACTTGGAACAGTCGGAACCTGAACCAGTCCAAGAAGACCAAGTCCATGAACCTGAACCACATAACGATGATCCTGAAGGAGATGACTTTTATGATGCTGAAGCGCCACGTTACAATTTGCGAAATCGAGACGAAATACAGCGACCTGAACGGTATGATGACTACGTATGCATTACAGAGACGTACCCGTCGAATTTTGCTGATGCAATGAATCGCAATGATTGTGAAGAATGGCGAAAAGCGATGCATAGCGAAATGAAGTCACTGAAGGACCTCAACGTGTGGACGGCATGTGATCTACCGAAAGGAAGAAAAGCGCTTCCTTGCAAATGGGTTCTACGTACAAAGAGGAATCCAGACGGCTCAATCGACAAATACAAGGCAAGGCTCGTTGTGAAAGGTTTTAAACAGAGAAAAGGAATCGACTACGATCAGACTTTCAGTCCTGTCACACGCCTAGCAACTGTCAGAGCACTATTGAGCGTCAGCGCTCAAGAGAACATGCACCTAGTCCAATTCGACGTTGCTACAGCGTTCCTCAACGGAAAACTCGAAGAGGAAATTTACATGCAACAACCCGAAGGCTTTAGTGATGGAACACCTAAAGTATGGAAGCTTAACCGAAGCTTATACGGGTTAAAGCAAGCTCCAAGATGTTGGAACTCTTGTTTTGAAAGCATTTTACTTGAAATGGGCTTTAAACAATGCGAGGCTGACTGTTGCCTATATAGTAAAGAAACAGATGGCAAGAAGTTATTAATCACGTTGTACGTAGACGATGGATTAGTAGCCGCAAGTGATGAAGATGTATCGAAATCTTTCCTCAATGATTTAAGAAAACGGTTAAAGATCACGACTAAGCCCGCGTCCTATTATTTAGGACTTCAAATCGAAAGAGGAAACGATGGCTCTATTTTCATAAATCAAGAAGCCTACGCTATGAAAATTCTAGAGCGTTTTGGGATGGCAGATTGCAATCCTGTCACAACACCCATCGATAAGGAAACTTTTCATTCAGGGAAAGTTGAAACCGAAAAGAAGGAGAAGTATCCTTATAGAGAAGCCGTCGGTGCTTTAGCATATTTGATGGTCGGTACACGTCCGGACATTGCTTTTGCAGTGGGTGTTGCTTCCCGAAAATTGGAATCCCCCTCCAAGGAAGACTGGCTTGGCGTAAAAAGGATTCTTCGTTACGTTAAAGGAACGTATTCCTATGGAATAAAGTATGGACAGCATAAACCAGGAATACTCGAATCATTCAGCGATGCTGACCATGGAGGTGATCGGGAGACCAGCCGATCTACTACAGGCGTAGCCTGTCGCTATGCAGGAGGTGTGATATCCTGGCTCAGCCAACGGCAAGCGTCAGTTGCTATCTCTACTACCGAAGCCGAGCTGGTAGCAGCTAGTGAAGCAGCTAGAGAATTGGTATGGCTGACCAGAATAATGCAGGAGTTAACTGAACTCAAGCAGATTCCTGCACTATATGTCGACAACGAGGCAGCTGTTCGCTTGGCACACAATCCCGAGTTTCACAAGCGAACAAAGCATATTCGGATTCGACATTTTTATGTTCGAGAGCAAGTTGCCGAAGGTGCTATAGAAGTTAAGAGAATCAGCACAACCGATCAGCCAGCTGATATTTTAACCAAGGGACTACCGCGTCCAAGATTCTCTTCCCTTTGCCAGGCTCTTGGAATAGTATTGAATAAGGGAAAGTGTTGAAGGAGTTTCTATACCTTCACTTTTTATATTCAAACTATTTATACCTATACTTGTTCTATACATAAAGAAGAAATATGTTATGAGTTCTGTCAATGTCTCGATTGAAAATAAACAACGTTTCGTTTATAATACGATTTTAATTAATAATTAGTATTCGTTCTTCAAGTAAGTCTGTATGCCTAATCAGCTTGGGCTCCACTAGCACTCTGCGCGTTTCAAGTACGCAAATCACAATATTTACTATAAATACAAATATATTTAAGTATGTTTTTTTTTTTTTTTAACCGCCCCTGGCTTTTACTCCTTGCCGATGGGAGCAAGGTGAATTTGCCAATGTCGATGTGTTAAGACTTTCACACGTGAGGAGAGTGTTCGGTACGAAAAAAATTGAAAATCCCCTACAGGTAGGATGAGGCTGGGATACCTAAAACAAACAATATTATGGACATCACAGACAAATACATGACGTTTACAATAGTTAGCAAAAAAGCTGGAAGTGGATGATGACAGAGTGTTAGTCATGCCAACATGAAGGAAAGGATTAAAAAAAAAAAGGAGAAAAAGGGAAAAAAGAAGTTGTTACATATATATCTATATGTATAATATTGTGTTAAAGAACGAAGAATAAAATATGACAAAGATATTATATACATGACTACATTTATTATAAATAGACATTAAAGTTTGATGTGATGAACCTGAATGTATTTAATAAAAATAGAAGTAAGTTGTCTGTCCATGAGGCAGAGAAGTGAGCTGAAGCAAATAGGTCGAGGTATATTGTCAGGCAGTACGTCATAAAGTGAAAAATTGTATTTTGTGCATGCAAAGAAGATGTGATCTAAATATCCTTCGTCCAAACCACATTCACAGAGTGAGTTATCCCGAACCCTAATTTTAGCCAAAAATACCGGTGAACATACATGACCCAGTCGAAGACGACAAAGTGTTGATGTGGCCCACTTTGGATGGTTACGGAATCGATAAAACCAGGGTTTGCGAGGAATATGGGGTTGTATATGTCCATAATGGCGTCCTACTTGCAACCTAGAGGTGTCCCAGAGATTTTGCCATGTTCTGAACAGGTCACTTTGTGCCCGACTCAATAATTAATTAAGTATGTGTAATGACGGCGTAGGCACTTTGACAGTTGTGACATGTATCGTGCCTAATAAAGAGCCCTGTACATCGTTCTGTCAACATTTTTCTAATCTCAAATAAAACGAAGTATAGTAACATATAAACAATAAAAAAAATTGATAAGTAATAATTGTAATAAATATAATTCGTAGTAATTTCAAGATCATCTCACCATCCTATCTGTTTACATTTGCCCAGTTTGTTGAGAGATGTCTATTATGTATCCAAGGACAATTAAGATGGGATATTTCATACATACATTTTTATACAAGGTGTCCCAATTTAATTTTGCTAAAGCCATTCATTAGGTTCAGGCGCGGATACAGAGGGGGGGGGGGCAACAGGGGCAATTGCCCCCCCCCCTACCCCCCGGAAACGCAAACCTCGTATACCACAGGGCCCATAGGTGCGGACCGCGAGATTTTTTGTGAAGGAAAGTGAACCTGAACGAAATCCTGGATCCGCGCCTGATTAGGCTATCTATTAGGCAACATTTGTATATAAACTGTTTATGAATTTGATCATTGAGTTTATAAACAAGTTTAACAACAAACACTTTTCTGAAACCTTTCAGTCCATACTTGTCAGTTGTTGCTAGGGATGTTTATAAACTAGCTAGCACAACACATGTCCACAAACAACATCTTTTGTTTGGAAACTAAATAACTTGCCTTGCTCTCCACCCAGAGTGGTGAACACAGCAACTTGTATCTGAAACTGTTTCATATTTCTGTTTAATAACGCAACACAGAAATAATGCAACATAAAACACTGTTGATATATTTAAAAAAGTCTTGTCAGTTACAACAATAATAACTCAAGAAAAGCAGCTGGACCCAATTTTAATGATGGAGAAATTAATTAAAAAAAAACCTTTGGTTTTTTAAATTTCTCATTTAAAATTTCGCCCGGTCACCTAGTATGACATAAAAGTGTAACTATTATTTCAGGCTGCAACAGATGATGGCTCACCCCAGGATGAAGAACATCAGATGGACGCCCTGAAAGACCAAGGTGCTGACGAGCCTGAGGGAACTGAGGCCCAAGAGGAGTCACCTGACCAGTCAATAAGTTCAGCTACTCCCATTGAAGGCAGAGTCGGGGATGGGGAAGGTGATGCTGATGGTGCCCCAATGGTCCAAGATGGTAAGTCGTAATCCAGTTATTGTGTATAACATAACATTAATCATAAACGAGGATATGTGTCTGGCTGATTACAAATAATAAGGTGATTCAATGGTTGTAGATGAGTCTAGCACCATGGATGAAGACATGGGAGGTTGTGAAGGTGTTGCCAGCAGTGATGACGTCAATGACATCAGCAGTGCTGCTCAGGATGCCTTGAGTACTGGAATAAGGTAAATGAAACAACTGTTCAGGTTTGAAAATGCACATTTTATAGCAGAAATACATTATGCACATACAGTCGTGGCCAGATAATTAAGGACAAGATTATTTTTGCCATACAACTGCATACAAATATGACATTTTAAATTTGATAAAAATATAAATTTAGCTTATGCTATTTATATTTTAAAAAATACTGACGTATCCGTGTTTAAACAAGACTTAATATGGGCCATAAACATCTTCCATGAAATTTGAACTTTAAAAAATACAGACGGTCAAATCAACACTTTTTATAAGTTCATACTATACTATACAAAAAGTATTGATTTGACCGTCTGTATTTTTTAAAGTTCAAATTTTATGGAAGATGTTTATGGCCCATATTAAGTCTTGTTTAAACACGGATACGTCAGCATTTTTAACCGACTTCAAGATTTGAAAAGAGGAGGTTCTCCATTCGGCGTGTATGTTTTTTTTTTTTTTTTTAAATATAAATAGCATAAGCAAAATTTATATTTTTATCAAATTTAAAATGTCATATTTGTATGCAGTTGTATGGCAAAAATAATCTTGTCCTTAATTATCTGGCCACGACTGTATGTAGATCAAGTAAAAATTCTGTAAATTATGTAATCAATAATTTTATACACAGCAAGAGTAATTTTTACGACAAAGTTTGATGCAGGAGATGCAACTATAATTCAGTTTATTACTTTCAGAAATGTTACAGATTGGAATCTGTTTATTTTATTTAGTGTTTTCTTTTATATGTGAAGTTATAAAAAGTACTAGAGATGTGTAGCTCGCGAGTGAGTGATTCAAAAGATATATATCTTTTCATTCATCTCGCTCACTTGAGAATCAAACAACTCACTATATCAGTAAGTCTTCCCGATCTCGAGTACTGATGTGCCGATGAGCAGCTTGTACTGTTCGCACTTATTAACCGAATGCATATATTTGTCTCTCTTTATCGCGTGCAGTATAGTAATAGCCACTTCAGTGTGTGAGTCGCTCTTTTCTATTCGTGTGGGTGGTATATTGTAACGGTTCTTTTCACCACTGTTGCTGTGTGTTTTGTATTACCGCTGTTTCTATTAGAACTAAATTATTTCTAAATAAATACTACCTCGATGAATGAAAAAAAACATTCTGTTTAGTTCTAATGTCTCAACTCACTATTCGCACAGTACGAAAAATCATGTGTAAAATTCCATATTTTTTTAAATTCCCATGTGTGATTCAATTATACTCTGAATTAAACTCGAAAATTTTAATTTATTTTTAGCGATTTTCAACTTTCGCAACATGTCATGAACAGTCCGATATAAGATTGGCTGATTCTCTAAAATTTTATCCGTTTTTTCCTAAAATGAAAGAAACGTTTAGACTTTAGATTTATATAGATCAATTGAGCGACTGCGCGAAAAGAGCGATATCTCGGTGATTCAAAGATATGTATCAATCTTTTCATTTCAGTGACACACTTTGCGCATCTCTAAAAAGTACAAATGTATCTTGAGAGCTATGCTTACGATAAGATACTATTGCTTTTTATGAAAAACCTTTTATTTAATTAATATAACATTTTATTAATTTAAACAACATAAGCAGTGATAGCAGAGAAAATATAATATTTTATTAGAGTACCTTTACGTTTCCACAGTTCAAGCACGGCTGAAGGTGGATCGGACATAACCAGCAGTGGTCAGACTGAGGCAGCTCTGATATCCTCAACAGCTAATGGACCGGCTGGTCTGCTTCACTCTTTCTCCATTGCGGCTCAACAGGCTCATGCCAATGAGTATGTATTCTAAAAAGCACTTACTTTTTTCCTGAAACCTTTATTAGTAAAGGAAAAGTAAGCAACTGAGTTTTTTGGAACTTATTTACTAAATATAATTTGATATTTACCAGTCGCTTTTCGGTGAAGGAAAACCATCGTGAGGAAATCTAATCTCAACAAGGCCTAGTTTCCCCTCAGGGTTGAAAGGTCAAATGGCAGGCGCTTTCGTAAAAACTAGTGCCTACGCCAAATCCTGAGATTAGGTTCAATAGGGCTCAATAGAGCTAAAAGCCAGCTAGGAGGAAGAGAGATGTACGTGTGGAGGCGTGACTACCTATCGTTTCCTATGGGGCCTAAACCATTGTAAAGGATTTGTGGTGGCAGGTAGGTAAATATTTATTATATTATTAGTACTATTTTATAGTGCCTTTGATATTCAATTTCAAACAATTAGTCACAACAAGTAATCACACCACATTGCTATCACGCCTCATGCACTGCGATTTTATTTAAGATTTACGATTTTTTTATGTCCTCGAGTTTCAGTCTCAAACTTGTATAACTGTATACTTACCAAAATAAATATTGTTTGATATCCTTAGAAAAATATAGTTACATCTGATTGACCCTATGCCAATTGTGTTTTAATTACGATATTTTGTAGCAAAACAACCAACAAGGTTTAAAAGTTGGCGTGCATATTAACTTAATCTATATTTAGCACCTGTCTCAATGGCGCGTTGGAAATGTACAGTCGCCATCAAATATATCGGAGCAGGCAAGGTATTCTTGCGCAAAAATATCTGAACATGCACTTTATCACCTTGATAGAGGTATTGTTCAGATATTTGTGACCACCTTGACCGCTCCGATATGTCTAATGGCGACTGTACAATGTTGTACGTCCTCTGATTGGTTGTATGTTATGGGATGAAAACTATAATTAATTTGATTTTCTTGCATTGATATTCGTAACATTACTGACCTGGTTGACATCAACATACATATGTATTTAAAATTATTTAAGTTTATAAAAATTTGAAACAAAAGTATCAATTTGAAATTATTTACAAGGAAATTTAAAATTTAGAGGGATCTGTTTACGTCTATCTCAAGTAATGTCGCAAGAAAACTCCAGTTCAGCCCGGCGAATTTTGTAATGTTACGATCCACATCAAGCTCCGGTGTCGATGCGCGTCCTAAATACTAGAGCTGAAGCAAATTCAATCTCGCATATGATTACTGCTGTCATTTAGCCTCCTGAGTCCTAGAGGCCGTTATAAAATAAATATTTTGAACTTTTACTGAATTTGAGAAGGTCCAACTTCAAAAAGGAAACAATAGATTGAGGGACTCAGGAAGGTAAATATGAAATCTAATTACTGTACCGAAGACGCGCGTCGAGGCCGTCAAAGGCCTCCTCCAGCCTTCTACACTCGTTCTGTCCTGCGCTACTCTGTGCCAGGTTACTCCAGCAACAGCAACGCGAATGTCGTCTTCCCAACTTTTGAGTGTATGTGTACCACTCTTCCTTTTGCACCCCCTTGGGTACCACTAATTTACTTGCTTGCTCAACTTTTCGTCTCCTCTCCTCCTCCTCTTCCTTTACCTCTTTAGTGGGACTAAAAAACTCTCTTGAAACAGGCACCCATCATCAATTGATCGAAACATGTCGAGCGAAATTGGACCAATATTCGTGGGACAATATTGTTGGGAACGGGATTTATTATCATTATTAGGTAGTACAAGTATACTGTACATCTTAACACAAGCTTAAGAAGTAGCTCTCGTGACAAGTTCTGTTATGCCTATATGTAGCGAAAGATTATAGTGCCATTGCTTATATTATTATGACTTTGCTATGCGAATTTCAATATTGTCCTATATTTTTGCAAGAGAAAGAATACTCTTTAACAGTATTCTTGATTGCTCTAAAACTCGTTATCACAGGGTTGACTGCTCGATTCCCATCCCTTGGGATACGAATGAAGAATCTTATGCATATACATATAGACTAAGAGCTGGCTACACCAGATATGATACAATAATGAGAGCAACGAAACCCATTTAATTAGATTGCTATACTATCCTTATTCCTAGATCCGGGCATCTGGCAGCTTTAAATGGGTGGAGATAAGAGCCCAGAAAACAGACCAGCAAAGCTTAGATTGCTGAGTGGACCTCAGGTTTAATTGAGCCGGAGAAAAAAGCAGGGAAAACGCTAAAACGACGATCGCAGAAGAGAAATTAAACGACTTAACGAATGTCATACTAAATGTAGGGGGGCGCTTAAACTGAATATTTTGGACATTTCTAGTTCCATAAAAAATATTGTTGTGATTTTACTCATTTGTTATTACGCACTTTCAGTATGAATTAAAAGTATTTTGATATCTTTTTTATTTGTAAAACATTTGCGAAATAATCACCTGTAAACACGAACAGCCTCCTAGCCCAGTCGGTAGTGACCCTGCCTACGAAGCAGGAGGTCCCGGGCTCGAATCCTGGTCAGGGCATTTATTTGTGTGTTTATCACAGATATTTGTTCCTCAGTTATAGATATTTTCTATGTATTTAAGTATTTATCTATATATTATATATATATCGTCGTCTGGTACCCATAACACAAGCCTTATTGAGCTTACTGTGGCCCTAGGTCGATTTGTGTAAGATTGTCCTATAATATTTACTTATTATTTATTTATTTCTTAAACACTTAACGATTACATCCTGCATATGTTCACTGTTAAGATTTTAATGATGCCTCTCTTATTTATTATAGCAAATGAGTATCTCACTCAGGCTTGATACAGAATTAAACTATTTTGTCTTTACTATACATATCTCATTATGTAGAACCGTAAACTTGACTTCAACATGCGGCATTATTCAGATTTGGAGACGCGGACACGTCGGAGATGGAGGGCGCGGCGGACACGATGCCTTCGGTCAGCGAGTCTATGCCGCTGCTGACGATGGCATCCAACGGCGCCGCATTGCTCTCTCCCAGCTTGATGCAAGGCAAGTTCATCCCCACACCCTGGAACCGCAGTGGTCGCGCACCGTGCGGCTTCAGAGATATTTCTTCTACGCTCCGATTGTGGAGCGTGGTCCTTGCCGTGGTTTTCCCGACAGACTACAGTAAGCAAGGGTCGGTAACGTGCATGTAACACTCTTGGAGTTGGAGGCGTCTATATCAGGCGGGCTGTATGCTTGTTTGACACTGATGTGCTTTAAAAAAACCTTCACGACTTTACACAGACTTATATATATATTACTTAAAGGCCTAGTTTTCATCGATTTATTTAACAACTATGCCCAGATTAAAAAAAAAAAGTATTTTTAAATAAGGTTTTAATGTAGGGTGGTCCATGAATAAATGTAAATCTTATCTCCATTTAGGCTCCTTTTGTTCTATTATGAATATGAAACTTATATCTTAAATTTGAGTTCATTTGATGACAATTTACTGGTCGCTATGATTTCAATATTTGTAATAATTTCAAACAAATGAAAAAATCGAACTGACCCTAAAATGAAAATTTTAGGAGCTATATTCTTTATTCAGTTACCATTTAAAACATTTCCAGTTAGGAATTATTGATGAGATTTTTTTTAAATTACATGCTTGTACTGCAAAATAGTGTCATTCATTTTAAACAAAACTATAAAAGAAACTATAATTTTAAACAAAAAAGAACCGACTTCGCTTAGCATTCACCTTTCCATAAGCAAATGCTCGAGCTGCTGTAAAAAATACTCAAATCACTATAGGTGTGCCTATAATAAATAGTTGAAGAGTTCCCTCGATTTCTCCAGGATCCCATCATCAGATTCTGATCTGGTTACAATGGGACCAACTGTGAATATACTCTTATACTCTTTCAAACAAAAAAAGAATTTTCCAAATCGGTCCAGCCGTTTTCGAATAATCGGTGAACATACATAAAACAAAAAAAAATAGCAAATAAACTAAGATTCCGACGAATTGATAACCTCCTCCTTCGAAATCTTGAAGTCGGTTGAAAAGAACCTTGTGGAGGCAAAAAAATCAAAACTTTATATTTTTGGACCACCCTCTTCTCTCTCCGACAATTAGTTGCGTGAATCGTGTAATGTTGTGTAGGTGAAGACGGTGGTGCGGGCGTGTCGTCCTCGCAGGCGGCGGAGAGCGCGGCGGGCGGCGTCAGCGTCAGCGAGGGCGAGGGCGCCGTGAGCAGCTCCGTGGCCGGCAACAACGGCACGCCGCCGCTGCGGCCCGCCGACGCGGCGCACGCGCTCGCCACGCTCGCCAGCGCCGCGCTGCATCACCACGAACAGGTAAGCGAGCGGCGGCGACACACTGCGCGTCTGGCTAACGAAGCGTAGCGAAGTGCCGTCAGGGCTGGAATCCCTTGACAGCTCGACGCAAAGCTGGTCGTGGCGCCGATCACGCCGACCAACACACATCACTGAGGACGTATATACACTAACGGCCAGTTGCACCAATCGCTTTTGTCGGACTCATCGGTACAATTTAGCGAACGTTTTAACGGTGACGGACAGTGTGCATTGCGAATATCATTGCGAACATAAAGTTATATAATACAGGAGATGTGTTTTATATAAATGAGATATGTTATCCTAAAAAAAATCTTAAAGTATTACCTAAAAGAAAATTTGTCAATCTTGCAGTTCACTGTTGAACTTGCTATCGGTACGAAAAAAGAACGGTAATTTCAAAATCCCGCTATCATTACATGACATGTTGTTGTGTGCGTGACTTCAACTAACGTGACGATACCTATATAGTCGTGGGGAAATTAAATGCAATTTATGTTACCCTCATATTTTTTAATACTGAAACCGGAGTATTCTTATTTTAATAAATTTATTTGTGGGTAATTAATTTCTGACTTTGTAATAGACAAAATGTAATAAAGTATTGTTGAAACGCTGTGATGATATAGCGGTGACGGCGGCTGCGTCATAGTGATGAATAGTGACGATCAGAGCCCGGAGGCAAAACAAAAGACTGTCGTAATCTAGCTAGGTTAGAATTTTTTTTAAATATAATAATTTCAGTGATCGTAGATTTTTCAGCAAAACCGGTGCAATGACGTTTTTTTGTGAAATTGTTATTTAAATACCAACCATCTCTACATTATTACTTAGTTCTAAATGGCTTTGAAGTGATTTGATTCTTTGTTGAAACATATAATAGCCTCAAAATAATAATAACTCTAGCACTGCATCAAAAATGCTCGAAAATCTACGATCACTGCTGATAATAATACTCGATATCGATAAAAAACTAGCTAGATTGCGACAGTCTTTTGTTTTGCCCCGAAAATTCCGGGCTCTGGTGACGATGTTTCGAATAAATTACTAATTTTACTTTCCAGTCACATTACATATTTCATTTTCTAGTTTTTGTCACATACCCAATGTCTTTGATTGAAGTGTGTGTTTTTTGTTCAGAATGAAGCGGATGAGCCTAAACAAATAAACGATGAAGATGCCTGGTTCACCGTTGGAATCGTCAAAGGAACCACGTTTACGGTAAATATTTTCAATCTATGTTTTAAAGCGGTTATCACACTGCTACGGTTTCCACATGCAGCGTCGGTGTGCGAGCGAGATAGCGCTCTGCATGTGTATAGCACTGTCTCGTTCACCGGAGAGACAGTGAGATCCGCCTAAGGATCAAACCTACTTTCCATGGACAGTTTATTAAGTAGATCACGATGTTTCGATTACCTAGGTTTTTTATCTATGTGAAATTGTGAATAACGTTATTGATTTTGTTCTAGGTTCAAAACTATTTGTCTGATCCAAACGTGGACCTGTCGAACTTGTCGCTGGACAGCTTGCCGGACATGTCCGGGCTGCCCACGACGCCGCTCGAGCACGGCACGGCCTACAAGTTCCGGCTCGCGGCCATCAACTCGTGCGGCCGGGGAGAGTTCAGTGAAGTAAGCTATTCAGCATGGATATTCTACTTAGTCGGTTCATAAGTTCTGTCACTAGGGTTTGAACTGGTAAAATAGGAACTGTTAGAGGTTGCTTACTATTTCAATATATGGTTAAAAAGCTTATTTAACACTGATTAATTTACGATATTATTTAAGGCAAATAGTTGTGGCAGTTTTACACAATTGCCTGTAACATTCGAAAAAGCGCAATAAAAAACCACGTCAAAAACACGCACCCTGTTCGAGTTGATTTTGACCATAATTATTTTTATTCAATTTTAAGAGGCTTCAGTCTTGCATATTGCATTAGCTTGATCTTTTACCTTCATTTTAATATATAATTAACATGGGTCTGACAGACAAGAAGGCTAGTATACACAATTTTGGAAGACTACCTTGATGTATGGCATCAAAATCATCGTGTTTTGCTCAAAACTGAAAAATACGTTGAGGTTCAGGAGAAGAATAGCTGAAGCACAGACTTGTAAGTCAACTAAATATTGGTTTTGAAATATGCCTTAATCATCTTCTTTTATAAAAATAACAATTTGTAACTCTGGGCAACTATAACAATGATCTTAACCAACTTTTGTAAAGTACAATTTTCATAAATCATCGGCGTCTTTGGGACTGACAACAATCTTCAAGTTTACAAGGATCTATAAAATACGCGATCTTGATTATAAGTTAATCATATTATATTTTAATTTGTATGAAATAAGCTTTCTAATGAGGTCATTTTTTTTAAAAATAAAAGCTTTGTATTATATTTTATCACTTAAAACCCTTGTGACAGAACTTAGGGACCGACTAGGTATATATACTATTATCCATTTCTTGTCCTTCCTCCTAGCGTTTGTCCCAGCTTTTTTCTTGGGGTCCGCTCGGCAACGTAATCCCAGGAATTGGCGTAGGCACTAGTTTTTACAAAAGCGACTGCCATCTGACCTTTCAACCCAGAGGGGTAACTAGGCCTTGTTGGGATTAGATCCGGATTCCTCACGATGCCTTCCTTCACCGAAAAGCGACTGGTAATCTAATTGTATTTCGTACATAAGTTCCGAAAAACTTAGTGGTACGCGAGCCGGGATTTGAACCGGCGACCTTCGGATTGAAAGTCTGACGCCTTACCGCCAGGCTACCAGCGCTCAATATCCGATTATCCATTTACAGTTTTAAAATCTAATAAAATGCTGAATAAAGAAAAGTGTGTTGTATGAAAATAACAGTCAAACCTCGGAGCGCATCCAACTAACATCATCGATATTTTATAACGAGAGATCAGCGTTTTAGATGCCACTCGAAGTAAATCACCTCAACACTTATATTAATATTTATATTAAATAAATAAAAGTAGCCTTTATTCGCCAAACATAGTTTTCTCTTATAATTAATTATTAATGTTAGGTTAATTTACTTTAATAATATCTTTCTATCAATAATTATATTAGCTACACTTAAATAGCATTTTTATTATATAGTTTAATCGGTATTGCGGGCTTTATCGGTGTGTCCATATTACCATTTCTATATGATATCACGCGGCGTGGCATCCAAAATGCCGAGCACTGTTCATAACATTACATATGCTAAGAAAACAGATGTTTATGTACTTTGTTTTTCCATGTAAGCTGATCAGGTAGTGATTTTGTAGTACGCCTCAGGTATTTCCTATTAAATAATATTGTTATATATTTAGGAGAGCGCATTCAAGACCTGTTTGCCGGGCTTCCCCGGGGCGCCGTCCGCTATAAAGATCTCCAAGTCCGTGGAGGGCGCGCACCTGTCGTGGGAGCCGCCGCAAGTGGCCGCCGAGGGCATTTTCGAGTACTCCGTCTATCTGGCAGTGCGCTCTAATACTCAACCTAAGGTACGTTAATATTATATTTCATTTACAATTAGCGTCTTCGATATGAGAGGAAGAGGCGTCACCATGAACATCCTCGCGCGTTAGTAAATATTGATTTCAAATTAATTATTTAATTGCATTTAATACATATGTATTGCACAGAGTTGGGCAAAAATTACCTATTGGGAAGACAATAAATCATCTTCTATTTTAAATAACTACATAATCTGTTTCATTTTTAGGGTTCCGTACCTCGAAAGGAAAAAAACGGAACCCTTATAGGATCACTTTGTTGTCCGTCTGTCTGTCTGTCTGTCTGTCTGTCTGTCTGTCTGTCTGTCTGTCTGTCTGTCTGTCTGTCTGTCTGTCAAGACCATTTTTCTCAGGAACGCGTGCTCAATCAAGCTGAAATTTATATCAAATACTTAGGTCTATTGTTCCTTGGAGCTGTGAAAAAATCAAACTTAAAAGCCAACGCAATCAAAATATACAGTCGTTTATGCTGCAAATTTTAGAGTTTTTCGGCACTCGCAAAACCTACGGGGTACTTCCCGTGAACTCAGAAACTAGAAATTTGGCAACGTCATACAGCGTAGACAATGGAAAAATTACAAAAAGTAGGCATTTTCAGTAAATTCATACAAAAATTTTTTTTTATTTATTTTAAACTTACTACCTTTTTCCTCGTAAACGCGTGGAGGTATTAAATTGAAATTCATGTCAAATACTCAGGGCTATAGGAACTTTCAGATGTAGCAAAACCAAACTTTTATGTCAACGCAATCAAAAGAAATAGTAATTTAAGTCGCATATTTTGAAACTGAGTACTCGCAAGAAACTCAAAACCTAAAGGGTACTTCCCGTAAACTCAGAAACTTGAAACTTGGCACGAAGAAACTTCATATAGCACAGACAAAGGAAAAATTACGAAAAGTAGACATTTTTAGTAAAATCAACAAAAAATATTTTTTTTAAATTTTAAACTTACTACCTTTTTCCTCGTAAACGCGTGGAGGTATTAAATTTAAATTCTTGTCAAATACTCTAGGCTATAGGACCTTTCAGATGACAAGAAACTCAAAACCTAAAGGGTACTTCCCGTAAACTCAGAAACTTGAAACTTGGCACGAAGAAACTTCATATAGCACAGACAAAGGAAAAATTACGAAAAGTAGACATTTTTAGTAAAATCATACAAAAAATATATTTTTAAATTTTAAACTTACTACCTTTTTCCTCGTAAACGCGTGGAGGTATTAAATTTAAATTCTTGTCAAATACTCAAGGCTATAGGACCTTTCAGATGTAGCAAAACTAAACTTTTATGTCTACGCAATCAAAAGAAATAGCTATTTAAGTCGCATATTTTGAAACTGAGTACTCGCAAGAAACTCAAAACCTAAAGGGTACTCCCGTAAACTCAGAAACTTGAAACTTGGCACGAAGAAACTTCATATAGCACAGACAAAGGAAAAATTACGAACAGGAGACATTTTTTGTAAAATCATACAAAAAATATTTTTTCAAATTTTAAACTTACTACCTTTTTCCTCGTAACCGCGTAGAGGTATTAAATTGAAATTAGTAATAAACATACTACAACTTTTGCTTGTTTTAGGTTTGTACGGAACCCTCGGTGCGCGAGTCCGACTCGCACTTGGCCGGTTTTTTTATTTATTTAAATAATTTATATTCGAATAAATTTATTTGCAATGATTTTATTTGAAATAATTATCTAGATAAGAATTATCTAAATAACGCCCAAGTCTGCCCCTCCCCCTAACAACTTTATAAAACCTGGTTTTCCGTAAGAAAGCATGACATTTTGCATGTAGGAAAAGAAATAGAATAGGTAACAGATTCTCAAGTCATTACTAGGTATATTCGCAATTTGCCTAAAATATTTTCCGATCGTCTGAGGCACGGCTTTAGTCGACCAGAAGACGAACACAACGTTGTAAAAGACCTTACTAAAAATCCTAGAAGACATGTGATGAAAGTGATGAGTTTACTCGTTCATAACTTAATAAGATATCTCGTTGATATGACGAGTATCATTTTATACTATATATAACAGCTATAGTAATTTTAGAACTACTTGCTTAGCTCGCGTACGCGCTGACGCTGGAAGGTTATGGTTATGGCACACACAGCCGCGTTTGGCGATCAACCAGTTAACATGCAACTTTCGCAGGAGGCGTCCAAGTCACAGCTAGCATTCGTGCGCGTGTACTGCGGCAAGGCGAACACGTGCGTGGTGCCGCAGTCCTCGCTGAGCGCCGCGCACGTGGACTCGTCCACCAAGCCCGCCATCATCTTCCGCATCGCCGCGCGCAACGAGAAGGGCTACGGGCCCGCCACGCAAGTCAGGTGGTTACAAGGTTAGTTCATTGCATATACCCTCGATATATTTGTTTTTTAATCTATCGCCTTTTTTAATTTAATAAAAGTTCAAGTTATTTATTTAATTTTGACATATAATGGCCTCTATTTGAATTTAGGAGGATAGTAAGATTTTTTAAAGATCTACGAATGTTACTAAAGAGTTCTTACTATCATGCGGACAACTTGTATTCTTCCTTTTACAGAGGAGCATATGAGACTGCTAGTGGTCACCTTGTTTCCGTACTATTATATATTTTTTATTTTGCACCGGAGCGCGACCGCTCTTAACAATTGCGTCCACGTTTATATTGTAAATTAAATCTATCAAATAAAATAAACTGGATTCCACGGATGCTTGTGTACATCGTGTTTTTTGTTCATTTAATAGTAACCGAGGGTACATTCCTGAGCTTAAATTAAGTATATTTCTCACCGACACCAGAGTACTAATTAACTCCAGTTCAGAGATAATTTATGGTTAATTTTTATTTTTATGATTGTGTAATCCTACATTAAAAGTGTGTTAAGTCAATAAAATACGCTTCCTTTGTATCTCGGAGTATTAATATTCGAAATGACATTGACGTGTCATCATTTTCAATTGATTGGTGAAGTTAACCATAATACCCTAGTTATATTAGTGGCCGATATGACAATTATGGTATTAAAAAAAAATAGTTAAAAAAAAATGTGTTTGTAAAAATAACTTGGTATGTATGCCCTATGCCAATTTGTTTCCTTAATCGTACCCAACCAATTGCTGAAATTAACAGAAAACAAACACGGCGTTAAAAGTGTTGTAGGATGCAACCAGTAGTGCTGTTCGCGATGTAGCATGTCAAATAGTACAAAGTGTGCTGACCTCTAGTCCTTTGACAAAGCGGTGTATATTTAATTTAATATTTTTTAGACATCACTTTTTTTTGTTTTGAATATACATATTATGGTATGAGACGCGAATAGGCATATTACAGAACCAGAAGCCAAATTATTTTGATCTATGAAGGATTTTTAATACATGTGCTCGTATGTCGTTTGTACTTTGAAAGTCACATTATATTTATTCATCACATCACTCGAGATGCAATCTGAGTTTACGTATTATTTTTCGGTTTGACACAATGGTATCATTACTGTCACAATGCCTTAGATTAAGAGATTGTGTAATGAGACCAGAGAGTTCTAAACCAGGAGAGGCCTTAGGTATCATTTCCCCTCTGTCAAAAGTATTGGCAGGAAAATCTAGTACATCTATAAAAACTATTTCAATAATCGATGTCACGCATTTTCGTCATCATTGTCAATGGATAACAAGCTCCGTGAAAATGCCCTTATGCGCTGTTTTTGGATGTAAAAACTGTTATATTTCGTCTAGTTTACAAAAAGATGAAATACCATTTCAGATGTAAGTACAGTTTAACTTTATTTATCATTACTTTCGTAATAAAAGATTGAACCTAAATCGAAAATCAAGCTTCGTTTACAGAATCGATTCAAAGACGATCGTTTTCTTTCTGACGGGCAGTAACTATTTGACGTTTGACACTTCTCCATATTTAACGCGCTTAAGGATTGCTGTCTTTTATATGTTGTTTGAAAATACAATCAAAAATGATCCTTGGCTTTTTTGTTTGACATTTACAAAAACTGCATCCAATAATGAACCATATGTTAACATTTGTACAGTCGACTATCTATTGCTCCATTTAGTGTTATAAAGTATAAAAAGGATATGTCAAATATGTTGGGTGTTTTCAAGTCAAAGGTATGTACATCTTTGTCGGTTGTCAATAAAGCGTTGCTGCCATAAAAAATCATTTAGAAATAAACTGTATTAACAACCGACAACGATGTACATTTGACTTGAAAACATCACATACGTGCTTCCTCGCCCCCCTCAGATTTTGGCAGACTTTTTTGTTTGGAAAGATGAGGCGAAGCGTACTCCATTTATAGAGCTTTATGAATGAGACTAATGGGATTGACACATCGGAATATTGAAGAGGTTATATTTGTAATTAAGATAATCATTCTTCTTTATAATATCTACTTTAGTTTCGCGTGGAACTATCGTAAGCTTTCGTGCCACGAAAGAGTAAGTGCAATGGTGTAATCTCATGGAGAGTGTTCGGCGACACGAGCAGCGTTGAGAGAGGCCTCATATGTTTTCATTTGCTTGCGCGTCGTCAGTCGCACTGCCCAGAATACACCCAGCATTTATGCGTAGTCCAGCTTCAAACAAAATAATTGATGCCATTGATATATATGGGTGATAACAACTGACGACGCGACCCGATGACGAGATAAGCTACGCTCGTGATTCTATTATAGAATCTTTCACTTGCTCAGGACGCAAAATAAGTACTCGAATCGAAGTAAATATGTACTTGCTTCTCTTGTTGTACAATTATCTATTTATCAAAGTATGCTTCAAAGTCTTCAAACTTCCATTTTATGTACAGTCGAGGACAAAGAGATGTATACACTTTTGGACCTTATTACAACGCAATAAGGTCCAAAAGTGTATACATCTCTTTGTCCTCGACTGTACGAAATAAAATTATTAATATGATGTATTCCTGATTCGTGAAGTATCATAAATCTTAGCATTCCATCAAATTGCACTCTGTTTTGTTTCAGATATGAAATCAACGGGAGTAAAACGGTCAGGCGAGGGCCGGTTACCCGGTGCGTCGCCCTCCAAACAGCCTAAACAATTAATGCACTAAGTGAACTCGAGTGACAGCATCAAAGTATCCCTAGACTTAAGTAGTTATATGTACAGACTGAGTGAATATTGTTAACCCACATGACTTATCAACAGTGATCGGATCTAGGATGCAATTTCCCGGAGTTTAAGTCCGTTATCTTAACATGGATATGACTTACAATCCCGCGAGTCTTTTGTTACCTACCTTTGTAAAAAGGTAAATAAATATATAAATAACAGTAGGTATATAATTAACAAAATATGTATAAAAAAAAACAACGTAAAAAGCAATTTTAACAAACTTTTACAGTACTGCATACTCGTAAAAGAACTGAACGTAACTTGCATGTCTTATATTTTATGGTATTTTTATTATTTTTATCTGTTGACCAGGGTATACAGGTAAACAAAATGATTATCATTATTATTATTAACAATAACCTATTTCTCAAAATCCCGGGAAATCCCGAGTCACATCCATCATCCAACATCCATGTTCAGCATAACGTTTGAGGTCGTTCACCCCAAATTGCATCCTAGATCCGATCACTGCTTATCAATGTAATAAATAGGTATTTTCCATTCATAAAATCTCGTTAAAAATATCATTATTACGCTTAAAGTTTTTATATCTTGTATAATTTGGTAGATCATTCCTTTCATTTATGTCAGTGTCTTCAAAGGTAGACGTAATAAGTTAATGTAATCGACATTTTACTTTATATTAGTTTTGGCGGTTTAAATATGTAGTACGAATTACATTATTTTACAAATACACGGTCTAAGTATGTTTTATTTTGATGTATATTTTGTTTTATGTCTTTCATCCGTATGGCTATGTTCCGGGATTGTACTTTATCGACCATCATACCCGTACCGTACACACCAAGTGAAGAGTTTGTTTTTCAGATATGTAATCGAATAACATAACCTACTAAACCACATGACTAGATCATCCATCCGAGAGTAGGTATAGTAGTCTATGGTAATATAGTGTCAATGACCTAGGGGGCAAGTTTTTAGACTCGAGCGCTCGAATATGGCATTGAAAACTCTGAATAAAACGAAGAAATGATGTTATAATAAAAACAGCGGTAGTAATTTAAAATCCTGATAATTTATACTATTAATTTCATGCGTAAATAATGGCGACAAGCTTTTGTGTGCGATTATATTCGAGGTTTAATTCTTTGAATTCGAGCGCTCGATTGTCAAAAATCGCCCCCCTAGTCACGTGGATTTTCATATTTACATTTTTATTCAGCATCGAGCCGTCTGTAATCGTAATTACATTCTCTGAAACGTTATCGTTTCGGGTTTCATAGATATTTGCTGAATTACGTAAACCGGTCCGTTCTGTGATTGATGCAACTGGACAGTTATTAAGTCTACGGTAAATAATCGAGTCCCTACCTTCATATGGATATATTTGGAAGTATGAGAATCATAACTATCACGAGTTAGTCTGATCAATAAATAATTACCATCAAAGATACCATACCATACCATAACAACAAATTAAATGATAGTTCCCTCACGCAATGGTCCTTGTACTGTAAAGTATCGCATCGAACGTAGCGGCAGTAGAGCGATTTATCCTAGTGTTTTACTACTACGACTTTCTTTCTTAGAATATAATTAAACGCTGTTCGATTCTTTATTTAGATTCGTAGTATACAATGTGATGTACTTAAAATAACATGTACAGTTGAGTGTTAGATAAATACTGGTAGATAAATATTTCTTTATTCGAGACGACAGAAAACATCTAGTATAGGGATTGCACTGTAGAGAGGCAACGAATACAACAAATTGTAGTTAATTTGAAGCTGTTATCTAGACACACGGCAGTGTGTTCGCCAAGTTCGAGCAAAAAAAAGCGACACACCGGCCGTGGGTTATATTACACGAACCATTTCGGGCCAATTTCGACCACCCTATAACTCAAAACATATTTTATCTACGCATATGAAATTTCGAGTGTCTGTTGACATCCCCTTAATTGTCTAGAATACAAAATTTCATTATTCTACCTATAGCAGTTCTTGAGATATTGACGTCAGAAAATCGCTATTTTTACTATACACTCACTGACTCACTGACTCACTGACTCATCAAAAACCTAGACCACTTCCAATGGTCGTACTGACTTGAAATTTGGCATGGAGATAGGTCTTAAGGTCAAAGTAAAGGGAAAAATCTGAAAACGGCCAAGTGTGAGTCAGTTTTAAAAATAGCGAAGGTGTAACTTTGTTCTACTATGAAGTCATAATGAACTAAATGGGTCTATCTTCCAATGGTCCTACCGACCTGAAATTTGGCTCGAAGGTTTGTCTTTAGTTCGAAATAAAGTAAAAATCTGAAAACGGCCAAGTGTGAATCAGTTTCGAAAACAACGAATGTGTAATTTTGTTCTACTATAAGTAGGTATGGAGTGGAAATGAGATAAGACTTATTTAAATTTAGATACATACCAATTTAAGACAATACATGTTTGTCTTAAAGACAAGAACAATAAAATTGTTCACCTCTCTGTGTGTGTCTGTTGCGGGAACCGAACCCACGATTTACGAAGTACAAAGCAGGTCACTAGGTACACTAGGTGCGCTAAATCAGTCAAACAAAAATGAAAAGACTATTTTTTCTCGCATAGTCTAAATAATTTCTAATTTTACAACTAATAAAATCGCAGATTCAAGAACATGGAAATCATATATACTCTCAGATGGAATTATATATACTACTGCCCATCTCACCCTCCGATACGCCACGGGATGAGATGGGATGGTGCACTTCTAGGGCTACATAATAGGCCACCAATTATAATACCTACTGGTAGGTAGGTATTACCAAGTTATTAATTATCTATGTAGGTAGCGTACTTACAAACAGAATAAAGTACGTTATTGATGTATGTAATTATATGTAAGTAGGTACATTTTATAGGTGTAGGGAGCCAGTTTATTTGTAAAAATCACCTATAAATAAATAGTAAAATAGAATTAGACGCTTAGTATAAAGGGTATAGTATAAAGTACATACCTAAGTGGAACGAGACATTTCCTAAAGCAAAAGTGATAAAAAAATAATAAAGCACCTACACCTAACAAAAATAAATGAAATCCCATGAAAAACATAAATGTGAAAGGCTGCCAAGTTCGATACTATGGGAATGCTTCGCCTATAAAAGAAGTGAGATCTGAATAAGTACCAAGTTCCATAAAAATACCTCAAATCATAAATAGTTATAGGAATGCACACTTGATTTCCAGCAGTTTTTAAGGTACATTTTGAATAAGTATCACGTTACATAGAAATACCTAAAATTATAATAGTCAGAGAAACGCACACCGGTTTTTTTAGCAGTTTCCTGATAACGTTTATTATTTTCAGTACTTTTTAATGATGTAACTTGGCAAGTTTTAATAGAAAATTATATACTTGACACATTGCAGTCCAAAGGTGTCGATTCATTGC
Organism: Pammene aurita; assembly: GCA_947086415.1. Taxonomy (NCBI): domain Eukaryota; kingdom Metazoa; phylum Arthropoda; class Insecta; order Lepidoptera; family Tortricidae; genus Pammene; species Pammene aurita. Next base: position 18,444,443 of record OX352289.1, read on the forward strand.
ATTGAAAAGGTGTGTGGTGTGTGAAAACTTGCCAAGTAACATCATTAAAAAGTACTGAAAATAATAAATGTTATCAGGAAACTGCTAAAAAAACCGGTGTGCGTTTCTCTGACTATTATAATTTTAGGTATTTCCATGTAACGTGATACTTATTCAAAATGTACCTTAAAAATTGCTGGAAATCAAGTGTGCATTCCTATAACTATTTATGATTTGAGGTATTTTTATGGAACTTGGTACTTATTCAGATCTCACTTCTTTTATAGGCGAAGCATTCCCATAGTATCGAACTTGGCAGCCTTTCACATTTATGTTTTTGATGGGATATACATTACATTAAGAAAAGTATTAACTTTTTTTACCTTCTGTGTGTTATTACTTTCATTCATCATTTGTCTCTCTCTAAACTGCAAGATCTATACTTATTACTGCTATTTACATAGGAAGTCATTTATTAAAGAAATAGCTAATAATAATGTATATAAAATAATAGTAATAATTCACATCTATGCAATGCACGGTCAGGCAGGTGACAGTTTAGTTAGAGCTGGGAATGCCTGCTCCGTCGTCGAACCCCAATAGTTTCGCTGCAGGTTTGAATTTGTAACGTGTGCCTCGTATGCACATACTGGTGGCTCGAATTATAGTAATGCATATCCTTGTTCTAAGCCAACCCAGTATCGTACTCAGCGATTTATTCCAGCGGTCCGCGAGGGCTTCGCCTATGTGTTTGACAAAGGAGGTCATCTGTGGTGCGAATACGCCATCGACGGAAGTCACGAGAGGGGTGAAGGTAGCGTGTTTCGCTTCGCAGGCAGCGGAGTATTTTCTTTGTTTTTCAGTCTCAGCAGATTTTAGGACAGAAGTGACATGGCGTGTAATGTAAGAGGGAGCGTCAGTGTCTACGACACGGATATCAAAAAGAGCCTCTCTCTGAGCATTCCATACGCCACGGCAAGATAAGTCGCCGCGTAATCCAAGGTCGCCTTCTGTGATTATGGGTTCTATTGTGACGTTGCTCCATGCTTGGTGACATAGTTCAGCAAATAGATCACGAACTTCGTTGTGTCGTCTTGAAATTAGCCCCCCAGTCTTGCAGCAGAGAGCACGGTCGATATTAAATTGGCTGTTGCCACATCCATCACATGAGGGTGGCATTGAGTTTGGGGTTCTGTGATAGCGTATTGCCAGGGCGTCTCTGAATTCTTGAGGGGACAAGTCGAGGTTATCTTTCTTCGTTGGTATAGTAGATAGCCAGGTGGAAGACTTTGTTTTCATTTTCAATGCGATTGATCTTTCTATAGCTCTTCTTTTGTTAGGGGGTAATTTGGCCAATATAGTGTCTAAAAGTTCGTTATCGCGAGCTTCTTTCATTGTTCGGCTTTCTTTGCGTGCGTCAATCAGGGATTTATTGTGTTGGGCTAGGTCTACATGTTGTGTCCCGATCAAAGCTGATGAGAGGATTGAACAGCCTTTTTTAGAGGTTTTGTAGCTCAAATTATTCTCGGTGAAAGGATTGGATATTGCCAAACCTCTAAAAAAGGCTGTTCAATCCTCTCATCAGCTTTGATCGGGACACAACATGTAGACCTAGCCCAACACAATAAATCCCTGATTGACGCACGCAAAGAAAGCCGAACAATGAAAGAAGCTCGCGATAACGAACTTTTAGACACTATATTGGCCAAATTACCCCCTAACAAAAGAAGAGCTATAGAAAGATCAATCGCATTGAAAATGAAAACAAAGTCTTCCACCTGGCTATCTACTATACCAACGAAGAAAGATAACCTCGACTTGTCCCCTCAAGAATTCAGAGACGCCCTGGCAATACGCTATCACAGAACCCCAAACTCAATGCCACCCTCATGTGATGGATGTGGCAACAGCCAATTTAATATCGACCGTGCTCTCTGCTGCAAGACTGGGGGGCTAATTTCAAGACGACACAACGAAGTTCGTGATCTATTTGCTGAACTATGTCACCAAGCATGGAGCAACGTCACAATAGAACCCATAATCACAGAAGGCGACCTTGGATTACGCGGCGACTTATCTTGCCGTGGCGTATGGAATGCTCAGAGAGAGGCTCTTTTTGATATCCGTGTCGTAGACACTGACGCTCCCTCTTACATTACACGCCATGTCACTTCTGTCCTAAAATCTGCTGAGACTGAAAAACAAAGAAAATACTCCGCTGCCTGCGAAGCGAAACACGCTACCTTCACCCCTCTCGTGACTTCCGTCGATGGCGTATTCGCACCACAGATGACCTCCTTTGTCAAACACATAGGCGAAGCCCTCGCGGACCGCTGGAATAAATCGCTGAGTACGATACTGGGTTGGCTTAGAACAAGGATATGCATTACTATAATTCGAGCCACCAGTATGTGCATACGAGGCACACGTCACAAATTCAAACCTGCAGCGAAACTATTGGGGTTCGACGACGGAGCAGGCATTCCCAGCTCTAACTAAACTGTCACCTGCCTGACCGTGCATTGCATAGATGTGAATTATTACTATTATTTTATATAGCTTGGTTAGGTGTTCTATTTCATCGGCAAGTGTATGAACGAATTTTCTGCTTGCTGTGCCAAAAGGGAGATCGTAAAGTTTTCCATGAAGTGAGCATATGTCGTTCCATCTTTTTTGCCATATACCTGTCTTCGATCCTGTGTTGTTAAGGTAGGGCGACCCATATGCTTCTTCTAGTGGTGATGCAAAAGGCGAGTGTTGAGTGGAGGCTTGTTGATGCGAAGAGGACTGCTCACCATGGGCGGCACGTATGTGACGTTGCAGGCCGTTTCTTTTAAAGGTTTTGGAACAGGTCGGACAGGTTTCTTGATTGCTTGAATTGACTGCGGTCGTATTCATTTCTTCAAAACACAATTTTGTTGGGGGCTTTCAACATGTTGTCATTCATTAGGTATGAATGTTGATATTTTTGTTTTACGGTAATTTCGAATGGAGTAAACACTTTCACTATATATTTAGATATTCTGGTGTATTTTAAGAGTGTTTTTGTGTTGTATATTGCAGAGATGTGAATTATTTTAAAGAAATGTATTTGGATTTTCAAAACGGAGGGTGACAGTGGCATGTGTCTGCTATTTACATATCGCTGTGAATTTTCTGGGAACAGACCTTGCTAATGGTTTAGTTAGAAAATAACTAATAGTACAGTACTTACCAAGGACTGTAAAAGAAAGAAAGCCCGGGCTTTCTTTTTTACTGCCCGTGGTGAGTACACAATTTTACGTCTCCATCTGGCCATAACGTGAGTTTTACCGTACGCTTAGCGTGCGGTAAAACTAACATTATGGCCAGGTGTGACGTAATAGTAGTTTATGTAACTGTTACGTAATAAGGCCTAATTACGTACAGTTGCATACACTGCTTTATCTACACTCATATTATATATATTAAATTAAGTGCTCGGAAACCATAGAATGACCGCCATTGCACCGCCATGGCCAACTCGATTGTGCCGGCGGTCGGGGAGGCGCGTGTCGGCGGCCGCGCGGGCGTGTGCTGTTGGTCAGGAAGGAGCACAGGATTAACATTATGTTATCAAAACTCATAGCACATCAATATTTGAGTAAAGTTAAAATTACGTTACTGCCACAGATAAAAAGCTTATCATAGTAAAATCGGTTGTGGTAATGCTTGCCATTGCCTACCGTTTTTGAACACGTTTTAGAGGACTTACAATGTGAGTGTAGATAAAATAAGTAACTTGTACCAGGGGGGTTTCACTGTGTCTCTCTTCATTGTATCCGCTTTTCCCGATGCGCTTACGAAGATACTATTGCCGGCGACTGTACATCATTGTCGGTAGTTAATAAAGTTTACGTCACACCTGGCCATAATGTGAGTTTTACCGCTCGCTACGCTTACGGTAAAACTCGCATTATGGCCAGGTGGGGACGTAAAATTGTGTACTCACCACGGGCAGTAAAAAAGAAAGCCCTCTATCGCATATTTACAACCCTCGCCTGCGGCTCGGGTCCCAAATACCTGCGATTTCGGGCTTTCTTTTTTTTACAGCCCTAGGTAAGTAATGTACTATTATTTCCAAATTATTATTTACAGCAGTTAACGTCTTATTAACTACCGACAATGATGTGTTACATTTCACTGATAAATCCATTCGACCCTCTCAGCAAATATCAGATCTAGCCTATAATTTTACCAAAATAGCTAAATCTGACAGATGGATTTATCTGAGTTTGAAGTTAAGCGACACATGTGTATATACCGTATATACCTTTGATTGAAAACGCCACATATTAGCATTTAAGCCAGTGAGTATGACATGTCTGAAACCTGCACGGGTATACGAAAAACCTATTTTATTTTTTAAGAGCGCATGACAGCTAACGTTTTCATCTCTACTATTATATCGCCTGCAGATAGCTCCTAGAGGCGATCGTTCGAGAGAAAAAGGCCCACGCTGCATACATGTTTTGTAGGATATTTAGTTCATAGTGTAGATATTGATTCCACGCTATTTGCTCTTGGCTGTCTTGGATGTCTTCACTTTCCAGCAGCGCGGCAACCTGCGAGACACGAGTGATGCTCTCGGAGTCCTCGCGAGACTCTTTTGACTCGGCCGCAAAACCCGACATGGGGCAAAGCGAGCGTACTCATACACACTGTCGCGCTCGGCCTGTCTCGGTGTGTCACGGCGAGAGTGTACAGGCGGTATTCTGTGTTTTTCCGTGGGTATTGTTTACATCGATCATATAAATCATGAAATAAATCACTTAAAGTGTAAGGTTGAAAACAAATCCTGTTTTATTTTCAATTGTTACTGTTTGCGTTATGAAAAAAGCGCTGGTGGCCTGGTGGTAAGACGTCAGACTTTCAATCCGAAGGTCGCGGGTTCAAACCCCGGCTCGTACATACCACTGAGTTTTTCGGAACTTATGTATGAAATATCATTTGATATTTACCACTCGCTTTTCGGTAAAGGAAAACAACATCGTGAGGAAACCGGAGCTAATCCCAACAAGCCCTAGTTTCCCCTCTGGGTTGAAAGGTCAGATGGCAGTCGCTTTCGTAAACACTAGTGCCTAAGCCAATTTCTGGGATTAGGTTGCCGAGCGGACCCCAGGCTCAATAAAACAAAAAAAGCTGGGACAAAGGAGAAAGACTGTGTCATGAGTCATGACAATAATCGCAAAAATTAGTTTGGCTGCGGTCATGACGTCATGAGGTATATTATTATATTGTTTACAAAAAAAGGGTGTCATACCCTAGTGGCTGCAAGCAATAAAATCGGCTAGCTAGTCAAAAGTTTTAAGAAAATGTGAGGCAGTTGTGAATGATTCTTCATTCCCGTTACATTAACCGCAACCATACGAGTAATGTGAAAGGACCTTCCATTCTGTAAAAAAGGGAAAGAAACAACTCCGACTTGCAATTTGGCTTTTATTTTAATACTTAATTACATATTATTGAGTACACTATACATTTGTTTCATTGCTATAAAATGCTATCTATTCAAAACTCCGGTAGGCATTTCACAAGAAAAATTATAATATAAATAATTTTAACTTCTTTTATAGAAAATTTCCTATATTCAAGATATTTTGCGTTTTATCATGATATTAAAGCAGTATCACTAAATTTATTATTTGGACAATTTAATTTTTATTCTGATGATATAGGTTGTTCAAACATTTAAGTGTGGTGGTAAACCTCCGTTACTGAAACAAAAAAAGTACACTTAAGTCGTTATCGTTGGCAATTTATACATTATAGCATTCAGTGCATTTTTTATAACTTGTACATGGTACCTTAAAAATATATATAATGCTACAGACGGTAGCGAGGCCGCCTTTAAGTTTGATTTGAGCCACCTGCACCGTCGTCCTGAGGACCTGACGAAGAGCCGTTATATTGATGTGGGGTACTCACCAAAGATACAGTCCCGAAGAGCTTGTACCATCCTATGACAATATTGGAAAGGTTGAGGTCGTCTAACATAATCTGCGCCACGCCCATGAACACCTTCTTGCCCTCGATGCGGCCATAGTCGCCCCAAACGGTCACCTGCAAGGAACACCATTTGTATTACCAGAGTATGTTTTAAGACAGCCATCCGACCGGCAGAGAGAAAAAAACTACTAGCGATCGCTTTTTATATGTATATATACATATTCATTGATATCAAGACCAACTTGCTCAGAAACGAAACGTACGTTTAAATGCAGGTCCCGTTTGAATAAAAGAGATGGCGGCGGCGTTTCGTGATATTTATGCCTAGTAATTTTATGATGGCGAATTATACTTTTTCTACGAGAAAATCGTGTCTGAAATCCGCTTAGCTACTCGCCTCTCGCTGGTTGCGCCCGTCGGTCGGACACCTGGTTGAAGCGCCGAACATTAAATTCGTATACCTAAAGTTAATTAATTATTTGTGAGTATACTCACTTGCAAAACACATCCCTTAAAGTTTTCCCGAAACGTGAGCGTCTGCTGGTAGAGGGGGTCAAGGGTCCTGCGCGCAGTGCTGGTCTTCGCCTTGGCGACGCAGCGCTTGCCGCTCACGAGGTATACCTTAACGTAAGGCGCTGGAAGAGTCCGGCAGCCTTGCCGCGCTTGGAGGCCACGCGCGCGAATTACCTCCACCTGAGTGCATAGGAATATTATGTAGGTACATACAGAGTCTATATTGCAGGAAAGACCAAAGTTCTCTTGAGTTCACATGCACATAACGCCTACACTAGACAATAGAGACTGGCTCTAATCATCCTTGACCCAAAGTCCGTTTTTTCATTAGAGATGTGCTAAGTTGTTATTTATTTACGACACTTGCTAAAATTTTAGCTTATTTATAGTAGATGCTGTGCGTTTCGTAGTTTAGGTTAGCTATGAAGTTATACGCACATATTCGTTGGAGAAGCAGTATTACGGTGCCCCCACACTGCTGTTTTATAACGTCATACTTTCATATGACATGGTGTTACATGAATATCTATTTAACATTACGTAAAACAATAATGGTAAAGAGCAAAATATTATAAGTACTAAAATCTTTGTTGGTCATTTACTTGTACAAATATAACATTAGTAATTCCAAAAGGGGTAGTATGTGTACCTCAAGGAAGCCTTTTTGATAGCACATGGAAAGTTGGACATCGCCCAGGGTAGGCGCCCCAAGTAACTGGCGTCCGACTAGTTGTCCCGGGCCTAGGCCGTCGATGAAGTCCGACAGACCGCCGCCGTCAGAGGAGCCCGACCCGCGCATGCCGGGAGACCATCTGCCAAATCGTATATTCGATAATACCTATTTTTAATTGACTTACTTTCAAATCTAGTAAATATAGTAACGGGAAAATATGAGTAAATACTATTAATCTGTTATTGGATATACACCTATCAACTAACACATATATGTATCTCGCATGCATAGGATTTTGGAATAATAACTGAAGGGCGAAGCGATAATAAAGCTAGAAGCCCGATTTAGACTTTAATATTTAATCGTTAACGCCAATATCGCTAGAAACAACACTTTGGAACACTCAAACTAATTTCTGTCGCGAAATCGCGAGTACTTATGTTCACTAGAAGCTAGTACAAAGCCAGCGTTGGTATGCCAGCGAGACTAGCGTCTATAATACGTCTAAATCAGCTTTTATCACAGGATCTAATGTTTGAGTGACCTAGCTGTTGAACGAGAGTAAACTATAAAAGGTACCGGCCACACGATCGACCACGACTGCAGCGCAGCCATCGGGCTCAGCGCCTTCACGTCTCCTGCACATACGTGTTACGAGTGCTACGCCGTGGCATGTAGCTTAGATTACCACCATGTAGCGAACATTTTTGTGTAGCGCTTTTATATGATGACTGTCCATGCAGGCTGATGCTGATCAGTGAAAGGTTTGGGTAGTTAGGTACATAGTTTTTTTTATTAAACTGTTCTGACAGTAATGAAAATGGTTCACTTCGTAGAAATGTTTATAGAAGGTAACCATTTTTCAATGTACTGGAATGTATTTAGATTAAGTCAATGAAACAGGTTGTAGCAATCGGTTCGCCCCATATTAACTTTAGTAAATAGTTAGTGCTTAGGTTAGGTACTGCATACAGGTTGAGAAAATTATATTAAATTTATATATTAGAATATGTGTAAGTTGGTAATTATATTATAACGTTCGCCATGCATTGGTATAATAATTTAATAAGATGCTCGCTCACATTTACAAGATAAGTGAAGTAAGTCGCCCTCACTCGCAAGTGTGCACTTTATTTTATATCGATATAGGTACAGTCACCGGCAATAGTTTCTACCTACACGAAGGCCGCAAAATTATGTGACACTCTTATGACCCTACAAATCAGAGCGTGCCACATATTTTTGCGGCCTTCATGTATAAAGATATATTGCCGGTGACTGTACAGTCGCCATCAAATTTGTCGGAGCGGCCAAGGTACTCAAAAATATCTGAACATGCAGTTTATCGCCTTGACAATAGAGGCGTTGTTCAGATATTTGTGACCACCTTGGCCGCTCCGGTATATCTGATGGCGACTGTACATACTTAATTGAGAATGTCACATCTCTTAGCAAGTAAGGCTGATTTCCACGAAATAAATTTCGGTTTTATTTAGTCAAAGACAATCAGTATCCGGTATATAGATTTTTTTTGTAACTCATCGTTTTGAGTATCCATTCGCACTGTGTAGGTACCTACTTATTTTACCAATGCATAACAAATCGAAAATCGAGGCTTTGGTTATTAATTTTCATATCACTAAAGATCATTGTTTAATAAGCTTTCGTAATCCGACATATTTAAACGAACATACTTATGAAGTAATTTCTGACCTTAAATGTAATACTTATGTTTCTTTTTTCATAAATTCATTCTTAATAAATCAAATACAGGTATTTGATATAAGTCGGTTTACCGTTTATTAAAATACGAATGGAATGCATAGTGTGTTTGAGTCGACACCGTGTAACATGTAATTAATAGGCAAATATCAAAACATGTTTTGTCCACCAGTCCTCGATTTTCAAAACTACCACAGGATCAGAATAATTATAAAAATTACAACAAACAATGACAACATTGATACAATAGTGAAGAAGAGGGCGGTAGTCTTTCAGATGCATCGAGTGGTATAAGTCAAGGTTGTTCCTATGTGGGAAGTACGGTAGAACATTGAAGGAATCTAGGAGAAATAAACTCAGCAAGTGCTAGACAGTAACTACAGCTCCTTAGAGAATACAAATCGCCTTAATTAGTGCGTTACTTCAAATAAAGGCGCTAAGATCCAATTACTAGAGGTAAAATTGTTTAAATTACTAAATGATTGTAACTATATATATTATTTATAAAGGGCATAATTACCTACTATTAAATACTGGATTGAACTTAGGTAGATACTTTAAGAGAGGTATTAAATTTTTACTAACTAGTATACTTAAAGATTCCGAATAGATAAAGTGAAGACTATAAAACCAGCCTAAGCGTTTGCCAGAATTGTAAGAAGTTGCTAGGGTTGACATTTCACGGCCCAAACTTATTTATTTCATTTTTATTATCAATGATTTATGAAATGAATGTATCAATTATAGTGAAACATGCATGGAAATCAAGTATATAATAGGTGTGTGGTGTGAGTGGCGGTGAATGTACATTGATCAGACATAAATATAAAATTTCTCAAATAATCCAAAATAATAAATTAGTGCAAACATCATAGGCGTTCAGATCAGGCAACATTTAAATTCCAACGACAGTCGTGCAACTTAAAGGTAGGAAGGATTTCCTGACCCCAATAAACGGAGTTCTGTCTCGCTATCGACTCGGAAACTGTGCCACAGAGCTCAAGACAGGACAGATTAATAAAAGTTAAACATATCACAGTACCGAAAGTGTGCGTTGCCTAAGCGAGAGAAGACTGATGCGTGCTGAACGTGAACAAAAAGAATGAAGTTAGAAACACCAACTTAGTCCGATATCATGCGCTTGCAGAGAGGGTTAGAGAAGAAGACGCGAGCAACATCAATGCGCACACAGAAGAGACGAGTTCGGCGGGTAATCAGCGGATGGCGGCTGGGGTCGGAGCGGACAGCGAGCGACTTACGAGGATCCCTCCGAGCTAGATATGGAGGCGAGGCTGGCGGCGTACACCTCGTGCGAGCGCTGGAAGGTGGTGGTGGTGGGCTGGGTGCGCTTGCGCCGCGCGCCGCCGCCTTCTGCGCGGACAAGCGCGACGTTAGCAGGCGGCGACTCGCGGGCGGCGCAGCGCGCGGCACGCGCCCCTTCGCCGCCCACGCCGCCGCCACCGGCACAACACAACGTCACAACACATTCAGTACCCATACCCACAACATTTGTACATACATACATTCCTTTAACGGCCTCACTTCCCAGACTTTCTTAGAATATCTAGCGCACACAATGATAGTGAATTTACTTATGATCATTACTCATGAAATATCTGTGATTATATCTGGTTATCAGATGGTGGTACGTTATACGTCATAGGATGAATTAAATTATATATCTATTAAGTGTGTGTTATGGCAGACATAACGAATGACGTTGTTATTACTCTACATAATATATTTGTATGGATATAATATATCTTTACTTAATTTAACTGTTTTGATCATAACGGAAACATGCTTTAGATAGTTCCTAGTCCTAACCCGGCACGAAAATAAGATAAGATAGATTGTACCAATGAATAATTATTATAAATGCGCTTTTTGGTGCCACATATTCTAGGAATGGTTGCCTTATAATAAGTATAGTATAACCAGCCTCTGCCCACGACTCCGTCCGTGTACATACAATGTGTAATTTTTTTAACCCTGTTTTTACCCCCTTAGAAGTTGAATTTCATATAATCATCTTAGTGGTGCTTTAATATATTTGAAAATTTTCAACGTTCTACCCTGAAAGCGTAAAATGCAATTGCAATTGGTCCATAATATAAACGTTATTAAACCTAACAAATGACTACTTTGGAAATGCAACAATATCACCACTCACTTCCCAATAATCATCAGCAGCAACTATGTATATCTTATTTTCGTATCGTAGTAGGATAGAAACCCTGACGCATTATCCTATTGGGGTCAGCATTTTTAAATACTATCAAGTAGTTCCTATATTTATTTAATTATCTATTATAATTTAAACTAAAAATAAAAAAAATATTTCACTTAGAGTGAATTGTACTTTTTTAAATGTCTTAAACACGAACTATAAGTTTAAGTATTTTTACAATACAAACTACATTTAACATTCATACAGCGGTGTTTTTTTAAATCTTGTAGTAACTGATTTAAGAATACTCAATAAATATTGAAATTTTTGAAGGACCCAGTACGTGAATTAATTAGATGGCTTTAAACTAATAGATAGCTGACCAGTGAAAGCTCTAAACATAGTTGGCTGGTTTATGTACAAAAGCAACACCGCATATGAATCTATGGCTTCAGTGAAGTTGTTTGGCATGCTGTGTTTTCTGAAGACTTGGGCGAGGTTCCGATAGTATTCATGAATTTAATTATCAGAGATGAATGGTATTTGATGTAGTTCAGTCAGTCGCATCAACGCGCCGCCCGGCACAGCACTATTGTGTCAATGTCGCCGCTCGACGGCCGCCAACCTGTCCTCGTCGTTCTCGCTGGACGCGGAGGAGGCCCGCGACACACCCACAGCGCCGCCTCGCATTTCTCCTGGAACCACTTCTTCACTGCGTTGTACCGTAAACGAATTTTTTCCACGTTTACCGAACCCTAACCTCCGTTTCCGTCCTGCCGATCATTGCATTACACACTTCAGTTATTATAATTACACTAACACGTTAGCCTTTGCACATTATTGATGTATTCAGCTGTAATGTTTCGTATTGAATGCAAAAAGGCCAGCATGTATGATGAGGCGGAGATGTGTGGGTGGTGGATGGGTGGTAAGCGAGTAGTAGGGTTCACCTGTGGCGGACAGCTGCGAAGTGGAGTTACTCTTCTTGCCCATGCCGGGGCCGAAGTAGTCCCGAGGTTCCGCTTTCAACAACACGTCGTCGCTGTTCGGCTCCATTTCACTGGCGCCGCCCAGCGCCGTGTCGCTCAGGCTGCCGTCTTCGCAAAGTTTTACGTTATAGTGGAAATCTTAAAAAGTAGGTATAATACTCTGAGTAATGCAATTGTCATGGTAATAAAATATGTAACTGATATATACGTACCTGCTTTTTCATCTGGCGGTACGTCTGCGTTACTGAGGCTTCGCGTGAATTGGCCTCTGCGCGACTCTCTTCTCTCCAGCGGCTGCGTCTGGTTGCCGCTGCGCCCGTTTTCGCGGCCTCCGTAGTCATTACTGCGTTTGGACCCCCGCCGAGACGAACATTTACCGCGTTGATTTTTTTCAGATTTCATAGATGATTTTTTGTGTTGATGAACAGCGCGTAAAGTTGCAGGTGGTGCCGAAGATTGTATAGTTATTTCGGAATGCGAGGGTGGTTCCTCGATCACAGGTGGTTCAATGTCCGGTCGTAGCGGCCAGTCCGCAGTGGTTTGATGAGTGTCGTCGGATGACAGATGTGGGGCGACGGGAGTGAGCACGCGACGGGGCGAACCGAGGTTTGTGGGAGAAAGAGCAATACACATAGAATTAGCAAACATACTTAATTCTCGGTCTAAATGATTTGTTGATGCTAAAGAATACGAACGGGTGCGAGCCTTTTTAATTATAGACGATGACGGTTCTTTGAATGACAAATCTAAATCTGGTGGAGGAGAAAGGGAGTGAGGCGAGCCATATTTTTGGATGGTGGGGTTATTATGAATACTAACAGTGCCTTGTTTCTTTGTGTTCGTGCCATTTGATTCATTCTCGTTATGTTGGCCGGAATATTTTGCGGCTACTGCTTCTATTGCCTCGGTGTCTTTAGACGTTATACTCATTTTCTTAAATATATTGTTTACATCTTCCATAGACATAGAGTCTAAAGAACATTTTGTTACGACCAGCGAATCAGAATGACGCCTTTGGAATCTTGTGTGATAAATTGGTGTACTATTAGCGTTATATTTGTGTTCACTTTTTGCTAAATCGAACGAACTATGATCTAAATTGCTGGTATCGATTCCATTTTTTAAATGAAGCATCTCTTTCCTAACCATAGGTTCCATATCTGACAGGAATTCACCCAAGGAAACACGCGAATTCAATTGATCGGTATCAGCGTTTTCCAAACTACTAGTTTTATCTATGCTAACGTGAATAGTCGTTTCTGCTGTGCTGTCATCACTATCATATCCATGGTACTGGGTACAATTCTCACAGCTCTGTGTTAGGTCTGTACTTGATAGTTTATATAATGTAGAATTGGACGCCCTTCGTTCTTGATGGTGTAAATCTATATTAGAGTTATTTTTTACGCTTGTACACTTATTTGAGGCGTTTAGACCATTGTCATTCAAAGGTGTTGCTATAGCACTTTCTGATCTGATAAAAGTTTCGATACTAGGCAATTTTCTTATAAAGGGTTCTTTATAACTGAACGGATAACTATCGATAGTGGTTGAACGTCGATAATCCCGGGAAGAGTTTCCAAATTTTGATTGTGGTTTTCCTCTAGATGTTATACGTTGATGAAAAGAATGACCACGCAAATCACGATGCAATTGATTTGTCGATGCATGTTTTTGTTCTTCATTGAATGGCAAATGTCTAATATTATGTATTTGCCGCTGAGGTGGCGAATCCATTTGATATCCACATCCATTATAGTCTTCACTTATTTTATATTCAGGACAACTTAGACTCCTTTTATATGAATTCCGAAGGTAATATTCTCTGCAGTAGGATGAACCAGTCGAGCCACTGCGTGCCAAAAGCCGTCTAAGGCGTCGTGTAGGGCACGCCCGGTGCACTGCGGGAGGCTCGGGGTGCAAGCGAGGGCGGCGGTGTAAACCGTTCGGCACATATACATAAGGCAATAATTGATAAGGAAGTTCGCATTGGCGATAGAGGGGAGGGATGGGGGTGCCACTATCACAAGATAATGATGTACTGTGTACAGGTAGGATGCGTTTCCTGCAGTAAAGTTGTTTGAATCAGTACGAGTTGGGCTCGTTGCTAGTCAATAAGATAGGTAAGATTTATTTGTCAATATTCATGTATAATTTTTGGTCAGTACCTGAGCATTCGCGTTGGGCGCGGCCGCTCGGATTGCGTACTGAAGGCGCTGGAGGTGACGGAGGCCACGGATTCCAGATCGGAATCGGCGGCAGCCGCGTCAGGCGACAGCCGGCGCCGCGGCCAGCCGCCTCCGCGCGCTGCCAGCTCCGAGTCCGACAACCCTGCGTAGTGCCGCTCCCAACCTACCGACACATCAACTCTCCTATCGATTAAAGTCACACACTGAATATTCCACTTTTAATTCAATTATTTAAATTGAATTACCTGGCTACTATCATATTATAAATATTAATATTTTTGGGAGAGTCAACCCTAGAGAACGCGGCCCAGATGGCGGATAGGATAACACTCGACATATATGTATGCAATTAGGCCTAATTAGGGCTAAATAATTAAATCACGGTAAGGGAGCTTAAATACCGCGAGCTAGACCTACACAAGTGTTGAACGACTATTACGATGACTCTTCCTCCGGAGACTTGGAAAAAGTACTAGATACAGCGGAACCTAGTTATATACTCTATTTAGTAGTATATAGCATGAGTCAAAGTAGGACTGAAATAGTTCAGCCACACTAGACCAGAGTTAGTGCCGGTAGCCGAACCACGCGTTAAAACTTTGAAAATAAATTGGCAAACTCAGTTAGAATTGACAGTTCAAGCGTCAAAGAGTTTATTACGAATTTTGCTTCAAAAAAAAAATTTAAAAGGACAATCAATTTAAGGGTTAAAAATCAGTCGAGCAACGTCAGAAATAGTCGGAATAGTCATATTCAGAGGGCCGATCCCAAATGCAATGAAAACAGGCACGGAGAAATCATTCATGACATCTGTGTAAAAACAAATGAGTAAATGACTTGACATCAATTTTATTACAAAAACCATCTACAAGAGTGCAACTAAAGGTGACGAAGGCAATTCTACATCTAGCTAAAACTTTGAAATTTAGCTTTAATTATAACTTTAAAGTTACAATCAAGCGATGAATTCTAATTGCTACATCAGCTACGTGATAGTTACTGTAGGTCAAATGATAAGGTCTTACTGTATGGCGCGTACATAATTATATTCATCGTAACCAATTTGCTTTGATACCTTAAGGCAAAAGTAGGTTACTAGATTTTGCAGAAAATGTATATGCAAAATTCGTAGAGATTAAAATTTGTTATTCATTTAATATGAACAACCACTTTTTAGTGGTGTCCCAGGGCAGGGCATTTTCGTGTTATTGACCTTGTGGCGTGCTTCGGTAGGTGAGTGTGGCGCCAATGTGGTGCGGGGCGATCCACTTACGTTCCTCGAGGTCCGCCGACACCTGCGCGCGGCCCGCTCGTTGCGCGCTCTGCACAAAAAATAAAATTTCACTTTTTTTTTCATACATATTTCAATGCTTAGACACATTCTCTAAGTATCTACAAAATAGCTGACGTCAGAAAAGTGTTGGTTTGCAGAGTTGTTTGGTAGATTGCGGGTTAGTTAATTTGCATCAACGCGAAACGGTACGAAAAGTAATTGCAAGAAAACAGGACGAAAATTTGACTAGAGGAGTATAAGGTAGGCGTCCAAGTGCTCCTCGCTGTCCCAATACTTACATGTCATCTTCAAACTAAAGTTATTTGCAGTGAAGGTGACAGCGGGTGCCCACGTTTGGGCATTAGCGGGTCGAGCACTAGGACATTTATCTTATTGAACTGAAGAGCTACTTAAGAGGCGAACCAGGATTTTATTTGCCAAGGCTTTCAAGTAATACACGTACCTAGTGCTTGCAAGTACCCTAGTAAAACGATACGGAGGCATACCTACAGCGAAGAAGATATTCCTGATCCTATTAAATTTTTCCTTGCTTTAGCGGAAAGCGAGTTTTCTAAGAACTAGTTAACTTTGAATTGTGCGTTACCTATTTATTCTCAAGTTGATTATTTTCGGCGCTTTACGCGTTCATTTTAATAAGTCTGTACAAATTACAAAACATTTTTGCATGTTGGTATGTAGGGTAACCTACACATGTACGAGTATGTACCTAATATAATTCGCTTTGCCACCTTTTTATTTTTCGTTACATTTTCTTTTAATAATATAACTTAGGTAACATAATTATAATTACAAACATAAATTGTAAACTGTGTCGGAACACGAGCGGGTTGCTTGGCAGAATATCGATTACCCTTACTTTAAAATGTAATATGTTTTATTTTACTTCCATGGCTAGTAGGTCATATAATTTTTATTATTAGGAGACTCACGTTGCGTTTGGTATTTCCAATAAAATAACAATAGAAGCATGTTTGAGAAAGAAACCACTTGTTTGGGTGATGTGTACCTGGTGGGGTATTTGTGGCAGCTGTCGTTTCTTGGGGCTGGTAGTGGGCGTGGCGGTGGCGGACCGCGACTGGAACCGTGGCGCGTACGCGTGCGTCGGCAGGCGCGACGCCTCGCGCTCCTCGCACACTGCAACACACGCTCCGTCAGCACCTGGCCCTACACCACTATTTCATTAATTACTTTAGAAGTTAGCAGTAAAAGATCATGCAAGAGATCATGATGGAGGTTAGTTACATTAGAGCGATGTGCGCACGATTATTATCGTAATCCCGCGTGCACAACGCAATCTAAAAAGTAGATACAGTTAGCGTGCTCGTAGTCAAGAACGGGACGAGGGCAGTGGAAGATGCGTGAAAACAAAAATAAAGAGGAACAGAGCGAGGAAGTCGATAGTAAGTGGTAGTAAAGTGATGATGAGCGGACGCGTCGACGCGGTTGTCCAGATGGTAGTGTTCCGTGCGGGGTGGGCCCGCGTATAGTGAGGCGTGGGCACCTGGGACACCCGGGCCACCTGTGTAGCGCCACGAGCCCTCGCGGTCGGCGGGCGGGGACAGCGAGCGCCGCGGCGACTTGCTGCGGGCACGCGCCGGCCGCGCACCGGCTGCCGCTGACTGCGACCGCCCCGTGCTGTAGCCGCCGCACTGTGTACAACCAACATATTAACAACCATTCTACTTGCCGGGTTAGACCAAAACGAGAACAGAAATCGATTTAAAAATAACAGGGGGGGCCGATTTTTGACTTTCGAGCGCTCGAATTCGCACAATAAGTTCGAAAGTAATCGGACACAAAATTAAAGTCCGTTGCCATAATCTTTACATGAAATTAAAAGTTTAAATAATCATGATTTTAACATTCCTATCGCTATTATTTTTAAAAGGGTATGATTTAACCAGTCACCAACTAAATGTGAAGTCGATGACCGCTAAAATAATAAATCTGGCACCAAATAATATAAAACGGATTACAAATATCCGAATTCGATTAAAATGGTCACATATATTTGTTGGAGGCAGACATTAGAATAAGGGGATACAAATTAGGTGGCAAATCTAAATTTTGGTGGCAGATAAAAAAATAAAAACACCGTATTCCAGCGTTTTAGACAGAGTTTGGAATATCAGATTTGATCGCTCGAATATCAAAAATTACCCTCCTGGTGCTAACACGTGGTTTATCAAACGAGCGGAGCGTAAGCGAAGTGAAGTTCTTACAGACAACTTCGTACATAACGGAACTGTCAGCTGGCCACCTAGACGTATCTGCATTTCGATGGCTTTTTGATTTTGAATAGTTGTTCCTCGATAACTTTAGTAACGTTTTTTCTGATCTTTATCAGTTGGGGGTTATGGAGCTAGAAGCGGTAGTACTATTAGTTATTCTGTGCTAGAAGGCGCGAGACATTCATCATACGGGTCTTGTTATATTGGTCAACTCGTTTGCATGGAAATCGCGAGTTCTCAGTTGTAGTTATTTTAAATACGTAAACAATATAAAAACGAAATGCAATTTGCTGAGTGTATAGGAATATATAGGAAAGTGTTTTGACTGAGTAGGACGGCCGCCGCTTGGTCTTTTTATACCTATCTGTTAGAGTAGAGGTCGAGGGCACAGTATACAGCCGCCAGCCCATACTTTCTAACTAATGTACAGAGAGTTCTTGCCATTTTGGCTACGCAATTGTACGGAATCCTAAAAACGAGATACTTTATTTATTGCAAAAAAATAAATTAAGACGGTAGTAGATGTTTGTGTACTGTACCTACAAAAGATGCTCTTACTCGTATGGTTCTAAATGTGAAATAGGTACTATCATTCAATTCATTGATAAATTGACCATGCAATTTTGAACCTGATGGTACATTAGGCACCTAGGTACTTCTATAGGGTCACGTGCGAATGGAAGTTTTTGTTTATGAGATGTCAGAGATGTGTAACTCATAAAAGTTTTATTGCGAGTATTTATATGTAGAAACATGCATCATGGATTTTCTTTGAAGCGTATTGAAATAAATCAAATAGCACACCATTTCTATACACTCCTTACCATCTCTCATTTTTACGAATGAATATGTCATGCCGCGTGGATTACTTGACAAGGTGGTTGTAATTATCATACCTACAGGGTGATTTCAGGGTCGAGGAGCAAGAGGCAAGGCATTATACATAACTTAAAGATGAACCTCATGATGGTAGTCATTATTTTTTTATTACCAATATTGATAATTCGTTTTCAGGTGATAAGTGGAAAATGTCATTTTTGCATACAATTTGGTCATCCTACTCAATGTGACGTCTTGTTATTTCCCGTACAGCGTATCTCAAAAGTCATAGGGTGACCATGATTTACTGAATTTGAGACTGATTTTACTTGAAGAATAAGAACATTTTAATTTATTTTGTTTTGAGAAAATTCTACCATACAATAATTATGTTGATCATGATCAGTTACAGAGTCAGAAAAAGTGGTTCCGGTTACGAATAAAATAAATGATGTCATGCTATCCAAATTTATAAATATAAGTTGCAGGACACGCAGAGAATGGCATGCTTTGTTATCTTATTGATTAATCTGAAGATGCTTCTCTTTGAGGTGAGAACAGATAGGTATATAATTTTACAAACATGCAGGATGAAATTCGAGTTGTTTTTATTGATAGTTCGTACCATGGCCATGTTCACATATGTCTAGTTCTAATAAAGTAACAATAGTTGAAGTCAACGACAAACTATGCATAGTTGTATTAGAAATATTGAAATGTGATCATTTTAAATACTCGTTATATACGCGCTACAGCGTAAAATTCGCAATTAGCAAATGCAAAGTTAAAAAGCCAAAAGTCGTTGAACTCATTGAACTCATTTTATCGTATTTATAATTTATTATGATGACATTGGCGATGTCATGAACTATCAAAAGACGTTGTCGAATCATGAACATATTTTAAAAATATGATCTTTAATAATAAATGCTTCTGATTTGTTTATGTTGTAGAATTTTTTTATTGAGAGAGTAATCTGACAGCTCAACGCCTGTCAGCCTAAAGCCTGCCAGCATGTCAGCCTAAAGCCTGCCAGCATGTCAGCCTAGAGCCTGTCAGCCTACAGCGTGTCAGCCTTGCATACTAAGTAGTTTTTAAATGTATGTAAAGTGCAGTCAAATTACTTCATTCAATTAAAAATTCTACTTCAATTACTCTTCCGTTGCTGCGGCGAAACAAATTTAATTTTGATACAGGGCTAAACTACGTCAAAGATATGGTCGCAACCAAAAAAAATTAAGCTCCAGTCTCCTCGATTTGACTAATTCTACGCGCGTAGCGCTACGTCGTAGTATTCAGAGCAATGACGCGTAGTTTCAGTGACCGCGAGGCAACCGGATGGCTCGCGGTATTTAAAGTCCTGAAGTGATGAGGAACTGGACTGGAGCGGAAATAGAGGGGGGGTGCAATTTTGCAACCCTGGTTACATAACAAAATTTTAATGACATCCCTCCTGGTTGGACTGGTTCCCTGTACGGGAGCGAAGAAAAAAATTAAAAAAAAAAATTGTCAGGCAACCGCTTGAAAATTAGCATGCTTGTTTGTCATCACATACAGCCACCGGAAACAAATTGCCATCCGCCCAGGCCAGGCAGTTATCGAACCATCAGAGTTTGAAGACGGACGCAAGGTGAATTTTTCTATCGGTGGAGGAGAACTTAGGAAAAATGCACTTACATCAAGACCAACCAGGAGCGATGGCATTAAAATTTTGTTATATATTAACCAGGGTACATTCTTTCAGGCAACCGCTGTTTTAATCGGTTGACTCGCGATAAAAAAAACATTTTTACACCCCCCCTCTATTTCCGCTCCAGTCCAAGTTGGGTCAGTTCGGGTTGCACAGGGCGGTTCCTCATCACTTCAGGAGCTTAAATACCGCGAGCCATCCGGTTGCCTTGCGGTCATTGAAACTACGCGTCATTGCTTTAACTATAGCGGATAACATGGGTTTCCCGCTATGTAGCGAATATTATTCGTAGAAGCGAAACGACACCGCGTCGTGATTAGCGCTTAATAAGAAATACTAAGTAAGATCATATTTTTATATAAGAATGCACCCGACAAACAAGCGTGCAACTTACTCTATCCCTGGTCATGCCAGCGGCGCGCACGCGCCCGGCGGGCGACATATCCCGACGGCTGCAGCGCGCGCCGTCCGTCTCCATGCGCTGTTACCAACAAAATAACTCATTCGCTACCTGCCACTGGCGAGGCGTCCGTACAATTCCATTCTTACCGGTGTGCCTGGTTACACTTCATTCCATAGCTTTTGTACAAAAATGCGTAAAGAGATTTTTTTTTATTTTGGTATTATTTTCTATCAACCAAAAATGTATCTAAATACTTAATATCCACAAGGTCGGAACTTCAACTTCAAGGACAATGAAATCGCGTCCCCGTGTATTGAATTTTATTAAACGATGTGAGGCGTTTTTAATGCCTTTATTCAGGAGTACCTAATGAGGGCTCGATGGACGCCTGGCCATTGCTATTCTGCTACGCCGAGCCGGATCAAACTTAGAAACCAGAATTAGTGCCAATTGGGACCAAGTCAGTTTTAGATATCTTTTACCATTTTTGCGTGATTTAAGCCAATTATAAATCCTGATTAAGTAAATTATGCATCGATCATGTTGTTTGCGACATTACTGATCCTGATGTTTTATAGTTTTAACAATATATATATTTTATTCATTTTGTTGCTTAATAGGCTAGCCGGCTAGCAACCCGTTTCACGAATGTTATAATATAATTATTCTTTTTTTCTCATAGATATATTTCGAGTCTTTCATAAAACGGGTCCCAGGTTTGCTTATTAGTGAAATAAAGCAAAGTACGGGTTGATTTGTGATTTCATAAGTGATGTTATTGTGCAATTGTATTAAATTTGCTACTTGCAATGATGTTACTTTGAACAAGATCGTTAGCGAAAGCTTAGTGCAACAAACGCAGATATTTAAACATAACACCTACTTACACTTTGCTAATTATTAGCTATTTAAAAGTTTCTTATTAGACGCTTATAACATTCATGATCCTGTTTTCACTGCATTGTCACGTAAGCAGTCGCAATGAATCATTTAAGCATGCTACGAGTAGGTAGGTATGTATGTAGTGAAAGTTGATTGAATGCTAAAACGTGAAAAAGTGAGACTAAAGTATCTACGAATGCATACGTAATTTATAGTTTGTTGATTTATTGAATAAGTTTGACTATTGAATTGAGGTAATAATAATAACTAAACCAACACAACGTTAACGAAAAATCTGTTTTGAAAGCCTGTTTCAAAGTGATCACAAAATACCTATTTAACGGCACCCTACTCTACAGGTTCGAAAATAAAACCGCCTACATTAGGCGTAGACACCGATCAATCATATAATCTTAATCGATGGGCATAGAGAATAATAAATCTATAATTTAGTTTATATCCTACCACTTTGTCGGCGTAATTGATCATTTACTTCTACTACTGCCAGGGGCCTATTTCTCAAAATCTTTCAACTTGTAAAACAAGCGGAAGTCTTTTTCTAATAAAAGCTTTTGAGAGTTATAAGCTTTTGAGATATACTCGTAGGCCCTTGCGTTATTGATGTCCCGGTATTATCGTCCCATAAGACGAAAAATGTATTGCCGGTCTTAGCACTGGAAATATCAAATATTCTAACGCAGCGTGCGTTCTCATATTGTCATAAAAGGTCACGGCGCTTCCTAGCTACCATCCTAGATCCAGTGACGAACCTCGTGGGGGGGCGGAGGGCTGGAGCTTGAGGCGAGGCTGGACAGTGAGTGGTGGCGGCGCAGGTCGCACTCGCTGGGTGTGTCGGAGTCCGACAGGCGCGACGTGGATGTCGACGGCGGCGAGAGATGCTCGCCGTCGGCTTCCTCTTCGCGGTAACGCTGCACCAACATATTTAATGATTACTTATATAATCTCTCATTATAGGAAGGCATATTAGGGAAGATGCAGCTATAATATTTACCATTATTTTGTAATCAAAAATTGAAAAAACATAAAATAATAGCTATTAAAACGTTTTTTCTCAAACATGCTCGGAAATGTTCCTGTTACGTTAGTAATTAGAGACCAGTAGGGACTCTATTCCAAGGCAGGTTCAGCGCGACGTACGTAAAGGATTTTCATACAACATTAAATCACTCAGCCAGTAACTGAAGCACTAAACAAGTAATTTTATTTCCTTACATGTTTGAGAAAAGCACTATACATGCTTCGACCGTAATCAGCTTACCTGGCTTCGTATTGTAGCCGTCCTCGTCTTCGACTCGGACGGCTACTAAATACTCAGCCAGGAAAGCTTACTTACTGGTCTCTGCAGTAATGTACTATTACTTAATTTTATGCTAATTTCAAACAATAATTACGATTTGAAGTAATTTGAAACGGAGCGTATTTTAATCCACCAATCATCGTCTGGTGACGTCACTCCTGTTTTGACAACTATGGATAGTATAGTAAAAGATGACAATTTCATATGACGGAATTTAACGCCTTTTGGCGGACACTTTTGCAACATAGAGATTGTCATCCTTCACTTTCTACCATCCATAGAACCAAGGATGAACAAATAATATATCACGACTATGGTGAGTGATACTGACACTGACACACATGAGTGACGTCACAGGGACTGTAGCACCGTTTAGGCGTGAAAATTTAAAGTGTCCGTTTGTAACAGCAATTTTTTACTATAAATTATAGTATTTTCATTTTTTAATACACTCGTGGTCTTATTCTACGTGCAAAAATAAAAATATTGCATGTTGCCTATTTTAATCGGCGAACTTTTATTCGATCATCGGCACGAGTTTGTCTATAAGATCGTCTATGTGATTGTCTATATGAAATGTAGGTAATTATTCCACAACTGTGCCACAACAATAAAATTGCAAATGCCAATATACTTCTATGTACAGTCACCGGCAATAGTATTTTCCTACATGAAGGCCGGAAAAAAACTAAGAGCGGCGGTACAGCCTCTGTTTTATATGTACGTACATAGGTATTGCTTGTTTGTGACAATTTAACGGCATCAAATAATTACTGTATTGTTACAGTTACAACTTATAGACAAAACATAAAAAAACTTTACAGTAGTACTTATCCTTTGTATAAGTTTTGACAAAGATAGAGGGTTGGACATACTTATATTATTGTTGGTTTATTATTACTTACTATTTGGATTGTTTCCATGCCAAAAAAATCAATTGTTATATGTATACTCACACTAAAACTGGAATTTTCTTCGTGTGGCTTCAAAGGGTACCAGCAGGGCTCGTTGTTCATCGCGACCGTATCTAGGTCTAGGAGCGCTTCGCCCAGGAAATCGTTTGGGCCGTAGCGGTTCAAATCCCAAACCGTGACCTGGTGAAATATAATACTTAGAATTTTCCGTTCAATGAACTGCTACAGGCCTTCCAACTCGTTCGTTTGCTATTTGCTATAAGGTAGTAGGTAGTAGCTCCGTACGAAGACTCGCTGCTAACACACAATGTTTTACTTGCAAAATGAGAGGCTTATCACATAGGTAATTTAGTTTTATAATACCAAACTTTTTGATGGTTATTTGATGTTTAGATGGCTGACAGTGATGGCTAAACATCGTAAAAGTGAACGCAATTGAACTAGAGGTATAAATAGTTTTCTATCTTGATAACTAGTCGAATTGAACATTGCAAGTCGAATGCGGTAGGCAGATGCTGTTTTACTTAGTTACCTCCAATATCCGTTTCTTAATATCGGTCATACGTATGCCGCAATACACGAAGGTCTGGTTCCACCGAGGCTCCAGGGTGTTGGCAAGCGTTTTGGTCCTGCGCTTGCTCTTCTCGCTTTTGTCGGGCAGTAGAAAGATCTTCGCGTACGGGCACCGCGTGGTGCCGTCCGGGCGGGGGCAGAGCCCGCTGCCCGACACTACTGTTAACACCAACTGCAGGGCGCTGATGTCGAAGTATATTTTCAACTAAACGGAAACAGACAGTCAATTGAACGTGTGATTTGTGCACAAACTTCTCTCGAACATGTTCAATTCCTAATTAACGTTCTTGTTGCTTTTAATTAAGTAAATACTTAGTTAAAATATGTATACCATATACCTAAATCCTGGAGTAAAATGTCGCATAGAAACACATTTATAATCATTTCTAGCTACATATGTCCCCCGCATTACATTATCCACTACCCAACCAAGCAAACCGCTCGTTATATTCAACGTACGTAGTATTGCGTTTGTTAGCTCTTAAGGTTTTAGTGGTTATTCGTTAAAGAAATAAATAAAAGTTTTAAAAAGGTGGCAAACATTAATAAATTAACTTGTTCGTAGAAAAAATTGGTGGATTAATTTGCACTTGACTTTAAAGATTTAGGCGTACTCTGTTTTGGAAAACCTACCTAAAGTATTCTGCTGATTTAAAGGAGACATTTGTCATGAATAACCAAATGTTTTTTGAAAAACGAATGAATCCGCTGATTCATCCCTTAGCAGGTGTATCTTTAATGATTTCCGGGCTATAATATAAAGGGGTACCTGTATCCGTCCGGCGACGTGCGCGCTGTGGTGGTGGCGCGGGCGGCGGCGCGCGTGCACGTCGGGCGACCCCGGAGACGTCACCAGCACGCTCGGGTTCTCGCAGCCGCCCATCACCTCCGTGTACACTTCTGCACGGTACAACAATCTCGCTAAAACAAAGTGTCGCTCTCAACCAATGCAGCCCCGTGTCCGACACTATCCAAAATTGCCTTTTTAGCAACTTTAGAACTCAGATTTGAATCGTGTAATGTAATGTAACTTATGTAAATCTTAGTTGTTTAAAACAAATGAAGGGCGGGCAATAGTAGTTCGATGTGATAATAATTTTAAACAAAAAAGAACCGACTTCACATAAACTTCCAAAAGGAAATGCTCAACCAGCTTTAAAAAAATACTCAAATCACTATAAGTAGGTGTGCCTATAATAGTTGAAGAGTTCCCTCGATTTCTCCAGGATCTCATCATCTGATCGTGACCTGGTTACAATGGGACCAACTCTTTTAAACATAAAAAGAATTTTCCATATCGATCTAGCTGTCTTCGAAAAATCGGTGAACATACATATAATAAAAACAAGCAAAAACAAAGATCCCGACGAATTGATAGCCTCCTCCTTCGAAATCTTGAAGTCGGTTGAAAACATTGAAATTTTTAATTTTTTTGACTTGATAAATGTTTTCTCGCGGAGATGGTCTAAGCTAAGTACATATTTAACCTATTTATATGACCCAGGATTTTTTTACTGTTTATGTTTAGTACATTTTACAATCAATCAAAACGCTCGAGCTCGAGAAAGAATTGAAGTATTAATATTACGTCATTTGATGTGTTCTTAAGCGAAGAATGTATTTTTCGTTAAAAGTGTAGTACCTTTGTGTGTCCTCCACTGAGGAGCGGGAGGGCGCGCAGCAGGCAGCGGCCGCGCCACCAGCAGCTCCACGTGCAAGTCGTGCTTGCTGTCCGCCACCACCGCCGCCACCTCATCCGCGCTGCGGTTCTGCAGCGGCACCCCATTCCATTGCAGCACCTCGTCACCTGGTTATCGAATACATAATAATGAGCCACATGTTTTGCTTCTTGCGACAGTACTGTCAGGTACTGTCTTGATAAAAATAATCGTGAGCGTAGTGTTACTATATTTACCTGTTCTCAGTTGGCCCTCCAAATCCGCGATGGAGCCTTTCTTGACTTTCTCGACGATGGCACCTCGTGTACCGTCGGACAGCAGCTTGCCTCCCACGACCTTGAGACCCAAGATTGCGGCGGAGGAGTGTCCGCTGCCTTCCACGATACTCTTGCGCAAAATCATGTGTCCGATCATGCGCGAGCCATCGGTCGACACCTGCCAGCTCAGCGGGAACTGTCGTAGGTAATGTACAAAAACGTTATAATGAAACCTTTGATTACCAAGTAGATATTTATTTTCAACTTAGTATCCATTCATAACAGACATTTATGTAACTACTAGAGCCATGCTCACAAAGGCAGTCTGAACTTACGCAAAAAATATACAGTTTATCCTGAAGTAGAAGTTAGGTTGTTAGTTAAGATTTGGCTTGACAAAAGCTTGACTTTCGCCTCGAGAGCAGGCGAGAGCAGAAGCTAAAGTAATAATGAAATTAATAAAGTTGCAACGCAATGGGTGTGCAGCGTATAAACACGTAGGTGCACATTTAATTTGCAACGTGCATGCGTGGCAATGTAACCGTGCTACAGCCAAACACAAAGGAAAAACAATCACTCAAGAACCTCGCGCTCAAAGAATGTCACCCTACTGCCATTTAGATGTCGTATCCAAAAACTATCAACTAAAGTTATAGATAAGTGAAGAATACATTAAATAAAACCTTTTCTCTCCATAGCATGACATAAATGATTTGAGCGAAGATGGCAAAATCATGGTCACTATTTTACGACGCCAGACGCTATTTAACTAAATTGTACCTTACAGGTAAATCATAAAAAAAAGCAACTCAATGTTGCAAATCTGGGTTGACTCATCAGGCCATGAATGGCACTGTAGTGAAACAAAATGTGAAGCGACTATTGGAATATGAATCGGGTACAATGTAAAAGATGGATTCACAAAGTACCTTAGGGCAGTCGCCCCTGTTCGAGTCTTCGCTGGAGGTGAAGGTGCTAGAGGTATCGATGCCCGAGTCTTTAGTGGCGGAGTCCTGGCTGGTCTGGCGCTCAGACTCCCAGCGCAGCGAGGCCCAGTCGTGGGGTGCGCCAGATGCGTCGCGACCGCCTCTCGGAAATGTCGCAGCGCCCTCGTGTCCGTCGAAGCGGACTGTTTTTTTTCTCCTCTCGGTAAAGCGTCGGTTGTCGGAGGAGTCTTCCCACAGATAGGCACTCTTATAGACGGCTCGGTCCGGGCGCGGGCCCTCGCCGAGCGCGAGCGGGCGCAGATAGGCGCCCTCGCCGTCGTCGCGTGCGCGCCAGCGGCAGTCCGTGACGGAGTCGAAGCTGCGGCCACCGGCGGGCGCAGGCCGTGCTTCGAACATACCACGCGCCTCCGCCTCGTATGTGCTTGCAGCATGATTAGTCAAATTGTAATAATTGTTGGCTACTACGCTGGCGCTGCGCAGGTGTGGGTGCCGTAGCGTCGCGCACGCCTCTAGTTGTCCTAAGGATAACATCGTATAAATAGCAAAGGTACAATTAAGTTACTAACTTGCGCCCGGTTAACGAGAAGTATCACGCGCCTGTACGCGCCCGGAACCGTGCTTATGACTGCGATCTAACTTTCAATAATAATTCACGACCTGAGACCTGACCAAGCGCTTTATTGACCCAGCGATAGGGATGTAAACTTTGTAATGAATGTAGTCCTCTGCCGAAAAAGAAATTAATTGAAAGCGGTGATCACGCACAAGCGGAAAGAATGTGTGTTTGCCAGATCATACAATAAAACAACAATCAAAAATAAAACACGTTCACACAATCTAACGCAGGTTTTGTACTTAAATTTATACACTTCTTTTCGCTCAAGCATGCGAATTTATTTGAACCATAAATTAGATGATAATTAAAGCGTATCTGTGCAAATTGTAAATAAATAATAACAAGAACGAATATATACTTAAATTATATATATAAAGTATATTCCATATTTAACGCCTATGAAAATTTATAAGTTGGTACTTATTGAATGTGCTCTTTTAGATACAAATCATTAGTGAAATCAGTAAGTAGTCATTTTAGAGAAGTATAATAGTATAACTATATAGTATAATAAAATATGTGTCATGTTTAATGTAGGTAAAAAGCAAAATTGTTTTTTATTTGCAATTTATTGTGCCTGTTCGTAAACAATGATTTTTGGTTCAAATAAAAGAAACAGAAGAATGAGATAGACCCAATCGTGCTTATGAAGGTTTCATTACTCTGCTTTAAGAAATTAGTGTGAGCGCTAATAAGTACCTATCTGGATATAAAAAGAATTATTAAAAACTTGTTTCAACATATCATAGGCACGTTTAGGTAAATTCAAACGAAGAGATAGTCTTTCTTGAATTATAGGATAGGGTTTACACAATTTAACAGCCATCGCAGTTGATTGGTCATAGGAGGAAGTAATTAAGAGTTTACGGTTAAGAACAATACGAATACGGAGACATCTAAGAACCAGCAATATAGTACAACGCATATCTTCCCAAAAACGTCCTCACCGAAAAGAACGTATTCGTTTTCTCGTTTAACGTCACCCGTCGTTGACTCGTGGAGCTCTCGGAGCCGCTCCTATCTCTATTACCTGCGAACAGTGGGATGCAAGGTGAGGCGCGAGTGGGACTCGAGCGGCGGCGCCTGCAATGCTGCGGCTCCGGGCGCGTACGGGCGCGCGCACTCTCGGCCACGGCACGCATTTAAAACTGTTAATGCTTCAAGCGCCCTACACACGTCATGCATGAAGTGTGTACGAGAACAACACTTTATTCTGTACCTCACTCATTCTCTGAAAAGAAACCTAGTGTACCTAACCTACATAACATACCTACTGGGTAAAGTTGACGAATATCAAACTTGGGGTGATGTCGACATGATACCGACATGAACAATGAGTTTAGAGTATGGACTACGAGGACAGTCGTGATGATAACAATGGAAACACGTGTACGTAGATAAGTTTAGGTGCTCTACACTAGCCGTTTCTGTAAATACATCAAATTATAATTAGCCTTAAACATAGTTACCTGAAGCTACCACTGCTAATACTTAAACATAAATATTTGAATACCTCGCACGGAACACCTTAACTTTATCATTGCATAATGAAATGACGGATCAGTTCGTGTGCATACGCATTAATGTCAGATAGTATTGTGGGCCAGTTAGTGTACCGAATGGTGGTACTGTTATCGTATCGTTGGCATGTAGTGTCGTGTTGTAGGTAAAGGTATGTGAGGTGATATACATATAAATAAAATTAGCTCAGGTTGTCGGGATCAGTGGTGAGACGGGCGGGATCGGGTGGTGAAACAATGGTTGAACGAGCGTGATGACTCACCGCGATCGCGGTATTCGTCGTTCTCGTCAGAGATGCACTCCGGCGCCTCGTCGTCCGAGGAAGAGGAGCGCGGCGGCAGCGGGTGCGAGAGCGTGTGTGGTGCGAGCTGCGATGCCGAGGACGGCTCTTCCACGCCGTACGCCGCCTTCTGGCGCGGGTGCACCAGGTGCGGGTGTGTGCGCGCCAGCCCCTCCAACTCCCCGTAACAACGCGGCTCCTGCTGGCTGTACTGGCGCCTCAGTGCACTTCCCGAGCGTTGAAGCGGCAAGTTTTCTTTTTCCGCCGCACTATGGGCTCTTTCCAACTTTGGTCTCTTGTCAATGGTAGAATCAGCGGGTGACACGAGCCCGTGTAGGTCCGATTCCATGCGCCACAACATGGCATCTTGGCCGGCGCTTTTGTGTATCCACTGTCCGGTTTTAGATAGCAGTTCTTGTTTTTTGCGACATAATATACATACCCAAATTACCTGTCAAACCAAGAAGTGCATTAAGTGTTTTATAAACACGATGGGTATTTTCAGATTTACAACCAGACTTTGCCACCTAGCGCTGGCTTAGCATAAACTGAAAGATTCAAGTGGCTAGAAGGTACTACATATTTAACAGGATTCATTGACGTGTTTAGTTATGTTTGCTAACTACGCGTAGTTTTTACTTATTAGTTTAGAAGAAGTACCTTGTTAGAGCGTAAGGTAACTTTCCCGCCACAGCGAGCGCAACACCTGACGCGGCAGTAGTGGCACGAGTGGCCGACACCGTCCGCGAACTTGGTCTTGAGGCAGATGTGACAGGTCGCGGCCAGCTCCACGCCTGCCGCGCGTTGCATCTCGTTCCGAGTGCGTATTGTCTGCTCCAGCACGGCTACTTCGTCTTGTTTACGTCTGTCAAGCAAATTCATTCATTAGTCGTGTTCCTGTAATCGTTTACATTTATAATGTAGCTTAATAGAAGTTGATTTAATGAAATAAAATCATAGGATCACCGTCACAATTCTAAAATCAAATTTATGTTTATGCTAATGTGGGTTGGGGTATTTGGGGTGGACAAAACAGGGGAGGGAGGAGATTATTTTGGCTTTGGTTTCATTTAAAAAAAATTGCAGACTTATGGAATTGGTTTTCCTTTGGTTTCAGTAAAACTTGTTTTCCATAGAGGCAGAACCCGCAGAACTGACTGACAGAACTTTAATATTGCCGAGCTCGTTGTCTAGGGTTCCGTAGCCAAAATGACAAAAACGGAATAGTTTTGTCATGTCCGCCTGTCCTTCCGTGCAATCATCCATCCGTTCATCCGTCCGTATGTCACAGCCATTTTACTCGGAAACTATAAGACCTCTCTTAATAAAACTTAGATATAAGGTGTATTATGTATGCCGCTATTTAGTTTAGTAGTAAAATTGCAGAAAAATATTTTTAGGTGGGGCGCTTAATACATGTATCAAAATAAAATAACTAATTATCAACATGTTACACATCGATGGATCTTTAAAAATAACATTCACACATGTTTCTTTAAATAATTATGATTCAGTAAATATTTTTAGAAATACTTGCTTCGAAAGTCTAAAAAATGGTATCTCCCCCTGTAACTGGTAATCTTCTTAAACGCCAAAATTACTGTGTGATGAGATGAGTGTTTAAATTTAGAGAAAAAAATATTTCGAAATCAGGTTCTTTTTACGTGATATCGTGTAAAACCTGACTAGCCTGTAAGTCAGTCCCTATTATTGCCGGCAGCAACGAGTTTCTTACCGAAAAAAAAAACCGATTTGATTTCGAATGTTGTTCAGCGATGACTTTACTCGTGGTAGCCCTTTTTATCATGTTTATGAAATGTGTTAGGGTTGTAGTAGATTTGAATATAATTTTAGAGTTCGTATCAAGGGGTTATGGAGCTAGAAGACGCGAAACAATCTTCATAAGGGTCTTGTGTTGGTTGTGTCGTTTGCAAGTAAGTCGCGAGTTCTCAGTTCGAGGCGGACTACTAGTGTATAATAAACAAAAGATAGTTGTAAGCGTTTACTATATCGCCTCCTTGCCTAATTCGGGGGCCGATTTTTGACTTCCGAGCGCTCGAATTCGAAGAAATTAAGCACGAAAATAATCGCACAGAAGAGTTTGTCGTCATTATTATTGCTTGAAATAAATAGTTGAAATAATCGTGATTTTAAATTCCTATCGCTGTTATTTTTAAAACATCATTTTATTTATTTTAAAATGTCAGATTCGAGCGCTCGAATCTCAAAAATCGTTTCCTCCTCGGTAATTGTTAGCCAACTCCTAGATCTTTTAAAATTCGTGCGTATCGTATGTGTGTGCGCAGATTTAATATAGCGCTGTTTGCTACGCCGTAGCACGTAGCAGCTTAAATCGAGCATATACACCGAAAGTTGCGCGTAGCACGTGAGCGCTCTTGTGCTCTCATTCATATTATGCTAAGCGCTAGAATATATCGAGGGTTGCGAGGTGAAACCCGATAACTCGAGCTAATAGGTTATTGAAAATAGAACAATAAGCTAATATACGTTAGGTGCTTATTTTTTTCAAAGCAGTTACCGCTCATAATATAAATAAGTTATATTTATTTACAAAACATAATAAATTGGTGCATTAATACAGTAAACTTAAATATAAATAAAAAACCTACTAAAAAATATACTAAACTAACCAATCCCCCCGCGGCATGGTACCGTAGATGCTGGCAGCATTCCCTCTCTGTATGGCAATACCAATACGTTGGGCCAGGAAGCTGCCAGCTCTACGGTCACCGGTGGAATCCACTAGCCTCTTAGAAATCTCTTTGAAGAGGGCTTGGGCACTAGGACCCCACGGGCCGAGGGTCTCGACGCTGAAAGGAACGAAGTTGTATTCGACGCCGAGGCCCCCATATTTAACTTTTTTAAGTCTTTCGGCCGCCTCTGCAGCCGCGCCGGCCCTGGTGGAAGTTCCGTGGAGATGGGAGGGGGCCAGCGTGTCTACACATCTGGCGTCCCATACTAGCACCCGACCCATCTTCCACGGAACCAACGACATCCCATCCGGCCTCTTGCCGTCATCCCTGAGAATGCCAGCGGGCTCCAGAAGAGCGGGAACATTAATGCTGGCAAGAGACCGACGTAGGATGTCATTGAGTGCGGCGTGCCTGGAGAAGCGCCCCGCGCTCCTCTGACAAGACAAACCGTGGTGCCCGAGGACGTCTACATCTGTGCCGCAGGGGCACTTATGTGGTGCGCAAACCCGGACGCCAAGCCGCAGACAGGCCGCAACGCGCAGAGTGTGGGGTTCCAAAAAAGTGCCAGTATGCACGGACGGAAAGGCGTGCAGCCAGGCACCGGCTTCTTTGGTCTCCACAGCTAGGAGTCTGGCACGTTCGGAACCTGTGCTGTGACTAAGGAGAGTGTCATAACCCAAGCAGCACAAACGCTGTATTACATAGGCCGTTGGAACTTGATTACAGCCTTGAGCTGTTAAAAGTCTGTATAAAAGCTGTTCTTGTAGGTGAAAGCTGAATAAAAGTAATCTAGGCAGCTTCAAAATGCGTTAAGCTGTTTAACGGTCATAGATTCAGCTAAAAGCTGGATATTGGGTTCCAGTGAGTAAGTTATACAGCAGTTTTGCAGCTTGTAGCGTCAATGCTGTATAAAACAACTTCGTAATACTTTAAGCTGTTAAAGAGTAAAACACTTAGCTATTAGCTGGAAAAGGGTTGCATGTGAAGTGGTTATACAGCTTATATACAGCTTATAGCGTCGTAGGCTGTATAAAGGTAGCATTAAACACTTTAAGCTGTATAATGGTGTTTTGTGGTATATATGCTGCATATAAGTGTTACTTATGGCCATTATAACACTAACTGTGTAGCATATTACTTTTAGTGTCCAATGCAGCTTTTGGCTGTTAAATGATAATGAATTACGAACTTATACAGCTTAAAGCTGAAACTGCTGTATTTCAACACTGTAATACAGCATATATACTAGCATGTGCTGTATTATAGAACAATTAGATACCTTTTTACAGCGGAAAGGAGTTTAAGTGCAGTACTGACTTCCTAACGCTGTATAAAAAATACGCCATTACGCATTAACTAAATAAATTACAATATTATTAATAAATGTATGTTTTTTTCGGAACTACCGTTAAAATCATTGCCTTACTGATTTATTGCATTTGAACAGTAAAACGAACAACTTAAATAAAAGTTGAGACCTAAAA
Organism: Pammene aurita; assembly: GCA_947086415.1. Classification (NCBI taxonomy): domain Eukaryota; kingdom Metazoa; phylum Arthropoda; class Insecta; order Lepidoptera; family Tortricidae; genus Pammene; species Pammene aurita. The sequence goes on from OX352289.1 coordinate 18,478,267, forward strand.
TCGAAGAAATTCAATATCACAATGTTTGTTTGCACCTTATTTTTAACTTTAAAATTACTCAGATCTCGTTATTTTCTTGGCGCATTAAAAATTTAACACTAAACTTATTCACATTCACAATAAACTTACCGCCGCTAGTCAAACTACACTCCATTATATGTAAACACGGACTTACCTTTTACTTATAGTCTCTTTATTATTAGGACATTACAATTCTCCTTAAACATTTTGTGTACACTTTTATTGATTAATATTTACTGATCATATACAATTTCACAAAACTCGCACGGTGCAACTCTTTTATGCAGCATGTTACCAGCTCCAAACTGTAAAATAGCTATATAAACCATGTATAGAACGACAAAAGCTGCTAATGCAGCTATTAAGCAGCTTTTAATTTGCTTTTAGCTGGCTTATGCAGTTTTACATAGCTCTTATCCAGCTAAAAGCTTCCAAAGCAGCTTTTTACCAGCTTTTCATCAGCTTTCAACTGGCTTATACACCATTATACAGCTATTGTCCAGCTTAAAGCGGCCAATACAGCTTTTAACCAGCTTTTAATCATTTCTTATACAGCTTTTACCCAGCTATTGTACATCATTTATACAGCCTTAAGCTGTATAATTTTGGGGCCCAATTTGCCTGTATATGTTCTGTATATGCGCTTATACAGCTCATATACAGCTTAGTATACAGCTCAAAGTGTCAAGAGGTGCTATTTAGCAGCGCTTTACCAGCTAGTTTGTGTTGCTTGGGAAGTAATTTTGCATAAAATGTCATCCCAGGTCCGTTGGGAGGTCAAATTATCGGGAAAATCCTTACCCGGGCAGGCAATGGACCAAGCGTTTTTGGCCTCCGTCAAGCCTGCAATCTCATAGTTTGAAGGGCAGGCCCTTAGGATTTTTCCTACGAGACTTGCCGAGCTATGAACGGAAGACAAAAACGCCGGTGCAGAAACACTTGAAATTTTGCGTATCCCTATCCCACCATAGCGGATGGGAAGGGATGCTTGGGTCCAGGACTCTTTGCTTAGCTGTAAATTCAAAATAGATTCTAAACTAGATTTAATCAAGTCATCCATAGGTATTAATAAATTTTGAAATTTTTCGAACGGGCAGCAACGAAGTACATATGTTAATTTTGGTACAAAAAGGCAAAATTTTATAACAGTTAAAGCAAAATGGGGACTAATTTCAAGTAGACGACTTTCGTAATTTTGGAATTTAGAAATAGTATCTGATATGTAATCCGAGAAGGATTCTTCAAAGATGGGGGACCCTAGGAGGCAGAGTGAGGTTTTGTTTACAATTTTTATGTTAGGAGTGCTTATTTAAATCAAAAATGATTTCTACTTATCGGGTTTCACCTCGCAACCCTCGATATAAGGTGTTCATTTATTAGTTGCAGATATTTTAACAGATGATACTTTACTTTAAAACAATTAAATTTAAATAGAAATTAAGAATTTTTTTTTTGTTGTTCAGCGATTACTTTACTCGTGGTAACCTTTTTCTCATCTTTATGAAATGTGTTAGGGTTGTAGTAGATTTAAATATAATTTTAGAGTTCGTATATGAGCAGGATCGATCAAGGGGTTATGGAGCTAGAAGACGCGAAACAATCTTCATAAGGGTCTTGTGTTGGTTGTGTCGTTTGCAAGTAAGTCGCGAGTTCTCAGTTCGAGGCGGACTACTATATCGCCTCCTTGCCTAATTCGGGGGCCGATTTTTGACTTCCGAGCGCTCGAATTCGAAGAAATAAAGCACGAAAATAATCGTACAGAAGAGTTTGTCGTCATTATTATAGCTTGAAATCAATAGTTGAAATAATCGTGATTTTAAATTCCTATCGCTGTTATTTTTAAAACATCACTTCATCATTTTATTTATTTTAAAATGTCAGATTCGAGGGCTCGAATCTCAAAAATAGTTTCCTCCTCGGTTATTGTTAGCCAACTCCTGGATCTTTTAAAATTCGTGCGTATCGTATGTGTGTGTGCGCAGATTTAATATAGCGCTGTTTGCTACGCCGTAGCACGTAGCAGCTTAAATCGAGCATACACCAAAAGTTGCGCGTAGCACGTGATCGATCTTGTGCTCTCATTCATATTATGCTAAGCGCTAGAATATATAAGGTGTTCATTTATTAGTTGCAGATATTTTAAGGCTTATAATTTTCCGGGTATCTAAAACATGAATCGGCAACTTTTCTAAGGCATATAATAATATAAATTGGCCGTGAATTAATATTTTAGCGAAAATATTTTTTTATAAGCCTCAAACATACGAGTATGACTACATATGATGCCATATGTTTGCTATATATTGCTGCCGTTTATTGAAAAACGGCAGCAATATATAGCTGACCAAAAAATTTACCGGGAACTTGAAATAATAGGTTGGCAACAAAAATATTAACTTGGCATCTATTATTCAAAGCAGGCTTGGTTTAAATATTTGTTGCCAGCTATTTGTTTCTACCAAATTAATCATTTTTTGGGTATCAATTGATGGTATCATTTTAATTACGCCAGCACTAAAATTTCAGGAAACTGGAATATTTTTAAGGTTCCGTACCAAAATGGTTTAAAAGGAAGCATGTACTACTCTGTATTGTCACAATGTCTATTTGCTCCGAAATTGCTAGATCGATTGAGCTGAAATTTTGTAGGTTGTATGTCTCCTGGTGCTTTAAGGGGGCATTTAAGAAAATTAAATAAAATGCTTTGCAAACCATAGGGTTAATGTTAGTTACCATCAGGCGAGCCGTATGCTTGTTTTCCACCGTCGTGGTATATAAAAAATTATCTGCGCGACCGGTATGCATATTGGTTAGGTAATGGTCGTTTTCCACATAATCTTCCATGGCAATAAATATTAAAAAAAATTAAAATTCTGAGTTATTTGTATTTTTAAATAAGCCTAGGAAGAGTTCGGTGTGAAGACGAGCAAAGGAACAAGGAGCTTAACTGTGATTAAAAGTTAAAGTTCAGTGCATTTTTTAATAAAAAAATTGCTAACAAAAATATATAATCAAATACAAACATTGAAAACATTGAAAAAAATAATCAACCCAGTTGCACTTGAACCAACATCGATACGCCTTACCGGGGCTCGATATCGCTTTACCAATTAAGCTATGGGTTCAGTTACCGAGCTGACGAAATTCTCAATGCCTTCAATCATCTTTTTGCATTTATTTTTACATCGACTTTATAGCAGCCGTAAGCGACATCTAGGTGCCAACCACTAGAGTTAGATACCCTTCCCGCCGACCCTTTTACAAGTGTCACAACGGAAATAACAGATGGCGCCTGCTATCAACTCATAATTATTTTTACATGTTTTAAAGTGGGTATTCCACTCATACATTAGTATGTTATTCAATCAAATACAAACATTGAAAACATTGAAAAAAAATAATCAACCCAGTTGGACTTGAACCAACATCGATACGCCTTACCGGGGCTCGATATCGCTTTACCAATTAAGCTATGGGTTCAGTTACCGAGCTGACGAAATTCTCAATGCCTTCAATCATCTTTTTGCATTTATTTTTACATCGACTTTATAGCAGCCGTAAGCGACATCTAGGTGCCAACCACTAGAGTTAGATACCCTTCCCGCCGACCCTTTTACAAGTGTCACAACGGAAATAACAGATGGCGCCTGCTATCAACTCATAATTATTATTATTTATTTTTTTTTTACATGTTTTAAAGTGGGTATTCCACTCATACATTAGTATGTTATTCAATCAAATACAAACATTGAAAACATTGAAAAAATAATCAACCCAGTTGGACTTGAACCAACATCGATACGCCTTACCGGGGCTCGATATCGCTTTACCAATTAAGCTATGGGTTCAGTTACCGAGCTGACGAAATTCTCAATGCCTTCAATCATCTTTTTGCATTTATTTTTACATCCTATCTAACTCTAGTGGTTGGCACCTAGATGTCGCTTACGGCTGCTATAAAGTCGATGTAAAAATAAATGCAAAAAGATGATTGAAGGCATTGAGAATTTCGTCAGCTCGGTAACTGAACCCATAGCTTAATTGGTAAAGCGATATCGAGCCCCGGTAAGGCGTATCGATGTTGGTTCAAGTCCAACTGGGTTGATTATTTTTTCAATGTTTTCAATGTTTGTATTTGATTGAATAACATACTAATGTATGAGTGGAATACCCACTTTAAAACATGTAAAAAATAATTATGAGTTGATAGCAGGCGCCATCTGTTATTTCCGTTGTGACACTTGTAAAAGGGTCGGCGGGAAGGGTATCTAACTCTAGTGGTTGGCACCTAGATGTCGCTTACGGCTGCTATAAAGTCGATGTAAAAAAATAAATGCAAAAAGATGAATGAAGGCTTTGAGAATTTCGTCAGCTCGGTAACTGAACCCATAGCTTAATTGGTAAAGCGATATCGAGCCCCGGTAAGGCGTATCGATGTTGGTTCAAGTCCAACTGGGTTGATTATTTTTTCAATGTTTTCAATGTTTGTATTTGATTGAATAACATACTAATGTATGAGTGGAATACCCACTTTAAAACATGTAAAAAATAATTATGAGTTGATACCAGGCGCCATCTGTTATTTCCGTTGTGACACTTGTAAAAGGGTCGGCGGGAAGGGTATCTAACTCTAGTGGTTGGCACCTAGATGTCGCTTACGGCTGCTATAAAGTCGATGTAAAAATAAATGCAAAAAGATGATTGAAGGCATTGAGAATTTCGTCAGCTCGGTAACTGAACCCATAGCTTAATTGGTAAAGCGATATCGAGCCCCGGTAAGGCGTATCGATGTTGGTTCAAGTCCAACTGGGTTGATTATTTTTTCAATGTTTTCAATGTTTGTATTTGATTGAATAACATACTAATGTATGAGTGGAATACCCACTTTAAAACATGTAAAAAATAATTATGAGTTGATAGCAGGCGCCATCTGTTATTTCCGTTGTGACACTTGTAAAAGGGTCGGCGGGAAGGGTATCTAACTCTAGTGGTTGGCACCTAGATGTCGCTTACGGCTGCTATAAAGTCGATGTAAAAATAAATGCAAAAAGATGATTGAAGGCATTGAGAATTTCGTCAGCTCGGTAACTGAACCCATAGCTTAATTGGTAAAGCGATATCGAGCCCCGGTAAGGCGTATCGATGTTGGTTCAAGTCCAACTGGGTTGATTATTTTTTCAGTGTTTTCAATGTTTGTATTTGATTGAATAACATACTAATGTATGAGTGGAATACCCACTTTAAAACATGTAAAAAATAATTATGAGTTGATAGCAGGCGCCATCTGTTATTTCCGTTGTGACACTTGTAAAAGGGTCGGCGGGAAGGGTATCTAACTCTAGTGGTTGGCACCTAGATGTCGCTTACGGCTGCTATAAAGTCGATGTAAAAATAAATGCAAAAAGATGATTGAAGGCATTGAGAATTTCGTCAGCTCGGTAACTGAACCCATAGCTTAATTGGTAAAGCGATATCGAGCCCCGGTAAGGCGTATCGATGTTGGTTCAAGTCCAACTGGGTTGATTATTTTTTCAATGTTTTCAATGTTTGTATTTGATTGAATAACATACTAATGTATGAGTGGAATACCCACTTTAAAACATGTAAAAAATAATTATGAGTTGATAGCAGGCGCCACCTGTTACTTCCCTTGTGACACTTGTAAAAGGGTCGGCGGGAAGGGTATCTAACTCTAGTGGTTGGCACCTAGATGTCGCTTACGGCTGCTATAAAGTCGATGTAAAAATAAATGCAAAAAGATGATTGAAGGCATTGAGAATTTCGTCAGCTCGGTAACTGAACCCATAGCTTAATTGGTAAAGCGATATCGAGCCCCGGTAAGGCGTATCGATGTTGGTTCAAGTCCAACTGGGTTGATTATTTTTTCAATGTTTTCAATGTTTGTATTTGATTGAATAACATACTAATGTATGAGTGGAATACCCACTTTAAAACATGTAAAAAATAATTAAAAATATATAAGTAATAAAAAAATTAATCTATATGGAACCCGTAGTATGCAATTTTCCCTCTCTTTATTACGTATTTTAAATGTACATATACATTGGGCACTTGAGCTTTAGGTAATACCTACTTCCAAAAGGTAGGCACCTGACCATTATCTAGGTATACTTAATCAAATAATTTCATTGAATATTTCAGTCATTTATTTTTTAGTAGAAACACTACTACATATACATTATACAACTTGTTTTTTTTAAATGTCAATGAACAACAGGTAATGAATCTTTTAAACTGCAATATGTTTTTTCTTTTCCTTTAAAACTTAAGAAGGTGTGGTCTGTGTAGAAGTAAGGTAGGCGACTATACCTCCCTTCTTTCACAATAGAAAATTAACGATCCATTTCGCCTATGTATCTTTTTTCAGCCCTATGAGGGAAAACTACGACAATCGCACGATTTTTCTAATCTAAAAAAAAGGAAGTATAGGTAGGTATTTAGGTAATACCTACACAAAACGCACCCTTCATATTTTCTATTAACCAGGGAGGTAGGTATTTAGGTAATACCTACACAAAACGCACCCTTCATATTTTCTATTAACCAGGGAGGTAGGTATTTAGGTAATACCTACACAAAACGCACTCTTCATATTTTATATTAACTAGGTAGGTAGGTATTTAGGTAATACCTACACAAAAGGCACCATTCATTATGCTTTATAAACTAGGTTGTTACTTTGGTAATACTATACAAAAGCACCTTTAATTTTTTCTAAATCATATGTGGCATATGAATTTTGGTTCTAGATATCTGACTATAGATACTTACCTACCAATATTCATAGACCCAGTAACTTTTTAAGAATCCATTTTATCTTATAATTACAGCTCGTGTAAAGTTGCCCGTTATTGAATATGTAATTCACTTTAATTGCTTCCTAAATATTTTAAAAGTACCTTATTTTTAATTTAATAGGTAATCGTTTTCGATTAAAAAAAGGCTTCTTAAAATGCTTCCCAGTTATAAATTCAGTTTTCAATATAATTATTTGATACCTACCTATAGTTAAACAATGGCTATTAAGACATTAAAAAACAGCCCATATTGAAATAATGTACGGCCCTAAATTAGTCGCCAACCTATTGATTTTGGTACCCATTTTGATTTTTTATAGCTACCCAAATTCAATTATTTAGCAGCCTGGTTAAATACATGCCATATTTTAACAGATGATACTTTACTTTAAAACAATTAAATTTAAATAGAAATTAAGATTTTTTTTTTTGTTTTCATTTACCGAACAAAAATAAATTATAATTTCGTCAAAAAATAATCAGCATGTACATATAACTCACAAGACGTTTAACACTATCTGTCATGTCACTCATGTCAACAATTGTATGTCTTAAATGTCATTATGGTTCGGCAGGAAAACTGCAAAAGATTATTAGGATGGTTTTTTTTCCATTTTTTTTGTGTTGTTAAAAAAAATTTTACATTACATTACATTTTAATTTTTTTTTTACAAACGTCACAATCAGACGGCAAATAACATGACAATCAAGTATTTGATTTATCGACGTGAAGTGGCCAGACAGTTAGGTGTTAGGTAAACGAGGTACTACAATCTGTTCAATGCAGAGAGTTCTAAACCAGGAGAGGCCCTGAGTATCATTTCCCCTCTGTCAAAAGTATTGGCGGAAAATCTAGTACATCTATAAAAACTATTTCAATAATCGATGCCACGCCATTTTCGTCATCGCTGTCGATGGATAACAAGCTCCGTGAAAATGCCCTTATGCGCTGTTTTTGGATGTAAAAAATGTTATATTTCGTCTAGTTTACAAAAAGATGAAATACCATTTCAGATGTAAGTACAGTTTTACTTTATTTACCATTACTTTCGTAATAAAAGATTTAACCTAAATCGAAAATCAAGCTTCGTTTACAGAATCGATTCAAAGACAATCGTTTTCTTTCTGACGGGCAGTAACTATTTGACGTTTGACACTTCTCCATATTTAATGCGCTTAAGGATTGCTGTCTTCTATATTTTGTTTGAAAATACAATCAAAAATGATCCTTGGCTTTTTTGTTTGACATTTCCAAAGACTGCATCCAATAATGAACCATATGTTAACACGTGTACAGTCGACTATCTATTGCTCCATTTAGTGTTATGAAGTATAAAAATAATATGTCAAATATGTTTGGTGTTTTCAAGTCAAAGGTACATCTTTGTTGGTTGTCAATAAAGCGTTGCTGCCATAAAAATTCATTTAGAAATAAACTGTATTAACAACCGACAATGATGTACCTTTGACTTGAAAACTTCACATGCGTGCTACCTCGCCCCCCTCAGATTTTGGCAGACTTTTTTGTTTGGAAAGATGAGGCGAAGCGTACTCCATTTATAGAGCTTTATGGTTCAATGGGTTCTCATTTAATAATCACATTAACAGGGTGTTTTTACGTAGCAAATTTATTTTTCAATTTTCTCCAAAAAAAACATCGTAAAAGCTTGTAATAATGTTTCATACTTAAATATACTCCAAGAACCGAGTACTATCAGCTGTAAAAATATCTGCAACTAATAAGTTAGCACCTTATCATATTAGTTATTCTGTGACCTTATACAATAATGTATAGAATAACGCTGAATTATTATAATATAATGTTTCCCTTTAACACACAAACGAAAACAAATAATTTTCTGTTTATTTCAGCTTTAGACTACTTTAGAGTTAACTGGTAGCTTTCCTTATCTTTTATAGTATCCACTTAAGAGACAAAGACGACTTCCGGTAGGTCGGTACTTTAAAAACATTTTTCTATTCGTCGACTTTAATGCTAATTTATTTGTGTGTTTATCACAGATATCTGTTCCTGAGTTATGGGTGTTTTCTATGTATTTAAGTATTTATCCATATTTATCTATTATATATATCGTTGTCTAGTACCCATAACACAAGCCTTATTGAGCTTACTCTGGTCGATTTGTGTAAGATTATCCTATAATATTTATTTATTTAATGCTTGAATTTAGACTGGAGACCAAACTACTAGCGCATTGTTTTCGATGGAGCTTTTATGGTCAATGCTAAAATGGATTTTCATACATGATACAATACGTTCATGATCGCCAATCGCCGGCACAATCCACCGGGAATGAGGATACTAAATTGTAATAGAGATATCAGGTTGTAAGGCATTTGTCGAACTTTTCAATCACGTACAGTCACCAGCATAAATATATGACTGTGGGCAGCGCTGTAAAAATATCTGATTCTACATTGAGGGCAAAAGTATATGACGACACTTCCATGGTAAAAATATGTGATGGTTTCTGGCCGGCATAAACATCGTTTTGCATCGATGAGCATAAATATCGGATCCGTCCACTTAAAAATATCTGATTAGGATTACCTATCAAAAGCAAAATTATGTGACTACTGCTACCGGCATAAATATCTAACCACTGTGAAAGCTTTAACATCGGATGACAGGTCGACCACATAAATATCTGACATAATAACAAAATCAAAATTATGTCATCAACAATATACAAAACCAAACCTTATCTAGCTGGTATAAAGCAGTAAATGGTATATGATGGTATGGTTGATATTCATCATGAGTATCATGACGTTTAATAGATGTGATAAACCTTCTTATTACTATCATTAAAAAGTAAAATTTTTACGTCAATATGGCATGTCACATTAGAAATAAACAAGTTAAATTATTATTTTGCATGGATTGCAACTCGTAATAATTAGAATAATTCAATGCCATATATAGCGCGTCTTATCAAATCTACGAGCAATTGAAGTATAGGATTATTTAAATATACGAAAAAATAGACCGCTCCATTAAATAATTAATCCATTGAGAGTTTATGTGAGTTGTTTCTTGTTTACTTACATGATACTTATGTAATCAATAGGTTCTACCGACTTAATAATGCATTTGTAATTTAATATTGTTTTTAGATAAATGCCGTGAAATCATGAATTACTTGCGAGTGGAAGATGCAAAATCGACCATCCTAAAAATTTAGGCCGTATTCGTGAAAATACAGCTTAAGACTTATTCAGTATATAACCTGGAGGGCCCAGAATGGTCGAATTTAAGATACTGAAGATAAATAGTGCAAAATAAAATTATTGAATATTGACGTTATTTTATTGCATGTTGCAAGGCACCTGTCCGACAAGCGACAAGGAGGCAACAGGAGAGCAGTGAGCCAATCAGAGTTGTGAAAAAATTTGTGTATTGAAACTAAAGTTAAAAATTAGACCATTAATCTTTATCATTATAAACATGAATTTCCTCCCACGAACGCTGCGGCTGTGGAATGAACTCCCTGCCGAGGTTTTCCCAGTGGGCTACAGTATGAGGTTCTTCAAAAAAGGAGTGTATAGGTTCCTAAAGGGTAGGCAACGCGCATGTAAATCCTCTGGGGTTGCAGGCATCCATAGGCTACGGTAACTGCTTACCACCAGGCGGGCCGTATGCTTGTTTGCCACCGTCGTGGTATTAAAAAAAAAAAAAAAAAACATGATTACGATTTCAATCATGAGCTTTCCAATCAGATTGAGCACCGACATGAGTAAATCATGACGATTTTTAGTTTCTATCGTGATTACTTAGCTGAAGTGATAACATTAGTAAGACAGATGCTTAGTTAAACTAACGATTTAGTTGTTTTAATGATGTTTTAAATAGGATTAGATTTTGCATAGCTACTAGCTCCATTATTTTTTCCCTGGCGGAACAGAGGCGGTACGACCAAGGTCAGTGTCAATAGAAAAGTAAAATAAGGTAAACAAATATGTCTGAATTTGTATGCATGAAAGGCATTTGAAACATGACAAAATAACTTTAAAGAAATCTGTTTTCACTTAAATATGTAAATAATAAGTTTGTGTATGAATTGACAAAAAAAAACATAATTTTACTTTTCTATTAACACCGACCTTATATACATTTAGGAGAAATGGCTATTTGCAATATTTTGGTAAAGGTATCACTTGGTGGTTGGCGCTTACGTCATAAAATGTATTATACAGATTCAATATTGTATTCGAGCAAAGAAAACGTATGTGCCAGCTGACAAATGTTACCTTTACCAAAATACCGACATATTTGTTTGTAAATTTTTTGGTATGTGTACAAATTAATGCTCTCATTAAACTTTGAAACGGCCTGTTCGATTTCATTGCAGTTTTCGGTTACGGTTAAGGTAACTATCACACTGCTGCGGTTTCCGCATGCGACGACGACGTTCGAGTGAGATAGCGCTTTGCATATGTATAGTGCTGTTTCCTTGACGGGTGGCTGATATATGTGTCAAAACGTTTAGCTTGAAAGCTAATACCGAGTAATATGGCTGTGATATGCAGATTAACGGACAGATGGGCGGGCGGGTCGCATACGGCGTATATTCAAGAAATCTCAATCAAAGGTCTAATATATGTGCCGCTACTTAGTTTTGTAGTAAAAATATGTTTAAGGGGGGCACTCCATAATGCAACTAAATGTTAATAAAATTATTTTTAGTAACTATCAACGTGTGCCAAATCATTAGATAGGTCTTATAAAATAAGAAGAAGAAGTTTTGAAAACAATTTTTAGCTTATACATAGTTTCAAAAATAATCGCTCCGAGAATCTTTAAACGTGTCAGTGTTGTGACCGTTTGTTCTTGTAAACAGTTGAATGCATAAAAAATTCTTTAGAGTAAAACTTGTTGCAAATTTTATGCTATACAATGTACTAATAGATGTCAACTTAAATGGAGTTATAAAAACCAATATAATCCCGAACACCCCATTTTTTGGAGTTTGACCTTGCATAACTTCAGGCCCAGACACGAGATTTTCTGAGATTTTAGAGATAACGTTAAAAACATCATAATGAAAGTATATAAGAGTTTCCAGCATAGTATCTCTGATTCCGAGGGTTACCTTAATATGCTTAGGCTAATTTTAATTCTATTTTTATTCCCGATATAAAAAAAGGAGTTTGGTTCTACAATATCTACCCATTCTATTTGGTTTTGGACGAAAGTAATAATTTAATTTGGTAGATTATGTGGTAAATTCTCAATCTATCAATATTTGTATTAAAATTAAATCAAAATTGATGATAATGTAAATGATAAAGTCAGATTAGGGCAGTTTGAGCGGTCGTTTTAGTAACTGCAATAAAAACTAGAATTTATCGAGAATACTGATGTTTACCTCAATATCTGATCACAAAATCCCCCACACTTTTCGTTACCTATATTAGAATTTAGTTGCTATCAGATAGGTCTATTTTGCAGAAACCTTTTTAGCTTGACAGGATTTTTACAAACCACTTTTTTAAATTAAATTATGCAAAATGTATAATAACGAAAATTTCTACAATTCAGAATAAAGGCCTTATATCCTTGTAATAATATAAATCAACTTAAAAATATTCCAATCATATTAAACGAATTATGATTGACTTTAGTAGATTAGCATTACTTTAGTTTAAATCAGCACCTGTCGTTAATGATATATTCTTGGCGAAATGACTTGATTGTTTTGTGTTATGATTTAATCAGCGATGATTTAATAATGAGAATTTTTAATCAAATCACCGACTTCAATTATGAGTCCCCAACTCTGGAGCCAATGAACCTTGGCATCACACACGAATCGTAGAAATAAACCATTTTTAGCTACCATAGACAAATTTAAGCATTTACCTCTGATTTTGTCTACGAATTGATGAATTCAGATCAACTGTGTGGAGTGCCGAATACGGTTAACGGCGATCCAGACGTCAAGTTGGTGTCATTACGCGGTAAGTATAGACCCCTTTTACCTCAGTCACTCGCCGGATTTCAAATGGGCGAATCTGCCTCTGCCGGTGTAGAACTACATTTACGAATGGATGTGAGAAACTGTGAATATTTTATGACATTCGTGCTTTTTAGATTAGAAATCTATTATACTCTCGTTTGCAATATTTCACTTACCTCCTGGCGGTGAGTGTTCCCTAGGGAGTTATGGACTTTATATTAATTTATTTAGATTTTTTTTTTCACAAGAGTGATGAATAATTCGTAAGAATATTGCAAACTTGAGTAACAAGGACCGTGAACAAAACCAAAATTAACCTGGTATTGTAGAGACTAGTTAGATATTATTATGTGTCGCCAGGAAGTTAAATTATAAAAATACTACCCGTCAATGTTCAAAGTAATGTATTAAATAAACAGTACTGCTTCTTTAAATTAACAATTTATTTGCCCTATATACGTAAATCAACCGTTAACAGTGTTGGCGCGATTTTTTTCTTTAATTTAATAAAATAAAATATCGCTTCTCGCAGATTGACGGCAGTCGCACCGAGTATGAATAAATAATAATAAACTGTATGAATAAATCGTAAATATTGTAATGAAGCCAATACCTAACCTATGAATTTGAACGTGTCAAATTCGTGATAGAAAATGTGAGATAGACATATGCAATGACAGTTCAATGACAAGTCTGCACTCTTTTCGTGAATTGTCAAATAGCTTTTTACAATTAAGACCTCTATGCCAGCCAAATAGGGTTTGGTTTTGTATATTGATGACATAATTTTGATTTTGTTATTATGTCAGATATTTATGCGGTCGACCTGTCATCCGATGTTAAAGCTTTCACAGTGGTTAGATATTTATGCCGGGGGCAGTAGTCACATAATTCTGATTTAGATGGGTAATCAGATATTTTTAAGCGGCCGGATCCGATATTTATGCTGATCGATGCAAAACGATGTTTATGCCGGCCACAAAGCATCACATATTTTTACCATGGTGTCGTCATATACTTTTGCCCTCAATGGAGAATCAGATATTTTTGCAGGGCTGCCCATAGTCATATATTTATGCTGGTGACTGTACCTTACTTAGGCCACTCAGCAACCTTCGTGGCCTAAACAACCGCGTTTAGTCGAGTACCGACTCGACTGAAAAGCTCTTATTATGTCACGATTGTATAATAGTACATTACTTACCTAGGGCTGTAAAAAAAAGAAAGCCCGAAATCGCAGGTATTTGGGACCCGAGCCGCAGGCGAGGGTTGTAAATATGCGATAGAGGGCTTTCTTTTTTACTGCCCGTGGTGAGTACACAATTTTACGTCCCCACCTGGCCATAATGCGAGTTTTACCGTAAGCGTAGCGAGCGGTAAAACTCACATTATGGCCAGGTGGTGACGTAAAATACTATAAACTATTGTAGTAATATGTATTGTTTCAAAAATGTTCCGCAAGGTTGACTTTTACGGTTAAAACTGTGTCCATATTGAGTGTTGTCCACCAACGTCGTGGGGTGGGATTTGGCTGTTTTGCACCATTTATGAAAAATGCACTAAATTGGACTCAGCGCGAAGGGCTATTTCTGGCTTCGTATTAAATTAAACGGACTCCTAAAGTCGTCCGTTTAAACATAATACACAGCCAGCAATGTGCAACTTCGCCTCATCGTACTGTATATAATGTATTATTTCACACCACTTGCTCGACAATGCCAAATAATATCATACAAACCTTACCGAAAGGAAATCATTATAGGCCTTGGCTTTAGCCGGGTCATAATATTGTACTAAGTTTCATTATAACCCGCTGGTTAATAATGTGGTTTCACTTTCCATAGCTCTTATTGTTATATCCTTAAAGTCTTATTTCGTAAAGTCCGCACGGAGCCCAGCCCATTCCCGTGAGCCGGGGCCGGCGGCGCCGCGCCGAACGAATTAGAACGGTCCAGCCGTCTTCGAATAATCGGTGAACAACTGAACATACATAAAAAATCACCAGCCAAGAGCGTGTCGGGCCACGCTCAGTGTAGGGTTCCGTAGTTTTCCGTCCGTCACAGTAAGTGTCCCCACTTAAAAGAGTTAAAATAACACCGCCATGTAGGATATGATATGAGCGTTCCACGTACAGCGACATCTATCGGCATATTAAGTAAACTATTGCGCGCGAGCTTAAAGTATGGAAGATGATTTTTAGGGGATAATTCTTTATTGCGTAAACCGATTTTCACCGTTTTTACTTTATTTGAAAGCACGTCATTTCATTGTGATTTTGTAGAAATTACAGGTACCGTCGAGTTCCGTATCTTCGCCTGGATTTTGACACATTTCCCAAAAAATCTTTCAAATTTGAAAGCATTTTAGTACTTTACGGCCAAAAAACGTATTTTAGTACTCCTGACTATCAGTATATACCATTAAAGCTTTGAATTTCATTGGGTAACTTGGCAATAAATGGCCCCGAAGGCAATAGGCGAAGTTTGGTTGTTTTCTCCAATCTTCGCCTATGGCATGCCTTACCGCTAATTATAAACTTTTCTGGGACTTACACCTATCAAGTCTTATCTCCCTGGAACGTGTTAATATAATATGAACCTTAACTACACCAGACTAGGCACATTTAAAAAAAAATGTGTAGTAGGCGAAGATTGGCAACAGTCTGAAGTTGTTTACATACATTTTCTAAAATGATGCTAGGGCTGCCAAAAATTAACCAACATGTCAAATAAAGGAGAGTAATGGTTTATAAGTAAAAAAAAATGTTTATTATAAAAACAAAAAACGTATCTCTTTTCGCTTATCAGTATTTTCGTAATTGAGATCAAATCAACCTTTGGCTTCTACACATAATTACCTTTTCAAAGTGAGACCGTACAACCGTACAATGATTGCCTTCTAAGGGTCCCTTGTTCATACCAAGTATCTACTAGTACTACTGGGTACATCTACATATATCTTTATCTTACTAACTTTCCTCCAAATCGCTAATCCCATTTCCGAAAAACCAAACATAAGAAAATATGTACATTTGGAAACAAATTTGACAACCCTAGGGGTAGGCGAAGTTCGGTAATAAGATGGCCGCCAAATACCCTCACCAATGTTTTATCCAATTGTGACTTCTAAACGTAAGCTAGCCATTAAATAATAGTTACATATTAAAAAGAAATAGTTACAGGATATAATCATGTAAAAAGTTTAACATTACCTGGCCTGTATCACTGTTTAAAACTGAAGTTAAAACACTAGCTTAAAAAAACGTGTGGTCGGTGTCGCGCAAAAACCTCACTGAATGTCAACTATATGAAGTTAGCCACAGATCGTTTGAAGAATGTTGACACCCGTAAGAAATACTTTGTATTTAGTAGTTTTGTGTAAGGCTTGCACTAAAAACATTTTGTTAAAGTCAATTTATGTAAAAATAGGCGAACATAGGTAGCACAGGCGAAGATACGCAACACGACGGTACAATAAACACCTGCTTATACGGTTAAATTACAAACTTAGTTCAGAAATTATTTTGCAATTTTTTTTCAAAAACTATTCAACCTATCAAGTTCAAAATAATTTTCCTAGAAAGTTTTTATAAAGTTCTACTTTTGAGATTTTTATCATATTTTTAAAACTTATGGTTCAAAAGTTAGAGGGGGGGGGGCACATATTTTTTTACTTCTGGAGCGATTATATCCGAAAATATTTACATTATCAAAAAATGATTTTAGTAAACCCCTATTCATTTTTAAATACCTATCCAACAATATATCACGCGTTAGGGTTGAAACGAAAAACAAAATCACTCCCCACTTTACGTATAGGGGAGGTACCCTAATAAAACATTTTTTTTTTTCACTTTTTATTTTACCACTTTGTCGGCGTGATTAATACCAAATTTAATAACCAAACGTAATAGTACCAAATTTCAGCTTTCTAGTGCTAGCTAACGGTCACTGAGATTATCCGCGGACGGACGGACGGGCAGACATGGCGAAACTATAAGGGTTCCTAGTTGACTACGGAACCCTAAAAACAAATCCCGACGAATTGAGAACCTCCTCCTTCGAAATCTTGAAGTCGGTTGAAAAGAACCGACTTCACTTCACCTTAGCCTCCACCTTTTTCAAATGCACGAGCAGCTGTAAAAAATACTGAAATCACTAATAGGTGTAGTTGAAGTGCCCTCGATTTCAATAGGATCCCATCATCAGATCCTGACCTGGTTACAATGGCATTAACTGTAAAGTATACTCTTTCAAACAAAAAAAAAACAAATCGGTCCACTCCGTCTTCGAATAATCGGTGAACATACATAAAATAATTTTAAACAAAAAAGAACCGACTTCACTAAGCATCCACCTTTCCAACACCAAATGTTCGATCTGCTGTAAAAAATACTCAAATCACCATAGGTGTGCCTATAATAGTTGAAGAGTTCCCTCGATTTCTCCAGGATCCCATCATCAGATCCTGACATGGTTACAATGGGACCAACTGTGAAGTATACGCTTTCAAACAAAAAAAGAATTTTCCAAATCGGTCCAGCCGTCTTCGAATAATCGGTGAACATACATAAAAAAAAAAAAAAATAGCATAAACAAAGATCCCGACGAATTGATAACCTCCTCCTTCGAAATCTTGAAGTCGGTTGAAAAGAAAAAATATAAAAAACAAATTCCCAACGAATTCATAACCTCCTCCTTCGAAATCTTGAAGTCGGTTGAAAATAGAAGATAAAATTCAAATAAAATAGACTTATGTAACAAACATAAATTTTCACTTTTGATTTCTTTTGTATAATTCGCAAGAGGTGAGAAAAGTAGAGTATACTAATCGGGGATAAAGCTGTTTTCGTTGCGGGCGCGCTTGAACCCCTCACTGCACTGAGGACGCAGTCTTAATTACTCATAACTCGCTACGCTCGGGGGTTAAACCGGAGTCCTTCGTTACGTTCAGGATTGAATATCGCGCCCGTGACATAAAAAAAGTGCTTTATCCCCTTGCCCCCGTCTCTCAGGCTTCAATTAGGTAGTTAGTTTATGTTTTGTCTGTTTCTAACAAAAACAACTGTCACAGTGACAGATAAGGACAAAATATAAATTAACTAATTCAGCCCTGAGTGGCGTTTATGAATAAGGGAGCTGGTGTTGTGTAGGGAGGGGGGGGGGGGGGGATTAGTTGATTGTAATCTATTAATTTAGGCGCAGACTCACAGCATGTCTTTTCATTTGGTACATCACACGGTACCTATAGTTTGTAAAACTTTTCTATATTACTCCGCAAAAATGCCCCCCAATGTTCCAAACTCGTTAATTTACGTTACACGTGCGCCTTTCAATAGCCGCTTTACATATTGGCACAAAATTCCAGTTCAATTGGTCCAGTAGTCTCGGAGCAAATTGGCTTTGTTACAGACAGATAGAGACACAGCTCGAGGTTCTTTATAAATACCTATATACTACTATTACTGCTAGAAGAGCTATCGAAGAACAACAGGACGCACTATGTATAGAGATATACTAAACATATAGCACCAATACTAAGACTTCCGAATTACCAGAAGCACCGAGTTAAAAGATAGCTAACTTAGGTAATTTTAACTCGCCTTGGCAGTAGGTACCAATTGAGTTGAATGGTTCCTTAATTCAATTATCTTATTATTTTCTTAACGTGTTGCAGGTAGAGATACGTCAGCAATGTAGGTACATTACGTTCATATAATAAAGACGCTTCTTAGTAGTTTCACTTAAGTAGGCAAACCAAAACAGTCTTTGAGGCTTTTCTTAAGTTTACACCTAAAAGGTATTTATTTATTTATTTCATTCGTAGAATACAGCCCGTTTAATGCAGCAGTCTAAGCCACGTACGCGTACAGCGCTATGGTAATCGATTATTGTATCATGTTAAATTATTTCAGAGCTCAAGCTTATAACCGAAAATCAAAGTTCACTATAAATATTTAAGGTAGATAGAAGAAATGAAAAGAGGGTGGAGGCAGGAAGATGGTGGGGCTGGGTCGCACCTCATGATCTCGTGCTCTCGTTGTTCCTCCTGCCGCTGGCGCAGCATGACGCCCTCGATGATGGCGCGCTCCTCGGGCGTGAGGTGCGACAGGTCCGGCATGTCGGCCATGGCGTGCAGGCGGCGGCAGGCCGCGAGCGCTGCGCGGGTGCGCGGGCCCGCCGCGATGCGGTGCTGTGCCCGCGGCGCGACGTTCGAGCGCCACTCCGTTCGGAGGTTTATTTAATAATGCCGGACGGGCCAATGGCGCGCGCCCGCCGACTGACGTCAGCGCGATTATTGATTACGGCGTTCCACCGGCCGCCCTGCCCGCGCCCTCGCTCCCCTCGCTAGCGCCTCTGCACGTTGCGGCCGCGGTACCTCTCTCCGACACCTTCAAGTGCGCGCGCACCTCAATCTGCACCTGGATGTTGCCATTTCAAAACAAATTATATTTTACCGTTTATTATTACTCCTTGCCACATCTCAGTATTATAAATAAAACTTATTTTACTGTTTATATTTTGCTTTATTAAGGTGGTAGAAATAAAATAATACAGGTCTAACTTTGTTGACTGCATATACTACATAATTGACTAGTTCTTGCATGATGTTTGTTTTTCCAAGTCCATTAATTCAAAATCACTAAAATATTGTTGTAAACGGGATGTTAATTCATCCGACGGATTAAGATGATTGGTAGTTCTATTTCCTATTTTGTAGTAAACAACTCAACTCAGTGATAGATTTATACAGTTCGTAAGATAGGTTGTTTGTCAACTTACTAAAAGGAATGATTTTACAGGGCAGGACCGCTCCTGCAGATCCGCATCTATGCCAATTATTTTGAGATCACGGCGTACGTACGGCGACGGGATATTTTAATCGCAGTCCAGCGGGGCGGGCGGGCACTCGCCCGGTAGGTGGTTAAATTCATCGTTATGGAACAAGCTCTTAGTACCGTCGCCCCATGGAAACCTCTTCGTGCGCCTTCGCATGTACTCGTAATCGCGGCAGTCGCCTTTAGGGTGAGGGCAATGGCTCAAGCAATTAAGCGTATGAATGAGAATCACAGGTAGCATGAGGAGGAATATGTACTTGTATGGTTTCCAGGTACCTTTGCCATGGTGGAAAACAGGGCAGCAGGGGTTGGGCGCGATCTTTTTGGGGCGGCACTCTACCGGAGGCGCGGGCTTGCTGCCGCCGCAGCCGCACTGGCCGGGCGGCGTGCGCGGCGGGCAGCACAAGCTGTAGGACCGGCGGTTGCACGCAGTCTGCGCCAATCTTATTGTATGTTGGGCTAAGTTCATTGCTAATTTTGTGATTTTTATAAAATAAAATATTACGCTAAAAATTTTGTGACATACTGTTTTGACAAACCGGGTTATTAACTTTCATAATGCTTGCAAAAATGCAGAATATAAACAACCAGTACAGCCAGAACAAAAAGGTGAAGTTCGGCCTGTTTGAGATCAAGGTTCAAGAACCCTAGTATTATTTTATTAGTGATCCAGTTTTATTTTCTCTGTATGAACGGGGTACGATTTATTTTTGTATTTTCTCTTATAGATAGTTACGAGTATATAACTTATATACCTGTGTATTCACCGGACTAAATATTAATATATTTTTAAATACTTGCTGTACATACCTACTAATGTTTTTTTTTATGTAAAAATCATCTTTATCTTCTTGCCTAAACGATCTACGATTAAAATGGAATAAGAAGTGTCGCGGGCTAGGCAATATTACAAAATTAAACGAACTTACCTGTAAGTGAAGTTCTACTTGAATTATACGATGTGCCTAGCCGTGGCCTAGCCCGAGACACCAGGCGTCCTCTCGGGCTTTACATTCATCACAGCAATGTTTTTATACCCATACTGGGAGTTGGAGGCTACGGGGAAGGTTTATAAAGATAAACCTTTCAGCAAAGCTCTAAAAGTAATGAAGATGTCAGTAATGTCCTCAATTCAAAGTTTTTATTTACGCCTAAATGTCTGAACGACACGTAAATAAAAATAATAAAGATCTTATAAAGATATTATGCAAGTGCAAAGTTGTATGCAAGTGATTGCAGTGTTCTTTGTTGTTCTAAAATGTTGGTTTGGCACCGACTTCAAAAATTAAGTAAATACCCAGATAATTCTAAATTTTCTTATTATTGGGTATTAATTACTTTTTGGCAGAAATTAGCTTTACGGGGTAGGAATAGAGACGGGATAGGGACTGGATAATGGGGTGAGTGGTGAGGTACTTATATAAAAATAATTTTGTGGCTTTTCAGTGGGTTGGTTTTTTGAAGGCGGTTCTCTTTTTTTAAGAAGTTTAATTTCATTATCATTTTAACATAGTTTGTTTCGGTTTTTATTTTTGTATTGTTTTCATTTTTGTTTTTCTTTCATACTTTTCAGTGATAAATACTTTGTTTATCTTACAACAATACATACTTAAGAAACATAAAATTAATATGCTACCCTAACGCGAGATAATCGCGGATACTACGGGTCCGTTACGTAATAAAACAAGGGTCCTAATTACATACAGTTGCATACATTACTTCATCTACACACCTACTATAAACCCTATAAAACGGTTCAGAAACTATGTAATGACATGCATTGATAACAGGGCAACCCCTAACATATAAGCGAAATATTATATGCTATAGAAGAAGAAGAAGAATAAGAAGACGAAGAACAATAAGATAATGATTATTCTCCTATAGAATAAGATAATGATGATGAAGATGATGATTATGAAGACGAAGAAGAACAATAAGATGATGATGGAAAAGAAGGTGAAGGTGAAGACGATGATGAAGAAGGAGATGATGATGATGATTATGAAGAAGATGCAGAAGAGAACGACGAAGGAGATGCAGAACAAGACGACGAAGAAGATTAATAATAATAATAAGAAGAAGCGGAAGAAGAAGAAAAAGATGATGATGATGATGACGATTTTTCAAGCTAATTTGGATTTTGCTCATTGTTATTAATGCGGTTAAAAATCGGTCGAGTTGAAGTAATATAACGGATCCATGCGGACGACGCACTGTGGGCTGAAAATCGGCTTTCATAGAAATAGAAATCGATTTCATAATTTGTACCTTTTTTTTCTTGAAACAGCTTTAGCTAGGTATTAATATGTCCCAAAATGAGTCTGAGGTAATTTGGTTGGGAAAAAAAATTATAATAAAATAAAATAAAATATGTATGGAGCGAATGAGAAAAATCAAATTTTCTTCAAAAATAAAAGCCAAACCGTTATATCCTCGCAGATGGTTATAGTGCCAATTATTCTTGATTTTCTGTCATACTCAATTTTTTTCTACCAGGTGCGCTTTTTTTTTAAATCAATTTAAAAAAAAAAAATTCATGTTTTTTTAGAAATAGGTTTTAATAATTACTTTGACATTAATAAAAAATTCTGAGTCCATTTGAGTCAAAAACTTGGAGCAGTGAGCTTTTTTTTCGACATAGATGTATGGAGCGTTTCGGACATATCAGTTTTTCTTCAAACATAAAAAATAAACCGTTATATCCTCGTAGGTGGTTATAGTCCTAATTATTCTTGATTTTTTGTCATACTCAATTTTTTTGTACCAGGTGCACTTTTTTTTTAAACGATTTTTTCAAAAAGAAAATTTTTTTCGCGTTTTTTTTTAAATAGCTTTTACTCATTACTTTGACCTTAATAAAAATTCTGATTCCATTTGAGTCAAAAACTTAGGAGCAGTGAGCTTTTTTTCGAAATAGATGTATGGAGCGTATGGTCATGTCAGATTTTCTTCAAACATAAAAAATAAACCGTTATATCCTCGCAGATGGTTATAGTACCAATTATTATTGATTTTTTGTCATACTCAATTTTTTTTTACCAGGTGCACTTTTCAAAAAAAAAACTATTATTTCAAAAAACATAATTTTTTCGAGTTCAAGAAAATCAATTTAAAAAAAAAGTGCACCTGGTAGAAAAAAATTGAGTATGACAAAAAATCAAGAATAATTGGTACTATAACCATCTGCGAGGATATAACGGTACATTTTTTATGGTTGAAGAAAATCCGATATGTCCGATACGCTCCATACATCTATTTCGAAAAAAAGCTCACTGCTCCAAAGTTTTTGACTCAAATGGGCTCAGAATAATTTATTAAGGTCAGAGTAATGAGTAAAAGCTATTTCTAAAAAAAAACTCGAAAAAAAATTTTTTTTTTAAAATCGATTTTTAAAAAAAGTGCACCTGGTAGAAAAAAATTGAGTACGAAAAAAAATCAAGAATAATTAGGACTATAACCATCTGCGAGGATATAATGGTTTATTTTTTATGTTTGAAGAAAATCTGATATGTCCGAAACGCTCCATAAATCTATGCCGAAAAAAAGCTCACTGCTCCTAAGTTTTTGACTCAAATGGACTCAGAATTTTTTATTAAGGTCAAAGTAATGATTAAAAGCTATTTCTAAAAAATACTTGAAAAACAATTTTTTTTTAAATCGATTTTTTAAAAAAAAAGTGCACCTGGTAGAAAAAAATTGAGTATGACAAAAAATCAAGAATAATTGGCACTATAACCATCTGCGAGGATATAACGGTTTGGCTTTTATTTTTGAAGAAAATTTGATTTTTCTCATTCGCTCCATACATATTTTTTTCTAATATTATTATAATTATTTTTTTTCCCAACCAAATTACCTCAGACTCATTTTGGGACATATTAATACCTAGCTAAAGCTATTTCAAGAAGAAAAAGGTACAAATTATGAAATCGCTTTCTATTTCTATGAAAGCCGATTTTCAGCCCACAGTGCGACGTCACGGGTATCCTTTTGGGTGCCATTCATTTATTACGTAAGACGATTTAGCGGGGGGATTGACCATGCCTTACTTCTACTTACGAGAGACGTAATAAATGAACGACCCGTTTTTGTATACTAAAACCTTCTCCAGAATGTAACAAATACTTTTCTGAAAACCGCATCAAAATCGGTTCAGACAAACGCGAGATAATTGCGAACAAACATACATACATACATACGGGTCAAACTCAGAACCTCCTTTTTTTAAGTCGGTTAAAAATCAGAACCACCGGATATTCAGGCGACAAGGTTACTGGATTAATCACGATAAAAAAAACATTATTCATTACATTATTATTCTAGTGGTAAATTTTAATTAAGTATGAAATTTTAAAAATGACTTATGAATCACGGGGCATTTTCTATAAGAATTGTATTTTTGGGTACATAATAATAATAAATATGTATAAAAATAATGTATTACAAATACTTCATACTATTTTATACATAGCATTTTATGCGGTTTTTTCATTAAAACCGTATGATATATAATAATGACAGATGGGTTATGCACGCTCCAAAAGTGAAGCACTTAATATGAGTGAATTCACACAACTGTCGCTAGTCGCGCACCGGCCAGCGTGAGATGCGGACGTGCGAATGAGCTCCCCTCACCCGCATGAGAAAGAGACAAACTGTAATTTTCTAACAATGACAAAGATGTAATGATTGTCAAAATAGACAAACATAACAGAATCGTTGCTAGGTTATGAAATTACTCTGGAGTATTTTTTCTGCTCATTTTGTGAGTATAACCCATCCATAGTAAATATCATTGTTAATACCTAGAGTTTTTCGACCTTTTAGGGAATAAGGAGCCTTAAGTGCAGTTGCACCTAGTTCTTCACAGAAAGATAAGTACGACAGAGTAGAGTGGTGGCCTATATTGCGCTCAGCAGTAACCTAATTACAAAAAACCGGTCAAGTGCGTATCGACCCACGATATGGAGTTCCGTAGTAGAGTAAAAGCCCTGTTACACTTTACTTTTTTTAGTGTCCTAACTATAGTCTGGCCAGCCAACGAACGCAGTAGCAATGTACAGCGAACAAAAGTATGACAACACTAAGAATCAGTGAAAAAAGCAGCAATAATCATCAAATTTTATGTTTTTATTTTTGGTGGTATTTCCGCCCCTTTCATTAGGTGACAATCTACGGTGTGTAAAAAGAAGACGGATATATTTCGTCTGATCTGTCACCAGTTGCAACAGATAATATGGTTGAGGCAATTGATATGTCCCTTAAAAATTAATTTAAATTTAATTGGGAACGTTGCAGAAGTTCTATCTCACTCGCGCTTAAGATGAGAGAGTGAAATGCACTGGAAAGAAATTCAAAGTGAATTGAAATGTTCGTCATGAAATACGGTGTCTCATCAGTCTCATCACAAAGGGTTGCAACATGTACGTATTTTGAATTTGCCGCGCGTTTCTACTGACAGAAATGGTTTGCCAGACTATAGCATCCTAATCAGGATCGTAACTTTTTTCAATAGTAAATTTGTTAAAATAGCAGACAGGGAACTATACGCTGGGAAGCGGCGGCGTGCGATACCCGAGATCAGAAAAGAAAATGCAACAACAGGTGATAATTACATGTATTGAATCTTCACATTCGATCACATATAATCAGTTTAAAATATAAGTTTGTAAAAGTCATAACTATAAGTACATTGAAATAAAATATAAATGGGACGACACAATCTCTTACACGCAGTAGCTAGCTAGAGCGCCATGACAATATAAGAAGGTACTCTGTGACAAGAAGGAAGTGACCTCCACAGATTAAGTAACAATATAGACTATGAACAATGTATGGCATAGACAAATTATCATAGACATAATATTTCCAACAAAATTTACTTGCTAAATACGGTTAGACTTGACTAAATTTAGGAACTAAATCATTTAGGAAGCTAAGTAGTACAAGTTTAACAGGGCTTTAACGGTACAAAGACGAAGCGTGCATTCAGTTTACGTACAGCCGTTGATTAATTTGACGCAAACTTAGCGTCGCCATCATTATCAACTTTTCAGAGTTTTTCCCTTGTCTGTTGAGTAACATCCAGCTAATACCTGTTCCTTTCGTGTTTCGTTTTCTTTCCTGTTTCGTGGATCCAAAAATATGAAAAAATTAGTGTCCGACCGAAATTTCGGTTTCGGTTTCGGCCAGTTTCGGCCAAAAAATCAAGTTTCGGCCCGAGTTTCGGTTTCGGCCAAAAACGGCCGAACCCTTCGGCCGCGCCGAAACTTACAACATCGTACCTTCGGGTCGCGCTCGGCTAACGTCGGGCGCGCTCGGCACGGTTGGCAAATTGGCAATATGGCGTCGCTCGCCTGACTCCGCCGGCAACTACCTAAATCATCAGTGCCATAGATGAATATGTATAATCAGTGCGCTTTGCTCGTGTAGACGTGTCAATACGTGTTGTGTTTGTTCCGCGAATAATGGTAAGTAGTTTGATCAAGTATTTTAGTTTGTTTTTTTTTTGTGAATTCGTCATGTCATAGTTAATATTTAACGCTTTATTTTAATAGTTTGATTAGTTTGCTAACCTATTGACGAATATATTTAATTTTAAAGGTGTAAGTGCCAAGGTTAAGTACCTGCTTCATTAAAGTTTCAAATTCATCTTAAATAGTTGCGTGTACTATTAATGTAATAACGATTGTAGGTACCTGCCTATGCAATAAAATGAAAGGTGAATAGTTATTAATTTAAATTTAATATAGACGTGTAATGTTAATGTAATGTTGCGAGTAATGTAATGGTGGGAGTAGGTATTTTATTACCAAAGGTGATCAATTTGATTATTTTGATTATCTAATTATATTTGAATTAGCCATTCGAGGCTAACTGATTGTGATATTTGTAAGTATAATTAAAATGTAAGTAACTGAAAATGTGAAAATAAATAAACATAATATATGAGCATCATATTTTAATAATAAATTTGTTTTATTTTATACCACCATTAAAAAATCGCTAACTTTGTGTTACAAATAATGTATTTTTTTCACTTTATAGGGTAGTTAAATTTTCAAACAGAACCTCTGTAACTGTGCTGAAATTTCATTGTGATAAATCTTTGAAAGTAGAAACCTGTAATTATAGGTCGGCGAGATATTAATTTTAGAAAAAAACGGGCTTACTAACATTTTTTCGACTTTTTAAGGACTTTTTTTTTTATGAAAGGTTCGGTTTCGGTTTCGGTTTCGGCCGAAACTACAATGAAACCGAACCTTCGGTTTCGGTTTCGGCAAAATAACATGTTTCGGTCGGTCACTAGAAAAAATCCTTTAAGTGATTCTTAATATAAAAACCCGCTTTTAAACGGTGTGTACCGTGGCGAAAGGTCTAGCCGTCATAATACACCAATCATAATTAATCTTTTTTTTCTGGGATACCCGTTCAAACGGGTATGAGCTCAAACTCAAGATGGCTGCGCTGTCTTTAGAGTAGTTTTTTGTTTTTTGCTCATTTACGTAGTTCAGTGTCTAATATTGATAGTTTATTGTGCGGTTACCTAACAAACAAGTGTGCAGCTAATGAAAAATTAGTCTAAAAACACGCGTAACCACCCTTTAGTTGAATAAACGGTTATCCAGGGTCACGGCCACCCACGTGTTTGTAAGGAGGCTATCACCTTACAATCGGCAAGGCCTCAACCGAACAACAATGCTTAAATTTTATTAAAATTCAATACAATCAAAAGTACATTTTGACGTCGGCAGAATTCACCTTGCTAAAATTGGCGAGGAGTAAAAGCCATTAAATAAAAAATAAAAATAAAAAAACTTTTTTTTATTGGTGTTTTGACAGCTGCTGTCATAAAAACCTTTCGTCACGGTGCTGCCATCTATTGAAAATCTCGATAGCGCCCGAGGCCCCCCCGATAAACGCCCGCTACGCTGTAAAAAATACTCGAAAAATACAATAGGTGTGCCTATAATATTTATTTATTCATTTCTTTCTTTATTTACACATAAGTTGACAGTATTACAAGCACTTACGTGGTAATATACAATGCAAAAAGTTCCCTCGATTTCTCCAGGATCCTATCACCAAAACCTGACCTGGACCAACTGTAAAGTATACTCATTGAAACAAAAAAAATATTTTCCAAATCCGTCATAGGTTCCGAATAATGGTGAATATACAAAAAATTGCAAATCAAAGATCCCGACAAATTGAGATCCTCCCCCTTCGATTTTTGCAATTTTTGTAATATTTGTGATTTATGTAATTTTTGTAAGTTTTGTAATTTTTGTAATTTTTTCGATAAGGAACTTCGTTCCAAAAAACACGCTCCCTTGGGGTGATGGGGAACCAGTTTCAAATTTTTGAACCGAACAGATGGTTCGCATTTCGTTGGTTTGCAATGGAGTAAGATTTATATACAGGGTGTAATCGTTAAGTGTGGCCAGGCCATAATTCCGTAAATATAACAGATATCAGAAAACTTCCAACTGATATCGAAAGTGCGTTACCCAATGAGTAAAATTACATTAATAACTTTTTTTAAATAAAATCAGAACTATCCCAAACATTAACTTCAAACCCGGACCGACGTTCGGGTAAAGACTAGTTTGTACGGTCTAGTCATTTCACAGTTATCAAATTATTCATGAATTGTTTTATTTTATTCCATATCAATCAATTATCATGTTATTACAGTTTATTCGTGCAAATAATGAATCTCAAGCACTTTTATCTCTTACGGCACCGACGTTCTTCTTTGGGAGTGAGTCGTCGTAGGTACTATATACTGTATGGGAGCGTTTAAACTTAATATTTTTAATATTAATACTTTTATTTAAAAAAAGTTATTAATGTAATTTTACTCATTGGGTAACGCACTTTCGATATCAGTTGGAAGTTTTCTGATATCTGTTATATTTACGGAGTTATGGCCTGGCCACACTTAACGATTACACCCTGTATATACTACAGTCATTTTACGGGCGGCTAGTATGGGGAATTGGATATAATATTTACTACTAATATTTTTAGTGTAACGGATATATCATGATACAAGTATTATTTACGCAATGAAATTCTACAAAATATCGTTATTCGCTAACCGTCACAAATATGTACACACATATTACAAGCGTTTTTCTTGTAGGATTTTAATGAATATATCGTTTCTAAGTCATTTAAAATGTGTAAGAACAAACTACCAATTATTACTATTTGTTTCTAGCGAATTAGGATATATATCGCCCGCGCCGTACATTTTGTTATTTATGTGGTTTTACATGGACACGGTTTCTTGTTTTTCGCTTTAAACAGAAAGAAGACTTAAATATCGTCATATTTACAAATAAAAATAATTGATATTATTGTAAATAAAAATATACAATTTTTTTATATATATTTTTTTACCTATTTAACTACTTCCGGGTGAAAAGTTGGTAGGATTTTTGCATATATTATCTATAAATATTCCATAAGAATGAATTTAAAAAAATCAGGCTATTATAAATTAATGTTTGACGCAACCGTATCTTTACTGTACTAATACTGTATAACGTAGGTAAAGGTAGTCAAACTCGTAACGTAAGTTCAAATCATATTAAGCGCATCGCAACACAAAGCTGGGCGGCGGGAAATTTTCTATAGATGCGTTCTGTTCTGGTTTTTTTATGGTACACGCATGGCACACGTACTAGTAGTTTATGTAACTGTTACGTATATAATAAGGGTCCTTAAAATACGAGTGTGGTTTTATGAAACGACCGCAGGCTAGTTTCATAATAAGATCACACGAGTGTTTTAAGGCCTAATTACGTACAGTTGCATACACTGCTTTATCTACACACATATTATAAATCCTAAATGAAGTGTTCAGAAACCATTAGAATGACCGACATTGCACCGCCATGATCAACTCGATTGTGCCGGGGTCGGGCGGGCGCGTGCCGGCAGGCTGAGAGGAGGGTATATTACCGTACATAATGAATTTTCATACGTTTTAACCACACTCACTGATATTTCGTTACTGGTTGCAGTGATGATGGTAATTACATGCGGTTTCCGAACGCGGAATAGAGGATTTATGATATTGGTGTAGAGAGGGTGTAGATAAACAATTTTCCACTCTAAAAATCATCTAAAAATATATCAACCCTGTATTTCGAAAAATATATCAAGACTGAATTCCGCCGAGATCTGGGCTGAACTCCGCTATGGCGCTCCGCTACCGCTACTACACCTCCCTAAATGGGGCCCTAACCACAAGGACGCCGCAATACCTTAGATGCGTTAAGCAATCGCTTAAAAAAATGTCGTTGGGGGCCCGATTTAGGCAGGTCTAACACCGGTATTAGTTGGAGATACCGGCCTGCCGTAGTTAGCTGTGCGCTACGTTCGTAGCTAATTCCAGCTTTGTATTGTATGGTAGCGGAAGTCCGCTAAACACAGAGAGCCCGCCTAGCGGGTTTTTGGTGCGGAAAATGTTAAGTAATAAAAACCGAAAGCGATTCGATCCACGCCAACAGTTTTGCCGGCTATGCACTTGATTTTCAGCAAATTACTGGGTGGCTGATGGCAGTCATGGCCGTAAGGTAATAACGTAATTACCTTTGGCCATCGCGCTAAATTATGAATACATGCACGCTGCCAACTGCTTAATGACTACGTTGACTGTTTCTGATTCACAGGGCCTTGGGTGATATTGAAAAAATATATTTCCTTTCCTGTGTAGGTATACTATACGACTTCCTAGATAGCGTATATTGAATATTTTCTTATAGTATAATTTATTAATCGGCTGAACAAAATATATACCTAAAAGGTAGGTCGCTGCATTATTGAGGATCCTCGCGAGTAGCAAGACTGGGGCAATGCAAGTAAAGGCGCGGGATATTACGTTGTACAGTCACCGGCAATAGTATCTTCCTACATGAAGGCCGCAAAAATATGTGACACGGTCTTATGGCCCTACAAATAAGAATGTGTCACATATTTTTGCGGCCTTCGTGTAGGAAGATACTATTGCCGGTGACTGTACCAAGTTCACGGGTGTACCCATAAGGTGTACCTAAAGGTGTCCACAGACGTTAGCGACGGGTCAACCGATTAGAGTGAGAGGGAACTATAATTAGAATTTAATGAGACGAAAATTATCAAATCGATTGTCGTGGCAAAGACGCGCCATATTTTTTTGATTGACTTCGAAAATTAATCATTTAGTTAACTTTGCAAATTCTATACAAAAAAAATTGTAGAATATAATATTCTTACAAAAATAATTTGTTTATAAAACTATACTGTAAAGTGTTATTATTGGTTGAAAGTGAGTATTATATTCTTTGGTTGAAAACGTGTGTAAAAATAGAGGTCGAGGACACTCAACGTCGAAATGTTGGGACGTCGTGTTGATGCCAAATCACGCCATGAATGGACACCATAACAGCTGCATGTAGAGCAAATAATACAGGGTGTTTGGTAACCGGATGCAAAGCCGAAAGTAGGAGATAGTCTAGGTCATGTAGAACATTTTTAGCCATACTTGTCTTAGACAAATGTTATTAGTTTTTTTTTAATTTAAATTTTAAGATTTGTCGGAGAAAACTGCAAAACTTCAGACTAAATCGATAATTAGTACTTTTTTTACTGCAGGTAGATTTTTTTTGTTTTATTTCTTATTGTGCAATGTCTATCAAACACTAGAAAAGTGATTTCAAACATCTGTGTCTAAAGAAAACAAGTTGACAGCGATTTAAAATTTTAGTTACATGAAAATGTAAACGATTTAAGTGATTTCAAAGTACGATAAAAAAAAAACTAAAATAGCCACGAATTTTCAAACCATTTTAAAAACATGCTTGGCTTTTACCCTTTTATTTAAGCTATCAAACACGACTGTAGCTACTGTATCCTTGAAAATAAGCCACCTAAACCAACTGGGTAGCTAAAATGTTTCACTCTACTTGTGATACTTGTGGTAGTTGTGGTGACGAATCTCATTATGATTTTACAATAAAACATTGGTTCTGAATACTAAGTTGGCGTTGACTTGACATTTGACTTGTTTTAAAAGGGTTAAGTGTACTGGACAAAACTACCACATGCAATTTTAACAAACAAAGGCTTGCGGCGGTGAGAGACAAAAGAGACTGATAGCGGCAGGCGGTGAGCGGCGTTAAACAAAGATGATCGGTTTTGTGCTTTATTGACAAAGATAAACTGATTAGCTACATGAGTATTTGTGCAAAAACTAGTAATTTAGTCTAGTTACAACTTCAGTTGCGATTAGACGTTCATTGTGGTTTAATTTCCCGCTCTCATCTCAATTTACCGTGTCAAGTTGTAGCTGCCGTAGGCGCTCCTTCACGTGTAATTACGACTTCTTCATTGTAAACATGGAGTTTACGAACGAAGAATACGCCGACATTATCTACATGTACTGCAAAGCTGACAGTAATGGAGCGATGGCCCGACGGATGTACCAAGAGCGTTTTCCAAACCGGAGATTGCCTAATGTGAGAGTGTTTTACAATTCATTCCAAAGGCTACGTGAGAATGGTATTGCTGTGCAACATGGAGGGAATCCAGGACGTAATCGCCCTGAAGTGGAGAAAGACGTTCTACAGGCATTTGCAGAGGATCCGAATACGAGCATCAGAGTGGTAGCTCGTAATCTGAACTTGTCCACATGGAAAGTATGGGCCACAATGAATCGTGAGGGAAAATATCCTTTTCGCGGCATCGGAGTTCAAGGTTTGGACGAAGGAGATCCTGCACGCCGAGTGGACTTCTGCCGATTTTTACTCAATGCGGATATCGAAGACCGACGTTTTTTGCGAAGCATTCTTTGGACCGATGAATCGAAATTTTCCCGGGAGGGGATCACAAATTTCCATAACCTACACCAATGGGCTGACAAAAACAACAATCCACATTGGAAAAAGCAAGTGTCCTTCCAAAGAAGGTTTTCCGTCAATGTGTGGGCTGGAATCATCGGCAGAGTCCTTATTGGGCCACATTTTTTGCCAAATAATTTAAATGGGGCAAATTATTTGGAATGTTTACAAAACGATTTGCCCAGGCTTATTGACGAAGACCAGCTGCCCGGTGCAGTGACATTTCAACACGACGGTTGTCCCGCCCATTACTCTCTGGCTGTAAGGGAGCATCTGGATAACTGTTTCCCGGACGGTTGGATCGGCAGAGGCGGACGAATCCCTTGGCCCGCTCGGTCACCTGATTTGACACCATTGGATTTTTTCGTTTGGGGCCGAGCTAAGGAGCTAGTCTACACACAAGAGGTCATTAATACCGTAGAAGAGCTGAGGGAGAGGATAGAAGCGGCGTTCGAAAGGATGAGGGAAGAAATGATATTCGGAACAACCACCACAGAAGTAAGAAGACGGGCTCGTGCTTGTATTCAAAACGGCGGGTCACATTTTGAAAACGAGCGATGATGTGTAATTTTAATGTGTTGATCGTAAAAATAAATAACTTATCTTTTATGCTTTTGTTTTAATTTACCCTAAACATTCCCTCTTATTAGTACAGGTAGCCTATTTTCAAAGATAAAATGGCTTGAGACATGATTGTCTTATCGCCCGCCGCCTGCCGCTATCAGTCCCTTTTGTCTCTCACCGCCGCAAGCCTTTGTTTGTTAAAATTGCATGTGGTAGTTTTGTCCAGTACACTTAACCCTTTTAAAACAAGTCAAATGTCAAGTCAACGCCAACTTAGTATTCAGAACCAATGTTTTATTGTAAAATCATAATGAGATTCGTCACCACAACTACCACAAGTATCACAAGTAGAGTGAAACATTTTAGCTACCCAGTTGGTTTAGGTGGCTTATTTTCAAGGATACAGTAGCTACAGTCGTGTTTGATAGCTTAAATAAAAGGGTAAAAGCCAAGCATGTTTTTAAAATGGTTTGAAAATTCGTGGCTATTTTAGTTTTTTTTTTTTCGTACTTTGAAATCACTTAAATCGTTTACATTTTCATGTAACTAAAATTTTAAATCGCTGTCAACTTGTTTTCTTTAGACACAGATGTTTGAAATCACTTTTCTAGTGTTTGATAGACATTGCACAATACGAAATAAAACAAAAAAAAATCTACCTGCAGTAAAAAAAGTACTAATTATCGATTTAGTCTGAAGTTTTGCAGTTTTCTCCGACAATTTTTTAAATTTAAATTAAAAAAAAACTAATAACATTTGTCTAAGACAAGTATGGCTAAAAATGTTCTACATGACCTAGGCTATCTCCTACTTTCGGCTTTGCATCCGGTTACCAAACACCCTGTATAATACTCGTACTCACTATATAGATATTGTAGAGTAGGTATCAAATATCTACATAAAAGTATCTAAGAATATAATTTATATAATACTCACTAGGTATCAGTAAAGAAAGAAAATTGTTTATTTAGTGGTACAGAAAATAGTAACAACATATCAACTTAATCTATTTACATCTTAACCCTAGTACAGAGCACCAAAAAAGATGCCGCCCAGCATATGCCGATAGCTAAAGATTAGCCATGGCGCTGGTTTTCAGGGCAACCAAGAGGAGAGAATGAAATTCAACTAAAGCTAACAACCTAAAATTAACAATTCAATACAGAGGTCGCAACGCAAGTTAATTAGAACACACAAAAAACAAGGAAACTATACCTAAAACGCAGGAAAAACACGCGCGTAAATAAGTTATCTTAATATCTTTGATTAAAGTAATTTATCAAAGCTTAATATCTAGAACTAGTTCAGTGAGTTCAGTAGATAACCAGAAACATCAGCTCATGTGTTTGTAGTTCGATTAAATACTTTTTAATGTTAATTTTGAAGGAAGCTAACGACGTACAGTTTCTAATCGGTGGTGGACAGAGAGTTCTAAACCAGGAGAGGCCCTGAGTATCATTTCCCGTCTGGCAAAAGTATTGGCGGAAAATCTAGTACATCTATAAAAACTATTTCAACAATCGATGTCACGCCATTTTCGTCATCGCTGTCAATGGAAACAAGCTCCGTGAAAATGCCCTTATGCGCTGTTTTTGTATGTAAAAAAATGTTATATTTCGTCTAGTTTACAAAAAGATGAAACACCATTTCAGATGTAAGTACAGTTTTACTTTATTTATCATTACTTTCGTAATAAAAGATTTAACCTAAATCGAAAATCAGGCTTTGTTTACAGAATCGATTCAAAGACAATCGTTTTCTTTCTGACGGGCAGTAACTATTTGACGTTTGACACTTCTCCATATTTAACGCGCTTAAGGATTGCTGTCTTCTATATTTTGTTTGAAAATACAATCAAAAATGATCCTTGGCTTTTTTGTTTGACATTTCCAAAGACTGCATCCAATAATGAACCATATGTTAACCTTTGTACAGTCGACTATCTATTGCTCCATTTAGTGTTATGAAGTATAAAAATAATATGTCAAATATGTTTGGTTTTTTCAAGTCAAAGGTACATCTTTGTCGGTTATCAATAAAGCGTTGCTGCCATAAAAATTCATGTAGAAATAAACTGTATTAACAACCGACAATGATGTACCTTTGACTTGAAAACTTCACATGCGTGCTACCTCGCCCCCCTCAGATTTTGGCAGACTTTTTTGTTTGGAAAGATGAGGCGAAGCGTACTCCATTTATAGAGCTTTATGGTGGTGGCAGATTATTCCAACACTTCGTCGCAGCGTACCGGAAGCTGCCACGAAAAGCTGATGCACTGTGTTTCAGGCCAATAAGCCGTTGGGCAGTTGGGCACCCCGCACTGGGCGTGTAGAAAATTTCAATTTGTCATACAAATAAGATGGTTGCATACAGTGCATAATTTCAAAAACTAACGAAGACAAGTGCATGGTACGCCTGGCTTTCATATTTAATAGTTTATATTCATTTAAAAATGGAGTGATGTGAGAGCGGTGAGGGACATGAAAGCAATATCGAGCGCAAGCATTTTGTATGCGTTGTATTAGCGCAGAGGTACACGCCAGCCAGATATCACATATCACTAGGCATCATGTTCAAAATGCATGTATTGCGGTTGCCATTGTTTGCTTGATACAATTCGGACCGTACCGTACCGCAAAACGCATGATGGATAAACGTCGATTTTTATTTTTTTTGGCGGGAACGTTGAAAGAGAAAGGCGCGTTGGTGAAAATATTTTTTGCAAATTAATTTTAAGTTGTAAATTTGAACATTTCTTTGTATATTTTTTATGTAAAATAGTTTCTATACTG
Source organism: Pammene aurita (assembly GCA_947086415.1). Lineage (NCBI taxonomy): Eukaryota > Metazoa > Arthropoda > Insecta > Lepidoptera > Tortricidae > Pammene > Pammene aurita. The sequence continues at coordinate 18,514,174 of OX352289.1, forward strand.
TTAGTTTTGTAAATAATTACTTAGTTCGTTTCCCCATAATGGGGAAGCGCACAGGGCGTAGCGGCCGTAAACGTTCGCGCGTTGCAGTTGAGACACAATTGCAAGGAATGGATCAGGACTTACCTTCTTCATATTCATCGTCGTCTTCATATTCTGATGCAGAAAACGCAGAAAACAATGAACGGCCTTTAGCTAAGAAACGGGACAAGGACAAGTACACACCGTATAAAGCAGGGAACTATCACAGGTTGTATGATGAAAACTCACAAAAGAAAGAATTTATTGTCTTCCTCAATCGCGAAGAAGATAATACTAAAATTATGGACAAAGATAGGTTGGCCTTATCTAATGGCATCAGAAAACATTGCGTCTCAGGTGTGATGCATCTGAGGTCAATTAATGCCTTCAAAATTGGAATTACTTTTGACGTTCCTAATAATGCAAATGTTTTTCTTAAAAATGATAAGCTTCTCAACGAATTGGGGATGGTTGCTTCAATACCGGCTGCAGAAACTGAAGTCACAGGGGTACTAACATCGGTTCCTTGCGATTATTCTAACAAAAAAATATTTCAACTTATTGCCTCTAGTAAAAAAGTAATCAGTGTGAGACGTTTTATGCGACGGGTCAAGGATGCTCAGGGTGTTGCATCAGTTGTTCCGACACAAACAGTTGCTGTTACCTTTGCTTCAACGCAACTACCTGAATATGTTACATTAGATCACTGGAGACATGAGGTTGGGGTCTATGTTCCTCCTGTAAAACAGTGCTTGAGGTGCATGAAGTTCAACCATATTGCTAAATTTTGTAAGAACAATGAAGTCTGCTCAATTTGTTCAGGAAATCATAATTTTAAGGCATGCGACAAGTCCAAAACTCAATGTGTCAACTGTGGTGGTGAACATGTAGCAATCTCTGCGACATGTCCACTCAAAAAACAAAAGATTGAAGAAAACAAAATAAAAGCAAGGGATGCAAGATATTCTGATCTTTTTAATGCAGTTGCATTTCCGCAACTAAACTCAAAATACGTAGATACTCAAATATCCAATCTAATTCAATCTGACAAATTTATGAATATTTTAGTGGAAGCTATGCTCGAAATATGTTCAAAACCTGAAGTACCAAAAAATTCTAAAAGCATTAGAGAAATTTTAAATAGCACTTTTAAGAAAAAAACACCTTAACTTTTTTTTTTTTTATGGATACATTACATATAGTGCAGTGGAACGCTCAAAGTTTAATAAGTAATAGGCTAGTGTTAACAAAATTTTTATATGATAACAACATACATATTGCTATAATTTCTGAAACATGGTTAAAACCACAACAATTTTTCTCTATCAAAGGGTACAATATTATCAGAAATGATTGTGGTAACAATCACAATGGTGTTGCAATCTTAATTCATAATATTATAACATATTCACACATTACAACTCATTTTGATAATTCTTTACAAAATATTTGCATTAAAATAAAAATTAATAATAATGAATTCAGTGTCGTAAGTTTTTACAGTCCGTCTAATTCGAATCCATCATTTGATAAAAATAATTTAGATAATTTGATTAAGTCCATTCCTAAACCTATGATATTTGGAGGTGATTTTAATGCTCATCACATGTCTTGGGGATGTGTTGACACTTTGTCACGAGGTAAAGATGTCTTGGATGTAATCGATGAGAATGATCTTGTTCTTTTAAATAATGGTAGTCCCACTACAATGAGGGTTTCCGCGATCGAGTTTTTCACTAGATGGCAGCACCGTGGCGACAGGTCTAGCTGTCACAATCCACCAATCATGTTTAACCATATATTCTTTGATTGGTGGATTTTGACAGCTACTGCCAAAAAGACCTGTCGTCACGGTGCTACCATCTAGTGAAAATCTCAATCGCGGAAACCCTCATTGGCTCTTCATCTTGGCGGCCTAATGCCCTTGATTTAACTTTTGTTTCTCCATCTTTGGCACTTTCATGTGATTGGTCTGTTTATGATTATCCTCTAGGTAGTAGTTATCATTTGCCTGTAATGATAAAAATTGTTGTTAGAAATGAAAGTAATTTATATAATAATATACAATGCAACAAACTACATTTGCCATTTTACCCAAATTACAAACTTGTGAATTGGAAAATATACAGTCAATTAATGGATTCAAATTTAAACAGTGTTGACTTTAGTGCTCTGAATTCAATAGACTCCTACAATTTATTTTGTAACATAATACATTCTGTTGCTAAACAGTCTGTTCCGCAACTAACCTCCTCTAATATATGTAACAATCTTGTTAATACTTGTTTACCAAAACATTCTAAGTATCCTACATTACCATGGTGGAACTCAAAGTGCTCAGAAGCTGTTCAAAATTCAAAAAATGCTTATATACATTTTAAAAACAACTCCTGAGGAAAATTATATTGAATTTAAGAGATTGCGAGCTTTGAAAAAACTTGTACTTAAAACAGAAAAGAGTAACAGCTGGATTGAATTGTGCAATTAATTTAATAGATGTACCCCGCTGTCATTAATATGGAAGTACATGCGTAAATTTAATAAAACATTTACTTTTAATAATTCTGTTGATGATAGTTGGATTCCTGATTTTCTATGTAAATACACTCCTGACTTTGTTATGAATGACCCTATTAATTGTATTAATAATGAAAATAATGCTAATAATTACTTGACTGATTCATTTTCTTTGCAAGAGCTTCATTCTGCGTTGTTTTCTAGAAGGGATACATCATTTGGTCTGGATGGGATTCCTTATATTCTTTTGAAAAAACTAACTTCAAATTGTCTCAAAATCTTTTTAGACATACTTAATCGTCTGTGGAAGGAAAACTTTATACCTGATGTATGGAAAACGGATTGTTTGGTACCAGTTTTAAAACCTGGTAAAGATAAATTGCTTCCTGATTCGTATCGACCCATAGCTCTTACGTCTTGTATTGGAAAGATATTTGAACAGCTTTTAAAACAACGTTTAGAATTTTATGTAGAACAAAATAGTATTTTACCTTACAATCAATTTGGTTTTCGCAGAGGTCGGTCATCTCGTGAAAGCATTTGTCAGCTTCTACTAGATGCACAACACAGTTTATCGAATAATCAGTATCTTTTATCCGTTTTCTTTGATATTGCTGGTGCTTTCAACAGTGTCAATATTTCAATTCTCTGTAATGAGCTGTCAGTGTTAGGGATACCTGGAAAAATAATAAACTGGATACAAGCATTTTTGACCAATAGAAAAGTATTTGTTAAATTTAATAAACATTTGTATGGTCCAAGATGCTCCTCGTTAGGAGTGTGTCAAGGAGGAATTTTATTCCCATTAATTTTTATTTTATATATCAGGCGATTAAATCTTATTCTGGGGCCAAATGTGAAAAACTTACAATATGCAGATGATTTAGTAGTTTATGTATCAGGAATGGATTTAAATCAATTAGCTTCTACTGTAAATGATGCACTTTTTAATTTAATTCAATACTTTTCCTACCTTAATTTAGATGTTAATCCAACTAAGTCTAAAATCTTTGTTTTCGGCCGTAAATGTGTTGCCGTACCTAATATTGTGTACAATGGTATTCCACTGCCTATATCTTGTGATGTAAAATTTTTAGGTGTAACTTTTACTCCAAAGCTCTCATGGACTAAATACATTAATAGTATAACAACAAAGGCAAACAAAGCATATAATGTACTAAAATCAGTTTGTGGGACTACGTGGGGAGTAGATCCCAAAATATTATTAATTTTATACAAGTCTCTTGTTCGTAGTCACTTCGAATATGGCTTTCTTTGTTTTGCTGGGGATAGTAAATTGGTCAATAGTTTGGATAAAATACAAAACAAATGTATGCGCACAATACTAGGTGCTTTTAAAACAAGTCCCATTGCTGCTATGCAAATTGAAACAAAACTTCCTCCCATTCATGTTAGATTCCGTTATCTGAAAGAAAGATTCATTTTGAAGCTTCACAGTTTGCCTAAAAATACTCTTCTTACCAATTTAGCGGCTTCTCAATCTGCTTCTTGTAAGAGGCATATGTTTGTTTTGCAAGATTTTTCTTCTTTTTTTCATTCTCTTCAAGAGTTTAAAATACATTTAAATGATGATGCTCTTCCCTGTTATGCAGGCACATTCCAAAGTAAATATTCTGCAATGAATATTGTAATTGATTCAAACTTGACTTCTAAGGAGGAAGTTTATCTATTATTATCAGAATGGTCTAATTATAAATTTGTTTATACTGATGGGTCCAAAAATAATGATGCTGTTTCGTTTGCCATTTATCAGACTGATATCAATATGGGAGTGGGATATAAGATCAATAAATATGCTAGCATCTTCACCGCTGAAGCAACAGCCATCCTTTTTGCTTTAAAACATATTAAGGAGAGAAATCAATTCACCAAAAATTGGGTAATAGTCAGTGATAGTATGAGTGTCTTAAAAAGCTTATCAAGCAACAAAATTAATGCTAACACTAACTACCTTATTTTTGCTATTAAAGAATTATGGTGGGAATTAACATTAACTGATACTGTAGTACAATTCGTGTGGGTACCTTCTCATATAGGAGTCGTAGGTAATGAAAATGCAGATTTTCTAGCGAGAACTATTGTTGGTATGTCTGATTCATCTTCGAGTTTAGCCATTAAGGATTTGGATGTGGCTTTGCCGTATACGGATATAATATCTAACCTAAAAAAACGCATGATTAGTCATTGGGGAAGGCATTGGTATAATTGTACAGAAGTAGAAAATAAGGCTCATATATATTCTTTGCTAGATGTTCCTGTTAATAGTACGCCGTGGTTCTCCAAGTTTAAAAATGTTCGACACAGAAAGTTCTACACTACAATAACTCGAATGCGCATTGGTCATTATTGCTTAAATTTCCATCTTCATCGAAAAAATATAGTTCCCTCTCCTTATTGTGATCGTTGTCAAATGCAAGAAGCTCAGTCTTTGGATCACATCTTTTTCGTTTGCCCGTCCTTCGGCATTCAGCGCCTTGTGCTGATGGACGAGCTGCTTAATATTTACGGAGCACCTAATTTAATCCCGCCTCTGGTAACAGATTTGTTAAGGGAGAATACAACTTATATGTCTTTGTATAAATTTGTACATAATACTGTAAATATGTTGTAAATATATGAATAGAACTTTTAATTTTTGGTTCTAAATGCGGTCAACGCATTAAGTGTTAATTTATACTTAAACCAAATATTAATATTTTTTACTAGTATATTTCAGGATTTGACTACTTGGATAAGACAATAATAATAATAAAACAGGACTATGAGAAATATGTAATAATGGATTTGACTAAATACATGGAAGAGACACATTTTACCGGAAATTGTATGAAAAAGATAAAAGTTACTGAAGACATTGAACTTGGAATTGACCTAATATGAATAGTATATACTGAAGATGTTAATCGGATTGAACCTCTGGATTGAACTCATTAAAAGGAAAAAACTACTTATGACGAGACAGTATGGCTTAGTGCTTTAGCCTGTCCAATAGGACGAAAGAAAAAAAAAAAAAAAAAAATGGATAAACGTCATTAACGTCAAAAACACTGATAATTTTGACAACTCGGTTCTATTCTATTTCTATCATACAAACACGCACGTGCGATATACATAATTAGCGAACTAGTGTGTGATTATTTCGCGTTTTGTTCTTACGGAACTCGTTAATATGGATTCGTTAAAAGAAGAAAATGCAAAGAAATTTGCTAAAATCCCTTCCTTGGCGTACACAAGTCATCCTGACTATCGGAAACTACCACAAAAGGCTAATCCGGTACGTTGGTTTATAGGTTAATATTTCATAAACAATCAATTTTATTCATGTTATAAGAGTGGCAAGTGGCAGGGCATACATGGACTCGCAAAGCCCAAGACAGAGCACTATGGAAGGAGCCTGACTATGGAGGCCTTCGCTAAAAACTGGGTACCTCAATAAAAATAAATAATAAAAACAACTAAATGTACTAAACCGCATGAAACAATGAGGAATAAAGGCTTATGTTATGTTAATAAATGTTCCAAAGGGGCCGCCACCACACTTACAAAAAATTTCATCAGTGTGATGTCATGTTCAGGGTATATTTTTATAATCTTATCGTACAGAACATGTCAAAATAAGCATGACAACTTTTTTGTCTTAATAATTTCGATGTTATTGGGCCCAGAAGATGGGGTCCATATTTCGAATTCCACCAATTTAGAAACAAGAAATCTAAGGCCTCTTTGATTTAGTGGTACAGTAAAATAAGTCTGTTATGGCGCGCTGTTTGGTCGCAGTTTACCTAACACACTCTTCCTCGATTCGCTCGTCATCACACCTATCTTGACTCTGTCACATGTCAGTTTTCTGTGGTTTACCACTGTTCTAAGATTAAGGTCAGGTCAGGTTCTTTCAAGGGCGCAATAACTTCGAAATTATTCTGTTTACAAAAAAGTTGTCCATACAAAACATGCTTATTATGATGTATTCTGTATGATACAATCATTTTTTTTAAAGTGTCACAGCCTGTTCGTAGCAAAGGTGCTACGAACAGTCAGATCTGTTTTTTAAATTAAAGGTTTTATTTTCAGTATTTACAATGTCTTGGTACGCCACATATAGACTCGTTCAATTTTATGCTGACGGACGGGATAAAAGCAGTTATTGCGAATATTGTTCCTCTCGAGTTTGAGTTGGCAACAGGGCAGCGTTTAAGAGTGAGAATCGTCGACGGACAGTTTGCCAAGCCGTCAGTGCCAATGGAGGCAGTCGGTGTGAAGACACAAAATGTGTACCCAACAGAATGTAGGCAGAGAGCCGCTACTTACAAGGGTGAATTCAAAGTGCGGATATCAATTACCATTGATGGAGTGGAAACTACAGTAGACAGATCACTTGGAAACTTGCCGATTATGATTAAGGTACGTTTGATGTGATCCATTTTTTATTAGGGGAATATTATATAATCTTACAAATATTTGATAACATAAAAGAGTTAATTCATATTACTAGAAAAAATTTGGCTCATCTTTTTGCAACTAAATAAAATAAAATAAATAAAAAAGCCTTTTATTTCTGGGTGCAAAAAAAATGAATCTAATACAAATTTCAAACTTAGTCTAAATTTAACTTAAATTTTTTGGGTAAAGAAACACACCAGAACCCTATTACGAGGTATAGGCCTCCTCCAGAGTCTTCCACATCTCTCGATCTTGGGCCACCCATACCCAGTTGGCTCCCGCCACCTTAACTACATTGTCACCCCAGCGTGCCAGTGGCCGTCTTGGTTTCCTTTTACCATCAGGCTGTCGCTTGTAAAGTCCATCTCTCGTCCTGGAGTCTGGCAACGTGGCCAGCCCATCTCCATTTTTGTTTCTGGGCCTGGCATAGTGCATCTATAACCTTCGTCTTGTCTCTGATGATAGAGCGCCTGATCTTTTCACTTTTCTTTATTTTTAACATGCTCCTTTCCATTCCCCTTTGGCATACACACGATATAATCCGTTTTTAGTTGTTTTATTTCATGAATAACTATTGAGGCAACCGAAGACAATATTAAATATTATTCTGATTATTGCGGAAATGTTTTGTGATTCATGCTGTGTTGTTTTAGTCCAAAATGTGTCACCTGGCCGACATGTCACCTGAGGAGTTGGTGGCACACAATGAACATGCAGACGAATGGGGCGGATACTTTATAATCAAGGTACAAGTTAATAATACTAACATATCTCGAGTATACATGTAATGTAATAGAAGAATTGAAGGAATATTTGAATTCTTCTATTTTATGGTCTTCTAAATATGTCTATTTAAGTGGTATTCATAATATCTAGGCAAGTATCTAACAAAAATCGCAAAAAAATTGAAGAAGATTGAGTTGTAACAGTAGTGGAACATGTAACTAAACATAAGTGAGGCCCTGTGGCCAATCATCGTTAGGTGCCCATTGTATTGGAAATGTGAGAATCCACCTTTGGTCTCAAGCCTTTTAGTCAGCCCAAGGTATTTTGCACGCTCTATTGTTACGCCGCTGAGTTCTTATCGCCTTGTCTGACGCAGGGTCACGAGCGTCTGGCTCGCATGCTCCTGGTGACGAGACGCAACTTTCCCGTCGCCATCAAGCGCTCTGGCTGGAAGACAAGAGGGAACCTGTTCTCGGATTATGGAATATTGGTGCGGTGTGTTACTTATGACCAAACTGCAACAGTGAGTAGACACATATAAGAGTTATATTCGTTTACTTCAAATTAATATTTAATTGCAAGAGAGGAAAATTCCTTGCAAGGTTTGTCACTAGAGTTATGGTTCTATTTGGCTTTGATTTGAGTGCTTAACGACTTGGACTACATTACACATACAGATTACAATTTTAAAGACAAATGTATTGGTTTCAGAATAACACCTTACACTTTCTTCATAATGGTACATGCAAGCTTATGTTTTCGTACCAGAAGACTATGTACTATGCTCCGTTACTGCTTATAATGAAGTGTCTGGTGGACTGGGAAGACCACGCCATATACAGGGTTCTGCTCAGTGGCAAGAAAAATGATCTGTACTATGTCAGGTGAGTATATATATGGTTAGGAGTTGCTTTCTGTAATGAGTTATGGCATTACTCTGCAAATTAGCATAGTAGTTTGTTCTAATGGACCAGCTCCATGACTTCTCAATTTTTGTCGGTTTGTGTATCGTATGCGAGTTATGTCATGTAAATATCAATTACAATAAAACTGCACCCATTCGTGGGTTTAAGTAGTTTTGACCCATTGGTACTAGCTAACCAGTACTAAAATTTGTTTATCAATGGGGGTTTGGGTACTAAGCAGTCAGTTGGTAGTTTCATCGAATTGATCTGCCTTAACTTAGCCACACCTAAAATTACAGCATTGTGTTGTCCTTAAAAGATTACAACCATTTTTTTTAAATATTGAAGTACTGAGTGTTTAATGAAATGATGACAATTTACAGTTGTATCCAAAACATGCTCCGCGAGCTTCACGAGGATGGGCTGCACACGCGCGCCGAGTGCCGCGCCTATATCGGCCGCATATTCCGACCGCGGCTCATCGCCGTGCCGCCGTGGGCCTCCGACGACGAGGCGGCCTCCTTCCTGCTCGAGCGCTGCCTGCTCATACACCTGCGCGACAACAAGGACAAGTTCAATGCGCTCGTATACATGACGCACAAGCTGTATGATGTTGTGCAGAACAAATGCAAGGTATGTACACATATTGAGCGAGGGTGGGGGCCTTCGTGAACTTTAACGCAGTGGAGTGAACATGACGGAATTCTATTGCGAAAAAGGAATGTTCCCTATAAATTAATAAAAGCTAAATTTATAGCCAATAATGAATTCATTGATATTTAGGCGCGCCGTCGTAGGCGTCTGTTGACTACGGTAAAATTAAGAACCTACTATGTCAAAATCTGATGTCTACTTATTATACTCGAATATTGTACTGCTGACAAATGCAAGGAGAGATGAATATCAATGGTTTGCTATTTTGCTAACGACTATATAATAGGGTTCCCTATTCATACTCACGAGTAGAGTTGTGCCATTCTCGGGTTTCAGTAAGAGAAATATTCTCGAGCGAGAACCTTTCCTATACACCACTCAGAACGGCATAACTCTATTTAGGCAGGAACCCTACGAAGTTAATAAAGCCTGACCAGAAATATATGATTATTGTCAAGAGGGCGCTATTACTCTCATTTATATAGCAACTGTTCAGTTCTCTATGGTATGGTGACATCTTGATTTGTTGACCTGTCAGCTTTGATGTTAATTTGAAAATGTTTTACAGCGAAAAAGTTTCATTTCCCGAGCGTATTACTTACAGCAGTTTATTATATACACTATCTACAATGTTCCGCTCTTGACTATTTATAATTTTGGTAACTTTCTGTCGTTTATTATTTAATATTCAACACTTTATTATTATTCAAGTAAACTGCCTCAATGACAGTGACAGCCTATAACATGCACTCACACATGCATATCATTCTGTCATTAAAATTATTGCCAGTGTAAGAAATTAGTTCCAATGAAACTCCGCAACATGGCGCATGATCATATATTTCTGGTCAGGCTTTAATTAGACCAGTCAGTCGACTTTTTTAAATGCTTCGTAATTGTGGTATACACAAAATGTGACATGCGGTGTGATATTGTTTGTTTCGCAGGTGGAGGGCGCGGACGCGTTGATGTGCCAGGAGGTGCTGCTGGGCGGGCACCTGTACCTGCAGGTGCTGAAGGAGCGGCTCGAGATGCTGCAGCTGGCCGTGCGCGCTAACATCACCAAGCGCATGCAGCCGGGGAACCCTGTTGTACTGAATGCGGTACTTATTTTATTTAGTGTGATTATTACTGTTTTATTTTACCAGACGTCCGTAAAAAGGTGTATGGGTGTACATCAGTGCCCGCCGGGTACAGATGGGAATTCTTTTTTCTTGCCGAACTGCACGCGACCGAAGCGGGCGACTCGGATGAGGTTGTTTTATATGAAATACATAATATTTCTGCACGTTGAGGTTAGGACATTGAGAGAGACATGAGTTGACGAAATTCTCAATGCCTTCAATCATCTTTTTGCATTTTTTTTTTTACATCGACTTTAACTTCTTTTCAGCTAATTTTATTGCAAGGGATGTTTGCATTGCGATTTCTTTGGTGCACCAGACGGTTAATAGAGTGTTGTTCGTAAACAGAAAGAGCTGAACATAATAATGCGCGCGGCGGGCAGCTTCGAGCAGCGCATGGAGACGTTCCTGGCAACCGGCAACGCGCCCTCCAACCACGTGTCGCTGCCGCAGTACAAGGGGCTCACCATCGTGGCCGAGAACATCAACCGCATGCGCTACATGTCGCACTTCAAGTCAGTACCTGTCTTGTAGGCGTCCTGTCCACCGGCAACGCGCCCTCCAACCACGTGTCGCTGCCGCAGTACAAGGGGCTCACCATCGTGGCCGAGAACATCAACCGCATGCGCTACATGTCGCACTTCAAGTCAGTACCTGTCTTGTAGGCGTCCTGTCCACCGGCAACGCGCCCTCCAACCACGTGTCGCTGCCGCAGTACAAGGGGCTCACCATCGTGCCCGAGAACATCAACCGCATGCGCTACATGTCGCACTTCAAGTCAGTACCTGTCTTGTAGGCGTCCTGTCCACCGGCAACGCGCCCTCCAACCACGTGTCGCTGCCGCAGTACAAGGGGCTCACCATCGTGGCCGAGAACATCAACCGCATGCGCTACATGTCGCACTTCAAGTCAGTACCTGTCTTGTAGGCGTCCTGTCCACCGGCAACGCGCCCTCCAACCACGTGTCGCTGCCGCAGTACAAGGGGCTCACCATCGTGGCCGAGAACATCAACCGCATGCGCTACATGTCGCACTTCAAGTCAGTACCTGTCTTGTAGGCGTCCTGTCCACCGGCAACGCGCCCTCCAACCACGTGTCGCTGCCGCAGTACAAGGGGCTCACCATCGTGCCCGAGAACATCAACCGCATGCGCTACATGTCGCACTTCAAGTCAGTACCTGTCTTGTAGGCGTCCTGTCCACCGGCAACGCGCCCTCCAACCACGTGCCGCTGCCGCAGTACAAGGGGCTCACCATCGTGGCCGAGAACATCAACCGAATGCCTTACTCTGCTCTAGTATAGGTAGAGCAGGAGTATTCTATCAAATTGACGGTTACTGAAACAACTTTATAAAGATTTATATAAGTTTTACGAAACAGAGACTTAATCTCCATATATTAACTTGAATTTTATGGTGTCAAACTAAGAGACGGCTCCTTGGCTTTCTATGTTCGTTGCATGATGTCATTGTCATTGTCGACGGAACTGTAGTGATAGTAGTGACCATGAATATATAATGTAATTATTATGATTGTGTCCGGCAGGGCGATCCACCGCGGCTCCTTCTTCATGGAGATGCGCACGACGGAGGCGCGGCAGCTGCTGCCGGACGCGTGGGGCTTCGTGTGCCCCGTGCACACGCCCGACGGCGCGCCCTGCGGCCTGCTCAACCATCTCACCATGTCCGCGCAGGTGATGTCACCTATATCACAGCTAGTCAAACTTAGGCTCAAGGTTGATAAAAAACTATCCGGGCTAATGCCCTCCGCCCACTTCTTCGCGCACTGTACCTAAAATTTGGTTTTATTAATAACATTGTGTGTTTATCGACTTGCGATTTTTAGGCAAACGAAACTGGCTAATAGTATGTCTCTTATTTTCTAAAATATATGGATTAAGCATAATGGAAGCAGGCAAACTAATTGAAATGTTTTCGTAATATGATATGACAAAAATAATAAAGAAACGTGGGCGAATTGAAATGAAATGAAAAATGTTTACTCGGTGCAAAGACAAGCATAACATGGAATATACAAAAGAAATTAATTTACATCAAAATGGTTGCCACTTACCATGAGTCACAGCAGGCTATCCACAACGCTGATTTTCAGGGCAACCAGAACTTATAAACTATACTTAACCTAACTAGTGACATCAATGTTTCTAGTTGACATTCATGTCACTTCTGGCAACTCCACTTGACCAGTTTTGATCATTGGACCATTTCTTTCTTAAAAAAGTATATAATACAAAGTATATGTATGTACAAAATAACTGTTACCTCCAAACGACATAACATGTTCATATTACCATTCATTATAGGTGACGGAAAATCCAGATCCAAAGAAAGTTGAACAACTGCCTTTTGTGCTAGAAAGATGTGGTAAGTAAACCCCACTTAGTTAAAAACTCAGATGGTGTCTGAATCGCCAACATTATTACAATACAGTAAATTTAATACAATACTGGACAGGCAGCCTAAAACATTTATTTACCATGTACTTCTGTTCCCTACCAACCAGTTGCATCGGTTGGTTTACATACTTTATATGCTAACATATTACTAACCGCATTAGGCACTGGTCCCACCGCGGGCGAGTAACTATGAGCTATCGGCTATTTTCTAGCCCAAGAAACGAACAAAAGATAATCGCTCCCGTGTAAATAAAAGAGAGAGATGTATATTTATAGTTCATCGCAGTGTGAACAGCCAGCTATGAACTATAAATATATATCTCTCTCTTTTATTTACACGGAAGCGATTATCTTTTGTTCGTTTCTTGGGCTAGAAAATAGCCGATAGCTCATAGCTTACTCGCTCGCGGTGGGACCAGTGCCTTATACAGGTTGTAACAAAAATATTGGTGATCCGTTTAAGGGCTTAATTGGTATCGTATTGAGACTAAGAAAAAATGGGAGAAAACACTCAAATAGTAGTTTTCGATACAAGTGCGAGAAGTATGTCATTTTGCACGAGTACCGAGGTTACTTGGCCCGAGCCGAGAGGCGAGGGTCAAGACTCGGGACGAGTGAAAATGACAATTCTGCACGTGTGTCGAACAACGTTTTTTAATACAATTGCGAAAAAACTACAATGAAATAATAGTAGATTGTTTGACAAGAGTCTAAAGCAGGCCATATTACCACCAGGTGGTTATTTTCCCGACCGAAGTGAGGGAAAATTGTTCGAGTGGTAATATGGCTTTTAGACCAGAGTAATGCATACAATGTTTCACTTCGATTGCGAGAAAATATCATAAAAATACTTATTATTTACGCACAATAACTAAACTAAGGTGAAATTATGGTATAACTTGACGGTCTTTTAATTTTTTTAACTTCTTTGACATAGATACAAAATATAAATACCGCGAATAAATGCCACAGACGACGGTATAATTAGCTCTTTAAACAGTTTAAACACACTTTAAAGCGTTTCCCAAAAAATTAAATCTTTTTTAATGATTGTGAAGTAGGAATTAAAAAACACCTCATGTTTTGAGAAATAAATTGCGTTTCCTGATTGGTCGATTTTAACATTACTATATTCTGATTGGTTGATATTAAATACAATGTTTTTTTAAGGACTTAAACTATTTACACAGTATACGCACCAAAAAAGTATCTAGCGTTCCGATTAACTCCGATATGTGTTGTGATTGGTGGATTTAATATAGTGAAGTGTTCTGATTGGTCAATTTAAAATGTCTTGTTCAAATAATACTATTGGGTCTCGCATAATACTCCTTCGTGCCCAATCGCGCGTAGTTCAGGTGGGTCATTTATAAGCAGGTCTCGCATAATACTCATTTATTTAAAATTCTGATCCGCTAATCGTGCGTAAAATCGAACTTTACGCACGATTTGCAGATCAGATTACTTTTTAGCACTAGTGCATAAAATCAAACTTTACGCACGATTTGCAGCTACATAAAGTAAACTTTTTAGCAATTGTATTAAAAACATTTTTTTTTGTTTTAGACCCGTTGTTTCAACCGGCCGACCCTGCATACAAAACCATTTTTTATGGCGTGAATTTTTTTTAATTAGTTTTTCATAATTAGAATACGATACCAAGTATGCCCTGAAACGGATCGCCAGCATCTTTGTTACAGCTTGTATCTGTAGCTCTCCTTCTATATCGCGTATTCCTTAAATATCGCGTAACACGCAACAGTAAACATAAGCCAAATTAATTAAGGTGCATTTCAGGCAGTAAGGGTAACATATAGAGTAATTAGTGTGAAAAATGTCAACGTAACATACGTTAACTCACATGATTTATTGTTACATTTTGACAAGTTGAAGTACAGCTCGAGTGTTTGACAGGCATGGAGCCAATCACCACCGTATCCTACACGCTCCTCTCCTCGGACGAGTACAAGTACCCGGTGTTCGTGGACGGGCGACTGGTGGGCTACCTGTCTGAGGACACGGTGCACAAGTCCACCGCCTACCTGCGCACGCTCAAGGTCAAGGGCGTGGAGGTGCCCATCAGCACTGAAATCGTCGTCATTCCGAAGAAACAGGTAGTGTCTAGCGTCTAACAGTGTTCTACTGCAGCTATGTAGGAACTTAGTTTCACATGCGCCTCTCCTCGGACGAGTACAAGTACCCGGTATTCGTGGACGTGCGACTGGTGGACTACCTGTCCGAGGACACGGTGCACAAGTCCACAGTCAAGGTCAAGGGCGTGGAGGTGCCCATCAGCACTGAAATCATCGTCATTCCGAATAAACAGGTAGTGTCTAGTGTCTAACAGTGTTCTACTGCAGCTATGTAGGAACTTAGTTTCACATGCCTCTCTCCTCTGACGAGTACAGTCACCGGCAATAGTATCTTCCTACACAAAGGCCGCAAAATATGTGACACGCTCTTATTTGTAGGACATAAGAGCGTGTCACATCTTTTTGCGGCCTTCGTGTACTATTAGCGGTGACTGTACAAGTACCCGGTATTCTTGGACGGGCTACTGGTGGGCTACCTGTCCCAGGACACAGTGCACAAGTCCACAGTCAAGGTCAAGGGCGTGGAGGTGCCCATCAGCACTGAAATCGTCGTCATTCCGAAGAAACAGGTAACTATAAAAAAATCAACGTTCAGCTACCCGTTTCAATTTATTTAATATGTCTCGAGTCGGTCACATCGGTTTTATTTATTTAAAGCACGTTACAGTTAAGCAGTTTTATAGCACTTAGTTGTATCATCCACAAGCAAGTTTTGTTTCTAAGCCAACATAGAAAATACGCGCAATAATTAAAAAAAAACTGAGATCGAGCATCACTAAGCTGCTTCAAGTGTCAAAATATAAGGGAAATATGTCACAATTATATTTTTTTCCTATGTATAATAATCACTACTTTCATAAGGCGTAAACGTAAGTAACATAAGTACCAACATATGGTACTCTTTATTAATTTTGAATATAATGTTAATCAACAGAACAACGGGCAGTACCCGGGCGTGTTCCTGATGACGACGGAGGCGCGCATGATGCGGCCCGTCATCAACCTGGCCACGGGGCAGCTGGAGCTCATCGGTACCATGGAGCAGCTCTACCTCGACATAGCCGTCTTGCACCGGGAGATCTACAAAGGTAATTAATTAGAGATACGGTTTGTCTAATGTAGTGAACTAATTCATTAACATAAACGGGACATGAGCGGCTCGAGCCAATAAACAGGCGTTCTGTGCTGCCCCATACAGTACACGCACGATCCTATTTGCGTCCCGTGTCAAAAAACCCTATTATAGATATACTTGGAGAGATGTTGCAAAAGTTCTAGATCGTTTACATCAGCACGGCTAGCACGTCTTACGCGCGTTTGGCGTGACAAAAGACAGATCTGCGCGACTTCATGCGTTGTCGCTAGTTGGCAGCACAACTTGCGCGTGAAAGGAGCGACAGACTCGCGATTAAATGCCAGTGTCATAAAATGACAGTGACTCGCGACTTTGAACTAAAATTCTTTGCATAACTTTGAGTTCTCTTCGTGTCAGTTGTAGCCGCGGGTGCATGTTATGCTACCGGATAGCGAGATTTTTGACAGGCGCGGGAAGGTTTCCCTACTCGCGGCTTAAGTCGCTCTTGTAAGACGTGCTAGCCGTGCTGTTTATCTGCAAGTTAGGTAGAATTTATAGACGGAGAGCTAGCCATATCAGATATGACACGATAATGAGAGAAACGAAACCACTCTACTCAGTTTGCTATACCATGCTTATTTCTAGATCTGGACATCTGGCAGCTGTAAAGAAGTGAAGGTCAAATAATGTAAACCACTTCAAGAAAAAAAATCCTAGAGTTCTGGGTTTGATGCAATATTATGAGAAGCAATATTATGTGCCAAAAGTTTTTGTTGGGAGAAAGTAGTGACAAACGACGTACATATAGGGTAAAATGCCAATTACTAGCCACTTTCCAATTACTGGCCACTTAATTTGATTTCTATTTATAGGTGAACAAAGTTCATTTTAGTATATAAGGTACGAAAATCCAATTATTAGCCACTTTTCAATTACTGGCCACCTATTCCAAAAATGAATTCTATTTACAGATAAATAAAACTCATTTTCAGTATAAGGAAAATGGCCAGTAACTGAAATTTATCCACAACCCACTCGTTCAATCACTGGCCGCCTCTTACAAAAATGAGTTCTATTCACCTATACACAGAATTCATTTTAGTATAGGTGGCCAGTAATTGGGGGGTGGCTAGTAATTGGCGATGTACCCTAATGTATTTCATAATTTGTCGCGAACTGTTTGTTTATGTAATAATACGCGATGTTATTTGATCTAATGTTAAAATATAGGCCCTGTCCTTTACAACTGAGACAACTTCGGCAGTTTTTACCTATTTTGGTATAACTATATTCCAAATCAACAATTTTTCTAGTCTATCACTCTGACTTCCACCCATTAAAAGCTGCCAGATGCCCGGATCTAGCAATAAGGATAGTATATCAATCTAACCAGACGGGTATTGTTGCTCTCATTATTGTGTCATATCTGACGTGTCGATTGTGCACACTTGCACAATTACTAATGGACTAAGAGCTGTGACGCCATCACACAAAAATTGCTTATATAGATTTATTTTACAGGCAAAACAACACACATGGAGCTCTCGAAGTCGGCCTTCATGAGCAA
The DNA here is from genome assembly GCA_947086415.1 of Pammene aurita. Classification (NCBI taxonomy): domain Eukaryota; kingdom Metazoa; phylum Arthropoda; class Insecta; order Lepidoptera; family Tortricidae; genus Pammene; species Pammene aurita. The sequence goes on from OX352289.1 coordinate 18,531,729, forward strand.
CCTGGCCCAGTTGGTGCCCATGCCCGACTGCAATCAATCGCCACGGTAAGCCGCTGTAGACACATTCGATTTTACTTTTAATTTTAGCTAAACGGTAAACGAGATTAACTTTTGATAACGTTTTCTAGGTAACAAAGTTGCTTATTTTATAGATTTATAGCAAAGATTATAGATATTAAATTATGTATGCAGTCTAAAAAGTTGCCTCGAAATTTGACAGATGGATGACCCAGTACCACGTAAAAAACATTAAGCTAAAACATGGATGGACAATACCCATACAAAATCGCGTTCTCTTTTCAGGTTCAAGCACTAGCGTCATCTATCGGTCACACCAGACACTAAATCCTAGTTTCTAATACTTTGTTCGTCGCTTAACGCTGACAGAATAACTCGACTTCAGACTCGACAGATGGCGCTGTGGCACTGTGTACCGAAAACAGACGTATAGCCTGAACGCGATTTTGTGTAGGCATTGTCAATCCATGTCTTAATTATCCTTGATGCCTATACAAAATCGCGTTCCTCGAACCTTCAGGCTATACGTCTGTTTTCGGTACGAAGTGCCACAGCGCCATCTGTCGAGTCGGAGTCGAGTCATTCTGTCAGCGTTAAGCGACGAACAAAGTATTAGAAACTAGGATTTAGTGTCTGGTGTAACCGATAGATGACGCTAGTGCTTTAACCTGAAATAAAAGGAACGCGATTTTGTATGGATATTGTCCATCCATGTCTATATCATCCTTGAGCTAAAAGCAACAAATGCTCCGCGTGTTATGTATTCAAACTTTACTTAACACCGTAACTACTCTGCATATGCTGTACTCTGGATTTACTAACTGTTCCTACATTGATTGCTAAAATAGAAAAAGGTCTATTAAGCCGACGTAAGAGGCATGGTGAAGTTTTTTCTTGTATGGTATCAATCGATTCGTTTTGTTGTTAGGATCAAATGTCTATATGCGGCCAATTGCGTTGAAGCAACACAAAAGTCAGAAATTAGGATTGTTCACTTTTTTTTTACCCTTATTTTTATTATATTTTCTGAAAATATAGATTAATTTAAGATACTAATTTGAATTATTTTGTATTTCGTATCTCAGTTAATTATTTATGATTCATTAAAAATATGAGATATGATGTCTCGTAAATTACATGGCTAAGCTGAATTGATAAAGCACAAGCATACAAATTCATTAAAAAAATAGTTGTCATTTTCATAATGTCGTCTGTCAGTATTACCGTGTCAAGTGAAACTTCATGTAAATAAACATAAACATTGTTATTATTTAGAAAATTACGATGGAAATACCTTTTATTGTGCTAAAAAGGTATTGATGCATTTCTTAGTGTGACAATACACCCCAGGATAACCAGTACCACCAACAATGTAAGTTGTATAAAATACTAATATGCTTTGGCTAGCTAAAATACGAAAACTATGAATAATCGCAGTGAGATAACGTTTTATAAGTACAAGATATATATCATTAATATCATTTTGATAACCCCAACACATTATTTGTAATAATAACTACGAATATTAATTAATATTTTTCAATGCATCTTGACAGTAAACATAACCCTAATATTATTTCCACTTTCAGCGAGAATTCAGGTCCAGAAGCTATAAAAGGACCAAAATACGAAGTCCTCATTTTGTAGGCAGCGAGAATCCCGAAAATCCTTTACATTATATGTTCCTAAAACTTTTATGACAAAATAAATCAAACATGAAAATGATATTGAAGTGGTGGTAAAACTGGAGGAATAAACATCTTTGAGTGGTCCTGCTCAGAACACAAGAGGTAAACAGTGAACATTGTCTTCAACATCAAGCAAGAATCACCAAACGTTCATGTCCAAGACCGCTATCTCATGGACCAGCGGGTAGCAGTTGTAATTGAAAATGAGATATCTATTTGTTACTTCATTTTTTGTGCGATTTGGTTGGCGTAGTAAAAATTGCATACATGTACAAAGAAACATGGTTGCGGTTTCAGAGAAAATGGTAAATAAAAAGTGTCATGCTAATAATTCCTTCACACAAAGGTTTGAAAGGTTTTCTTCAATTAAAACAACTGTTGAAAATAATAATGCTATTTTTTCTACTCCTGTACTTTTATCTGTCATTTATACATTCGTTAACACCTTTATAAGAACATAGATAATAAACTCGATGAAAAGTCTATCTAGTCTATTCCCCAAAATAACACTTGTTCTATAAAAGCGTCAAAATAGTATCGCGGAATCGCGTGCAAACACGGCTATTAATATAAAATAAATTACTGCCAACCTAAGAAACCTAAATAAACGCAGCGTTTTTAGAAAAAAAAACTTTAAAAAAGAAAAAATTATAAGAACCACAGACCTACTTCGTAGTTTTTTACGTTTCCCGTTCGTTTGTTGGGGCGAATTGCAAACTTTGAAAGTAATTTAGGTATTTTTACTAATCTCTGTAGCTCTTTAATAATTGATCAAATAACGACGAATGTTAGTATTATTGAAAAATAGTGTTTTAAAAGGTAAAACTTAAATGATTGTTGATTATGTTGACAAAATAACTGCGATATCCATGAAGATTTCAATTTCGCATTTTATGTAAAAGTAAGTGTATTCGTAGAAAAAGTATTGTATGCAACGTCGTATAAGTAGGTAAAAAAATGTTCGTGGCGTTTTTCTTAACAATTTTCGCCTACGGCTCAAATTGTTACCCACGCCACTCACCTTTTTTGACCCCTCTTATACAACTGTTGCATAAACTACTATTACGTCACACCTGGCCATAATGTGAGTATTACCGCACGCTACGCGTACGGTAAAACTCGCATTACGGCCAGGTGGAGACGTAAAATTGTGTACTCACCACGGGCAGTAAAAAAGAAAGCCCTCTATCGCATATTTACAACCCTCGCCTGCGGCTCGGGTCCCAAATACCTGCGATTTCGGGCTTTCTTTCTTTTACAGTCCTTGGTAAGTAATGTACTATTATTTAATTATGTTGCAATATGCTTACCTGTAGCAATATTTTTTGATCATAATCATAATATCATTGCACCATGTTAATATAATGATAAGTTACTTATACCTATAAAGACAAGATATTTTATTCACTAAAATGTGAAACATAATAGACGGAGAGCTAGCCACGTCAGATATGACACAATAATGAGAGCAACGAAACTCATCCAGTCAGTTTGCTACACTATGCTTATTTGTAGATCTGGACATCTGGCAGCTGTAAAGTGGTGGAGGTCAAAGAATGCAAACCACTTCTAGAAAACAGATCCTAGAGTTCTGGATTTGATGCAGTATATGAGGAATTTATATAAATAATTAGATTATATCATTGCAAAAAAGTGTCTGTTGCGGGAAAATAGTGCCAAACGACTTATAAATGTAATTCATAGTTTGTCGCCTACTGTTTTTGTTCGCAATAATACGCAATATGTTATGTTCTTATGTTAAAATATAGGCCCTGTCATTTATCACTGAGGCAACTTCGGCAGTTTTGACCTATTTTGGTATTATATTACTATTACCCAATTCAAAAAAATTGCTAGTCTGTCACTCTAACCTCCCATTAAAAGCTGCCAGATTCCCGGATCTAGCAATAAGGATAAGTATAGCAATCTAACCGAACGAGTTTTGTTGCTCTCATTATTGTGTCATATCTGACATGGCCAGCTCTTAGTCCATAAGCATCTTAATTCACAAAACTATCAATGAGTAAATATGTGACAGCAAGGAACAATTTCAATTTTTGGCATATGGTGTCTTTGTCCTCTGGCTTTCTGGTATAACTTTAAGTTAGGAGGTGATTATATAATTTTACTGCTGCATGCAAATTTGTCACGAGAAGTTTGTATTTTAATCTTCTATTTAGTAACACTTCGAACAAATGCATGTTTCTTCTCACATGCATGCCTTCTAATTTATTTGGTGGAGCTGAAATGAATGAGAAATCATTAGTTATAATTGTTATAAACCACTAGATTGCCTACTAGTGACTAGGTATCTAAACTGTACAGACATAAGAATAGCGATAAGTCCACCCTCTAGCTAGCTCCCGTAGCTATCCAATATTCATTTATATCATACAAAGTGAAATTATTGTAAGCTTAGGTATAGTGTTATTGTAAAGCGCCAGTGAAGTCGCGGGGACAGGTATTTTACTACCATACATGAATGACTACTAGTTTCAAAGTATACTTACTGCAGTCATGGCATCATAGATATTGGAAATGCAGGCTTGGGCGACGATTTCGCCACTAATTTCCGAAATTTTATCGTTGATTACCATCTCGGTCATTTTCTAAAAATGGGCGGCCTGGAAACATTATAGGCCTCTTGTGTTGTGTGACACAATTTTTTATCACTTTAATAATTTTTCCTATTTTTCCCATTTCGAAATGAGTTGAAGTTGTAATGATATACTTGGTTTTGATATACTGTTTATTTTATTAATTATAACATCCAAATCGCAACAAACCAACGATTTTAGTTTAACTGAAAAAAATGAGATTTATGTTATGACAATGATGACTTTGACAGTTATGTGAGTGACGGATAAGAACTATGGTTTAGTAACTTTTTTTATTGATTTTCCGATGACATTACATATTCAGCCACGAGTAAGGTCAAACTAAGGTCATTCATATATTTATGGAAATATCATCAATCATTGATTATTATATAGTAGCAAATGTCGGAAACTGCTTGAAAACCTTATATCTCGAAATGGTTTTCGAAATACATCATTTCAAAAAAAATGAACAATGCTAATTAGACTTAAAGTCTGAGATTTGCATTTGTTTCTCGAAACGCTCCTAACAAAATGACGTGCAAAAGTGACGTCACAATCATATAGTCGCCCTGTTTAAAGTATGGAAAAAATATGAAATTGCTATTTTTACAGTGAAATGTTGAGTTTATTTATATGGTTACCATACAATTTATTTAACAGTAAAATGTTAAAAGTCGAATGGTATCATTGTTTTTAGGGTTCCGTACCTCAAAAGGAAAAAACGGAACCCTTATAGGATCACTTTGTTGTCCGTCCGTCCGTCCGTCTGTCAAGATGTCTGCCCTTTTTCTCAGGAACGCGTGGAGGTATCAAGCTGAAATTTATATCAAATACTCAGGCCTACTGTCCCTTGGAGTTGTGAAAAAATCAAACATCTAAGCCAACGCAATCAAAAGATACAGCCGTTTATGCCGCGAAATTCCGCAAATTTTCTAAACTCGCAAGGGAATCAAAACCTACAGGGTACTTCCCGTGAACTCAGAACCTTGAAATTTGGTATGAAGCAACGTCTTATAGCACAGATACAGGAAAAATTGTGAAAACCTTAAATTTTTACTTAAATATTTTTAATAATTTTAAAGTTCCTACCCCTATATCTACAGGTTTGTATGGAACCCTCGGCGAGTCCGACTCGCACTTGGCCGGGTTTTTTTTGTTTTTAGCGTAGGTATAGCTGAGCTGTGAACCCTTTTGTTTCACTGCAACGCACACACCCCTTCTAACTAACTCATCTTATGCATTGTTATTAGGGTTCCGTAGCCAAATTGCAAAAAACGGAACCCTTATGGATTCATCATGTCTGTCTGTCTGTCCGTCCGTATGTCACAGGCATTTTACTCGGAAACTATTCGACGTATCTGAATAAAATTTACACATAAGGTGTATTTTGTATGCAGCTACTTAGTTATGTAGTTAATTTTGAAAAAAAAAAATTTAGGGGGGCGCTCCATACAGGTAACTAAATTAAAAAAAAAAATTATCAAATATCTACATGTGACACATCAATCGATAGGTCTTTCAAAATAACGTTGAGGTTTCTTTAACTATTTTGTGATTAAGTAAATATTTTCTGAAACAATCGCTTCGAAAGTCAGAAAAGTTGTGTAGCCCCCCCATCAGCCATTTTTGTGTTATCTCCAAAAAACTTCTTCCATAGGCATCAGATACGACCTTTTGGTATTAGTTTGGTTCTTATTCCGTTGAAGGTACGGAACCCTCCTATGCGTGGTCCGACACGCACGTGGCCGGTTTTATTTTTTTTAATTTTCTCAACTGATTCTTTGTGTTATTGTTATACTTTGCTGTTTTTGATATTGTGTGTTATTGTAGCATTCAAATAAATTATATCTACAAAATAAACGAAATAAAAAAATAGAGGGTGATGAATAATATTTTTTATAAAAATGTATAACGACAGACTATAAACAATATTTGTAACGCTCTGAATTTATTCAGTCACCATATACATTTTCCTTCTTAATTTCAGCTCATGTAGCATGACCCTAAAATAAATCTTTCGAACAGCACCGATAAAATTCGTCTGTGAAAAAAAACCATTTTAGTGGGAAAATTAAAAAACCTACTCAACATTTTATTCTGTGTATTTATAATGTCCAGTATTTCTATAATAATTTGGTTACAATGAAACAGGTAAATATTTTTTTATCGGCAATTTAAATTTACATACAATAGTAAAATACGTATCAAGAAATCGGCACGCGTGGTTTCATACTATTGAGGCAGCTTGTTAATTCTAGCTTAATATTTTAGTCAAGTTGTCAAAACACGGTTGACGATTCAGTTTCCATTAAACGTGGCATACCGTCACCAACTACTGAAGCTTTTAAAATCAAGCCATCATGCTCGACTATGTATTCCTCCGACTGGATATGTTTTCGAACGTACACCTCTTTTATTCCATTCTCCTTGCTTGACAGTAACATGTACCAGTGCCAGATGGGTAAACAAACGATGGGTACGCCGATCCACACGTGGCTCACGAACGCGGAGACCAAGTTGTACCGTCTGCAGACGCCCGCCACACCGCTGTTCCGCCCCGCGCACTACGACAACATCGGCCTCGACGACTATCCCTGCGGCACCAACGCTATTGTCGCCGTTATTTCCTACACGGTAACGTCCCGAGTCCCTTGCTTACTTCTTGTTAAACAATGAGTACACTGATCCACACGTGGTTTACAAACGCGGAGACCAAGTTGTACCGTCTGCAGACGCCCGCCACGCCGCTGTTCCGCCCCACGCACTACGACAACATCGGCCTCGACGACTATCCCTGCGGCACCAACGCTATTGTCGCCGTTATTTCCTATACGGTAACGTCCCGAGTCCCTAGCTTACTTCTTGTTAAACAATGAGTACAGTGATCCACACGTGGTTTACAAACGTGGAGACCAAGTTGTACCGTCTGCAGACGCCCGCCACGCCGCTGTTCCGCCCCACGCACTACGACAACATCGGCCTCGACGACTATCCCTGCGGCACCAACGCTATTGTCGCCGTTATTTCCTACACGGTAACGTCCCGAGTCCCTTGCTTACTTCTTGTTAAACAATGAGTACACTGATCCACACGTGGTTTACAAACGCGGAGACCAAGTTGTACCGTCTGCAGACGCCCGCCACGCCGCTGTTCCGCCCCACGCACTACGACAACATCGGCCTCGATGACTATCCCTGCGGCACCAACGCTATTGTCGCCGTTATTTCCTATACGGTAACGTCCCGAGTCCCTTGCTTACTTCTTGTTAAACAATGAGTACAGTGATCCACACGTGGTTTACAAACGTGGAGACCAAGTTGTACCGTCTGCAGACGCCCGCCACGCCGCTGTTCCGCCCCACGCACTACGACAACATCGGCCTCGACGACTATCCCTGCGGCACCAACGCTATTGTCGCCGTTATTTCCTACACGGTAACGTCCCGAGTCCCTTGCTTACTTCTTGTTAAACAATGAGTACACTGATCCACACGTGGTTTACAAACGCGGAGACCAAGTTGTACCGTCTGCAGACGCCCGCCACGCCGCTGTTCCGCCCCACGCACTACGACAACATCGGCATCGACGACTATCCCTGCGGCACCAACGCTATTGTCGCCGTTATTTCCTACACGGTAACGTCCCGAGTCCCTTGCTTACTTCTTGTTAAACAATGAGTACACTGATCCACACGTGGTTTACAAACGCGGAGACCAAGTTGTACCGTCTGCAGACGCCCGCCACGCCGCTGTTCCGCCCCACGCACTACGACAACATCGGCCTCGACGACTATCCCTGCGGCACCAACGCTATTGTCGCCGTTATTTCCTACACGGTAACGTCCCGAGTCCCTTGCTTACTTCTTGTTAAACAATGAGTACACTGATCCACACGCGGCTCACAAATGCGGAGACAAAGTTGTGTCGTCTGCAGACGCCCGCCACCCCGCTGTTCCGCGCCACGCACTACGACAACATCGGCCTCGACGACTACCCCATCGGCACCAACGCTATTGTCGCCGTTATTCCTTACACGATAATGTCCCGGGTCCGTGTGCTCTTTATATCTATATCTTCCATATGAATTATAGCTGGTACAGTAAGTTACTAAACTCTGTCTTATTTTATAGATGTACTTAGTTACCATCCAAGGTCAATAAAACTCAATTCCTACCGACATGCTCAATTTTCAGACGATAGAGAAAAAAATCTGTACCCCACGAAGAATGAAAAGCCAAATTACCCGTCTTGCTTCCTAATGTTTATATGGTGGCGCTACTACTCGTGACTATTCGTAACATTTGGCGTGATCCGTGTAAACGGTCAACACCGTTAATAACTACGAAGCGATCATAAGAGTAAGGTATAACCAAGATTGGTATACAGGGCTACGACATGGAAGACGCGATGATCATCAACAAGTCTGCGTACGAGCGCGGGTTCGCGGCGGGCACCGTGTACAAGTCGGAGATGGTGGAGCTGCCGAACGCCACCTCGTACTTCAGCCGCGACGACTCGAAGCCGGCGCTGCTCGAGCATTTGGACGAGGACGGCCTGCCGCCCGTCGGCGCGCGCATTCAATCCGACGACCCCATCTACTGGTGAGTACGCACATACTACTATGGCATAGGTGCATTTCACTGGTTTGTTTTAAGACGCTGTATACAGCTGAAATGCATTTTTTTAAAGAATTGTTACAATACTCGCAGAATAATTAATACTGCCTTTTTTAAAATTGGGATAAGTATCAAATGTGGATCAGTTTATTATGCAGCTTATTGTTTCGAAAGATATATACCCAGAATTATTGCCCTTAAAAATATACCTTTCATTACCTACACTTTTAACGAAAAATCTTGTATTTGTTTAAATATAACTAAGATATTGGCTTTGTAAGGTAGATTTTTTGTAGATGTCGACTATTACATCGTAGATTTTTAATTAGTTAATACATCACACATAACACAACCAATTTGTTTCATTGTGCTCGGCCGGCAAATCGGCACAACTCGCTTTCATATCGTTCTCAGAGAGTATCAAAAGAGTAGCGTCACTGTTCGTCTCTGTTACTGGTGACTGTTCGTTTAGGAATCCTAGTGACATGGTTCCTTTTAACATCAGTAATATCTAGTCGAGTATCGTGTATCGTCACTTGTTTTCCCCGCGTGACACGAGCATGCACCTCTGTTTAGTGACGGAATACTGTCTATATAAATTTACTTATAAGTATATGTTTATCATCAACATCAACGCTAATTAAAATAACACCAAAAATTAGGTATTTGGAACGTGTCAAATTCTCGCTGAATGAAACAAATAAGCGTGACGAATGTGTCGCGAAACGTAGCGTTCAGGAGCTATATTATGAGCGCGTTTACGCGATGCTTTACATGGTTTACATAATCTTGGAAACGCTGTGAAACAGTTCAGACACATTCGCTATATCTGTTTATGAATGTCATGTCATGATTGACTAACTATTAATCTACTTGTCAACTATGTATAGACTTACAGGTCTTCTACTACTAAATATTATTAAGCGAATATTTAATGTTTCTAACGTTCTATTTAGTTGAATTGCCCCAGTGCCCAGCATGAACAATAGAACAATGTTAAATTGTTTTAGAAAACCTCTCAACAACATAAATATAATCGACATACATACGTCCAGTAGTTACCTCCCAAAGAAACCATTAATTTCCTTTTGTATGAAAGTATCATAGGTCGCATTTTTACAAGTTGCTTAGAATGAATACGAGAAGGGTTAGTCTTGTTTTCATGGCTGTTGTCAGCCCTTCTCCTGCTTTGCCATGTTATAATGAATCTGTATGTTTGTGAACAGCTACTTCGACGGCGACAAGAGTCAGTACGTAGTATCACGGTTCCACGGCAAGGAGGAGGTGTTCGTGGACAGCGTGCGGCTGTGCGGCGAGTTCAATACAAACGCACCCAAGAAGGCGTGCATCATGCTGCGGATACAGGTGCGTGGCCATAGTACTGTGTGTTGTGGACAACTACTGCGACGGCGACAAGAGTCAGTACGTGGTCTCACGGTTCCACGGCAAGGAGGAGGTGTTCATGGACAGCGTGCGGCTGTGCGGCGAGTTCAATACAAACGCACCCAAGAAGGCCGGGCATCATCCTGCGGATACAGGTGCATGGACAATGTACTGTGTGTTGTGGACAACTACTGCGACGGCGACAAGAGTCAGTACGTGGTTTCACGGTTCCACGGTAAGGAGGAGGTGTTCATGGACAGCGTGCGGCTGTGCGGCGAGTTCAATACAAACGCACCCAAGAAGGCCGGGCATCATCCTGCGGATACAGGTGCATGGACAATGTACTGTGTGTTGTGGACAACTACTGCGACGGCGACAAGAGTCAGTACGTGGTTTCACGGTTCCACGGTAAGGAGGTGTTTGTGGACAGCGCGCGGCTGTGCGGCGAGTTCAATACAAACGCACCCAAAAAGGCGTGCATCATGCTGCGGATACAGGTGCGTGGACAATGTACTGTGTGTTGTGGACAACTACTGCGCAGGCTACAAGATTTTCAGTAGGTGGTATCACGGTTCCATGGCAAGGAGGAGGTGTTTGTGGACAGCGTGCGGCTGTGCGGCGAGTTCAATACAAACGCACCCAAGAAGGCCGGGCATCATGCTGCGGATATAGGTGCGTGGACAATGTACTGTGTGTTGTGGACAACTACTGCGACGGCGACAAGAGTCAGTACGTGGTTTCACGGTTCCACGGTAAGGAGGAGGTGTTTGTGGACAACGTGCGGCTGTGCGGCGAGTTCAATACAAACGCACCCAAGAAGGCGTTCATCATGCTGCGGATACAGGTGCGTGGACAATGTACTGTGTTGTGGACAACTACTGCGACGGCGACTAGAGTCAGTACGTGGTCTCACGGTTCCACGGCAAGGAGGTGTTCATGGACAGCGTGCGGCTGTGCGGCGAGTTCAATACAAACGATCATGCTGCGGATACAGGTGCGTGGACAATGTACTGTGTGTTGTGGACAACTACTGCAACGGCGACAAGAGTCAGTACGTGGTCTCACGGTTCCACGGCAAGGAGGAGGTGTTCATGGACAGCGTGCGGCTGTGCGGCGAGTTCAATACAAACGCACCCAAGAAGGCGTGCATCATGCTGCGGATACAGGTGCGTGGACAATGTACTGTGTGTTGTGGACAACTACTGCGACGGCGACAAGAGTCAGTACGTGGTCTCACGGTTCCACGGCAAGGAGGAGGTGTTCGTGGACAGCGTGCGGCTGTGCGGCGAGTTCAATACAAACGCACCCAAGAAGGCGTGCCTCATGCTGCGGATACAGGTGCGTGGACAATGTACTGTGTGTCGTGGACAGCCACTATGACCTGCGACGTCCACGAGATGTCCGTCTGTACCTGATGTGAAATCACGGCAAGGGTGTTCGTGGATAGCGCACGGCAAGTGTAACCCCAACACCCCCAAGAAGGCGTTCATCGTGCTAGTCTGCATGGCGGTCAGCACTAGCTCGGAATACAAGTACCCACAAAAATGACGATGTCGTCACGTCTTTCACGGTTTTGACGGTTTCAAGACAAGGAAAAGGTTTTCGTGAACAGCTCTCTGCAAGTGTATTGTGGAGGTGCGTACAATCTATAAATTAATACACATTTATTTTTACATTTCATTTTATTAATTAGTGTAGTCGATTAGTTTTGCGTCAGTTAATTAACTTTCAAATTTAATTTGTTAATTACTGTACACGTTCAATTTATACGCGCAATACAACCAGTAATTAAATTTGCACATTAGGATTCCAATTATTTGCCTGATTAGAAATAGGACGCAATTTTGTGATTGAGTAATAAAATAACATTATTAGTAGATTGTTAACCAAGAGTTTTAAAGTGACCCATCACAGCATATTTCTCGAGTTCGAGAGTGAAATGGGTAATTTCACCCGATTCAAACACTTTACTTTTCATTTTGACTATGAGGAAACTAAAATACTACACTCAGATTTTATAAAACAGGCATATAAGGAATAATCAATTAAAAGTAGGTTTCAATATTTTCGACAAGAGAAAAGGCCGCATTTCATAATTTGTTAAAGGCAGCCCAGAGCGGCAACATTGCAGGAAAGTTTTCGTATAACAACATCGTATTTTTTGTAATAGTACATTACTACAGAGGCCGGGAAGTAGGGGGTTGCCGGCCGAGTACATATAGTACGAATAGTCACGAGGCTGGCAACCCCTTTTCACGCCGAGGTATGTATAGTGCTTTTCTCAAACATGCATTGAAATAAATAAGAAACTTATCAATTTTTTTTTCGGATATAGGTGAGGCAATACTGTACTCGTAATTATATTAATAATATAATGTATGTTGTATGTACTTCAAACACCTTCGTACTTAGGTTTTTATCTAAAATGATACAATAAGTTCAATAAGCCACAAACGTACAACCAAAATTTGCATTAATTTCTAGAAAACATGTTAAACCAACGTTCCCACTATTACGACTAAGTATACTCGTATATTCATCTTGTTACTAATGAATTTTATCCTATCAACAAAAACATTAATTAGACTTATCACATAATCAAAAATATGCGTAAAAACATTACGTTATGAAGTCTGGATTGCTAAATTCTGACTGCATTTCATTGTCACTGAACGGCTTTTAAATATGTATAACTATTACGTACGTCGGCCATTTAAGTATAATTTTCACTTGCATTTGAACAACATCTAGACCTAATTCACTTTTATTGTAAGTACCTATACCTATAGCTAAATTGTTATAGAATAAAACAAATCGACATTATAATTCACAATAATATACGCAACCTAATAAAAAATTGAGAATGTTTTTAAAATTTTCTCACAAATACTTTTTTCCACAGTATCTGTGCTGTTCGAGAGGTTGCACTTAAGGCCATTCTACACGAGTTAAAATTAAGAAGAAAAATGTACATGGTGACTGAATAAATTCAGAGCGTTACAAATATTGTCTATGGTCGCTGTTTATGCATTATTATAGAAAATATTCATAAGAATCAGAACCCTCCGAATTTATTTCGTAACTATAGATTCTAATTCTTAATTTCAGCTCGTGTGTAATAGCCCTTGCTGCTAATATTTTAGCTTGATAACCAACCTTTCACGAAAACATAAAATAAAATCAGCGGTTCCTATAACCGGTATTAGACAACAATTTGTAGGGCCCAATCTGTCAGGTTGCGAGGTGTAATAAGAAGTAGGGCCCTTAGGGAGCTGAAGGAGGGTTAGGGAGAGGCAGGGTACACAACAGATTGGGCCCTACAAATTGCAACGTCCAATACCCGTTTTTAATCTGCCTCCATCTTTACAATTTAAAATTATAGGAATTTGTTAATGATGTGTTATTTGTTATTTTCATGTCGATTTTATATATAAACGAAATTATAAAATATATCATATTGTTTATTGTTTTTTTTATAGGCGTACGTAGTGGCAGAATGTCAAACGAACCAAAAAGTAAATAGCTTATAGCCTTAAATAGCTGAATGCCATGATCCTGTGCCACAAATATATGTGCAATGGAAATTAATAAAGAGGCATTTGCCGGCCTAGGCCTCCAAATTTGTATGAAATTCCATTATCGACCTCTCGTGTAGCCGCACCTGAAACGTGATACTTCGCAGCCTATTATAAGGAACATAACATCAATATTTCATTGCATGTTTGAGAAAATATCTGTTAAAGCAATTTCCCTATTGCCATTGTATATATTGTTATATAGACGGATAAAACTATATTTTATAAAGGAATAAGTGAAATGAAATGTAGTTCTTTATCTCCAAGGTCTTTCTTTTGGTTTCTTGTATCAAATTCATGTAAATTGTTACATTTTCCGGCGTTCCCTCATAACTCAATTTTGATTAATGTATATTTTCTCTTGGAACCTACAAACGATTCCATTTCTAATTTAGTATTAAAGAGAGACTCGAGAGAGAGAATCTTACTGTTCTTTTCTAATGCTAGAATTATCATTAACCACCCCAGAATAAGGATGAGTGTAGTTTTTTCTCTAGTACTATTTACAACGTTGATAATGACGGTGCAAAATGTAATAACAAGTAATTTTATTTCGCAGCGTAACCCGATGGTCGGCGACAAGTTCGCGTCCCGCGCCGGCCAGAAGGGCATCTGCTCGCAGAAGTGGGTGGCGGAGGACCTGCCCTTCACCGAGTCGGGGCTCATCCCGGACATCCTGTTCAACCCGCACGGCTTCCCCTCGCGTATGACCATCGCTATGATGATCGAGTGCATGGCCGGAAAGGCGGCGAGCGCGCTCGGACATGTAACTATCCTTTTCAACCGACTTCAAGATTTCGAAGGAGGAGGTTATCAATTCGTCGGAATCTTTGTTTTTGCTATTTTTTTTTTTTTTTTTTTTATGTATGTTCACCGATTATTCGAAGACGGCTGGACCGATTTGGAAAATTCTTTTTTGGTTTGAAAGCGTATACTTCACAGTTGGTCCCATTGTAACCATGTCAGGATCTGATAATGGGATCCTGCAGAAATCGAGGGAACTCTTCAACTATTGTAGGCACACCTATGGTGATTTGAGTATTTTTTACAGCAGATCTAGCATTTCGTGTTGGAAAGGTGGATGCTTAGCGAAGTCGGTTCTTTTTTGTTTAAAATTATTATTACTCTATTTTTTCTTCCATTTTAGTCTTACGTAACGTTACTGCGACAAGAACACGGGCAATCTCGTTTGACTCGGAGAATGTCGCTTGACATGAGTGCTCCTTGTAATAAACTAAGCCACCCAACCCCGAGACCAAACCGGGGCCACCCCCTAAAAAGAAGGGGTATGGTAGGCATCCGTACAAAATGTTATTTAAACCATATGAAATATATTTACTCACGTAATTTAAGTCGATTTTAGCGACATGTTTCGATCAATTTACGATGATCATTATCACGAGCGGCCTTCCGCGATGGCAGCGCGCCGGCTACAAATGCATTATGAATATTTTTAATATGTTATAGTCTCACGAAAGTTTTATATACACTAAATCATTTAAATTGCAGTTCCTTTACCACTTGACTGTGCTCAAGATCAAATTACTATTTAAATGTAACCACAAAACGAATAAATAATCAATTGAACCCAGGTACACGACGCGACCCCGTTCCGCTTCAACGAAAAGGACACCGCCATCGAATACTTCGGCAAGCTGCTCGAAGCAGCCGGCTACAACCACTACGGCACCGAGCGCATGTACAGCGGCGTGGACGGCCGCGAGATGCAGGCCGACATCTTCTTCGGCGTCATACACTACCAGCGGCTCAGGCACATGGTGTCGGACAAGTGGCAGGTGAGCACTCGTTTGGAAATCATTTGAACCATATAGGCTAAACGGTAATATCACAATTTGATCGGACTTGTTTCGCTTCCTTCTGTCAGTTGGATCGATTTATATTAAAGATTTGGCCGGAATTAAGTTTTTGACATAAAACCTTATAGAGTTATTATGTACCTACACCTTGTAGTGAGACCCGACCCGATAGTCGAGTCATTAAAACGTTTATCTACACTCACACTGTAAGTCCTCTAAAACGTGTTCAAAAACGGTAGGCAATGGCTAGCATTACCACAACCGATTTTACTATGATAAGCTTTTTATCTGTGGCAGTAACGTAATTTTAACTTTACATGCTCATATATTGATATCGAATTTGATAACATAATGTAAATCCTGTGCTCCTTCCTGACCAACGGCACGCGCCTCCCCGACCGCCGGCACAATCGAGTTGGCCATGGCGGTGCAATGGCGGTCATTCTATGGTTTCCGAACACTTAATTTAATATATATAATATGAGTGTAGATAAAGCAGTGTATGCAACTGTACGTAATTAGGCCTTATTACGTAACAGTTACATAAACTACTATTAATCGAACGTAAAAGTTGCCTCACCACCGACGCGCAAATGACAATTATGCATTACCTATTTTAAAGGTACGGTCAACCAATTTGATTCCTAGGCCACTGTAGAACCTTGTCGTAATGACAGTTGCCCGTGGATACGTATAAACGTAACCTATTCGCTACCAAACTAGCTATTGTCACAAGGTTCTAGAGTGTCCTAGGAATCAAATTGGTTGACTGTACAATAGGGTGCATAGTCAGGCCAACTAAATGGTTCACCAATAACCCATGTCTCGCGGGTATTTTAAGGAACTCCTCTTTTGACAGGTCCGCACGACGGGCGCGGTGGACAGACTGACGCGGCAGCCGGTGAAAGGGCGCCGGCGAGGAGGCGGTGTGCGACTCGGAGAGATGGAACGCGACGCGCTCATCTCCCACGGCGCCGCGTTCCTGCTGCAGGACCGTCTGCTCGAGTGCTCTGACAAGAGCCAGGTCTGTTTCACTATCATTACACATAGTTGATATTCAGTTTACTGCTACATATACTTCCTTTAACAGCGCGTCCCTGCGAAAAACACGGAGACAAGAAACTACTTATTGAAATATACGACCCAATCACTGGCGCGGCGCGATCGATTGATTATAACTATTATAAGGCTTATAAAGCGGGGAGTGGATCGATACGACCAAATGTTTGTTCAGTCATTATGAGCGTCACACGCACTAGGCCAGTGCAAATAACCTGCCTACATGATGACCAAATGTTTCGCTGGGTTACGAGATCAAAAGGAATGTCTTCCTATTTTTTTTAACAGGAAGTTTTATGGCCTGTTTCACAATCTCCCGTTAAAGCATATCTGTCAGATAAATGTTTGCTGTCCTTTTCTTTTATACGACTGGAGAAAAGGATAGCAATAATTTTAACTGGCAGATAAGTTTATCTGGAGATTGTGAAACAGGCCCTTAGAATCCTGGTTTACTGGCCATGTCGAGCAAAACAAACGACAAAGGCACGGCCGTACCATCCTTTTCACGAAGCGATCCAGGCTATTTTAGACCCCTCTCTAATTCTGTTGTCGATAAAGCTACAAGGCTGAAATTTCTGTGAACAAGAGGCATACACAAGGAGCGTATTCCCAATACTTTTAGAAATATTGTAAGTCAATGATCCTTCATTTTGTCACTGATTCGCTTATTTACGATCATGGTATATCTAAGGTACATCTAGCAGTCGCACAAGCTCCAAATTTTGAACAGTGTTTAGGCTACCATAAAGCCACCGAAAATTAAAACATACCGCAATATCAGTCCACACAGTTAACATTGTGATCCCATATAACATATAAATATATGCGATAACAAAGTTAGTTGCTAAAATTTTAGCTTTTATACACTAGATAATTAGATAGTTACTAAAAGGAATGAGGTCCCATCAAAAACATTACGTGTACAGAAATGCCAGTCTCGTAACGCAATTCTCATACTGCAAAAAGCATTGAGATCTAATGTAAAACCAAGCCGGTGTGCCGGAGTTTGCTAAAAACATGTCATTGTGATCCTTTGAATATTAGATATATTTTTATAATAAATATAATGACTTGGCAATCGCATAGGACAAATAAATCATCTAATAATATTACATTATATAATATAATATGTACACATTTATAGACCGGCTTGTGCTATACGTATGTTTAGCCGTGCGATGGCCAGGTAATTCTATCTAAATATATAAAAGAAGAAACTGACTGACTGATTGACTGACTGACTGACTGACTGACTGACATATCAACGCACAGCCCAAACCGCTGGGTCTAGAGATTCCAAATTTGGCACGTAGGTTCCTTATAAGGTCTAGGGTTGCACTAAGAAAGGATTTTTCAAAATTCACCCCCTAAGGGGGTAAAATGGGGGTCCAAAGTTTGTAGTGAGAATCAAGATTTGTTAGACTATTTTATACGAAACTTCACAGGAGTATTCCTAACGATAAATGAGTAAACACATGTTTCAGGTTTTTTGAAAATTCAACCCCTAAAAGGGGCAAATGTGGTCACAAAGTCTGAAAAACAACATGGGTATCGTATCCTTTTTGAGTACTTATAGTACGCGGGCGAAGCCGCGGGAAAAGGCTAGTTTATTATAAAAATACAGAGCATCTCATATTCAAAGGATCATAATGACACGTAGTTAGTAAACTTCGGCACGCCGGCTTGGTTTTACATTAGATCTCAATACTTATTGCGGTATGAAAATTGCCTTGCGAGACTGGCATTTTTTTATATGTAATGTTTTTGATGGGATTGGTTTAACAAAATCAATGTGAATGTCCACGAATGTGTCCAGCGTTATTTTATTTCGTATCACAATGCATATACTCGTACCTACACATTGAGCCGTAAATAAGTTAATACTTGCCTGTTACTAATTCATTCAATCACGCCAGCCTTTTAGAATCAGTCCGTAAATATTTAACATCAATTTGTTTATTTAAGATTTGATACGAATGGTGCTTATAATAAAATATATTTCTTTGTCAAACATATATTGTTGGTCATTGGAATATTTATTCAATTTGATACGGTCGAGCGGCCTTTTAAATATTGTTCATGGATAAAACATGTGATTGTAAATGGGCGACACGTTTTCTTCTTTTTTAATACGAATATTAAAGCTGATATTGATATATGTATATCATCGCCTACATTTATTTTTATAATATTACAGTATAAATTATTCTAAATTAATTTATTTTTAAATTAGTTAATTAAGGTTGATTCAGTTGTCGACATATTTTTGCTGACATGGTTGCATTACATCATATAATACCTACTTTGCGCAAATAAATGCATTTTTATTCACTACGCAATCTAAAACCCTTGTAAGACATGATAATTTATTAAGATTTCTCGTTTTAATAAAACCTTATGTAATTACGTGCCGGTCTACGTTTTCTTATGGTCTAAGAGCTGGCCACGTCAGATGCGACACAATAATGAGAGCAATGAAACCTGTCTAGTTAGACTGCTTTACCATCCTTGTTGCTAGATCCGGGCATCTGGCAGCTTTTAATGGGTGGAGGTCAAAGTGACAGACCAACAAAGTTTTTAAGTTGAAAAAAAGTTATACCAAAATAGGTAAAAAAATCCAAAATTGTGTCATTTATAGAGGACAGGGCCTATATTTTAATATTTGATTAAAAACCATTGCCTATTATTGCGGAAACAAAAACAGTAGGCCACTAACTAAAAATTGCATTTTACATCATTATCCACTACTTTCCCCCAACAGAACCCTCTGGATATGATATAATCTAATTAATTACATAATTTCCTATAATATTGCATCAAAACCAGAACTCTAGGATTTGTTTTCTTCAAGTTATTTGCATTCTTTGACCTCCACCACTTTACAGCTGCCAGATGTCCGGATCTAGAAATAAGCATAGTATAGCAAACTAACTACATGGGTTTCGTTGCTCTCATTATTGTGTCATATCTGACGTGGCCAGCTCTCCGTCTATTAGAATCAGAGTGTCTATATTTAACAGAGCGACACAGTCTAAGAACAACACAAAGTTATCCTAGTAATACCGTAATAATCTCTCTGCTATACATTTTAGGTTGCTCTCGTTCAGATGGCGCCTCAGACTTGGAGCTTCAAAACATTCTTACCCCCTTATTCATAAACGCCGGTCAGGCCTAATTAGTCAATTCATGTGTTGTCCTTATCGGTCACTTTGACAGTTGTATTTGTTAGAAACAGACAGGAAGACTGTGCTACTCTATTAATATACACGGTGCTCGCGAGGAAACCGCATAATTTTAACAGCGTTATGCCGACCTTATTTAGAGACTAAAATGTCAAATAAACAAAATAAAATATTTTGATTATAACTCAGGACTGAACGCTTTCTTAACGGCAATTTTACCACTATGGAACTCATTATAGGCATCCTTGTTGACAGACATCAAAGTGACAGGAAACACTTTGCTTTAACTTTGATTTTAAGAAAAAAAAGTAGTTTTATTTGTTTTTAGGCATAGTTTTGTCATTAACATTTATTTTTAATTTAAGAATACGTTCAGAAAACAAGAAAAAAAACAATAAATTTTTTTTTTGGCGCAATTGTACAAAGGTCATGATATTTTTTACTTCTTTTGGCCTCAGGAGTACGCTGTTAAAAATATGCGGTTTCCTCGCGAGCACCTTGTATATACTCCATTAGAATTAAGCCTAATAAACAAATCAATATAATTAGCGAATACTAACAAACGTTTAAAAAAAAAGCGCAAGTATTCAAACAAATTGCTTAATGTCAAAGTAGCAAATAAGTCCGATTAGTCACACTATGATACTGAGCCCAAGCTTGTTTTTGTTAGGCGATAATGTGCGTCAAGTGCGGGTCGCTGCTGGGCCCGATCGTCGGCGGCGAGGCGGACCGCAAGGACTCGTGCCGGCTCTGCGGCGCGGGTCACCTCGTCTCGCTCGACATACCCTATATCTTCAAGTTCTTCGCCATGCAGCTCGCCTCCGTCAACATCAACGTCAAGATAAACTGCGACATTAACCTCGCTGTTAAGAGAGAAAAAATATAGATGTAAACTTATACATGTAAACTAGTAACAATAAAACTGTTAATCTTGAAGCAAATCAAATTATTTTGTTCAATATTTTTTTTGATTTGCAATTTTTAAGTAGTTACACTACTATATATAAACTGAAAATAGATGTCATATACTTCAGAAAAAGTGACCAAACCCTCCGGTGTCCGAGGCCAGATTTGAACTGGCGTCTTCAGCTGGTGTTTCAGCTTTTGAAGACGCCAGTTCAAATCTGGCCTCGGACACCGGAGGGTTTGGTCACTTTTTCTGAAGTATATGACATCTATTTTCAATAAAACTGTTGTTTATACATTTTTTTTAGTTTTTTTTTTATACCACGACGGTGGCAAACAAGCATACGGCCCGCCTGATGGTAAGCAGCTACCGTAAGCTATGGACGCCTGCAACTCCAAAGGAGTCACATGCGCGTTGCCGACCCTTTACAAAAAGGAGGATTCACTGTGTTGATGGCTAAAGGAACAAGAAGGTCCCTCATCGTCAACACACTGGGTCCTCTTTGAGCTTTTTGGCAACCTTACTCACCAGCAGGAACACAACACTCTGAGTAGGGTCTAGTGCTATTCGGCTGTGGTTTTCTGTAAGGTGGAGGTACTTCCCCAGTCGGGCTCTGCTCCAGATTTGAGCGAGATGACATTCGCTGAACGTTCTGTTCTTCTGTGTCTTTGTCTTTGAAAATGTATGAGTTAAACCACGTATAAACCACGACACTTCTCTTTCCGTACAGACTATATTGTTCCATTTGTAGATAAACATCTACTTAACTACAATGATATTTTAATATGAGTTATACTCTAATAACGAGCACAAAAAAAATACTTCCAAATTTATTTCATAACCTAGTAATGATTATGTTAATATGTATATCAATATTGAAAGTTATTACATCTTTGTCACTCTCGTTGTTATTGAATTACAGT
This sequence comes from Pammene aurita, assembly GCA_947086415.1. Classification (NCBI taxonomy): domain Eukaryota; kingdom Metazoa; phylum Arthropoda; class Insecta; order Lepidoptera; family Tortricidae; genus Pammene; species Pammene aurita. Next base: position 18,553,495 of record OX352289.1, read on the forward strand.
TTGTCTCTTTCTGACGGGAGGTTATTAGCACGTCCGCATCTCTCGCTTACCGGTGCGCGACTAGAGACAATTGTTTGAATTCACTCATTACAATGAGCACTTAAAAGTGCTTCGATTTTGGAGCGTGCCCAATCCAAAGAACAATCTAAAAACTTTATGATTTTAAAAAGTTGCTACACAAAAGTTGTCTAGTTTGAGGACTAGAATCTACGTTTTAATTTTTTGCTTTAGTTACAGGCCCCACCCTGTACATTTAAACATCGGTATCAACGTTCAAATTTCGTGGCAATGTACGGTTGGCAGAAAAATAAATACAAACAAATCACTTAGTATTTTTAACCTTTATTTTGTATATGTAAATAAAAAAGCCCCTAAATAGTACATTTCCTAATTAGGGTGGTAAAACAAAGAAAGGCCGCGCAATCGCAATTGTTGCGGCCCAAGCTGCAAGCGAGGGACGTAATTATGCGATCGAGGGCTTTCTTTATTACCTCCCGTGTTGGAAAAATATGTGCACATTTGGCCAGAAAGCGGCTCTATCCGTACGCGTAGCGTGCGGAAAAAGCCACTTTATGTCCAGGTGTGGCATACAATATTTTACGAGTTAGAATAGATCACTAAAATTTGTTCCATAGATTTTGCTGTCAATCTTTGACGTCTGTAAGAATATATCCATTTTAAATGACTAAAAGATCTTTCCACACTGACTGAGGTAATAGGAAGGTATGTCAAGCATTGAAAATTTTGCACACAGTTTTTATTTACACTTTCTGGTATTTCAGCCTCGTTGTTTTTAGATAGTTGGTTAATTATTTGTACAGTCTTATAACCAGGATTTTTCTTTAATACACTTTTTAATTTAAAATAAACTTTTCTGGCATTTTGATGTAACCTTAACGTTGATATTTTTTTTTGCAAACCATGAACAATGTTTAATGATTCTGCTAGACTCAGTTTTGGATCCTCCAATAATTTTATTGACTTAGCAATTATACTAAAGTGTGTATCGACGAATAGTAACTCAGTTTTTAAATTCCGGTTACGGAAAATTTTTTTTGCTTTAGAAATTGCACTCGCTTCACGCGGATTTAAGGCATCGATGACAGATTTGATTTTATCATAATGCATGTGATAATATGAGGCAGCATTTAACCATGTTCCCCATCTTGTTATCACGGGTCGGGGTGGTAGAGGAATATTTACACACATTTGATGAAATAAATTTGTCCTTGAAGGAGCGTTACGAAATATTTTTTTGATACAGTCAATCAAACTGTTTATGGTCGGGTAAAGACTTCTAATTATCTCTGCGACTCGATTACATCCATGTGCTATGCATGTTACATGAGTCATATTTTTATATTTCTGAACAAGGTTTTTAGCTGCTTTTACCATGTAGGAACCGGCATCCGTTATAAAAAATAATAATTTATCCATGTTTTTTTTGTATTCATCGCCCCAAAGATCTTCAAGGGTTTCCTCAACGAGTTTGGTTATTGTCGAATGGTTAGTCGCCTCCAATACCTTAGAAGCAAATAAATGTGGCTGGGTACTAGTTCCATCTAGAGCTCCGATCAAAATATTTGCCACTTTTTTTCCCACGGAATCTGATGTTTCATCAACACTGAGGTAAATCATTTTATTTTGTAATTTCTCTTTCAATTCATTTTTTTTCTTTTCATACAATTCAGGTAAGCATTTTACTCGTATTTTTGTTTCACTCGGCACAGTAATATCGTTTCCATATTTATGATTTAAAAGGTTTTCTACAAAATTTCTAAATTTAGGATTGTCTAATTTTGACCACGGTATATTCGAACAAATCATAAACTCTGTTAAATCTTTATTAAATTTTTCTTGTGCATTATTTTTATGAATTTTGTTGTGTAAATCTGTTTTTAAATGGCGGTCGATACTAGATTTAGAGGGAAATAATTTCGAATTACACAATTTGCAATATACGATATCGTCTTTAATTTCGAAATCAGCATTATCTCGTATTATATCCTGTAAATGGCAGCGTGAATCAGATAATTTATCTTGATGAGATTTTGATTTCAAATGTTTCTCTATATTGTACCTTTTCTTTTTTATATTCATTTCGCAAATAGTACAGCAAGCACCTTCGTTAGTGAATATAAAATCAGTATACTGCGTCAAATCCATTTTCTCAAGTCTGATAGGGAGTTGGGTAAAGATTTATCAATGCTAAATTGTAGTTGTAAGTGTTTTTAAGAACTATTATCGTTGAAGATTTTACCACATATTATTTTGCATGACAATTAAATTGACATTTGTTGCCTATTTGGCATTTAGAATTTTTTTTACAAATGGATAATGAAATGAGTATTGAGGTTCTATGACGTATTAAGAATATAAACCTCTTTAAATATATGTACAGTTTACCAAAGTACGATTAAGAATAAAAATAAATTAAATGTTATTTATTACTAATAAATAAAACAATGATACCTATGTATTTCTTTTTTTGCGACCCTTACCAAGTGCCACGAAATTTGAACGTTGATACCGATGTTTAATTATTATACAGGGTGGGGCCTGTAACTTTTTAAAATCATAAAGTTTTTAGATTGTTCTTTTTTCAAACAAAGTAAATAGTATTTTCAATGTACTTAAAACTCCGTCTAATTGACATCGCCTGTCAGTCTAGTCACTCTACAGACATAATCAATTTCATAGTACATTGCGTGTTCGAATTAACTTTAAAATGTAATAAAATTCAAACCGCAAGTTCATAGCTTAAGTTAGTGTAAATCATAAAACTCATTTTACACGTATGCGACAGCGTAGTGTCAAATGAAAAGGCATTAAAACTTGGCATGTCATCGCGTCGTATGACGTCACATTCTTTTATTAAGCATATCAAAATGAAAGATTGTTTCAGCCATCTGCGCACAGCGAATGTAGTCAGATAAGCCATGCGGGCGGGTGTGGCGGCGTCAGTGCGCCGGCCGTTATACTACGCGTTATAAGTCACATTCCGCGTTCCTACCCATACTCGTAGGTATTCCTGTAGTCTGCGCAGGCATGGTTCGTGGAACCGTAACTTTACACATTGTGACGTACGTAATATTGAGTTCAATATACGTGGAAGGCCAAAGACTAATTAGTTTAAGCCCTTTAACACGATCACTAACTCCCGTCAGAATGTACCGGTACCCACAGTCGGCATGGAAACATTGTTTGTTGTATAATACATGTTATAATTGTTGTACTTATTGGTATAATCCGACATTCACAACAGGCCCAACTCCTTACAAAATCATACCTATGATGGATTCGACCGTGCCAATTAATCGCAAAGAGCAAGCATGGGCCACCAGACCGCTTAACTATTATCCTATGCTACGGGTATATAAGAACAATTGGCCAGTACATTCAGAACGAATGGATCATAATAGTCATTTATCGCTGGTGAAATATGATGATACTAATTCATCTATTAAAAATCTATCGCAGACTAAATCTGTGATGTTAAATAAAATAATTGACTATCTAATCACTTATCAGAAGAAAAGTTATGTTAATGTTAATACGAGTTCATCAAAACTGGGATTTATTTTCAACAATTCGACGACTGGAAGAAGATCTAGTAACATGGAAAGTACAGTTCTCTCAAACACCCAACCTTCAGTGTTGCAGCAAACTACGACAGATCATATGCAAAAAACTTGTAATGAATGTGCCCCTGTTCCTCCCTTGGATGTAACTACTACGCAATTAGTGCCAAATTTATTGCAATATGACGTAGCATCTCTTGCAAGTTCTTTCAACACATCCTCCAACAACACTAAAACTGGCCAAAAAAGTATTTCGACAAAAAGAGACACCTTGTTTGGCATATTTAGGAAAACCCTTGATCGAGTCGAACGTAAGTTCCTGTTGGTGAGTAATTTACGGACTAAGGGATCGATTTATTTTATTTTATAGACCTAACTTGATTGAAACTGTGGCCCTATCTTGTTCAGTTTACCTGTTCTGAAGATCTAACATATCAATGCGATTTTTCGGCCTTTTTTTGTTATGGGTCATGTATATACGATATTTTGTCCAACAATCGTAGCGTGTGAAAAGTCTGTCATGCCCATAAGATTGTCCAGTAAATCCTAAAATATCGATGCGATTAATTGGACAAAAATATGTGTACATAACCCTAAACCTAAACCCATACAAATATCTAAGGTTGTGTTCATATACTTTTGTCCAATAAATCGCATCTATATTTTAGAACTCTACTGTATACTAATATTTTCGCTTTGTATTTATATACTGTAGTGTATTGCAGCTAAAAACGCATATTTTTTATTTGCAGTCAGTATTCAATAAGTTGAGCGCCATCAGTCCAGAAACTCGAAAAGAAAATGGAATTAGCTTTTTGCAATCAGGTTTATTCTTGCATCAACTGCTATTGTCATTATCTATTACAATGGATAAAAACGCAACACAAGAAATAGAAGAATATCTTGGTTTTAATATGTCGGAAGCAGTAAGTACCTAATGGAAATTTGTAATATATATTACATATAAAGAATGTGCGAATTACTCATGAAGCCGAGAACGCGTGCTTACTTAAACTTAAATGACTAGTATAAGTATAACTTGATATTCGTATCATTCACATGTTTGGGTAGTCTTGCTTACGCTGGTCTAGTTTAATTTAACACATTCATTACCACCCAGCCAAACAAGACATCCGCGCCGGGCCACAAAAATTTCGTCATATAAAGTTGTAGTACCACGATCCCGACTATCGGGTCGTCCGGCCTGAGAACGAAATCATTAAATACCCGATAGTCGGGTTCTCGGCACTGAATGTGTTCACGAAGTGCTTTGTCGGGCCTTTGTGATTAGCAAATTCCTTAGGACCATCGACTGTCTTTGGCAAAAGTCGGCCTGTGCGACGCCTTTCATTGTGCTCATTATGTTTGTCGATATTATAATAATTCAATAACCTAAATGTAATAAGTGTACTTACTCGTAGGATAAGATCGAGATATTAAACCGGACAGTATCATGGCTCCCAAAATCCAGCGATGACTTGAAGTTCCGATGGGCATCGCGGCTCGTGCTACAGCGAGCGGCGGCCGGAGCCGCGTTCCACCGCGACGCTGCGCGCGCCCTGCCGCTGCGGCTCAGCTGGCTCAGCGGCACCGAGACCTCTGCTCACATCACCGAAATCTTCAACAGTATGGTAATTTAGCTAATACCGATTATATGTTTATACTAAATACATCACAATCGCCGCAGCAATTAGGTATTCCTATTTGCAAAATACTTAGCGAAACATGGTCAATATAAATAACGATCAAGAATGTGCTCTGCATGATAAATATTGTACTATTTAATTAACTGTACTGAAGGTGAAATGCCCTGCAAGATGATAAAGTGGTGTGGGGTTAAGTACACGATGTAATGCGTTGCGAACGAGCTGGATCAACACCGTTTTTGATGCAGGTCCTGTCCGACTCCGGAGGCAGCATGCACGACACGTTCTCGGAGGAGGAGGTGGAGGCGGGCGTGTGCGCGGCGGCGCTGGGCACGGTGTACGTGCGCGGCACGTGGCGCGCCGCGCCCACGCTGCTCAACGACACGCTGCCCTTCCGCGACGCGCCCGCCGCGCCCCAGCGCTCCTCGCGCTTCTTCCGCCTCAACGACCTCATGGGTTACTCCTACTTGCATGAATGGGACGCCGAGGTCAGTTTATGCTTTATTATTTATTAATGCTTTATTTCATTACCAATACATAATTATTACTCTTGCGTGTTACATTGAAAGCGAGTTATAGGTACATAACTATCAAAATATATAATACAAAAATATGTTTCTTACAAATTATCGGCTCCGATATCCCTATGGTGTGAAAATTAATAAGGATCACGTGGAATGTAAACAGCTATTAACACTGCGTAAGTTATCACCGAAATAATGCACACGGCGCTGTTCAGTATGTTTGAAAGCTGCAGCCATGGCGACAGTTGCTTCTGCTCCTCGATTGTGCTGGTTCCGGCGTCCTCTTCAGAGAGCGTAACCTTCTCGTCCGGGGCGCGATCGGGGTCGAATTCGGTGAAGACGGCGTACTTGACGGGGCCCGTGGCCACAAGGCGCGTCAGCCGCAGCAGCCACGCCGGCGCCGGCGCCGCGCGCGCTCGCAGCGACATCAACCCCAGTGTGAACAGCACCGCGAACAGCGACACGACCATCGAATCTCGTATGAACAACAAAATAATGGGCGTGTCCGCGCTCTCCTTAGGAATATCATAGCCGATATCCGTAAGAAATATAAAGTGGCAGAAAAGACTGAAACAAGCCACAATTAACCTCGTATTATCCTTGATATCTAACATTAACGATATCAAAGTCAACATGACGATCGCGATAGAAGGGACGACAACGAGGGCCGCCGGTCCCGCCGCTTCGCGCTGCATTACGAACGTGTATCTTAGCATCGGATAAGTATCGTTTGGACAACACGAATATTTTCCGGGAAACCTTTTTTTATCGACGTTCAGAAGTTTCCAGCCGGGTCCATCCTGATAATCATCGGTATTCACTGCTTGGGCGGCGTCAAAGGTGAAATTGATCTGCTCCCCTGTATGCATCCAAGATCCAAAGTATAGCGTGCAGTTCTGAGCATCATAGGGCCAGCGGCGGAGGGTGGTGCGGCAGATGCCGGAGTGCGCCATGTGCGGCACGCACGTCACCGAGCCGTTGTTGCGCACTTTGCAGGTCGTGTAGAAAGAGTCTGACTGGTACTTGCTGGCGTCGGCGTTGAACAATGCCAGACGCGGGCTCCATATTTCGTGGCTCTCTAATAATGTCATGTTTATACCTCCATAATCACTAGGTTTCCATTTCAAGAATTCGTCTTTCCACGTCATCGTCACCCAGCTGTGAACGGTGAAGGTTTCTTCTAGATAATCAAAGCTAATGTATTTAAGTAGGAATCCAACCTCTACGTTGACTGTGTCGGTGTGGTGGAGAACGGGCCGGTAGTCGCTGTTGTAGGCGCATTTGAGGTCTTTTTGGAGTCTTGCATCGTCGGCGGCCTGCTCCTTCTTTTCGGGGCAGTCGTCCGCCTCCTGCGCGCGCGCGAGGAGACAGCACGCGCACAGGGCGAGCACGAGTAGGGGGCAGGCTCGAGGTAACATCCTGTGCCGCGTCGGGTCGACAACTGGCCGTCCGCAGGCACAGACTCGGCCTGCCATTGCTGAAACATGATAGGGCGCGACGCCCCCTCGATAAGCGTGTTAATTAATGGTTACACTCTTTTTATAAAGCGATGATAAATAAAGTACCTACGGTCTTATATTTTTATTTATTAGTCATATACAGAGTTTTTCTCCTTTTCCTCCTTTTTTCTCTTCGCAGGGGAGATAGGAGGGAACAAAGTGGCGCTTTTCTGTTCTTGGATTTGTTTTTTTTAGCTATTCCGTCATTACGAAAAAATCTTATTAAATTTATCGATTCATTATAATTACCTAAGCACATATAAAGTTAAAATATATATGACTCAAATTTTTTTTCTTTATTTTCCTCTAAGGTGGTGTGAAAAGCAGTATGTGTCACATAGGAGCAAAACTATTTCCACCTTGAACGTTAACTCCTCAGGAGTCTACTTTAGAATACCTCGCTGCGCTTAGGATTCTATTATAGACTTCATCGCTTCGTTTGGGATGCAATGCACGCCCTCGCCGCTAATATTTCATTTTGTTCCCTTGTTACACAATTTAATCTACTATAATACCTGAATAGGCATGGAATTCTATGATCTATACTATAGGCTGCACCTTAATCATACGACTTGTTGCTTTAACTAACATTGAGTTTAAATTGTATTGTTCTAATCTACTCTCAAATAACCGTAGATTTCAATTAGTGATGGCTAACTAACGTTTGTTTTTCACACATTTACACGTGTTGAACCCTACAGAGACGAAAATATTACTAATACTTAATAGTTACATAAGCACATCAAATTGGAAATATAGTCGTTAAAAAAAGGTTTTTATAGTAATTGACACATACGCGCAGGTAAATAATATTGCTACTTTTGCTCAGTGCTTTTATGAATACAAGGTAATCCGTGCAAACAAAAATAGTGGTAATCCGTTCAAGGGCATACTTGGTATCGTATTCTAGTTATGGAAAATTAAGAAAAAAATTGAGGGTTGAGGAAACAGGGTTAGCCGGCAAGGAAGACGTGGCCCACACCAATTAAGCCCTTAACGGATCACCACATTTTTTTACACCTACAGTACTTACATAAGCATGATATATATATTTTAAGTAATCTATAAGTTTAAAACCTTTTTACATAATATTTACTTGTGTACTCGTACCTTATACGCGTGTATTGTTGATATATAACCACATAAGCTAAGGATAGTTAGTTTAGACCCTAATAAACATACTCTCAGACGTTTTATTAAAATTTATCGACATTTTTTTCCATATAAAATATTTCAGCACGCAATGTTTCGTTACCTACATGATTACTTTACCTTTAAAACGTCATCATTGTTATGTGTCACATTAGTGTATACGCAGTACATTGCAGCTCGAAAAAAGAACAAAAATTTATTACTTTGTGTTAATTAACAGTGTGACTAATTTTCATTAGGTACTCTTGGATGTAGTAACAACTTAAGATGACAAGGAAATTTACTTTTCAGGCCATAGAGATACCGTACGCCACGCCAGGCCTGACGCTCCTCATCCTGGTGCCCAAAGAGCCGTCTCTGCGACCGCTGGTAGAGCGCGCGGCGGCCCAGGGGCTGGATGCCGTGCTCGGCGTCATGCACACGATGAGGGTGGCCGTGACGTTGCCGCTGTACACGCTCCGCATGACGTTATTGCTGCCTAACAAACTACAAGACGTAAGTGCATTTATATTTACACGCCAGGCCTGAATATTTGAACCAGCTTTTGATGTGTAAATGGCTTCATCAAAATTAGATTGCTATTTATAGGTAATTAATATAATCTTGCGTAACAAAGGCCACAAAAATACAAGACGCTCTTATAACTCTACTACCTAATATACACACAATTATCAAACATATAATTACAGGTAAAGTAAGACTACATATGCCATTTTTACGACAAAATATGTACCATCAATGAAACTTTGCTTTATATTATAACTAATCTTGGCACTAGGAATGAGGATCTGCCGAGCCCTATCAAAATTTAGGGGTCCTACCCCCATCGGCCATAGAATGTCGGACCACGCATAATAGAGGATTCCGTACCTTCGGTGAAATAAGAACAAACTAATACCAAAAGGCCGTATCTGCATATTACAGAAGCTTTTTGGAGATGGTTAAAAAATGCATAAATGCCTTAACTAATATTACTCACATCAATTTTCGTAGAAAACGACTGTTAAGGCGCATCTTGTTCAATTATTTGATTTTTTTTACTTATAGTTCAATAGTTAGAGGGGGAGGACATATTTTTTTAGACTTAAGCGATTATTTCTGAAAATATTCACGTAATCAAAAAAAATTTACAGAAACCTCAATGTTATTTTTAAAAACCTATCGATTGATGCGCCTCATGTTTATATAGAGTTTAAAAAATTACAACCCTCTTCATATCTCGCAAAATATTGATTCTATAAGGGTATGGTTTCATTCGATTCAGCGCAACAAAATTCATAGATAATAACACTTCACTGGCTTAGGTCGTAAAATGGGCGTTGTCAAACCCCTCCCCACACACACACATAACCCCCCGAGGGGGTTAGGACCCCTGAATTTTGATAGGACTCAGCAGATCCTTATTTCTAAAGATAAAGTTAATAAACAAAGTTTCATTGATGTACATATAAATGTATGAATAAATATTATGCAATATACTCGTATCGTATCAAAAATGTTTGCGCGTTGCGTTGTATTAAGTGTTATTGCTAGTGACATTTATTTATTTAACGCTTTGTATTGTAACCTCCTTGACGGATTTTTAACTTATGGATGTTAGATTAGATTCGTCTCAGTTGTAATCCCGTTAGCAGTTGGTAAGTAGCTGTTCTAAGGAAAATATATCTAAGGAAAATGCACGATTGTCGTAGGTAGGCAGCCAACTTAGAAATTAATGTTGACATATTTAACCACAGATGTGAAGACAGCCTTTCTCAATGGTGTTTTAAAGGTGTTGTAATGGTGTGTATGGAACAGCCAGATGGGTAATAAAGGCAAAGAGAGCTACGTATTAAATTTAACAATCAGTATATGGCCTGGTATGATAAAATCGATAATGCCCTGAAGGTTCTCAAGTTCAGAAAATCACTCAGCGAGCCCTGTGTGTACATTAAATCGAATGGTACTGACAACCTTATCATATTAGCACTACATGTTGATGATATTCTGATTTTCAGTAAAGACACCAGAAAAGAAAAATGTGAAGAATGAACTAATGAGAATATTTGAGATTCAAGGATCTTGGTCGTGCTACGCATGTATGGGGCATGAAATTATAAGCTCAGTGGAAGCGTGCTGGGCCCTAACCTGATGGGTTTAGGGTGGAATTATTGTAGGATTGAACAAGATTAAATTCATCAGAGATCAAAAGCAAAAGTATATTAATTTGTTCGGTTTTTGACAAAATAGAAAGCCCTAGACAAAAAATAAACAACTGCCAGTATGGTAGCGTTCAAATTAAAACCTGTTTGGTTTATATGTTACAACAGCTTTGTTTTGTGCTTTCTGGGTCTGCTCCCGTGATGTGCTAAAATAAAATATGACATTTTTGGACGTCCACGGTGAAGTATAAAGCACCCAATATTACTCATATCAAGATCGAAATATGTATATTTTCTTTAAAGGGGTTATACCTACTCGAGTTAATTTGGAATGATTCTAATTCAGTTTATTTTGGCATGATCTGAAGGGACACTATAGTCAGGTTTAATGTTATAGTTTAATGGTCTTCTCCTGTTTATCATAAGTAGGTATATACAGGGGTAAAGCCTGTGCCGAAAAGTAAATTATAATGGTCTTCTAAGACAATTTTGGCATAGCGGCACAGGATCAACATCAGCAGAAAACCATTAAACCAGACTTGCACAAAAATACCTCAATTTTAACTGATTGCGTATGCCGTCACCTTCATACAAAAATAATGGAATATTTTATATAAGTCAGCCTATACACGATTTCCAGATGGGCATGCCGAGTTTGGTGACGAATGGTACGGACTGCCAACCGGTGCGGCTGTCTCACGCCGTGCAGCGCCTCATGTTCTGGGCAGAGGCCGGCCGAAACGCATTCAAAGACGATGGTAATATATGTTTTCTACTCCAGTACTTTTATTTGTCATTTTTAGCCGGTGTCTTCTTTTCTCCGGTAATGTCTAATGACATTGCAATTTCTAGGGCCAAACTGTCGTGTACCCTGCCTCTCCTTTCCCTCCCTCAGCTCCCTAAGTGCCCTAACTTTTATTAATTGAAATAAACCTATTAGGTCACTGCTTTTATTACACCTCTCAATCTGACAGATTGGGCCTTAGAAATTGCAATGTCTAATACCGGTTTTATACAATCCATGTTTTATACATTCCCTGATGAGTGATGACATCGATAAGGACATGCATAATTAATCTAAAGGCAAGTCTATAGATTAGATTCCCCGAAATCGCATTGGTGCCTAAAAACCCTGTTACACTCGTCCTAGTTAGCTTCATAAATGATTTAGTTTCTAAATGTAGTCAAGTGTAACCGCATTTAGCAAGTAAATTTACTATTGAAAAAGTTAGGATCCTAATTAGAATGATCTAGATAGGACACAAAAAAAAGTAAAGCGTAACAGGGCTTTAACCGACGTATCGATTTGGCAGTAAAACGTATTTCGTGTAAACAACACTTAACAAATAAATAAATTGCTACCAACATTTACAACCGAAATAAACGCAGCGATTTTAGGAAAAAAAACTTCCAGAAACACGTTTCCCGATTGAGCTGAAATTTTGTACCATGTGTATACCTACCGCGTGACAATGGAACATTATGATGACATGGGGCTGGTCTGATGATGGAGACCGAAGGTGGTCTTAAGAACTCTGTGATAACACAATGCAACCTCAATGTGTTTGAGTTTGTCAGAATCGTCTCGTTGAGCAGTAGAGACATAAGTAGAGAACGTACGCCATAAAAGTACAGTCGGCGCTAAAACCTTGGGTAAAAAAGAAATTTTTTTGACAAACTTTTTTTTGCTCATGCCATACAATAGTACATTACTTACCAAGGACTGTAAAAGAAAGAAAGCCCGAAATCGCAGGTATTTGTGACCCGAGCTGCAGGCGAGGGTTGTAAATATGCGATAGAGGGCTTTCTTTTTTACTGCCCGTGGTGAGTACACAATTTACGTCTGTGCGTGCGGTAATACTCACATTATGGCCAGGTGTGACGTAAAGTGGTTTATATGCCTGACCGTCTGATCAGGTATATTTTTACAATTGATACATGTTCTTTTTGGTATACTTTAACCCTTTGACCGCCAATAACGTCAAATCACGCACACGGAAAGTTGTGCCCTCAGCCCCAGCACGTGACATCACATCCAAAATATAACCGGTTTGCCTTGCTGGCGCTGATGGCACGATTTTTCCGTTCGATGCTTGGCGGACAAAGGGTTAAGCATCTGCCAGGTAGGTAGGACTCCAGTCCTACAACGGCAAAGAACGAAGTAGGGATCCACTTATAATTAGGTTGTGACACTTGTGACTTATAGAGGTCGCCTCGTCTTTCTTGGTAGGTATTAAAACTAGGTACTGAAGATGTAAAGAATAGGTACTTCGTTGCACCCCAAAAGAAAAAAAACCTTATAGGATCACTTTGCTGTCCTTCAGTCTGTCTGTCTATCCAGGCCCTTTTTCTCAGGAATGCGTGGAGGTATCAACTTGAAATTAACATCAAATACTTATGTTGCGGTCCCTTGAAGCTGTATAAAAAAATCAAGCTTCTAAGTCAAGGCGATCCAAACATATTAACCCCTTATCTTCTAACACTTCGCAGGAGAATCGAAACTTATTCCAACTTCACTTATGCCAGCTCTATAGGTACACATTGACGGACGCATCAGCAGATTATATTTGCGTCTCGTTCTCTCGTTATCGAGTAAAAATTAGGTAGGAAACTAGTATTAGACCTAGAAAAATGAAATTTGACAAGAAGTAAGGTCTTACAGCACAAGTAGGTAAAGGGAAATTTCCAAAAATCGTTAATTTATTGAAAAAAAAACTTTTAAGGATTAATAACTTATTTGCAGTTGATAAATTAATCTTGAGCTAAGTATATCGATGTATGGAGACAATAGTTTTTAAACGGCAAAGTCATAGTTTGTCCCTCAATCCAATTTGTCTTTTCGTTACCTACCTATAGGTCTGGGCCCATAACCTTTTAGAACAGAATTAGGAATATTTGGGAAAATAGCAATTTTTAGTCGTAAAGTCAAAGGGAGAGTGTCAAACAAGCACACGAACAAAAGCCATCAAGAATATTATTCAAACCTTGGTTCGATGCCCGTTTACACGGTTAGCTATCACAACAAGATGTTTTGTGTTTACGGAGCTAATCTCTAACATATAGCAGTGTTCGGTGATTGTTAAAATTGTGTACGGAACCCTCATGGCGCGACACTTATTTATCTTGCATATGGCGCATGTCAGTCGGCATAAGATATATTGGGGCGGCCAAGGTGGTTACCAATATCTGAACAACGCCTCTATTGTCAAGGCAATAAAGCGCATGTTCAGATATTTTTTAGTACATTTGCCACCCCGATACATTTGATGGCTATGTACGTACCAAGCCTAGGCGTACTTGCTACTTGCGCGCTTTATATTCGTCACATATATTAGCCATAGATAAAACTTAATTAGAAAGAAACCTTAATTTAAAGTGTCGCCTTTTTGGCTTCTGGATGGACTAAAGTACTTATTAGTGTTACTTTTATTTTCCAGGGATAGAGTGGGATCCCCGTCCAGAATTAGAGATTCTTGTGGACCGTCCGTACCTGTTTTTCGTTCGTTGGGAAAACATAACTATTATGAATGGAGTATTTGTACTGTAGCATGTTGAAAAGCCAAGGAGGACAAGAGATCAGATGTCTCGGATCGTCTTGGGGCCCTCGTCCTTGGTACGTGAAGTATTCAAAAGGGGAGGCGGCTCATCTGTAGTGCTTCCTTCATCAAAGTAAGGAATATATACTTACTTATCATCAAATTGCGCGGTAACGTGTAACTTTCGCGCTAAGGGCCCCTCATCTCTGTCTATGTATCTATGGACGATTGTGGCCGGGCCCACATGATCATGGTCATCATGGACTATTTTAATGTTCAAGGAATTAAAGCATAGCAATATTACAATTCGTGTTTTTCTCGTTATTTTGTAGTTCGGTGCCAAAAGTATAAAAGCGCATATCTATTTATCCAGAATAGTTTGTAGATACAAAATAAAAGCATTATTAACAAATTACGAATAATTTCCTGACTAGACTAAAAATAGTGGTTATATAGTGATGTATGATTTCAAGTTATTTTTATAATAAGAAAACATAATATTAACCCTTTGACTGCCAAGCATCGGACGAAAAAATCGACAGCGCGCGCGAGGCAACTCGCTTATATTTTGGACGTTCTATCAAGCGCTGACACTGAGGGCACGACTTTCCCGTGATTTAACGTCTTTGGCGGTGAAAGGGTTAACAGTTACAACTGAATGACGTCAATAAAAGGAGAAAAATACAGTATGAACCGTATGAGCGAAGTAATGTTTAGAAGTCGAGTATCAACTTTGTTTGGTGCTCTTTTATGGTCATAGCTTGTTCATAGCCAATATAAACATAGGTATTAGGCCATTCTTACTACGTTGATATTTTCCTATTTGCCTATACTATCTTGTATGACGGTGTAACATTGCTCGTCTTAATTTGCGCGACACATACATTGCCAACTATAAGTGAGAGCAACAATACTATGACATTTATTGTATAGAATTTACTGAAGAACATATTTTTCAACTTGTATACATGTCATATTCAAGGGAAAAGTGCCCAGTGTCCGAAGCTGGGATCGAACTAGCATCTTCTGTATTCGCAGTAGACTTCCTAACCACTAGGCTACCCGGGTCACAGCGGCACCGGCCGAATTTTTCCGTGTATATGCAATTTTGTAAATACTTTTGGCCAATCATGTAAGGTACAACATTATGAGTTCACACCTCCAGTCTGAACTACTTAGGAGTTTATTGAAAGCGAGAGAGATGCTGCTGCCGTCAATACCACTGAAGAACAAATAAAATTATTTTAATAAATATTAAGCGCTAAAAGCTTTTCGATTCGCAATTCAATTTATTTTCTTATTTATTTGTTTATGACATCTTCCAACCGACTTCAAGATTTCGAAGGACGTTCTCAATTCCCAGACGGATCTTTGTTTTTAGTAAAAGTCACGCACGACTAATAACTTAAAATTGGAATAGTGAGATTCCAAAAGCACACTGTCAGCGAGCGTAGACCTCAAATTTGCCAAGATGCGAATCGTTTGTAGAAAATGAAACGAAACGCTACGCGCTGTCGCTCACTCTTCATTACTGCCATAGAGATACGGATAGCGTTTCGATTCGTTTTCTGCAAACGATTGTTGGCTAAGCCCCCAGTAGGCCTAGCACATGAGTGTAGCGACAGTATCTCGCGGTCGAGATAGACATCTGTCACTTTCTGATGAATACAGTTAGACAGTGATAGATGTCTATCTCGACCGCGAGATACTATCGATACACTCATGTGCTAGGCCTACAGGTGTGTAGTCCACATGACTGCAAGTAAACCTTCGCTCTATTCACGAATCGTCGCGCAGGTGTAATACCTAGCCGTTTTAAAATAACTAAAACCATAGCAATAGCTAGATAATAATCAACAATACTTAGGATACTTAATACTTTATTGACTTGACTTTGAAGAATAATAATAAACAAATATATGCATTGATCATCTTTCTTTCGGTGGTTGCATTTCACTATATTGGAGCTTAGGTCTTGGTCTCTGGTTGACGCAGTACTGTACGCTATGTACAACGTAACGATGTATAAGATTACAGCAACAATTCAACAAAACGTAACACTGGACCCAACGCGCGGTGTCATCGGGAGACCAAGGCCTCAGACCATACAATATATGTACCTATATTCTAAAATACTCACGTTCATTTATAACCGAAACAGTGATAATTAAAATATATATAAAAATACATTCAGGTAAGTATTCGTATTTTGAAAGCCATATAGAATTTAGCTAAGCTAAGTGTACGAGTACGTGGACGAACCCGCATGTGCGGTATCGCTCTAACTTTTCTATACCTCCAGTGATTCGCGGCTGTTTATGTATTACTGAGTGTAAAAGTCAAAGACTAGAAAATATGCTGTCTTGGAAACCTTGCCATTAAAGCCTTTTCAAAGAACTTTTCTCTCTACTCCCTGGTAACATATTCAAATATAAAATAAGCAGCCAGTAAGAACCGAAATAGTGTTTTAAATTGATAGAAACATTGTGTTTTCATATGTATTATAAACATTGTTACAAATAGAATATTCACAGGCAGAATACTCATGACAGAATATCGTAGAAAAATAATTATACAAAATTAAAAATATAACTTACAGTTAATAATAAAAGGGCCAAATTTTATCAGCAACGTGCGCAATCGTGGTTAATTTATTTCTTCATTACTCTTAAATATACGTTAGACTAGCCGAGAATAGGTACTTCACGTGTACTTTGGAATACTGCTTCCTGAAAATAAGAAAAACATAAACGATTACGATGGCATAGTGAGGATAAAACACCAGTAACGACTTAAATTGTATGCAACTGAGACCCTAGGGCGTAATTCATTAATAGATTCGAAAAGTGACTGGCGATCCGATTATCATATTATAGCTACTTTTGTGATAAGTGGATTATCACAGGTAACTGTCAAGTTGCGAGCTTGACCCGACGCCTTAAGAGCTTTACAGACTCTACCGATAATTTAATGTCATTTTCGTTGCACCTCCGTAGTCGGCAATTAAACGAATATCGTATGCATTATAGGTGTTGTCTGTGGAGTTCTTTATGGGCTATGTAAAATTGAACAGTTATCTCATGACGTCTTTGCCATTTATCGCAAAGGTAGCTAAGTACTTCACTTTTTCGAGTCAGAAAGGCCTAAACAAAAGTGGGACACTTAATATTTTTAAATAAGAGAGAATATTTTGTAATGCAGTAATTTATTGAATTCAAGTACGTTAATTACATATAAGAAACCTTATTAGGTACCTACTATTTAATATAGTCGTTGACTAGTACAATGTAAAATACTTTAAATATTAACAGCAGACGCCAGAGCCCTCAAGCGTCAGCCCAACGCAACTACGTCGTATATTCTCAGTCGTAATTCCGTACAATTGTTTAGGTACCTAATTGTTTAGGAATACCATCTAATAAGCTAAATACAGTAAAAACTCCGCGAAGCCGCGGCTCGAGTGGTTATCGTCGTTCGTCAAAACACTGCGAGCGCGCGGCCTCCAGACTAAACATTAAACTTCACACAAATTAATACAATTGGACTATCGATATTCAAAGAGATTTTAAAAGTCATAACAGTGTATTAGGTTTATAGAAACGTGAATGTGGATATTACGTTTAAGCGATTGTGAATAAAATATCGATATAGCTCGTTATTCCTTCCCTTACAATTATAATACATAACACAGCGATCAACAATCTCGTTCCACTATTAATAATAAATCTAACGTCTTATTAAACTAGGATTAATCTTAATTATACGTGAATTCATAATGAATTAAAATACACTATTGTTCTGAAGTTGCAATTCCGTGCTAATACCAGAGTCACTACTTAATCATTACCCAAAATTAAATTGACATCATCACTTTGCCATGCCATGCCCTAGCTATATTAGTCAACCAAGTTGACATTACTATTAATTACATCATAAGTATAGTTTGGTCATTAACAATTTACATCCTGTTTTACTAAGCAAGTTAATAATGAAGTAAATAATCCCTTTTAACATCAACATCCAGTTCTTATATTAGAAAGAAATTTTATAAAAGCAATATAAACATGTAGCGTACGTGAGGAAAGGACCATAACGTATATTTAATCTAACCAAACTGTAACCAGAACGTAGTTTCGTAATACGAAAAATTTACGTTAGTTAATTTAGTCAAAATCATCCTGCAGCATATTGAAGTAAATAATGCCGCTTAAGACACAGATTTATATTAGAGATATCTTATGAAAGCAATATAAACAGGACAATAACGTATGTTACCTATTTAAGCTAACACCGGAACGTAGTTCCGCAATACAAAAAAAACCTTCATTCATTTAGTTTAATCAAAAACATCCTCGGTACTGAATGTGTATATATTTTTATAGGCATTCAGAGTCCAGACGAGACGACGTTCAAACAAAAACTTAATAAAACTACACAACACCTCAACAACTAAAAACCCTTTTTTCGTTAAATATTATCATACAAAAACTAATTCTCGTATTGACTTCATTCTTATTACATCTTTATATAGAAAAGGAAGAAAATTAATGTTAGACTAAATACTAACGATTTTGAATAGGTATACGTAGCAGTGGCGTGTCAGTTATAGAACCGATTTGTCACTAGCTTGCCTATCTATTTTAAGGTAAATGAATATATTGTTGGACGTACATCAACGTGTTTTAATAAATTTATAATGAAAGTTTCATTCCTAGTTCAGCTAGCCCTCGGGTATGGTATATCTGGCGCCACGCCACTGGTACGTAGTTATAGTTCGGCAAAATCGTTCTACGAAGGAGCCATTTGGTCGCCTCCGTGTGTTATGTAACTCCCTTGTCTACATATATACAAAGTCGCATTCGTGGCGGAGATATAAATCGGTATACTTGTACCTACAATGTCATTACGAAGAACATTTTATGACAAATGTTTTTTTATATAAGTTTGTTTTATTTATTTATTTTTATTTATTTAAACTTTATTGCACAAATAAAAAGTGTACAAGAGGCGGACTTAATGCCTTAAGGCATTCTCTACCAGTCAACCATTGGATCAATCCGAAACTTGTAATTGGTGCAGGATCATAGAAATCGAGATTTATTTAGAAACACAAATCAACATTACTATTTATTGATAAATACACATACACATATAGAAACATAACATATACATACATAAATAAAAATATAGTACCCATGTTTATAAGTAATATGCCGATAATTAGTCCTGAAGTGAGTTAGACTATTTAGAAAGGTGTTTACGTAACAAACGTTTAAACGAAAATTTGCTCTGTGCTTGCCTTAAGGGGAGAGGGAGATCGTTCCAAAGACGAATAGCCTGTAGGGCGAAGGAGTTGGATATAAAGCCGGTGCGGTGAAGAGGGATAGAAAGTTTAAGACTACAACAGGAGCGCCACTCGCAACCGGGACGCGGCTCTATAAAGTGGAATTTTGATTTGAGATAGTCGGGAGCTGCTGGATCAAAAAGGATAGTATAAAGGGAGCAAAGAATTCTGAGAGACCTACGTTCACGGATTGGAAGCCAATTTAATTTGCGGCGGAAGGCTGAGACGATCGTATTTACAGAGTCCGAAAATAAACCTAATGCAATTATTAAGTAGCCTATCTAATTTATTTTGTAAATCTTGGCTAATACTAGAGTAACACACATCCGCATAATCGATGACAGGTAACACCAACGACTGAATGAGAAGAGTTTTCGTGCTGACTGGCAGGAAGTGCTTAAACCTGTACAGAGATCTCAATATGTTGGTCACTTTACGACAAACGTCCGACACCTGAGGAATCCAAGTAAGACCGCTGTCCACGATTAACCCAAGATTTTTGACGTGAGGCATAAAAGGAACTACGTTTCAAAAGAAATCGGAACAAGTTGTGAGATGTCAAGTAGTGACAGCAAACGCGGGCTACCCAGTATAATGGCCTGGCACTTTTTAGGGTTGACAGATATCCCAAAACTACGAGACCAAGCAGAGATGCTTTCCAGGTCACTATTTACTTTCTGAATTGCGTGATCTAAGCCATCCGGGCTCGTCTGGGTGTACAGTTGAAGGTCATCAGCGTATAAATGGATGGTTTTACCTATTTAACGTATACTATCTTTGAATTAATTTAATAGTCTGATCATTTAATAGTATTTTGGCGCGGCCGGTATTAATTTCATTACACTTATGATTATGGCGTGTCGAAAATGAATGGCAATGTCCTTTTGGTATACAATTATCTGTTGGAAGAATATACGTTCAGACGTTCACCAAGCTTATAATATTCAACTTCGACGTAATTGAAGTATACACAGATCCACTAACTTATAAATATGCCTATTATTATTTTGGTAGTCTATTTCTTGGGAAAAATGGAACCTGAGCTTTAAAAGTTACTAAAACAATGTCAACACGGTATACAAGTGCATTATTTGCCTGGAAAGCAATTTAGAGATCTATAAGAATATCTAGATGTAAAAGTCTATGCATGTCTTTCTAATAGACTATAAGAGCTGGCTACGTCAGAAAACACACAATAATGAGAGCAACAACACCCGTCTGGTTAGATCTAATTATTTATATAATTTCTCATAATATTGCATCAAACCCTCTGCTGTCAGATGCCCGGATCTAGCAATAAGGATAGTATAGCAAACTAGAGGGGTTTCGTTGCTCTCATTATTGTGTCATATCTGACGTGGTCAGCTCTCCGTAACCGTGTGGCCACATGTCACAAGCACGTAATGTTCGTGTTTAAGATTTTTCACCAAATATAAATCCCACTAGAGGGAATGTACCAACTTCATGCAAACAATAATCCATCCATAAAATAAGCAATTTTTATCCGAAAATACTTATCTATTTTACTTAGTCGCACATTTTAGTGTAAAATAAGTAAAAGTAA
Source organism: Pammene aurita (assembly GCA_947086415.1). Taxonomy (NCBI): domain Eukaryota; kingdom Metazoa; phylum Arthropoda; class Insecta; order Lepidoptera; family Tortricidae; genus Pammene; species Pammene aurita. The sequence goes on from OX352289.1 coordinate 18,574,482, forward strand.
GCTTTTTACCTACTAGTAATTATCGACGGAAGAGAATGTGTCTTGGTATGTCTCAGTGTCTCTACTTTCTCTTCTCACGCTCTTCAAAGACGACCAATTGTCTATCGATATCGCGTCGCGTCTCGTCTAGTTCAGAAAACGGATCGGAGTGATCGGAATCAGAGGGTGGGGTAGCCAATGTACCAATCGTTAACGCTCCGTAGCGAACGAAACGCAACTGTCACTGTCGCACTAATACGGAAGAGTGACTGAGAGAGGTGAATACGATACGCTACGAAGCGTAAACTATTGGCACGTTGGCTACGCCCCCAAGCCCCAAGGAAGAATCGAATCGAACATGCGTGGGCTAAAATATCCATACATGTTGACAATATGTAATAATATGTACGACGTATAACATTATTTAGGATATAATACTACAATCAGAAGCAAGAAAACTAATAAATATATATATTCAAAAATAAAATTCCCGTATGGAGCCATAACCGGTATTTGTAATCATTTAATAGCCACACCAGTTCGCTAATGAGCTAATTATTACGGTTTAAGTATCAGTCAATTGACAAAGTACAAGCAAGACTTTGAAAACTAATGATATTTTCTGGGACAAGCAAGTAGATATCGGTATGTTAAAGACAACTGTGACTGTTGTAGCATTCTCTATTGAGGAAGTAAGTTTTGCTAGGTAGAGGATCTCAATCCCAGTAGAGTTATAATTAGTATAACGTAAGATTTCTGAGATACGCAGAATCATTCTAGTACCCAATCACTGAAAAGTCCACATTGACTTTAAAAAAAAAGGAGCGGTCCCACATACTACAGGCTAATAGTTTGTAGTTATATAAAGTTGAATTTTAAACAAGAGCTAAGGTATAGTACCGATATCAGACATGCTTGGATACCTGTTTGATAAAAGAAATATGGCTCACCGATGCGTTATGCTAACCGGATAAGATAAAACATAATGAGGTACAGATAAGTTAACAGTCGCAGCTGAGTAGATAAATTTTAAGTATAAAATCGTAGACCTATAAGTTCAAAAGATGAGCTCATGAAAAACTTAGGCGGTTACTACATTGGCGCCGGAACCGTTACTGGATGCAGCGCCAACTTGACCGTGGCCACCACCTCAGTCGGAGCGCGACTAGGGAAGTTGGCACAAACGTTTACAACAAAGAATAGACAGTTACAATAAAGTGAGAAATATCAAACAATGCCATAAATAACCAGTACACGTAATTCTAGCGCGGAATTGGTAGCTACTAATGCATTTAGGCACACATGGTTTTGTACCATAGATTAATTTCATTTCAGAAGATAAATATATTAAAATAATTTTCATAAAGAATATAACTCTATTTCATTGTGGCGTCATAGTTAAAAAGCAAATAGAATGAAATTTCGAACAAATCGTATGATATTTTATATCGCAGTCTGCAAAAAGTAAATAGGTATGTGCCATTGCCATATATGTAGTCAACTGGAGTATAAAGCATTTTAAATTGAATCAATCAACTATTCAATGAATATAAATTTTGAAAATAGGTGACAAATGGTCTATCTCTATGGTCTATGCTGGTGGTGGTATCATTGATCTAGTAACATGCACACCAAACCATTAAAAATAGGTATTTTAAAGTAGTACCTACTTACCGAAATGAAGTAGCCATGCATTATCTGGTACTTATATTTTTTGTTATGTAAATTCTTAAGCAGTTTTTTTTTAATAACCTGTAGTAACTATACTATAAAATAATACTACTAAGTGTTTTCAAATGTATGGGAGTATATGAGTTTTCCCGTTTTTACTTCAAAGTATTTCGTCACTTTTTGAACAACATAATTTGACAATTCTCACTCGCCAGCTGCTTTAATGTCATAATTGTATTTCCAAATTCACACCCCGTTTTATGATTTTAAGAATATCACCTCCCCAAGAAGCTACATTAATTTACTAGATTGTACCTTGATAGTAAGGAACACTATTAGATAAGATAAAGGAGATATTTCATGTACAGTCGACGTCAAAGATACACGTCAAATACACTTTTTCACTTTAAGCCTTTGTAATAAGCAGTGATCGTACATATTCAGCAAACCCGGTGCAATGACATTTCTTTGTGCAATCGTTATTTAATTACCTACTATCTCTACATTATTACGAAGTTCTAAATGGTTTTGATTTTATTTTATAGTAGTTTGAACAATTTAATAGCCTCAAAATAATAATAAACCTAGCTCAGCAAAAATGCTGGAAAATCTACGATCACTGGTAATAAGGTGCAACGGTGTATACATATCTTTGACGTCGACTGTACGTCAGAAAGTCAAATAAGATAAATTACAATTGACCAAAAAAACTATTTATCTACACCAATATCATAAATCCTCTATTCCGCGTTCGGAAACCGTATGTAAACTACCACCATTTTTGCAACCAGTAACGTAACATCTGACGAGTGTGGTAAAAACGTATGAAAATCCATTACCCACGGTAACGTTATGAAGATCCGCCCTCTCCCCGAGCGCCGGCACGCGCCCGTGCGACCGCCGACACAATCGAGTTGGTCATGGCGGTGCAATGGCGGTCATTCTACTGGTTTCCGAACACATCATTTAGGATTTATAATATGTGTGTAGATAAAGCAATGTATGCAACTGTACGTAATTAGGCCTTAAAACACTCGTGTGATCTTATTATGAAACTCGCCTGCAGCTCGTTTCATGAAACCACACTCGTATTTTAAGGATCCTTATTACGTAACAGTTACATAAACTACTATTAGTTTATAGCTAATCAAACTTAAATAATATGTTTATAAGAAACACCTAATAAATTCTGTTACAATCGCCGTTCAAAATTTTTTTTAGGTATGATGGAATATAAAAAGTAAACTCGCAAACGCCTTTCCATTTCATTATCATAGCATTTTTATTTTATATAATAGAGAACATGCATGAAAAATATTTAATTGAATTTGTTCCATAAACACGTTTAACAACCCCAAATTAATATAAATAAGTGAAAATCCGTAATAATTTTTAACAGTTTTGTAAAGATACGGCGGTTTAAAAACTTAAAATTGTAGGAATTTTTTTTTATACCTCAAATGTATTTTCGAAACTTTAGTTCGATTACTTATGTTCTAACAAGAAAAAAAATGTACGACAACTATATAGCTAAACGCATTTTTTCGTGCCTAAAATTACAAAAAAACTTCCAAAAACTTGTTCCTTCCAAACAGTTTTCTGCAACTTTGTGGTCGGTGACGTCACAATCCTCACACTTTTTGTATGGGGCGTTTTGACGCGCGGCGCAGACGCCTAACGGATTTTCACATTTTTGACGTTTCAGGGCTATCATAGATAGTAGGTTTATTAGAGACATTTGAATCTACAGGGAAATAGAATCGAATGACGTCTTCCAAAAAAATCATGCATGTTCCTAATTGTATCTACAGATATTGAAAATACTGCTTCAAATACAACCCAAAATTAAATAACAAACAAAATGCACGGCTACTTCACTTCGGGACCACTCCTTACAGGTTTTGGAAGTTGTTATTTAACATAGTGCGGCTCTCACCCTGGCTAATTTAAAACAATTCAGTCGCGTCCGAATGAAAGCATCAAACTTTGCATGCACGTAGCTTATAACAGTAAGTAAATCTGTCAATCAATCAATCATGAAAACACTAATTGTCTTCAATTATTCATAATAATCTGGGTGGTCTAGTGGTCAGGACGTCAGCCGCGAAAGCTGAAGACGCCAGTTCAAATCTGGCCGCGGACACCGGAGGGTTTGGTCACTTTTTCTGAAGTATATGACATCTATTTTCAGTTTATATACACCGTGGGCTGGAATAACCCGACAGATCTTAACCACGAATTTCTAAGACCAAAAGAAGGAAAAAATATTATGTGACTTAAGGTCAATTTCGCCAAAAAAATTTTTTTTTTTCCGTTTTTTTTTCCATTTTTTGAATGTTTATTGCACATGAAAAGCAAATGTTATTAATAAAATTATCGCCTAAAACAAATTGGTACATTTTTTTTTGTAAAAATTTAGTTTCTGCAAAGTTTTCCTTGTCACTTTGATATCTGTCAATAAGGACGTGTAAACTATGTCCAATAGTGGCAACAAAGCCATTAGAAAGGCGTTTTGTGATGAGTTATAATAAAAAGTGTATTTTTTAAAAATTGGTATTAACTCTGAAACTAGGCGTATTCCAGAAAAGTTTATAGGACATTTTAGTATCTAAATATGATAAGGAATACACTGTTAAAATCTGTCGGGTTATATGGGCCCACGGTGTATAGTAGTGTAACTACTTAAAAATTGCAAATCAAAAAATATTGAACAAAATTATTTGATTTGCTTCAAGATTTATTCATAATAATGTGCACTCATTCAAGTGTACAATTTAGACAATTTAATTAATTATTTATTCCTCTAATTCCGTACACCACAGGAACTAAAAAGGTACCATTACTTCCTATCTAAACAAAAACTACAATATTAACTGCCATTAAGTTTACACTACTAGAAGCCTATTAGGCTATTATACATACATACTTACCGTCGCGTCACGATAAAGCAGTAGCCATAATGGCAAGTCGTATGGCATGTAAGAAATGAACATTCGTGGAACTGCAGTCGCGTTAGCATAAATTAACATGCAGAACTCTACAATCGCGTAAGCAACAATTATTAAAACATTTAAAAAACGTAATTCAAAGTTTTCTTCAACACCCGCGTCTATGGTACGGGGAGACTAGTTAAGGCGGCTATCACACTGCTGCGGTTTCCGCATGCGGCGATGGCGTGTGAGGTAGCGCTCTGCATCTGTATAGTGCTGTCTCATTCACCCATTCAGTTGCGGCGCCAGTGTGATAACTGCGTTATGGTTAGTTCCCCTAAAATAGATGACGCCCGTCTGACCTCACGTGTAATTTCGTCCAGCCAATTGGTTGAATTTTAAAATTGGTTACCTACTTTGTTATATGTAGGTACAGATACAGTCAGCATCAAAAATATGTAAACATTTCGGCACTTATGTCTGTGGGATAAGACTCAAATTCGTATACATATTATTGATGCTGACTGTACCTAAAAGTCTCGAATATGAAACAAGTTTCATCGGTGTTTACTTTGTAAGCACGAGTGGTCTAAGAGTGACTAATCACAAAAATATTACTCCTGTAACTGTTAACTTTATTTCTAAGTAATCGGGAACGTGACAATTCGTCATGATAACTTAATAATATTTTTAAATACGGTCTGTATGGCATAGAAACTGCCTACACAACATCTCCTACTCCTATAACTTAATGTGAGCAAGTGCATACCTATTATGTGCGTAGGTAAAGAACAAATTCACTAATCACAAAATTAATTAATTAAAATTGAATAAAATCAATTACATAGGTTGAGTCATTACATTATGAAGTCAAGTATATCGTTTTAGGGCCTCACTAAAGTGCGAAATTAACTTCATTTTGTAATATAATTTGAGTATGAAAAAATACATCTAGCCTTATTAATCTTATTATACAATAAAGAGATAAAGGAATGGAGTTCTGTAATCAGCTTTACATCTTTGAATATATAACTGAACTAAAACAATAATAACAAGTAACATGAACTTTTGTTTGTAGAAGGTTGTATAGTTTTTTATGATCAGTTTTTTAACCTTCTTTTTTGTTTGTAGGGCAAAAATTTAACAATCTACTAAAATTATATTTACCACCATTTGCAACTATAATCATTAATCACAGGATGATGGATCTGTTTAGCTATATACAGTACCTAACTTTATGTTAAGACATAACTTCTTCAATTCAATATTAATTTAGTCAATGACTTAGGAAGGAATAATAATAGGTTATCCCATAGGACCCCAAAAACTCTTAAAGGGTCTTTAGAGCTGAAACTTAATTCTTGCATGTTTTAGTAGATAGACAGACATTGAAAAGTGTAACCATTTATACCCTATAAACTAGTCGAGTAGGACAAAGGATTCTCTTAATCAAGAATAGGTGTGAATATTTGTAATGGTAAACTAAAGTAGTATGAGACAGTAGTCTGACAACTCCTGCCACTATGTATGGCAAGACACAGATTTTTGTGGTTGAATAAAAAATACTACTTTAAGAGAAGGCAACAGGCTGAGACATGGAGGGGGCAGGGGCAAGCACATAACATGGCTACTATGGCTAGTCTGATTATTCACGTTTAAGGTGAGTTGATACCAGCCAGCATAGAGATGATAATTAAGCTGAAGCATAATCATTGTTATTCAAATTGTAAAAAGTAGAAACAGCTTGATTACATGTTCACACATTAGGTTACTATATTTGTACCTAATAATATCTAAATAAAGTAGCAATGGACTTTCTTCAATTATAAGTTGTACTTTAGATTTCAATATACCTTAAGTGGTGTAATTTAAAATAGATCGTGTGTTTGTATTTAGGGACATGAATCAAAATCCTCCCTTTCAAATTGACCTAGCATAAGTATAGGAGACATTCACCCAAATTTTGTAGGAGCAAACTGTCTATCAACAAATTGTATGATTCACATCAACTGGACGGAGGTGATTTACCCCTGCAAAATTGCAGTGAATGGATAGCACTTTGATTGTAGTTTAATGCAGTGGTTCTTAACCGGTGGTCCACGGACCACTGATGGTCTCTGGAAGCACCTGAAGTGACAAGAACACCCCTTTCCATAAGTATTTACTTCCAAACAGTTGGAAGTCCCTGACATAACATGACTTTTGTTGGGTGGTCCCTTAACACTGAAAGGTTAAGAACCACTGGTCTTGCAGAGCATAATATTTAGCAGTACCATACCATAGCCAAATGAAATGCAACAAGAGTTAAGCACAGTAATTTTCTTTGTTAATGCTGGTTTTGAGGTTTTAACCAAATGCTAAGCTGTCGCATGTAAATCATATATTATAATTAACTACTGTACCTATATCATCTTTAAATTCATCTGGCATGAAGTAAGGCCTGCTCTGGTGCAGTTCCACCCGTACCATTTCATGCGAATCACACATATCTAAACTAGGAAACGCAATATAACCGATTATTTCGGTTTCGGTTATAACGGGTTATATAAATAAGTATTTGAAAATTCATATAACCTGGTTTGGTCATTTATATAATGCCGTTTTTACCTAAAACTGTATTCTTTTACCTTATTTCGGCGAGTGATTTGCAATGTGTGTACATAAGTAATTCGTCCTGCAGACCTTGAACCACAAATTATCTTCTTTATTTAGAAAAAATACCCATTCTTATGTTTTCTTACATTACACAATAATCTTATCGATTTATTTGACGTTTAGACAAGTATATTATCAATTTTGTACCAATATAACTGAAACCCGTTATAACCGATAATTGGTTATTCACCAGTCAATGATTGCATAACCGGTTATTGCATTCCCTAATCTAAACACTGCTGTGACCAACACATTAAGCAGGTTAATTTGATATAAGAGTAGAAAATGTAACTATTCATACCTTGATATATACAACTGCAGCTTAATTGTCCAGATAAACAACTGCCATAGGTCTGATTCAATTTACACTATACACATTATCATATATTCTCAGACAGTTCACATATTGTCAGACTGACCGAGAGCAGCCTGAAGTATTTTATAATATGTCTGCCTCGACTGTTCAGTTTTATTCATATGGCCAATATAATTTAGTCCTACAATGTAAATCTCTACCATAGTAAGATGAATCAAGTAAATAAAAATTGTAGCTGTTGAGTGTTATTGCCTCATATCAAGTATTAGCAAACAAAATACTTTAAATGTTTCATATAATGATTATCTATCATCTGTGAACACTGGCACAAAAATTAGAGCCCTCTTCACAACATATACATATATAATATATTCATATATCTTGACTTGAGAGCAATAAGTACTTAAACTATCTTTAACCTGTAACTAATATTAAGAACTATTATAATTATGAACTATTTTACTAATGGTCAATTCAATGCATACAATGAACAAAGTCAGGACTTTAAGGAAGATATTTTTTGCTACAAATTATAATGATGATTAGTTGTACTGACCAAATGTTTTCTTTTATATCCTGCAAGTGTTATAGGAACATTACAACCAATGAAATGAGTAGAGAATAATACTTGTGGCAGCAAGGGATGGAGATATCATTGTAGTAACAGAGTAGAAACAATATTAATATGAATGTTACTTTTTAGAATGTTAATGAGAAATTCCGTAATTGACCCCACCTGTGTTCAGGCCAGTATTCTCCGAGGCGCCATAGGAGGCCGAGGCCGGCGCCGGGTCCGAGGAGCCGGCGTCGGGCGGCGCCGGCATGGCGATGGGCGGCGCCTGCTTGCCGGACGGGCGGCCCTCGCCGCCGGGCTGCACGGTCACGGCCGCCACGCCGTCGGAGTCGTCGCGCTCCAGCGTGTGGTAGTCGCCCGATTCTTCCGGCGGGCGCGGCTTGCACTTCCCGCAGCAGCAATTGCAGCAGCAGCACAGGCAGCAACAGAAGTAGCAGCCCGTCAGGATACCACATACGATGAACAGCGCCTTGCACCAGGTGCTTGTCACAACGAAATACGCATTGACATTCTCTTCGCCAAACTGTTCCGCAATGTACAGCCCGAGCGAGCCGTAATTGTCATAAATGTTTCTCTTCGTTGCATCGCTTAATATTGTATGTGCGCGGTTTACTTCTTTAAACTTCTCCGAAGCATCTGGATTATTGGGATTTTTATCGGGGTGATACTTTAACGCCAGTTTTCGGTAACTTTTCTTGACATCATCGGCTGTTGCAGTTTTGGGCACTTCAAGTATTTGGTAGAGACTGTCTCCGGCTGTTGATAGTTTCCTTTTATCCATTTCCTCGTTTCTTTGGACACTATTTAGACGGTTTAATATGTATATTTTGCGTTAACTAATAATATGCAAGAACTCTAAGAACCTGAATTTTCTACAAAGCAGTTATCAAGTAGATGGTAATAAAAATTAAGCCCCAGCCCAATCTACGTTTCACTGGTGACACAGACTACAGAAGTACAGACATCATAGGCTGGTAACCTTCATATGTATTGCCATTTCTCGATTTGTCGATGGTGTTAAGGTATCCACAGGCGGAATGAGGAGCCACACTAAAAGGTCGGGGCAGATGTCGCTACTGGGCACTGTACCTTGTTTACGTTTTGTGTGAAGTGTCATAGTGCCGAAATTTTCATTTATCCTTACGAGATAAAATTACAATGTTCGCTTTCATGACCGTACGGGAACTGCAAGTTGAGCTACGAAAGAGAAATGCATCGGTGGCAGGAAAAAAGGCTGATTTAATACAAAGGCAATCACTTATAATATTTTAGGTTATGTTATGTATTTTTAGTATTAATTTCAACTATCAATGCTCACGTGCTGTTTTTTCTTTTAGATTAGAGGCGTATGATCGCAACCAAAACTTTAGTGCACAGCTAGATATCCAGGACGACCGTGCGTATGCCTGCCCACCCTTTGATACGTACAGAGATATAAACGCGGATTCGCCGATTCCCAACATAAGGAAGCATGAAATACAAGAATATTTTCAAAGGTATGTTATGTCGCGCCGAGAGCGACCACCGCGCCGCCGGCCGACTGGGTGGCAACCGCCTCCCCCGTTCCCTCCTCCGTATCCCAGTACGTAGCTGATGCTGATGCGTACATGTATGTCGCGTAAGCACACTATATAGTACTTACCTAGACCCAACCTAGCCGTGACCTGAGACGTGAGCGCCGATGTGTATCAACGCGTAGGTAGCAGGTGCGGTTCCCTAGGGATAGTTTGTGCCGGTGCGTGTATGACGTGTAGGCACGGTGTCTATCCTGTTCGTCCCGCACCCTTCCTGACCGTCGACCGTCGGCCTGGTCTCCGTCCCGAGGGTTATACAACCGTGTGGTTGTCGCGAGTAGCTTAGGGTCTCGCGCCCTTGATTTACTTCCTTCTCCGGGAATCCTGTCCCGCGCTCCGTAGCATAGGATAGAATAGGTATAGGTAAGTTACTTAAATAAACTGGCATAACAGACAGCAGTTTCTATAATTGTCACCCTGTGTCTCTTTACTCGCCCTGTGTCCGTTCTCACCTGAGCTAGACCGAGCGAATCTCAAGTCACGGAAGGACAAAGCAGGACATCACATCTGTCGTCCCTTCCCTGCCCACCCGAAGTAGCTACGTAGTTACCGGCAGTCCCGACATGCAATAATTGCCACAACACACACATCCTCACAGGTATGTTCTTGCAACCTTGCTGCTCTGCTTATTCCGCTTGGCCTATATGTTAGGACCTAACGCGCGGCGAGATTACCTAACAGTTATTATTATAATTATAGCTTACGGTCCATAACTTTTGTTACTAAATCTCCTGCTACCCAAAGGTTGTCCAGTATAAATAGCGAGACCGCATGATGCTGCTTATGTTAAATATTAACTTTTTATTGTTGCACAACTTGCATGTTTGATGCAATAAATAATATATTATTATTATACGCATATCATATAACGCCAGTATTTTTTTTACAGATTTAAGGCTCAACCAAAGGGATAACTCCTATACGAGGCTCGTCAACTTGTTACGGCTCGTTACTCATCTGACGGTACATTTACGTATTTGCGCGGACAGTGTAAAGCCAGTATGAAAAGCTTTACATATGTTGTGGACGTTAAAGTTACACAAGAAGGCTCGATTGAAGAGAGCCACTGTGAGTGCGCCGCAGGAAACGGAACACAAGCAAGCTGCAAACATGTTGCTGTGCTATTGTTGGGTGCACATGATATTGTAAACAAAGGTATGATATTATTACATCAAGTTTGCACTCAACGGCTGATGACGTTCAAAACACCGAAGAAGGCTTTTCAAAAGTCGCCTATCGCTGCAAAAAGTTTGCCTAGCAAAAGGCTTAAAACCTGCAACTACAAACCCCTTAAAGAGGAAGACGTAATGGACAATTATGAGGATTATGTAAGAAATTTGGCCATAGGTTATGGAGAAACCTCTATGCCTTTATTACAAACCTATGAACCAGCAAACCCTCATGCAGTGGAGTGGGATCACGGTTATGCCCAAGAAAGTTTACAAGATAGATTATTAAAAAAATTGCTACTCAAAGACATAACTGATGAGCAGATAAAGGAAGTTGAACTCCATACCAGAAGTCAAGATGCTTCTTTGGTGTGGCATGAAATGCGCTCGTGCAGAATAACAGCCAGCGTGTTCTATATGGTCAGCCATTGCACGCACATTGGCAAACAGGCCATAATAGAAAAAAATATTTCGCCAAAGCCGGTTTACACAAGGGCTATATCCCATGGCAAAATACATGAGCCAATTGCCATACAAAAATATAAGGCTATTTACGGATTTGATGTGCAGAAATGCGGAATGTTTATTTCAAAAGAACATTCGTTTCTTGCCGCCTCTCCTGATGGGTTGCTAGGTGAGAATACTGTTATCGAGGTAAAGTGTCCGTATGCTGCAAGGTACTGCTTAATAAACGAGGTAACAGTATCATACTTAGAAAATGTAAATGGTAATTTAAAGCTTAAGAAAAAGCATCCCTATTATGCTCAGATACAAGGGCAGCTTTATTGTAGCGAGAGAAAATACTGCAACTTCATCGTCTACACTTTTCAAGACATGAAAGTATTATTCATAGACAGAGATGATCAATATATAAATGAGATGCTCACTCGATGGATCAACTTTTATATTCATGATCTTGAACACAATATATTCAACAAATATATATATAAAGATTACTTGTCTTTAATAAAAAGGCAATAACATTTTATTTCGTTTTATTTGTTTTCATGGTCATAATGCATTCTCTAAAATTGCAACACATAAAGCACACAAAAAATATTTTGCTTGCTATAGGTATATAATTATGATCTAAATCGGACTTTAAAATTTTGTACGTTTTTGTCAAACCAATCATTCGTTCAATGTGGACACGTTTACTTGCGAGTTCTCTATCTTTTACGATTGTAACGCCTGGTAACTGTGATTTTCCTTTTAAAAAATTTGGTATTTTAACAGCGATATTTTTGTCTGCAAACATGTCTTGTATTGTAAACCCTAGATCTGCTAGAATACTATCACCACTTTGACATTTAGCCACCAAGCCACTTCGTTCAATTGTCTGTCTGTCACTAATAGATCCAGCATAAGCTTGTGAACAATATGATAGCAATCCACCTGTTGAAGCTCCTACTAATACTTTTAAAGTATTAGTATGCTTATAGCTACTCCATGAAGCTTGCTGAGAGATCGGATTTTTTGGTTTCTGTACACTGAATTCGGTTCCGTCTAATATGACTAACATTTTCATCATAGTCTGTCATTGATGTATCATAGTAATTTAATCTAAGTAGTCTGTGAAATGTTTTGGCATGTAGTATTGAATTAGTTCTTTTTTAGGCCAAATATTTATTCTGCTCCATAGTTGATCAATAAAATTTTTCCAAGTAATAAATATATTATAAACGGTCGTTTCACTTATGTTGAAAAATCTGCTGATTTCAAAAATGCACTTATTTTGCCGTAGTTTCATCATCGTCAAGAAAAAATGGTTTTCAGTAGATAATGTAGCTACATTGCTGCCAAAGTATCTAATTTTGTGTGCCATTGGACTAAGTGTAGAATAAACAAAATGGAATTTCTTATAATTTTCAAAGCCTGTATAGAATAGAATGGCTTTGTCATCATCTTTATACCTATCTATTGAACCATATACATGCTCATGGTCAACTTGAGTGCTCTTCGAATGTTGTGCGACCATGTGTGTACTTTGATCTAGAACATCAACTTCCTCAGTAGTACATATTTCTTCTTCTCTTCCTACTTCAGGAGTGCTATGGCTTAGGGTTGGTTCTGTCACTGTTCTGTGTTCTGTTGCTGTTTCTTGTTCTGATAAATCTTTAAGGAGCTTTCTATGAGTGCGTGATGCATATCGCTTCTCACGTTCAAGTGCTGCTGATTTTTGTTCTTTTATTTTAGTAAACGAGAATATGGATGGTACAACACTTTTCTTCAAAACATTTACAATTGGTTCAGCATCTTAAAGTTAAATAAGCATTTAAATACAAGAAAATGAGAAAGACTCCTGGCCGTAGTGGCCGCGCGACAGATGGGAGAGTTACCTGATGAGATAAGGCACTGGTCGTCTCTGCATTTACATTTAGCACCTCAGATAGTTATAAGCCTATTTAACTATAAAACCGATATTAGACAATGTAGATAATGTAGCTACATTGCTGCCAAATTATGAATCTGTCAGATTGGGAGGTGTAATAAAATGTAGGCCACTTAGGGAACTAAAGAAAGGGCAGGGAGAGGCAGGGTACATGATAGATTGGGCCCTAGAAACTGTAATGTCTAATACCGGTATAAGTTTAATTTTAAGTTGTTTTTTACTAACAAAATATGGACGGCAATTAGTCTGAAATAAATGCATTTTATTTTATTTATAATCGTCTTCCCGAACTCCTCGACGCGAGCACGTGCGCGAGTACGAGCGCGAGTGCTAACACGTCTATTGGCATCGTCACTCCTATGAATATGTGATCGCACCATAAAAGTGAGCGTCAGGATAGCGGATGTACATCAACAAATGGAGCTGGGGTATGCGTCAGGAGTTAGTGCTAGCAATGTATGTTACTTATTGTATGTGTGTACGTCAGTGTTGGGCGTATTAACTACTATTCTGTAATCTAACTACTTATTACGACTAAAAGTAGTTAACTACAAGTAGTTATGATTACATGTAATCTAACTACAATAATCTAGTTACATAAAGTAGTCGTTAATCTGATTACTGTAATCAAGTAGTTATAACTACTGATTACTTTAGTTCTAATAATATCTTGTTTTGTAACATTTGTATCTGTATTAGTTTAATTTGGTGGCTATACATTTATGCATAGCGCAACTATTGATTTGGACCTGAGTTCTGGTGATGATAACGATCTGATGATGAACCCTTGAAGTGCCTACTGGTTCTCAGGATTGGTCAGACATAACCATGTGTCCTTTTGGCTAATTCGACTCATCTTGATGAACATTTACAGTTAGTATCGGGCATTTGCTCTCGGAAAGGTGAAGTAGGTCTTGGCATGGTGGAAATGATCAACAGAACTTTATGACACATTATATTTTTTTTACATCATGACGATGGCAAACCAGCATACGGCCCGCCTGATGGTAAGCAGCTAGCCATTTGTTGATGTACATCCGCCATCCTGACGCTCACCCATAAAAGTGTCCGAAAACGGAAAGTACCAGGGGCCTACCGCGAAATTCGAAAATTCGTTGGCCCCGTCTCTATCGCTCTTGCATATTCGAAAGAGAATGATGCATAGGTATAGACAGACAATTTGATGAACGAAATGTTTCGCAGTTATAGGCCGACCTGTTGATTTGGGACCTATTAAACTTTTACTTTTCCAAACTGCACCGCGATGAGGTAAGTGATTATACTGTGGCCGCCCGGTTCAACACTATGCATGGCGCGACATGCTCTTGACCGGTTTTTAATTCCTAATTTTCCTTACCTGTGTATTTACTCTTTCCAAAATAATTATCCGCTTTAAAATGTAGCCTACACAAGCGGCTTGTATTACTTGCCCTAAAGTTTTTTATCATTAGCGCATTTTCCCAACATTTCCTGCGTATAGGGTCTTTGGGAAACAAATGAGCTCCGCTGTTTTTACAATTTACCGCACTGCATTGAGGCATTCTTCATAAAAATGAGAAAGTGTGGGAATGTTTACAATTATGAGCCAAATCAGTATGTGATTTGACAGTTCTTATGTCAATGCTGGGTACAGTACACAATGCGCCACCTGGCGTGAGCAAATGGCAGTTTTTCTCCTCATTGAATGGTCAATCGATAATGGTGTCTATACATTTCGTGTCCACATGATAACGAGGTCCAGCTTATGCAGTCTACAGATGTAAGCGAGAGCGACTAGTCAAACGATTAGAACGAGATAGAACTGTAGTTAGAATGAGAGGTAAGCTGTCAAAATGAATGTGTTGATCGATCGATGCGCATTCAAATAAAGTAGTTTTTCGTTTTACAAAATTTTTGAAATCTTTTTAGGAATAAATATTTTTTGTAGTTACTAATTTTATTTAAAAAAATACTATTCTCTCCCTCCCCCAGCTCCCTAAAATCGATATTAGACATTGCAATTTGTAGGACCCAATCTGTCAGGTTGGGAGGTGTAATAAGAGGGCCCGTAGGGAGCTGAAGGAAGGCAGGAAGAGGCAGGGTACACAACAGATTGGGCCCTAAAATTTGCAATGTCTAATACCGGTTTAATCTTTATTACCACACCTCCCAATCTGACAGTTTGGGCCCTACAAATTGCAATGTCTAAAAACTGTTTACCTATAATAGTAGCAGAAATAAGGATTACTAGTATTACCAATACCAATCTGACAGACTGGACCCTACAAATTGCAATGTCTAGCTAAAACCGGTATAAGACATTACAATCTGTTGTGTACCCTGTCTCTCCTTGCCCTCCTTCAGCTCCCTAGGGCCCAACTCTTATTACAGTAGGCCTAGCACATGAATGTATCGACAGTATCTCGCGGTCGAGATAGACATCTATCACTGTTTAACTGTATTAATCAGAAAGTGACAGATGTCTATCTCGACCGCGAGATACTGTCGTTACACTCATGTGCTAGGCCTACAGCTCCCAACCTTACAGATTGGGTCCTACAAATTGCAATATCTAATACCGGTTTTAAAGACTTCATCGTGCATGCCTCTCTAGATTATAATATATTTGTCACTGTCACTGATAAGTTAACCTTAAACTGAATGTTTATTTATTTATTTAATTATTAAATTTGATTGAATAGTGATATTAATAATACAGCTTATTGTTATGAAACAATGTATATACTATAATGGGACATTAATATACCTTAAGATTCGTGTTCAACATGCATGTCGTGGTGTTGAAGTTTCGCGGCATGATCAGGCTATATCAAAATGCTCTTGTCCGGCGACCGTATTTAATGCAAGCTATTCAAAGTGGAGCTTTGATGGGCGCCGGTGACTTGATAGCACAGACTTTAATAGAAAAGAAACCATTAAAGGCCCTTGACTACAAGAGGACATGTCAGTTTGCATCAATAGGCCTTTTTGTTGGTGTAAGTACTACATTAATTTAGTTTATAATTATATTTTGCCCAATTTACATTTATATGCTTAATTGTAAGTTATATTCCTCTAATTACCGAAGTATAGATTGTTTATGTTATTATTTTACCAAGCCAAAGCAGATTGAGGTATTCCTCTACCTTTTAAGATCGGAATATATTGGTCTTCATTGCAAATTTAGTCATAATTTATTGCATGATGTACTATTTCTTGTCCTTTTTGGAGGAGGCTTTCTTTTATAAAGAATATTATTTTTTTCTAATATAAAGAATTCTAGTACCAAGGGTTGCTAAACTGAGGTACTGACAGGCCGATAGACAGACAGCATTACTGTAAGGATTGTTATCTAGATCATAATATATTCCTATAAAACCATTATTTGAACTAACTTACAAACTAAAAATCTTATAATAGATCAAGCAGCAGCCCAACCATTGAGAAAATAATCCACCCAGCAGGTCCTGCTGGGTTGATTATTTTTTCAATGTTTTCAATGTTTGTATATTATTTTTTCAATGTTTGTATTTGATTTAAGAACAATCTATTGTATGAGTGGAATGCCCCACTTTAAAAACATGAAAAAATAATTATAAATATCTTATTTTTTTAGGGCCCAGCACTGCGGGTCTGGTATGGAGTGCTACAAAAATACATAGGGCAGCAGGGCAAAACTGTTGCTCTAAAGAAAGTAATCATTGACCAAGCTGTGTTTGCCCCGGCATTCCTCTACATGATCCTTGCAACGGTTGGCACTATGCAGGGCAAGAACTGGGACACTGTGCAAGTTGAGATTAAGGCTAACTATGTTGATGTGTTAAAGACCAATTATTTAATTTGGCCATGGGTGCAACTTGTCAACTTTTATTATGTGCCCCTGCAGTACCAAGTGCTTATTGTCCAGTCAGTTGCATTGTTCTGGAATACATATTTATCATGGAAAACTAACAGGCAACTGACAAAACAATAAGTTGATTAAATCACCTTATTACATTATACCTCCATAACAAACATTATTAGTTCAATTGAATTAGTAGTTACAGTATCAGTTTGATTTTATACCTTGTTCTTGCACAATAAAGTTTAAGTTGAAACTAGTTTTATAATGTAAATGTTATTTGTGATAGAGCAGTGTTGTGACACATGAATGGCAGAAATTATCTAAGGTGGCATGCACTTGAGTGGAATTCAGCTATCATAGACAATAATGAGCCAGAAGTCTGTAGCTATGGAACTTATGACAATATTTAGCCACTTATCCATCTTCTGACAGATTTTTGTCTATTATTGTAGCTGAATTCCGCTAAGTGTTTGTGCGCCTAATAATTCCTTTCTTACACCTTTCCTTAATACTTTCTAAACAATTATTGTAAAGCGGTGTCTAGATTAAGTGCGAAGGCATGCAGCACGAATATTTGCAGCAGCTGCGCGCAATGAGGACGTACCTATTTGCCGCGCGAGGTAGCTTAAACATATTTTAGTAGGTGCATCACAATTTTGAGCGAGATTCAGGTATCCTAGATAAAAACAAAACGGTAAAATCCTACATCCGGCTAAATCTGCTGTTGTATGACGTTCTGTGAGGGAAGCTGGGCTGGAGGATGCGGGTGACCCTGTCTCAAGCGTATTGTCGTACTGGTACCAACATCAAACAAATATTGTAAAATGGACCAACTCATCTGACCAGTATGGACTGGAATGCAGGTTAAGGCAGGGGGTCTAACTTCTCCTAGGCTCTTTAACATTTACGTAAATCAGGTGATCTAGGAATTCAGCAGCACCTATGTTGGAATGGAAGCCATGTGGACGGAGTTACAGACAGACAACATGGTGATGCTGGGGCCCACGATTGGGGGTTTGCGTAAATTAATAGCTATTTGTGAGAGCTATGCTGAAACGCATGGGTTAAAATAAAACTCCAAAAAGAGTGAGCTCTTGGTATTTAAAGGCAAAAATAAACTTCCAGCAACTGTTCCTCCAGTTTGCCTCAATGGGTCACAATTGCAGAGAGTCTCGCAATTTAAATACCTTAGGCACATTGTAAAAGAAGAGTTAAAAGATTATTGTGATATCGAGTGAGAACGAAGGGTATTATCTGTAAGAGGGAACATGCTGGTTCGCAGATTTGCTGGTTGTACACTTGAGGTCAAGGTCACGCTTTTTAAGGCACACTGCCAAACTTTTTACATCAACAGTCTGTGGACTAACTACACCCAAGGAGCGTACAATACCCAGCGCATATTGTATAATAAGCTGTTCTGGGCGATGGTGGGGCTTCCTCGATGGGGGTATATTTGCCGACGCGCACACTGATGACATCTATGCGCTCATATGCAATAAAGTGGCGTCGCCCATTAGACGACCCAGGGGAAGCCCCAACAGTCTCCTACAGGTCGTGGTTGGGACTGGGAGGCAGGACAGCGTCGTGCTCGGCAGGTTTAACGAGCTGGATGCACCGATTGTGCGTGCGCCTCGGTAAACCGCCAACCACGGCTCAGCTGGTTTGCAGGGCTTTTAGTTTTAATTATCTTGTTATTACCCATTTTAGTGTTAGTGGCTTAGTTTTAAGTTTGTTTTACTAACGATCATATGTCATGTTGTCTGAAAATAAACGAATTTTATTTTATTTGGGCTCCATATCAATATTCAGCCACCATAAGCATATTTCCGCTTGCCGGCTGATTTTTGTCCATGATTGCTGAATTCCGCTCAAATATGTGATGCACCATATTCGCTAATTTGCCGAGATGGAACATGTCACGCGCTTTGCCGTTAATAATTTGGACACGGCTTAAGAACAATCTCAGTAAATTACTGTAACTCTCTAATAGGTCTAAGCACAATCATACCGAAATATGCTACCGCTATGTCCAAGAGTACCTGCAGCTGTGCACTGAGCAGTGCCACGCAGTGCATAAGTGAAATGACTGATTGATATTTAAGAACGGGTCACTTACGTAATTTCACTTGAATTTCGCTGTTTGTTCAATGTTATGTTTCGAACACTACCTATGATTGTGTACAGTTAGCAGGATAAGTAGCTAAGCAGGTGGCGCGTTCTAAGTTTTGTCTTGGTACTACTTTATTGTTAAGACTCTATTGTCTTAAGCAAATGTAGGTACTTTTAAATATTGTTCCTCGCCCGCTTAGTCACCTCTGCTGCCGACTGTACTTGACCAGATGCCCTTTTGTCAATGACCATGTGATTATTGTAGATACTCCTACTTGAACAATGTATACTTACGGGTAATTTTATATTTGTGTACGTAGCTACACATCTTCTGTAAATCTACTCAGGCTATCTGAATAAAGATAAATATTTCTCTTCTTGGCACACCACAAGTTGCAATACTACACGTCCGAAACATCGAGGTTCATAATATTCTCAAGTACAACATAGTATTTACGTATTGTGTAGAAGGTTCAAATTGCTTTGGTTCTAGCGTAGCGTAGGACGCGAGACGACGTAGATAATTTTTATATTCGACGAGTATAGAGCGTTTCTCCGCACTCACGTAATCAATAATGATACAATACGGAAATAGTGATTTATGTAAGATGTAAAGGCAATCAAACTAATCATTTTGTACTTATAGCTTTGATTGCACAGCCCCGCCCGCGTGGGAATCTTGTCATTTTTTGTTTCCCTTTTAATCCTTCCAGGGGCTGGCATCGAAAAGTAGATTAACCTATGTCAATGCCATTCCAAGGCTTAAGCAGGATTAAGCAAACCTTCAGGGTTTGTTATTTAACTCCTCTCCCATAGTGGAGGAACGAGGAATAATATCCACGCATGCAAAGCTTTTAACATTATTGAGACCATGATTAGCACAAATCAGTTCTTCCATTCAAAGTGTGATTTGTACATTGAGTGCTTTTATTAATAAAATTTTGATTTTTGCATTAATTTATTTCTTTTTTTTATATTCAAGTTCATTCATCAAGGTTAAAAATATCGGGTGTATTCCCAATGATATTTACTATGGATGGGTTATACTCTAACAAAATGAGCACAACAATTACTTCCAAAGTTATTTCATGACCTAGCAATAATCCTGATATGTTTATCTATTTTGACAATCATTACATCTTTGTCGCTCACGTTGTTAGTAATTTGCAGTTTTTCTCTTTCTCACGCGCGTGACGGGAGCTCATTGGCACGTCCGCATCTCTTGCTTGCTGGTGCGCGACTAGAGACAATTGTTTGAATTCACTCATTTTAAGTGCTTCACTTTTGGAGCGTGCATAACCCATCTGTTATTTTTATATATCATAGGTGTATTCCCATCTACGCCCGCCACGTGATAGCAAAGGATATGATGGGAGGGATACTATTCCCATTCGGGGGGCAATTTTTGAGATTCGAGCGCTCGAATATGACATTTAAAACTCTGAATGAAACGAAGAGATAACGTTTTAAAAATAACAGCGATAGTTATTTAAAATCATGATTATTTATACTATTAATTTCATGCGTAAATAATGGCGACAAACTTTTGTGTGCGATTATATTAGACGTTAAATTCTTTGAATTCGATATGGATGGTATAGGAAGGATGGAACTCTCTTATAGGAAAACGATCGAAAAAGTGTCCACTAAACAATAGTTCCAAATATCTCCGGCTGGCGCTAGGTATAGTTCAGCATTTGAAATGAATTACCGATATTTAATACTTATATGACTTTCTCGGACGGACTCTGACGGACCCGGAGTATGCCCTAAAACTACGGCCAAGACCACCGGGGGATGGGCAGCAGCATCCTCGGAGTGCGGTGGAGATACTGCGATCGCCAACCCGCATGCCAAGCGTGGCGATTACGGCATTCACCCCCCATGAAAAGAACACAAAAACCACGACCCCGAGTGTCCGGCGGCCCCCGGTGCCCTGGTTATGGTAGCGGCCAGGGTACTAGCGGGGTCAGGGGTGCTAAGAATATCCGGCAAAGATCCGGCTACCACCACCGACGACTTCTGGCCCTGGCAACATATAACACGCGTACACTGCGGACCGACGAAAAGATAGTGGAACTGGAGGAAGGATTGAGCAAGTTGCGTTGGGATGTTATAGGGTTATCTGAAGTCCGAAGAGAGGGGGAGGAAACGATAATCCTAAAGTCCGGCAACCTGCTTTATTTCCGGGAGGGCGACCAACAGTCCCAGGGAGGTGTCGGGTTCATCGTCCATAAGTCCCTCGTGAACAACGTGGTGAAGATCGAGAGTGTGTCGACTAGGGTGGCGTACCTTCTACTCAGAGTATCCAAGAGGTACTCGTTGAAGGTGTATGCGCCGACTTCGGCACACTCCGATGACGAGGTAGAGGCTATGTATGAGGATATATCGAAAGCCATGCATAGCTCCAAACCCTACTTCACCGTTGTTATAGGGGACTTCAACGCGAAACTGGGCAAGAGAGATGGTGAAGAGCTGAGAGTGGGGCAATTTGGATTTGGAAGTCGGAACCACCGGGGCCAACTACTGGCTGGCTTTTTGGAGAAGGAGGGACTCTACATGATGAACTCCTTCTTCAAGAAACGTGAGCACAGGAAGTGGACCTGGATGAGTCCCGACGGTGCAACTAAAAACGAGATTGACTTCATCATGTCGACGAAGAAGCATATATTCAATGATGTCTCTGTGATCAATACGGTTAAAACCGGAAGTGATCACCGTATGGTGAGAGGCACATTGAATATGTGCTAAGCTAGAGCGCTCTCGACTGATGAAGTCTACGCTCCGTCCAGCAGCACTTCAAATCCAAAACCCTGAGAGCTTCTAGCTGGAACTCCAAAACCGTTTCGATTGTCTAGGCGGCGATGTGGACGAATTCAACGACGGGTTTGTGGAAGCTGTCCATAGTACTGGGTCTAAGTTTTTTAAGGCCCAGCGGAGAAACAGAACCAAAAGGCTCTCTGACTCCACTCAGAAACTCATCGAGGAAAGGAGAGAAATGGTTCTGCTATCCTCAGCAGATGCGTCATTATACCGGCAGCTCAATAAACGGATCACGGGTAAGGGACTTCCCTTACCCGTGATTTGCGCCAATTCAATACAAATCGTATTGAAGAGGCCATTGAGCAGAATAAGGGCTCTAAAGTTTTCGCAAGAGATTTGTCTATTGGGCAGAGCCAGCTCGCCAAAATAAAAACTGAGGATGGTAGAATCGTTTCATCCAGATCCGAGCTTCTGGGGGAGATAGAGGACTTTTATGGACAGCTATACACATCAACTAGCAGACCTGAAGTTGATCTGGCGAAAGACCCTAGAGCTAGACTGACCCGACATTATACCGAAGACATCCCGGACATCAGCCTGTACGAGATTAGAATGGCTCTTAAACAGCTCAAAAACAATAAGGCACCTGGTGAAGACGGAATTACAGCCGAACTTCTGAAGGCGGGTGGTAAACCAGTCCTTATGGCCCTTCAGAAGTTGTTCGACTCCGTTTCACTAGAAGAGAGAACGCCTAAGGCATGGAACAGAGGTGTGGTGGTATTGTTCTTCAAAAAGGGTGATAACGCGTTACTGAAGAACTACCGACCCATTTCACTCCTGAGCCATGTCTATAAGCTGTTTTCAAGAGTCATTACGAACCGTCTCGCACGCAGGCTAGATGACTTATTCCAGCCTCCCGAACAAGCCGGTTTCCGAAGAGGCTTTAGTACCGTAGACCACATCCATACGCTCCGTCAGGTTATACAGAAGACTGAGGAGTATAACCTGCCCCTCTGCTTAGCGTTCGTGGACTACGAGAAAGCCTTCGACTCGATCGAAACCTGGGCTGTACTACAATCTCTCCAGAGGTGCCAAGTGGACTATCGCTATATCGAAGTGCTGAAGTGTTTGTACGAGAACGCCACTATGTCAGTCCGACTCCAGGACCAGAACTCGAAGTCTATTCCGTTGCAGCGGGGAGTCAGGCAAGGAGATGTTATTTCTCCTAAACTGTTTACCGCTGCACTGGAGGATGTTTTCAAGACTCTGGACTGGAGAAGGCTAGGCATCAACATAAACGGCGAGTACATCACTCACCTTCGGTTTGCTGACGATATAGTAGTCTTGGCTGACACCATGGAGGATTTGAGTACGATGCTCGATGACCTCAGTAAAGCCTCCGAGCGAGTCCGAGAGACGAAGATCATGTCAAATACCCATGTAGCACCAACTCCCGTTACAATGGGAGACTTTACACTCGAAGTTGTGGACGATTATATATACTTAGGACATACTGTCCAGTTAGGTAGATCTAACTTCGAGAAAGAGGTCAATCGACGAATCCGACTCGGTTGGGCAGCGTTCGGGAAGCTACGGCACATCTTTTTGTCCAATATTCCGCAGTGTCTCAAGACGAAAGTCTTTGACCAGTGTGTGTTGCCAGTGATGACATATGGTACTGAAACGTAGTCGCTTACAATGGGCCTCATAAGAAAGCTCAAAGTCACCCAAAGGGCAATGGAGAGGGCTATGATTGGAGTCTCTCTGCGTGATCGCATCAGAAATGAGGCCATCCGCAGCAGAACCAAAGTAACCGATATAGCCCTCCGAATCGCTAAAGTGGCAGTGGGCGGGGCACATTGCTCGTAGAACCGATGGCCGTTGGGGCGGAAAGGTTCTCGAGTGGCGACCACGAACCGGAAGGCGCAGCGTGGGTAGACCCCCCGCAAGGTGGACTGATGACCTGGGGAAGGTCGCGGGAGTCCGCTGGATGCGGGTGGAGCAGGACCGGTCATTGTTGCACTCGTTGGGGGAGGCCTATGTCCAGCAGTGGACGTCTTTCGGCTGATATGATGATGATGATATGACTTTCTAAATAAAATTAATATTCAGAGTGTTTTTCATCACCGCAAATAATTATTTTGGATTTAATTTTTTTTTATTTCAAAATTAATTTAATCAAATTTAATATCATTGTGGCGCCATCAGTTTATCGCCTTTTGACGGACACTTTTGTAACATAGAGATTTATATCCTTCTTGTACCATCCATAGAATTCGAGCTCCTCGATTGTCAAAAATCGGCCCCCTGTGCCGGCGGGGGATAAGCTACTGACTACTTTGATAATTGAGGCTGACTGTGGGCTGACTGACTATGACTATCACTCGCGTTTTCAATACATTGCGGTTTTTCATCCATCGATTGATTACGTTGCACCTACCTAGACGGCAACGTATCAAAATGCTCGTGATTTTTGCGTCAAAATTGCGCCGAGTGTAGACCTCTTTACTCTTTGATGCTACACCATGCTGCGGTTATCTTTTATCTGTGCAACTGCAAAAAAAATGGAATGTATTATTTAATTTGGTATTGGTTAATCGCTGTATTAAGGTTATCTCTCAATTCCCTCATTATTATCTTGAAAACTAAGCTCAAGGTGAGATAATCGACTGTTTTATCTCTATTCTATAATTTGATACATTCAGTAATTACTAAAATTAATCGTTTCTTCTTATAAAACGGGTGTTCAGTGACTTGTGTACTTTTTGCATTATCATTTTCCTACTGTAAATTACACATCGATTAATACCTATAGGTAAGCAAGATCAATACTTACATACAAAGAAGGACAAAGTGGCACAGTGTTCCTTTTAATTATCATTGACATTGTAACGTAACCTTCATTTCATGTGATTCTGACTATATTATATTAACATTATTACCTACGTTATCACGGGTCAAGCACCATTATCTAAAAATAAAGTTACATGAGCTCTGATAAAAGCATGGGTCACCATTGAACAAGTTCACTTTACTTGGGATCCAGCCGCCAGCAAGTAGTCGAGTGTCAGTGAAATCATACTTTTTAAATTATATCAAAATGCAGCGTATCAAAGAGGAATTTCACCACGTAAGTTACTTGCTGGGGACATTAAATACCTACTTAAGCCATTAAAAGTCAAAATACCGCAACTTAACGACAGTGACAGTTTAGTCATGTAAACTTAACCTAAACAAGTGAACTATAATTTATACCTAGTTTGATCACATTTTTTGACTTGTTTGGGTATTGATTTTTTTATGCGATATTACTAATACCGAATAACTGAGTAATAAACTTGTTACTTTCAGAAACTTAAAATGGATAACTTAGAGGAAGTCTCTTCTAACAAGATATTTGGGGGTTATCAAAAGGTATACTCCCATGAGTCTTCGGAACTAAAATGCAAAATATTTTTTTCAATTTACCTACCTCCTCAAGCTGAGGGTGGGGATGTAAAGCTTCCAGTTATTTTCTTCCTCTCGGGGCTGACATGTAATGAACAAAACTTCATTAGTAAATCTGGTTTCCAAAGGTAACTAAAAACAATTTGAATACCATGCACCCTAATCCGCTGAACTGAACAAACACTTCACAACTAAAGATAATGTTATCCAATAACCTCCTTATCTTAAAGAACACATTGAACTTGACTTTGACTTATTTATTATCAAGTTGTTTTTGTTAACCTCAATAATTAGGTAAGTATTTCATATACTGGAATTAAATCAATATGTTTTCAGATATGCTGCCGAGCATGGTATCATTGTTGTAGGCCCCGATACATCTCCTAGAGGAGTTAAGGTGCCAGGAGATGATGAATCATGGGATTTTGGTGTCTCAGCTGGATTTTATCTGGACGCTACTCAAGAGCAATGGTCCAAAAACTACAGGATGGGTAGTTATGTG
Source organism: Pammene aurita (assembly GCA_947086415.1). Lineage (NCBI taxonomy): Eukaryota > Metazoa > Arthropoda > Insecta > Lepidoptera > Tortricidae > Pammene > Pammene aurita. Next base: position 18,600,386 of record OX352289.1, read on the forward strand.
AATAAGGAGTTGTATCAATTGATTCAGCAAGCTTTTAGCAACATTGTTGACCCTAAGCGATTTGGCATAATGGGCCACAGGTTGGTTATTTTAGCAAATTACTTATAACAGCAATCAATAAGCCATTTATTGTGAACTTTTGACTATTGTTTGTTAACAGTATCTTGTTTGTTGGTCTATTTTTTGTAGTACATCTGTTAATCTTGTTTTCCTTCTTATAAAATACTTTGTTATTCTGTCTTGCCTTCTGATCCTAGCATGCTTTTTTCTATGGCCCTTTGGCAGTATGGCAAAAAAAATTATACATATAAATAATTCAAGTATCAAAAAGGATCCAAGTATCCAACCCTCGTAAATGAGTGCATGAGGTCCACCCACATTTTAGTGGAGTTATTACCTTGATTTAATTTATACAATTTTGGTCCCTGTTTTCTACCACGGAGTATAAGAAAACAATAATTCTTATCTATTTCTCTATGCTTTTATCATTCGTAACTAAAAATGTGATTAAAATGAAACAAACATGTAAAGATGATGATCAATTTTGAAATGTGGTGACAATTGTCTTTACAGTATGGGAGGTCACGGAGCATTGGTTTCAACTCTGAGAAACCCTGGTTTATACAAATCTGTCAGTGCATTTGCTCCCATCTGCAATCCAACAGCCTGCCCATGGGGTGTAAAAGCCTTTACTGGATACTTGGGCGAAGACAAGAGCAAATGGGCGGAATGGGATGCTACAGAGCTGGTTAAAAAATATGATGGTCCGCCACTAACTCTGCTCATTGATCAGGTATGCTTTGGTTTATCTTTATATTCAGGGTCAATAGAAAGTAAAACAATCTAAACAAATATATGTTAGGCAGCTTTCACACTGCTGCGGTTAGCACTGCAGCGAGATAGCGCTCTGTATGTGTATAGCGCTGTCACGCTTGCACACCGTCGCCGCATCCGGTTGCGGCACCAGTGTAATAATCGCCTTAATTACCATATTTCAGTAAAAACAAACTTTAAAAAAGTTTTTGGTTGTGTTAAATGTTTTTTCTGCCTAGAAATGCAAGTTGTCAGTCAGTCATAATTGTTTACCTACTTATTATTTTATCTATTGACCCCGAATTTACTCATAGTGTGATACCTATCAAGAACACTTGTATTGTTACCATGTTATACCATGTAACAAGTAACCATGTTAATAAGTTCAATATTAAAAAGTGTCACATACACACCAACCGGGTGACCCTAGGTAAAGAGATTGGAGCAGTCGCTCTAGGCGTCAACTGCCGACTTTGCTAGGTGACCACTTTTAAAATGGGCGCCTCTTCAGAATCACGCTCTACCTTGATAACGAGGTTGGGTTGGCGCAGCGTATAATTACGCCGCGTAACATTATTGTTATTGATTGCATACTAAAAAACTCGGATCAGCACCGCTCACCTCATCGGCACGCCGTCAGCCATAAGGGTGACTGTCATCATAGTTCTCGTTCTTTAGTATGGAATTGTCCCTACTTACTGCGCCTTCGTTGTCAAGGCGCCGCTCAGCTTGTAATGTGCCGAGGCGATGCTGTTCCGATGTCGATGTTTGTGGGATTTCGTATGCGAGTAAAGAAGGTTAAATGAATACCTCGAGTTGAGACGGTGCCTTTCTGGTGCCAAGCCATTAGGTGTGTGACATTCTTAAATTTAGTTAACTCCGAATACCATTGCAATCCGTAAAAAAGCTGTCTTACCAGCAGCCAGTATTATATTATATACCTACTTAGAATAACAGTGAAATGTATACTTTCAGGGAAGTGCTGATAAATTTTACATTGAGAAACAACTACTACCCGAGAATTTGGTCGAGTCGTGCCGCTCGGTCGGAGTGCCCATCATTCTTAATCTACGAGAAGGATATGATCATTCATACTATTATATTTCAACCTACCTCAATGAACATTTCGAGTTCCATGCGAAGATACTCAAGGCCTAATCTTAAAGATTATCTGATGAATGTCGATTTACAAAGTATATAATATGTTTTTAAGTATTTACTCAGATGCATTTAAATAAGATTAATATTGTAAAACAATATTGTTCCAATGGCAAAGAAAAATTAATATTTTTTTATTATAGCAAAAGGATAGGGTACTCGTAACATGGTTTATCATCATCATCACAATAAAACTGTAAAATTTGTTTAACAAACGTCTGCTTTTATTGTCTATATATTATAATTCTTAGATAAATTGATATCTAACAAGTGTCTACCTTCCATCGTTTTTGCGTAGACTATGGTAATACTGCAGGAATTTGTCTCGATTGCCCCAAATGTAATTGTGGCCCCATTGGCACCAAACACTAGAAACAAAAATATTGATTGCACTTTAACAATATGGGTAGGTACTTAGGTTTTTCTAGTATATAACAAGGTATAGGTACGGGGCGACTATTAACTGATGAAGAAAGTTGATTGGCTATAAACAAAGGCCGTTTTAATATAGGTCAAATGACTACAGATATTACAAAAAATCTTCTAGAAGCTTGATCTCCTATAATTTACGGGAACAGAAGGCATAACTTTTTCTTAACGATATATTTAACAGTAATTCTGGTGGCCGATAGAATACATTCTTAACAATATTTTTAATAGTACGTACAGTCGCCATCAGATATATCGGAGCGGCCAAGCTGGTCACAAATATCTGAACAACGCCTCTATTGTCAGTGCATGTTCAGATATTTTTCAGTACGTTGGCCGCTTCGATATATCTGATGGCGACTGTACATAATTCTGGTGGCCGATAGAATACAATAATTATTAAACGAGCGAGCGAAGTGAAGTCTTTACAGAAAACTTCGGACACATCAGAATGGTGCAGTTCAATGTATTTTCAATGGTTGTTGTGCGATAATTTAGGAACGTTTTTCTGACCTTTATGAAATTAGAATATTTTATTTATAACAAGCTGAGATAAATATCATTTGTAAATTCTTATATAAGCTGGATCGATCAAGGAAGTATGGAGCTAGAAGGCGCAAAAGCGATCTTCTTAAGAGTTGATGTATTGGTCAATTCGTGCAAGTGAATCGAGAGTTCTCAGTTCGAGATGGACTACTAGTTTTATTGTCCTAAACTTACATTCCGAACAGTGCTCCGCCAAGATGAGCAGCGTGGTCGAAAACCTTCCAGCCCATAATCACCCCCGCCAAGTCTACACTCATTATTACCTTTATGGCCTGAAAAAAATAGGAGATTAATAATAATTAATTTAAAAAAATGTCCTTAAGGGGCTTATCCATAAATTGTAATCATACAACTTATGGATAAGCCCCATCTATAAATTGTAATCACGTCAATATATACATATTTTTAGAAAAATCTGACAACGCGTCAAGTAAACTACTAGCTCACCGAACGAAGACGACTAACTGACTGATTGGGGAAATAATCTGTGTATAGCCTAATTTTGGTGTAGTTGAAGGTAAAGCTGTCTTACACAACATACTAAAAGTACCGGTGAGTGGTGGTGAAGCGGACGGGGGGGGTTGTAAAGGTATTATATTATAGATTCAGGGGTCGCGCGGTAACAGGCGGCCGAATGTGGCCCGCAAGCCTCCTAAGAGCAGTCGTCGTTATTGACATCCGACAATGTGGTGCCTTTTGTCTCTTGAAAGTACACAAATTAATGACAAACTACGGCCCGTAGCAATTTCGTTACTTACTATGTGGCCCTCGGATGCTAAAAGGTTGCAGACCCCTCAGATATTTAGGTAAAACAAGTTAGTGAACCAGCGACGTGTGCGACAGCGCGATCAGCGCTGCGTCGAGCTTTCAAGGAGTTTGAGCAGCGTTCACAGGCCTCCAATACTCTTGAAGTTGTTTGCCATCGACGCGTCGCCGGTCCCGCCGCTCCAGCGAACTGAGAAGGACCCTTAACCTTTTGACCGCCAAGCATTGAACAAAAATGACGCGCCACCGACGTCACGTAATCACGTTTTGTCAAGCGAAATTGAACTTTGCGGAAGCCCGCGTAGGTCCCTATTGCATTACAAAGCCTGTCGGCTGTAGCCGTCGTTGGCGTCCATGGTACAACTTATTGATAGCCGACTGTGGCGGTCAATAGGTTTCATAATGTACGATCCGATTTCGGATATCGAATGGCCCAAAAAGGAAGACAGCTAGCTGCTAGAGTATGCCATATGCCATTAATCCCGCCGTTTATGCAATATTGCGTTCTTTTCAACAATAATAGTGGGTAATTTGATAGAAAAATACTTTGTGTTCCTATTTGACATCCGATATCGAATCGGACAATATAAAACCACTCTTAGACTGATTTCTTCTGGCTTGTGGCAAGGCAAATGAGTTAAATATTTAATTCAGAGACGACTTACTGTGCCCGCAGCAAATGTGTACATAGGCAAGAAAATGATGCTTAGCCTCGTATCAGGATACTGCATGCAAACATATGCCAGCACTGCCATGATTGCTCCTGACTGAAAGAAACGAAACATTTGTGGAATACTATAAGATATCCACTACAGCACCACAGCTAGAGGCCCAGAGAAAGGCGCAACACCGTTTTGATTAGCATATAACTGATTTAGTATGAAAACTGTATGTTAGTAAAGTTGTATGTTATTTTAATTAATTAATGGAATTGAATTTATAAGGGTTTAGCAATTTTTATAATATTTAACCTTTTCATGGCTCAGGAATGACATCAAAAGATTATCTAACAAATAGGGAATATTCAGGTATGACTTACAGCACCAAGACTGAGGCCTGGCTGATGGGCTACCACCTTGTACAAAATGCTGCTAAAACTACTCACAACTCCACCGGTAAGGTACATGGCAAGAAATTGCTCCTTTCCCAACGACGCCATGGCAGCTGTTGGAAAATTAATTTTATTAAAATTTAGAACAAATTTAACCACCCATGTAATATAATTGCAGTCTTATAACTCGAAAAATTAGGTACCTGGCATAAAACTATGGAGGACATACATATTTGCTGCTAAATGTAAGGTGGAATAGTGGCTGAAAGTAGACAAGATCATTGGCAGGCACACACTACCTGTAAAATAATATCACATATACATTAATGTAATTATTTATACCTATCGTTAGAACGAAATTTTTATTGTTTTACCCTATGAAAGTGTAAAATATCTTCTTAAGTTGGTACTTAATCATTTGTTCGAAAAACATAATTTTATTAGTTAATGGACGTGCCTCGCCAGAGGCATTGCAGCCGCGCGAGCGTTTGCCTCGGCCGAGGCACGTCCACACTAGCCGAGCCGCCTCGCGCGGCAATTTCCTCGCGAGGCGGTGCGTCAAGTGTGGATCCGCCTTATGAGGAATATGACTATAGTTATAGTCAGCAACTATTCATAAGGAAATCTTATAGATTCTTACCGCCTGATGGATTGGAGCAGAAGTACTTGACCATTATTGGTTGTAAAGCCCGTATCCGCCAGGCCCCAAAAACAAGAAGGTTCGCACCAAGAATGGGATAAAATACTTTTTCACTATTATTCAGAGAATTCCACCATTTACTGATTGGACCGGGTTCAGATTTCTGTAAATAAATAAGACAAAGTATATAAACAAAGGTAATAAATGAAATAAAGTACAGATATATCTAAAGGTTAGTAAATGTAAAATAAATTGCCTAATTTACTCCTGTTTATGGTGAATCTGTTGCTGACAAATTCCGATTATAAAAGAGACAATTTAAATTTTGTAACTAACAATAATCAAACTTATCAATACAGTCTTACTTGTTTTGTTCCTTATTTATTTAAAAGAGAAATTTCATCCTGAAGTGCTTCTGTCAGACTTCAGTTAGAGGTAGAGAATATCAACAAAATGAATTATAGGTAAATGAATAGTAAGAAAACCATGTGACGGGACCAACATGGCGGCGGAACTCCTCTTTGTTCTGATTATCTCATTTCATGAAGTGTAGTGAACTTGGCTCCCTTTTTCATATTCATGTTTTTGATATATTATAATATATTATTATTTGTAAGCAGGAAGCAGTTGTAGTAACTGATAGTGACTGTATCCTGTATGCTTTTGACAAAGTTATTATAACAATGTATGTTGTAACAATATCAGAATTTATCAAAAATAGAATCAATTATACGAGAATTGGTGGCAAACTGAAATTGTCGAAGTGGGATTAAATGCTTTCACTGACTATGGATTGAGCATATCACAAACCTATGTGTTGCCACATTGAGAATAGTTTTTGTTTTTTGTTAATGTTCGTGGTTCAGTGTGTAATATTGATAGCTTATTGTGCGTAGATCTAAAGTACAAGTGTGCAGCTAATTAGTTTCAATATGCATGTAACCATTTGGTTGAACAACCTGTAGTCACCGGGGTTGGGCCCCTTTGTGCTGTTTTGTAGGGAGCAGCTATCACTCTTTAAATAGCAAGGCCTCTACTGAACTAAGTTGCCTAAAAACTATTTGATTAAACAAAATATTACTGCCAAGGTTTTCCCAGCGGGCTACAGTATGAGGTTCTTCAAAAAAGGAGTGAATAGGTTCCTAAAGGGTAGGCAACACGCATGTAAATCATCTGGGATTGCAGGCATACATAGATTGCAGATTACCATCAGGCGGGCCATAAGCTTGTTTGCCACCATCATGGTATAAAAAGAAATTTATTGAAGACATTACGCCTAAAGATTGATTTTAATACTTGACATTGGCAATACCGCCTAAAGTCCATTAGAAGAAAGACAAAATGCTTACACTGTGTGCAAGAACTTTTCTTTGTTGGGAACTAAGCCAAGCTCCAGGCTTCCGCAGATATTTCGCAGCATGCTGGCGCAGGTTCTCATACTCCCAGATGACACAGCCAGTAAGACTAGCAACAGAAACCTAGAAAATTAATATGTGTTACACTTTAATATTTAAAAAAAAGCTTAAAAAAGAATTCAGTCATAATTTTAACCATAATTTTATTTTGAACTAGTTTTTGCCCGCGGCTTCGCTCGCGTTAAATTCGGGGTAACACGGTTCCCCTTTGCCCCCCGTGATGCTCCATACAAACTTCCACTCCCCATTTTAGGGAAGTGGAGGGTTAGAAAGAGACAAAAAGTAGCCTATGTCACTCTCCATCCCTTCAACTATCTCCACTTAAAAAATCACGTCAATTCGTCGCCCCGTTTTGCCGTGAAAGACGGACAAACAAACACACACACTTTCCCATTTATAATATTAGTATAGATATCAATAAATTTGTAGAGTTCAATTATAATGAATTCTTTGATGCCACAAATGTGTGGTAGAAGTAATTAAAGTTAAAATATTACATCACACATACCCCAATGGTGAATACAAAGGGCCTGAATAGTGTGTTGGCATTGAGAGATCCCGACTCTACTTGTATGTTTTCGAGAGGATCATTTTTGAAGTTTGGCCTACGAATACTCCTTCGCGCGTTGTGAATCGAGTGACGGCAACCGACTTGTGCATAACTATTTGGGTTGGAATAAGGTAGCAGCAACCCGGACTTACTAAAACAAAAAACAGCATTAAATTGGTGGACAGTTTTTTATTTGGAATATTAACATAAGAGATAGGAAACTTACCAACTGTTTGTCAACTCGGCTGCAGACCGAACATTTTTAAAAAACATGTTAATTTTACTGATTTGGAAAGACTGATCGTATCATATTATTTCACAGGACTGGTAGTGGGCACATATTTTTGAAATGAATGAAGTTGCCGAAGTGGTATATAAAAATGACTTTGACACGAAACGACTGTGTGACTTGAGCACTTGACATTCTTGACAATTAATCACTATCACTTCACTCATTTGCCATGCATTTCATAGATGTACTATATATATAGGGGATCCGACATATGTAAATCAAAACACATAAAAAATATATTCGCCTCGTTTTAACTCAGCGCCATATTCATAAACAAAAAGAGATGACGAGTATATACGTAAAAACCCAATGCGGCCGAAAAATCCGCCATATTGAGCGCTCTGGATGTCAAAACCTATACATTTTAACCGCCATGTTTATAGCTCCAGTACAAACAGCAACACGCTTACCTGTACATCGGCGGACCTTATTACAATAGTCATAAGGTCCACTGATAGGCAGTTAACAGTGTGGGCGAGGGTACCTCAAAATCGGCACTCGTCTTTCGTTGATATGTCATTTCCCCTATATTTATTTCAATGATGTATTTGCCAAAAAAATTGCAAAAGCAAACCCATCAAACCCATAGACAACAAACCTACGTAAAAGCCCTGTTACTGTACTTAATTAGGATCCTAACTTTTGACAATAGTAAATTTACTTGCTAAATGCGATTAGTTAGACTTGACTAAATTTAAGAAACTAAATCATTTAGGAAGCTAACTAGGACAAGCGTTGTTACACTTGTCCTAGTTAGCTTCCTAAATTATTTAGTTTCTAAATTTAGTCAAGTGTAACTAACTGCATTTAGCAAGTAAATTTACTATTGAAAAAAGTTAGCTTCCTAATAGTGCTGGAGCCCGCCTAACTGGAAATTTATCAAAATCCTAACCAATTTTTTTCCATATAGCGTTGTAGAGCCCATCTCGGAGATCATGAAAATAAAGTCTTAAAGGTTTTAAATGGCCATAAGTATGTATGGCGTCAAGTTGAAAATACAATTTTTTGGCCTAAATTTATCAACGATCCTACCGCTCCAAATTTTGACACATGATTTAGCCCACATCAAATAACCTACATACCAATTTTAAGACCATTGTGGTGGACGCATAAGATTTTAAGACCATTTAAAGAAATAGTCGATTTCATAGAAAAAATAGCAAATTACTATAAATTCGTTAAAAAAAATATTTTGCTGGCACAACCACAACTGCATATTCATATTTAAGTGTCTAGTAATTAAAAATGCCGTAAAAGTACTCCGCAATAAGTCGAAAATTGTAGAAATTCGTCATAGCAGTACTTTAGTCACGGGGGTCTTAAATCACTAAAATTATTATTCATTTTAAACTTAATGGCACAAACTATTATTTCAAAAGCCAGACATAATGCCTATAGGCATTTTCTATCAATCGCTCATAACTCTAAACTGATAAGCGTCAAGTTATGTGCATTGAGAATATATTACTGACTGAAAAATGACGTAAATTTATTTTAAATCCTACCGTTCCAAATATTGACAAACGGATTAGTCCACTTCAAATAACCTACATACCCATTTTATGACCAATCCGGTGGGCGCATGGTTGTGCCAGCAAAATATTTTATTAACGAACTCATAGTAATTTGCTATTTTTTCTATGAAATCGACTTTTTCTTAAAATGGTCTTAAAATCTTATGCGCCCACCAGAATGGTCTTAAAATTGGGATTTTGTTTGTTGAATGGGTCCTTTAACTACTGTCAAAATTTAGAGCGGTATGCTCGTTGATAAATTTAGGCCAAAAAAAAATATTTTCAACTTGACGCCATACATACTTGTGGCCATTTAAGACCTTTAAGACTTATGTTTTCATGATCTCCGAGATAGGCTCTACAACGCTATATGGAAGAAAGTTGTTAAGTTTTTTGATAAATTTCCAGTTAGGCGGGCTCCAGCACTATAACTTAACGCTTATCAGTTTAGAGTTTTAAGTGACTGGTAGAAAATGCCTATGGGCATTACGTCTGGCTTTTCAAATCATATTTTGTGCCACTAAGTTTAAAATGAATAATAATTTTAGTGTTTTAAGACCCCCGTGACTAAAATACTGCTATGGCGAATTTCTCAAATTTTCGACTTATTGCGGAATACTTTTAAAGCATTTTTTATTACTACTTATTAGACACTTAAATATAAACATGCAGTTGTGTTTGTGCCAGCTAAATATTTTTTTTAACGAATTTATAGTAATTTGCTATTTTTTCTATGAAATCGATTATTTCTTAAAATGGTCTTAAAATCTTATGCGCCCACCAGAATGGTCTTAAAATTGGGATTTGGTTTGGTGAATGGGTCCCTTAACTACTGTCAAAATTTGGAGCGGTAGGCTCGTTGATAAATTTAGGCCAAAAAATTGCAACTTCAACTGGTCTTAAAATCTTATGCGCCCACCAGAATGGTCTTAAAATTGGTATGTAGGTTATTTAACGTGGGCTAAATCTTGTGTCAAAATTTGGAGCGGTAGGTTCGTTGATAAATTTAGGCCAAAAAATTGTATATTCAACTTGACGCCATACATACTTATGACCATTTAAGACTTATGTTTTCATGATCTCCGAGATGGGCTCTACAACGCTATATGGAAGAAAATTGGTTAGGATTTTGATAAATTTCCAGTTAGGCGGGCTCCAGCACTATAATAGGAAGCTAGTTGGGACACTAAAAAAAGTAAAGTGTAACAGGGCTTACTAGGACAAGTGCAACAGGGCTTTAAGTAAACGTAGATAGTGACAGGAACGCGTCGATAATAATATACTTAAGAAGTATCGATATTTGGGACGTTTTCAAGTCAAAGGTACATCATTGTCGGTTGTTAATAGAGTTAATTACTAAATGATTTTTGTATGGTAACGCCTTATCGACAACCGAAAATGATGTAACATTGACTTGAAAATGTCACATTTTATCGTAGATTAATAACGGGGCGTTTGCTCCATCGTTTGCGAAAAAAAATTGCAGATTGCTGGGGTCATTATCTATCACCTTACACCCTTAAAAAAAATTGTATGTGGGCCGTATAATTTTTTTTCTTTTTTCTCGTAATTTATGAAAAATCTTCAGAGCCAATATGCTTAAACTTCATTTAAAAAAAAGTAAGTGGTAAGAATGCAATTTTATTACATCGTGATCTGTAACGTTGCACGGCTCGAATAAGTCAAACTTACTGACACGTAACGTCTAAGTTTTTTTTATTGGCCCTCAAATGTTTTACAACGTGTAAAAATTTAGTCAAATGTCAACTTTGATTTGAATTAAAAAAAAAATTAAAGAGACAGCGGTCTTGAAACTGTTAAAAAACGTTTTTTTTTGGCAAACGATGGAGCAAACATCCTGTATTTTCGCTTTTTTACCAAGTATAAGGTTTCTGCCACAATAGATCAAATCTGGTCGACGTGGCACATCGATAGAGTAAGTATAAGGTTTTGATAAAATTAGCTGTTGATAAAATTATAATGTTAAGTTGTGATTAAATATCAAGTTTTTCTACCAGCATATTACTTACAATGTTAGTATTCTACGTAAGTTAGTTCTGTCTATTTGTTCAGGACAAATCTTACAAGCTGATTAAGAATAACTTTTATATTATCAATTTAATATTTTTATGTGAATTTGCTTTTTTATTTAGTGGAAAATACTACAAATTGGAAACAAATAACCATTACAATGAAACAATAAACTGCGAAGAACTCTGGAACATCACGGGATTCGAACCCACCTCTTTAGATTACCGTTCCAACGTGCTTCCAATTCTTATTAGGTACAACCAGACGTTCCTTTATCCATCTCAGTGAATTTTTCACTGTAATGATGAACCAGTCACTAGGGACATTGTGATTTTCCAGAGTTCTTCGTAGTTCGGAAATTTGCCTATGGTAGCTGTATTTTTGTATGGAGACCATAGATAAAATTCAGCCATTGTGCCGTACAAGCACACACTGGTTCTACTCAGTTGAGGCTCCTTTCCGAACCTTTAGTAGTTTATTGCCCTTCCCATAATCTGGTTTAAAAAGATTTGAATTCAATACAGTTGTTAAACCAGTGTTTATGTTCTATTTCATTACCGTGCGTCCGTGTGTAATGTGTTTAGTGCTAGGCTAGGTTATCCTGATAGTGTCAGTTTTTTGAGTTCCAAACCACTTTACTGCCCTGCCCTCGGCGGTCCTCGACGACATTTATAGAATTTAAAAAGCTATAACTCCCTAGGGCGTAAAATGCGATTTACATACACATCATATTTTACTCCCACGGGAGTAATAGGGTTTTTCAAAATTATAACTATATCATACATACGAGCCAAGACGTTTATATGTAAAATATTAGTTTAAAAATGAAGGTGCAAATGAGTTTTACCTTTGAAGTACTGACGTTAATATTTTCATTTTTGTTTATGATTAAAAAATAATATGTAATTTAAATAATAAAAGTCAATAAAAAGTCGATTAAAATTACCGAATGGGTCGCTGCCTAACCAATAGAGTATCTCTTAAGTGTATTGCCTAACCTGTCATAACAATGACATAATGGAGGACGTATTTCTCCAGCACCGGAGTCGATTACTCTTGTTTGCAATATTTCTCTTACCCCCTCGATGTACAATGTACTATAAACAGTCAAATTTAAAAAAAATACCCTAAAGTGGATCTAGTACCATTAAGTGGCAACACTTTTTGATTGACAATAATTTTTAGTTTTTTTGTTATTTTCGTGCACTATTTGATAATATTTAGATGATATTTAGACGTAATTATTAGGTATTTTAGATGTGCAATTGACTCTTTCGTGAACCAGGCGTTAAACGCTCGGCTCGGCGCGTTTTTTCGTGAACGAGGCATAGGATAATTGCTGGTTTCGTCCACATATGTCAGTTTTCTGTCCATATACTTATTTATATCCAGGTTTTACCCAAAATTAATATCTATATATAAAATTCAAAATCTAATTAAGAATAAACTATAAATAGAAAATTGGTTGAACTTGAAAAGTTTTTCTTATATATTTGTAGCAGTTTAATCAGGTGGACGGTAAACTGGACCTGGACGGGAAACTAGCATAAATGATGGCATATGTTTTATGAAGTAGGTAGGTAGATAATAGATTTTTGACAAAGTTATTATTTATTTAATTATTCAGCACACGTATTCCTACATATTTTAGTTCCCAGATATACAACAAAGAATTCCGAGACATCTTTTAAGTTGTACATAAAAACTTCGTTCAACAAGGCACCTTTTTCGTCGTATTCTAAATACTTTAGTGATCTGTACTCGTCCCCATCCCTTAGGGCCGTGCTGTTGTCGGTTTGCGCAATAAGCACAGCTCGAGTATGGGCCGACAGTTTGTAGTGCGGAGCAGCGGGTTGCTTAGTGCCGGTACTGTTGATGGGCCTGTTGAAGTGTTGATAGATTAACAGTCGGTAGCTTATAGTATAGTCTGTGGTGTAAGGGAATTATACGAATTTTAGTAATGATGGGATCCCCTTTTGCATATTGAAACCTTAAGTAGGAAGAGGAGCCACATAAATGTATAGTGTGGTGGGGGTAAATTGGAGAGTATTGAAAACTATTTTATCTACACTCATATTGTAAGTTCTCTAAAACGTGTTCGAAAACGGTAGGCAATGGCTAGCATTACCACGACCGATTTTACTATGATAAGCTTTTTATCTGTGGCAGTAACGTAATTTTAACTTTTCATGCTCAAATATTGATGTGCTATGAGTTTTGATAACATAATGTACACCTGCACCCTCCCGCGCATCCGCCGACAGCCCGACACGCGCCTCCCCGACCGCCGGCACAATCGAGTTGGCCATGGCGGTGCAATGGCGGCCATTCTATGGTTTCCGAATACGGCATTTAGAATAAATAATATGAGTGTAGATAAAGCAGTGTATGCAACTGTACGTAATTAGGCCTTTAAACACTCGTGTGATCTTATTATGAAACTCGCCTGCGGCTCGTTTCATAAAACCACACTCATGTTTTAAGGACCCTTATTACGTAACAGTTACATAAACTACTATAACTTAGCACAGAGGTCGGCAAACCGCGGCTCTTTGAAGGGTCAGTTGTGGCTCTTCAAGTTCTCCTAAATAAAAAAAAACTAATATTACAGTGAAAAACAGAAAACTGCGGCTCTATGAGCTCTCTAAAAATTCCATATTTTCCGCCATCAGGCTCTTTGTCAAAAAAGTTTGCCGACCCCTGACTTACCAACATACTTTAAAGGCAAGAAAGAACAGTAGATAATTTGATGTCAAATTATTCTACATTGTAAGTGTTGTGGTAGCTTCAATCGTTTTTATTAACAATATGAAAGACTGCAAAATTGGGGCAGTCTCTAATTCTGTGGGCAGTGGGTGAAACTCCCACTGGACGAAATGTTTACACTTCTGTTTTTTTGCTTACTGGTGTTATAATATACTTCATTAGTCTTTATATTTGATTAACGATATTTTTTTTTACTTAAATGGTTAACCAATATGCTTTATGAATACTTTTTGTAATAAGGAATAGAAGGACATGTTAGTATTTATATTGGACTAAGAGCTATTAGCCACGTCATGACTTAATAATGAGAACAATGAAACTGCCTAGTTAGATTGCTTTACCATTCCTATTCATAGATCCGGGCAGCTGGCAGCTTTTAATGGGTGGAGGCCAGAGTGACAGACCAACAAAAAAATTCAGTTGGAAAATAATTATACCAAAATAGGTAAAAACTGCCGAAGTTGTGTCATTTATATATTTATATATATTATAACATTACAACAAAAAACATTGTGAATTATTGCGGAAACAAAAACAGTAGGCGACTAACTATAGAAAAAAAACCATATAAAGGACTTTATACCTAGAATAAAATAATTATTTTAACATTTGTGACATATTTAATTGACTTTTGACATATATCTATTATGTTTATTTACATTATAGGTTAGGTTAAGTGCCATTGATTGTACACTTTCTTAAGTTCATGTAAATAGCATACCTAGGTTAGATACTGTTTAATATTCGCATGCTAAATACTGACGAGAGTGTTGAGCACGTTCATTTGTACATTACCAACTTTTGTAACCGCTTCTCAAGTGAATAAAGTATTTGTATAAATTGCATTTGGCACTACTTTCCCAAAACAGAAACTTCCGACTATGATATAATGTAATTAAGTACATAATTTCCCATAATATTGCATCAAACCCAAAACTCTTAAGATTTATTTTTTTCAAGTTATTTGCATTCTTTGAGCTCCACCACTTTATAGCTGCCAGATGTCCGGATCAAGAAATCAAAGTAGCTAACTAACTAGAGGGGTTTCGTTGCTCTCATTATTGTGTCATATCTGACGTGGCTAGCTCTCCGTCAATTATTTTTATCTTATTTATTAAATAATGCCTAGATAAAATAAGGGCAGATCTTCGAAACCAAATAATAATATATTTTGCTAACTGTACATCGGTGGACCTTATTACAAAAGGCATAAGGGCCACCGATGCGCAGTTAACAGTTTTAGTACCAACTAAAAAAAACCAGCAAAAATTATGATTTAATGAGGGTTTCCGCGATCGAGTTTTTCACTAGATGGCAGCACCGTGGCGAGAGGTCTAGCTGTCACAATCTACCAATCATGTTTAACCATATATTTTATGATTGGTGGATTTTGACAGCTACTGCCAAAAAGACCTGTCGTCACGGTGCTGCCATCTAGTGAAAATCTCAATCGCGGAAACCCTCATTGCAAGAACGTACCTATTTGCATCCGTTGTATTTGTATGCGCCTGCGCCGCAATGGAAACTATAAGTCCGAGTAATAACTGTAATGCGATTCGAATATAAGATCAATGTATAAATGATACAAAATAGTGCAGAGACAAATATTAAATAAACCGGGCCAATAGCATGTCGGGCCATGCTCAGTGTAGGGTTCCATAGTTGCCGGCCTATTACAATACTTATATCCGTTCTAAAGGTTGTTTATTAAGGGATATTTTGCAGCACTTAACGTCATTTTAATATGAGCTAGGTACTGACGTCATTTTACTATGCATATTTAACTTAATAAATTTTAAGAAAAAAAAACCGACTTCAATGAGGGTAGCCGGTGAAGGATTATTGTAGATGGTGCACTTAGATTCCATACAATGAAATAACTTGCTTAAAAAACGCAGCGGAGAGGACAAATCGCCAAACGTGAACTATGCGTCGTTGAAGAGTTCCGTTCTGATTATCATCAGCAGTTCCACTTCATCAAATGTCACTCTTTTGAATGAAAATGCTTGATTTGTTGATAAAAATACAAAAATCACTATGTGTAAGCCCTTAAGATTTGAGGAGTTCCCTCGATTCTTCATGGATCCCATCATCAGAACTTGAGCTTGACGAACATTTGTTCTGACAATTAAACTTGCTAAACAAACACAGCGAAGAGGACGAATCGCCAAACGTGAACTATGCGTCGTTGAAGAGTTCCGTTCTGATCATCATCAGCAGTTCTACTTCATCAAATGTCACTGTTTTGAATGAAAATGATGGTTTTGTTGATAAAAATATAAAAGTCACTATATGTATGCCTTTAAGATTTGAGGAGTTCCCTCGATTCCTCATGGATCCCATCATCAGAACTGCGTTTTGACAAAAACGGGACCAATCTGTACATATATATACTTACAATCAAAAAAAGAATTTTCAAAATCGGTTCAGACATGACGGAGTTATGGAGTAACAAACATAAAAAAAAAAAAACATACACGCCGAATTGAGAACCTCCTCTTTTCAAATCTTGAAGTCGGTTAAAAATGGCTCGATTGATTTTATTTAATATATTAGTTTTCATTAAAAGTACTTATCACACCTCACTTCCATGAATTTTACAAATTTTTTGGACCCACGGTTCAAAAGTTAAAGATATTAGTTTTATCCAAAAAAATGTTTTAAAAGACTTTTATTCTTTTTTTTTACAAAAGACCTATCCAACGACACCCTACGATACGATAGGGTTAAAGAATCAGAATCAGAATCAATCGTTTTAT
This sequence comes from Pammene aurita, assembly GCA_947086415.1. Lineage (NCBI taxonomy): Eukaryota > Metazoa > Arthropoda > Insecta > Lepidoptera > Tortricidae > Pammene > Pammene aurita. The sequence continues at coordinate 18,617,115 of OX352289.1, forward strand.
TCGTAATAAACCATAAATAAATAATTCGCGATAAAGCGTACTTTGTACGGTACGGATTCTAGTACTACCTAACCATCACTGATAGCAAAGCCAGATATGGACAAACGGACTGTAGAATAAAGCTACAGGGAACAATTTTGCCTTCTGACTGTATGTACAGTCGACGTCAAAGATATCTTTACACTTTTTCACCTTATTCCTCTGTAATAGGGTGCAAAGATGTAAACCTATCTTTGGCGTCGACTGTACCTTCATAGTTTCTGGACATTGTTAAGGACCATTCATTTAATATCTCTTTCGTTGTAGGTATATGTATAAACTGGAAGAGCGCCCTCCACAATAAGTTTCCACCGGCTTTCCCCCATGAGGTCTGATAAAAGGTGTGCCATATTATATTATTACTTACTGCTAGTACACATCCCAGCAGTGCCATGGTGAACAAGTAATTGGTTAGTAGAATAGCCTTAAAACACATTAATTGTGCCAATTAATTGAATGTGAAATTAGCGTAACCATTTGTAAGTCCTCGTTAGATCGGCAATATCTCGGTCATAAAATAATACAGCCATGGTAAAAATAATTAAGCGTCACATGTTTCCGTTATAGTTATATGAAATAACGTAAAGGATTCTCGATTAAAAAAACATTAACACACAATTAGAAAACTTAAGGTCTTATCTCTTCGAACCACCTAACTACTAATTAATACAAGATTATGAACTAAAAAATGCATTAATTAAGGTAGAACTTTTACCAATTGGAATATAATATATGTTACTAACGTTATAAAACAAGGATAATATTACGCAGATGGCGTATTAAAATAAAATAAAAATTTACTGAAGAGTAACCTAATTATTTCCATAGATTTGTAGCAGTTTAATCAGGTGAACGCTAAATTGGACCTGAACGGGAAACTAGCATAACCACTACCATATACCTAAGTAGAAGTAAAACATCAGTCAAATAAAAATAATATTAATAAACGAGAGAGGTGCAGGCAGACCAAAAAGGAGATGGCGGGACGACTTGGATCGGGTCGAGTGGAGTAAAAAAGGGGAGGCCTAGCTTTGCCCAGCATTGGGACACTAAAACAGTCGAATAAAAAAAGAAAGAGAACGGACTTCATTTACGAGTACTTAGCCTAATCGTAATAATTTATATGCACAATAAAGTTTATAAATTTGATACAATAATATAAATTTATTTACACCAATATCATAAATCCTCTATTCCGCGTTCGTAAACCGTATGTAATTACCACCATTATTGCAACCAGTAACGTAACACCAGTGTATTATCTGTGACAGTGTGGTAAAAACGTATGAAACTTTAATATTTGCATAATAATATTACCTACGGTAACGTAATGAAAATCTGCCCTCCTCTCCGACCGTCGGCACGCGCCCGCCCGACCGCCGCCGGCAGCATCGAGTTGGTCGTGGCGGTGCTATGGCGGTCATTCTAATGGTTTCCGAACACTTCATTTAGGTTTTGTAATATACGTGTAATAACGTATAGATAAAGCAGTGTATGCTATTGTACGTAATTAGGCCTTAAACACTCTATCTCTCACCCTGCCTGCGGCTCGTTTCATAAAACGACTCTCGTATTTTAAGGACCCTTATTACGTAACAGTTACATAAACTACTATTGTGTATCCATCTTTTTTGCTATTATTCACAGCATACAAATATTAATTTTTACAAATCTTATATGCTATTTATATAAATTTATACTAAACTATGTATATAGGTATAAATTTACTAAAAGGTTAAATACACAATAGGTTAAATAATAAAAATAATCTACCTTACAGTTACAGAATACTACATAGCCAATGACCAATGAGGTAAAATAGCATAACGGCAGTGGACTTGCAATCAAATAATAATAAAATAAAAATATATAATAAATTAATAGATAATTAATCTATTGCATTTCTGATGTCGGCTTTTTACTGTGAAGACTTCCCTAGGTATGTATAAATAGTGTTGGGCACTCAAGAATAAAATAATTATTTGAATACAAATTCGTAAGAATAAACTCATGTAAATTTTAATTTCCGTTAAAAATATTCAAAACAATTTCGTTGTATATGCGAGAAAATAGAATGAAGATAATTTATTCCTAAAGGAATAAATTCAATCATGATCTTTATTTTAAATAATTTTCCGGGAATAAGAATGTAGTCTGGGTCTTTCAGTGGAAGAAAACATCGTGAGGAAACCGAACCTAATACCAATCAGACCCATAGTTTCCCCTCTGGTTTGGAAGGTCAGATGGCAGTCACTTTCGTAAAAACTAGTGCCTATGTGCCTAATTGAGCCGTGGTAAAAACCGGGATAACCCCTAAGAGGATGGATGTATTGGTTTGTACCACAAAATTAACTTTATCCCAATCCTACAATTATTATTTTCATTCTACATTTAAAATACATGAATTATTCCCATCAGTTTATTTTAAATAACGAGTGCAAGAATTATTCTTATTCAAATTAATTTTAAAAGAACGAAATAAAATTAAAAATAGTTTTTCTTTTTTTTTCAATAAAAAATTCCAAGATACTTTTTTGAAATCTACTAAAACTACTCTTGTTTGATTAGCGATGGCAACTTATGAAATAATTATAATGCACATTAAATAAGATTGTTAATACAAAGAAAAAAATTTTTGGACCGAAATCGTAGACGGAAATTTCTGTTTTTAATATTTCTGTGTCTGTTATTTATACATCTTTAGCTATTTTGAATATATATTTTTTAACGTCCAAATGCCTGAGCTACTGTAAAAAATATAACATTAGAATAGTTCCTTCGATTTCTTCATTATCCTATCAGCAGATCCTGACCGGATGACATTGGGAACAACTGTCGAGTTACAATCTTTCAGACAATAAAAGAATTATCCAAATAGGTCCAAACAATCGGTAACCATAGCTACATAAAAAATAGCAAAACAAACATACAAAGATCCTGACGAAATGAGAACCTCCTCCTTCGAAATCTTGATCGGTTAAAAATTGGGTAGGACTTAATTAGCGTACTTGTTTCTCCGAAAAAACAAATGCAGAAAATTACACGTACACGTAGTTTTCCTCTGGTACCTTTACATATTGTATACCTCTGTAGTGTTATTGTTTACGATCAAATGCTCTTTCTTGCGTCACGTTGCTGCCCGAAATAGATTTAAGTGACAGAATGCGCTATACCAAATTGGTCTCGTTATTTTTAGATAAATTTTAGCTTTAGAAAAATGACAAAGACTCTTACGTACATGATCAAAATCCGAGGTGATCAGGGCATAAATACTTGACACTAAATTATTGCGTCAATAACTTTTTTAGTAAGTATAAGTTAAGGTTAGGAGTATGCGGAGAAACAATCCGAAAAAACAAATGCAGAAAATTACACGCTAGTTTTTCTCTGGTACCTTTACATATTGTATACCTCTGTAGTGTTATTGTTTACGATCAAATGCGTCTCTTTCTTGCGTCACGTTGCTGCCCGAAATAGATTTAAGTGACAGAATGCGCTATATCAAATTGGTCTCGTTATTTTTAGATAAATTTTAGCTTTAGAAAAATGACAAAGACTCTTACGTCCATGATCAAAATCCGAGGTGATCAGGGCATAAATACTTGACACTAAATTATTGCGTCAATAACTTTTTTAGTAAGTATAAGTTAAGGTTAGGAGTATGCGCTTATTCTGTGTACATTTTATTTAAAGTAAATGGAATTGACTACCTAATTTTCCTGCTAAGTTAGGTGCAAACCTTCTTCTTTAAATCTGTATATTAAAAGTATCAAAATCATGAACTTTTATATTGTCCACAGAATAGTCGCCCGTTTTTGACCCTATTATGGAAGGTTGGAATCTTCTTCATATACTAGTGTGTTGAAATTATTTATTGGTAAGGTATAGTGTACTCTTTTATTACTGACTATAATTTTCAATATTTTTGACTGATTAGTGATTAAGCTAAGTTTTGGCATGTCTACTTACATTTACATAGGTATGAAATGAAAGGATAAAAGTATGATATTATGAGATTTATGAACCTACTAGCTTTTGCCCGCGGCTTCGCTCGCGTTAAATTCGGGGTAACAAACCATACAAACTTCGACCCCCCATTTTAGGGAAGTGGGGGGGTTAGAAAGAGACAAAAAGTAGCCTATGTCACTCTCCATCCCTTCAACTATATCCACTTAAAAATCACGTCAATTCGTTGCCCCCGTTTTGCCGTGAAAGACGGACAAACAAACAAACACATACACTTTCCCATTTATAATATTAGTATGGATTGCGCTAAATCTAATGTTGAGGATCGCAGATGGAATTCTATGCAAAATGTAGAGATGGGAAGTGAGTAAAAACTCACGAGTAAACACCGGGTACATACTCAGTATTTACTCAATATACCCGTATTTACCCGTTTATACTCAAATTGGTAGGTATAAACTATTTACTTAGAGTGCTGACAGGAGTAAATAGGTATAGACATTTGAAATATATGTGTATTTTGTAAGCCGCTACTGGATTATGTCCTAAAATTAATTAAGTCCTAAAAATATATATTTTTAAGAGGGGCAGAGTATACTTGTAAAGTTGTAACTAAATCACAATAAAAAAAATCAGAAACTATCAATGCGTGACACATCATCAAATGGGTCTTCTAAAATAACTTCAATGTTTTTTTAACATTTTTTTGATAAATTGAATACTTTTGGAAAAAAAATCGTCTCTAACGGTCAAAGTAATATTTATCCCTGTATAACTTTCGAACCAAAAAAAATAAATGTAAAAATACCCGGAGAATAGGGCCTTTTTTAACCGACTTCAAGATTTCAAAAGAGGAGGTTTCAATTCAGCGTGTTTTTTTTATTATTCATGTTTGTTACTCCATAACTCCGTCATGTCTGAACCGACTTAAAAAAATATTTTGTTGATTGTAAGTATATATATATAAATATATATATATATACAGATTGGTCTCGTTTTTGTCAAAACGCAGTTCTGATGATGGGATCCATGAGGAATCGAGGGAACTCCTCAAATCTTAAAGGCATACATACTATAGTGATTTTTATATTTTTATCAACAAATCCATACTTTTCAATCAAAACAGTGACATTTTATGAAGCTGATGATGATCATAAAGGAACTCTTCAACGACGCATAGTTTACGTTTGGAGATTTGTCATAAGTGTAGATAAGCACACTCACCTACATCACGTGACCTCCAAGGATCACGTGATGCTTTCTATACAAAATGAAGGGACGTAAGTGTCGTGTAGGACGCGGAGCGAAACAGCGAGAACCATCCTTAAAACGGCTGTGACATACTGACGGACGGACGGACATGTCGAAACTATAAGCGTTCCGTTTTTGCCATTTTGCCTACGAAACTACTTATTTTTCGATGTTCCGTCTAAAAATTACGTAGTTTCCGGTGTTCTATCTTAATTGTTTTCTAATTATTACCTACTACAAAACCCTAGGCTGATATTGGAGATTCTGCCTAGCGTTTGACCTGGCTTTTCTGCCACTACTCATTGGAGCTCGGCAAACGCAGCAATTGCAGCGCGGCAATTTGACTGCCGATTGACGTTGCTGGATGTTTTATCAATATCTTCGATGTATATTTTTCCATCGACGTGGTTTAAAAATACCTATTAGTTACATTCTCCATTAGATATATCGGACTGCCCAAGTTGGTTACAAATATTTGAACAACGCCTATGTATTGTCAAAGCGACGGAACGCATGTCCATATATTTTTTGTGTACCTTGTCCGCTCCAATATATTTGATGGCGACTGTACATGAATTAATAATTATGACATCAATGAACAGCAGTAGCGTCATTACGTGTAGGTACAGGTACAGCTACGACATCCTTTGCAAAGGTCATATTTGATGAGCAGACGACACCTTCTCGCGTCGAGCAGCCGGGCGCCAGCTTCACACCTCACTTCACAAACGGTTCACACTTTACTTGTGTATTGACTTGTTTTCTATCGATCAAGAAACGTCTGGAATTAACATTATGTGTTAGGTAAGTACCTACCTGTCGCGATAATAATGTTTTTCCGGCTACCTGTAAAAAGACACTACCTATATAACTTAAGGAAGTTAGTAAGTAGGTACAGTTGATTTGTTTTACAGTTTTGCAAAGATGTTCACTAATGCAGAAATTATTTTTTGAGGGGGTCAGTAATGAAGTCAATTTGACGTGTACGTTTTTGGGGGGAGGGGCCATTTCCCATGTGACTCAAATCTCTGGTCCGACTCTGTTCACTCAAAACGCTGAAATTAGTTTGTTTGGTTTTAAGTGAGTAGCCCATAAACGAACGTTCAAGTGTGTCACATAAAAAACTGTACAAACTTTCATCACTCTTTTAACCCCGTTACGGGTTGAATTAGAAACGCTGAAATCTGTTTTATTGTTTTTTATTAGCAGCAAACCTACGAGGTACCAAGTCTCTGACTTAAAATTTTAAATCCTGCCCATACAATATTTATACCTCCTTATCTTTACCTTACCTTATCTTCATCCCTTGCCTCGTTATAAAAGGAAGCCCTGGTGTACATTTCAAGTTTCTAGTTCCAGTAGTTTCGGCTCTGCGTTGATGAATCAGTCAGTCAGGACATCGGTATATATTACATAAATACCGTTATATATATATATATAGATGGACAAATAATGAGGCGCTGGAAACAAAATATATTACTACCTTACCTAAACTAACTACAAAAGAAACATGATCCAGTAGTCAACTAGAATGCTTTATAGCCTAGCTCGATCCCTCTCGTCTAAATGCACGTCGTGACGCAGTTGACGCACTGAAATAACTCTTTATGGAAATATATATTCTCACAGCAGCTTCACAATAGATACCAGATGTGATAAATACCTAATATATTTCGTCTAGTTGAACCGTTTCTATAGAAAAAAAACGAAAAATTGCAAATTGGAAGCATTGAGGGACACCTGTGGCCTCCCTCAATTCTTGAATGTCTATGATAAAATCAAATTGGCAGTGATTTTGGAATACAAATGTTACCTAGGATACCTAAGGTATGATAGATCAAATAAACATAGAGCACAAAAAAATACAAAACTTTTCACTATACAAATTAGTAACAATTTTAAACGATGGAGAGTCGGGTTTACCTAAATATGTACTTAGTTTTCCTGGATTATGTAATAAACAATCTAGGGGAGAAACCCCATAAACTTAAATTGTTGTTCAAAAACCGGCCAAGTGCGTGTCAGAGCACGCATAATGGAGGGTTCCGTAGCTTTAATGGAAGAAGAACCAAACTAATACCAAAAGGTCGTATCTGATGCCTATGGAAGAAGTTTTTTGGTGATAACTCAAAAATAAAAGGTTGAATAATGAAAGGTTGTCTGGTAGAGATCGCTTTTTAGTGATAAGACCGCCTGTTGTTACCTAGTTTTTATCACTGTATCACTGTATATTTTTCTCTTTTCTCATGTGGTGCACAATAAAGAATATTTATTATTATTATTATTGCTGAACCGATGTGTTCAAAATAATTTTCGTAGTATATGATTTTAGTGTCCGACCGAAGTTTCGGTTTCGGCCAGTTTCGGCCCAAGGTTCGGTTTAGGCCAAAAAACGGCCGAACCTTTCGGCCGCGCCGAAACTTTCAACATGTACTTAAGTCCTGTCCATAAGTTCTGTCACATCGTTTTTAACTGATAAAATCGCCTATTTGGATTATATATAAAATAGACTATTTGGACTTAATTTTATTAGCAGATATTTGGTTTTGCCTTTGATCCTAAAGGCCCAGCCGACTATTTGTCATTTGGATTTAATTTTATTAGCAGATAGTTAGTTGGTTTTGCCTTTAACCCGGCGAAATTATACCAATATCCAAAAAGGTGATCACAATTTGGAAGAATATGTTATACTGACTGATCATCATCACCATCAACCTATAGTAGTCCACTGCTGGACATAGGCCTCCCCTAATGAGCGCCATAGTGCCCTATCTCCAGCTTGCCGCATCCAGCACCTACCTGCAGTCTTTCGCAGATCGTCATCCCACCTGGCCAGAGGGCGTCCTACACTACGTTTGCCGAGACGCGGACTGATCAAAGTATAATTTATTAATATTAATTTCATCTAACATTTAGATCTCGCGTTCATGTAAGGAACTGCGCTGGTCTATACTGAAACTATTTTCATTCACGCTGGGATTTAAAAAAAAACACGAAGAAGTCAAATAAAAAAAATTAACGTATTTTTTTAAATATACTGATGATAAAACTGAAATATTCCACGCAATCTTGCAAGTCGTCTTATGGAGATTTTGTTTACATAATTAATGTTTCAGCCGATGAAACTTTGCTGGGATATAGTATGTATATAATTGTATAACTAACACAACACACATTAATTGAAATGAAAACCTGTCAATTTTCCTAAAACAAATCATTTGTTTTTCCGACTTAAAAATTGAATCTATTTTTTACCAAACGAATTACTTTAACCGTAGATAATTATAATGTAGTCATAAATCCCAATTTTAACTAGAAAAATTTCGTAAAAACATCATTATTATGCGTATTTTATTTTTAATTCATAATTTTTCTGAATTTGCAATGAGCTCCCATACTAATAGTTACACAGTGTTTCTCTTTCACTGACGCTTAAAAAGATAGAGACGGAATTTAGCTGTTGTCTTCCCCTTAATATTCGTATTGAGACACGAGATATACAGGGTGCCCAGTGTTACTTACGCTGACAGCGATGGGCAACACATTAGATATTAACTTGATTTTATATATATTTTCTGTTTTCCTTGTAATAAAACCATTATGTTCTTTTGACGTATTTGTTTATTTTTTTGGTAACTAAGGCAACAAACTTCATAGTATTTTAAAAGATTAAAAATAAGGTAAACGTTTCTAAAGAGTCCGCAACACCCAGTAAATAATAGATACACTTTTAACCGCCGTTTACTACTAGGTTTAGTAAAAGTCCTCTGGTTTTCGAAATAATCGCACTTTTCTTTTTTCTTCAGTATTGGTACCTCATTATTTCCTAGTGAATGTTAATAGCAATATTTTTAAAATGATGTTGACGGTAAGTGTATTTTAGAATCAGTGTTGATTTAAGCAATTTTTGAAACAATTTGCCACTAGGATCTTTATATAACCTTTTTATTCACCACAAGCAATTACACTCGTTAAGTTCCTGCTTGATTGCTTTGAGCGAGTTTGAGTTCTCTTTAAGAACCGAATGGACAACTTTTAAAAAATAATTTAATCCAAAACTGATTGTATATCACTTCCTATTATCAGCTTTACAAAATAGATATTGCTATTAATATTCATTAGGAAATTAATGAAGTACCAATACTGAAGAAAAATAAAAGTGCTATTATCTCGAAAACCAGAGGACTTATTAAGCCTATTAGCACAGTTAGTTAAAAGGTTAACCCATTATTTACCGGCACCCGGTATATTGGTTATGTATTTTGTATCATATAGCCCAATAATATAAGGGATCAACCTATAAGCTGAATCGGTTTTTCGTGATTATATATAATTTTTAGTTTAAGTAGCTACATGGTTTTACAAATTATTGCTCCGAAAATCTTAAAACGTGTCTGTGTTGTAACCGTTTGTTCTTGTAAACAGGAACGCATAAAAAAATATTTGAAACATATATTTTTGCAAATTTGTTTGTTTGTTGATTTGTTGCAAATGCTCTACAATTTACTACTAGATGTCAATATCGACAGAGCTATAAAAACCTATACATATACATATGTATAATCACGAAAAATTACAAACGTAATGCCTGGTTGCAGTCGAATGATTCGAGAGGAAACCGGACGTAAGTACTCTCAATTAGGCTTAGTTTCCCTTCTGGGTTAGAAGACCCAATGCCATGGCAGTCACTTTCGTAAAAACTAGTGCCTACGTCAATTCATGATCTTAGGTTGCCGAGCGGACCCCAGGTTTAATTGAGCCGGGGAAAAAAGCTGGGAAAACGCTAGGAGGATGATGCCAGTAGAGAAATTAAACCATTAATACATTTTATTTTTGGATATTTTTAGTTTCATTAAAATAGTTATTCGTGTAATTTTACTCATTTAATAACGCACTTTAAATATTAATTTTCTCAAACATGCTCGGAAATGTTCCTGTTACGTTAGTAATTAGAGACCAGTAGGGACTCTATTCCAAGGCAGGTTCAGCGCGACGTACGTAAAGGATTTTCATACAACATTAAATCACTCAGCCAGTAACTGAAGCACTAAACAAGTAATTTTATTTCCTTACATGTTTGAGAAAAGCACTATACATGCTTCGACCGTAATCAGCTTACCTGGCTTCGTATTGTAGCCGTCCGAGTCGATTTGATATCTTTTTTATTTGCGGAATAGTCACTTGTAAACTTAACGATTACATCCTATATACATATATACAAGTATATCCGTCCTGGTACTGAAAGGTTCAATTATTTCAATAACAGGAGGGACATAATTTGCTATAATTGTGACGACGAAGACGGACAGGTCGGACAGTACATTGCATGAAAGTCCGAATCGTGCATTACCAGCAGTTTTGACTAAATTTGTAGTTAGACACAATATTGTTAAATTGTTATACTATACTGAGCTGATTCGTCATAAAAATTGTGTTGCACGCGCCAAATAGTGTGCAGTAGTGTGGCAGTCACGGTTACTCCTATGGATACTTGAATACTGTTCGGAACTAATTTATAACTTAAATGTGAGGACATTGACGTGAAGATTATCAGTGATATAAGGTTGGTAAAATTGATTACTGTAACTACCAAATAATAAAATTTTTAACTGGTTTATTTGTCGGTTATAGGAATATTATGATTACCTATTACGTAGTCATTTAACGACTGCCCTCAAGATCAAGTGCTTTACTTGTCTTTAATAACATATCTTACAATTTTATAATAAAAAAAACATTGTTATAGTGATTGTACTAGTTTTCCGTCCAGTTCCAGTTTACCGTCCACTTGATTAAACTGCTGCTAATAAATGGGAAACACTTAAGGTCAACAAATTTTATATTTATAGTTTATTGTTTAGTAGATTTTTTTAAATTTTAAGCTTTATTTTGAGAAAAACTAGAATATAAACATATAAATAAGTATGGACGGAAAACTGACAAGAGTGGAAGAAAACTAGCACATTTGCTATTTGCTAATGTTATAAATTATTTATTATTTTCATGTCATTAAATCGAATACAAAAAAATGATAACTTAAAACTCCCTTACACAAACGTACACTGACCCTATACTTAAGGAGGTTCGAAGGAGGTTATTAATTCGTCGGGATCATTGCGTTTTAGCGTTCCGTAGCCAAATGGCAAAAAACGGAACCGTCATGGATTCGTCATGTCTGTCTGTCTGTCTGTCCGTCCGTATGTCACAGCCATTTTACTCGGAAACTATACGACGTATCAGAATAAAATTTACACATAAGGTGTATTTTGTATGCCGCTACTTAGTTATGTAGTTAAATTAAAAAAAAAATTATTAGGGGGGCGCTCCATAGATGTAACTAAATTTAAATTTTTTTTAACCAAATATCAACATGCGACAGATCAATCGATAGGTCTTTAAAAATAACATCGAGGTTTCTTTGACCATTTTGTGATTAAGTGAATGTTTTCTGAAATAATCGCTTCGAAAGTCAGAAAAATTGTGTCCCCCCCCTGTAACTTTTGAACCGTAAGTCCAAAAAATATGAAAAAATTTGAGGCGATGTGCCTTATCATATACTTTCTACGAAAATTATTTTGAACATTATCGGTTCAGCCATTTTTGAGTCATCTCCAAAAAACTTCTTCCATAGGCATCAGATACGACCTTTTGGTATTAGTTTGGTTCTTATTACATTGAAGGTACGGAACCCTCCTATGCGTGGTCCGACACGCACTTGGCCGGTTTTTTATTTTTTTATGTATGTTCACTTTTTTTGTTTGAAAGAGTATGTACTTCACATTTGGTCCCATTGTAACCAGGTCAGGATCTAATGGGATCCTGGAGAAGTCGAGGGAACTCTTCAACTATTATAGGCACACCTATAGTGATTTGAGTATTTTTTACAGCAGCTCGAGCATTTCCTTTTGGAAAGGTGGAGGCTAAGTGAAGTCGGTTCTTTTTTGTTTAAAATTATTATAAAATATTTGCACGGTGGTTTTCACCCGACTGTCGAAAGAGGGTTATGTTTTCGTGAGTATGTGTATATGTACGTACATTTATTTGGCCTGTCCTACAGCCTACATCGTTTGCCGGAGTTCGACGTATAAGGTGTCATTATAATTAGGCATGTACAGGGCACATTAAAATCAAGATGTCAAAAATAAAATTTCAAAAATAAAACTTGCGATTTTTTATTCGAATTATTTGGTAGAAATTTACCTTGCTTTGGCTGCGGTTCTATATGTATATGTTAATCGGCTACCATAGCCAAAGGGCGTTTACGATTCCAGTGGAGACACGCGCGTTAACAAACCTTTCTAGTAAACAAGGATTCAGTGTGTTGAATAGTTTACAGACAAAATCAGGCCCCATTGCAGAGTACATCCTTTTTGCAAAGCATTCAACTAGCCTGCAATTAACAATAATAACTGCTAACCAACCGCCTCAATTAAATGGTTGAGCCGATAAATATTACTATCATTGGTCCCATAAATTAGTCGTTTGATCTAAACATGTAATAGTAGATTGTACACCGAGGGGATAAAGTTGTTTGTTGTCACGGGCGCGATATTGAATCCTGAACGTAACGAGTCCACATTTTACTTTCGAGCGCAGTGAGGGGGTTAAAAGTTAATTCCCGAGCGAAGCGAGGGAATTAAGACTGAGTCCTGAGTGCAGTGGGGGGGTTCAAGCGCGCCCGTGACAAATACAGCTTTATCCCCGAGGAGTATACTCTACTTTTCTCACCTCTTGCGAGTCAATAAAATAGCTAGGGCTACTAGAAATGGATTTTTATCACAGTAAATCAAAAGTAAAAATTGATTCTTGATACATTAGTCCATTTTATTCGAATATTATCTTCTATTTTTATAGAACCCGCAGTTTTACTCCGTATACTGCAGCGTCTTATGACAGTTATGGCACTCGCGGCATTTGTTTTAGGTATTTAAAATTGAGGTGGCCAGCACGATTTTCCGAATAAATTCGATTTTCAAATCAGTTCGACGCGGCGTCGCGGGCCCTGGCGTGGATGGGCTGTGCACCGTGCGGACTTCACGAAATTAGACTTTAAGCACATAAAAATGAGAACTATGGGAAGTGAAATCACATTATTAACCAGCAGGTTATAATGAGATTTAGTACAAAATTATAATCCGGCTAAAGCCAAGGGCTATAATGATTTGCTTTTGGTGAGGTTTGCATGATATTATAATTTGGCATTGTCGAACAGGTGGTGTGAAATAAATATTATAAACTAGCTGACCGGGCGAACTGCGTACCTACCGCCAACTACATTTTTGTTTATATTTTATTTTTTTATAGTTATTCTGCTATTCGGAGTGGAGATAAATCCAAAAAATATTATAATATATTAAAGGTATGTGTTAGTTGTTTTTTAAATACCAGCTTCTCCGAAACATTAATCATCACTTATGCAGTGAGTTATGCTGTGCGGCAGTCAATTGAAATTTTATACCACGAACAACTGTTGCATCACAATTATGTAACTACATAAATGGTAACTGCCTCTGACGGTAGTTTAAATTATAAAAATCAACGTAATTGTAAGGATAGGAAAGCTGAAGGTCATGGAACTAGAGATGTACGGATGCAATTAGTAAGCAATTCTAGAAGGGTTCTTTCCAGTTGTGAGCCACTTTTAATACATAATAGGGGGGGCTGTAGAGGCGGGGTGGCGGGCACCACGCGCATGCTCTATTCAGACGACGGCCCAGCCAGAGCGACCCTCGTCACTTTATACCAGTACACGTTGCGAAGCTCAAGGCGACGACTCGTGCTTTTAAAAATAATACCGCGCTGATATAGGACCGCAACATCCTATACGTTTCCTAAAGTAAGTACATGTTGCACATATGTAAACGTACCGACTGATGTGTTTTATTATGTATCATCTATTCGTAGCATCCCCAAAGGTAGGATCACGTGAATAACTGAGGTATACATTTTTTTGTGTTTAAAAATGCACAGGTACGACCGTCGTGATGAAAAATGATGTTGATTTCCGCGAAGGAAAACTTTTTACGAGATAATAGTGCGATCGGTTACGCGGCCTTCTGAGGATAGTTAATTCTGTCCGAGTCACGTTTTTACCGGGAAAGCGCGAAATAAATGGCGCCTGCAATCGATAACACAGAAACCATGTGGTCCTTATTTTTTTGATAAGAGCAATGGGAAAAACTTGTAAAAGTATTTTACACGACGTTACTAATACTTAATATGTCACGTTCCGTAATATATTTTCACACTGCAAAAATTATAGTAATTTCACCTCTTTATTTCGGTATAGTCGAACTTTAAACAATATTGAAACAATTGTATTGTATTGAGTTTTTTATGAAATACGTATACATAATATACATATTTATATTTAACGAAAAAGTGTAAGAAGGAACCTACATTCAAAGAATATTATTGTCAATTTTATCAAAAAATATAACGAAAGGCGAACGTTAGGGTACACGAGTATCCCCGCGACCTTTAGGGTTCTAGAAAAACATGTTCCTAATTTAAACTAGAATAAAATAAATAATAATAATATAACTGCGTTATTTTGTGTAAATTGAAACTAGAAGGTGTAACGTAACTACATAATAAATATTTTGTTTATTTGAAGTAGACCATAATACCTAAATTATAAACTTGAACAGATATCAATATCATATACTATGGAAAAATTACTAAGGCCTCCGTTGCTCAGGTTACTTTTTGTTCGAGTAATTTCGAATGTCACGAAAAATCACATGATATCAAAAAAAATCGTGTATACATCGTTACGGTTTCGTTTTTTAGATTTATCTGCCATTTTTGGGGCTTAGTCAACATAGTTTCGCCATGTTTGTCTGTCCGTCTGTCTGTCTATCTGTCTGTCCGCGGCTTAGCTCAGTGATAGTTAGGACTAGAAATCTGAAATTTGTTTGGTGGTACCTCACGTAGGTACACCTGAAGTGAGGGTAATATATTTCGTTTCGACCCTATTGTATGGGGTGTCGTTCCAAGGTATTTCAAAGAGAACAGGGGTATTCCAAAACTATTGTTTAACAACGTCAATACTTTCGGATGTAATCGCTACCAAAGATTTAAAAAATGTGTTCCTTCTAACTTTTGAACCGTGGATCCAAAAAACATGGAAAAATTCATGAAAGCGAGGCCTGAATATCAATGAAAAATATATTAAACATGTAAAATCGGTTTAGGCATTTTTGCTAAATGTTGCCATAACATAGTAAAAGGACGTAAGTGCCGCAAAATATTTGGGTGTATTATGACGGGCCGGTCACTACGGAACCCTACATGGAGCATAAGCATGATCCGACATGTTCTTGGCCAGTTTTTTCCATTTGCAATAACCCGAGTACACCTTAATCAATTCTCTTGCCAAATAGAAAAACCTATTTTAGGATTCTCACTCTAAGTACATGTTAACTAACCAAGTTAAGCCACAGATTGCGCTACTTCATTAAAGTGAAAAAATGTAACGTAACAAAATAAATTGTTTCTTTTTCAGAAATGATCACGCAAAAACCAGCTAGGCCACGTCATCTTTTACGACCATTTAAACATCAAATGTTCATATAATTTATATATTTAACTAATCAATTATTTGTGATAATTACCAAATGTTCCAATTAATTAATATATACTGCATTTAATGCCTGGACATGCCAACCTAAATAAATAAAATTTTAACACTTATTTTTAATCTAACTTATTGTTTGTTTCGTTATTTTTTTTCTTAAGTTATTTTGTATAAACTGACACTGGCGTAGGTGTTAGACCTTGTCGTAATCAAAGACCCATAATGTCTACGGACATGGAACCCTACTCTCCGGAGCTGATGTGGTTCGTGATCGCCGGTTTCGTGGTGGCATTTGTGTTGGCTTTCGGCATCGGTGCCAACGACGTGGCAAATTCTTTTGGCACCAGCGTCGGCTCTAAGGTCCTGACTCTGACGCAAGCTTGCGTGCTTGCCACAATCTTCGAGATAGCAGGAGCCGTGCTTATCGGTACGTATACATACATTTTCGCATACAAGTACTTACTATTTTTTACACCAAATGATCTTATGATTGGGTGGACAATGGTATGGTATGGATTTGAAAAAGAAGGCAATTCATGTATTTATACTATTTATGATACTTGCCAAAATATCCGTGGTCGTAATCAACCGCTTAGATTAAAAAAAAAATTGGAACGGGAAACTAACGAAAGTAGTTAACTTAAATACTCGTAACGTAAGCAAAAAAGCCGACTATAGTAAGATTTTTTAAAGATGTCCGAGTGTTGCTAAAAAGCTCTTTCCACCATTCGAACTTAGTAACATATTGATGACATTGCAATAGCAATGGTAGTTATTCTACTTGTGCCTTGCGTTAATAATAATAATTTTAATTCTGTATTTTCAAATTAAGTATTAATTGGTACTTAAATAGGGTCTTATGGTGTTAAGTTTGCCTTTAACGTTTACCTGTTAATGTAATAAATATAAAATAAATGAAAAATATTTTGGCACTGCGAATTGAATGGCAATTAATATTTAGTTTAATGGGTAGGACCAATTAATTAATTATATTTCCTTTGGAAGATGATCGATTGAATTGACTGTTATATATCATGACGTGATCATGACCGAAGGCATGATTCAAGTTGTTTTGTACAACATAGGTGCCTAATGTAGGCTCTAGGCATGGGCAGGACTGAGACGTCCACCAGGCACCAGCTGTCTTACCGTAAACTGGCTCAACGATGTCTACTATGTCTAAGATAAACACCGTGCTTTGTTAGTTAGTCTCACCCTGATTTTATCCGCGGCAGGATACAAGGTGTCAGACACAATGCGGAAGGGTATCCTGGACGTGAGCTTGTACGAGGGCGGCGGCGAGCGGCTCCTGGCGGCGGGCTGTTTGTCGGCGCTGTTCGCGGGCGCGCTGTGGCTGCTGCTGGCCACGGCGCTGCGCCTGCCGGTCTCTGGCACGCACTCCATCGTCGGCGCCACCGTGGGATTCACCCTCACTGCTAAGGGCACGGCCGGCGTCCGCTGGTCGACGCTTGGCGCGATCGGTAATAAATGTCATTTTCTTCAATGTCTGTCTTTTATCAATGTCGTAAGTTGTAATAATTTTAAACAAAAAAGAACCAACTTCACTTAGCCTCCACCTTTCCAAAAGAAAATGCTCGAGCTGCTGTAAAAAAATACTCAAATCACTATAGGTGTGCCTATAATAGTTGAAGAGTTCCCTCGATTTCTCCAGGATTCCATCATCAGATCCTGACCCGGTTACAATGGGACCAACTGTGAAGTTTACTCTTTCAAACAAAAAATAATTTTCAAAATCTCTCCAGCCGTCCTTGAATAATCGGTGAACATACATAAAAAAAAGCATAAACACAGATCCCGACGAATTGATAACCTCCTCCTTCGAAATCTTGAAGTCGGTTGAAAATACTTATTAAATCGATTGTTTGTCCACCCAGTCCTGTCGTGGTTCATCTCTCCGGCGCTGAGTGGTGCGGTATCCGCGATGCTATTTTGGCTGGTGCGCCGCTTTATACTACGCGCCATTGCACCTTTGAAAGCGGGTCTCCGAGCATTGCCTTATTTCTACGGAGCCACAGTCGCAGTCAATGTAATCAGCGTGGTTCATGATGGTCCTAAGCGTAAGTTTGGAGAAAATAAATGAAATAAGCTTAGGTACACCTATACTTATATTATGTTCATGCCAAACAATGTACTTACTGAACTTTTGCGTTATTTCTACGTGCAGTGATGGCGATGGACAGAATTCCGGTGTGGGCTGCGCTAGCCGGATCCACAGCACTGGGAGCCATAGCCGCTGCGTGCGTACAAGCATTTCTAGTGCCATACTACAAACGTCAATTGATCAAGCCTACTCCAGTGAATTTCACACTCGATCTATCCAATGGTAAGTTTAATGTAAATATGTACATATCAGGATATATTTTTATAGTAGAACTGTGTAACCTAAGGTGTATAGTATATTTCAGAAACTACACCAATCAATAGTCCGAGCCATGGTAGCAAACCCATCGCAACACTACGTCCGAACTCCGTTCACGCCGAGGATGGAAAAATACTCGAAGCGATAGAAGAGTGCGCAGAAATGGTCGTCCTTGATAATGGAGATCATGTTTCTGAAGAAGTCAGGGAGAAAAACGCCAAAAATCGCGCCTTGTTAGCTACCATGGACGACTGCAGCATTCTATCGCACAGCTTGAGTCCGCCCAATCGATCTAACCTCATGCTGGTGGACACCGATTCCCAAATAAACACTCTTAAATACATTGACGAGACACTGAGCTACTGCAAAAGTTTGGATTCCGATCAGCTCGCTGGAATGGGTGAAAGTTTTGGTTCGAGGAACGGTTTCTTAGGGGATTCATGCGAAACTATTGCACGCGGTGAATTCGATCGGCTGTCTGGCGCCCGAGCACCGATTGCAGCTGAATCTGATACCCCTCCTCCTCGAGTTGACAAAGTGAGTGTTTTTCATATGTTTTGGTAATTAATAAAGTATTGTTTCTGCTCGCGTAAGTTGCTACATAATTCGGTTTGTGTTATAGAGTCCGGAACCATCAGGTGCGTGGAGCGTAGAGCGCGACAGGGTGGTTGCGACGGCGCGACTGCCTGCTATCACCCCCAACTCCAGCGCCGCGCCGCTGCTGCGCGGGGGCACGCCGCCGCCGCCGCAGCCTGTACCACAGCCCGAGCCCGAAGCGCTCAAGCTCTTCTCATTTCTACAAGTTCTGACAGCTTCGTTCGGCGCGTTTGCTCACGGTGGCAACGACGTCAGGTTAGATTATTATTAGAATTGACATACATACTTAGTACGATGAGATCACAATGGCTGATGAGAATTAAATACATTGATCAAACCTAAATTATGATTACGAGCGAATACATGTCAACTTATAAGTATAAGTATAGCAAAGCATTTTGACACGTTTCGACGTACGCACTTAAAATAGTTAGTGTAGATAAATAGTATAAATACCTACAGTTAGTCCACTTATCGATTTTGCCAGCTTTGTTATGCAAAAATAATATGTTAAAGTTAATAATATTTCATTCTACAGCGTATAATAGTCTAGTTTAGGTTAATATTACGCGATAATAAATCATACTTGCGGCTATGTTATAGCATTTGCAAAAGGCATGTGTCAGTTTTCGTCCATACATTTGTAGCTTACTACTCGTATTCAAGTTTTAGCCATACATTTGTACCAGCTTTTTCAGGTGGATGGCAAACGGAACCGGGCGTAACAACCCTACGCAATAGCCAGTTAACGCCAAATATAAAATAGACCAATTGAGGTTTAAGTATTTTTGATCCCATTTCATGTAAGTAAGCTGCGTTAAATTTACCAAACAGCAGTTTACCAGATGTTAGAAACCTTTCCAAAAAATATGTTCGTCGAAGTAAGTTGAATACGTGTGATTGCAGCAACGCCATAGGACCGCTAGTGGCGCTGTGGCTGCTGTACTCTGAGGGCGGGACGCACGCCCGCGCGGAGACTCCGCTGGCCATCCTAGTGTTCGGCGGTGTGGGCATCGCGCTCGGCCTGTGGCTTTGGGGGCGGCGCGTCATCCAGACCGTGGGCGAGGACCTCACCAACATCACTCCGGATACGTAATACTCGTTTTACCTACACCTACCTACCGGACCTACCGTTTACGGAATTCGCAATGACATTCACAATTTGTTATATCGATATGACTAACATTTTCTTAATGTGTGTATAAAAACGACAGATCAAACAATTAACACTTTGGTTGTGGTTGCAGCGGTTTCACCATCGAGCTGGGCGCGGCGCTGACGGTGTTGGTGGCCAGTAAGGCGGGTCTACCCATTTCCACTACACACTGCAAGGTCGGATCCGTCGTCTGCGTCGGGTACTTCTCCGATAAGGCCGTAGACTGGAGCCTCTTTAGGTACTGACACTACTACTGTGATCTTTATACTTTATTGCATGTACCGATTTACCATTCCCATGTACACATATTAATGATCTTCTTTCTTGCGCAGGAACATAATCTTCGCATGGGTGGTGACCGTCCCAGTGGTAGCAGGCATTGCCGCTCTTTCCATGTTAGTTCTTGAATCATTTGCCGTCTAATTATTGAATGTATTGTGGCTTAGTTTCGATGAAAATCATATACAACTTATATGTGTTTAGATAGTGAGATTAATATTTTAGAAATGTTTTATTCAGCTAGGAAATGTGGGTTTCCATAGGCAAACTATTACGTACTTAATAAAAGGTTATATTGAAATTCTGATTGTGGATTTGCCGTGAACCTTTGTCGAGCGCTCACATGGAATTATTAGTGATTTGCGATATATTAGTGATAAACCGTGAGAAGAGTGGCGCTAAACTCGGTGCTGTTTGTTGTTCGGCGTGCTCTTAATGCAACGAGAGGACTGCTGCGGGGTCGACAGAAGAGCCAGGAAGGAGCACAATCTAGGTCTAGGTAGGTAGGTAGGAGCCTAATGGTCAGGTATACAGCATCATGTCGTCGTCTCTAGCGCCAATGTCGACTTAAAAAACTACTCAGCTTCTCATATGCTGATATTGCTCCGATAGGAATAAATGGGATCAAGCTACAGGGAAACACCCGCAAATCTAGCTGGAGCAGTAATAATATTATATTAACTATTTGTCTATTTTTATGAGAACACCGGTATTAGAATGGCATTCGCAGCAGCGAAAAGTGAAAATACGGGCCCATCGGAAACGAACGATCAATCACTTTAATTGTACTTTAAGCGGCCAACTTAGACAGAAATTAAAAAACAAAATGATGATGATCCATCTACCTTAGGGGGATAGGGCACGTGAATAGAACTCATAATTGTACCACAAGTACTTGTAGGTATTCGTCACCATTCATTTGTAAAAACATCATCCAAACATTTTATTGACTTGCTGTTGGAGATGTAATCAATTAAGTAATACACCTACTTACCTATAAAGTTTAAAACTTAATTATGTTTAGAAATATTACACAGTAATATTCTATTTTTTGTTTTAAAAATGAAACATGTGATAATTGTAGTTGACGTGAGACTGCGTCGTAATAAATGGTTAATATATACATGTTCGTTTTTTTTATTAATACCTAACAAATATAACATATGAAAGAGAACCGCCGTCACTCTCCAGATTTCAAATATGCAAATCTGCTGGTGCAGGACTACATTGAAGAGCCGTGTCCACTAGCACCACTCGTATTATAAAAACCGGCCAAGAGCATGTGGGATCATGCTCAGCGTAGGGTTTCATAGTTGGCGGCCCGTTACAACACATCCATCCAAAAGGTAAGTTATTGAGGTATATTTTGCGGCACTTACGTCATTTTAATAATATTTTTTGAGATTTTGTTTTACCAGTTTGTCGGCGTGATTAAAACAGATACTCATAACAAATTTCAGATTTCTAGTACTCTATCACTAAGCAAAGCCGCGGACGGACAGACGGACAGACGTACGGATGTACAGAGGGACATGGCGAAACTATATGGGGTTCCTAGTTGACTACGGAACCCTAAAATACTATATGTATTTAAGCAAGTAAATCAAAATAGTTTTTATCTACTTCCCTCCATACACTTACTCGTAACATGTTCAGGAACGATAACCTAATAGCCCAGCAGCATTTAAGAAACCTGTATCTGTGGTGGATCGTTAATAGTAGATTGTACACCAAGGGGATAAAGCACTGTTTTATGTCACGGGCGCAATATTGAATCCTGAACGTAACGAAGGACTCCAGATTTTAATCCCGAGCGTAGCGAGGGGTTTATGAGTTAATTCCCGAGCGAAGCGAGGGAATTAAGACTGAGTCCTGAGTGCAGTGAGGGGTTCAGGCGCGCCCGTGACAAAAACAGCTTTATCCCCGAGGAGTATACTCTACTTTTCTCACCTCTTGCGAGACAATAAAATAGCTAAGGCTACTAGAAACGGATTTTTATTAAAGTAAATCAAAAGTAAAAACCGGCCAAGTGCGTGTCGGACCACACATAGGAGGGTTCCGTACCTTCAATGGAACCAAACTAATACCAAAAGGTCGTATCTGGTGCCTATGGTTTTTTGGAGATAACTCAAAAATAGCTAAACCGATAATGTTCAAAACAATTTGCGTAGAAAGTATATGATAAGACGCATCTCCTCAATACTCATATTTTTTCACACCACCTGCTCGACAATGCCAAATTATATATCATGCAAACCTCACCGAAAGCAAATCATTATAGCCCTTGGCTTTAGCCGGGTTATAATGTTGTACTAAATCTCATTATAACCCGCTGGTTAATAATGTGATTTCACTTCCCATAGTTCTTATTGTTATGTGCTTAAAGTCTAATTTGGTAAAGTCCGCACGGTGCACAGCCCCGCGACGCCAGCCGGGGCCCGCGCCGCCGCGTCGAACTGATTTGAAAATCGAATTTATTCGGAAAATCGTGCTGGCCACCTTTTTTAAATACCTAAAACAAATGCCGCGAGTGACGTCATAAGACGCTGCAGTATACGGAGTAAAACTGCAGGTTCTATAAAAATTGAAGATAAAATTTGAATAAAATGGACTAATGTATCAAGAATAAATTTTTAGGGTTCCGTAGCCAAATGGCAAAAAACGGAACCCTTATGGATTCGTCATGTCTGTCTGTATGTCTGTCCATCCGTATGTCACAGCCATTTTACTCGGAAACTATACGACGTATCTGAATAAAATTTACACATAAGGTGTATTTTGTATGCCGCTACTTAGTTATGTAGATTTGAAAAAAAAAAATTAGGGGGCGGGGGCGCTCCATACATGTAACTATTTTTTTTGACTAAATATCAACATGTGACACATCAATGATAGGTCTTTAAAAATAACATTGAGGTTTCTTTGACCATTTTGTGATTAAGTGAATATTTTCTGAAATAATCGCTTCGAAAGTCAGAAAAATTGTGCCCCCCCCCCCTGTAACTTTTGAACCGTAACTCCAATAGTAGATTGTACACCAAGGGGATAAAGCACTGTTTTATGTCACGGGCGCAATATTGAATCCTGAACGTAACGAAGGACTCCAGATTTTAATCCCGAGCGTAGCGAGGGGTTTATGAGTTAATTCCCGAGCGAAGCGAGGGAATTAATACTGAGTCCTGAGTGCAGTGAGGGGTTCAAGCGCGCCCGTGACAAAAACAGCTTTATCCCCGAGGAGTATACTCTACTTTTCTCACCTCTTGCGAGACAATAAAATAGCTAAGGCTACTAGAAACGGATTTTTATTAAAGTAAATCAAAAGTAAAAACCGGCCAAGTGCGTGTCGGACCACACATAGGAGGGTTCCGTACCTTCAATGGAACCAAACTAATACCAAAAGGTCGTATCTGGTGCCTATGGTTTTTTGGAGATAACTCAAAAATAGCTAAACCGATAATGTTCAAAACAATTTGCGTAGAAAGTATATGATAAGACGCATCTCCTCAATTTTTTTCATATTTTTGGAGTTACGGTTCAAAAGTTACAGGGGGGGGGCACAATTTTTCTGACGTCACTCGCGGCATTTGTTTTAGGTATTTAAAAAAGGTGGCCAGCACGATTTTCCGAATAAATTCGATTTTCAAATCAGTTCGACGCGGCGGCGCGGGCCCCGGCTGGCGTCGCGGGGCTGTGCACCGTGCGGACTTTACCAAATTAGACTTTAAGCACATAACAATAAGAACTATGGGAAGTGAAATCACATTATTAACCAGCGGGTTATAATGAGATTTAGTACAACATTATAACCCGGCTAAAGCCAAGGGCTATAATGATTTGCTTTCGGTGAGGTTTGCATGATATATAATTTGGCATTGTCGAGCAGGTGGTGTGAAAATTTACTTTACAATATCGATGACCGATACTTTAATTACCTACTTACATTCAAATTTCGAAGTTCTACAATCCTATTAAAGGGCAGAATAGGGATGCCCCGGTTTTGGCAATTTTAAGGAGAGTTTGTATAGACATCGTCTGAATAGTCAGATGTTCGTTATTGTGTCAATAAGCAATGATAAATGACACTCTTTAGGTAATGAGTCATAGAATAGTAGTTATGTAACTGTTACGTAATAAGGCCTAATTACAGTTGCATACACTGCTTTATCTACACTCATATTATATATCCTAAATGAAGTGTTCGGAAACCATAGAATGACCGCCATTGCACCGCCATGGCCAACTCGATTGTGCCGGCGGTCGCGCGGGCGCGTGCCGTTGGTCGGAAAGGAGGACAAGATTTACATTATGTTATCAAATTCGATGTTCGGAATTTGTAATTCATAACGTATCAATATATGAGCATGTAAAGTTAAAATACGTTACTGCCACAGATAAAAAGCTTATCATAGTAAAATCGGTTGTGGTAATGCTAGCCATTGCCTACCGTTTTAGAATACGTTTTAGAAGACTTACAATGTGAGTGTAGATAATAGTAGTTTATGTAACTGTTACGTAATAAGGCCTAATTATGTACAGTTGCATACACTGCTTTATCTACACTCATATTATTCATCCAAAATGCCTTATTCGGAAACCATAGAATGGCCGCCATTGCACCGCCATGGCCAACTCGATTGTGCCGGCGGTCGGGGAGGCGCGTGTCGGCGGCCGCGCGGGAGCGTGCAGTTGTACATTATGTTATCAAAACTCATAACACATCAATAGTTGAGCATGTAAAGTTAAAATTACGTTACTGCCACACATAAAAAGCTTATCATAGTAAAATCGGTCGTGGTAATGCTAGCCATTGCCTACCGTTTTCGAACACGTTTTAGAGAACTTACAATATGAGTGTAGATAAAATATATTACTATATTTATATGAATCTCCGCCTTATTTTTTTATGTCAGAAAGGGCCCCAGGAGCCAGTTATGGCCACTTTTTTAAAATGGCTCTTGTCGTCTTGGCAACTGAATGACGACTGATACATGACAGATGTCAGTGCCATCTGTACTGCCACAATTTACTCTTATATTAACTATAAACCACAAACTTGTAAAGTGGTACATACTTTTTATAAAGTTGAATATGGCCAAAACCGACACAGTGGCACAGTGCCGGGCGGGCCATCTGGCAGGTGCCCTAGTTAGGGAGCTGAGGGCCAATTTGGGTAAATGATTTGATCATATTTCATATAAAAGATAGATATTCAGATCCATTATTCATCGTTTTGAGGCATTGCTCGGACATTTCATAGCGAAAATAAATATTGTATAGAACAAGATGCACAGTTTTGGACACTTTTTGGGTTGTGGTTATGAATGTAATATAGAAGTATCTGTGATCATCAGTTTAAAAGGCAGACATGATCAAATGATTTAGCAAATAATTTTGTTTTTAATTTTTGAAGCGCTGTCATGGTGGCAGACGCTGTCCTTAATGTTTCTCAAGGTACAATCATCGATATTAACATTGTTTGAAACATTATCAAATCATTTAGAAATATTGGCCCCCAGCTCCCGAACTATAATAGACGGAGAGTTGACCACGTCGGATATGACACAATATTGAGAGCAACGTAACCCCTCTAGTTAGTTTACTATACTATGGTTATTTCCATCCATCCATTCGATCCAGACATCTGGCAGCTGTTCATTGGTGGAGTTTAAAAAATGCAAGCCACTTTAAGAATACAAATCCTAAAGTTATGGGTTTGATGTAATATTATGAGAAATTACATAAATAATTAGGTTAAGTATATCATTGCCAAAAGTTTCTGTTGGGGGAAAGTAGTGCCAAACGACGTATTGTGTAATTCATAGTTTACGCCTACTGTTTTTGTTTACACAATAATATAATACGCAATGTTTTTCGTTTTCATATTAAAATCATGCTCTTTTCTCTATAAATAAGACAACTTCGGAAGTTTTTACCTACTTTTTCCAGCGGATTTTTTTTTCTAGTCTGTCACTCTGACCTTGAACCATTAAAATCTGCCAGATGCCGGGAGCTTGTAATAATAATAGTATAGCAATTAGCAATCTAACTACTTAGACGGGGTTTGCTGCTCTCATAATTGTGTCATATCTGACGTAGCCAGCTTAGGGTGGGTTGTACCAGGCTTAACTAACGACCTGATCAACGTTAAATAAGGCGACGGAGCTGTCATCCCATAGAAAACTGTCAAACTTTTCATACAAGATTTTTTTAATGATGACATTCACGTCAACAGACAGTTTGGTGCAACCGGCCCTAAGTATATACATGGTGTAACAAAAATACTAGGGCATAATTGGTATCGTATTGCGTCTAAGAAAAAAAGGAGAAAAAGTTTTTGGACACAAAAAAAATTTTTTGTTTGGGACCCTCATACAAAACAATTTTTTTTTCGCGTGAAAAATTTATTTTCTTCGTTTTTCGTAATAAGAATGCCATTGTGTGATGTACGATGTACGGAACCCGCAGGACGCGATTCCGACTTGTACTTGACCGGTTTTTTCAATTCTGTTTAAGCTCTTTTAATTTATAATTTTCAAGTTATTCAATCACCATGTTTAATAATATTAAGTAATTTCTTAAAATTCACAATTCAAACATTAATTATTAATTGATGAAAATACATTACAATATTAAAAATATAAATAAAACAGCCAATATTTAGATAAATGTTCCATTCACATCAAAGAGATTGGTCCATTATTGACATAATATACCATACTCATTCCTTGACTACCTATGACTACCTTGCGTCCCGCGCTCATGCATAATGCGAGTCATTCGTTGCGCACACCGCGCGCTCTTTACCCGTGTGCCTAACTACTATAGCAGCGGACGAGCTTTTGATCAGTTAAATTTATGGAAAGAAAGCTTGTAGGTTTTTAAAATTCTAGTTTTTAGTAGTAGTTAGTGACCCAGTTTCATTACGAGGAACGGTCTCTATAGCGTGCCTTAAGGTGAGTTTGAGATTAAATATACGAAAATAGTACGAATTAATCAAGTTTATAAGTTGCGTCATGACCTTGGCGAAGTTTTGAGCAGCAAGCATTCTTCGAAATCGTGTCTGTGACGTTTCATCAACCTGTTTTCGAATACTCGAACTGGTAAGATTTGTTGATGCGATCCCATCCAAAACATTTCAGTTAGTTTTTTTTTCAAAATTATTTTCTCTAATTGATTGATTTGAAAGTAGAAATAATCACTTATTTATCCAATAATACCTACCACACATATTTAATGCGTGAATGGGTATTAATAAGGAAATAGCACGCTATTGAAAAACGTTATGTATGGCAGAAAAAAATATTGTAAGGAGCTTTGAAAGAACTTGGTTTCCAATTGGATCTCATTTCCTTTATTAATTATTAGCGAAACCGTTTACGAACTTTGCATTCATTCGCATTTATGTTTCGGATGGGATATCATTATTTTTGTATAATCCCTTTTAATGTTTTCACCATTTAACCTTTTCACCACTACATATTTTCAGCACACTTGCTCGTTACGAGGTTATTATAACACCGCTTTTAGGCTTATAATCATAGATATTAAACACGCGTGCTTTTCACAATAATTATCGAACTAGTGCAATAATGTAATAGTTCGACCAAGTGGCGTTTGTATTCTATAGTACCAAGTTGTATGAGTATGTACGCAGACGAGTCGTTGTAATTTAGTCGGGTGTTACGGTGTTACAGTTATATTTAGGAGTAGCTTTTTTTTGGATTATTTTATTTGTTATTTTTGTAACCGTTTTGGTTTAAGTTGCATTCAGTTGCCTGTTTCACAATCTCCAGTTAAAGCATATCTGTCAGATAAATGTTTGCTGTCCTTTTCTTTTATATGACTGGAGAAAAGGATAGCAATAATTTTAACTGGCAGATAAGTTTATCTGGAGATTGTGAAACAGGCCCTAAGTCTATTTAATTATCATTTTATGTAATGAGTGGAATTGATATCTTACTTGTATTAATTTAGAAAGAATCAATAAAATATGTTTCGTTAAAAAAGAAAACATTCATTGATATAAGTAATCAATCCAAGTAATTGATTTCTATTAATCCCGTTTTTAAAAAGAACTGTGAGGCCGAATACCGGATAGTAAAATACCGGCCGGATACCGGATAATGGCCGAATATCCGTCGCATCTCTACTTTAAACCTTTTTTACTCCCAAGGTGATTTTATTTTTGGATTCCGTGTAAATTAGGAAAAATATTGTTAACACATTCATTGCCACCCAGCCAAACAAGACATCCGCGCCCGGCCACAAAAATTTCGTCATATAAAGCAGAAATTATAAATTACCCGATAGTCGGGTTTTCGGCACTGAATGTGTTTGTTAAAGCCTTCAATTGGCGCATTTAAACATGCATTGACCATAAGCGAGGCACCTTAGGCCAAGGGTGTGCATCTCTGTGAAATAAATTGACACGACGTATCCGATACTTTTGCCTAAGTGAGAAAGAGAACCTGTTATGCGTTAAGAAGGGACAACATGATTCGTAACGACAAAGAGGGACCTCTGTTTAATAGTACTATTATTTACTTGGTGCTTAGGCGACATTTTGGTATAGGTATCAAACCGGTATTAGACATTGCAATTTGTAGGGTCCAATCTGTCAGGTTGGGAGGTGTCCCTTAGGAAGCTGAAGGAGGGAAGGGAGAGGCAGGGTACACAACAGATTGGGCCATAAACATTGCTATGTCTAATACCTGTTTTTCTGCAAATGAAAAGCCCTACAAAGAGCATGTCAGACCATGCTCAATGTAGGGTTCCGTAGTTGGCGGTCTACCACGATACACTAATAATTTAAAAAGCCGGATTTCATAGGATACTCGGAAAAACAAAAAAAATGCAGTACTTACTTGTGTTTTTATTTTGAACATAATATATTATTTTACTATACCTAACTCACAAGGTGCTCATTGCTCAACCGATTTTATGAAATATACAGGTAAGTTAAAGAGTACACATTTTCTAGGATTTGGGACTTTGATATGATTTGCGAACGTATCGACTTTATCCACCGATTTTACACTTAAACTAGTTATTCATATTCAGTTTTCATCAAAATATCCCCTAATTACTTATATTGCAGTGAAAACTAATTTGTTTAATAATATTTTGTCATGACATGTGTCAAATGCTTTTTTGCGTAGTAACGCAGCCATATTTGTTTACCTTATTTCATTTTTCTATTGACACCGAATACACACAGTTGATTAGAAACGATATAAGCAACATAATATGTATATTTTATGTAGATAGCATAAAAATGAAAAAAAAACCTCTATATTCGTCTAATTCTGGTTTTGAGAGAACACTTGCTCTACCATTATATACCTATGTCATCTGACGTATAACACAATAATGTGAATACCCATAACACAATAATGTAAGTAACGAAACCCATCTAGTTAGGCAGCTATTTATCGGGGGAGGAGAGAGTGGCGTGGCAGACCAGCAAAAAAATTCGCTGGGAAAAAAGGAACACCATAATAGGTACAAATTGCCGACGTTAGTCAATTTATAGAGGACAGGGCCTATGTTTTAATATTAGAACAGAAAACATTGCAAATTATTGCGAAAACAAAACATATAATGTCCTTAAACTACGTCAGGACACGGGTATGTCCTTAAACGGTGTCCAAAAGAGATGTATAGGTACTGCGAATGTTATCTCGCTATGTGTGGTAGGGCATAGCTCAGCGAATATCGTTTAGCTAAAATCTGGGGCAGAGCTCACCTAAGTACCTTACAGAAAACCACAGCCAAATACCTATGAACCTAACTCATAGTGTTGTCTTCCTGCTGGCGAGTAAGGTAGCCAAAAGCTCAAAGAGTACCCAGTGACCAGTTGAAGAGTTCCGTTCTGATCATCATCAGCAGTTCCACTTCATCAAATGTCACTCTTTTGAATGAAAATGCTTGATTTGTTGATAAAAATACAAAAGTCACTTTATGTATGCCTTTAAGATTTGAGGAATTCCCTCGATTCCTCATGGAACTCATCATCAGAACTTGAGCTTGACGAAAATTGGTCCTAACAATCTAACTTGCTTAACAAACACAGCGAAGGGGACGAATCGCCAAACGTGAACTATGCGTCGTTGAAGAGTTCCGTTCTGTTCATCATCAGCAGTTCCACTTCATCAAATGTCACTCTTTTGAATGAAAATGCTTGACTTGTTGATAAAAATACAAAAATCACTATGTGTAAGCCCTTAAGATTTGAGGAGTTCCCTCGATTCCTCATGGATCCCATCATCAGAACTGCGTTTTGACAAAAACGGGACCAATCTGTATATATATACTTACAATAAAAAAAGAATTTTCAAAATCGGTTCAGACATGACGGAGTTATGGAGTAACAAACATAAAAAAAAAACAAGAAAAAAAAAAAACATACACGCCGAATTGAGAACCTCCTCTTTTGAAATCTGGAAGTCGGTTAATAAGCATAATATGTATAACAAACTAACTAGAGGGGTTTCGTTGCACCCATATCTGACGTAGTCTATCTACTACTACTCTCCGTCTACAATAAGGCGATTATCACATTGGCCCCGCAACCGGATGCGGCGACGGTGTGCAAGCGTGACAGCGCTATACGCATCATTACACATGCAGAGCGCTATCTTGCTCGCGCACCGGCGCCGCATCTGCAGCAGTGTGAAAGCCGCCTAAGACCTTTGGAAAGTTGCTTGATATTCAATCCACGTATTATTTAGTAGGTATGTTATGATGATAGATTTTCTGGTATGTTTTTAAATCAACTCATTAGTTTGAAAATAGCTTATTCAGAATGTGCAATCAATATAAAACATATATGCAAGATCCGATTTCATCAGGAAGGTACGGACTATACTATAGGCATTTGTATACAGCAAAGCCGTCTGTAAATAATTTCGTAATAAGCAAATTTACTGTTAATAATGTTTTCAACCGACTTCACTCCCAACTCATGTCATGAGGAGGGATGAATGTAATATAAGCAAAAGAATGTTAGGTATGAAAGTAGATGGGCGAAGAGCTATGGGTAGGCCAAGGAAACGATGGATGGATTGTGTAAAAGAGGACATGAGGAAAAAAGGAGTGAGTGAGGAGATGACGGGAGATAGAGGAGAATGGAAGAAGAAGACATGTTGTGCCGACCCCACATAACGTGGGATAAGGGCAGGGAGAAGAAGAAGAATGTTTTCAACCGACTTCAAGATTTCGAAGGAGGAGGTTATCAATTCGTCGGGAGCTTTGTTTTTTTTTATTTTTATTTTTTATTTTATTTTTTTATGTATGTTCACCGATTATTCGAAGACGGTTGGACCGATTTGGAAAATTCTTTTTTGTTTGAAAGAGTATACTTCACAGTTGGTCCCATTGTAACCAGGTCAGGATCTGATGATGGGATCCTGGAGAAATCGAGGGAACTCTTCAACTATTATAGGCACACCTGTAGTGATTTGAGTATTTTTTACAGCAGCTCGAGCATTTGGTGTTGGAAAGGTGGATGCTTAGTGAAGTCGGTTCTTTTTTGTGTAAAATTATTATGGTAATTTGATACTAAAATACTTTTTCATATTTCCTGTTCTGAAAGTATGATTTTTATAGGCAGATAGCCGGGTGGAAAATAGCTTTTTAGGAAACTATTTTTTTTTAAGTTTCGCTGAGCAACGGAGAATAAGCTTTATACTATATATAAAATAGACCTAGTGTTTGTACCTCCATTCATTCATGGTGGTACAGACACCTTTTGCTATCTCTTTCTGTCTCTTGAAACAAGTTAGGTATCGGTATTAAAATGTCTAAAACCATAGACAATCTAGTAATTGAATGAATGAAACATTGAATAATGGACTCTATCTATAGACTGAATTCGCACCCAATTTATGGGGATTGTATCAAAAATCGTTTGCGATTTGTTGCAAGGTCTATAGAGCCCATTACACTAAAACTTTTTAATTGAAAACTAAATCATAGAAAAGGCGGGAATTATGGATAAAACAGAAAAATTTGCAATATCAAATATCAAAATACAGTGTCTTTTTTGGTTAAAAATGGCTTCGACAAGTAGTTCTAGTGACATGGACATTGATTTAACTCCCGATGAGATAAAAGAGCAGGCAGGTTGTTAACAATCTTTTACCGCGGTGCTCTAAAGAGAGGTATCTTAAGGCACACCACCATTTCATGAATTGGAAATTCGGTAAAAATTTCAAATCCCTTTCGGAAAATGTATGTCTTTTTCGAATTGTACCTATTTTACTGTAAATTTTAACTGATTATTCTTAATATACCTTTTGTAAAATGTGCGTGTAGTAAGGTGATTGTGCTAGTTTTCGTCCACTCTTGTCAGTTTTCCGTCCATACTTATTTATGTTTTTCCCAAAATAAAGCTTAAAATAAAAATAAAAACACTAAATAATAAACTATAAATATAAAATTTGTTGACCTTAAAAAGTTTTTCCCATTTATTTGCAGCAGTTTAATCAAGTGGACGGTAAACTGGACCTGGACGGGAAACTAGCACAATCACCCTATTTTACTTTCCTCACAGTCGAAATGAAAAGTAGAGTGCTTAACTCGGGTGAAATTACCCATTTCACCCTCGAACTATTGGCGATAAATATCTCGGATACAGTAGATCCCTTTACACCCTTGGTTAATAATCTACTATTCCATCCAGGATCTACTATGAACGGGGCGGCGCCATTGCTCCCTCACTGTTACACTCCTGCGCAGGTAAGCAAATATTGGTCGCTCTTATATGTAGCTATTTCGCCGTGGAGAAAAAAAACCGTGTAATGCAGATGGTTCCTAACCTTTTCAGTCCCGTTGCGCTTTTGACATCATGGAATCTACTTTACCCGCAACATATTTTTAAAGGTTTTGTTTAACTCACAATGTTTGTCAGTTTCTGGAACCCAGATTTAAACCAGTTCCTAATTGTCCGATTGAGCTGAAATTTAGCATGCCTGCATAACTTGGATGACAATAGGAATAATTGTTCTGCGATAACTTTGGTAACGTTTTTCTGATCCTTATGAAATTCGTCGGGGTTATAGCAAATATATTATTATATAATCTATCAAGGGTTATGGATCTAGAAGGCGCAAAAGCGATCTTGATAAGCGTCTTGTTATATTAGTCAACTTGTTTCCAAGTAAATTGAGAGTTCTCAGTTCGAGGCGGATTACTAGTTAAAATTAATTTTCATTATATTATCATGCAGAAGTCGTTTTTTTATTATTAAGGTAATTAACAATAACATTTTGATACTAAGGAGTGGTCCGGAAAAAAAGTAGCCGTGCCTTTTCTGATTTATCTTTTTATTTTGTGCCGATTTAGAAGCAGTGATTGTATTTAAATAATCTGTAGATACAATCATACAAAACATAAATACAATCATATTTAAATGGAACAGCGTTTGGAAGTTTTCGCCTTTTGTATTCCATCATACACATAGTTTTTTGAACAGCGTCTTCTGACAGAATTTTTGAGGTGTTTCTCAAAAACATGTTTTTTTTTTGTTTGATTTGATGAGCTATTTTATACCTTAATAAATTGTCTTTCTTCAATAGTAAACTTTTTTATCTGGCTTCATTTTAAGGTAGTTACAGTAATTTTTAATTAAATGTATTTGCCTTTTTTAGGGTTCCGTAGTCAACTAGGAACCCTTATAGTTTCGCCATGTCTGCCCGTCCGTCCGTCCGTCCGTCCGTCCGCGGATAATCTCAGTGACCGTTAGCACTAGAAAGCTGAAATTTGGTACTAATATGTATATCAATCACGCCGACAAAGTGGTAAAATAAAAATGGGAATTTTTTATTTATTAGGCTACCTCCCCTATACGTAAAGTGGGGAGTGATTTTTTTTTTCATTTCAACCCTATTGTGTGATATATTGTTGGATAGGTATTTAAAAATGAATAGGGGTTTACTAAAATCATTTTTCGATAATGTAAATATTTTCGGAAATAATCGCTCCAGAAGTAAAAAAATATGCGTCCCCCCCCCTCTAACTTTTGAACCATAAGTTTTAAAAATATGAAAAAAATCTCAAAAGTAGAACTTTATAAAAACTTTCTAGGAAAATTATTTTGAACTTGATAGGATGAATAGTTTTTGAAAAAAAAATACAAAATAATTTCTGAACAAAGTTTGTAATTTAACCGTATAAGCAGGTGTTTATTGTACCTGTAATTTCTACAAAATTAAAATGAAATGACGTGCTTTCAAATAAAGTAAAAACGGTGAAAATCGGTTCACGCAATAAAGAATTATTCCATAAAAATCATCTTCCATACTTTAAGCTCGCGCGCAATAGTTTACTTAATTTGCCGATAGATGTCGCTGTACGTGGAACTCTCATATCATATCCTACATGGCGGTGTTATTAACTCTTAAGTGGGGACACTTACTGTGACGGACGGAAAACTACGGAACCCTACACTGAGCGTGGCCCGACACGCTCTTGGCCGGTTTTTTTTATAGAAAATTGTCTCCCATAGAAAAAGCTTTGTCAGAGGTTAGATTAGAGAGTCTTCCTGACTATCCTAGTTAAAATACAGTTAATTAATGTAGCTTCTTGGTAAGATGAAATTCTGAAAAGCATAAAACGGGTTGTGAAAATGGAAATACAATTGTGGCGTTGTAGCAGATGTCGATTGAAGATTGTCAAATTATGTTGTTCAAAAAGTTACAAAGTATGTTGAAATAAAAACGCGAAAACTTATATATGCTCACATATTTTATTATGATTGTATATTTATTTATTAGTATTGTATCTACGGATTAATAAAATAAATATACTGCTTCAAAATTAGCACTAAATTAAAAAATACACAAGATTGTACACGGCTACTTTATTTCAGGACCACTCCTTAGAGTATCGGTAAACCGGTGTGGTTTATCTTGATACCTATTCCGCAGTAATTTATATAAATATTTTTTTGCAATTAGTACTTCTTTAGACATTGGGTTATGCTAAGCCCGCCCTTGCTGCGTTGCGTGTGATATACAGTGCAAACGCTAGGAAATGGGATCGGCACCTATCGTCTGCGAATAGATGGGCATAGGTGCAATTGTCGCCTGGTGTAGGCAAGATACATCCAACCATGTGCTCACAATTCAGTCGTACCACTGCGAATCGGGGACATTCAAGTAAAATGTGGGGACATTTTCTTCAGTTTCGTTGTCGCAAGCACAGATAGGGGAGTCGACAGCATATATTAGTGCAGATAGCTCCGGGACCCTCAATGTCCAGTTATCAGTTGTGTATCCAGCCCTAGTTTCGGCTTCCAAATACCGATGTTGCCATTCTTTAGTACTTGTGTCCCTGATTGTGCGTTTTAGCAAAGGGGCAAGGGGATCCTGTCTTAAATTGGCTGATTGATGAAGAAGAATGAAGAGCCACATTCCTGGCAAGTTCTACTGCACGTTCGTTTCGTTATTCCCACATGAGCCTTTATCCAGAAAATCTTTCTCGAAGCGGAAGTCCTGTCTGTTCAAGTTCTTTTAGACATATCTGCGCCTCGTTGGCGATCTGATTTTGTGTCGAGGGATTACATACGGCTTAAAAAAATTACCTTGAGTTGCTATTATTTTTACATCTATTCTGGGTATTAAGGATTTTACATATGTGCTCGCTCTTAAAATGACCAGCATTTTTGTTTGGAATATTGTGCAGTAGTTCTCGAGTTTTATTTGTTATCTTATTTATAAAATTCTTTCTGAATTCCAACAGGTGATAGCTGCACCAACTATGTTCTCGGTCTGGCTTCCATAATTAAATAATATTCGGTATATTTACTAGAGCAAGCCGTAGTAAATATACCGAATGACAGGCCGCTAATAGTTACGGATAGAAGGAAGATTATACTCAGGTTAGGGACAACGCAATAAATCACGATGGTAGAATTGAAAAGCAAGATGATATAATAGCATATTCGTCTATTATTCGTGGAGATAATTGACAGTTTCAATTTTTGAATATAGGTACAGAAGAAGGACAACGCCTCCATGAACCAGTCAATGTCGGTTGCCTCTGCGCAGAGTAAGAGTACCAAGGTTGGGGTGAGTATCTTCGCACGTCTAAGTACGAGCCAGTCATTTAATACAATAATTGATTGACACTTCCGATGCCGTCGTATTCCGATTGATTTTCGAGTTTTCCCGATGGAAATACATTATCTACATGAGTACCTACCTATATGAGATGTCTCGAATTTAGTGAAAGATAGACATATTGTAGTGCGAGGGTGAATTTCGAGAGAACACGCATGTGTATCGCATGATAACTACACCAAAAGGTCCCATTTGACGGAAGGTGCTTATGTTGTACGTTGTACAGATCCAATGTTGTAAATGTATTCGAGAAACAAAAGCGTGGGTGCCGGCCGTCTAATGGTAGAGAACCTTTTGATATGACTCTCATAATCGTATATAGACACACTTTTGCAGAGTGGGGTATCTTTTTATCTACGGTGTGGCAATCGTGGCAAAGACAATAATAAGAATAGTGAAAAGTTATTAGTTATAGTAGAATCTACTGGCGTTATTCATAATCCTGTCAAATCTAAAATGCCGTTGAAAATTGTTTCATTCTATCAGTTATTTAGATACATACAGTTAGGTGCATAACTGAGTCAAAATTAGTACCTTAGTAAAATGTAAATAATTTGATAACAATCAAAGTTACATAAAAGTTCTAAACGTAAAATATTAATCCTTGGGTACCGCTACAAAACTGCTTCACAAATTATTTTCTTCCGACTTATACATTTTTCTCAATTTCATACCGAAAACTGTGAAATTTCACCTAATTTATTTTTCCCATTATTTCATTTTTTCTTAGGCATTCCCAATTCAGTAACTCATTTAAAGTAAGGAATTCCACGACCATTATTTTAGTTATCAAACATTTAAATCAGGCTTATTTTTGTAATTAGTTACTGGCAATGTATTGTCAGGTGCAAAACTGAGTCAAAGCAAATGGCCGAACAACTTTCTCGTTAGTTAATTTTTGTAGCGGACTTCATTCTGAGATAACCATAAAAATACGTGAGTGATATAAAAGTCATACACCTCATTTTAAAGAGCATATAATGTACTATTTCAACTAATTGTCTTACCTGGTTGTGTAAAAGAAAAATATCAATATCGGGTTAAATAAAAAAAATGTAGTTTAACGGTTTTTGGTTCAAAATCATGGACGAATAAAAAAATCAAGATTGTGAATGCAATGAATCGAAATTGGCTTTCATATGGATACATAGCTGACACCGAGACGAACAAATATAACCTGAAAGTTTTTATTTTTTTCATAATTGATAAGACTTATCTTCATTTAACGATGTCGGTGCAAAACTGAGTCAGTACCAAATATTATCTAATAGAGAAAATGTTTATTTTTATCTACAATAACATAATAGGTCAGTAAGTTTATTAGCGTTGTTACCAATTAATAATAAAATAGTAACTTAATAACTAGCCTCTTCTGAAATAATGAAAGAAACATGTCAAAGTGATGCACATTGGTTCAGTTATGCACCTAACTGTATATTAGCGGTCAATAGAAAAGTAAAATAATGTATACAAATGCGTTTACCTTCATTGCCACACAAACACAAACTTTTAAAGAACAACCATGGTTACATTTTCAGCTTCTACACATAAACTCGTTACTTTTTTCTTTGGTAGTATAAATATCCGTTATTACTTATATTTTAGTGAAAATGAATTTCTTTAATAATATTTTGTCATGTGCCAAATGTTTTTTTTTTTGCCTAGAAACACAGCCATATTTGTTTACCTTATTTTATTTTTCTACTGACGTAGTATTTCTACGCGTCTCTTAGCAAGAGATAAAATTTAAGTAATGAAAATGTTTATTTGTTAATAACATATGGTACATTATTTAAAGGTTGGAGTCTCC
Organism: Pammene aurita; assembly: GCA_947086415.1. Classification (NCBI taxonomy): domain Eukaryota; kingdom Metazoa; phylum Arthropoda; class Insecta; order Lepidoptera; family Tortricidae; genus Pammene; species Pammene aurita. The sequence goes on from OX352289.1 coordinate 18,655,293, forward strand.
TATTAAGTATTGAATACCTGTGACAGAAGACCCAAATTTTATAAATAATAAAATTGTTATGATAATTTGTGTTTCGAATTTGATAACTACTGATTTATGGGTAACTAAGTTAACGTTTGACTATCGAATAACCACAAAACATATGGCGCCGTACAGCACGGTCAACATCAGCTACAAAATCAAGAGGCGAATTTTCTGTCACGTTATATGCGGATCCAGCTGGATCCGGTACTATTTTGGTACAGAAATTATCGGGTCGGGTACTATTTTGGTACAGAATTTATCGGATCCGGTACCAGATTGCAATACATAACTCCTACATTCTCGACTGTGTATGCAGTCTCATAAATGTAAGTAAGAGTGTTTTAATCGTTGCCAGATGTCGCCGCTGCTGGGCCCCGAGAACACGTTGTGCGAGTGCCCGTTCTGCAATGCGAGCGTCAAGACCGCGGTGCAGTACAGTACGACGTCTCGCACGCACATGGCAGCGGCCCTCTGGTGCTTAGCTTGGTAAGACCATAGGTACTTCTGGAACGGATCTCAGTTGTCTATACCGATGTCGCGGCAGAATGTTAACAGATAACGACAAAAGGGCAACTTTCGATACTACCAGTTGTATGTAGCGCCCTCACTTGGCCTACATCGTGCTTACCAAGTTACAAATGCAATTTGTACAATAACAACCTTTACAAACTCTCACTGGATATCGGTCCCTAAGTATAAGCTGTTATGGTATACCTGCCTGGAGAGAGGCCTATTGACCTCTTCACACCTGTTCGTACAAATTAATACTATATGATCTACGAGTATGAAAATCTAATTCCATTTAAGTTGTGTTTAGAGTTGTAAACACCGAGGCTTTCTTTAACTTCTGTCAAGAAGCCCGGCCGTTAGTCTGTCCAGCTTCCACTACCGATACCTACCTCTATTTGCGGACATGCTGCATTCGATACATTTTCTTTTTCAAATAACATTCATATCTATAATTTTCTATTGACAGTTGCCTGTGCTGCATTCCATATGGATCAGATTCCGCCAAAAACGCGGACCACTACTGCCCCAGCTGTCACAGATATTTGGGTACTTACGAAAAGTAAACTTTTATCGGTATAGCTTTTACGCATTTCTTGTTTTCATAATCGATTTTAATTATTAGTTTCGCTAGCGTTTCTAAAATGACTGTAGTAATATAAGGAAGCATTTATTTTTGTCTTAATGTACCATCAATCTCATAATTCACAAAATTAAGAACATGATCAGTGCCGTAAAACGGGATAAGAAGGGATGACGTGGGCAGTTGGGTCATGAATGGGGAGAGCAGAGATGCTAGAGGGGCGAGTTGGTGTTCTTAGACCAAGATTGTTAAATCGCTACGTAAATAAAATATTATCTTAGCAAGTCTAGCTATTGCAATGTTCATAATCTAAAAATGACAATCCTAAAAATTTTCCCAACTCACCTAATAATATAATATGTTTTTTTTTTGGGAAATCATAATCATTTTCAGAAGACTTTCCTTATGTAAGCTCTGGACTTTTTTAGTCCACCCTCGTAATAATTGTATTGATTAGGTTGTGTTTATTATCTATAAACCAACCAACCAAGAAGATATTTACTTGAAATTTTTTTAAAAGTTACATAAATTCATGTATGACAAGAAATCGCAGAATAAATAAGTTTTATCTACACTCATACTGTAAGTACTCTAAAATGCGTTCAAAAACCGTAGACAATGACAAGCATTACAACAAACGATTTAACTATGATAAGTTTCTTATCTGCGGCAGTAACGTAATTTTAACTATGCATGCTCAAATATTGTTAAGCAATGAGTTTCAAATTTGGAACATCGAATTTGATAACATAATGTTACCGCCATGGCCAACTCGATTGGTCCCGCGCGAGCGCCGGCACAATGGCGGTCATTCTATGGTTTCCGAACAATTAATTTAATATATATAATATGAGTGTAGATAAAGCAGTGTATGCAACTGTACGTAATTAGGCCTTAAAACACTCGTGTGATCTTATTAAGAAAATTCGCCTGCGGCTCATTTCATAAAACCACACTCATGTTTTAAGGACCCTTATTACGTAACAGTTACATAAACTACTATTTCAAAATATTGTGTGAAGTTATTTTTATTGCGCTAATGTGTAAAGTTTATATTTGTACGAGTTAAACATTAATGTTATTGTTATTAAAGGGTAGATATAGTTTGTAATTAAGTAATTCTTGCTAAGCGTGCCATGCCACATATTATTATTATTACCAATTGAACAAACTGTGAAGTACTCATATACCCGCCTATAGATAAACGTCTTACAGTCAAGTGTAAAAATTTGGGTGTACTCATCTTACTCAAAAATATGTCCCATAGTATCTTATTCCGTTGTAATAAATGCGTAGTACCATATTTATGAGACGATTTTTTCGATACGTATTTTTGCACTTGACTGTACATGCCTCAAATAACTAATAAATCGTTTGTCCTTATCTGTCACTTTGACAGTTGTGTTTGAATTGTTTGATAGAGAGGAACAAAACATATATTAACTAAAGAAACTAAATTAGGCATGTAAGACGTTTATGAATAGACAGGTTAAGAACCTGCTGTTTATCGATTATGATACCGTACAATTCAAGGTTCAATACAGAAAATTCAGTTTGCTAAAAAAGCTTCGACTTGCTTTGCTTATCATAGTTATCATGTAACCTAAAGTAGGAAGAGGTATGTTTCTTATGACAATAATAAAAAAAAAAATATAAAGTAAAGCTTTGCGTATTTATTAGGTAAATAATGAAAAATAACAATTATTATTTATTACTGACACAATAGTAAATTATAAGGAGCTTTTTTTAATATTCAAATATAAATATAGGGCACATGCCCCCGGTTTTGGCCACTTTAAAAGAGATTGTCTATTTAAACGACCTTGAATTGTCAATAAGGAATTATAACACTATTTATGTACCGAGTCATTGAAAATAAATTACTATACATATTTATATGAATCTCCGCTGTTAAGATTCTGACATTAGATATTCTTTTTCTTTAATGTAATGTCAGAAAGGACCTCAGGAGCCAGTTTTGGCCACTTTTTTCCATGTCTTTTTCCTATCAACTGAATGAGAACTGATACATGACAGATGACAGTGCCATCATAATTTACTCTTATATTAACTATAAACAAATGATTTCATTTTGTAAATTTGTCTATACCTTAATAAATATTAAAATGGCCAAAACCAGTACAGTGGCCACAACCGGGGCATCTGCCCTACTTATGGTCGAATTCAACAGATAGAGGCATTATAAACTTGATAATATTTGTACCGCACCAAGCCGTCTAAAATATTGTGGCCGCAGACTTGATCCCTAGAGGTGGTAGGAGGTGAGGTGTGGTAAGGTGATCATATCACGTAAATGCTCTTTATGAAATGATATTTCTTTTTTTTCTGAGTATTTCGGAACTTATGTACGAATATTTACCAGTCGCTTTTCGGTGAATGAAAACATCGTGAGGAAACCGGATCTAATCCCAACAAGGCCTAGTTTCCCCTCTGGGTTGAAAGGTCATTTGGCAGTCGTTTTCGTAGGCACTAGCTACGCCAATTCCTGGGATTAGGTTGCCGCGCGGACCCCAGGCTCAATAGAGCCAAAAGCTGAGACAACCGCTAGGAGGAAGAGAGTGAAATCATCTTTATGCCTTGTTCAAAAAGAAAACGCCCTAAGCGTGTTACGCTTTATTCACGAAAAAACTATAATTTGTAGCTTAGTTTCGTGAACGTGTCAAGCGAGCTCAATACATTTGTTTCGCTGTATTACTCGGGGCGCTTTATTCGTGAAAAATCATAAAGCTCGCGCGATATTCGGCAACAAAACGATCGCTCTGCTCGCGTGCGTTTCGTAATACGATATGTAGCGTGCGTGTAGTGTGCGACTGTGCGAGTGGTTTGAGAAAGTCGTAAAAGCGGTGATAGGCTCAACGCGACGCAACTTTAGAGATCTTGTGTAATTGTTTTCAATTAATATCTTGTCAGTCGGTTCAGAAAATGTTTGAGAACAATGAGAAATCTAAGTTATTCCTATTTAGCTACACTCTGTAACCTAATTCAAGTTCAAAAATATAACCTGACTATTTCGCAGGCTTCTTGTATTTATGAGTGTTTAAAAAAACACACTGATAATTTATGTAATGGTATTTAAAATTCTCTGATTTGTTCAGACGATAAGTAAGCGAGTGAGGTATTTTTGGACTTAAATTAGGTCAGAGTATACGTAGATATCAGAGCAGCAATAAACTGGCGTATAAAAGTGCCAATTACTTAATTATAACCATCAAAAACACGTTAATAATATCGCGTAAAATCTCGCGTCCTTTTCTATTTTATATTTTTGCTAACAATCGTTGTTTAAGCCAAAAACATGGGAGATTTCATTTTAAACCCTCCTACCGCCTATTAATAAAAAATTGCCAAAAAATGATGATTATAAATACAATGGAATGGCTAGCCTTTTTAAAGGCCTCTCGGCGGCTAGAGGATACCTTATATTTTAACAAGTATAATATAACTTAAAGATCTACGATTCGATTGTGGAAGGTACAATGGCCGCATACCTAGGGTGTAGTTGTCGCCTGGTCGGACTTAGGAGACGTACTGGTTAGTGAGCGCGCGCAGCAGTCGAGCGCGGCGTATGGCGGCCGCTTCTCGCTGGATGTCGTCGCTGTTGATGGTGAAAAATATAGATGAAAACCAAAAACTACACGAATATTAATCCTTTGACCGCTAAAGACGTCAAATCACGCGCACGGTATGTCGTGCCCTCAGCGCCAGTACGTGATATCACGTCCAAAATATAAACGCTTTGGCTTGCGCGCCCGCACGCGCTGCCGCTGAGGGCACAGTTTTTCCGTCCGATGCTTGGCGGTCAAAGGATTAATGAAAAACATGATGGGAGTCAAACTACTTATCAACCGACTTCAAGATTTCGAAGGAGGAGGTTATCAATTCGTCGGGATGATTATTCGAAGACGGCTGAACCGATTTAGAAAATTATTTTTTTGTTTAAAAGAGTTTACTACACAGTTGGTCCCATTGTAACCAGATAGATGATAGGATCCTGGAGAAATCGAGGGAACTCTTCAACTATTATAGGCACACCTATAGTGATTTGAGTATTTTTTACAGCAGCTCGAACATTTACTTTTGGAAAGGTGGATGCTAAGCGGTTCTTTTTTGTTTAAAATTATTTTATGGTTTGATTTATGAAAGCTGGCGCGCGATTTGTATCGAGATGCAACTATATTCATTCATAATACATTCCGCGGCAGCTCTTGTGAGTTTACCTATACCCAAGAATCGAATCTGTGTCTTCGGCCTTCGTGGTCGAGCCTGCAACCGCGTCTAACTCCTAGACCACCTAAACGCGATTATTTAGTATTCTTGAGTTAGTCTGCAGTAATCGTAGCTTAGCTTATAAGTATAAGCTTCCAAGACTAAAGCCATTTTTAATAGTTTCTACATTCAATGGCATACATTAAAATTAAAAATAATCATTCCAACCTCAAACTAAGGATCTCCAAATTACAGACGCCTTTACCTTAGGGAAAACAGAGGTTTCTTTCACTCAAGCGCTATGGTTAGGCCTTCGGCTCTCCAGGTTGTATGGCGTTCAACTCTCATATCTCTTCTTCAGGAGCTAAATCGTAAGGCTAGTATCTCTAAAGATGCCAGTTGTTTAATAAGCGATATTAGTGGAGTACGGGAACGCCTTTTTAACCTTTAAAAATGACATAAATCACAAGTGCGATTTTATTTTGTTACCTGTTAGAATACGTTAAGTACTAATAATAAAAAATATTTTCTAACAATTGTTAGCATTGCGCTAGGTATAATACATGTATTTGTTTGCTACATATAGAAAAGATTATGTAAGTTTTATTTTTCTTTAACAGGCTATCGCTTTTTACTATTGCAACATAATTTCACATTTTATAACGGTTTTGTCAAGAGCATATGTCGTCTTAGCCATTTGTAATTCGTTTAGAATTCAAGGTCACTTATATTTTGACAAACTGTTTTCGATTATGCTCACATAATCTATTGACCAAACTGTTATAAAATGACAGATGATGTTGAAATAGTTGAATGCAATAGTATGGTAAATCTATATCTCTTGTATAATCTTTTCTTGTTGTTATTAACAAGTATCTATATAATACCTAGCGCGATGTCAAAAACTGTAAGAAAATATTTTTTAATACAATTGCTCAAAAAGTTTACTTTATGTAGATGCAAATCGTGCGTAAAGTTTGATTTTATGCACTAGTGCTAAAAAGTAATTTTAAATAAATGAGTATTATGCGAGACCGGCTTATAAATGACCCACCAGATATACCCGCGATTGGGCATAAAGGAGTATTATGCGAGACCCAATAGTATTACTTGAACAAGACATTTTAAATTGACCAATCAGAACACTTCACTATATTAAATCCACCAATCACAACACATATCGGAGTTAATCGGAACGCTAGATACTTTTTTGGTGCGTATACTGTGTAAATAATTTAAGTCCTTAAAAAAAACATTGTATTTAATATCAACCAATCAGAATACAGTAATGTTAAAATCGACCAGGAAACGCAATTTATTTCTCAAAACATGAGGTGTTTTTTAATTCCTACTTCACAATCATTAAAAAAGATTAAATTTTTTGGGAAACGCTTGTGTGTTTAAACTGTTTAAAGAGCTAATTATACCGTCGTCTGTGGCATTTATTCGCGGTATTCATATTTTGTATCTATGTCAAAGAAGTTAAAAAAAATTAAAAGACCGTCAAGTTATACCATAATTTCACCTTAGTTTAGTTATTGTGCGTAAATAATAAGTATTTTTATGATATTTTCTCGCAATCGAAGTGAAACATTGTATGCATTACTCTGGTCTAAAAGCCATATTACCACTCGAACAATTTTCCCTCACTTCGGTCGGGAAAATAACCACCTGGTGGTAATATGGCCTACTTTAGACCCTTGTCAAACAATCTACTATTATTTCATTGTAGTTTTTTCGCAATTGTATTAAAAACGTTGTTCGACACACGTGCAGAAGTGTCATTTTCACTCGTCCCGGCCAAGTAACCTCGGTACTCGTGCAAAATAACATACTTCTCGCACTTGTATCGAAAACAACTATTTTACTATAAGTAATCATATCATACTCTCTAACTAAAAAAGAAAATCGCACTTGTGAGTTATCGAAGCTGAAAACTGTTCTTGTACTGTAGTATAAGTATGTAATAAAGTACCTGTTGTTGGCGTTGAGCTCGAGCGCGCCCGCGGCGGCGACGGCGCGCGCGCGGCGCCCGCCCTCGCCGCGCCGCGCGTGCAGCGCCACCGCCACCTCCAGCAGCGTGCCGTCCCACAGGCAGCCGTAGTACGCGTCCATCGAGTCCGCCGCGTTGCCCGTCTGTGATGTATACACACATTAACTTCATGTGCCAATGAAGTCATATAGGGCAAATGCCCCGGTTTTGGCCAGGGATCGAATACCGGTATTATTTTCATACAAATTAACCGGTATTCAATTTCGGTATCTCAGATGTTAATGAACAGTTTTGAATATTTTTCGGATAATCTGATAATTTCTTACGTTTACCTAAATCACATTTCAGAATATCACCTAAACATTGCGAAACTGGGGCGCTATTTTGATTTTTAATAATACCGGTAACGATCCCTGATTTTGGCCACTTTAAGGAGTGTTTGTCTGTACAAACGGCCGTCATTTTGTGTCAATAAGGAATTATGATACGTTTTACGTACTGAGTCAATGAAAATATATTACTTTATTTATATGAATATCCGCTGTTAAGATTCTGGCATTAGATCTTATATTTTTCTTTAATGAAATTACAGAAACGGCCCCAGGAGCCAGTTTTTAACACTTTTTTTCATGGCTCCTGACAACTGAATCACAACTGATATGTGACAGATGACAGTGCCATCTGTGCTGCCATAATTTACTCTTATATTAACTATAAACCAAAGACTTGTAAATTTGTCTATACCTTAATAAAGTCGAAAATGGCCACAACCGGGGCATCTGCCCTAATACAGAGAGTTACAGTCAGCATTCGTTCGGCTCGCTTCGGAAAAAGAAGTCGTACATATTAGGACCTATCACTCTGTGCAACTTTTTGCATGCCGACTGTCTCATTGTTATATAAGGTGGATTTTTCAAATGGCTCAGTGAGGACAGCTAGCAGACCTACGCGAAAATGATAATCATACCTTAGGTTAAGTAGATAATTTATTTAGATATTTGTAACCGTCAATACACTAAAGTACATAGTGCATGTTTGTCTATCTTATACTTTTCTCTCAATTGCTCATAGGTTAACTGGAAGAGATCCCTTACACTTACAGGGTTAAGTTCGCCTTTGTACTTTGTTTATTTTTCTTTTACCATGTTTGTATTGTTACTTTTTTATGTACAATAAAGTGTTTACATACATACATAATCTTAGAAAAACGTCCCCATCTTTTTAATGAATGATGACTGACCGGCCGGCAGCCAGCACTCAAGCAGTTATAGATAGTAAGGTTGTGTGTACCTTTTCCGCGAGGCACTTGAAGGCGGGCGTGTAGTCGGGCTCGTCGGGCAGCTGGCAGAGCGCGGCGGCCTGCGTGGGCGCGGCGAGCGCCTGGCAGCAGCGCGCCGCGCGCCGCGCCACGCCGCCCTCGTCGGGCGCGCGCTTGGCGAAGTGCCACGAGCCGGCCGCCAGCGCGCACAGGTAGCGGCGCAGCGCGGCGCCGTGCCGACCCGCGGCCATCTCCGCGTCGCCGTACAATCGCAACCTGCGTAGTACTACAGTCATTTTACGGGCGGCTAGTATGGGGAATTGGAAATAATTAATAATAGCAAATATTTTTAATGTAACGGATATGTCATAACACTAGTATTATTTATGCAATAAAATCCTACAAAATATCGTTATTCGCTAACCGCTACTAATATGTACACACATATTACAAGCGTTTTTCTTGTAGGATTTTAATGAATATATCGTTTCTGAGTCTTTTAAAATGTGTAAGAACAAACTACCATTTATTACTATTTGTTTCTAATGAATTTGGATATATATCACCCGCGCCGTACATTTTGTAAATTATGTGGTTTTACATGGACACGGTTTCTTGTTTTTCGCTTTCAACAGAAAGAAGACTTAAATATGTTTACAAATAAAAATACCTAATTGATATTATTGTAAATAAAAATATACACTTTTTTTATACAATTTATTTTACCCATTTAACTACTTTTTTGCATATATTATCTATAAATATCCCATAAGAATGAAACATAAAAAAATCTGGCTATTATAAATTAATGTTTGACGCAACCGTATATTTACTGTATTATATACAACTAATTGAGATAACGTTAAACAAATGGGACAATAAGACCTGCTGCACCAACCATAACGAAGGTTAGACATGAATGTGTATTTGTGTTACCAATTTATGTTGCTACACCCTATGTGGGTCCATGTACATTATATTATGTATTTTTTGGTCGCAATAAAGATCTCTTATCTCTTATCTTATCTTATCTTCCACGATCGATTTTTCACTAGATGGCAGCACCGTGGCGAGAGGTCTTTTTGACAGCAACTGTCAAACTCCACCAATAAAAAAAAGATTAAACATGATTGGTGGATTATGACAGCTAGACGCCACGGTGCTACCATCTAGTGAAATACTCATTCGCGGAAACCCTCATTGACGTGTTCGTCAAAGACTAAATTCCAATGTAATAAAATTTTGCGATTATGTTAATGGCGGCGGGCAGTTTCGTACAACCGACCACAAGTTTTATTTCAATGCAAGCTTCCACCTGCGACTTTTCACCTTCATAATGAATTAATTTCTAAAGAAAAAGTATTAAAGTAGGGACATAAAATAGTAGTTTTCGATACAAGTGCGAGAAGTATGTCATTTTGCACGAGTACGGAGGTTACATGACCCGAGCCGAAAGGCGAGGGTCAAGACTCGGGACGAGTGAAAATGACACTTCCGCACGTGTGTCGAACAACGTTTTTTAATACAATTGCGAAAAAACTACAATGAAATAAAATTACATTTATATTCTGTCAGTGTACGAAAGACAGCTTCATTCAATCGCGCGTTGTTCAAGTAATACTATTGGGTCTCGCATAATACTCATTTATTTAAAATTCTGATCGCAAATCGTGCGTAAAAGGGTCTAGCAGGCTAAGCTAACAAGAGTGGCCCCCGCAAGGGAATTGGTTGTAATTTAAGGTGCAGTAGTGGCAGGAACTAAGAACACTGTATGCGTAATATCAGCCATCGATCTTCTTTTGTTTCAGACTTATTCACTAAAATGTCAAAAAATCAAGGTAATTTTGAAACTGTTATTTTAGCTAAACCAAGCAAGCGAGCGTTACCAAATAAATTTAGAATTAAGGAGCATAAAATGGGGTTCATAATGCACATTTTTACAGAAATTCATATCCTTGAACTTGGATGAAAAATAATATAAAAAAATTTTTCGCTTCATTTTTTTGCCACTTTTCGCGGAGACACAACTATCAAAAAAATTACTTGATAAGCCAAGATTGTCAACTACGTATACATTTAAAAACATTTTGAAAAATCATGGTGCGTCATGTCAAAAAACAACAACTACTAACGTATGTTTACTATAGTGTATTGGCAAATGTGTAGAGCCCTTCTAAGGTAAGTCTGTAGTTGTCACACCACTGAAAGAGAGTTGATGGACACATTAGGTGGTGATTGGCGTATGCAGACTTAGCTTAATCGCACTATATCTGTAGAAGAAATCGTAATGTCAGATTGTAAGTTTTTTGATTTTGTCGTCAGCTCCAAATGAAATGGACATGCTATGCTACTTTGCTTTAGGTATTATTTTAAATGTGTTTTTTCTTTTAATTTTTTATTCTATGCAAATAAGGAAAAAAGTGGGTACATAATAAGAATTGGCTGTAGGCACATTGACAAAAACATTTTTTATTACCATTTCATATCAACAAATAACTCAGTAGAGCAAACAGAACAGTATTTACGTCATTGATCAATGTCAATTAATCCATACTAATATTATAAATGGGAAAGTGTATGTGTGTGTTTGTTTGTTTGTCCGTCTTTCACGGCAAAACGGGGCGAGGAATTGACGTGATTTTTTAAGTGGAGATAGTTGAAGGGATGGAGAGTGACATAGGCTTCTTTTTGTCTCTTTCTAACCCCCCACTTCCCTAAAATGGGGGGTGGAAGTTTGTATGGAGCATTCCGGGGGGCAATCAGGAAAGGGGAACCGTGTTACCCCGAATTTAACGCGAGCGAAGCCGCGGACAAAAGCTAGTTATTTCATAAGGAACGAAAGAGGATGTTATACCTATATACTCAGACTGATTTGCCACTACTACTCTATTGAAATATGATATGAAATAGTAAACATACGTTCGTAAATGTTTTTTTTGACATGACGCACCATGATTTTTCAAAATGTTTTTAAATGTGTACGTAGTTGACAATTGTGGCTTATCAAGTATTTGTTTTGATAGTTGTGTCTCCGCGAAAAGTGGCAAAAAAATGAAGCGAAAAAGACTTTATTTTTTTTCATCCAAGTTCAAAGACATGAATGTCTGTAAAAATATGCACTATGAACCCCATTTTATGCTCCTTAATTCTGAATTTATTTGGTTTCTCTCGCTTCCTTGGTTTAGCTAAAACAGTTTTAAAATTACCTTGATTTTTTGACATTTTCGTGAATAAGTCTGAAACAAAAGAAGATCGAAGGCTGATATTACGCATACAATGTTCTTAGGTCCTGCCACTACTGCACCTCAAATAACAACCAAATCCCTTGCGGGGACCACTCTTGTTAGCTTAGCCTGCTAGACCCTTTGCAAATCGTGCGTAAAATCAAACTTTACGCACGATTTGCAGATCAGATTACTTTTTGGCACTAGTGCATAAAATAAAACTTTACACACGATATGCAGCTACATAAACTAAACTTTTTGAGCAATTGTATTAAAAAAACTTTTTCCGGGTAATCTATAAACATCCAAACATGATATATACTTTCGGATTTATAATATTAACATGATGAGGTCATGGGAGGAATTATAATAACACAAGTAAAACAAAACTCACCAAGAAGTATTATACGGGTACAGTTTCAAGCTCCTTTCAAGCAGTTCAGTCAGGGATTCCAGGATATACTTCGCGTTGTAGTTATTGACATTGGAAATGTTGTTGGGCCAGAGGTTGGTGTACTCCACGACCAGCTCGAGCGAGGAGTCGTCGACGATCACATTGTATATCCTGGCCAAGAGCGAGAGCATCACGCTGATGGCCAGGGGCTCCCTCAAGGCCTGGAGGACTACGTGGTAGGGGCCGCGGTGCTCCAGCTGCCCGTGGTGGTTGGCGTGGTTGGGGTGTCCGTGGTGATGGTGGTGGCTGCTCATGTGTATGGAACGCTTCAACGGGCCGTTCAAGTTGTTGTTGAATGTGTTCAGCACTGTTGACAAAGATAATTACCCGTATTTGAATAACAATTAATCACGACTATTACCATTAGTGGAGTACGGGAACGCCTTTTTAACCTATAAAAATGACATTAATCACAAGTCCGATTTTATTTTGTGACCTGTTAGAATACGTTAAGCACTAATAATGAAAAATAATTTCTAACAATTGTTAGCAATGCGCTAGGTATAATACATGAATTTGTTTGCTACACAAAGAAAAGATTATGTAAGTTTTATTTCTTTCAACTTCACATTTTATAACGGTTTTGTCAAGAGCATATGTTGTCTTAGCCATTTGTAATTCGTTTAGAATTCAAGGTCACTCATATTTTGACAAATTGTTTTCGATTATGCTCACATAATCTATTGACCAAACTGTTATAAAATGACAGATGATGTTGAAATTGTTGAATGCAATGGTATGGTAAAGAAAAATATATCTTGCATAATCTGTTCTTGGTGTTATTAACAAATATCTATATTATACCTAGCGCGACGCCAAAAACTGTCAGAAAATATTTTTTACTATAAGTAATCAATCATATATATTATATTCTCTAACTATAAAAGAAAATAGCACTTGTGAGTTATCGAAGCTCAAAACTGTTCGCGTGGGTGTTATTCCAGTGAATGATATATATTTCAGGGTTAGGCTTGCAGTGAAACTAGTTAAAAGTGTAAAGTTGTAACCAGGCTGACGCACCTTTAATGAAAGGCTAAAATGACCGTTTTCCTAAAAAAAAGTCAGCAGTATGTCAGCGGCATGTTCACTGTGTCAAGTTAAGCTACAACATTTTGCATGGATTTCCCATCTCATAGAACGCAGTCGTTATATTATTTTTGTGTATAACCTACAGATTCAAGTTGCAGAACATGGCTTAGGATTGAAACATCACAGCTGAATAAATTTAAGAAGCTAGTAAACCGGTGTTGTATAATGACCGTGATCCCACAGCGGGCGAGGGAACTTGCGGACGCCCTTGCCGCGCTGCAGCTCGGCGCACGCGGCGCACAGTGCGGCGGCCACGTCGGCCGCGCTCGCGCCCGCGCCCGCGCCCGCGCCCGTCGACGTCGCCGCGCAGCCCAGCTCCCACTCGCACACATTCAGCAGGCACAGCCACGCCGCTAACACCACCTGCGATCGCATACAATACGCCTTATTGAGAGGACATACTAAAATCATTAATTTATATTCAGGCAGTAAAACAATCTAAACAAAAGCATTTAGCTTAATTTCCTCGCAATCACGCACTCTTAAGGAACAACCATGGTTTAATTGTCAGGTTATATACAATAAACTTCAAAAATCGCCAAATGCTGTTTTTGCACAGCCATATTTGTTTACCTTATTTTATTTTTCTATTGACGCCAAATATACAGTGTACATTTGAGCCATAAATTATATCAAGCGAGTACCTGAGATCGCGGGCCGATTGCATCATTGGAGTTGGCAGCGGCGATGGCAGCTTTGCTTTTGTTGGCCAGCAGCGTGACGTTGAGCCGGTGGTGCGGCCACTCGGCCAGCAGCAGGTTGACCTGCAGCAGCAGCACCTCCCAGGCCAGCGAGCGACATAGCCGGTACAGCGTGGGGTCGTTGCCGCCCGCCAGCTGGCTGCGCGCCTCACCCTCTACCACTGATAGCAACGCCAGAGCCGCGCGCGCGCTGCCCGCCTCCGCCCGAGCGCGCGCCGCTCCCGACACCACCACTCCAAAGTCTTGCAAGAATCCCCGCGGCAGCGAAGCCAACAGAGCGCTCAGGTTCCCCACAGGCTTCCAGTAAGGGCTCAGCTTCCACAGCGGCGAAGAGGGCGACATCACCGCCAGTTTGACCAGACACATGCGGACGTCGTCGGCGCTGGACGCCTCTACGAGTCGCTTCTTCAGACGCCCCATCTCCAGCTCGGGCGCGGCCTTGTACTCGAAGTCGGGCGCGTGCTTGTACTTGAACTCAGTCGCCTCCCAATCGTCTGCGAGCAACTCGCGCGGTATCTGCATATTTTCGTCGTCGCTGTTGATCTGATCGTTTATTATAGCTTCCAAATGCTCATCGCAAATTAGCTTTGCTCGGATTTCCGACGCACGACTACCTACGTGTTTCTTTAAATATTCATCTATTCTATCTACCGGTAATCTACATTGAGACGATGTGGCTAAATGTAGAAAAAACATTTTTAAGTTTTCCCAATCATCTTTGGATAAACGGTTAGACATCAAAACCGGAGATAACGCCCAGAAAATGACATCGATAAATTTGATACCGACGGTTTTGAATTTGTTTAGAAAATCTGGGTGTGTGGACGGCAACCCTCCTTCAAGAGCGTACCTAACAGCGTTCAATGCTGACACGCGGATCACGAGGTCTTTGGGGACTGGTATGGCGCCGGTGGAGGCGGCTGCTTGTATATCGAGCTCTGCTACTTGTCTATGGATCATTGGTATTTCTTTGGACAAGTTGTCTGCTTGCAAAACAGTAATGATGCCGTTGTACTCGTTAGCTACACATTCTTGTAGCCTTTGTAACAAGGACCTATCCTCATCTAACAACTCGTGCCCTAAATTGAGAGCTCTTATATATCCCAAAATGTCTTCCTCTGACATGCTGGCGTAGTTTAAATTGCCCCATGGCACTTTACTATATTTGCCATAACCTCTATTGCTTACTTCATTTTCTAGAAGTGTAAGGTTTTTCCTGCACCCTAATATGTGTTTCTTAGCTTTCTCGTGTTGCCCATAGAAAAAGTAATTGTAGCATAGATCAAAATGAATTTGCATTAAAAGTTCATACTGGCTAACATAAACATTGCCCGCATCCCAATTGTGGGCCATGACGTCTGTATCTTCAGTGAGATGCACAAATGTCTCCATAACCGGGACTTTCATTTGTTTGTTTTCATTACTGCTTACATTCGATTCATAGTGCACAATTACTTCTTCCAAGTATTTAATGCTTTGGATGCGGAAATTTTCATTCATCCTCAAAATTTTATCGAAATTTGAATTAATATGGGTATATCCGTTTTCCAAGGGTATACCCGGGCTGTAAAGAAATGTTAATATTATATCTACATACATGTAGTATCACTTATATACGAGAATTTAGTATGAGAATCAATATATGTACGAGTAATAATAATAATTTATCTTACTGGTGTATGAACGGGAGCTTCGCAGACTTTGCTTGGAGGGCAGCTTTTACTGGGAACCTCAAGATCCAGCGATGGTACAGAGTCAACGCAAACTGAACATGTGGCTTCTTTATCATATTTATTGAAATCTCCTAAAATAAGTAAATAAATTAAAATTACAAAGCAATTGAGACAACAAATAGTAACTAAACATTTACTATTTATTTTAACTGTATATCAGTGGCGGAACATCCGTAGGGCTTGATTACCAGCGGCTTGCCCCATTCTAGATGAACGGGTACTTTGTCGATGTGCCACCACCGCTGTAAATAAAATATAAAAATACCTGGGGTGGAACGGAGAAAGAACCATCAGTAGCCATGAAGACCAAATCTTGAACTAGTTGTTGTTGAATCAGAGGTGTTAGTTTAGCTTCGAATATATCTGAAAGCAGCATTCAATAGTTGGTATTGTAAACTATGGATCTTTTTAAATATTATAATTTTATTAATAAAATATAATAGTTAATAAATAAGTACATACAGTAAGATTATTATGAATAGCTAGCCTGCTTACTTACTTCTGCTGCTGACTGTACTAGCTAGAATAACACTGTTTTCATAACGTACCTAAATTCCAGTTCAGAGTGGATGCAATCTTCAGAGCAAGTATTTTAAGAGCAAGCTGCTTCCTCGTGATTTCCAGTTGTTCAGGGCTGTGCGAGACCGGTGGCGTTGGTGGCGCGTCCGGCTCCAACACACGCTCACTCGTGGCCCGACCATTCCAAATACCACTAGTGGCCACTGACAGGAATTCTACTATCAAGTCAGTAGCTGATGGCTCTGAAAATTTGTAATAATACTTTTATCATATTGATATTACATTTAATAAATCGGTCATTCTTCTTTTTGATGATCATTAATCTATTGCGAGTAAAAAGTATGATAGACATTGATTTTGTGAATAAAATTGTATTCCCAAATTGAACCTGAAAAATGATAGGAATTTGTTGACCAAGTTTTATATATTAAAGTTGATTATTGTTAAAAGATGGTAATGCAGTGGTAAATGCCTTATTTTCATACAAATCGGGAGACAATCAAGGCCCACTGAGTTAGTGTGATGAAGAATATTTACAGTTGTTTTTATTAAACTAAGCTATCGGAATGGATAGCCTAATTAAGCCTCTTTCTTTGCAAGAAAACAGCAAATGATAGTAATGGTTAAGTATTCTAAAATATGCATTTTACGAAACTTATGTAGAACGAAAAGTAGAATGGCCCAAATAACATTTAGATACTTTCAGATTATTGCTTTAACTAAATTAAAAATCTCCATGCTGCAGTTGGATACTTGCTGGGCTTGTAACCGATCCCTGCATTTTTCCGCATTGTAAAGGAAAGCACCTACAAACATACAACCCTAGGCTGGTACCCAGCATTCAATGTGGGCTCAACTGTACAATATGTGACATCGAGTTCAGGCTTCATATTTTTTTTGTAGCTTCTACTCGCCAAAAGACAACTCCTCACCAAATTTTAAGTTGCGGAAACGCTTGGTTTGCGAGATAAAAAATAATCAAAGTTCCATATAAAATCCCGATTTTACACCGCCATGACACAATATTTTGCGTTTCGTTAAACGTGTTGAGAAAAACTAAAACGTGATGATTTGTTTTATGTTCAGTTTTTACATAAATACAGTTTTTTCGACTTATTTGTGTACAATAATAGTTACATGATATTTATTCAATGATTCTTTTAATTTATAAGCATTATTTTGTGGAAAATTGTTGGCGGGGTCTGTGGGCGGGGGATACGACATGACACTTTGTAGGAACTTTTTAGGTTAGTTCAAAGTAGTTTCAGACAGACTCTAAGGCAGGTCGGTGTAGGTACGACGACGAGCGTAGCGAGGAGGAGTGTTAGGTAGAACTGCGACCCTACAGCGCGCGAGCCGAGCGAGCGAAGCGAGCGTGCCGCGGCAGCGGCCGGCGAAGCGCCAGAACCTAACACTATCACACTCCCCCCCTCTCGTCTGCAAAATATTGTGTCATGGCGGTGTAAAATCGGGATTTTATATGGAACTTTGATTATTTTTTATCTCGCAAACCAAGCGTTTCCGCAACTTAAAATTTGGTGAAGAGTTGTCTTTTGGCGAGTAGAAGCTACAAAAAAAATATGAAGCCTGAACTCGATGTCACATATTGTACAGTCCTTCCTTCAATGTGTAAAGAACCTTCTGGTTTGATACTTTTTAGACTAGTTTACTAGGGAACATTGACGCCACATATTCTAAAATGTAAACAAATTTTAAACATAGCTCCGGCCCATACTACTGCTAACCCGCATAAGTATCTTGCGGGCCAGATAGACATCTGTTACTTTCTGATTAATACAGTTCTGCATTATACTGTTGCTGCACACTTGTGCTAACCTTGCAGTTGCGACCTAACAACTTACTAATTCAAATGATGGCTTCAAGTTAAACTAGTTAAAGCAGCATTATAATTAAGTAAAATGTTCTTTACCTGGATTAGGGTATTGAAGATGTTCCTTGAGAAGTTTCTGGTCTAATAAAAACTCGAACCACAGTACTGTATCGGGAGAAATAGGCACAGTGCCCGGTCGTAACAAATCGACATCCATATTAGAAGTACGACATATACAACTATTTATTAAAGGTGGTTATTTTTTCATTTATTTATATTTGCACTGATTGATGTTACTAAGTATACTGGTATTTTTTATCAATAAGTAATCGGTAAATATAAGGTTTTACTACTTGATCCTACTGTTTGTCAAAATTAAATGTAATTAAGGGGAAAAGCTTGTTTACATTACTACATTACAGGTACGAACTACGAATCTAATCTTGTATCTTACGAAAACCGAAATAATGAAACACTAATGAAGAAATGAATGTATATGTCAAAGTGAAGGTGGTTGTTCAGAAATTCATGATATTGAAAAAAACACACACTAAATCACGAGTACAATGAGTCCTTTGTAAAAACAAAAAATCTGTGTAAGAATGGTTAAAATGATATGTAAAATCTAACGACATGTAACTAATTAAGATGGATTTAAACTTCTCTTTTATAAAAAAGACGCACCTCCGAAAATAGTTTTGATTTTTGAACGTAGCCCTAATTATAACCAAAAAGTAGTATAACTGGGCCACTTCGGGGATTCGGTCGAATATTCGTGTTACGTCTCTTTCTTCTTTTGTAGTAAAGAGAGAGATGATATATCACGAATATTCGGCCGAATCCGCGATAAGGTGTCCGATAACTGACTGGTCCATCATAATTCATACCATATACCATACATGACGTTGACGCGATAATCGCGATATGGGTGCGCCTCGAGTAAACCTTTGAGGATTCAACCAACCGGAGTCGCCATTGACAGGCGTTCCTCTCTGCCGAAAACATTATGACCCATACACATGTATGGACTGACGTTTATCTGACGTAGCTATTTGTACGCAAAAATCGGCAGACTTTTTTTGTATCGGAAATGACAGACATGGCTACTCCATCCGGGTTGAAGGAGTAAACAATAGTGTGATATCATATCAGTATCACAGATATCATAGGCCTTGCATATAGTGAGTATTATATTCTTTGTCTAAGACCAAAGACTAAAATTATAACTGCCTTGCACTAACATAAGTACCCTTCGGTCCTGTATGTCAGATTCGCTATATATTCTCTTTGGATTTGCTGTGAAGGCGCTGTGTTTGGGGATCATTTGGAGATGGTTTGGAAGCCTGAGCATTGAAAGCGGTTATAGTGTATAGGTTTTGACGTCCTGAGATATCAATATGGCGGGAATCTGTAACGGTTCTCCGACAGGCGATTCGACGACGGGCTGTTCGTCGACAGAACTTTTCATCTTTTTTTTTCGTCGACAGAACTTTTCTCCGACGCACGTTTCGCCGACAGAACTATTCATCTTTTTTTTTTCGTCGACAGAACTTTTCTCCGACGCACGTTTCGCCGACAGAACTATTCATCTTTTTTTTTTCGTCGACAGAACTTTTCTCCGCCGCACGTTTCGCCGACAGCACTATTCATCTTTTGATTTTTTGACGACAAACGTTTCGCCGACAGATAATTTCAACTAACGCGCATCACACATTTGAGAGGAATTATGCTCAGAATATCATAGACATCTTAGTAAAAGTGGGAAATTTGTGTATGGTAGTGAAAATTTTGTATGGAACCACAGACAATTTGCAGCCGGATATCCGTCTTCTGGCTGATTTTTGTCTATGGTGGCTGGATTCTGAAGTGTATGGAGCAACAAAAAACTGTGTTCAAAACTTAACGTATGGCACCGGCATATACGTCGAATTAACCAATCGTAAACGGAGCTCATCCGATTGAGTAACCGTATCCGGCAGCTTGTCTTCGTAACGTTTGTGTTCAGCTTAAACGAGCAACAACTAAGCTCTATCTAGACCCTGGAAGAAGGCAACAAATTTAAATAAAAACATCGTATGACAACCCCGTATATAAGGCGACTTAACAATAATGATACTTGTATGTAGTCGCCTTATATACGGGGTTGTCATACGATGTTTTTATTTAAATTTGTTGCCTTCTTCCAGGGTCTAGATAGAGCTTAGTTGTTGCTCGTTTAAGCTGAACACAAACGTTACGAAGACAAGCTGCCGGATACGGTTACTCAATCGGATGAGCTCCGTTTACGATTGGTTAATTCGACGTATATGCCGGTGCCATACGTTAAGTTTTGAACACAGTTTTTTGTTGCTCCACACACTTCAGAATCCAGCCAACATAGAGAAAAATCAGCCAGAAGACGGATATCCGGCTGCAAATTGTCTGTGGCACCATACAAAATTTTCACTACCATACACAAATTTCTACTTTTACTAAGATGTCTATGATATTCCGCGCATAATTCCTCTCAAATGTGTGATGCGCGTTAGTTGAAATTATCTGTCGGCGAAACGTTCGTCGTCGAAAAATCAAAAGATGAATAGTGCTGTCGGCGAATCGTGCGTCGGAGAAAAGTTCTGTCGACGAAAAAAAAAAAAGATGAATAGTTCTGTCGGCGAAACGTGCGTCGGAGAAAAGTTCTGTCGACGAAAAAAAAAATGTGAAAAGTTCTGTCGACGAACAGCCCGTCGTCGAATCGCCTGTCGGAGAACCGTTACAGATTCGGATTTTTCGGCCACATTGGGTTTTTACGTATATACTCGTCATCTCGTTTTGCTATGAATATGGCGCTGAGTTAAACGTTAGTGAGACGGCCTTCAGAAAATGGCGCTTAATCTTAAAATGAAATACTGAAAAACCAAATGTTATGGTTTTAGTTTTTCAGTAAAGAGTAAAGTGATTTTCATGATGTTAAAATATAGATCACGGACGTTGATTGCTATATTGTAATTGTGTAAAGCATTGAAGATTTGAAAAAATATTACCGTTAGGGCTTATAGCAACAGGACGTACAGTATTAATTTATGCTGTTGTGTTGTGAATGTGTATATAGTAGGTAAATAGTTATATAGTGAGTGTGTGTATTCCATAGAAACAGATGGTGTATTCTCTGTGCTTGTGTACTACTTTTTGGATCTACCACGGATCTACGACTTCGAGGCAAACACGTGTAAGTATAAAGTATAAACTATATACCTACAGTTTGGTATCTTAGACAAAGAAAAGAATGGTAGGTAAAAAGGGTTGGGTCTTAAAACGAGTCGCCTTTTTTCAGGGTAGGGTGATTGTGCTAGTTTTCGTCCACTCTTGTCAGTTTTCCGTCCATACTTATTTAGGTATATGTTTATATTCATGTTTATCCGAAAATAAAAGCTAAAAACTAGTGGCTCTGTGAGCTGTAGACCTCGCGAGCATAGCTAAAACTGAGTAAATTCGGGGTCGATAGAAATTTCAAATAATGTAAGCAATACGATGAGGTGGCGACCCTAAGGGAGGCGAGGGAAGCGTGGTGCGGCTCGTGCCCTGGATCGGACATCCCGGCCACCCGACATGTTCAACAAGCGTGGGATGCCCCTCGCCTCAAGACAGTTCACGCATCACTCATCGATAGTAGTCAGGACGACTCGGAACGTGCCCGCCTTCTGGCGGTATCAGTTCCAGAAGCAGGTCACTGGCTGCATGCACTCCCATCACGTCAAATAGGCACCGTTCTGGATCCAAGCTGTTTAAGGATAGCAATATGCTTGAGGCTTGGGTCCAGAATTTGCGTCCCCCCCACCTGCATCTGTGGAAAGAGCGTCGATCAGCTTGGGCGACACGGTCTTTCATGCATCAAAAGCGCTGGTCGGCTATACCGTCACGGCACTATCAACGATTTGATCCGTCGCTCGCTTGCCACTGCCTCAATACCAGCCATCCTAGAGCCTACTGGTTTGGCAAGAGATGACGGCAAGCGCCCCGACGGAGCTACGTTGGTGCCGTGGAGGCTAGGTAGAGCCTTGATATGGGACGCTACTTGTGTCGATACGTTCGCCCAGTCTCATATCCAGGCAACCCGCTCGCAGGCCGGCGCTGCGGCTGATCAGGCTCAGTTTCTCAAGCGCCGCAAATACTCGTCTTTACTTAAAGACTATGAGTTTGCGGCACTTGCGATAGAAACTTTGGGCCCCTGGTCAGCCGACATGAAGAAGTTTATGGGGGCCCTGTCGCCGAAGTTGATTGACACCTCGGGAGACCGTCGTGCTGGCAGTTACCTCTCGCAACGAATTTCTATCGCAGTTCAGAGAGGTAACGCCGCCAGTGTGATGGGGACCATGCCGCAAGGCGACCTATTAGACGGGGTTTTCTTTCTATAATAGTATTTAGTTTCGAGATAGTTTTAAGTTTAATATAGAGTTTTAGTTTTTTAAAGAGTTGTAATTTATTTTTAAAAAATATTATTAAATACAGCAATAGTAGTTTATGTAACTGTTACGTAATAAGGCCTAATTACGTACAGTTGTATACACTGCTTTATCTACACTCATATTATATATATTAAATTAAGTGCTCGGAAACCATAGAATGACCGCCATTGCACCGCCATGGCCAACTCGATTGTGCCGGCGGTCGGGGAGGCGCGTGTCGGCGGCCGCGCGGGCGCGTGCCGTTGGTCAGGAAGGAGCACAGGATTTACATTATGTTATCAAAACTCATAGCACATCAATATTTGAGCATGTAAAGTTAAAATTACGTTACTGTCACAGATAAAAAGCTTATCATAGTAAAATCGGTTGTGGTAATGCTAGCCATTGCCTACCGTTTTTGAACACGTTTTAGAGGACTTACAGTGTGAGTGTAGATAAACCCATTTATCTTCATCGTTTCGCATTCACGCACTTTTAAAGAACAACCATGGTTTAATTCTTACGAACTATACATAAACTTGTTATTTAAATTCATTTTAGTAAAATAAACGTTAATTACTTATATTTCAGACAAAACGAGGTTCTATAATTAATATTTTTTTATGTGTCAAATCCTGTTTTTGCCTAGAAAATAGAAATGCAGCCATATTTTATTTAATAGGAAGTCTCCACCTTGTTGTCATTATGTCAAAAAAATTAAGGAAATTATGTATTTTTCATTTTCATTTTTTTTTTCATTTTTTCATTTGTTTAACTTATTTAATTTTTCTATTGACCACGAATACAGATGTATGGCTCTGCCAATTTGATAAATTTCCAAAAACTGAATCGACAAAAAGCAGACAATAGGTAATTATGAAATTAATTTGTAAAGCAGATAACCAATCATATCATATATGAAAATATTACTGTAAAATACACTCTGCCTGGCTGATAATCCAGCAGTTATGTCGAATGAAGTTAAGGGTAGCTGGAAAGTAATCCAAACTCAATGGAACTTTAACGGGTAGTTTGGGGGTATGCCGAAGACTCTCATAAGTTTTCGACCTCGAGGACCTTGTGGAATTTGGAGGGGAGACATAACCTAATATTAAACAAAAATATAAAAAAAACAGTCGAATTGAGAACCTCCTCCTTTTTGAAGTCGGTTAAAAAAGAACCGACTTCACTTAGCATCCACCTTTCCAAAAGCAAATGCTCAACGTGCTGTAAAAAATACTCAAATCACAATAGGTGTGCCTATAATAGTTAAAGAGTTCCCTCGATTTCTCCAGGATCCCATCATCAGATCCTGACCTAATTACAATAGGACCAACTGTGAAGTATACTCTTTCAAACAAAAAAAGAATTTTCCAAATCGATCCAGCCGTCTTCGAATAATCGGTGAACATACATTAAAAAAAATAATAGCAAAAAAAAAAGATCCCGACGAATTGATAACCTCCTCCTTCGAAATCTTGAAGTCGGTTGAAAATAGCTATAGCCGGCTGGCCGGGTTTGAATGAAAAGAAATTACCGTTTTACAGAAGGTTAAACTACGACCTCCTAACTCCTAATTCTAGTTCTGTAGCATCATCCTTCTTAGTTTTGAGAGCGACTAAATTCGACTAAAAAGATCTGCCGAGCTGAAGGTAAAGCTCGCTGTAGAGCCGAACGTCCGAAGCGCCTTAGTAGAAAATGCCTCTGCGGTAGTAGCAGGACCGAGATCGAACACAAATTAATGATTAATGTCATAAAGTGAACCGGAAGGCCGAAAGCACGATAAGGCATCATTTTCATTGAGGATATGAGAGGAAACGTGCAAAAACCAACCAAAAGCTTTGTCCTTTAACGGCTTTAATTAAGAAACTGTGACCTTTTTGCTCCCGTCTTAAACATTCTATGTAAATATTTTTGGTATAAATAGAAACTGTTATTCAGTATGTCCTTTCTTTATGCGGGGGGCTCCGCCCCCCGAGCCTCCCTGTCACGCTTGTTACGTCGTTAACTTTATAAATATTCTTTTTTCTCCCATCTTAAATATTCAACGTTATCATTTTTGGTATGCAAAGAAATTCGTTCAGTGTGTTTTTTCTTTGTCCCCCCTTCCACGCATTTCACGTGGTTGACTTTATAAATATCCTTTTTCCTCTTGTTAAATATTCCAACTTATAATTAAATTTGGTATGGAAAATAAATCGGTTCCTTCCTCGCATGTCACGTGGTTAACTTTATAAATACTATTTCTTCTCTCGTCTTAAATATTCAACCTTATTTAAAATTTTTGTTATAAAAAAAAACATTGAGAGGAGAGGGGGGAGTGTGATAGTGTTAGGTTCTGGCGCTTCGCCGGCCGCTGCCGCGGCACGCTCGCTTCGCTCGCTCGGCTCGCGCGCTGTAGGGTCGCAGTTCTACCTAACACTCCTCCTCGCTTCGCTCGTTGTCGTACCTACACCGACCTCCCTAAGGGTCTGTCTGAAACTACTTTGAACTAACCTAAAAAGTTCCTATATATGCCTAGGAATTTCATGATTTGCCTAAACGTCACTGGCGAGTGCTACTTGGCCAAATCATGAAATGGCGGCGTTTCATGATATGCCTAGGAAGTTCATGATCTGCCTAAACGTCACGAGGCAAATCGTTAAATGGTGAATTTTGAACGATATGGCGGATGTCACTCAGCCAAATCATGAAATGGCGGCGTTCCATGATATGCCTAGGAATATCGTGATCTGGCGGATTTTACGATCGGCCGCCGACATATCTATACATATAATAAAGCTGAAGAGGGTCGAAAGTCTGTACATGGAAGATAATCGAAAAAAAGTTGGCTGGGGATACTTAGAATCGATAACAGAACACGTTCCAACAGTTTTTAGAATTTTTATCTGGTTATCTGTTTGTCTGTTTATCTGTTTATCTGTTTGTCTGTTTATTTGACCGCGCATCACGTAAAAACGGCTGAACGGATTTCGATGAAATTTTGTATAGAGATAGTTTGAGTCCCGGTAAAGGATAATATATAGTTTTAATCCCGAAAATCAACCCTGATGGCGGTGAAAATGGGGTTGAAAGTTTGTATGGAGAATTTTTAACCGCTGAAACGGTTTAGATAGAAATGAGTATGGAGATAATTTGAGTCTCGAGAAATGTCATAGGATAGTTTTCAAACCCTTGTGGGGGTGAAAAGGGGGTTGGAAGTTGGTATGAGGATTTTTTTACCGCTGAACAGATTTAGATGAAAATTGGTATAGAGATAGTATGGGTCACGAGAAAGGACAAAGGATAGTTTCATCTTGAAAAAAGCCCCCCCCCCCCACCTTACTTTAGAACCGTAGGTCCAAAAAATTTGAAAAAAATAATGGAAACGAAGCCTGAAAGGTACTTTCAATAAAAACTATCTATCTATACATCTATCACGTGAAAACGGCTGAACGGATTTTGATGAAATTTTGTGTAGAGATAGTTTGAGTTCCGGGAAAGGACAAAGAATAGTTTTCATCCCGAAAATCAACCCTGGGGGGGGGGGTGAAAAGGGGGTTGAAAATTTGTATGGAGATTTTTTAATAGAAATTAGTATGCAGATAATTTGAGTCCCGAGAAACGACAGAATAGTTTTCATCCCGAAAATAAACCCTTTCACCCCGAAAAGGGGGTTGGAAGTTGGTATGACGATTATGTAACCGCTGAACTGATAAAGATGAAATTTGGTATAGTATGGGTCTCAAGAAAGGACAAATGATAGTTTTCACTCCGAAAATCAACCCTAAAGGGGTGAAAAGATAGTTGGAAATTTGTATAGGGAATTATTAACCGCAGAATCGATTTAGATAAAATTTGGTATGGAGATAATTAATTAAAAAAGGAAATAAAATAGTTTTATCTCGGAAATTATCCTTTAAACGGATACAAAAGGGGTGAAAGTTTACATGGGGAAGAAACAACCAATAACCGCTGTCCGTATTTAGATGAACTTTGGTATTTAAATAATTTGTAATTTTTTGGTCAAGGTGTTCATATTTATAATATGTTACCCGTCGATGCTTTAAATTTACATTTACCCGCTCTTAAGAAATATTTGAAAATGTCATGAATGTCAAAGGGTTATTGCAGGTTCGAGTATTATATATGACGGACAAAGATGCATGGCCCAAACCAAAAAACTACTACAACATTTATAGGACACCGTTTAGGTAGGAAAACATATCAAACGTTTTGTGAAGCAGTCAGATTAGGATTTATTTTTCTTTATAATTAAACAATAGGTACATTATCTGTCTCTCAAGCTGTTTGGATATGTCTTCTTGAAGAACTACGCATTATTTTGTATCTTCAAGATCTAATAATGTATTACTGTTTTGAAAAAAATAAGTTCCGTCGAGTATCTTTTCGGTCATAATACTTCTTGGGCCAGAGGTGTAGAGTTAGAACCGGTGGTAGTTTTGGAACGAAGTTCCTTATTGGACGGTTCGCGGATGGGGGTGAAAAAAAGTCACGTGACCGTCACGAAAAAGCGTCACGTCACGAAAACGCGACACCCATACGATTGAGAAACATGTAAAATGGAATGAAATAAAAAATATATAAAATAGAATAAAGTGAAGTGAAGTGTAGTGAAAGTGAGAAGTGACAAAGTGATAAAAGTGAAAAAAGTCGAGAACCTAAAAGTAAAAAATGTCAAAAATGAAAAAAATGCCAAAATTTCTAAATTTCGAAAATTTCATAAATTTCATAAATTTCATAAATTTCATGAATTTCATAAATTTCATGAATTTCATAAATTTCATGAATTTCATAAATTTCATAAATTTCAAAAATGTCAAAAATTTCTAAAATTTCAAAATTTCTAAAATTTCAAAATTTCAAAGATTTCAAAAATTTCAAAAATTTCAAAAGATTCAAGAAAATACAAAAAAAATTAAAACCACAAAATTAACGAAAAAGTCAAAAATGTAATAAAATTAAATAACATAACTTCGTTCCAACAGAGTGTTCCACGACACTCACGTATTTTATTTTTCTCTGACGTTCATTAGTGCATTGTAATGTGCTTACCTTGAAGTATGTAATTACCACAATTATTGCAACCAGTAACGTAACATCAGTGTATTATCTGTGACAGTGTGGTAAAAGCGTATGAAAATTCATTACCTACGGTAACTTAATCAAAATCTGATAAGAACTTTCAATAAAAACTATATTGAATAAAATCGGTTCAGCCGTTTTTGAATTATCAGTCAAAATCGCATAGTGAAAGGATGTGCCGGATAGTAAACTGACGTAAGCACCCCCAAATATCCCTTAATAAACGACCGTTTGAACGGATGTTTCGTAACAGGGCGGCATTTACGAAACTACACTGAGCATCGCCCGACATGCTCTTGGCCGGTTTTTTTGCATTGTTATCCCGGAAATCACCCCTTAAGGATTACTAATTCCTCAAATAGAAAAAAAAAACATTTCTGCATTTGTGATAACCCCCTCCCCCCCCCCCCATTTCAACCGCGCCTGTTCTTACCTTTCATGCTCAGACTGATTTAACGGGAGGATCGATTTGGATGATATTTGCCGTGGACATGAACGTATAAATACAAAAGTGGTCCTGTATCGTCCGATATACACCTACTTGTATGTCGTTTAAATCATGCCAATAAAAATTAATAGGATAAATCCATCTGTCAACTTTACTTCAAGTTCCGCCTCCAGGGTAGCGGGAGAGAAATTAGGGGTGAATTAGCCGCTTACTGACACAGACCGAATTCCACGCGGGCGAAGCCGCGGGCATAGCTAGTATATAAATACTGTCAACTGCTACAACTTTGCCTACGATGCACAACTTTTCCTGGCTTGAAAAACATGGTATTCTTCACCATAACAGCTATTTATATCTTATACCTGAGATGGCTGGTGGCAAATCTAAATTGTGGTGGCAGAAAATATAGTTACCGTTTATTTAATGTTGTTTCTCCACTTTTTTTTGGAAATTTTTGATGATATCGACTCAAAATCACGAACTCTTTCGATTCCAGTAGGATACAAAATGTCTCCCTTTTTTCATATATTTTTCATTAGTTCCATTCTTTTACCGTCATAATAAGTCATAAGAATCTTGTGATTCTGAGTTTAAATCACCTAAAAAGTAAACAAATTTAAAAAAATAGAATATCCAACTTGTAATAAAATGGCTCATAAATTATATCTCCTTGGCCCCAAAATTGGCATCTACTTTAGCAGACGGATTGTTTGAAAAATTAGAAATTGTTTAGGATACTTTTTATAAAACGAAGAAAATAAAGTTAGGAATTACGAAAAACACTGTTAGCATCATTTTGACTATAGCGCCCTCTATTAGCTGCATTCGAGATTAACAGGAATACCCTGCGCCATTAAGGTTTTGAGTCAACTTTTTAAGATGTCGGAATCTTATTAAGGAGTTCTACCGACAATTCCGACATCGACATCTTAAAAAAATCGTACTATATATAGACTATGATATATAATAATGACAGATAGGTTATGTCCGCTCCAAAAGTGAAGCACCTAAAATGAGTGAATTCAAACAACTGTCGTCAGTCGCGCACCAGCCAGCGTGAGATGCGGACGTGCCAATGAGCTCTCGTCACCCGCGTGAGAAAGAGACAAACTGTAATTTTATAACAATGAGAGTGACAAAGATGTAATGATTGTCAGAATAGATAAACGTAACAGAATCGTTGCGAGGTTATGAAATAATTCTGGAAGTATTTTGACATTGGAAATGTCTTTTCGTTCGTTCCAGTATAGGCCCCGATTTCACGAAAAAGTGCGATCCCCTTATACCTCGGAAAGTTTTAAAGATATGATATTCATAAATGGTTCAAAAGACTCATATTTACGAGAGCTGTAAGGTGTAAAAATATTTTTTTGAGAAAATCAAAAAGAAAAAGTTATGGCCGGAATTGTGAAAAAATAAATCAATTTTTTCCAAATTTTTGATTTTGGCGTTCGATATTTTGGAAACGAAGAATGATATCAAAAATTTGAGAAGAACTCCTCTCGACAATTTAGTCAGCTACAATTTATGCCTAAAAAAATGACGCCCTGCCCTGTAGCCTAACCTTTTTGAAAAAAGTCAGAACGACATTTTTCACATTAATTTTTTTTAACTGACTTCAAGATTTCAAAAGATGAGGTTCTCAATTCGGCGTGTATGTTTTTTTTTTGTTTTTTTTTTTAATGTTTGTTATCTTATGAGGATCCATGAGGAACCGAGGGAACGCTCAAATGTTAATGGCATACATGTTGTGATTTTTATCAACAAATCAATCATTTTCATTCAAAACAGTGACATTTGATTAAGCGGAACTGCTGATGATGATCAGAAGGGAACTCTTCAACGACGCATAGTTCACGTTTGGCGATTCCTCCTCTTATCGAACACACATCGGTGTTTGTTAAGCAAGTAAGATTGTCAGGACAAATTTTCGCCAAGCTCAAGTTCTGATGATGGGATCCATGAGGAATCGAGGGAACTCCTGAAATCTTAAAGGCAAACACATAGTGATTTTTGTATTTTTATCAACAAATCAAGCATTTTCATTCAAAAGAGTGACATTTGATGAAGTGGAACTGCTGATGATGATCAGAACGGAACTCTTCAACGACGCATAATTCACGTTTGGCGATTTCTCCTCTACGATGTGTTTGTTAAGCAAGTTAGATAGTCAGGACAAATTTTCGTCAAGCTCAAGTTCTGATGATGGGATACATGAGGAATCGAGGGAACTCCTCAAATCTTAAAGGCATACACATAGTGATTTTTGTATTTTTATCAGCAAATCAAGCATTTTCATTCAAAAGAGTGACATTTGATGAAGTGGAATTGCTGATGATGATCAGAGCGGAACTCTTCAATGACGCATAGTTGACGTTAGGCGATTTGTCCTCTTCGCTGTGTTTGTTAAGCAAGTTAGATTCTCAGGACAAATTTTCGTAAGCTCAAGTTCTGATGATGGGATCCAGGAGGAATCGAGGAAACTTCTCAAATCTTAAAGGCATACGTAAAGTGATTTTTGTATTTAAATCAACAAATCAAGCATTTTCATTGAAAACAGTGACATATTGATGAAGTGAAACTGCGGCTGATGCCTTAAACATGTGAAATGTAAAATGAGAAAGGAATTCTTCAACGACGCATAGTTCACGTTTAACGATTTGTCCGCTTCGCTATGTTTGTCAAGCAAGTTATTTCATCGTATAAAGTGCACCATCTACAATAATCCTTCACCGGCTTCCCCCATTGAAGAAGTAGGTTTTTTTTTCTTAAAAATTATTTAGCTATGTGGCTACCATTTCTCGAGTTGACTACGGATTTGTAATGTAATAATTTTCTTGTACTTTGAACATTATTATATCCTGCTTATTAATCTAAAAATGAAATATGTATACTTAGGCGCCACGGCGACAATTATTCAAACTTCGATATGCGTGTGTAAATTTTTTTTTGTTCACAGTAGAGTTGGGCACACTTGATTCAAATCAGTGATTGATTACTAATCATCGCTGATTAAATCATAACACAAAACAATCAAGTCATTTCGCCATGAGTAAATCATTAACGACGGGCGCTGATTGAAACTAAATTAACGCTAATCAACTAACTTGTTCAATGTGATTGACGAATGTATGATTAGAGTGTTCTTAAGCTGATTTATATTATTACTAGAATAAGGCGTTTGTTCTGAATTTCACATATTGAACCAGATACATATGTAGAAATTTTCATTATCCTAAATGAAAATGGGAATGAGAATGAGAATGAGATCATTCTCATGAATGAGAACGAGAACGAGAATGAGATGAGATGAGATGAGAATGAGAATGAGAATGAGAATAAATAAAAATGAAAATGAAAAGCGCATGTGGAAACCGCAGCTGTGTGATAGCTGCCTTAACGGTAGCCGAAAACCGCAATAAAACCGAACAGGCCGTTTCAAAGTTAAATGGGAGCATTCATTTGTACACTCATACCAAAAACTAACAAAAAAATTGTCGATATTTTGGTAAAGGTAACATTTGCCACTGGCATTTACGCTTTTATTGCTCAATATTGAATCTGCACTATACAACTTAAGACGTAAGCGCCAACCGCCAAATGATACCTTTAGAAATATTGTCACAAATAGCCATTTATCCTAAACTAGCTATGCCCGCGGCTTCGCCCGCGTGGAATTCGGTCTGTGTCAGTAAGCGGCTAATTCACCCCTAATTTCTCTCCCGCTACCCTGGAGGCGGAACTTGAAGTAAAGTTGACAGATGGATTTATCCTATTAATTTTTATTGGCATGATTTAAACGACATACAAGTAGGTGTATATCGGACGATACAGGACCACTTTTGTATTTATACGTTCATGTCCACGGCAAATATCATCCAAATCGATCCTCCCGTTAAATCAGTCTAAGCATGAAAGGTAAAAGAACACAGGCGCGGTTGAAATGGGGGGGGGGGGGGGGGGGGGGTTATCACAAATGCAGAAATGTTTTTTTTCTATTTGAGGAATTAGTAATCCTTAAGGGGTGATTTCCGGGATAACAATGCAAAAAAACCGGCCAAGAGCATGTCGGGCGATGCTCAGTGTAGTTTCGTAAATGCCGCCCTGTTACGAAACATCCGTTCAAACGGTCGTTTATTAAGGGATATTTGGGGGCGCTTACGTCAGTTTACTATCCGGCACATCCTTTCACTATGCGATTTTGACTGATAATTCAAAAACGGCTGAACCGATTTTATTCAATATAGTTTTTATTGTAAGTTCTTATCAGATTTTGATTAAGTTACCGTAGGTAATGAATTTTCATACGTTTTTACCACACTGTCACAAATAATACACTGTGCAGTGAAACACTTCTTACTTGCATTAATACGTTTAATTTTGACGACAAAGTAAAAATATTTAATATTAGCAAAAATTATCAATTCTTTAAAATTTAGCATTTCACGTAAAAATCACAATAATGGCATCTAAATAAGGGTATTTCACATTCAATAAGTTCCCTAGTGGTCAGAATACAATTAAATTATAATAACAAAAATATTTAAATTTAGCACTTCACTTAAAAATGAAGAGAACTGTACCTATTTCACTTTCACATTCAACAACCTCCCTAGTGACCAGAATGTAATTAAATTACAATAATTAAAAATATTTAATATTAGCACTTCACTTAAAAATGAAGACGACTGTACCTAAACAAGGACATTACAAATTCAATAGTTAGCAAAACCGGTAAGTAAAAATAAAGACTCGGCTAGTAATAATTTGGCTGCAGGAAAATAATGGGTTAATGAGGCGGGTGATATGGATGGTGACAGATGATGCGCTGGCTGAACGTAGCCTAAATTAAAGAGCCAGGTCTTTATATGCCCGTCAAACGAGGCAATTGGAATTTGGGGAAATTTAGCAAAACAACAAAAAAAACTATTATGGCACAAAAATACTGGATACAAAAAAGGAATCCGATTTGTAACGTTTTTTTAACAAAAATATAAATAATTTGATGTTCTCGAAAGCAGGATGCAAAAGCTGTTGCTTAAATTAAAAAAGAGTTCGTGGGCCAGTGTCCGCTTTGATACGGCGGACCCAATAGCTCGCTGAACTCCTTTTCTCACTTGCGAGAGCCCGCTGGATGCGGACTCTAACTCTCCGATGATGTGGCGAAGAAACCCGCGGAAATCGCGGCAGCTGCAGACTGTCCCGCCGGCCCGGCATCCACAAGGGCCTTCCGGAATCAGGCGGTTTCAGGGTATAGCACTTGCTAAATAATTTATATTGGGCCTCTTCGCCCGGCAAGGGTTTCGGTTTTATTTCTGCTCCAACAATGCAACAATAGCACTTGCCATACAATGTTTGAAATAAATCGCACTTTATCACGATGCAGCTAAGCAAATTATGGCAAAAAAGACCAGAACAAATCCAGATTATCTCTTTTTCTTTCAAAATCTCACGGCGCTCTGACAGACTCCATCAAAAATCAACTTTTTTCTTTTGACAATCTGGAATACCTCAAAATTCACATTCAAAATTAGCGCGAGTCTTATCTCAATTTTATAACTGCCAGACGTATTACAAAATACGGACTGATATAAGCGCCATCTACCTGTAATGCCGTGAATCACAATGTACGCTTTTTTATATATCAACCGTGACCTAGCCTTAGACACAGAAGTTCAGAAGTTCTAAAGAAAGTCGACAGATGTCGTACGATACGTAGCGTAATGCTACAACTGATGTTACGTTACTGGTTGCAATAATTGTGGTAATTACATACTTCAAGGTAAGCACATTACAATGCACTAATGAACGTCAGAGAAAAATAAAATACGTGAGTGTCGTGGAACACTCTGTTGGAACGAAGTTATGTTATTTAATTTTATTACATTTTTGACTTTTTCGTTAATTTTGTGGTTTTAATTTTTTTTTTATTTTCTTGAATCTTTTGAAATTTTTGAAATTTTTGAAATCTTTGAAATTTTGAAATTTTAGAAATTTTGAAATTTTAGAAATTTTTGACATTTTTGAAATTTATGAAATTTATGAAATTCATGAAATTTATGAAATTCATGAAATTTATGAAATTCATGAAATTTATGAAATTTATGAAATTTATGAAATTTTCGAAATTTAGAAATTTTGGCATTTTTTTCATTTTTGACATTTTTTACTTTTAGGTTCTCGACTTTTTTCACTTTTATCACTTTGTCACTTCTCACTTTCACTACACTTCACTTCACTTTATTCTATTTTATATATTTTTTATTTCATTCCATTTTACATGTTTCTCAATCGTATGGGTGTCGCGTTTTCGTGACGTGACGCTTTTTCGTGACGGTCACGTGACTTTTTTTCACCCCCATCCGCGAACCGTCCAATAAGGAACTTCGTTCCAAAACTACCACCGGTTCTAACTCTACACCTCTGGCCCAAGAAGTATTATGACCGAAAAGATACTCGACGGAACTTATTTTTTTCAAAACAGTAATACATTATTAGATCTTGAAGATACAAAATAATGCGTAGTTCTTCAAGAAGACATATCCAAACAGCTTGAGAGACAGATAATGTACCTATTGTTTAATTATAAAGAAAAATAAATCCTAATCTGACTGCTTCACAAAACGTTTGATATGTTTTCCTACCTAAACGGTGTCCTATAAATGTTGTAGTAGTTTTTTGGTTTGGGCCATGCATCTTTGTCCGTCATATATAATACTCGAACCTGCAATAACCCTTTGACATTCATGACATTTTCAAATATTTCTTAAGAGCGGGTAAATGTAAATTTAAAGCATCGACGGGTAACATATTATAAATATGAACACCTTGACCAAAAAATTACAAATTATTTAAATAGCAAAGTTCATCTAAATACGGACAGCGGTTATTGGTTGTTTCTTCCCCATGTAAACTTTCACCCCTTTTGTATCCGTTTAAAGGATAATTTCCGAGATAAAACTATTTTATTTCCTTTTTTAATTAATTATCTCCATACCAAATTTTATCTAAATCGATTCTGCGGTTAATAATTCCCTATACAAATTTCCAACTATCTTTTCACCCCTTTAGGGTTGATTTTCGGAGTGAAAACTATCATTTGTCCTTTCTTGAGACCCATACTATACCAAATTTCATCTTTATCAGTTCAGCCGTTACATAATCGTCATACCAACTTCCAACCCCCTTTTCGGGGTGAAAGGGTTTATTTTCGGGATGAAAACTATTCTGTCGTTTCTCGGGACTCAAATTATCTGCATACTAATTTCTATTAAAAAATCTCCATACAAATTTTCAACCCCCTTTTCACCCCCCCCCAGGGTTGATTTTCGGGATGAAAACTATTCTTTGTCCTTTCCCGGAACTCAAACTATCTCTACACAAAATTTCATCAAAATCCGTTCAGCCGTTTTCACGTGATAGACGTAACGATAGATAGTTTTTATTGAAAGTACCTTTCAGGCTTCGCTTCCATTATTTTTTTCAAATTTTTTGGACCTACGGTTCTAAAGTAAGGTGGGGGGGGAGGGGGGGGGCTTTTTTCAAGATGAAACTATCCTTTGTCCTTTCTCGAGACCCATACTATCTCTATACCAATTTTCATCTAAATCTGTTCAGCGGTAAAAAAATCC
The DNA here is from genome assembly GCA_947086415.1 of Pammene aurita. Taxonomy (NCBI): domain Eukaryota; kingdom Metazoa; phylum Arthropoda; class Insecta; order Lepidoptera; family Tortricidae; genus Pammene; species Pammene aurita. The sequence continues at coordinate 18,691,024 of OX352289.1, forward strand.
CCATACCAACTTCCAACCCCCTTTTCACCCCCACAAGGGTTTGAAAACTATCCTATGACATTTCTCGAGACTCAAATTATCTCCATACTCATTTCTATCTAAACCGTTTCAGCGGTTAAAAATTCTCCATACAAACTTTCAACCCCATTTTCACCCCCATCAGGGTTGATTTTCGGGATTAAAACTATATATTATCCTTTACCGGGACTCAAACTATCTCTATACAAAATTTCATCGAAATCCGTTCAGCCGTTTTCACGTGATGCGCGGTCAAATAATCAGACAAACAGATAAACAGACAAACAGATAAACAGACAGACAAACAGATAAACAGACAAAAATTCTAAAAACTGTTGGAACGTGTTCTGTTATCGATTCTAAGTATCCCCAGCCAACTTTTTTTCGATTATCTTCCATGTACAGACTTTCGACCCTCTTCAGCTTTATTATATGTATAGATGTATATTATACTCACCTAGGTACCGCCTCTGTTTCGTCAGGGACCCGACGTAGACCTGCTCGCGTCGGTGAACTGGTTACGATTCGGGGACCTCTTCGGAGAAACCGAAGGTTTTGCCTGTGCAATAGCAAAATGATGATGATGATGATGATGATGAAAAAAGTGAAGGAGCTAGTAGCTACGCAAAATCTAATCAAAATCTAATCATCTAATCAACTAAATCGTTAGTTTAACTAAGCATTCTGTCTTACTAATGTAATCACTTCAGCTAATTATGAGTGAAACTAAAAATCGACATGATTTACTCATGCCGGTGGTCAATTAGATTAGAAAGCTCATGATTGAATTCGTAATCATGTTCATATGATTATGAGTAACGTTCTCATTTTTAACTTTAGTTTTAATCACGTTAATTTTTGCCCAACTCTGGTTCACAGGCGTTATGTCGAGGATACTTATGTTAATCTAAGAATAAAATAATTATCATTCAACGTCGTAGTTTTATTTTATAACCTTTTCCTTATCCCGACTTTCTCGTTGCTCAGCGACAATATTTTTTCGAATTCCGTAGATTCATTTCCAATGTGCTCGATAGTCGTGTGAGGCACGAAATCTGTGAATTTTTTCTGCTCATTTTGTTAGAGTATAACCCATTCATAGTAAATATCATTGACTATAGATGGCCTTGTTAATAATTACGAAATTTAAACTAAAAAAAAATACAAAAATAATGTTATGTGTGAGGGATCGAACCTGAGACGTGTTATGTATATAGCTACTGTTTATCAAACCGTCATTCAACTGCACCACGTAAGGCATAAATTGTTGCGTAAAATTAGGCTACGTATTCGACATATGATTTTCGCGAACTCACATGTCATTATCTCAGCGAACTCACAACAGTCTTAAGCGCTATAGATCATCATGGCGCTTAAGTTCTTTATATTTTAGCGAAAATGGTCTTAAGCATCATGGATCGTAATGGCCCTAAAGCCCTTTATGCCGTTTCCACCATTTTGACAATTTCCAAAAAAACGCCACGTCTGAAAAATTTTACGTAACTAAAGAATCCGCTTATAAAATCTCACGGGAATCCGTTAAGAAATGCGACCTGTAGAGGAGAACATCCGGACATACGAAAGCATTTCGGCCCAAGCTGAAACGGAGACCTTCGCTAACGCTCGGTCAATTAAAAAATTTACTAACGAATAAACTATAAATATAAAATTTGTTAATCTTAAAAAGTTTTTCCCATTTATTTGCAGCCGTTTAATCAAATGGATGGTAAACTGGACCTGGACGGGAAACTAGCACAATTCCTACCCGATGCTTTTAGGGGGTTCCCTGGAGAGTTTTAAATACATTTAAAACAACTTTGACCCGCGGAAAAAATATAAAAACTTGGTTGGCAAAGGGGCCCGATTCCGACTTTTTGATGAATTATTTTTATTTTGCATCAAGTTTTTTTAAATTACCGTATCGTATAGAATATGTAATAATAAGCATATTTTTTTAGTTTATATTTTTCTCTGATATCAACAGCTACGGAAATACGGACACTAATAGATGAACATTTTTAAAGGCGTTTTGGAATATAATTACGGAAGAATGTCATGTCACAGAGCCAAGATGGGTGCGACGACGAGCGAAGCGAGGAGGAGTGTGTTGGGTGTACTGTGTTCTAACAGCGCCAGAACAGACTTAATCTAGTGTTCAATATTAATTTTCGAAAAAAGTTGTCCATACAAAACATGTTTATTTAATATTTGCGAAACCAAACATTGCTCGGGGTGGGGATAACTGTAGAGGTTCCCTCCCCCTCCCCTCTAATCCCGTGCAACCAATGAGGGCAGGAGGCTATTCACAAAGGACCAACAGAACGTTTCGTAAAAATATGTCCAGTGTAAGCAAGACAAGCGAATAAGCTTAAATGCTACAACATGAAGGTCAAGATACAGTAGCAACAATTTGGCGATAGAAAGTACAGGTGAATACAAACCGAAATGACAGCTTTGAAGCATAGGTAACCTTAGTGGAGTAGTTGTTGGTCTTTTTAAGGTTCCATTGTCAACTAGGAACCCTTATAGTTTAAACAGTTGTATGTCTTTTATTTCTTGACTTATACGTCTGTAGCTAAGGACAAAATTCCACCACACTACTCGTAATACTAAAAACTTCATTCTTTTATATTTCTCAATTAATGCGTAGGTTTTTTTTAATTCATCATTTTGCAAAATATGCAATGAGCTCCCATACTAATCGTAACACAATGTATCTCTTTCACTCGCGGTGAAAAAGATAAGGATGGAATTTCGCTGTTGTCATCCCCTTAACAACAAGGCGCTGAAGAGAGCGCTGGTAGCTTGGCGGTAAGACGTCGGACTTTCACTCCGGAGGTCAGGGGTGGAAACCCCGGCACTTACCAATAAGTTTTTCGCAACTTATGTAAGAAATATCATTTGATATTTACGCTTTTCGGTAAAGGAAAACATCGTGAGGATACCTGCATACGATACCTCGTACATTCGCAAAGAAATTTAAAGGTGTATGTGAAGTCCCCAACCCGCTTTGGGCAAGCGTGGGGACAAGCGTGATCTGTTCTCGGGCATGAAAGAAGGCCTGTGCCCAGCAGTGGGACGTTTCGACAAATAATGGTTAATTTAACAAGTGCGGTAGAGTGTGGCGCCATAGAACTTTAAAGGGGTGCAGTTTAAAAATGGTTGAGATTTTTTTTGTATAGTGGTTGATTTGTCGATAAAACCTACGTAGTTAACGGCTCTAACATAGATAGCGAAACACATTGTAAATGCTAACATATTATTAACATCAAAGGTCGTGCCGGCTGGCTGTTCAATGCCGTACGGCTACGTTATTATTTGATGAACTCACAGCACCTTAACACGTTTAGGGCCGACAACCCAACTGTCGGGTTCTCTGTTCGTAGCTACTACGCGCTACATACGACGAATACGTGGCTACGGGCTACGAGCGTAGCACGTAGCACTATGTGGCACAGAATGTGTTAAGTATCTTCCTAAAGATTGATCGACGCGTTTCAGGTCCGACATGAACCATTTCTCCCATTCTCAGACACCTACCATCAACAATCAAGCTAAGCTAATCAAAGCTACGATAAGACTTGCTCTAATACTGACTCTGTTATAACTAGACCCCGGACTCTTGTGGCAATGACGTCACAATAGGGTGATTTGGGGAGTAAACGGGACGGTGCTATGAAACACGGTTAAAAACTCGGTTGTTAACCGAATACATTTTAATTCGATATTTTCAACAAAATTATCTAGTAAGTTGATCAATATTATTTTTTAGTGCAATCCATACAATTGTACTTTAAACTGGCTTGGTGACATTTGTGACGAACAAGGAGCGAGTGGCCGACAAAACCAATGCCAGTTTAACGTACAAATGCATGGTTTGCAAGTAATATAGCAAACGATAATATTGATCAACTTACTAAGTAATATTGTTAAAAATGTCTAATTTAATGTATTCGGTTAATAACCGAGTTTTTAACCGTGTTTCATAGCACCGTCCCGTTTACTCCCCAAATCACCCTATTGTTTCGCCATTGCCACAAGAGTCCGGGGTCTAGTTATAACTTTAATCATAAGTCAGTAGGTACAGTCACCGGCAATAGTATCTTTTTACACGAAGGCCATAAAAATATGTGACCCGCTCTTATTTGTAGGGCCTTAAGAACGCGTCACATATTTTTGCGGCCTTCGTGTAGGAAGATACAATTGCTGGTGACTGTACCTAACCTACCTATGAAGGCAAGCCAATTATCACCAGTTGTTCTTAGTACTTACCTATGTGCGAGTAAATAGATGGATACGAATATTACTGTGGGTGACCTACTACAGGTATCAATACGATGTGTGTTATCTCTTCCATTCGATATCCGTCGGATATCAGTACTCCATTATTATCTTAGAGGAACGACACGCTGAAAAACATTTCATTTGTTATCAATGCTATGTTTTGAAAAACTGAAATAAGTTGTGGTTAAGTGGTTTTACTAATTTGTGACGCTTGAAGAAGACAGTTTTACAACAGAAGTAAGTATTCTTGGTAAAATATACTAGTAGTACCATTGTGATAACTAACTTCTATGACAGTTGTACCTAAATAAGACTCATCGAATAAAATGTATTCTCTATGCAATGAAATGTTATTACGTTTCTTATAGTAAACTTGGAAGTATCCTGTTTAGGCGCAGTAAGACGAGACTGCAATACGATTTCATACAAATTTTTCAGGCCTATGCCGGCAATTTGACATCAAAAATGGTGGCAGGATTTACGAACAGCTGATTTAAAAATTTAAATTTTTCTCATGACGGGATGGTTATCATATCTGATTCTGATCTGAAGTGATAATAATAATAGAAGTTTATGAGTAGACTTATGATGTCTTCCAAAAGGAACTTGTAATCTTATTTCTAAGTTTGTTTATTTTATTGCATTTTTGAGAAAAGCATACGTGAAAACGTATTCCCGGCTTCGTATTTCAATCCGGCCTTGCTACGCTCGGTTGTATATACCTACATACATACATTGTTTTCCCGGCCTCCGTTGTAATATACTATTTTTCCAAGGTTAAAAAAACGTTTTTAATTCGCTGGATGATTTTTCTATATATATAGTTACTCATTCAAGATTAATTATTTATGAAGATTTACTCAGGCAGAGAAATTGATATAGATATTATTTGTTATTATTATTTACCTACTTTACTGGGTTGAGTTATGTTTTATAATAATTGAAATATTACATACAAGATGTAGGTAACTTTTCATGAGTGTTTAAGTACTCACTTTTTTTTACGTTCTGCCTTTATCTCCTGTACAGTCAGCATCAGAAGTAGCTACGCAAACGAAGACGTCAAAAGTCCTTTTTAAAAGGGAATAAGAGCTTTTGACGTCTTCGATTGCGTATTTAATTTTAATGCTCACAGTACAACTGTGATCGGGTTCACATAATTATTAGACCAAAATACTTACCCTTAAGTATTTCTAAGGTTTGTACTTAATGATCTACTCAGTAATATATAAGGCGAGTGAGTTTATAATAATTAATACATTATTGATATAGTGGATTCGAGCAGCTACCAGCAGATCGCGCAGAGCTCAAACGCGGTTTCCATAGACATGGACCTGCTGCAAGTGGGCTCGGAACCAGTGGGCCTGCGGTGCCCGCACTGTCATGAGGACATCATGACACGGGCCACCTACCGGAATAACACCACCACGCACATCCTTGCCCTTTTACTAGGGATTTTCTTCTGGTGAGTTCATTAGATGCACCATATTGAGTCGACGAACGCTTATCGGCGCTCGGCTAACTAATTCTTGTAATGTAAAGGGTGCTCTCCACCATGGACTATCATGGGCTGTCATGGGCCACCACGGGGACACATACAAGGTTGGGCAAAATACTGGGTTCATTGTATTTGAAATACAAACTACTCTGGCCACAAGTATTTGAAATACAAAATACAAACTACTTTGGCGACAGGTATTTGAAATACGAAATATACAGTTTTCAAAATGATGTATTTCAAATACAAAATACATTTTATGAAATACTTTTTAGGCGCGACATACATTTAGCGGAATTCAGCCCAGAACTCCCTACCTACTCATCACAGCTCCATCGTGTTTGGCCTCATTAGACTTACCTTGACGAGCACTTCCGCTTGAGATGAGGTTCAGGGATCATGATGGAGTCAGAAGTTGGTCACCAGAACTCCTTATCTACTTGTCACAACTTCATCGTGTTTGGACTCCCTATCTACTCATCACAGCTCCATAGTGTTTGGGCTCATTAAACTTACCTTGATGAGTGCTCTCTTGAGATGAGTTCCAGGGTCTCATCAGGAGTTGGTCACCAGAACTCCTTATCTACTTGTCACAACTTCATCGTGTTTGGGCTCATTAGACTTACCTTGACGAGCAATTCTACTTGAGATGAGGTCCAGGGTCTCATGATGGAGCCAGGAGTCGGTCACCAACACTCCCTATCTACTCTTTACAACTCCATCGTGTTTGGGCTCATTAGACTTTGCTTGACGAGCACATCCGTTTGAGATGAGGTCCAGGGTCTCATGATGGAGTCAGGAGTTGGCCACCAGAACTCCCTACCTACTCATAACAGCTCCATCGTGTTTGGGCTCATTAGACTTACCTTGATGAGCACTTCCGCTTGAGATAGAATCCGGGGTCTTGTGATGGACTCAGGAGTTAAATTTTCGAAATCTACACCCCCTAATAATTAGCCGAAAATTACTACCATTGACAATTTTTCAGAAAAAGAGTATATTCGCCATCTTGTATTTTAAAACAGACATAATTTACCACGAACGCTGCGGTTGTGGAATGACCTTCTTGCCGAGGTTGAGGTTCTTCAAAAACGGAGTGTATCTGTATAGGTTCCTAAAGCGAAGGCAACGCGCATGTGAATCCTCTGGGGTTGCAGGCGTCCATAGGCTAAGGTAACTGCTTACCATCAGGCGGGCCGTATGCTTATTTGCCACCGTCGTGGTATTAAAAAAAAATTGAAATCTACACACTCGAAATAGTCGTAAAGGACTACCATGACAATGAATACAAAAAGTATTTCCACCATTTTTAATTTTAAAACAAACGTAATTTTCGAAACCTACACCCCTAATTAGCCGAAAACGACTACCATGACAATTTTTCAGAATAAAGTGTGTTACCGCCATCTTGGGTTTTAAAACAGACATAATATTCGAAATCTACACCCCCTAATGGGGAAGGCTGGTGAAAACTATTTGTAGAGGGCGCTGTTCCAGATTCCATGAAAATGAAAGAAAGAGACATAAGTTGAATGGTCCTTAACTAGTATGCAGTTAATAAGCTTTTCTTAGGCGAAAACCTTCCCTAAGGCGTTAATCTACAGCAATTTAATTTTAGTGTATTTCAGAAACCGGTGGATTTCAATTTCGGAGCAATTCGAGACAAAACATTGAAACGTTTTCGCGAAAATTAATAAAAACTACTTAGCGCCATACAAATTTAGCTTTTCTAAGGACCAATGTTGGAAATTTTGATAGTTCCTTCCCCATTAGCCGAACACGACTACCATTACGATTTTTCAGAAAAAAAAAATATTCGCCATCTTTTTTTAAATCTTCACACCAGAAATAGTCGAAAATGACTACCATGGCAATTTATACAAAAAAGTGTATTTCCATCTTGGATTTTAAACCAAACATAATTTTCGAAATCTACACCCCCTAATTAGCCGAAAAGGACTACCATGACGATTTTTCAGAATAAAGTATATAACCACCATCTTGGATTTTAAAACAAACATCATTTTCGAAATCTACACACCCTAAATAGTCGAAAATGGCTACCATGACCATTTATACGAAAAAGTGTATTTTCGCCATCTTGGAATTTAAAACAAACCTTCCTCCTAGCGTTTGTCCCAGCTTTTTGCTCTATTGAGCCTGGGGTCCGCTCGGCAACCCAATCCCAGGAATTGGCATCGGCACTAGTTTTTAAAAAAAAATCTGTGCATATTTTTGTGCGTTTATCCTCATTGTAGAGGTAATTTTATAAAAACTTAATTCCTAAAAGTATTGTCGGATAAGCCTTTCGTAGATCACCGAATGTAACCAGCCAATGAAAGCAGTCTGTCGACTGGCACAGAAGGTCACAGGCTAGAATAATTTTTTTTGAATACTTTCCTAATATTTGGGTTGCGTTCAAGGACACGTTTAGTTCTTTCCCGTTGTCACTTAAAGATTTCTAATTCCATCCTAGCTGTCGCGGGCCTGACATGCGTAGAGTCAGCAAAGACGATGAAGTCATTGTCACCATTCTTGCTCAAACTAGTAGGGTCAGGGAGGGAACAGTCGCTAGGATTTTTTCAACAGGCTGTTGCATGAAAAATATAAATCCCTGAACCAATTGTTGCAAGCACAGAGCACCGTGCATTATTACACTTTCATATGTAGCAAATATATTTGCTGTTACTTTCACCAAAAAAGATATATCCATTCTTTTTTAGAAATTGGGAATCGAGCTGCTGTGTACCGGTTGCTGTACACAGTGACTAGGACCCGCTAGTACACAGTGGTTCTAACAGTACACAGTGGCTCGAGTCACTGTATACTACGCCCTGTAAACAGTAGTTCTAACAGTACACAATTGCTAGGTACGTAGGAATCGAACCTAAATTATATAACAAATAACATTTTTGTTGAATAAAACGGTAATTAGAATAGGTAAGCACTACCCCCGGAATAATCGTTCCTGATTTCATTCTTGATTTAAAATAGGTACCTACCTAAATGTCGCATGATTTATTCACTTTCATTTTATTTAAAAAAAAGAGTGCATGAATTATTTTTAATAATCACAGAATTTTTATTCTTATTCATATTCAAGTAAATTTTAGTCCAACTCTGTAAGGGTGCACAGTGGTTCGCGAGCCACCGTGTACTTTTCCAAAACGAACGTCTGTTGACCTTGGCGTCAATTTGTATTTTAGTTCAAATTAAAAACACAAACAAACACCTAGGGCCTTGAATTATCAACCAATACTAAGTAGATTAGACACACTCTTCGATAATAACATAAGTAATTGAAAATCTCGTACGAGTTAAGAAAAAAGAGGAGTGAAACTGATCTGGAAATGTAATTTTGATAGCATTAAACACAAAAACGCACCATAACACATTCGCATGGTGCCGGAGCGCCTCACTAACTAGTTCGTACGTGGTCGGGTACGGAACGGTTCCGATTGATGTACAGGACAGACATAAAGCTCTTTCTGTTTCTCGCACAGCACATTCGAGTCACTGTTCCCACCGAGCGACTGTTCCCTCCCTGACCCTACTTCTCGTACTTCTACTTCTGGGATCTTGATATTATTATTACCATGACAGGTCTATGGCTAGTATGTCTATGCGCGTAATGCGTAACGAACTAAACTGTTGACATAATACTTAAAGTTTCGCGTTGACACTTATACTCAGTGTTGCCACAGGCCTAATGGCCAACTAACTATAGTTAAAAATCGGTCCATATTATGATTATGGAATTAAGATAATGTATTTTATGTTAATATATTTTAAAGCTTAAAGTACCTATTTGAAATACAAAATACTAAATACATGTACGTGTAGTATTTAAAATACAAAAACTTTTCGAAGACAGTATTTGAAATACAAATACAAAATACGTATTTGTATTTCAAATACGTATTTCAAATACATGTATTTGTAATACTGCCCAACCCTGGACACATATATGCGTTAGAGGGAGCAAACATTATTGTGATCTCGTTCCATCGTCTAGTACTCGTCTAGGACATGATGACTCAGGCGCGGATCCAGGATTTCTTTCGGGGGAGGGGGGCAAATTCCTTTACAAAAAATCTTGCAATCCACACCTATGGCCCCCATAGCATCCGAAAGTTGTAAAGTAGCTGCAGTAAAATTATTATACATCAACACAATAAAAAAAAAATTAAACAAAAAAGAACCGACTTCACTTAGCCTCCACCTTTTCAATGCTGTAAAAAATACTCAAATCACTATCATCATCATATCAGCCGAAAGAAGTCCACTGCTGGACATAGGCCTCCCCCAAAGAGTGCCACAAGGACCGGTCCTGCGCCACCCGCATCCAGCGGACTCCCGCGACCTTCACCAGGTCATCAGTCCACCTTGCGGGGGGTCTACCCACGCTACGCCTTCCGGTTCGTGGTCGCCACTCGAGAACCTTTCCGCCCCAACGGCCATCGGTTCTACGAGCAATGTGCCCCTCCCACTGCCACTTTAGTTTAGCGATTCGGAGGGGTATATCGGTTACTTTGGTTCTGCTGCGGATGGCCTCATTTCTGATGCGATCACGCAGAGAGACTCCAACCATAGCCCACTCCATTGCCCTTTGGGTGACTTTGAGGTTTCTTATGAGGCCCATTGTAAGCGACCACGTTTCAGTACCATATGTCATCACTCAAATCACTATAGGTGCCTATAATAGTATCCGATCCAGATCTGGTAACAATGGGACCAACTGACTCTTTCAAACAAAAAAAGAATTTTCCAAATCAGTCCAGCAGTCTTCGAATAATCGGTGAACATACATAAAAAATAATAAAAAAATAGCAAAAACAAAGATCTCGACAAATTGATAACCTCCTCCTTCTAAATCTCGAAGGCGGTTGATAAAGAAAAACAAAGCAAAAAAAGTAAAATATCCTGGTTTTGTATGTTTTTACTTGAAATCTGACGAATATAAAATATTATTTATATTTAGAAAATAATATTTTATCTTACAAAAGTTTTTATATTCCATTTCGGACTATACTTTAATGTCCCGTGTTAACGCCCCGTGGGACCACGGGAGTTGTAACTTTTTTTCTAGCCTATTTGAGCGTCCCACTTTTGTGCAAATGCTTCTCCCCTGGATCTCCACGTCTCCCGATTTTCCGCTTCTTCCGCCCAGTTGTTAAGGAAGGTATCTAAGTCATCCCGCCATCTCAGCTGGCGCCTACCCCGCCCGTGCTCCTCTACTTGGTGCCTTATGCTCGCCCACCTCTCCGGATGCATGCGTTGAGCCTAGTTTTTTTCCCTACGTCAGCAATGCGCGATTTAGAGCGCAGCATATATTATATTCCGGATGCGGTCTGTCTTTAATGTCTTTTTAACACCAAGAATTAATGCTGCGCTCCATAGCGCGTTGGCAAACCTTCAGTTTGGACCTCTGAATCTCTGTGAGTGACCATGTTTGGGCACTGTAGGTTAGGGGGCAAGATACACAAACACATGTCGACGAGTTTTCGCTTCAGTGACAATGGAATTTCATTCATCCTCCTTTCTTTAGCACTTTCATGGATCAGTAGCAGGTGGAAGACCAATAGTTGTTGACTCGGCGTTCGACTTGTTTGTCTCGCCTGTTGCTGTTGCTTGTTGTTGTTGTAGCTTTTTAAGGTTCCGTGGCCAAATTGGCAAAAACGTAACCCTTTTAGTTTCGTCATGTCCGTCTGTCAGTCCGTCCGTATGTCACAGACTTATTACTCGGAAACTATTAGACGTATCTTAATAAAATTAGACATAAGATGTATTTCGTATGCCGCTATTTAGTTATGTAATTAAATTAAAAAAAAAAATTAACGGGGGCCGCTCCACACATGTAGCTAAATAAATAAAATGAAAAAACAAAAATCAACAGTTGCACATCAATCGATAGGTCTTTAAAAATAACATCGAGGTATTTTTGAACATTTTGTGATTAAGTGAATATTTTAGGAAATAATCGCTTCGAATGTTCGATTAATTAATTTTCTGGTAGATATTAATTAGCGCATCTGAATCAGAATAGTGTACATATGTGCTGACAGTGTTTTCATATTACGTTGGAGGGCAAGCTTCAAACCTCTGGACGCATCACGGGATAGTTGGACACATGGATGCCAATTAAGTAACTAGCTCAGACAGTAGGGAGTTCGGGTACGAGTGTATTCTCGTGCAAACAGATGAGCAGTTATTACCTAATTGAAGTAACTCGTATGTTTGTTTCCAAACATTATAAATTTGGAATATATCGTCGTCCGAATGTTAACTGACAAGTGACAATACGTAAACCTTGCTGTCAAGACATGAAGTTTCATCATTGGCTATGTTAGTTTAGAGTGTTTTAACATTTTATGTACATATTACATATACCCGCATAAAAATGTTAAAAACTAGGAATACTATCCTTTTTAAACATATTTATGTGATTTATAGATACTGGATGATATCTGGGTCGTGATCCAGAACCATTATATCTGTAGCTCATCAACAGTATCACTACTATCACTACAATATCATAAAGACTGTGTGTGTGTACCAGTGTTGGCCGTTAATTTCAATTAGAATTGAAAATTGATCAATAAGATTGAAGATTAATTCCGTAACTAATCAATTACACTAACATCAATTTTTACTAACGTTAGTTCGCATTGATTTTGTGACGTCGTCAATTACACTAACCGTCAATTAGAATTAACCTATTAGTTACACTAACGTCTCGAAAATTTAATAAGAATTCCAGTTAATTAGATTAACGTTAGTGTAACTAAATTAATCCTGTCTTACACTAATAATTAATTTTAAAACTGCATCTCGGGTTCGGAAGTCGGGACCAATATCACAAGATGGAGCTCATGCTGGACCCTAGGGCTACCTACTGGATCTCGGCTTTGGCGAATCTTAGACTCATGCTGTTTGGGCTCATTCGACTTGTACTGATGAGCAGATGGTACCGGTATCAAAATCTGGAGCTCATGCTGGACCCTGGGGATCCCTACAGGATCTCGGGTTTGGCGCATAATAGACTCATGCTGTTTGGGCTCATTCGACTTGTACTGATGAGCAGATGGTACCAGTATCAAAATCTGGAGCTCATGCTGGACCCTGGGGATCCCTACTGGATCTCGGGTTTGGCGCATCATAGACTCATGCTGTTTGGGCTCATTCGACTTGTACTGATGAGCAGATGATACCGGTATCAAAATCTGGAGCTCATGCTGGACCCTGGGGATCCCTACTGGATCTCGGGTTTGGCGCATCATAGACTCATGCTGTTTGAGCTCATTCGACTTGTACTGATGAGCAGATGGTACCGCTATCAAAATCTGGAGCTCATGCTGGACCCTGGGGATCCCTCCTGGATCTCGGGTTTGGCGCATCATAGACTCATGCTGTTTGGGCTCATTCGACTTGTCCTGATGAGCAGATGGCACCGGTATCAAAATCTGGAGCTCATGCTGGACTCTGGAGATCCCTACTGGATCTCGGGCTTGGCGCATCATAGTCGCATGCTGTTTGGGCTCATTCGACTTGTACTGATGAGCAGATGGTACCGGTATCAAAATCTGGAGCTCATGCTGGACCCTGGGGATCCCTACTGGATCTCGGGTTTGGCGCATCATAGACTCATGCTATTTGGGCTCATTCGACTTGTACTGATGAGCAGATGGTACCGGTATCAAAATCTGGAGCTCATGCTGGACCCTGGGGATCCCTACTGGATCTCGGGTTTGGCGCATCATAGACTCATGCTGTTTGGGCTCATTCGACCTGTACTGATGAGCAGATGGTACCGGTATCAAAATCTGGAGCTCCTTTTTACTTTTACTTTTACTTTTACTTCTACTTCTACTTCTACTTCTACTTCTACTTCTACTTCTACTTCTACGTCTACCTCTACCTCTACCTCTACCTCTACCTCTACCTCTACCTCTACCTCTACCTCTACCTCTACCTCTACCTCTACCTCTACCTCTACTTTTACTTTTACTTTTATTTTTATTTTATTTCATGCTTCAGCAACGCGACTACGACCAGAGCTATATACGAGTAGCTAGCTAGTTTAAATTTACTAAAACACCAAACAACCCACTGATAATAAGGTTAAAATAACCCAAAGAAAACCCTTATAAAACCCTAGCCCGATAGGTTATTGAGCTTAACCGTATTAAAGGTTATGGTTTCCGCTTCAATGAGGTTATCAGTGGGTTGTTTGGTGTTTTACTAAAGAAACCCGCACGGAATGTTCGGAAAAATCCGTTCGGTCGATTTTGCTGAAATTTCGTGAAAAGATAGCCTCTAATACTCTTATTAACTGTGCGAAGATGCAACCTTAATTAATGACCAGTTTTCAAAATATAACGATTTTAGGTTTAACGAAAAATGAAGTAAGTATATATGACGCTAATATGCACTTACTACCTTTTTCCCGAGGTTGATTTAAGATAAAATTATTTCATAGTATTAATGATATGACGATTTATAATTCTAATTATCTAACGTGTAAATATATTTATATATATCTAAATATATTCGTGGCAATATCGGGTAAAAAAAATATTTGAAGGTTCAAGCTATCTTATATTACGATGTTAAACTGTACAACTAATAATTAACTTATATCTAATTGTATTTACAACGCTACATTTGTGCATTAAGAATGGCATAAAGCGTTCTTAATGATGGGTACTTTATGTTGTCTTCATATCGGGCAAAACCTAAAAACCATAAGATTGCTGTTACGTGACCGCATGTACCGATCGTTCTTGCTCCACTTTTACAGGTGCAATAATAGCCCAATATTGGGTCTTTATTTTCAACGTTATTGTGTTCTAGGTCAAATGCAATCCACACATAATAAAACGCTGCGTTTCGAAATCGCGATGTAGCCCTTATTTTAATAAATCCTGGCTCATTGAAGTTTCCATCGATTTCGAAAACTCGTTCGTCTTCGTCTTCCGCTGCTAGGTCGTTGATATGACGCAATGTGCTGTCTTGAATATATCCTGGAGATAGTTTAACTTGGTATGTACCAAATGTGATGGAGTGCAAGTACGACAGGTCTAACCGTGGAAACAACGGTATTTGTGCAGGAGTTAGTGGGATCCATCGTGCTCTTCTCCGGTTAAGATTTTCAGCTTCAATCCGTGCCTGTACAACATTAACGTCTTCGACGCGACGGAGCAGTGCATTGGCTACCTGGACATTACAATCGGGTATTGTAATAGGTCCATAGTATTTATTTATCATAGCTCCAGTTATTAAAAGTTGTGTTCAAATTCGGAACATGGGATGTTGAAATCATATGGCCAAAGAATTTAAATACATTTTTTAGATGACCGTTACGTGCCTCTACTACCCATCTCGTTTTTGTCACAATCCGTGCATAATTCGCGTCCTCAGTTGTTAGTTGACTTTGACCAGGTCTTAAAACGGGTGGCATTATTGTTTGTACACCTAATTCCTGTAATCTGGGGATTGCATCTCTGTAACCACGATCCACAATGAAGATGTCCTGTGGTTGTAACCAGTCACACATTCCGCGAAAATCGTTATCTAACTCATTGACAAGAATTCTAGCATCATTATTGTTCGCATTAGAGAAGTAAGGTCCTTGAATATCTAAAATATACCCATCAGGAGCAACCAACATTGAGGGTTTAACCAAATGTTTCTTTTTGTGAGTGCAAAAAGATTGTCTCAAAGTCTTGAAACAAGAACTTTTTTCTATGTCTAAATATGTGCAGTCATTGTACACTAAAGCTTTAGGGATATCTGGTATGCGATTATATAACTGATTGGCAAAATCGGTTACGTGTCTCTCTATGTAGTATTCTCGTGTTATGGCTTCGAAGCCTATGTTCTCGCGAATAAAACGGGTCCCTAAAGATTGTCTCACTAAACTCACAGCTAGACTTGCCGCTTGTCTTGACGAATAATGGAATAGAACCCACAAGAATTCATCACTAACACCTTGCCGTAACTTACAAAGAAAACATAAGAGATCTTTTTTGCTCACATAACGATATTCATCTTGTACAGGGACACGGTCACAGTAATTATATAAATCAAGAAAATCTTCTTTATTAACAGGAGAAACTGCTTTAAACTGTTCATCTGACAATTCCTTCTCATCTTGATATCGCCGCTGAAAACTGATATTTACTTCGTCGCGTAATCCATTCAAAAACATTTGTAACTCATTTCCGTTTAATAAAAATGGCCTGTTGACATATCTCAGATTCTCTAAAATACCCTGTGCCAAAATCCCTCTTTCATCTAAGTGTGCTCTGCAGCATACGTACTTACACGGTACATAGATGTTTTTTTTCGTAAATATATAAACCCGACATTCCAGTGACAATATATGAATATTATTAACGCCGTTGCATATACACAAGTATGCGAAGTCGTTTGGCGTAAAATATTTAAACGCAGGTGTTGGGGATCATCATTCAGTATCTGAATGTCACGAGTAATTAAAAAATTACAATTAAAGCAAATACGAGTGTCACCATTAATGTCGACTGCTAATCCACCAGCCTGATCCCGCCTTTTCTTTGCTAATTCAACCAAAATATCTCCGTCTTCTCTAAGCAGGCGCACCATTGCTCGTGGCACTAAGGCAGCATTGCATATAAAGCAAGGAATCCTGTTTTGAAAAGCCATTTCAAAGGGCAAAATGTATCATTTGCTACAATAATATAACATGTTTACTTCTTACCACTCTAGCGTATGACTACAATGCAGTCAAAACACAATTATGCCAATATCGCTTGCAATAGCGTTTGGCAGTTGGAATGGGGGTAGAAAAAAACTAAAAGATCAACAAATGAGTCGCAGATCCAGGAGACACCTGATCGAGGTCGGGAGACGGTCACAGAATATTTTGCTATTATCGGGAAAAAAACATAGTGTCAGCATGACACTGATT